>JBBGZY010000608.1:952500-2225000 GCA_037952925.1 Lithobates clamitans
TTCTCTTCGTCCGGAAAAACGATCGGGGCTAATACATCTGGAAGGTGGAGTATTAGACCCTGAAGTATCACCTTCACCTTTTCGTCTTCTTTTTTCTGTGTTCCTTCATGTCGGCGCTTCCTCTCGTTCGGTCTCGGCACATCTGGATTCCGGAGCCGCTTGCAATTTCATGGATTGGGAAGCTGCATCTTCCATGAGACTTACCCTTTTGCCCCTTTCAACGCCATTGGTTCTCCCAGGGGGTCCTATCCGCTTCCAGACCCTTCCTGTTAAGATGTCGGTAGGGACACTCCACCAGGGGCGGATATCCTTTCTTGTCTTGCCTAAAGCTTCATCTCCTATCATATTAGGTCTTCCTTGGTTACGGTTCCATTCTCCACACATTGACTGGACTGCTGGACGGATCCTGGCTTGGTGTTCCTCCTGTTCCTCTTCCTGCCTACTCAAGGTTACCCCAAAAGAGAAACTTCCTGCTGCCACCATCCCAGTATCTTCTGCTCTTCCCGCTGCATATAGTGATTTCTGGAATGTCTCCTGCAATAGTCGGGCTGAGGCACTCTCTGGGTCATGTGGCACTCTGGATGAGGAGCCCACCTGTAAACTTGAGCCGATCATTCACTCCAGTTTGCATGGTCATTTACCTTTGCCTGTTCCTGGACCCCCTTGGACGCACACCCAGGCTGATTCGTCTACCAGTTCCACAGTCGCTACGCCCTGTGATGTGATTCTGGTGGTCGCTGCACCTGGCAATGCTGTTCAGTTGGCCTCTGCACCAGTTCAGCCTATGCCCAGTGAAGCTATCCAGCTTGACTTCTGTGACACATCACTTTCTAAACAACCTGGCCTCAGGGATCCACTGACTTCTGCCCAGTCTGATGGTCCTGTGTTGGATCTCCAGCTCATCTTTAAGGGTCTGGGGGACCCTGCTCAGACTCCTAATGGTCTTATGCCTTTACCCATTCCTAAGAAGCCTTTAGCCCTCAATAAGTCCTCTCCCTACCTCAGTTTCGGTCTCTGAGGATAATCTTAAGTACGAGGTTAGTCAAGTTCTCGATTCCCGGCGCCGTAGAGGCATTCTTCAGTACCTTGTACATTGGAAAGGGTTTGGTCCTGAAGAGAGGTCTTGGATCACTGCATCTGAGGTCTTTGCTCCTCGTCTATTGTGGAGGTTCCATCTGGAGTTTCCCTTTAAGCCTGGGCACATGCGGGGGAGGGGGAGGTCTTAAGAGGGGGGGTACTGTCATGGTTATGCAATAGAGTTTGTCGATCAGCATACCTGTCTCCATGTGTTCATCTCTAGAGACCAGCTGACCCTCACCTGACTGCTTTTGCTCTCCTCTAAGCATTGCCCCACCCCAGGCCCTATCAGGGAACCCTATATTAACCTGTGCAATGCAAGCCAGCAGTGCTGATCAACCATTGTGTGTTAGCCTCTGTGTGTACTTGCTGTGTTGCCTTCATCTGATTCCTGTTACCGACTTTGGCCTGTTCTTGACTATTCCTGTCTGCTCGTGACCCTGACCTTTGGCGTGTTCCTGACCATCCCTGTTTGCCTGTGACCCTGAACCTTGGCGTGTACTCTGTTGTCCTTGTCTGCTTGTGGCCCCGACCTTGGCTTGTCCCTTACTTTCCTTGTTGTTCCAGCCTGCTGCCTCCTTCCTCTTCTCCTGTAGTCTACCGTGAGCGTGAGCTGTGAGACCCTGGGGGCTGCGACCTGGAGCCAGACTGCAGCTCAGTCCATCCTTACCATTAAAGGCTCTGGTGAACACCTGCTGGCTTTTAGACTCTGCGCCCTGGGGAATCTGCTCTAGCTCCCAGTGGGATCTGTGTCAGTGATCCAATAGACCTGCTTCCTGAACCTCCCAGGGTTCAATCCGCAGCAGTCAGCCGTAGGGTCCACTACCTTGCGGTGCACTCCTGATCCCAACGGTGTGCATCTGTCACCCAGTCTCTTGGTGACCTGACACTGACATGGGGAGGTCCAGGAAAAACAATTAGGCACTTTTAATCCCACTTATACCAATGATGGGCCACTATTCCTCCTTGTATTGACTACAGGCACTATATAATTTTTTTTACTCCCACTGACGATGGGGCATTTTCTACTTCCACTGGGCACTCCGCCCCCCCTAATGTCTGAAGGACTGTAAACTGGCCCTTTGTTCAGAAAGTGTGGAGACCCCTGCAGGAGAGGATAGTTTCTGTCTTCTCAGGCCTTAATCGGCAGGCAAGAGTGTACATTTATCTGACAAATTAGTTTAACTTTTTTAACCTTAAATGATTTCTATTAATATTCTCCACCATCACAGCATAATGTTTCCCTATAGTCTGGTCAGTAAATAGTTTTTTAACTGTAGAAAAAACACATCAGTTACCAGTACTAACATGTGAGATACTAACACTGAAAGTACATTTTAGAATAAACACAAAACTGAACAAAAATTGCATAAACAAAGTGTGATTAACCTGTATCAAAGAGGAGGCCCTAAACACTGTTGCTCACTTGCTTTCCAAGTTTATTGTGAACTTGTTGGTTTCATTCTCCTGAAGGCACACTTCAAATCATTAGTGCTCCCTCTAGCTGCAGTCTTGTAATAGCATTATTGGGAGGTTTATTTATATACTTGCTACATACTTCCACTCTTTAACCACTTCGCGCCCGTGCTATAGCCGAAAGACGGCGTGTGAGGAGGGAGAGCGATCTGTGTTACTGTGAGTAAAACACATACACCGTGCCAACACACATCAGTGCCATCTGCCTGTGCCATCTGTCAGTCAGATCTGCCAGTGCCATCTGCCAGTACCACCTGCCTTCAGTGCCACCTGCCATCAGTTCCACCTGCCATCAGTTCCACCTGTCAGTGCAACCTGTCAATACCATCTGTCAGTACCACCCGTCAGTGCACGTGCCATCTGTTATCAGTGTCACAGTGCCACGTATCAGTGCCACGTAAGAGTGCCAGCTATCATCAGTGCCTTCTGTCATAACCAACAATGGCTAGAAGGGTATATTCAGCTGAAGAGGCGTACTGTATTCTTGCGGGCGACGAGAGCAACGGGGAGCTCTCCGCTTCGGATTCCTCCTCATTTTCCGACTCTGAGTCTGACGTGGACTACGAGCCTGTCCTAACCAGTGGTACACTGACAGCCTCAGAGGAGGAGGATGAGAGTCCGCCCGCCAGACGAAGGCATACTGGTGAGGCAGTGCCATCCACCAGCACCGCAGTACCTCGGCAAAGGCCACGTACCAGTGGGGTGTCACCTCAGGCCCAAAGGGTTAGGTCCCATGCCAGCCTTCCCTATTCCCTTCAAAACCCCTTGTGGCTGCCACCCAATTCAGGGGAAGCTAACGTTCCCCCTTTCACTGCCCAGCAAGGAGTCCAGGTGGACACAGAAAATTTTTCCCCGATAGACTTTTTCCACCTTATTTTTACTGAGGACATGCTTGCATCTATTGTTGCCCAGTGCAACCTATATGCCCAACAATTTATTGCAAGCAACCCAACGTCCTCTTATGCCCGTCCCTACAAATGGAGAGCCCTAACAGTGGAGGAGTTTAAAATTTTTTTGGGCCTCACGTTCTGTATGGGACTAAACAGAAAAAATGAAATACGTTCGTATTGGTCTACCCTCCCCATCTACCACATGCCCATCTTTTCCTCAATAATGCTTAGGACCAGATATCTCATGATTATGTGATTCCTTCACTATAACGACAATATCCAGTGCTCTCCCCGAAATCACCCAAATGTTGACAAGCTTTTTAAAATTCGGCCCCTAATAAATTATTTTTCAGAAATCTTCCCCCAGTTGTTTACCCCAGGCCAACACATATGTGTGGATGAGTCCCTTATCAAATTTTCTGGCAGGCTGGGCTTAAAACAATTTATTCCCACCAAAAGGGCCCGCTATGGGGTGAAGATGTACAAATTGTGCGATCGTGCTACAGGGTATACCTATGCCTTCATGGTATACGAAGGGAAGGACACCCAGCTACATCCCCCTAATTGCCCAGAATATATCGGATCGAGTGGGAAAGTTGTTTGGGAACTCATAAACCCACTCCTGGAGAAAGGCTACCATCTATATGTGGACAATTTTTATTCTAGTCTGCCCCTGTTCCGAAACCTTCATAGAAAGAAGACTCCAGCATGCGGCACCGTAAGGATGAATCGGAAGGGCTTTCCTCAAAGCCTCGTCAACAAAAAGTTAAGAAGAGGGAGGCGGCGAGCTTAAGGAATGAGGAAATTCTGGCTGTGAAGTGGAGGGACAGAAGGGACGTCTACATGCTTTCTTCAATCCACAACAACACATTTGTTGAGATCAGCAGGAGGAATGGCCCAATTCAAAAGCCGACGTGTATCTATGAATACAACATGTATATAGGGGGTGTCGACTTCAATGACCAGATGCTCGAGCCCTACTTTTCCACCAGAAAAACATACCAGTGGTACAAAAAAGTTTCAATTTATTTATTTAATTTGGCCATTTACAACACCTATGTAATTTATCGCAACTCCACCGACAGACCCAAACCCTTCCTTGGCTACCAGGAGGAAATCACCACTGCCCTTATATACCCGAACAGCCCACCACAAAACATTAGATCCGATGTAATTAGTAGACTCTCTGAACGCCACTTTCCCGATAAAATCCCTCCCAGACCAACAGGCCAAAAACGACAAAAAAATTGCCGGGTGTGCTCCAAACGAGGGGTGAGAAGAGACACCACTTATCATTGTCCCTAATGTCCTTCCCAACCAGGCCTCTGCATAGTTGACTGTTCCTGCCGTTA
This sequence comes from Lithobates clamitans, assembly GCA_037952925.1. Classification (NCBI taxonomy): domain Eukaryota; kingdom Metazoa; phylum Chordata; class Amphibia; order Anura; family Ranidae; genus Lithobates; species Lithobates clamitans. The sequence continues at coordinate 957,296 of JBBGZY010000608.1, forward strand.
CCATACTTCACTAAATTATTAGTGAAGTATGGTAAACATAACGCTCACTTCCTGCCTTTACACCCCTTATGCCTCTGCTTGCTCTGTAACTGACCCTGGCTTGTTATTCGACCATGCTTCTGCCTACCGATTCTGTTTATATCTCTGCCTGATCTGGAACTGACCCTGGACTGTTATTCGACCACGCTTCTGCCTACCGATTCTGTACATACCTCTGCCTGATCTGGAACCGACCCTGGACTGTTTGACCATGCCTCTTGCCTGCCTCTTGGACTGATCTTGTACCCTGCCAGTGGACTAGTGGGATTCAGAACACAGGGGTCTCACATATGTGAGGGGCTCCAGAGTTGTTTTTCTGGATGAAGAAAACAATTTAATTTGTTTTCTCATTCCTAGATTAGGGTCTGGAGACTCGGAGGCTTCAAAGAGATTTGGGTGGGAGAAGCCTCTACCCCTGTCCCCATTATGTCCTGAACGAGGCCCTACTTCTGCCTGCTGCCTGTAGGACCTATGCCATCATGCCTCTGCCTGTCGCATGAACTGACCACACCACATGGACCTGTCTACTACCAGGACCAATATATTGGCACTGCTGACAATCTCTGCCTGCACTGACCCTGGACTATATATGGACAGTATCCCTGCCTGCTGCCTATACTGACTATGGACAGTATTGCTGCCTGTTGCCTGGAAGATTGCGTTTGCTTTTGCTGACCAAGTCCCTGTCTGCTGCCTGGACCAGTGCTATCCTCCTGTGTACAACTGCGCTACTACAACCACAGGTAATCTTTTGTTTACTCTTTGCTCAGCATAATGTATTTTGGGGTGTAATTCTTGGTATGTGAATGCTATGTGTCCCTAGAACACCTGATGGTGTCCCTTGCATGTTGGGCCTCTGTATGTGGCCAGGCTGTGTAAAAGTCTCTCACATGTGGTATTGCCGTACTCAGGAGGAGTAGCAGAATGTATTTTGGGGTGTCATTTTTGCTATGTACATGCTATGTGTTGGAAATATCTTACAAATGCACAACTTTGCGTAAAAAAAAATGCGTTTTCATTTTTTCTCCACATTTTCCAAAAACTTTTGGAAAAAAATGAACCGTTCAAAAGACTCATTATGCCTCATAGATTATACGTTGGCGTGTTAGCTTTCCAAAATGGGGTCAATTTGTGGGCGTTTCCATTGTCCTGGTGCTCCAGGGCCTTCAAAAGTGTAATAGGTGGTTGAGAAATGAGATGTGTAATTTATGCTCCTAGAACGCCTGATGGTGCTATTTCAATATTGGGCCTCTGTATGTGGCCAGGCTGTGTAAAAGTCTCACACATTTGGTATCAAAATACTCAGGAGGAGTAGCAGAATGTATTTTGGGGAGTCATTTGTGGTATACACGTGCCATGTGAGAGAAATAACCTATTACAATGACAATTTTGTGGAAAAAAAAAAATCTTCATTTTGCAAAGAATTGTGGGAAAAAAATGACAACATCAAAAACCTCACAATGCATCTTACTAAATACCTTGGAAAGTCTCCTTTCAAAAAAGGGGTCATTTGGGGGGTATTTGTACTTTCCTGGCTTGTTCGCGTCGCAAGAAATGAGATGGACCACCAGTACATCAGGTATGATCAATTTTTTATGATTTGCACCACAGCTTGTAGACTCTAACTTTCACACAGACCAAATAATATCCACTAATTTGGATTATTTTTACCAAAGATATGTAGCAGTATAAATTGTGGCCAAAATTTCTGAAGAAAAATTAATAATTTGCAAAATTTTATCACATAAACTAAGAAAAATGCGTTTTTTTTCCAAAATTTTCGTTTTTTTTCATTTATAGCGCAAAAAATAAAAAACCCAGTGGTGATCAAATACCACCAAAAGAAAGCTCTATTTGTGGGAAAAAAATGATAAAAATGTCATTTGGGTACAGTGTTGTATGATCGCGCAATTGTCATTCAAAGTGCGACAGCGCTGAAAGCTGAAAATTGGTCTGTGCAGGAGGGGGGTTTAAGTGCCCAGTAAGCAAGTGGTTAAATAAATGTCTCCTGAAATTTAGCATAAATAAATAAAAGTTATTCGTAGCCTGTATCATCTAGATAACTATTGGTATATGTTGTGTTCCTGGCAAGAAATATGAACATGAGGGAATAGCAAAGTTTGTATATGTTGGCCATTGGACATCTGGGGGGTCGCAGTGCTGTTCAGTCATATTTGTGGAAACATCCTGCTTTTGAAAATAAGGGTTGCCAAGTGTCTCATATTGTTAATATCTAATTTGGTTTGAGTGTTCTTTGAGAGTATCTTTGTTCAGAGGACAAGGTTCCTTCTTTCACTGGTTCATCAGGTGTTTGTGCAGCTGTCTCATCCTCTGGTTGAACTTTTGGCTCCTGTTGAACTGATTCTGGAATACTTTCTTCCCAACGTCTGTGGGGGGCTCCAAAACTACTTCATCTGGCATTTCTAGACTTGCTAATTCTCCAGGTGAAAAGTTAGGGTCACTATGATAGATTTCCTCAACCTCTGCCTATTGCATTAGGGTGTGCACCTCAGAGCACAAACACACATGCATGTATATCAGCAGAGCAGTGGATGATGTCAGTAGAGCAGAGATTGGTGTCAGCAGTTCTTATTTTTATTATTTTATACAATTTTATTTTTTCAATTTTTTTTGCAATATTATTTTACATAGTTACATAGTAGGTGAGGTTGAAAAAAGACACACGTCCATCAAGTCCAACCTATGTGTGTGATTATGTGTCAGTATTACCTTACATATCCCTGTATGTTGCGGTCATTCAGGTGATTATCTAATACTTTCTTAAAGCTATCAATGTTCCCCGCTGAGACCACCGCCTGTGGAAGGGAATTCCACATCCTTACCGCTCTTATGCCCCGTACACACGGTCGGACTTTGTTCGGACATTCCGACAACAAAATCCTCTGATTTTTTTCCGACGGATGTTGGCTCAAACTTGTTCAAACTTGTTTTGCCTACACACGGTCGCACAAAGTTGTCGGAATTTCCGATCGCCAAGAACGCGGTGACGTCAAGCACGTACGACGAGACTAGAAAAGGCCGGTTCAGAACCAAGCGCAGCACCCTTTGGGCTCCTTTTGCTAATCTCGTGTTAGTAAAAGTTTGGTGAGAGACGATTCGCGCTTTTTCAGACTCGTGGCTTTCAGATCGTTTTCTGCGGTTCAGTTTGTGCTTGTGGGTTTGTATCTGCTCTTCAGTGCGTGCAGTCAGTTCGTATTGGAGTTTTCTGTGCGATCTTGTCCGCTCGTTGCTGTTTTTCAGGTCGCTCTTCACAGGCCTTGCTGTTCTTCAGTGCGTTCTGTTACTTCGTTCTGAGCAGCCGACCGTTTTCTAGCCATGTTTCGTATGCGTACTCCTCGTAGAGTTCGTGCTGTGCGGGGGCTTGGTGTTGGGGTCCTGACCTTGACACAAGTCCAGTCCATGAACAGGGTGTGGAGGAGTTCATGGACCAAGAATTGGTTGCTTCAGCGTGACCAGTTCTGTCATATGCCTTTGCTCCGTGAGAAAAATCCTGATGATTTCAGGAACTTTCTCAGGATGACGGACCCCGTGTTTCACCGTTTGTTGGCTTCGCTGACCCCCTATATCAGCAGGCAGGATACCTGCATGAGGCAAGCCATCACTGCGGAGCAGAGGCTGGTCGCTACCTTGCGGTATTTGGCCACAGGGAGAAGCCTGCAGGACCTCAAGTTCTCGACAGGCATCTCTCCCCAGGCTCTGGGGATCATTATCCCAGAGACCTGTTCTGCCATCATCCAGGTCCTGCAGAAGGAGTATATGAAGGTAAGATTTTTATCCTTTTATATCACATTTTATTGTATTGAATGTTTGAATCTTTCCTCATTCCCTAATTACCATGATTGTATTATGCTGTGAATGCCCCCTTTGTCCTCATGCATGCTGGATTTTTATGTAATTATTATTTTAGGTCCTTCATACATATTTGCCCTTCAATAACCTCTCCAGCATGGTGTCTCCTGCCCCTATATTCACCTCATGTAGTCACTTAACAATGTATTTTATCAGCTCCATAGTAGTGCTTTACCCCAAACACTCCCTAAAATGTTTGGAAATGTTATTTTTGATTTACATTCAGGCAGAGGGCCAGAGGCTTTTTTTTGTGGTGTCCCCAATTTTTTTGTAACACTCCCCCCCAACTGCTAAGTCAGCTGATCCCAATTCTCTATCCTCAATCATCTATCTGCTGACTTTGCCAAACCCATACACACTATACCCACCTCTTTAGTGCTCAGATTTATGGATGAATTCCCCAAAGCATGTAGTGCAAGGGCCTGCCTGTATACTTTCCAATGGTACTGTTTAAAGTTCTTGTATCCTATTATGATCTTGATAGGTAATAGCAGAATGTCCAAATGTGCTCAAATGTGTACAGTGTGTATTTATATCTTTGTATTATGACACTTCTTACCTGTCCAGTGGGCTGCCAATAGTGTAACTAAGGAGGGGCTGTTCCAAGTAATACCCTGTATTTAGGCATTCATCTCTCAATGAAGTGAAGAGGGTTACCTGTCCAAGATTTCCACACACCCCCTATAATGTTAGAAATGGCCCATGAGAGGGGGGGGGGATATGATAGGTGTACCTTATACTTTGTTGTTGTTAAATTCCCCTTAATAAATGCTATCTGGAGGTTGACCCATAATGTTTGTGTCTAATCTGCTTGCCAGGTTTCTGTGAAAAAATAGTAATGTTTATTGTTTTTTCCTCAACAGTTTCCTTCCACGCCACAGGAATGGCAGACTGTGGCCTCCCACTTTGCCCAGCGGTGGGACTTTCCTAACTGCGGAGGGGCAATTGATGGGAAACACGTCCACATCGTCCCACCACCCAACTCGGGGTCATACTATTACAACTACAAGGGGTTCATTAGTATTGTGATGTTGGTGGTGGTGATGGCTACTTACGAGTTCCTGTATGTGGACGTGGGGAAGAATGTCCGGATGTCAGATGGTGGAGTCATTGCCCACACATAGTTCTACAGGCGTCTCCAGAATGGCAGCTTGGACTTGCCACCTCCAGAGGACAATGTTGAAGGTCTCCCATTTGTGTTAGTTGCTGATGAAGCATTTGCGCTGGGGGACCACCTGATGCGGCCATTCCCGATGAGGACCCTCACCCCGGAACAGAGGGTTTTTAATTACCGGCTGGCCAGAGCCCGAAGAGTGGTGGAGAACACATTTGGAATCCTGGCCAGCCGGTTCCGATTATTTATGACACCCATCCATATGGCGGAGTATAAACTGAACCATATAATACTTGCCTGCTGTGTTCTCCATAATTTTCTATGAAAACATTCAGCCAACTATGCTGGCTCAGTTGGGCCTGAGGCCGGAATCCCAAATACATCAACAATGACGGCACTTGAAAGCGGCCGTCCTGGCTTGCCCTCCCTAAATGCCCGTGATGTCCGGTTACGATACCTGGAGTTCTTTGCGGGTAGGGGGGCTATCAATATGCCAGACGATATGTGACACCTTTTTCAAATAAAAAACAACCAAAAGCAATTCTTGGTGGACATTTACTGCTTGTGTTTGTTTGAGCTGACCCTGACAGAAATGTGTTGAGTGCAGAAAATGTCGTGATTGGGTAACCTTATAAAGAATAGTGTTGGCTGGTACTTCCTAAATGCAAAAACACATTTCACTACAAGTGCACTTGCAACTGCACTGAACCTGCACTTGTAGTGCAAAGTGTATTTGCCCTTAGGAAATAACCCCCATTTTTGCATAAAACAGCAATTACATCACTCCAAAAGTGTTGTAGCGTTGAGACAATAATCCACACATTCTTGAGTAAGGCACTTTTTTATACCTGCACAATCACATGTGCATTTACCAAAGGTTTTTAAAACAAAACAACATGTTTGTTGTATAACAATTTTTTTGGGGGGGCATTATCAAAAATCGAAATATCCATTTCAGATAAAACAGGCCTGTGTAAAACCAACAAGAAAGCCAAAAAACTTGAACTTACAAAGTACACATTAGGTAAAACCTGAAGGCTATATCAGACATCAGTATTTAGGAACTGGGTTTGATATAGCGTTCAGATGGGGGGAAATCACCCCTGGAAAAGCCAAATTTGGAAGATGCACACCAATTTACAAATGTCCACATGTGCTATCTGCCATCAGGGGGATCAAGGGACGTGTTTTGGGGGAGCAAGCCCTTCCTCAACGCTACTTTATAATTGAAGAAGGGGTTGCACCCCCAAAACGCGTCCATTGATCTCCTGTGATGGCAGATAGCACATGTTGGCACACTGTGTGCATCCTCCAAATTTGGCTTTTCTAAACATTGTAAAAATTTTAGTAACATAAAACTGGTGATTTTGTGGGGTTTAAATTCGCCCCAAAACATCAATGATGTTATTATTTTTTTTAATAACATCAGTGATTTGTTGCTGGATGTTTTGCAATTGGAGATTACATCCCATGATCTCCCCAATCAGTATCTGGGCACTTTCAGATGTGAAACGTTCTGGATCCCGATCACCTAAAAAGAGATAAAGAACAAAAAAAACAGGTCTCAAAAATCTGCCAACATCCATCTCTTTTACCTGAGCCTGTGGTTGCAGACACTCACCTGTTGTGGTGCCAATCTCCACCACGTCTTCTTCTTCCTCCTGCTCTTCTTCTTGGGTAGGTATTTCCCCTTCTTCCAGAGGGGGGGGTCTGTGTTCTCCTGGGATGAGGAGTGACCTCCGAGTCTTTTCTCCCCTATGTAAAACAAAAATGGTATACTTAGCACACAGATATTTGATGGCAGAACTAGAAATAGGAAACATTGCTTGGAAGTGGGGTACAATTTTCTATGTTAGCCGAGTTCAAAGATGTATATTTTTTATTGTCCTTTGTCAAGCTGCAATACTTTACCTGTTTGGTACAAGCTTCACAGATGGAGACCCCCCCTATAGTATACACTGGAGCATCAGTGTGCCCCCCCTAATAAAAATGGTGTTCTTGTGTCCCACACTACTGCTCCAGTGTCCAGATGTGAAAACAGCTGCTCAGTGTCCTCTCCTTACACACAATCTAGTTTGCATTTCATTCTAGTAACAAACCCATCTACACAAACAAATATTTTGCATCCAAGTAGGGCCAAAAAAAATGTGGGAAAATGCATATGGCCTAAACAATGGTGTTCTAGAGGCCGAAAGAAAAAATGTTTGATACGAACGAATAATGGGCCCATGAACATTAAAGTTGCCCTCTTAAACGTTACAATTACTAAAAGCATATGGAGCAGAACGAACGGAATAAAGACAGAAAGAATATGAACACAGCACAACTACTTACTTTTTTGCAGCACTCTCTGGATCTTTCGGTACTGCTCCGGCTCTCTCAACTTCAGGTCCGACCACCGCTTCCTGAGCTGATCTTTAGATCTTCGTACCCCGAAATTCTGCTCAAGACTCCTGACCACTTTACCAATGATTTTGGCCTTTCTGATGTTGGGGTGGGGGTAAGGCCCATATTTTCCGTCATAGTCGGACTTCTTCATGATGTCGACCATCTCCAACATCTCCCCAAACGACATATTTGTGGCCTTAAAAGGTCTCCTTCTGGATCGGGATGTGCCTGGATCCGGGCTTTCCTCCTCCTCGTTGTTAGAATTAGCACGCACCTGTTGTAACTCCGCCATCATGCTCTTCCCCCACTGCGCCGAACGAAAAGGGGCGGGGAAAAGAATAGAAAGAACGTCAGGGGCAGGCGGAGTTACACACATGCGCAGTGTGTATAAAGCGTAACACGCGTGCGTATTACGTACGATCTGTGAGTGGAGGAAGGAGCATTGGACGCGCCGATCGTAAGAACGAAGGTAAGAGACAAACTTGGGCCTATACTGCTTCTAGATTGAGGCCTATATTGTAACAAGATTAGGAGAGTTTGGTGTGACATTAGGCTTTGTCTTGTGTTGTGTCTTGCAGTGAACATGGATATCTTAATGAGAGATACTGACTTCATGTCACTATTCATTGATATGCTAAGGGAGCTGCCCTGTCTGTGGGAGATTACCCACCCCCATTTCAAGAACCAAGCAAAGAGTAAGGCAGCACTGGAGCAATTGTGTGAAATTGTGAAGCAGGTGATCCCCACGGCAGACATCACTTATTTAAAGATATTAATTGGTTGCCTGAGGAGCACATATCTGAGGGAGCGCAAGAAAGTCCTGGATTCACAGAGATCCAGAGCAGCAGGTGACATCTATGTCCCCAGGATGTTGTACTACGACAGGCTGCACTTTCTGGCAGGCCAGACTGAACCCAGGTCATCACTCTCCAGTCTTCCTTCCACGCTTCCTTCCCCCCCGGCTGAAGCTTCTGATGCCCAACCTGGGCCTTCCAGGCCACATGTGGAGGAGCCCAGATTGATCCAGGTATAGCATTCCTCTAAATATTTCTGCTTGTCCAATCAATGATGTTAACTAGATGTTAGTTGGGAGTACTAATTTAGGATTGTGATTGATGATGCAAAAACTAAAACCATATCCCTTTTTCATACACAGGGAAGTCTCAGCCAGGAGGTGGCTGATCTGCAGGTCCCTCCACCCCCCCTGGAAACAGAAAGTGGCAGGAGGAGGAGTACCCTAGAGGAGGCGGCTATCAGATTTTTTTGGAAGGCTACAGAGGTCCTGGGAGCACCACACACCAGGCAGGAGAACCTTGCTGCATTCATTGCCTATAAAATGCAGAGGATGGAGGAGGGCCAAAAAGCCATGTGTGAGGCCCTCATATCAGAGGCTCTGGCGAAAGGTGTGAGGGGCCAACTTACACCTCACACACAGCTTTGGAATGGTCCTCCTCTTCCTCCTGCAGGTCCTCCTCCTCCTCCTACTCCCTCTCCTCCAGGGCCTCCCAGTCCTCCTCCAGGTCCTCCCAGTCCTCCTCCTCCTCCAGGTCCTACTCCTCCTCCTGCCACATCTCCTACTGCACAGCCACAGCCCGGAAGGAAGTGTGAAAGGAAGACCAGAGAGTGAGGACCCTGGATCCAGTCTGGTCGGCCAAAAGATGCAGACTCTTGTGGTACCACAGCCTGGGGACACTGATGTCATCTGCTGCTATCCGGATCTCTGTGAATCCCGGACCAGACTGCCCTCCCTTATATATGGACTCCTCAGGCCACCAATTTTGAGGTTTAAGAATTGATGTCTGCCGTGGGGGTCCCAGGCTTCACTAATTTCTCCTGTTGATCCAGTGTTGCCTTCCTCTTTGTTTGGTTCTGATCCCTTTAATAAAGGATTTTTGTTTTGAATTATACTCTCCTATGTGTTTTACTTCAAAAATGATGGTTTGTTTGTGAGGATTCAGGTACATTTCTAATATACAATGTGAAATGAACAAGGGTCACCAACACCAAACAATCTCCTGGAGATTAAATAATAAAAGATATCAATGGTGTTGGGGTAACTTGCCACACAAAACACACACAAAAATATTCTGGAGTAAAAATAAAAATAACATTGAACAAAGATCAGCCTTGGAAAAAATCCAAACATTAAAGAAAAAAAAAGGCTTAAAAACAAAAAAAAAAAAAACCTAAAAAATATAAAACTGTCAGATGACAACTAATAACAATATATTGAGGGAATCCCACTAAAAAACACAAATAAAAGTTTGTGAGAAGTGTGTGTGAATATGGGCAGCAAAACGACTTAATTCTTGTCACATTATAAAGAAGAAGAGAGTGCGCTGTATTAAACCATTTTTTACATTGCAGCGTGACGAAAGTGCTTTATCCATTACGAACGCTAAGTTTACCAGAACGAGCTGTCCCGTGTCGGAATTTCTTCTGAGCATGCGTGGCACTTTGTGCGTCGGAACAGGCCACACACGGTCAGAATTGACGCGATCGGATTTTGTTGTCGGAAAATTTTATCTCCTGCTGTCCAACTTTGTGTGTCGGAAAATGTCTGGTGGAGCCCACACACGGTCGGAATTTCCGACAACACGCTCCGATCGGACATTGTCCATCGGAAAATCCGACCGTGTGTACGGGGCATTACAGTAAAGAACCCTCTACGTAGTTTAAGGTTAAACCTCTTTTCTTCTAATTGTAATGAGTGGCCCGAGTCTTATTAAACTCTCTTCTGCAAAAAAGTTTTATCCCTATTGTGGGGTCACCAGTACAGTATTTGTAAATTGAAATCACATCCCCTCTCAAGCGTCTCTTCTCCAGAGAGAATAAGTTCAACGCTCGCAACCTTTCCTCATAACTAAGATCCTCCAGACCCTTTTATTAGCTTTGTTGCCCTTCTTTGTACTCGCTCCATTTCCAGTACATTCTTCCTGAGGACTGGTGCCCAGAACTGGACAGCATACTCCAGGTGCGGCCGGACCAGAGTCTTGTAGAGCGGGAGAATTATCGTTTTATCTCTGGAGTTGATCCCCCTTTTAATACATGCCAATATTCTGTTTGCCTTATTAGCAGCAGCTTGGCATTGCATGCCATTGCTGAGCCTATCATCTACTAGGACCCCCAGGTCCTTTTCCATCCTAGATTCCCCCAGAGGTTCTCCCCCCAGTGTATAGATTGCATTCATATTTTTGCCACCCAAATGCATTATTTTACATTTTTCTACATTGAACCTCATTTGCCATGTAGTCGCCCACCCCATTAATTTGTTCAGGTCTTTTTGCAAGGTTTCCACATTCTGCGGAGAAGTTATTGCCCTGCTTAGCTTAGTATCGTCTGCAAATACAGAGATTGAACTGTTTATCCCATCCTCCAGATCGTTTATAAACAAATTAAATAGGATTGGTCCCAGCACAGAACCCTGGGAAACCCCACTACCCACCCCTGACCATTCTGAGTACTCCCCATTTATCACCACCCTCTGAACACGCCCTTGTAGCCAGTTTTCAATCCAGGTACTCACCCTATGGTCCATGCCAACGGACCCTATTTTGTACAGTAAACGTTTATGGGGAACTGTGTCAAATGCTTTTGCAAAATCCAGATACACCACGTCTACGGGCCTTCCTTTATCTAGATGGCAACTCACCTCCTCATAGAAGGTTAATAGATTGGTTTGGCAAGAACGATTCTTCATGAATCCATGCTGATTACTGCTAATGATATCGTTCTTATTACTAAAATCTTGTATATAGTCCCTTATCATCCTCTCCAAGATTTTACATACTATTGATGTTAGGCTAACTGGTCTGTAATTCCCAGGGATGTTTTTTGGGCCCTTTTTAAATATTGGTGCTACATTGGCTTTTCTCCAATCAGCTGTTACCATTCCAGTCAATAGACTGTCTGTAAAAATTAGGAACAACGGTCTGGCAATCACCTGACTGAGTTCCCTAAGTACCCTCGGATGCAAGCCATCTGGTCCCGGTGATTTATTAATGTTAAGTTTCTCAAGTCTAATTTTAATTCCGTCCTCTGTTAACCATGGAGGTGCTTCCTGTGTTGTGTCATGAGGATAAACACTGCAGTTTTGGTTACTGAAGCCCCCTGATTCACTCGTGAAGAGTGAGGAGAAGAATAAATTCAATACCTTTGCCATCTCCCCATCCTTTGTAACCAGATGTCCTTCCTCGTTCCTTATGGGGCCAATATGGTCTGTCCTCCCTTTTTTACTGTTTACATACTTAAAGAATTTCTTGGGATTTTTTTTGCTCTCCTCCGCTATGTGTCTTTCATGTTCTATCTTAGCCGTCCTAATTGCACCCTTACATTTCTTATTGCATTCTTTATAAAGTCTGAATGCTGAGGATGATCCCTCAACCTTGTATTTTTTGAAGGCCTTCTCCTTTGCTTTTATATGCATTTTTACATTGGAGTTAAGCCATCCAGGATTTTTGTTCGCTCTTTTAAATTTATTACCCAATGGGATACATTGGCTAATGCCCTTATTTAATATGCTCTTAAAGCAAACCCATCTCTCCTCCGTATTCTTTGTTCCTAATATTTTATCCCAATTTATGCCTTTTAGCAAGGTTTGTAGTTTAGGGAAGTTGGCTCTTTTGAAATTCAGTGTCTTTGTATTCCCTTTATGTTTCCTATTTGTGTGATTTATACTGAAACTAATTGACCTGTGATCGCTGTTACCTAAATTGCCCCGTATTTCCACATCTGTGATCAGGTCTGTATTGTTGGTAATCAGTAGATCCAGTAATGTTTTATTTCTAGTTGGTGCGTCTACCATCTGACCCATAAAATTGTCCTGCAAGACATTAAGGAACTGGCGAGCCTTAAATGAATGCGCGGTTCCCTCCGCCCAGTCTATGTCTGGATAATTAAAATCCCCCATTATGATAACACTTCCCATCCTTGCTGCTAATCCAATTTGTGATAGGAGATCCGTCTCCACTTCCTCCTTCAGGTTAGGGGGCCTATAGCATACTCCCAGTATTATTTTCCCCTTAGCTTCATCCCTTTGGAGCTCTACCCATAAGGATTCCACCTCCTCTCTAGCTCCCTCAGTGATGTCATCTCTCACATTCGCTTGTACATTATTCTTGATATATAGGCATACCCCTCCCCCTTTTTTACCCTCTCTATCCTTGCGGTATAGGGTATACCCTTGAATGTTTGCCAGCCAATCATGAGAGCTGTTGAAGCAGGTCTCTGAAATTCCCACAAAATCCAAATCCTCCTTGTACAACAGTATCTCTAGTTCACCCATCTTGTCTGCCATGCTCCTGGCATTGGTGAACATGCCACATAGTTTAGACCGGTCGCATATTGTCCTCGTATTGGGTGCTTCAAAATTGCAACTAGGACTTGCTACTATACTCACCTTGTGTTTTTGTGCTTTGGTTAACCTACCACTAATGCCCCCAACACTACCCTCTGGAATATCATCCGCGCTGGCTATCACTGTCTCTGGACCCCCAGTTTAAAAACCCCTCTAACTTTTTGGCCATCTTCATTCCCAGCAGATCTGCACCCTCCTCATTTATGTGCAGTCCGTCCCTTCTATAGTACCGGTTACCGACTGAGAAGTCGGCCCAGTCCTCCAGGAACACAAACCCCTCCTTACTACACCAGCTCTTCAGCCACTTGTTTACTTCCCTAATCTCCCTCTGCCTTTCTGGTGTGGCTCGATGTACCGGTAGTATTCCTGAGAATACTACCTTGGAGGTCCTTTTCCTCAATTTAGCACCTAAGTCCCTAAAATCGTTCTTTAGGACACTCCATCTGCCTCTGACTTTGTCATTGGTGCCAATGTGCACCATGACAGCCGGGTCTTCCCCAGCCCCTCCCAGTAATCTGTCCACAAGATCCGTGATGTGCCGAACCCGAGCGCCCGGTAGACAACATACTGTTCGGCGCTTCAGGTCTTGGTTACAGATTGCCCTCTCTGTCCTTCTAAGAATTGAGTCCCCTACCACCAGAATCTGTCTTTCCTTTCCCTTTGCTGCCCCCCCACTCTCACTGGAGGAGTTCTTCCCCTGGCAGCTAGGAGAGTCCCTCATCTCCAGCAGTGCTGGTCCCTGACTGGTTTCACCAATGACACTCAATGGAGCGTACTTATTGGGATGCTCCAGTCCTGGATCGGCCTCTCTGGCACTTCCCCCTCTACCCCTCCTGACTGTCACCCATCTACTCTTTGCTAGTGCCTGCGCCTCTTTGTCTCTACCCGCCTCTGTGCTGGCCCCTGCCGGCACCTGCCGTGTACATTCCTGGCTCACCTTTAGTATGGAGGGACTTCTCAGTGCTGACAGTTGCTTCCCCAGATTCAGAACCTGGGCTTCCAGGGAAACAATGTGCTTACATTTTGCACAGCAGTATTCACCCTCGACCGGATGATCAAGGAACGCATACATGCGGCAAGATGTACAAAGAGTCGCCTCTCCACACCCGCCGGGCATCGTACCTATTAAATTTAGTGAGGATTTGGGGATTTTACCCTGTCCAAATTACCTAACAGCTAGCTTCCCGGCACTAATACTCAAGACAATACACAGGTACACAACAAGACAATACACAGGTACTCACAGACCTACGTGCAATCGCAGAACAGTCGCAGACCTACGTGCACTCGCAATACTCAAGTATACAGTACACAATACACAAGTACTAACGATCCACACACACTACTCAGACAACACTCAGATACTCACACTACACAGGTACTATGACCCCTGTTATAACCTCCTGTTTTAAACTCTAGTTTTTTAACTCCCACTTACACAAAGTTCCACAGCCAAAGACTGAGCACGCTCAGACTGAGCTCTACACCCAGTTAAATAGGCACCTGTGAGCAATTAACCACCCCCCTTAATTGATAGGCTGAAGGAACCAGAGGAAAAAAAAAGCAAAAAAAAAAAGCTATTTAAAAAGTGACAGAAAAAGGCAAATAAAAAACTAAAAGAAAAAGCCCCAAAAATGCACCCCAGCAAACCCAGCAATCAACAAGCAAGACTTATTCACTCTATAACTCTAGTTTTTTAACTCCCACTTATGCCAAAGACTGAGCACTTTTGAATTTTTATTTTTTTACAATTTTTTAGGAGCCCTATTGGGGGGCTTTGGTGAAATACCAGGGGTCTAAGCAGACCTCTGATGTCTCACTTTTGATACACAGAAAGGGAGTGAGGACAGAGATTCCCCAGTCTCTTTCTCTGCAGCCTCAGCTGCACTGGGCAGTGAACTAATGGGAAGTGCTCTGTGCTGAGCGGCTTACTGTTCATTCACAAACAGAAGCATAGTAAACATAGTTTACTATGCTTCAGTTAAGAATAATCACAGGAGCGATCAGTACAAATCACCCACTGTGTTCATTCAGAAAAGGAACGGACTGGTAAATTAAATATTTAATGGCTCCTTCCCCCGCTCTCCATCCTGAAATATCCCCCGCAGCAGCCAGTGGGAGAGAAGAGGACGGAAGATGATGGATTGTACAGTGCTCTGTGAGATGTTCAAAACTTGGGATATATTTATTTAACCTGCTTTAAACTTCTCCACAACTTAATCCAGGGTTTGACAAAATTTGTTTGAATCTAGGAGCCAGCTAAAAAAGTTAGGAGCCAGTTTTTTTTTTGGTATTACTCTGCATTGAGCCCGCTCGGAGGAACTGTCAGATTCAACATCTGCATCATATATTGTCCTTGTTAAAAAGGCTGCACATAGGGGTGGGCGGTGACGTATTTCAGGGGGGGTGTCACCTTTTTTCTCAAGTATTGGAAAATGTATGCAGAGAGCTGCGTGCCATGCTCCCATACACAGGGCTCATATTACATTGCCAGTATCCACTTCAATGCTGCACAAGGAAAATGAACAAATGAAATATGCAATAAAAAGTTTTAAGCACTACTAGGCTCAGCAAGCCTACTATGGGAAAATATAGAATATGATAAAGCAATTAAAAAAAATACAGAAAGGAAAAAATATATTAAAAAAAAAAGAAACAGATTTATAAATTCTGCATCTGATTGATAAAAAAAAACAAAAACAAAAAGGGCGCTCTTGTGCCGGGAAACCACTGACTCCAGAGCCCCCATGTCCCTGAGCCCGGTCGCCCGCCTCCCTCAGCCGGGTCTGCTCCAGTAATACCCTGGGTGAGAGCGACAGCAGCAGGGATGACAAGCCACCAGGGATCCCCAGCTGGACTGCACTCTGATGGCCGCTTGCTCCTCCAGCCATGTCAGTAGCTTCCGCACTGCTCTCTTACTGCTTCATCCCACTACCGCCGCTAAAGGCGTTCCGTAATGATGACAGTGCCTGGCAGTACTCTGTGTCTGGAAGGCCTATGAGGCCTGGGCCATCTCCACCTTCCCAGCCAAGACCCCACAGCCCACACGCTAGGACACAATTTCTAGTCGCCATGGTGACCTGGCGCCTGGGATTTGTCGAGCCCTGACTTAATCCCTGACCTGTCTGGTGTTTTCCTTGGCCTTCATGGTGCTGTTTGTTCACTAAGGTTCTCTAACAAACCTCTGAGGGCTTCACAGAAGCCCTCAGAGTATTTATACTGAGATTAAATTACACACAGGGGGACTCTATTTACTAATTAGGTGACTTCCGAAGGCAATTGGTTCCACTAGATTTTAGTTAGGGGTATCAGACTAAAGGGGGCTGAATACAAATGCACGCCACACTTTTCACATATTAATTTGTAAAAAAAATTGAAAACCATTTATTATTTTCCTTCCACTTCACAATTATGTGCCACTTTGTGTTGGTCTATCACATAAAATCCCAATAAAATACATTTACGTTTTTGATTGTAACATGACAAAATGTGGAAAATTTCAAGGGCTAAGAATACTTTTTCAAGGCACTGTATATTTAATGTTTTACATAGCTATACCTGCAAAAGGGGCCAGTCTGAAATGGTTTAGCAGGACCTAATTTTCTGACTAAAGTTCCACTTTAAGTAAGGAAGTGTTACAAGCCACTGCCTGTCAAAAATACACAATCCCTTCATTTATAGATACAATGACAACTGAAAATAAGGAGAAGGATTGATCAAGCTCTTGCAAGAGCAATATATGCTTCTGGATCTGAATTTTCAATAACTGAACATGTACAATATATTGGCAGGAAGCTTTTGCATTATTATGAGGGAAAGGGGGTGGTGTTCTCATGTCTAGGTAAAATGTTCTTAACACTAGAACCAGAGCAACTTGGAAAAAAGAGCCAGGGCTCCTTGACACATAGGGCATAATGAGTTATAGGGCGATTTATATCTTACTAACCTAACTGGCATCACATAGGTATGATGAAGTATAAATAGATGGGTGATATTATCAGTAGGTTTCAAGGAGACTAATTGGTGGCTGGTTACAACCTCTTCCCAGGTCTCATTGTCAATGGGACACAAATCAGTTTCCCACAAAACCTCTGTATTATAACTGTTTAAGCTTGTGTAGAATTACAAAATCATGGGATTAGGTTTGGGTGAAAGCTCTAACCATAGCAACAGCCAAATGATTATTTACAATCATTGGTAATATAGGCACAAATCACCTGGTTACCTCGTGTCTAAGCTAAAGATACTGAAAAACCATCAAATTTAACAAATCAATTTTCTCTTTTGGATCCTAAAAGGATTTATACACAGGCCACTTTTTAAAATTAATATACTACCTAAACACTATGATGTACATACCTATTACTCAGCCATGCACAAATGTAATGTCAGTGTCCTATAGAAAAACTAAGACAACATATTCTGGTGTAAAATGATGCAGTAGTACACACTGTTATGTCTAAATTCACATATTCATTTGTTTGTCAGCCTATAATAAAAAGCATTTGTTAAAACTGTCTATCAACAGAGCATATGCAGGCAGCCAAAATGGCAGATATAAGCTGATCTGCATCTTTATTGTAGCCTTCATTAACAGGATCTACAACAATTAACTCAACCCCATAATAACCTCAGGAGTGCTCGCTGATTATTCTCCACTATCTGATGGAAAGAGGAGATACAAAACATAAGTTAGAAAGAAAACTTGATCACACAGCAGCCACTCCTCAAGTCTCCAGGATGGCAGTGACAGTCTTAAGTGGGGAGAGTTTATCCAGAGCAGCCTCAAAAGACACAAAAGGGTCCACAAAACATAAATTATTAAAAAGAACAATAGAATACCTGTCACTCAGGTAAGGAAGACCTGCTAGGAGGTGAACACTGCTTCATTTTCTCAAAAGAAATGGCCTTATCAGTAGCAGCATTACTTGACAAAATGATGGCAGAGGTCTGTATAACCAAAAGAGTAACATCTCAGAAACACTGGAAATAAAAACCTCATTATATTGATGGGACACAATACTCTAGCCTGCTTGATAGAAGCACCACTGAAATAAAACAAGGCCTCCAAAGTCTAGGCTGCAGGTTGGACATAATTAAAGCAAAGGTAGACACCACGATAGCCCAAGTGAACTAAAATTCTAAATCCATAGAAGAAATACAGGCCCAACTGGACAAGACCAATAAAAAAATACAAGACATGGGAAATAGGTTGATGATTTTTGAATATGTGGCTTCCCTGAAATGGTCTCAGACATAGAAACACCAATACAAAACAAATGAAATAACTGATCCCTTGTATCTCTGTATATCGCTATTAGATAGACAGAGCACACTGGGCCCTTGTAGCTTTACACTAAGACAGTTCTTTGGATATTATGGTTAAACACTCATTGTTAGAAAGACAAAGAACAAATGAAGTGGGCAGCGAGAGCGAGAATAACCTGTCTGGACACCCCCTACAATTTTTGGCAGACATTTGTAAGTTTTGCCATGTATGTATCCAGTAATAATGATTTTAGTGAAAATAGCGAATTGATAAACATTTGTGTAACTATTGTGGGGCCTAAAAAAAATAACTTTTGCAATATTCTATTTTTTTTATTCTACAGGTCATGTGCTTTTAGAACTCTGAAAGTTGTAAGTGAAAACCGATAACTTCCAGATTTTCAGTAAATTGTTATAATTTACAGTTTAGCACACCTTCAGTTTTCACCATTTCAGCAAATGGCACGGTTTAAAATGTACAAATATTTGTTTTTTATTAACTCAATACAGTTCTAGCTTTTATATTTAGTAGGGATTTATCAGGAATTTTGTAAGTTTTGCTAAGTATGTATCCACTAATAATGATTTTAGTGTATTTCTAGCAAAAATAGCGAATTGATAAATATTTGCACAAATATCACAGGGCCTAAAAAAGTCAGAAGCACCTTATTTTTATTCTACTTGTCATGTGCTTTATGAAAATGTATCTTTCGGGGAGTCTTTTACAATCCCTGAAATCTGTAAGTTAAAAATAAAAAAGCAATGGAAAAATTGCAAAAATGGTCTGACCACCTGAGTTTAAAAGTGGAGCGCAGGGCCTGGTAGCAAAAGGGTTAAAGTGAAAAGATACTGATCTCAAATACCATGATCTAGCAACAACATTCAATCCAAACTATCAGCAGTATCTGGAAAAGTGTATAAATGCCATTATAAATACCGTATTTATCGGCGTATAACACGCACAGGTGTATAACACGCACATTCATTTTAAGAGGGAAGTTTCAGAAAAAAACCATAAACTATAAATAAGAAACTTTGAAGCAAAATAAGGGTCAGTGCCCATCTGCAGCCTCACCATTGCCATCAATGCTGCCTGATCAGTGCCCATCTGTGACCTCACAAGTGCCATCAATGCAGCCTCACTGTTGCCATCAATGCAGCAGCCTCACCATTGCCTTCAATGCAGCAGCCTTTACCATTGCCATCAGTGCAGTCTGATCGATACCCATCTGTGGGCTGTATGTGTAGTGCCCACAGCGCTGCACAGAGACATCCATCCATGCTCAGCCATCCCTCACTACTATGCAATGCTGTGCAATACCCCCACAATACTCTGCAATGCTGTGCAATACTCTGCAATACCCCCACAATACTCTGCAATACCCACACAATACTCTGCAATGCTGTGCAATACTCTGCAATACCCCCACAATACTCTGCAATACTGTGCAATACTCTGCAATACCCCCACAATACTCTGCAATACCCCCACAATACTCTGCAATACTCTGCAATGCTGTGCAATACTCTGCAATACCCCCACAATACTCTGCAATACCCCCACAATACTCTGCAATGCTGTGCAATACTCTGCAATACCCCCACAATACTCTGCAATACCCCCACAATACTCTGCAATGCTGTGCAATACTCTGCAATACCCCCACAATACTCTGCAATGCTGTGCAATACTCTGCAATACCCCCACAATACTCTGTAATACCCCCACAATACTCTGCAATACCCCCACAATACTCTGCAATGCTGTGCAATACTCTGCAATACCCCCACAATACTCTGCAATACCCCCACAATACTCTGCAGTGCCCGTGCAATACTCTGCAATGCCCCCACAATACTCTGCAATACCCCCACAATACTCTGCAATAACCCCACAATACTCTGCTATGCTGTGCAATACACTGCAATACCCCCACAATACTCTGCAGTGCCCGTGCAATACTCTGCAGTGCCCGTGCAATACTCTGCAATGCCCGTGCAATACTCTGCAATGCTGTGCAATACTCTGCAATGCCCCGCAATACTCTGCAATGCCCCCGCAATACTCTGCAATGCCCCCACAATACTCTGCAATGCCCCCACAATACTCTGCAATGCCCCCACAATACTCTGCCATGCCCCCACAATACTCTGCCATGCCCCCGCCATACTCTGCCATGCCCCCGCCATACTCTGCCATGCCCCCGCCATACTCTGCCATGCCCCCGCCATACTCTGCCATGCCCCCGCCATACTCTGCCATGCCCCCGCCATACTCCGCAATACCCCGCCATACCCTGCCATGCTGAGCCATGCTCAGCTGTACTCGGCCTCTGTATGTGGCCAGGCTGTGGAAGTCTCACACATGTGGTATCGCCGTACTCAGGAGGAGTAGGAGAATCTATTTTGGGGTGTCATTTTTGGTATGTACATGTTATGTGGTAGAAATATTGTATAAATGGACAACTTTGTGTTAAAAAAAAAAAAAAAGCGTTTTAACCACTTCCCGCCCACCGGCCATCATACAACGTCCTTGACTTTGTGCGGAGATATCTGAATGATGGTTGCAGCTACAGGCATCATTCAGATATCAGCTTTTTCAGCCGGCGATTCCCTACACCATGAGAATGATCATAGCAGCTGTTCCACTGCTTGATCGTTCTTACGGGAGGCGAGAGGGGATGTCCCCCCCTCCCGCGCTTCTACCGACTCACCGCTACGATCGAAGCCAGGATCGTTTTTTTTTTTTTTTTAAATTTCAGGCTTCCCAGCCTAGAGGTGAGATGTGGGGTCTTATTGACCCCATATCTCACTGTAAAGAGGACCTGTCATGCCATATTCCTATTACAAGGATGTTTATATTCATTGTAATAGGAATAAAAGTGGTCAAAATTTTTTTTTTTTTGGAAAAAAGCATCAAACTAAAATAAATAAAGTAAAATGAACAATAAAAAAAAAAAAAAATTTAAAGCGCCCCTGTCCCTGTGTGCTCGCATGCAGAAGCGAACGCATACGTAAGTCCCCCCCACATATGAAAACGGTATTCAAACCACACATGTGAGGTATCGCTGCGATCGGTAGAGCGAGAGTAATAATTTTGGCCCTAGACCTCCTCTGTAACTCAAAACATGTAACCAGTAAAAAATTTTAAAGCGTCGCCTATGGGGATTTTTGAGTAGCAAAGTTTGGCGCCATTCCACAAGCGCGTGCAATTTTGAAAGGTGACATGTTGGGTATCTATTTACTCGGTGTAACTTCATCTTTCACATTATGCAAAAACATTGGGCTAACTTTACTGTTTTGGTTTTTGTAAAGCACAAAACAGTTTTTTTTCCAAAAAAAACGCGTTAAAAAAATTGCTGCGCAAATACCGTGCAAGATAAAAAGTTGCAATGACCGCCATTGTATTCTCTAGGGTCTTTGCTAAAAAAACATATATAATATTTTGGGGTTCTATGTAATTTTCTAGCTAATAAATGATGATTTTTACATGTAGGAGAGAAATGTCAGAATTGGCCTGGGTGCTCCAGAACGCCTGAAGGTGCTCCGTGCATGTTGGGCCTCTGTATGTGGTCACGCTGTGTAAAAGTCTCACACATGTGGTATTGCCGTACTCGGGAGTAATAGTAGAATGTGTTTTGGGGTGTAATTTGTGGTATGCATATGCGGCGTGTGAGAAATAACCTGCTAATATGACAATTTTGTGGGAAAAAAAAAAGTAAAAAAAAAAACCTTGATTTTGCAAAGAATTGTGGGAAAAAATGACAACTTCAAAAAACTCACCATGCATCTTTCTAAATACCTTGGAATGTCTTCTTTCCAAAAAGGGGTCATTTGGGGGGTATTTGTACTTTTCTGGAATGTTAGGGTCTCAAGAAATTAGATAGGCCGTCAGTACTTCAGGTGTGATCAATTTTCAGATATTCGCACCATAGCTTGTGGACGCTATAACTTTCACAAAGACCAAATAATATACACCAATTTGGGTTATTTTTATCAAAGATATGTAGCGGTATAAGTTTTGGCCAAAATATATGAAGAAAAATTAATAATTTGCAAAATATCATAACAGAAATGAAGAAAAATGTATTTTTTTACAGATTTTTCGGTCTTTTTTCTTTTACGGCGCAAAAAATAAAGAACCCAGCAGTGATTAAATACCACCAAAAGAAAGCTCCATTTGTGTGAAAAAAAGGACAAAAATTTCATATAGATACAGTGTTGCATGACTGAGTAATTGTCATTCAAAATGTGAGAGCACCAAAAGCTGAAAATTGGTCTGGTTAGGAAGGGGGTTTAAGTGCCCAGTTGTCAAGTGGTTAAGGAACCTGTGGATACCCTTTGCTTAACATTTGCCAATTCTGGTGTATAATAGAGAAAAAAAAAACCTTTGGAGAATGCATGACACTAACACACAAAGAAGATTATTTTATTATTCCCATTGGATCTCCTAGCTCTATGCTCTTTTCTTTTTTTTTTGTAACAAAGACTGAGGATAGCAACTCTCTTTTTTTGCTTCTTCTTTTCTCTGTCCTCTCTCATCTTTTCACCATGCACAGTTCCTTCAACTCTTGACACTGTTTGCAAATAATACATTTGAAGTCAATTGGTCAATGATAACTCTCTAAATGTAAAAGATTGTAATCAATTGGTTTTACAAGCTAATCGGCACTCAAACCAAATTCTGACACATTGACCCTACTCTCCAAAAAACACACCTGTTCACAATAATAAGTAATGTTCAAGTGAATGTTCACATCTGTCCAATCATCAATGTAGCACCACAAGCATACACAATGACTGCTGTCCAAAAAGTTGTATAGATGTTAAAAATATGTTCAAGAAAGCAACCCATGCATAGTGGAGCAATGTTCGAGCCCCTCGCTGTCCTCTCTTTTGTATGCAATATCTCTCTTTGCAGAGGAACTAATTGTTGAACAGAATAAACTGCGATAATTCTCCAAAAATGTATCTATTTTTCATTGTAAAGATCACTAAGACACTCCCGGCCAATTCAAACCCCTTTGCATGTGCTCTCTCCCCTGTTGCAGTAGTTCTGAGCTCAGTGATGAAAAGTGGGGCTGGATGGTGCACCTGTGCCTTACACCCAAACCTAAATGATAGAGTTGCATGCATCGGGGCCAAATGCCCATTTTGAATGAGGCCTAAACTGACTTTTTGGAGAACAACATCAAATTATTGGACCTGAATATCTATAAGCAATACACAGATGAGGGCATATAACAGACTTTACCATACTGCCATTTTGCAGGGAGGCAGGGCAAAAATTGTAAAATCTAGATTTGTGAAGCTGATAGAGTAAGATCCCAAAAGATTAACTGCTGTAATTGCAGCTAAAGTTGTTCCCATTCTGGGTGTGAATAGTTGTGCAACCAATAATTGTCTTTTTATTAATTGAACATCACAGGCCACAGAGAACTTCATATTCATTACCTATTTGTCTGTTTTTAGCTAGTGTCTTTGGTGATAGGTGTGCCTGCAACTGTCTCTCTGAAGATATTGCAGGGGCTTAGTTTGTAATCTCCTTGCCTATTCCTAACTCCCTTGCTGGAGTAAAAGAGGGCTTCATCCAGGCCAGTCACTACAGCCAGACAGCCAAGAGGGACAACACCTAAACCCCACATACAAGGATGGGGAAGGTCGGAGCTGGATCTTGCAGGCAGCAATCCCCAAGGTACAAAGTATCTGGTACAGTCAGTGTCACATCAACCATCAAGGAGGGACAAACGCTGCTCAGGAAAAAGTGGGTATGATCTTGTCTTCAGCAGAACTTCACGTCCCTCCATTGTGCGCATTACCTGTGTGGAAAATTGTCAGGTGGACTTTCTCAGCCATCAGCAGCTGAATCTGGAAGAATGGACCTTCACCTAAAGGTATTTGGAGAGATTTGTCTGCAGTGGGGGAAGCCAGATGTGGCTCTCTTGGTGTACCAATTCAAAAACATAATGGACAGATTTGTATCCCAAACCAAGGATCCTTAGGCATTTGCAGTTGATGTACTGGTGACTCAAACAGTTTTCCCTGATCTGTTTTCCCACTTCAGCTTCTATCTCGCCTGTTGCACAAAATTTAAGGTGGATAGCATCCAGTTATTCTTATAGAACCTGCTTGGCCAAGAATAAAGTGGTGTGCAGACATCATAGATCTCTTGCCAGATGACCCATGGGCTCTTCCAGGTTTGCCATATTTAATGTCAGTGGCTCTCATGACATGGCTATTGAGGCCCAAGTCCTGAGGGATAGGAGTGTTTTTGATGCACCCTCCTAAATGCTAAAAAGTTGACTTTATACCAACGTACATGAAAAGCCTTATTCACCTGATGTGAGGCTTGTAGGTTTCATCCCCAACAGAAAGTCGGGGGGGGGGGGCGATTTTGGCTTTTCTTCAGTCTGGGACTATTATTATTATACAGGATTTATATAGCGCCAACAGTTTACGTAGCGCTTTACAACTTGAGGGTAGACAGTACAAATACAATACACTTTGATACAGTAGGAATCAGAGGGCCCTGCTCCTTAGAGCTTACAATCTAAGAGGGAAGGTCAAGAGATACAAGAGGTAATAACTGTGGGTGATGTGCTGATTGAGAAGATAAATGTACAGTTGTTAGGTGGGGGCCAGATAGGCTTCTCTGAAGAGATGAGTTTTCAGGGATCGTCTGAAAGTGGATAAAGTAGTAGAAAATCGGACGGATTGGGGTAGAGCATTCCAGAGGATGGGGGAGGCTCTGGAGAAGTCCTGAAGGCGAGCATGGGATGAGGTGACAAGGGAGTTTGAGAGCAGGAGGTCTTTGGAGGAGCGAAGAGAACGAT
Source organism: Lithobates clamitans (assembly GCA_037952925.1). Taxonomy (NCBI): domain Eukaryota; kingdom Metazoa; phylum Chordata; class Amphibia; order Anura; family Ranidae; genus Lithobates; species Lithobates clamitans. The sequence goes on from JBBGZY010000608.1 coordinate 982,164, forward strand.
TAGGTTGGTATTTTGTGACTAGGTTAGAGATGCAGCTGGGGGCCAGGTTGTGGATGGCTTTGTAAGTTATAGTTAGTTTCTTGAATTTAATTCGGTGACTGAGTGGCAGCCAATGGAGGATTGGCAGACGGGTATAGCAGACGCTGAGCGGTTTGTGAGGTGGATGAGCCTGGCAGCAGCGTTCATGACGGACTGAAGAGGGGATAGCCTATTTAGAGGTAAACCAATGAGGAGGGAGTTGCAATAGTCGAGGCGGGAGATGACCAGGGAGTGGATTAGAAGCTTTGTGGTGACATTGGTTGGGAAGGGGCGTATCTTGGAGATGTTGCGAAGATTGAGGCGGCAAGTTTTGGATAGTGATAGAATGTGGGGTCGAAAGGTTAGTTCAGAGTCCAGGATTACACCTAGGACCTGGCGTGGGGAGATGGGTTGATAGTTGAGCCTTTGATATTGACAGGGAAATCAGGGGAAGTGGCACCGGAGGGAGGAAATATCATGAGCTCGGTTTTGGATAGGTTGAGTTTGAGGAAGTGACATGACATCCAGGCTGATATGTCTGCTAGTAAGTTGGTAATGCGTGAGGAGACAGATGGAGAGAGCTGGGGGGTGGAGAGATAGATTTGGGTGTCATCAGCGTAGAGATGATATTTAAAGCCGTGGGAGGCAATCAACTGACCCAAGGAGGTGGTGTAGATTGAGAAAAGGAGAGGTCCAAGAACAGAACCTTGGGGGACCCCAACGGAGAAAGGAAGAGGAGAGGAGGAAGTAGAGTTGTGAGTGACACTGAAGGAGCGGTGGGATAGGTAGGATGAGAACCAGCGAAGAGTACAGTCACGGAGACCAAAGGAGTGGAGTTTTTTGAGGAGGAGGGGGTGGTCCACTGTGTCAAAGGCAGCAGAGAGATTCAGGAGAAGTAGTACAGAATAGTGTCCATTGGCTTTAGCCATTAGTAGGTCATTTGAGAGTTTAGGGAGAGCAGTTTCCGTGGAGTGTTGAGGGCGAAAACCGGACTGAAGGGGATCAAGAAGTTTATTCATGGTCAGATGGTCGCTTAGTCGGTTGTAGACCAGTCTTTCAAGAAGTTTGGAGGAGAAGGACAGTAAGGAGATGGGACGTAAGTTGTTGAGATTGGTGGGGTCCAGTGAGGGCTTTTTAAGTATGGGGGTGACTAGCGCATGTTTTAGAGAGTTTGGGAAGATGCCACAAGAGAGGGAGAGGTTGAAAATGTGAGTTAGAGAGTGTAGAATCAAGTCAGAGGGTGAGCGTAGCATTTGCGAGGGAACAGGATCCAGGGGGCAGGTGGTTAGATGAGTGTTAGATAAAAGTTTAGCAACCTCAGTAATAGTAGCAGGGTTGAATGAGGGAAGTAATGATTGTATCTGTGGACATGGGGTGTTGCATGGGGGAGGTTTTTGCGCATTGGCGATCTCCTCATGAATTGTATCAATCTTAGTTTTGAAGTGATTGGCAATCTCCTGGGCAGTGAGTGAGTTGGTGGGTGGAGGCAGTGGAGGACAGAGTCGAGTGTTGAAGGTAGAGAAGAGTTGATGTGGACTGGATGAGAAGGTGTTAATGAGTGTGATAAAGTAGGTCTGTTTGGCAGTGTGAAGGCAGGAGTAGTATTTTAGGAGGGCAGATTTATATTGTGTGAAGTCTTCCTGGGTCTTAGTCTTATGCCACAGGCGCTCAAGCGCATGGCTACGTTTTCTGAGACTTCTGGTGTCATCTGTTTGCCAGGGTTGTAGCAGTCGGGGCCTAATTCTGCGTGTAGTGAGGGGGGCAAGCTTGTCTAGGGAGGAAGACAGCGAGCTGTTGTAGATGAAAGTAGCTAGGTTGGGGCAGGACAGAGGTGAGATTTTGTCATAGAGGTGATCAGTAGCAGAGTAGAGAAGAGAAGGGTTGAGGTGGCGAAGGTTTCTACGTGTAACTGTTAGGCGGTTGGAGGGAGAAGAGGTGGAAGACAGGAAGAGAGCAAAACTAATAAGGTGGTGATCAGAGAGTGGGAGTGGATTGTTGGAAAGGTTGCATGGAGTGCACAGGTAGGAGAAGACAAGGTCAAGGGTGTTGCCGTTGGAGTGGGTAGGACCCTGTATCCATTGCTTCAGGTCAAGCGATGAGAAGTTTAGAAGTAATAGTAGTGTTAGTGTTAACAGGGGTGTTGAAGTCCCCAAGAATAATTGTGGGGATTTCAGAAGAGAGAAAGTAGGGTAGCCAGGCAGAGAAGTCATCAAGTAAGGCTGATACTGGTCCAGGGGGCCAGTAGATGACAGCAATTCTTAGAGAAATGGACTATAACTTGGTCTTCCCTGTTTTGCAGATGTCTCCTTTTGAATATCTTAGAGATTCCCTTGCTGCTTCTTATGAGCAAGGCTGTGTTTTTAGTAGCCATTACTTTAGCTCGCATGGTCTTGGAGTTGGCTACACTTTCCTGCAAGGAGCCTTTTATGGTTCTTTACCAATATACAATATTGTAATCTGGTGTTGCAGCCCTGTTCCTCTTTCTTACACTAATGTATTTTTTTTTCATTTCACCTATATCAGGATCATGTGTTGCCATATTTTTGTCCTAATCCTAGCATCCTAAGAAGGTGCTTCACTCTTTGGATATTGTTCAAGCTGTCTGAAGTCTACAGCTTTGTTTCAACAGCCTGATTCCCTGTTTGTTCTGCTTGAGGCTTCTCGCAAGGGGCAGACTGCTTCCTGAGTATTTTTAGGTTGATTAGTCAGATAATTTCTTAGGTATTTGGTGGCAAGAGCAAGGTTTCTTCTTTCCCAGTCAAAGTTCATTTCACCGGGAGTGTCAGTCCTTCCTGGGCTGCTCAGCATCAAGATTTTGTTATTCAAATTTGTAAGGCTGATACCTAGTCTACCTAAGGAGTGGAACCATGCCAGAGGAAACTTTCACTGTGTGTCAAACTCCTGTACTGCTGCTGTCATATTGAGAGATATACTCAATGTGAAACCATAATAGGTGAGTCACAGCGCTGTGAGGTCCCTTAGGTGCTTATGTTTTTGAAACAATAAGCACCTAAGGGACCTCACAGCGCTGTCGTCCAACCTATTATAATGATACCTAGTCTTATCATCAAACATTTACAAAGTTCTGCCAGGTAGATGCTCATGCCACTGTGAATGCCAGTGTTGGGCAGAAGGTCTTGCAGGTGGCCTTCTGGTAGGATTCCCCCTGTTCTATTTTTTGGGATTTCAGGCATATTGGTCTTGTTTTTGTGTTGCTCACCCTGTTCTTGCTCTGTGCTCTGTAATGTATGATTAACCACTTGACCTCTGGAAGATTTATCTCCCTTCATGAGCAGACCATTTTTTGCATTAACTGACAATTGTGCGGTTGTGCAACACTGTACCCAAATTAAATTTCATTTTTTTTACCACAAATAGAGCTTTCTTTTGGTGACATTTTTATCACCACTGCTTTTTCTATTTTTTGCTCTATAAACAAAAAAAAATACAGACAATTTTGAAAATATATATATATTTTTTATTTTCTACTATAAAACATATCAAATATATTTTTTTTTCAATAAATTAAATTTAGGCCAATATGTATTCTGCTACATGTTTTTGGTAAAAAAAATCGCAATAAGCGTATATAGATAGATTTGTGTGAACGTTATAGCGTCTACAAACTATGGGATATATTTAGGGAATTTTTATTTGTTTTATTTTTTTTTATACTATTAATGGTAGTGATCAGTGACCTATACCTATGACCTATATAGCAGGACTGCTATATTGCGGTGGACTATCAGACACTAACTGACACTTTAAAAAAATATGCACCGTCACTGTACTAATGACACTGGCTGGGAAGGGGTTAAACATCTAGGGAGATCAAAGGGTTAACTGTGTGCATAGCCAGTGTTTTTGTGTACACAGTGTGGTGCTTTCACTAGGGGAAGAGATGGATTCTCTTTGCAGAGACAAAAAATTGTCCCTTCCCTCTGTCAGAACTGAGATAAGCCTTATTTGCATAGGCATATCTCAGTTCTCCTTGTTTTATTAATGATCAGTGGGTGCCAGGAGGCATAGAATCCCCAGGACCTGCAGATCAGCTCCTAGCCAGTGGTGCGCGCACGCCCCCTGTAATAAACAATATAATTATTTAATATTATATCTGCGTATTAATTTGTCCAGTCCCTATCATTAGTTGGCCTATTAAACTCTGAGCATATGCTATTGTTAATATCACAATAACACCAGGTTAGCTATGAAACCAAACACACGGTGCTGCTAGTAAAACAATATCTTATTTTTATTTCCCAAGGAGTTAGGAAACTATCATAAAAGTACTAAAAGGGTATTACAATGTTACATAGCTTACAATCAGAACACATTTATACTAACATCACATCTCTACAACATATAACAACAATGAAATATCAAAGATACTTATCACACATGGTTTCCTCTGTGGGTTCTGGATGATAAAAGGGGTCTGGGCCTCATGGAATATAGGCCCAAGCCCTCGGTCAGAGCAAGGTCCCAAGATAGCAAAGGGGATGACCTTACAGCAGGCTTCTCAGCGACCAAGAGAAAGATCAAAAGCCTATGTGTTCCTTTCATTCAAACATACACGCCCACTCGTAGCCACCCCCATTTGCCTTTATCCAATACACACTGCCGAGGAGGTATCCCTCCCAAATGTCTGCCCATTCTCCAGGAAGCATGCTAAATTGTCCAGCAGGGCCAGCGTCTCTTTGAAACTTGTATTCCCACATGTCACAGCAGGTGGGCTTGAGCCAAGGCATTGTTCTTCTGATCCCAGAGCTTTGATGTGTTTCATTCCTACCTGGCTGTGTCAAACAGGAAGTGAAATACCAGAAGTAAGATATTAAACCATGTTGCTATCCAACTCCCCCAGCAGGCGGAAATATAGAAACAGGTATATACAGTGATTCTGCCCACAGCTACTGCCCTGTAGCACTAAAAGTGCTATAGGGTGGTCAGTAAGTGGTTAAGAAATTAGGATTTTTGGTTTACCTGTAAAATTATTTTCTTGGAGTATTTAACATGACACAGAGATCTCTCCCCTTGCTTGCTGCAAAACTGATACTTAGGTGAGTTGGGAGGGGTTTTTACCATGGCAGGGTTTCCTGCCATTATGGGCCAATGTTCATTCACCTGAAGGTGGCAACATAACTCAAGTAGTCAGGAATATGGAGTCCTCTGTGTTGTGTGATGTTTTTTAACAGCATTTATTATTCTTTAATGTGTTTTTTTGCACTAAAAATTTGTATATTTCAATATTTGTGTTTATACTATTGGAGGCATGTGCAAAGTCCCATGTAATAAAGTTTCTTTCAAATTATGATAATAGGGATGCCTCCTTTGGCAAGGCTGTACTTTATATGAAATTCACCACCCATTATTGTGATGTAGCCCAAAAAAATAATTGTAAAAGTAAACCAAGATCCAACTTTTTTTTAGCTAAATTAACTTTTTTCTCACAATAAAAATATTTTGCACACTGTTAAATATTTTAACTAAATAAGATTATAAAATTAAATCCATTGTAATTATAGGTGAAATACAAAACATTTGAAGGGGATGAATGTTTTTTGTCAAGCAACTATATGAAGTGTCTACTTATTGTTTTGCTTCTCTGTTTGGTGCTGATGCTAGATCTTTCTCACGAAATCCAAAATCTTAGCTTATATTTAAATTGCCTTTAGTTGCATGTGTTTTAAGACTATGATATTATAATTTTTCACTTATGCAAAGGCTGATGTGAATGTCATTATACGTAATATATAACGGAAAAACTGTGCAAAGGCAGATCAACAGATTTTAAATCTGAACTACTCTTTTTCATTTCAGGGATGCTTTGCTTACAAGTACAATCAATTGTGTCACAAGTTTTATATCTGGATTTGCCATTTTCTCAATACTTGGTTACATGGCTCAAAAAAATAATGTCAAAATAGAAGATGTAGCAACAGAAGGTAAGTGTTTTTTTTCTTGAACTTTAATACCTATTCTCCAAATCACAGTTAAGAAAGAATGTCTTAGATTAATATTAATTTTAATATCAATTTTTGTAGCAAGTTTGGGCATGCAAGACCATTATTTGACTTTCGTAGTAAGTAATATGAATGTTACTGCTTTATATCACCTGCAGGAAAAAGATTTCAGCAGCATGTATGCAAGAGGTTCAGCTTGTTTGAACCATATACTTAAAGCCCAACTCCGAGCACTTCCTTTTTCATACTTTTTAACCCCTTAGCTATTATGTGGCCGGTAAACAAAATAGTAAGTTCAGACTGGGGCGTTGGGGGCGTCGGAAGTAAAGCGCCGCTTTTAGCTTTTTAGCGGCGCTTTATCGTCGTTTTTACAGAGGTTTTCAACCGCTATCGGGGCGCTTTTAACCCCTGCTAGCAGGTTAAAAAGGGTTAAAACCGCCCGTAAAGCGCCGCTGCATGTGTATGCACTGCTCCTGCAGCGCTGCAAGATGCAGCTTGCAGGACTTTTTTTTTACCGTCCTGCCAGCGCACCACTCCAGTGTGAAAGCACTCGGGCTTTCACATTGGAGTGAGAGGAGAGGCTCTTTACAGGCGCTTTCCAGGTGCTATTTTTAGCGCTATAGCACCTGTAAAGCACCTCAATGTGAAAGCATCCTAAGGCTTCATGCACATGAGACGCCAGTGCAAACTCTGCTGAACACATGTTTTTACAAGCTGTAACTGGCATTTAGAAACGCCCGTTTTGCCGCATTTGCATGCCACGTTTAGCCACGTTTTACCGCGTTTGCGTCTAGAAGCGTCTGCAGAGCAGAGAATGACATTTTGCGACCCAACTTTGGGGCCCCATATCTCAGGGCCACTTATAGCTAGGAACCCCAGATTTTGTATGCAAATACAGTGGAACTAGCACTACAACGTATCCAAATTTGGGGTCCTAGCACCAAGTGGCCCCGAGATACGGAGCCCCAAAGTTGGGTCGCAAAATGTCATTCTCTGATTTTGGGGCCCCATATCTTGGGGTCCCTTGGTGCTAGGAACCCCAAGTTTGGAGTGCTAACACAGTGGAACTAACACTACAACATATCCAAAGCTGGGGTTCCTAGCCCCAAGTGGCCTCGAGATACGGGGCCCCAAATCGGGTCGCAAAATGTCATTCTCTGCTGCAGAAATGTACTTGACATTTTGCGACCCGGATTTGGGACCCAGTATCTCGGGGCCACTTGATGCTAGGAACCCCAACTGGATATGTTGTGGGGCTAGTTCCACTGTGTTTACATTTCAAATTTGGGGTTCCTACTCCAAGTGGCCCCAAGATATGGGGCCCCAAAGTCGGGTCGCAAAATGTCATTCTCTGCTGCAGAAGTGCTTGACATTTTGCGACCCGACTTTGGGGCCCTGTATCTCGGGGCCACTTGGAGCTAAGAACCCCAAATTTGGATATGTTGTAGTGCTAGTTCCACTGTGTTTGCACACTAAATTTGGGTCGCAAAATGTCATTCTCTGCTGCAGTTTACCATCATATTTCTGTGTTTTCTGGTCCAAAAAATAGGGTTCCTTTAAAAACACTTATACCATATATACTCGAGTATAAGTCGTTCCGAGTATAAGTCGAGGCCCTAATTTACCACAAAAAAAATGGGAAAAACTTATTGACCCGAGTATAAGACGAGGGTGAGAAATGCACAGCTACTGTAAGTGGAAAAGAGGGTCAACAATGCCCATTTGCAGCATCACTGTGCCCATTTGCATGCCTCACTGTGCCCATTTGCAGCCATAGGTCCCCTGAACTTCAAACTCGGTAGTTAAGGGTTCCTAGATGCCCCCTAGCTGCAGCCAAAATTTGGGGTCTCTGAACCCAAAGGGTCCCGAAGTGACATTCCTGCAGATGGACACAGTTGACCGAAGTTGGGGCCCCGTATCTCGGGGCCACTTAGTGCTAGGAACCCCAAATTTGGTGTGCAAACCCAGTGGAACTAGCACTATAAAATTTCCAAAGCTGGGGTTTCTAGCTCCAAGTGGCCCCAAGATACAGGGTCCCAAAAATCAGTTCAGAAAATGTCAAGCACTCTTCTGCAGCAGAGAAATTTGATATGTTATGGTACCAGTTCCACTGGGTTTGCACACCAAATTTGGGGTTCCTAGCACCAAGTGGCCCTGAGATACGGGGCCCCAAATTCGGTTCGGAAAATGAAATTTTTTGCTGCAGAAAAGTGCTTGACTTGAGTATAAGTCGAGGGGGGCACTTTCAGCACAAAAAAATGTGCTGAAAAATTTGACTTATACTCGAGTATATATGGTAAATGCAAAAGCGGCACCGGCGTTTAGCCGCGTTTAGCCACATTTGGCGTCCGAAACGTGGAAAACTTTTGCGTCTGAAGCCATTTTTTTGCTTCTGGAAAAATGAAGTTAAACACAACTGCCTAAAAACGACAAAAAACAAGACTGTGTACATGGACACATAGGATAACATTGAATGATTTCAGGGGCAGTTGCAAAAAGTGTCCAACTGCCTCTGAACGCGCGTTTAACAGTGTCTCGTGTGCATGAGGCCTAAGAGTTTGCTAACTGAAATACTGCCTTCAGTGTCATCATCACATGCTTCCCCATGTAAATGGCAAAGTACTAGAGAAATGGCGGAGAGACAGTACTGGAACTGCTACCTTTCATCAACACCTTACCAATGTGGTGGAGAGCTGAAAGTATAGATCCTGCTGTATTTTCTCAGAGCTGCTTAATACAGCCTAGAGTGCAGTATTCAAGTAACCAAAACCCCTTACTATTTTGTACACATGCTGTAGAAAAGCTAAGGAGGTGGAAAGGGTCAAAAAGAAGTCTCCACTTCACTACACATCCACAGATAATCTTGGGGGATTTGTAAATTCTTTATTTTGTAGATCTTTTTTAAACAACTAGCTAAATCAGCAATAAACGATTTAGATACAATGGGGGAAGGGATCAATTAGAAGTTGAAACCGTTTGTAAACTTTTGTATTGAAGGAAGAACATAATGTTTTCTAATGCCCTGTACACACAGTCGGATTTTCCGATGGAAAATGTGTGATAGGACCTTGTTGTCGGAAATTCCGACCGTGTGTGGGCTCCATCACACATTTTCCATCGGAATTTCCGACACACAAAGTTTGAGAGCTGGCTATAAAATTTTCCGACAACAAAATCTGTTGTCAGAAATTCTGATCGTGTGTATACAAATCTGACGCACAAAGTGCCACGCATGCTCAGAATACATTAAGAGACGAAAGCTATTGGCTACTGCCCCGTTTATAGTCCCGACGTACGTGTTTTATGTCACCGCGTTCAGAATGATTGGATTTTCCGACAACTTTGTGTGACCGTGTGTATGGAAGACAAGTTTGAGCCAACATCCGTCGGAAAAAATCCATGGATTTTGTTGTCGGAATGTCCGATCAATGTCCGATCATGGGCATTAGTGTGGGAGAAGAATGTTGGAGATTATAACAGTGGGTTGTATCTGCAGGAGAGGATTACAATGGGCAGTATCTGCAGGACAGTGTGGTTGGAGGGTCAGTGGGACAGTGGGCAGTATATGCAGAAAAAGGTATGACAGGAGGAAGTATTTGTGGGAGAGGATTGCGAAGAATGCCCCCATGGACCTGGAGGAGAGTAGCAAAGCTGCTCGCACAATGCTGAATGGTAAGTGTGGCCAAATTGCACAGTGGGAAGATTTTAAAGAGGTTAAATAAAACCTGACACTACTCAATGTATACAAGGCACACATATGCCACAGTCTTCGTAACCGCACAATAATATATGTACTGTATGCATGTGAGATAGGAATCTTACATTATAAGCTCCTTGAGGGCAGGGACTGTTAATGCACAGTTTGTAAACTGTCTGTGCTATATAAAGACCAGTAATAATAATAATAATTTATAGCCTAACTTACAGAGTGCAGTGGTAAGGAATATTGAATTTACAACAAAGTATTTGTAGTGCAGGGTGAAGGAGTACAGGGGTACATATCACAAAGAGAGCAAGGCTCAGGATTACCTATCATGCAGGACTCAGGAGTATATATTGCACAGGGTGCTGTGACGAACGCGGATGTCATATCCCTGCCCTCCTCGCTACCTTGCGACAAAGGACTGGCCAACCTCACACCACTTTGTCACTTATGTAACAATTCCACTCTCAGCTGCGCCCAGCACAAAGATTTTCCAGCTTGCGGGACCATAATTTAGGTGCTAGCAGCTTTAGAGCGATTGTCACTGGGCTAATTACGCAATTAACCCTCTAACTGCAACCAACGACCTTTGATTAGGAAGGGTCAGGACTTCCATCAATTTAGCAATACCAATTATGATTTAAGAATAAGCGTCTGCAACACACACTGCCACCACAGACAGTTCTGCTCAGAGGCCTTACTCTACAACAGTAGCGCTCTTCAAGAGGCAGGTTCGTTTATAGCTTGCATTAAGAGCTTTAAAAACAAGGTTAACACTTTTCAACATAAGGGTTTAATATGAAAAGGTCAAAGTTGATGTAAATAAAATATTTACAGAAAAGATGTTTCAAAGAGATAAAGACAATATTATTATTATTATTATTATACAGGATTTATATAGCGCCAACAGTTTACGTAGCGCTTTACAACTTGAGGGTAGACAGTACAAATACAATACACTTTGATACAGTAGGAATCAGAGGGCCCTGCTCCTTAGAGCTTACAATCTAAGAAATATATATATATACAGCCAACAAGTAATAAGGTAGAATTGGGGAGGAAGAATACTTGCAATTAATGTCCGAGGGTTGATCAAAGTTCAATCGATGAGCTAGGTAATCGGTTCTCAAACTTGGCAGATGTTCCTGCTTGGATGGTAAAAGGAGAACTGACCATTGTCTTGGCATCGCCTCTTTTCTGTCAGATCAAAGGGGTGTTGACAGCGACCAGTGACCAATCGTCAGGTCATCTTGTTTAGGGGTTGGTTGCTGGGAGGTCTCTACATTCATGACCATGTCCCAGATACACTTTGTGATACATATTCATATCTCTGCATCTCCTCCGGATTACTGACTGCGAATATCCAGATCATTGATCAGCGTGATATTTGCTTCAAAACAAATACACACATGCCAGGTCTCCAATGTCTAGTTTACCTAGGAGGAATAAGGGGTACCAGTGGTTTCCCATATGATCTGACATAGGCGTGTCTGGACTTGAAACGTTACAAATTATCTGAGGAAACTAAATATGTCCATATTATTGCTGTGCTATTATTAATTTGGAAGTTATTAAACATGCTGACATTTCAGAACTATCCTCAACTGTTTAAGTTTTATGTGCATAAAGTATTTACGACCGGTATCTGTTGGTTCTCTGAATTGAGAGGGTGACAGTTTTACGACAAGCCTGGACATTCTGCTAGGCCGTCATTAGCAGTGGAAGATTCATTTATATTGAATCTTCTTTATATTGATTTGTCTATTATTCTTCAATTGCATGTGGACTATTTTTATTCATTCAATTTTTCATTCATTTTTTGGAATTTATCGTATATACTCGAGTATAAGTTGTTCCGAGTATAAGTCGAGGCCCTAATTTACCACAAAAAAAAAATGGGAAAAACTTATTGACCCGAGTATAAGACGAGGGTGAGAAATGCACAGCTACTGTAAGTGGAAAAGAGGGTCAACAATGCCCATTTGCAGCATCACTGTGCCCATTTGCAGCCATAGGTCCCCTGAACTTCAAACTCGGTAGTTAAGGGTTCCTAGATGCCCCCTAGCTGCAGCAAAAATTTGGGGTCTCTGAACCCAAAGGGTCCCGAAATGACATTGCTGCAGATGGACACAGTTGACCGAATTTGGGGCCCCGTATCTCGGTGCCACTTAGTGCTAAGAACCCCAAATTTGGTGTGCAAACCCAGTGGAACTAGCAGCATAAAATATTAAAAGCTGGGATTTCTAGCACCAAGTGGCCCCGAGAAACAGGGCCCCAAATACAGTTCAAAAAATGTCGAGCACTTTTCTGCAGCACAGAATGACATTTTCTGAACCAGTTTTGGGGTCCTGTATGATGCTAGGAACCCCAGCTTTGGATATGTTATGGTACCAGTTCCAGTGGGTTTGCACACCAAATTTGGGGTTCCTAGCACCAAGTGGCCCTGAGATATGGGGCCCCAAAGTCGGTTCAGAAAATGTCAAGCACTTTTCTGCCGCAGAGAATGACATTTTCCGAACTGATTTTGGGGCCCCTTATCTCGGGGCCACTTAGTGCTAGGAACTTCAGCTTTAGATATGTCGTGGTACAAGTTCCACTGGGTTTGCACACCAAATTTGGGGTTCCTAGCATCAAGTGGCCCTGAAATACGGGGCCCCAAAGTCAGTTCAGAAAATGAAATTTTTTGCTGCAGAAAAGTGCTTGACTCGAGTATAAGTCGAGGGGGGCACTTTCAGCACAAAAAAATGTGCTGAAAAATTCGACTTATACTCGAATATATACGGTATATTGTTTGTCACTAAGCTATTATTTTACCCTATATGCAGGGATTGTATGGTTGTCATCCTTTTGTCATATGCACTTGTGGTACATAGCCTATACACATATTTAATATTTGTATGGTACACTTATGTGTTTATATCAATTTTATTTGAACATAACAATTTAGATGATATTCAGTTCACCGTTTATATAGACCTAGCGCCCCCCACAGTCTACTTGCACTAGAACTCTCATCTAGTTTAGGGGGTAAGCAGCTTATATTTAATTAGTTACCTTTACACAATTTTTGGTGTGAGGTTTATACACATTTTCATTTCTTTGGTGGTATTTGATCACCTCTGCGTTTTTTTTATTTTTTGCGCTGTAAACAAAAAAAAAAGCGTCAATTTTTTTTTACTTTCTGCCATAATATATATCCAAAAAAATATATAAAAAAACTAATTTATTCATCAGTTTAGGCCGATATATATTCTTCTACATATTCTTGGTAAGGAAAATTGCAATAGGCATATATTGATTGGTTTGCACAAAAGATATTGCATCTACAACTATGGGATAGATTTAGGGACTTTTATTTATTTTTATTGTTTTTTCTGGTAATGGCGGTGATCTGTGATTTTTAGTGGGACTGCGACATTACGGTGGACAAATCCGATCCCAAATTACACTTTTTTGGGGACCAGTGACATTATTACATTGATCAGTGCTGTAATGCACAGATCAATGTAAAAATTACACTGGTGGGGAAGGGGTTAACACTAGAATGAGATCAAGGGGTTAAGTGTGTTCTCTAGGTGTTTTCTAACTGTAGGGGGATGGGCTACCAGGGACATGACAGAGATCGCTGTTTCCGATCACTGGGAACAGAAGATCTCTGACATGTCATCTGGCAGAACGGGGAATCACCTTGTTTACATAGGCAGTTCCCCAGTCTGCCTCTGTACACCACGATCGTGGGTCGCCGGTAGACATCGGACCCGCAAGCACGCTCCTGTGGCACATGGTGAGTGCATGCCTGCCCCCATCTCCTATGCAAACACTGACGTACATCTATGGCGGTTTGCGCAGGAGAGCCGACTTGCCACAGTATAATGGCAGCTGGGCGGCAAGTGGTTAATGAATGGTGTGGTGCCAATAAATTGGCACAAGGCCAGTGTGATGCCTATATTTAAAAAGGGATCAAAGTCTTTACCAAGTATCTAGATACCTGTTAGTTTATTTTCTCTAGTTGGAACGATATTCAGGAGTTTGATAAAACACCTCATTTATGAGTTTTTGCTAGAAAACACTATTCTAAATAATAGTCAGTATGTGCTTGTGTAAGATTGAAGTTTTCAAACAAATATGTGGAAGAAAGAAAAAACTTAGACAAAGAAGGCCCTTCGGGTCTGGTATTGATTTTAAGGTGAACCCCACGCCAAAATGTAAAAAAAAATGGCGTGGGTTCCCCCGAAAATCCATACCAGTCCCTTATCTGAGCATGCAGCCTCAGGAAAGGGGGGGTGATTGAGCGCTTCCCCTCCTGAACCATACCAGGTCATATGCCCTCAACTGGGGAAGGGGGGGGGGTGCTATTTATTTGTCAAAAAAGTGTACAAAGTGAGAAAAGACACTAAATACATTTTTGACAAATCCTTTATTAAAATATAAAAACTAAAAAACAATGTCCCCTGATGTAGATCCATTGTCAATTTTGGGGGGACCCCACTCCATTTTTTTTTTTTTTCATTTTGGTGTGGGGTTTTCCATAAAATCCATACCAGACCCTCATGCCGCGTACACATGATCGGAATTTCCGTCAGAAAAAACTTGGATGGTTTTTCCGACGGAATTCTGCTCAAGCTTGCCTTGCACACACACGGTCACACAAAAGTTCTCTGAACTTTCGACCGTCAAGAACGCAGTGACGTAGAACACTACGACAAGCCGAGAAAATGAAGTTAAATGCTTCCGAGCATGCGTTGAATTGTTTCCGAGCATGCGTGATTTTTTGCATGTCCAAATTGCATACAGACGAACGCATTTTCGGATAGGAACTTTTCCCGACCGAAAAATAGAGAACATGCTCCCAATCTTTTGCTGGCTGGAATTCCGCCAGCAAAAGACCCATGGAGCATACACACGGTTGAATTTCCAACAAAAGTCTCTCATCTGAGTTTTGTTGGTGGCATTTCCGATCGTGTGTATGTGGCATAAGGGCCTGGTATGGATTGGGGGGGGGGACATGCTGCTATAAAAAAAAAAAAATTCTATTGCTGGCATCATTTTGTTTACATTTGAGCTGTCAGTGGGGAAACCTGCTGACAGCTGAATAGTCATTGGTTTTTAAGGATGCAGTGGTTGACTTCCCGGCCCACTGCTTAACAACCAGCTATTCTTCACACAGAATTAGAATTGGTCGATCATTTTTGGACCGATCCTAATTCGAAGCGTTCCAATTTGGAATTTGTTGGAAAATGAATAAACTGAACTAAATTTTATGAAAAGTAGACAAATTCCGAAACAAATCAATAAAACAAAATTAGTAATATAACGGATCTATCCGAAACTAAACAAGGCAAATGTTTCCTTTCAGCACATGTCTAAGGAGCAGGATAAAATGTAGAAGGACAACCAAATTGATAAGAGGCACAAAACAGCTTGGCTAAAAGGAGCCAAACTGAATTTATTCTACCTTAAGAAGAGGCATTTAAAGGGGTTATGATTGCCATGTATAAATACATAAATAGTTCATACTGTAAATGTGGTGCAAAGTTATTTACTTTACCCACCTCAATACAGGGCACTTACACCCCCTTCTTGCTCAGACCAATTTTCAGCTTTCAGCGCTCTCACATTTTGAATGACAATTACTCAGTCATGCAACATTGTACCCATATGAAATGTGCATCCCTTTTTTCACAGAAATAGAGCTTTCCTTTGGTGGTATTCAATCACTAGTAATTTTTTTTTTTTGTGTTAGAAAATAAAAAAAAAATACATTTTATGAAAAAAATACCTTTTTTCTTTGTTTCTGTCATAAAATTTTGCAAATTAGGAATGTTTCTTCATAAATTTTGGCCAACATTTATACTGCTACATAGCTTTGGTAAAAATAACCCAAATTAGTGTATGTTATTTGGTCTTTGTGAAAGTTATAGAGTCTACAAACTATGGCGCCAATCACTGAAAATTTATCACATCTGATCAGGCCTTCAGTACATCAGGTGTATCATTTCTTGAGACACTAATGCCCTGTACACACGGTCGGATTTTCTGACGGAAAATGTGCGATCGGAGCTTGTTGTTGGAAATTCCGACCGTGTGTGGGCTCCATCGGACTTTTTCCATCGGATTTTCCGACGCACAAAGTTTGAGAGCAGGCTATAAAATTTTCCGCCAACAAAATCTGATCGCGTCAATTCCGAGCGTGTGTGGACAATTCCGATGCACAAAGTGCCACGCATGCTCAGAATAAATTCCGAGACAGAACTGCTCGGTCTGGTAAAATTAGCATTCGGAAAGGATATAGCACTTCCGTCAGGCTGCAATGTTTTAAATTGTTTAATGCAGCGCACTCTCTTCTTCTTTATAATGCTAGAAGAATGAAGTAGTTTTGCTGCTCATATTCACACAGACTTCTCACAAACTTCTTTCTTTACTATTTTTCGTGATTTCATCAATATAATATTTTTATTTGTCACATCTCCTGAAAAAATATTTTTGGGATATTTTTAGATAAAATATTTTTTTTTTGGATTATTTAAAATCCTGATCTTGTGTTTTATTCTTACTTTTTATTTTATTTTTTGCTCCAGAATAGTTTGGTGTGTGTTTTGTGTGTCAGGTTACCACAACACCATTATTATCTTGTATTATTAAATCTCAAGGAGGTTGCTTGGTGTTGGGGTGTCTTGTTAATTTCACATTGTATTTTTGAAATGTACCTGCCTCCTCACAAACAAACTGTCCTTTTTGAATGAAAACACACATAGGCGAGTATAATAAATCAAACCAAAAATTTATTAAGGGCTCATAACCAAAGAAAGAGGGAGGCAACGCTGGAGAAACAGCAGAAATTGGCGAAGCCTTTGACCCCCAGGGCACACATCAATTATTTCCAGGCAAAATTGGTGGCCTGAGGAGTCCTTATCTAAGGGAGTTAAATCTGGTCCAGAAGTCCAAGAGAATCATGAACAGCAGCAGATGACATATCTGTCCCCAGGCTGTGGTCATACAAGAGCCTGCATCTTTTGTCAGACCAGACTGAACCCAGGTCATCACTCTCTGGTCTTCCTTCCACGCTTCCTTCCACGCTGTGTCTGTGGTGGAGTTGTGGCAGGAGGAGGAGGAGGAGGAGGAGGATGATGCAACTCACTCAGATGGGTATTGGGTGTGATTTCGCCCCTCAACCCCTTATTTAATGTTTGATAAATGATTTCCTCACACATGAGGCGTTGGCCCTCCTGCATGTCCTGCAGTTTGGTGGCAGCCATGGAGGCAAAGGCCTCTTCACGGGTGGGGGTAGCTCTCAGGGATGCAGAAGTCTCCTGAATCAGCCTGAGCGCCGAATCCTGCACGTTACTCCCCTTCCTGGGTCTTTTGTTTGGAAGGGACCTGCGATTCTGTCAGGCTCCTACTGGGCCCGGCCTTCTCCTGGCTGCCACTTAGCCACGCCGCCTCCTGGCTGCCACTAACCCCCGCCTCCTCCTGTGTGCCACATTCCACAGCCTCCTCCTGTGTGCCACGTTCCACAGCCTCCTCCTGGCTGAGATCTTCCTGTGTATGAAAAAGGGACATAGTTTTAGTTTTTTCTTCATCAATCACACACAATTTTCACCTCATGACTGTTGCAGATTGAATGTTAACAAATATAACAGACTATCATTCTGAGTCCAGCATTTTTCATTCTTGTCCCAATTATTTTTGCCCACTACTGTCTATTGATATGTAAAACACTTTATTAAATCAGCAATTAGTGATCAATAATAACATCTAGTAAACATCATTTATTTATTGACCAGAAATCTGTAGAACAATACTATACCTGGCTCCAGCTGGGCTCCTCCACTTCTTCCTGGCTGGTTGGACATCGGAAGCTGGGGTGGAAGATAGGGTGGAAGGAAGAGTGGAAGGAAGGGTTGAGAGGGATTTCCTGACTTCAGTCTGGTCTGACAGAAATCACAAGTCTCTTATAGTACCACAGCCTGGGGACATAAACGTCATCTGCTGCAGCTCCGGATCTCTGGGAATCCTGGACCTTCTTGCGCTCCCTAAGATAAGTGCTCCTCATCCACCAATTTTGGCTGTTAAATAGGGGATGGTTGCTGTGGGGACCACCGGCTTCACCAACTCCAGCAGTTTCTCCAGCGCTGCCTGTCTCTTTTGTGTATGATTAAAATGCGGATGTTTCACTTGCCATAGACAGGGCAGCTCCCTGTACTTGTCTATGAACAGGGGGAGGAAGTTGTGGTCATTGAAGCCATCCATTTTATCTGCAATACACAAGACAAACCCTGATGTCAGGCTAAAGTCTCCTAATCTTGTCCCAATATAGGCCTCAATCTATAAGCAGTATAGGCCCAAGTTTAAATGTTACCTTCGTTATCATGATCGGCGCTTCCGATACTCGTTCCTCCGCTCACAGATCGTACGTACTACACACGCGTGTTACGCTTTTATATACAGTGCGCATGCGTGAAACTCCACCCGCCCCTGATGTTCTTTCTAGTCTATTCCCCACCCCTTCTCATTCGGTGCAGTGGGGAAGAGCACATGGCGGAGACAGAGCCGGTGCGTGCTAATTACAGCAGCGTGGAGGAGGAGGAGGAAACCCCGGTGCCAGAAACATCACGATCCCGGAGGAGACGATTTAAGGCCTCAAGTATTTCCTTTGTGGAGATGGTGGACATCTTGAAAAGGGCCGACTATGATGGGAAGTGTGGACCTTACCCCAACCCCAATGTCAGAAAGGCCAAGATCATAGCGAAAGTTGTGAAGAATCTGCACAGAAATTTTGGGGTACGACGATCCAAGGATCAACTCAGGAAGCGGTGGTCGGACCTCAAATTAAGGGAGCACGATCAGTATAGAAGGATCAGGAGAGTGCTGCAAAAAAGTAAGTAGTTGTCCTGTGTTCCTATTCTTTATTTTTATTTTGTTTGTGCTGCTCCATGTGCTTTTCTTTACTGTTGTACAGTTTAAAATGGCAACTTTCATGTTCATGGACACATTATTCGTTCGTAGGAAACATTGTTCATTCGGCCAATAAAACACCATGTTTTGTCCAGATGCATTTCAATAAATTTTTTCTGGCCTACTTCTCTTAAAATAATTTTGGTGTCTAGATGGGTTTGTAACTAGAATGAAATGCAAACTAGATTCTGTGTAAGGAGAGGACACTCAGCAGCTGTTTACACATCTGGACGCTGTAGCACTAGTGTGGGACAAAAGAACACCCTTTTTATTGGGGGGCCCACACAGGTGCTCCAGTGTATACTATAGGGGTGTCTCCATCTGTGAAGCTTGTACAAAACAGGTAAGTATTCAAGCTTGACAAAGGAAAACAATATTTGTTCATATTAGAACTCTGCCAAAACAGACAATTGTACCCCACTTCCAAGCAATGTTTCATATTCCTATTTCTGCCATCAAATATCTGTGTGCTAAGTATACCTATTTTTTTTTTACATAGGGGAGAAAAGACTCAGAGCACACCACTCATCAGAGGAGACCACAGACCCCCCCCACCTCAGGAAGAAGGAGAAATCCCACAAAGCCAAGCAGAGGAGGAGGAGGGAGACGTGGTGGAAATAGTCACCACAACAGATGAGTGTCTGCCACCACAGCCTCAGGTAAGAGATGGATGCCTGCATATTTATAATACATGGTGTGTTTTTGTTTCTATATTTTTAGGTGATCTTGATCTTGTGGAAGAAGGTAATTTCACCAGTGAAAGTGCCCAGATCCTAATCGGGTAGATCATGGGGTGTAATAGGGACTTGGAAAACATAAAGTAAAACATCAATGATGTTCAAAACAAAATGAAGAACATCATTGATGTTTTAGGGGGAATTTAAATCCCTCGAAATCCCAAATTATTTCAGTTTTTTTGTCCGAAAAATTTTTTTGAACTTTTTTTGACATATTTTCGAAAAGCCAAATTTTGAAGATGCACACAGTGTGTCAACATGTGCTATCTGCCATCACGGGAGATCAATGTATGCGTTTTGGGGGTGCAACCCCTTCCTCAATAATAAAGTAGCTGAGAGGAAGGGGTTGCACCCACAAAACATGTCCCTTGATCCCCCATGATGGCAGCTAGCACATGTTGACATTCGGCAATTTGTGTGCATCTTCAAAATTTGGCTTTTCCAGGGGTGACCTTACCTTATCTGAACGCAATATCATACATAGTTTGTAAATATTCATGTCTGATATTGCCTTCAATTTCTATAAAAGTTGAACTTTGGAAGTTCCAGATTTGTGTATTTCTTGTTGGTTTTAAACATCCCTGTTTTACCTTAAAAGGACATTTCTACTTTTATTATTGTGACCTAAAAATTTGTTATGCCCCGTACACATGGTCGGATTTTCCGACGGAAAATGTGTGATAGGACCTTGTTGTCGGAAATTCCGACCGTGCGTAGGCTCCATCACACATTTCCATCGGATTTTCCGACACACAAAGTTTGAGAGCAGGATATAAAATTTTCCGACAACAAAATCCGTTGTCGGAAATTCCGAACGTGTGTACACAAATCCAACGGACAAAGTGCCACGCATGCTCAGAATAAATAAAGAGATGAAATCTATTGGCCACTGCCCCGTTTATAGTCCCGACGTACGTGTTTTACGTCACAGCGTTTAGAACGATCGGAATTTCCGACCAACTTTGTGTGACCGTGTGTATGCAAGACAAGTTTGAGCCAACATCCGTCGGAAAAAATCCTAGGATTTTGTTGTCGGAATGTCCGAACAAAGTCCGACCGTGTGTACGGGGCATAATACAACAAACATGTTGGTTTGTTTTAAAAACCTTTTATAAATGCACATGTGATTGTGCTTGTATTAAAAAGATTGATAATCAACAATGTGTGGCTTCTTCTTTCAATGCTCATAAACATTTTTTGTGGTAAAATTTGTGTTTTCAGTGACAATGGGGGTTATTTCCTAAGGGCAAATCCACTTTGCACTACAAGTGCAGTTTCAGTGCAGTCTCAAGTGCACTTGTAGTGCAAAGTGTCTTTGCCTTTAGTAAATAACACCCAACAGTGCTTTATAATTTTACAGAATCATGCCGACTCCCCAAATTTCAGTCATGGTCAGCTAAAAGAAACACAAGCAGAAAATATTTGTTCAGTTTAAAAAAAAATGTTATTTAAAAAAAGTCTCAGACATTGTCTGGCATATTGATGGCCCCCCTACCCGCAAAGTATTCCATGTATCTTATACAGACCTCGTGGGCACTCAGGGGGGGCAAGCCAGGACAGCCAGCTTCAAGCGCCGTCAGGGTTGGTTCATTGAGATTAATTCCGGCTTCAGGCCCAACTGGGCCAGCATAGTTCACAGAATTTCTCCTTAAAAAGTTGTGGAGAACACAGCAAGCCAGGATGATGTGATTGAGTTTATACTCCGCCATGTGTATCGGTGTAAGAAATAGGCGGAACCGGCTGGCCATTATTCCAAACGTGTTCTCCACCCCTCTTCTGGCTCTGGCCAGCTGATAATTAAAAACCCTCTGGTCCGGGGTGAGGGTCCTCATAGGGAATGGCCGCATAAGATGGTCCCCCAGCGCAAACGCTGCATCCGCAATGAAGATGAATGGGAGTCCTTCCGCATTGTCTTCTGGAGGTGGCAAGTCCAAGCTGCCATTCTGGAGATGCCTGTAGAACTATGTGTGGGCAATGACTCCACCATCTGACATCCGGACATTCTTCCCCACGTCCACATACAGGAACTCGTAAGTAGCCATCACCACCACCAACATCACAATAATAATGAACCCCTTGTAGTTGTAATAGTATGACCCCGAGTTGGGTGGTGGGACGATGTGGAGGTGTTTCCCATCAGTTGTCCCTCCGCAGTTAGGAAAGTCCCACCGCTGGGCAAAGTGGGAGGCCACAGTCTGCCGTTCCTGTGGGTTGGAAGAAAACTGTGGAGTCAAACAAGAAAAAAAAAATCATTTTGCACATAAACATGGAAAGCAGATTAGACACAAACAGTTTTGGCCAACATCAGTATTACATTTTTTTCAGGGAGTATTTAAAGACAAAGGTATAAGGTCCACCTATCAGATCCCCCCCACCTCTCATGGGCCATTTAAATAAGTTTATGGGGGGGGTGGGAGATGTTTTGGACAGGTAACCCTCTCCACTTCATTGAGAGATGAAGGCCTAAATAATGTGTATTACTTTGACCAGCCCCTCCTTACACTATTGGCAGGCCAACTGGACAGGGAAGAAGTGTCATAATACAAAGAGATAAATACACTGTACCCATTTTAGCACATTTTAACCTTCTGCTATTACCTACCAAGATAATAATAGGATACAAAAACTTTGAACATTACCATTTGAAAGTATTGAGGCAGGCCCTTGCACTACATGCTTTGGGGAATTCATCCATAAATCTGACCACAAAAGAGTTGGGTATAGTGTGTATGGGTTTGGCAAAATCAGCAGATAGAGGATTGGTATCAGCTGAGTTAGCAGTTGGGGGGAGGGAGGGTTCCAAATGATTTTGGGACCCAAAAAAAAGCCTCTGGCACTCTGCCAGAATTTCAAGCACACAATTTTCAACATTTTAGGGGGTATTTAGGGTAAAGCACTACTATGGAAGTGACAAAATACATTGTTAAGTGACTACACAAGGTCAATACAGGCCCAGGAGAGCATGCTGGCGAGGTTAGTGAAGGCAAATATGTATGAAGGACAAAAAAAAATTACATAAAAATCCAGCATGCATGAGGTCAAAGGGGACATTTACAGCATATTACAATCATGATAATTAGGGAATGAGGAAAGAAATAAAATACATTAGCAAACATTAAATACAATAAAATGTGATGTTAAAGGATAAAAATGTTACCTTAATATAGTCCTTCTGCAGGACCTGGATGATGGCAGGTCTCTGGGATAATGATCCCCAGAGCCTGGGGGGAGATGCCTGTCGAGAACTTGAGGTCCTGCAGGCTTCTTTCCATCGCCAAGTACCATAGGGTGGTGACTACCCTCTGCTCCGCAGTAATGGCTTGCCTCATGCAGGTATCCTGCCTGCTGATATAGGGAGTCAGCAAAGCCAACAAATGGTGAAATACAGGGTCTGTCATCCGGAGAAAGTTCCTGAAATCGTCAGGATTATTCTCATGGATCTCACAGAACAAAGGCATGTGACAGAACCGGTCACCCTGGAGCAACCAATCCTTGGTCCATGAACTCCTCCCCACCCTGTTCATGGACTGGGCTTGAGTCACAGTAAGGACCCCAACACCAAGCCCCCACACTGCACAAACTATACGATGAGTACTTATACGCAACATGGCTAGAAAACGGTCGGCTGGTCAGAACGAAGTAACAGAACGCACTGAAGAACAGTAAGGGCTGTGAAGAGCGACCTGAAAATCAGTAACGAACGAACAAGAACACAATGAAAAATCAATGGTAACTCGCTGCATGCATTGAAGACCAGATACAAACCCACAAGCACAAGCTGAACAGCAGAAATATGATCTGAAAACCACGAGTCTGAAAAAGTGCGAATCGTCTCTCACCAAACTTTTACTAACACGAGATTAGCAAAAGGAGCCCAAAGGGTGCCGCGCTTGGTACTGAACTGCCCTTTTATAGTCTCGTCCGACGTGGTGTACGTGACCGCGTTCTTGGCGTTTGGAAATTCTGACAACTTTGTGCGACCGTGTGTATGCAAAACAAGTTTGAGCCAACATCCGTCCGAAAAAATCCATGGATTTTGTTGTCGGAATGTCCGATCAATGTCCGACCGTGTGTACAGGGCATTACAAGTCAGGAAAGTACAAATACCCCCCAAATGACCCCTTTTTAGAAAATAGACATTCCAAGGTATTAAGTAAGTTGCATGGTGAGTTTTTATAATTTGTAATTTTTTCCCACAATTCTTTGAAAAATGAAGATTTTTTTCTTTTTTTTTTTTTTTTTTACAAAATTGTCATATCAGGTTATTTCTCTCACACAGCATATGCATACAACAAATTACACCCCATAATACATTCTGCTACTCTTCCCAAGTGTAGCAATACCACGTGTGTGTCAGACTTTTACACAGCCTGGCCACATACAAAGGCCCATCACTGAAGTAGCACCTTCAGGCGTTCTACGAGCATAAATTACACATCTCATTTCATTCCTACCTATCGCACTTTTGAAGGTCCTTGAGCACCAGGACAATGGAAACACCCACAAAATGACCCCATTTTGGATAGCTAACACCCCAATCTATGGGGCATAATGAGTCTTTTGAATGGTTCATTTTTTTCCAGAAGTTTTTGGAAAATGTGTAAAGAAAATTAAAACGCATTTTTTTTTTTACACAAAGTTGTCAATTTATAAGATATTTCTAACACATAGCATGTATATAGCAAAAATTACACCCCAAAATACATTCTGCTACTCTTCCCGAGTATGGCTATACCACATGTGTGAAACTTTTACACAGCCTGGCCACATACAGAGGCCCAACATTGAAGTAGTACCTTCAGGTGTTCTAGGAGCATAAATTACACATCTCATTTCATTCCTACCTATCACACTTTTGAAGGTCCTGGAGCACCAGGACAGTGGAATTACCCACAATTTCCATTTTGGAAAGAAAACACCCCAACGTATAACCTATGAGGCATGGGCTGCAGATAGGTACTCAGATACCCTGATGGGCTGCAGATAGGTACTCGGGTACTCTGATGGGCTGGAAATAGGTACTCGTGTAACTTGATGAGCTGCAGACAGGTACTCGGGTACTCTGATGGGCTACAGATAGGTACTTGGGTACTCTGATGGGCTGGTGACTGGTATTCGGGTACTCTGAAGGGTGGGGACAGGTACTCGGTACTCATATAAACTGTGACAGGTACTCGGGTACTCGGATGGACTGTGACAAGTACTCGGGTACTCAGATGAACTGTGACAGGTACTCAGGTACTCAGATGGACTGTGACAGGTACTCAGGTACTCGGGTACTTAGATGAACTGTGACAGGTACTCGGGTATTCAGATGAACTGTGACAGGTATTAAGATAGACTGTGACAAGTACTCGGGTACTCAGATGGACTGTGACAGGTACTCAGGTACTTGGGTGCTCAGATGAACTGTGACAGGTACTCAGATGGACTGTGACAGGTACTCAGGTACTTGGGTACTCAGATGAACTGTGACAGGTACTTTGATCAGTGGTGACCTGTACTTTGATGGCTGGTGACAGGTACTTTGATGGTTGCTGACAGGTCCTCTTTATTGGGGGGGACAATCAGTGTGTGTTGGTGTACACTGTAAGCGGTAACGAGATGTTACCGCAATCTCCTTTTAACACACAATCGGTGTGTGAGGAGGAGAACCCGGTGACATCTTGTTACTGCTCTATGTTTACATTTAGTGATCGGCTGTGAAAGGATCACAGCCAATCACGTGATAAACAGCCGCCGGCCAATGGCGGTTTCTGGGAACACGCCACCACCGACGTGCAGACGCAGCATGCTCACGTTCGTGGGCATGCGCCGTGCAAAGTGGGGCGTAAACGATCACATGGTAAACAGCCATGCCCAATGGCTGTTAACCCCCCTCGGTGGAGAGCAGTGTCTCTGTGTCACGCCACCACCGAAGGCACAGGGCTGCGCGCACACAATCGCGCGCATGCCCTGTTTAAATGGACGGACGTCATATGACGCCCGCCCAGAACAAGAGCCGCGCCGCCTGCCCATCATATGACCGCCGGCAGGCGGCAAGCGGTTAATGACATTGAAAAGGACCAGGGGCCATTCTTTGTGACTGGAGGAAGGGGGTTTACCTTTGACTAAAAAGCTTCTTCACAATAAGAGCTGTGAAAATGGGGAATAGACTCCCTCGTGAACTAGTTCCAGCCAGATCAATTGATTGTTTTGAAAATATATATATACACTCTTAAATGCACAGAATATAATTGGCTATTAACATTTACCAATATCACCAAAGATTGCTGATAAAGGAAATGTCTATTTGCCTTAGGACAGGGGTGTCAAACTGAATTTTATCACAGATCGCATCAGCATTACGGTTGCCCTCAAAGGGCCGGTTGTATCTGTAAGACCCCTTTCACACTGGGGTGGTTTTCAGGCGCTTTAGCGCTGAAAATGGCCTCTGCTAAGCACCTGAAAACCGCCTCTCATTTCAATGTGAATGCGCTTGCACGATGGGAAAAAAAGTTCTGCAAGCAGCATCTTTGGGGCGGGTTGGGAGTGCTGTATACAGCACTCCCAAAATGCCCCTGCCCATTGGAATTAATGGGCAGCATTTTCAAATTGCCTTAAAATTGCTTTAGAAAGCGCCACAAAACGGGAGTCTTTAACCCCTTTTTTGGGGTTAAAAGTGTCCGGCTAGTGACCGAAAAGCGGTAAAGCACCACTAAACTGAGAGGCAGTTTAATGCTAATGCGGCTGCGGTCCCAGTGTGAAAGGGGTCTAAGACTGGATGTCAAGAGCACCCAACCCCCTCTTACATCACAGTGCACCCCCTTAACTTGTGCTGCTGCTGGAAAGAAACTGGGGGCAGAGCTGGAAAGCAGAAAGTGCAGGGGCTGGAGGAGGACCAGAAGAGGGCTGGAATTAGTTGCCAGAGTCTGCTGAATGTTGAGACCAGGGGAAGAGGAAACAAGGGGGTGCTGTGGCTGCACAGAGGCATAGGATCACTTAGAGGAGTCCATTCCTCCTTTCTGCTGCCAACTGCTTAGACAAGGTGGAGGTAGAGATGAGGGGGTGCTGCAGCTGGATGAAAGATGCGACAGGCCACATAAAATGGATTGGTGGGCCGCATTCGGTCCACAAGCCTTGTGTTTGACACATTTGCCTTAGGGGATCAAGAAGGAATTATTTTCTCTGTGCGTTCAGTTAAGTTTTTGGATTAATTTTGGGAATATTTGTAATTTTAAATGTAGTCATCCTTTTTTCTATTGATTGAACTAGATTGACTTTGTTTTCAACCTGACCAACTACAGTATGTAATGCTAATCCTTTCCTATTTATCCTTACCTGGGCATCATTGTTAGGAGACTCCAAAAATGCATACTTTGACATGATAAATTAATAACAGAGATTATTATTATTATTATTATTATTATACAGGTTTTATATAGTGCCAACAGTTTGCGCAGCGCTTAACAAAACAAAGGCAGACATTACAGTTACATTACAATTTGGTACAAGAGGAATCAGAGGGCCCTGCTCATTAGAGCTTACAATCTAAAAAGGAAGGGTCAATTGATACAAAAGGTAATAGCTGTGGGGGATGAGCTGATGGAGGAATAGGCTTCTTTAAAGAGAAGAGTTTTCAGGGGTCGTCTAAAGATGGATAGATTAGGGGACAGTCGGATAGATTGGGATAGGGATTTCCAAAGGATGGGAGAAGCTCTGGAGAAAGCCTGGAGGCGAGCATGGGAGGAGGTGAAAAGCGAGCTAGAGAGCAGGAGGTCTTGGGAGGACCGAAGAGAGCGGCTCGGATGGTATTTTGGGACTAGGTTAGTGATGTAGCTGGGGGCAGAGTTATGGATGGTTTTGTAAAATTATTTTTAGCACTTTTTAATTTTATTCGTTGGGTGAGTGGAAGCCAGTAGAGGGATTGGCAGAGAGGGGTGGAGGACACTGAATGGTTGGTAAGGTGGATGAGTCTTGCAGCGCCATTCATTATGGACTGAAGGAGGGATAGTCTAAAGGTAATCCAATGAGGAGGGAGTTGCAGTAGTCGAGGTGAGAGATAACCAGGGAGTGAATTAGAAGCTTGGTGGTGTCATTAGTTAAAAATGGGCATATTCTGGAAATGTTGCGGAGGCTAAGGCGGCAAGATTTGGACAGGGATTGTACGTGGACCTGAACGGACAGTTCAGAGTCTAAGGTTACCCCTAGCACCCAGGCATGTGATGACGGACTGATAGATGTGCCATTGATCTTGACAGAGAAGTCAGGGGAAGAGGCACGTGTGGGAGGAAATATTAAAAGCTCAGTTTTAGATAGATTCAGTTTGAGGAAGTGGTTTGACATCTAGGCTTATATTTCTGTTAGTAAATCAGTGATGTGTGGGGAGATTGATGGGGTGAGCTGAGGGGCAGAGAGATAGATGTGGGTGTCATCAGCATATATATGGTAGTGTAAACCATGGGAGGCTATCAGCTGACCTAGGGAGGACGTGTAGATCGAGAATAGTAGAGGTCCAAGGACAGAACTTTGGGGGACCCCAATGGTAAGAGGAGTTGGAGAGGAGGAAGTGGAGTTGTAAGTGACCCTGAAGGTGCGATGAGATAGGTAGGATTCGAACCAACGGAGAGCACAGCCATGGAGACCAAGCAAATTAAGATTTTGAGGAGGAGGGGGTGGTCAACTGTATCAAAGGCAGCAGAAAGATCCAAGAGTAGGAGTATGGAATAATGACCGTTTGTTTTGGCTGTTAGTAAGTCGTTTGTGAGTTTTAGGAGGGCAGTTTCTGTGGAGTGCTGTGGGCGAAATCCAGACTGAAGGGGATCAAGAAGGTTATTTTCAATGAGGTGGTCGCTCAGTCAGTTGTAGACTAAACATTCAAGGAGTTTGGAGGCAAAAAGGAGTAAAGAGATGGGTCTTAGGTTGTAAAGATTGGTGGGGTTTAGTGAAGCCTTTTTTGGTATGGGAGTGACTAGCGCATGTTTTAGAGGGTTGGGGAAGATGCCAGTAGAGAGTGAGAGATTGAAGATATGAGTTAAAGAGTGTAGGATAGAGCCAGATGGTGACCGTAGTATTTGAGAAGAAACAGGGTCAAGGGGGCAGGAGGTGGGCGTTAGAAAAAAGTTTAGTGACTTCCTGTATAGTAGCTGGGTTAAAAGCGACAAGTATTGATTGTTCAGGAGGACAAGGAGTGTAAAGTGAGGGAGATATCTGTAGAGTGGAGATTTTCGAGACAAATTGTCTCAATCTTATTTTTTAAGTGATTAGCAATCTTCTGGGCAGTAAGTAAGTTAGTAGGTGGAGGTAATGGAGAGCAAAGTAGAGTGTTACAGGTAGAAAAGAGTTGACAGGGACTGGGTGAGAGGGGGTTAATGAGAGTGATAAAGTAGGTCTGTTTGGCAGTGTGGAGGCAGGAATGGTATTTTTGGAGGGCAGATTTATATTGACTGAAATCTTACTGTGACGCTCAAGAGCGTGGCTACGTTTTTTTGAGGCTTCTGGTATTGTCTGTCAGCCAGGGTTGTAGTGGGCGGGGCCTGATTCTGTGTGTAGTGAGGGGGGTGAAGGTATCCAGGGTGGATGACAGTGAACTGTTGTAGACAGAAGTGGTCAAGTTGGGGCAAGACAAGGATGAGATTTTGTTGTAGAGACAATCTGTAGCAGAAAAAATAAGAGAAGGGTTAGGATGACGATGGTTTCTACGGGTGATAGTTTGGTAGTTGGAAGGCAAGGAGGAGGCAGACAAGGAGAGAGTGAAACTAATAAGGCATCCCTGTCTCGTTCCATTCGTGATCTGGAATGGCAATGAGAGGGTGTCTGCTGTATATACTTGGGCCAATGGGACAGAGTACAAGGCCATTATGGCATTGTAGATTTGTCCTTGGATTCCTAATTTGGACAGTGCTAAGGAGAGCTAGTTTACCTATTTACTCTATCAAACGTTTTTTCTGCGTCTAAAAATAGGAATATAGAGGGGGTGCCTGATTTTTCTATGTGGTGGATAGTATTTATTACTCTTCTAGTAGCGTCTGATGCCTGGCAAACTTTTGTAAATCCTGATCGATCTTTGTGAATAAGGGATTATAGTATGTCGACTAGGCTATTTGCTATAAGCTTTGCATATATTTATAAGTCTATGTTCAATAAGGATATAGGTCAGAAATTTTTCGGTGAGGTAGGTTCTTTTCCCGGTTTTGGAAGAGTCACAACTAATGCATTTAGCATTTCAGAGGTGAATGTTGAAGAGGAGGCAGCTAAATTATAGATCTTACATAGTATAGGGAGGGGCTAGGATAATTTAAAATTTTTATAGTATTCTCCAGTGAAGTCATCTGGTCCTGGTGATTTAGAATTTGGAAGGTTGTTGATTGCTTGTAGTATTTCAGGGGTAGTAAAGGGGGTGTTTAGACATGAAAGTTGTTGTGGCGATATAGAGGGGAGATTAGTTTGCTCCAGGAAGGCTAAAATTTCCTCCTGGGATGGTTGATGGGTACTTTTATCTTCTTTAACATTGTAGAGGTCTCTTTAATATGCACTAAATGCATTGGCAATAGAGTTTAAGTAAGTATGAGGATGGAATAGGAATGGGAGTTTAGTTTTGGTTCTATGTCCTTTGACACGTAAGGACATTGCTTTATCTGCCTTGTTCCCTGTCGTGTATGTATTCGCTTTAAGCTTGTTATACGTCTTTTTTCAGGACTCAAGGAGTAGAGAGCGTACTTCATGGTGTAGTGAGAAGATTTTGGATTGGAGTAGAGGGGAAGGATTGGTCTTATTTAGAGATTCAGTGGTTGCTATATCAGCTGTAATTTTCCTTGTCAAAAGAAGTTTATTGAGTATACAATATTATAAAGATACATAAAGTAAGTTTACAAGGATCTATAAAGTAAGCTCATTGTTTTACAGTAGGGTTTATATAGGTAAATATCATGAAATTTCAAATATTAAACATTGGGTTCACGTAAACCTAAATTAAAGATATATATCATTTCCTTAGTTACTTTTGTAGGTATTTAAATGATTTATACCTACTATACATATTGTTTACAAGTAGAGTGTATATAGGTCAAATAAATTCTGATAATAAGCTTTAATCGTAAAGTGGAGAAAAGGAAAGAGAAAGAAGAAAAAGGGTTGAAAGGTAGAGGTATGGTCCACAAGGTTGTCCCGCTCGTCAGTTTATTATTCTTTTTAGTTCTCTTTGAAGCCTTAGAATGGGTGTCTCTGTAAGTCATTTAATCTGTTACCATGGCAACAGGACAGAGTCATTGAAGTTTGACAGGAACTGTTGTTTTATCCAAGGGTGCCAAAGTTTTTCAAATTTTGGAATTTGATTTTGATCGATGGCTACCATCTTAGCATGGGACATTGTATTATTCATTCTGTGAATTGTTTCTGCTAGTACCAATGTAGGAGATTTCCATGCCTTGGCCACTTTTTGTTTTGCAGCCGTTATTAGTTGGATCATAAGTTTGAATTGAGAGAGTGTTAACCATTCCGGTTTTAGATTAAGTAAGGTTAAATATGGATCTGGTTGTATTATTTTTTTAAATATTTTAGATGCAATCACGAAGACTTCCTTCCAGAAGGTTTGGATTACTGGGCACGTCCACCATATGTGTAAATATGTGCCTATTTCTGGGCATCCTCGAAAACAAAGAGCTGAGGTATTAGGTGAATATTTTGCCACTCTAGCGGGTACAAGGTACCAGCGAGTTAGGACTTTATAATTTGTCTCCAGTGCTAAGATGTTGGGTGAAGATGACTTAGATGTGAGCCATATGTTAGACCAGTCCGTGTCTTCTAAAGTTCGTCCCAGGTCCTCCTCCCACCTCTGAACATAAGAGGGTCTATTAAGATTTGCTACTCCATATAATTGATTATAAAGTGATGAAATTGTACCTTTAGCAAATGGATCTTTTGTACAGATTGATTCAAAAATGGATAATTGGGATAATGGTGTATCCCCCTTTAGGAATGGTGTATAGAAATTTTTGATTTGGAGATATCTAAATATCTCAGAGTTTGGTAGATCATATTTTTCTCTAAGCGATGGGAATGAAAGGAATGATTTAGATGCTATGAAGTCATTTAGTGTCTGAATGCCTGATGTTGTCCAAGCTTTAAAAGAATTTGGGTAGATCCATGCCGGATAAAAGGCCGGATTTCTGATAAAAGAAAGGAGAGGATTGTGTGGAGATTGTAACTGATATTTGGTTTTTAGTTTATCCCAGAGAGATAAGAAGTGTTTAGTTATGGGATTATGAATTTAAAAGCGGTCTTTAGGATCAAGCCATAATAAATTTGATATTAATAGAGGGTCATTTTCTGAAGCCTCTATAAATACCCATAATGGGATTTCCAGTTTTGCATGGTATTTGGACAGACTGGCCAAATGTGCTGCTCTGTAGTAGTTAGTAAAATTAGGGTATCCCAGGCCTCCTTTATTTTTGGGAAGATGTAGTGTGTGTATAGGTATACGTGGTTTAGAAGAGCCCCTTATAAACGAAGTTGCTCTTTTTTGTACTATTCTCAAAAAATAGGAAGGAATTGGAATAGGGAGGACTCTGAATAGATAAAGCAATTTGGGTAGAATAGTCATTTTGATTGCATTAATCTTCCCTATCCAGGATAAAGGAAGTTGCGACCATTGTTTTATTAGATTTGTGATCTGTCTTAATACAGGAGGATAATTGGTTGAGAATAAGTCAGAATGAGATGCTGTTAAATGAATTCCAAGATATGGGATTGATTTTTCTGCCCATGTGAATGGGAGTGCAGCCCTAGCCGGGATCAATTCCATGTTTGTGAGCGAAATATTAAGCACTAGGCATTTCTTAGGATTAATCATAAGGCCGGATAGGGCTGCAAATCCATCAAGAGCTGGTATTAAGTTAGGACCAGAGACCTGTGGTGATGATAGAAAAAGTAATATATCGTCTGCAAATATACATAATTTGTGTGTAATACCTCCTACTTCAATGCCAGTTATAGTTTGGTTTGTTCTGATGTATTGGGCCATGGGTTCGAGTATAAGGGCAAATAATAAGGGAGATAATGGGCAACCCTGTCGGGTACCTCTTTCGATATTAAAGGCTTCAGATTTGTATCCAGCATATTTTATATAGGCTTTGGGTTTATTATATAATGCTTTGATCCATGTTAAAAAGTGGGGTCCAAAACCCCATTTTTGTAATGAATATTGCATATATTGCCAGGATACTGTGTCAAATGCCCTCTTAATATCGAGAGATAGAAAACATAAAGGGATTTTCCGTTTTTTAGCAATATGTGCCAATAACACTGCCCTGCGTATATTATCGCCTGCCTGTCTATTTGGCATGAAGCCTACTTGATCTCTATGTATTCATTTTCTATAATGCTATTGAGGCGTTTTGCTATTATTTTTGCTAATAATTTAATATCGAGGTTTAACAGAGAAATAGGCCGATAATTCACACAGGAAGTATCATCAGAAAGGGGTTTTGGGATCATACAAACAATTGCCATTAGTGTTTCTTGCCGAAAAGAATGTCCATCTAGAAGTTTGTTAAAAGTTTCAGTGAGAATGGGAGAGAGTATTTCTGAGAATGTTTTATAGTATAAAGCCGAGTAGCCGTCTGGGCCTGGTCTTTTGTTAAGTTTTAGGTCTTTTATGGCGTTAGCAACTTCATCTATAGTTATAGGCTCATCCAAACTGCTTTTTTGATTCTGAGATAACTCAGGTAAGGTTATTTTTGAGAAGAAGGATTCAGCCTCTGTAGGATTAAATTCATTGTTTTTCTTGTATAAAGTTGCGAGATGTGAGTGAAATTTATGGACTATTTTAACTGGATTACAAGTGTAAACATTTTTTGATAATTTCAAACGTATTGGTTTGAAAGATTTGTTAGTTGAATTTAATGCCCGAGCCAAATATGTACCTGGTTTGTTTATATTCATGTAGAAATTGTGTTTGGAGCGTTTGAGGGATTTATCAACTGACTCAGTGAGAAATAGATCGTATTCCAATCTAGATTTTTCCAGATGAGATTTTGTACTCTGAGATGGATTATCTTGGAATGATATGTAGGCTGCATTAAAATTGAGTTCTAGTTTTTTTGCTAGATTTTTGCGTTCCCGTTTAAATAGTGCCATTTGTCTTTGTATTGTACCACGCAAGACAGGCTTATGAGCTTCCCACAGTGTTATTGGGGAGATGTCTGTTGTATTATTAATTGATATGTATTCCTTTAAAGCTTGTTCAATGGCCATCTGATGTAGTGGGTGTTTGAGCATTATGTCCGGTAAGTACCACGTTGGGTCATGCGCTTTTGGTATGGCTGAGGCTATAGTAGTGTATACTGCATTATGGTCAGACCACGGAATCGGAATTATATCTGATGCAATAATTTCTGGTATCATTCCTATTGTTAGAAAAATATGATCTATTCTGGTGAAGGTTTGATGAGGGTGCGAGAAATAAGTGAATTTCTTTTTCATTGGGTTACTTTCTCTCCACGAATCTTCCAGATTGTATTTGGAAAGAAGTTGAGAAAAAGGTAATCTAGAGGTTATTTTGGATGGTGTAAAAGGTGATTTATCTAGAAATGGGAGGAGGACCTGGTTCGAATCCCCACACATTATCACTGTTCCTATTTTGTGTGTATTAATCACTTGTAATATATGTGAGAGGAATGGTGTAGGTTGTTTGTTAGGAGCGTAGTAGGAAATCACCGTGATTGCTGTATCCATTATATAACCCATGAGTATCAGGTATCTACCTTCTGGGTCTTTAATTTCTGATGATAAGGTGAATGGTGTGGATCGGTGAAATGCAATTAGAGTTCCCCTTTGCTTGGTACAGGCAGAAGCCGTGTAAATTTGTTGATAAAAAGGAGAAATATATTTTGGAGTAGAATCTTTGGTGAAGTGTGTTTCTTGGAGGCATACTATGTGAGCCTTCTTGTTATGAAAAGTACGGAAGGCTTTGGTCCTTTTTTGAGGGACATTTATTCCCTGAACATTCAGGGAAAGTATATTCAGTGGTGCCATGTCAAGAGATCAAATAGTTTTGACTTACTTTTTGTTATGCAGAGCTGACTGCGCAGATCAACCTGTGTGGACTGAAGAGATGAATAGATAGAAAAGAAACCAGTGAATTCTGGAGTAAAGAGTAAACAAAAAACATATGAGATTAGTTGATACATTGTATAAATTATTTTTTGCAAGTAATCACAATTTACCCGTGAAAGAGAATAAATATCTCTCTCAGGGGAATAAGTGCCTTCGTCACACTCCCACATAATATGGTTGGGAGAATGAGGAGGGCTAATGGGGGTACACAGATCTTCCGCTTACAGGAGAGAAGTGCTATGTCAAAAGACATCAAAATGATGTTTCATTAATTGGAGTGCAGAATATAGTTTTTGTTGAAATTATTTATTCCAGGGTGGTTGTATATGGTTAGTCTTGCCCTAGGCTAAATAATTCAGTTAGAAAGGTACTGTTAATAACTTTGGTATTGAAGAAGATGGTTTGAATTATTTTGGGATTTTAACCCTTTTAGAGTAAACAATTACATATTTTATTCATATGTAACTGTTTAGATATGTTAACTCATAAAATTGAGGTTGTATTGCTTCAGATTAGAATAAACAAAAACATAATTCTAGGAACTAGTTAGGAAAAGAAAGAAAAAGCTTCCATTACTTCTGGATTATTGAACATATTTGTCCTAAAAAGTAATACATCTATTGTTATTACCTGATAATATATAACTGAACAAGAATTTCCTTATTTCACTTATATATTCTAAGGCTATATGAATCAGAAGTAATAAGAAATATAACTGGAATGTAACATGATCCCACACAGTGTGTGACTATCAGAATGCAGTTACATTCAGTTATAAATACAGGTTTTTTATAGAGAACCATCTCTTAGTATAATAAATGAAGAGATATCAGGAATTAGGATGTCAGTCCATTGAATCTTCTTGGTCCATGGATGATGTGGCATAACGGCCTCTTTTGTGAGAATGATGATTCCCATTTTGTTCTGAAATTTTCTGGGTGCTGCCTGAAGGTGAAGATGTCATTCTTCTGCGTGAGGGAGAGTTGCTGCTTGTGGGTTCTGTCAGATTTAATTTTAAAAGGGTTTGTTGTAGTTCATCTGCTGATCTGCTTCTGTAAATTGTACCTGGGTAGTTAAATCTGACTGAAAAGGGGAAGCCCCATTGATACATAATGTTGTGGCGTTGCAGTTCCATTAGTTGGGGTTTCATGGATCGTCTTTTAGTAATAGTAAGTTGGGATAGGTCAGCAAAAATTTGATAATTGTGTCCTTGAAAATTAAGTTCCTTTTTTTCTCTTGCAGCAATTAGTATTTGTTCTTTCGTTCTGTAATAATGAAATTTTGTGATTATATCACGTGGGGGTCCATCTTTCTTTTTGGCTGTGAGGGCTCTGTGTACTCTGTCCAGTTCTAAACGTTCAATAGGGATATCTGGCTTTAGTTCTTGTAATAGAGCAGTAATAGTAGATTGCAGGTCTGTCACGGTTTCAGGTATTCCCCTTATGCGCAAGTTTGAACGTCTGGCTCTATTTTCGTAATCTTCGAGCTTAGTTTGAAGTATTAAATTCTCTTCTTTTAATTGTTCCAATTCTGTTATATTTACTTGGGTTGTAATTTCAATTTCATCCATTTTTATTTCTAAGGCTGCGGTGCAGTTTCCCAGCTCTCTTATTTCTTTGGTTAGGCTTTTTGTTATTTGGTCTGAGGTTTGTTTTAAAGCCTTATGAAGCATCTTTTCAAATTGTAATAATATTACTGGGGATGCTGAGGAGGCTTGTGGAGAAGTTTGTGAGAGGATTTGTTCTGTATCTGACTCAAATGGAGAGTCTTGCTGTGACATTTTCTGTCTGTGAGAGCGCCCTGATGCTGTATCATGTGAGGTGACTGGAGCTGCTTCAGCTGCAGTGAGTGCCTGTGAGCTCTTTGTGAGGTGATTTTTATTTCTTCCACGGTTTCCTCCCAGTATCATATTTCCTGCCCAAACTTTCACAGTTTGTTCCCTGGGGTAAAAAGGTTCAAATGGATACCTTTTTGAGCCTGCAGGCTCCGCTTTGTCCTTCTCTTCTCTCCTCAGCGGTGCAGAGCTCTAACAATGCATGTCTGCTCCGTTAGGCTCCGCCCATCTCCCTCCATATCAGCTGTAATTTTATCTAACCTCTCTGGCCTCTTTTTCTTTACTCTAGCTCCCATTTGGATAAATACACCTCGTATGACAGCTTTATGGGAATTCTACACCAACAGGGGGTCAGATACTGATTCAGAATTAATTGAGAAGAATTCTTCTAGTTGGAGTTTCAGGAGGGGTGGAATAGCAGGAATTTTGGAGAAGGTAGTTGTTGACTCTCCATAAGTAGGGATGAGCCGAAAACCCCCCTGTTTGGTTCGCACCAGAACATGCGAACAGGAAAAAAGTTTGTTCGAACACGCGAACACCGTTAAAGTCTATGGGACACGAACATGAATAATCAAAAGTGCTAATTTTAAAGGCTTATATGCAAGTTATTGTCCTAAAAAGTGTTTGGGGACCTGGGTCCTGCCCCAGGGGACATGGATCAATGCAAAAAAAAGTTTTAAAAACGGCCATTTTTCAGGAGCAGTGATTTTAATAATGCTTAAAGTCAAACAATAAAAGTGTAATATCCCTTAAACTTTCGTAGCTGGGGGTGTCTATAGTATGCCTGTAAAGGGGCGCATGTGTATGGTTCAGGGGGGGCGCTCTCTCATCCCCCCTCTTTTCCTGCGGCCTGCCAGGTTGCGTGATCGGATAAGGGTCTGGTATGGATTTTTGGGGGGACCCCACGCTGTTTTTTTTTTTATGGCACAGGGTTCCCCTTAAAATCAATACCAGACCTGAAGGGTCTGGTATGGAATTTAGGGGGACCCCCACGTCATTTTTTTTTTTAATTTTGGTTCGGGGTTCTCCTGTGGGAAATTCCCGTGCCATTTTTATCAATGAACTTCTATGTGTATTGTCGGACCGGCAATTCATTAATAGCCGCGAGTAGTTTTAAATGGATTTTTTCCTTCGAAATGTCATTTTGTTGTCAGACTGTTCTAAACATGTGAAACATGCGCCCCTTTACAGGCATACTATAGACACCCCCCAGCTATGAAATTTAAAGGGATATTACACTTTTATTGTTTGACTTTAAGCATTATTAAAATCACTGCTCCTGAAAAAAACGGCCGTTTTTAAAACTTTTTTTTGCATTGATCCATGTCCCCTGGGACAGGACCCAAGTCCCCAAACACTTTTTATGACAATAACTTGCATATAAGCCTTTAAAATTAGCACTTTTGATTTCTCCCATAGACTTTTAAAGGGTGTTCCGCGGCATTCGAATTTGCTGCGAACACCCCAAATTGTTCGCTGTTTGGCGAACTTGCGAACAGCCAATGTTCGAGTCGAACATGAGTTCGACTCGAACTCGAAGCTCATACCTATCCATAAGTAGGAGTTAGGTTGAGAAGCTTTAGCGGCTATGGTAATGCTGATAGGGGCATGGTCTGACCAGGTGGTAGTGTGGATGGCCGAAGCCGATACATTTTGAAGTAGCCACTTGTCGGAAAGGAAGATCGCTTTGTGAGTAGGTGTTGTGGCGTGGCGACAGGTAAGTATAATTATGCTTGCTCGCATGACAACATCTCCACGCATCGAATAAATCGTTAGAAGCAATAAATTTGTTAAGCGGAGATGCATGTCTCTTTGCTTCAGCGGTCGAGTGCATTACATTATCAGGGACTAAATTAAATTCTCCACAGATCAACAGATGACCTTGTTGTACTTTTTTCGCTGTGTTCAAGGCCTTTTTGTGGAAGTAAATATATAGGGGGCGCTAATGATTAGCTAATGCATATACTATTATAGTGCAACTATTATTTTGAAACTGTGTTTAATGTATACCTTAATCTTATAAACAGAAGAGGAGGAAAGTACACCTTGTAGAAACTTGTACTTTCCTCCTCTTCTTCTTTTGGCGAAGGAACTTTTTATCTATCGACAGGAAGAAACTGGCCCACTTTGGAAGATATCACTATAACTTACAATTTATTTTTCACTGTATATGGAGATAGTATACCACTGTCACTGATACTATCATTGTTGGTTTTGTATGTTATTATTCATGGTATAATTTTACCAATAATTGTATATTTACACTTACCTTTCTCTGTTTATAAGATTAAGGTACACATTAAGCACAGTTTCAAAATAATAGTTGCACTAAAATAGTATATGCATTAGCTAATCATTAGCGCCCCCTATATATTTATTTACCATCTGATCATTTTATGTTCAAGTCGGGGAGCAGCTTGTTTATTTTGGTTTAGGGTCCACTATTTAAAGTAATGTGTATTTTTTAATTTTTTTGATTTTTTTTTACATTATTCACGGATATTGGCGCGGAGTCAGTTGCCCTCACTATATCTTTTTGAGGAAGTGCATCTGGTATTGGTTCAGTGCGTAAATGGAGACTAATGTATATTGTACATTGTTGATAGTGCAAATTAGGATGATGTAACGCCTTTCCGAATCCGTAATACTTTTTTGGAGCTGAAAGGCAATAGTGTTCCTTATGGCTATGAAAACGTCTCTTTGTTTCCTGGAGTGGCAGTCTTGAAACGTATGTGAGAATTGTCTATGTTGGCAATGGGGAGACACATCTTGAGCAAAATGCATCTCTTGGACGCAGAAGATATCACATTTAAGTGATATGGCTGTTTTCCACATTTCCTCTGTTGAGGCACCCTTTTGGGGCCACACATTGGACATCCTTTGCCCTTTGGATCCTGCCCTATGACAGATTCCTTCCTGTTTGCACTTCACTGTGAAGCACAGACCAGCAGGCTACATGCGCATCGGTAGCGCGGTGACTCGGGACGTGACTTCGCCCCTCGGGACGGGCTTGTGCCATGCGTCATCATGCCGAGGGACCCCGTGACTGATCGAGGTTGCGATTGGTCGAGTGTCACGATCTGTCACACTGACCACCGGCTGATTCCAGTTGCACTGAGTGCAACTGATTAGAGTCAGCTTTACCAGGGGTATATTAGCCTGCACCCCAGACATCCACAGTGATGCCGTGGCGGTGGCAGGAATAGACATTACAGTACAAAGGGCAGAGGTATACTTTACTTTACTTTTACTAACTCAGACTTATTTTCTTTCATCTGTTTCACCCTACTCAGTATATTCATGCTGGGGGTGAAACATTTTACTTTGTTTATACACTTACCATTTTGCATCTCTGCAATAAACTATGCATGCTTTTCCCCTTATACTCCCCCCCCCCCCCTTTTTTTTCTCTTGTACATACTGTATACAGAAAAACATATACTGCATTCTACTGCAGTACCCATCCAGATTCGATGGATTGCTGATCAGAATTTTGTCAGGAGCTTTACTCCATGTGCCTAGGGTCCTTGTAGTTTGGACAGGTGCCGCATTTCACTCTCCCGCCCCTCTGTGCACTCCCCCCTACCCGGTTGCCATCTGGGGTCCACCATGGTTTTGTGCTCAATCTATTGGAATACAGCCTTTGGCTCCCTGATTGGTTTTAATTTCAATAGTTTTTATTGGTTATAAAGATAATCAATTGACATGTCACATCAGAATATAGTATTGATAGTGTAAACTGAAAGCATCAAGCTTACCTCAGACAGCATTAATACAGTATTACAAATAGATAATACAGTTCGTTATCAGTTGAGTGCTACTGTGATGTTTGAAACATGTACAACTGTCTAGCGTTTAGACTAAAACAGAAAGTAATGAAAGAGCATAAATTTGCTCTGAACGATTTTAACTTGCAAAGAAAGGTGTAAATAAAGTGAACATAAGGAAAATCATAGTCTTACACCGTTAAACTAGTTCAGAGTGCATCTTGTCCCTTATCATTGTCTTCTTTTACAATCTCGCATAAAACTTTATTGACTAAGAATCAATGCACCGGCGACCCAGAGCTCAAGTTCTTTCCTTTTTGTACTTTACTCTTCAATGTGGTTTGTTTAAGTGAGACATGTCCAAAAGAGGCACCCTAGAGGGTCGTGCATTGACCCTCAGCCAACCAACCCCTTGAAGACTGTTTTAATGAGTTTCAAACACAGATGATAATGTAAATATACCCATTACGTGGTATAAGTGAGATACAAGGATAAAAAGAACCAATATACATACATCTAACTTTCTTGCGGTCATGGGAAATGCAATGAATTTTGTTTCCAGCAGACAAAGTTAAATGTCTCCGCGGTGAGTGACTACAGTTGCCTAAGCTTGTATCCTGTGGAGGGAAGCCCTCTCTCCCCCTCGGGCACCCCGTCAGGGTTCTTGCTGTGCCCACCGGGATGATCGAAGACCCCCCCCCCAACCGCATCCCTTTCCCTGTATTGTCCCCATCGACACCACACCAGTCTTAGGACAAATGAAGACTCAGAGCTATGTTATGCTGATTAGGTATAAAAATTCGGAGCTAGAGATCCCTTACTTAACTGTATGTGACCAACACATTGTATGTACAAAGAAGCGTCTTATCTTGTTGTGACTCGCTCCTGTGTGCTCTGTTTTGTGCATGTGTTTGCCTCGTATGTCTATATAATTCCTACGGCATGGAATGAATAAAGCATCCCTTTCAGAAATAAGACAGTATGTCACCGGAATTTCCGTAAGCATATCCTATGCATTACCCCGTCATGAATGTGTCTTGATGCGTGTAGCCTACATAAAGGGCCAAGATAGGCCAGTGTGTTCCGAAGAGGCTCGCTGGCCCCTTTCTTAGATGAAGAAAAACGTGTTAGAAGAAGAAAGGAAAGACAAGAGAAAGAGAGAGAGAAAATTTATTGTTACTGTAGATTAGGTAAGTTTTGTTGTTCCCATTTCCATACCCGGATAGAGTGAAATATTACAATATCGTGCCCATGG
Source organism: Lithobates clamitans (assembly GCA_037952925.1). NCBI lineage: Eukaryota > Metazoa > Chordata > Amphibia > Anura > Ranidae > Lithobates > Lithobates clamitans. The sequence continues at coordinate 1,023,486 of JBBGZY010000608.1, forward strand.
TTCCCAAATGGTATTGAATTTCTCAACCGTATCCAACAGTTTTGCTACTATCTTCTCTTGGGACATTATCCATGTTACCTTCCTTTTACAACATTGAAAGGACACTGTACGCCTTTTCCAGGCCTTTGCTATGGTAAGCTTTGCTCCCAATAAAATAAAAAAAGCTAACTTCTGAGAACTTTTAGGTATGTTCGGTAGGGTATGATTGAGTAATGCTATAGTTGGATCTGGTGAGACACTTATACTCATTATACTGCCCATCATGCAGAATATTTTCTTCCAGTAGGTTCTAATGCGCGGACAAGTCCACCAAACGTGTAGCATAGTGCCTTCCAGTTTGCAATCTCTAAAGCATGATGGAGAAGTCCCAGGATAGAACGCAGCCAACTTAGCAGGTACATAATACCATCTTGCCATTACCTTTAAGCTAGCTTCTATCAGAGAGATATTATAAATACCTTTATAAGAGCGGTTCCATCCTCTGTACCAGTCCCCTGCAGTCCAAGATCCGCTCAAGTCCTCCTCCCAAGTTCTGGCATAAGCTGGTTTGTCCAAATTAGACATGAGTGCTGTGTATATTATCGAGATCCCCCCTTTTGGTCCGTCCATGTTAGAGCACCACTGTTCGTACGGTGTAATCGAGGGAGCTACTTGTGTGTTGTACCAAAGTGATTGTATGAAGTGAATTATTTGGTAGAATCTGAACCTCTCAGAGTCAGGCATTTCCAATGTTCGTTTATAATAATTCAAATTAATAGGACCCGTTGCAGTTAGTGTCCTATTCTGTAGAGTCCTTTGTCCGTCCACTACTTAAACGCCTGAATGTTTAGTCCTGTCGGGAACGCTGTGTTAATAAATATGTGTGACAGAGGTCTAAGCGGTGAAATTGGAGATGTTTGAGTGAAAAGTTTGTTGCAAAGTGCGATCGAGTGAGATAATGTGGGAGCCAGGATGGCTGGTCTGCTTTTGGGGTCGCACCATAATAGAAAGTCAATGGTGTTGCGAGGCGTAGCCTGCCTTTCCATAGACAACCAGTCAGGTTTTGAGCCCTTTCCGAAAATGAGAGAAATCTGCGATAATTGAGCAGCACGATAATAACCCCAGAGATCAGGCAAACCCAGACCTCCCTGTGATCTTAAGCGTAAAAGAACAGTGGATGGGCATCTGTAACCCTTACTACCCCATACAAAACGTATTATCGCCGATTGTAGCTTTTTGAGAAAGCCTTTTGTTAGGGGGATTGGGAGAGAGCGAAAAAAAATCCAGGAGGCGGGGAAGATGTGTCATCTTGATAGCGTTTACTCTTCCTACCCAGGAAAGACCATATTTCGCCCATTTATCTAATTCCTGTCTGCTTTTCAGGATCATGGGAGGATAATTTGCTTTAAATAGGCCCCCTATCTCAGGGGTTAAGTGAATACCCAGATAGGGAATGGTCGAATCCGACCAAGAGAACTCAAAGCTTTGTTTAAGTTGTGAGAGAATCTCTGCCGGAACCGTAATATTTAGGGCTACTGATTTAGTCATATTCATCGTCAGCCCTGAGATTTTACTGAAGGTTTTTAGAATCCTGCACACTACTGGGGTGGATATCAGGGGGGAGGAGATGTACAGCAGTAAATCATCTGCGTATAAAGCGCATTTGTGTTCCTGATCTCCACACCTCACCCCCCTGACATCCGGGTTTGATCTGATGGCTATTGCCAATGTCTCTATGGCAATGGCGAATAGGAGGGGAGAAAGTGGGCATCCCTGTCTGGTACCCCTATTGATAGGTAGCGAGGCCGAGTATCTGCCCATGAGCCGAACTTGCGCCGATGGGTTAGAATACAGAGACTTGATTATATTTAGGAAAATGCTACCAAAACCCCACCTTTGTAGGATATCAGACAGGTATTCCCAGTCAATTGAGTCAAACGCTTTATGTAGGTCGATTGATAGAATATATCCTTTTTGTGGCTGTCCCCCATTACAGCTCGACTGCAGAAGAGATACTATATCTATGGTCCGTCTAATTTGATCCGGTCCCTGTCTGCCAGGTATGAAGCCTACCTGATCTTTGTGTATATAAGACGCAATGAAACTAGACATTCTATTTGCTAATATCTTCGTTAGAATTTTAATATCGTTATTAATTAGGGAGATTGGTCGATAGTTCCCTATTTCCCTGGGATCCTTCCCTGGCTTGGGGATTACTGTGATGTTCGCAGCGTTCAAATCGGAGCCCAGTGAACCCCATTCTCTAAGTGAGTTCAAGAATTTCGTCAAGTGTGGGACCAGTGTAGGACCAAATTTTTTGTAATAGCCGTTGGAGAATCCATCTGGGCCAGGGGAGGATCCAAGTTTCAATGAATTCATAACATCCAGAACTTCTTCCTGGGTGAAGGGCTCTTCCATTAGCTCCCTATGTGACTGTGTTAGTGCTGGTAGGGTCAGGGAGTTAAGAAACTCCTGCTTAAGCTTACCTCCCTCAGATGCTTTAGACTTATACAGATCATGGAAGAAGGTATAAAATTCCTCCATAATCTTACTTGGATTTTGTGTTATATCCCCTGTTTGGAGCTTAATTTTAGGGAATGCTAATGCCCGGTGTTTCGGACTTATCTTAATCGCTAATCTGGCACCTATCTTATCTTTTTGGCTATAAAATTTCGCTCCCGTCCACCTGAGATGTTTTTCTGCCGCAGTGGTCAGAGTAAGGTTGAGGAGAGCCCTGGCCCTATCCAGTTTCGCTAGGGATTCAACAGTGGGTGCTCTTTTATGTGCCCTAGCTAGAGCCTTAAATTCTTCTGATTGTTTTAATGTTTCTGCCCTAGGTTCCGCCTTTAGTTTCGCCGCCATTTGCATTATCTTTCCCCTGAGCACCGGTTTGTGAGCTGCCCAGATCACTTCAGGAGAGACATCTGGGGTTGTGTTAATTTGAAAATATTCCTTGATGTAGTTTTCTAATATTGTGCACTGAATAGGGTCACTTAGTAAGGATTCCTGTAGTCTCCATCTTGGGGGGTTATTACGCCCTGATGGCTTTTTGAAACTTACTGTGACCATCGAGTGGTCCGATATAGGTAAGTCTACAATCTTGGATTTCAGTACCAAGGGAACCGAATATGAGCACGTAAAAATATGGTCAATCCTGGCGTGTGATCTGTGGAGTGCAGAATAATGTGTGTAATCCTTAACGTGAGGGTTAGTTTCTCCAGATGTCAATAAATCCCACCTCCTGTAATATTTCAGCTATTTGGACACTTTGCCTAGAGGGACGCTTGGATTTAGGTTTACCAGAACCGGATATTCCCATTGAAAAATCAAAAGCCACGTTCGTATCTCCTCCGAGATAGACAGTACCCTTCAAATGAGGTCGTATCTTGTTCATCAGTGTTTCAAAAAAATTTTTTCTGTCCCTTGTTCGGGGCATAGTACGATATGAAAGTACATAATTCCCCGTCGATATGCCCCGATACTAGGATATAACGACCCTGTGGATCAGTGATCACTTCTGACTGGGAAATATTAATGTGTTTAGCGAAGCATATCGATACTCCCTTTGTTTTGTTAGGTGCGGAGGATAAAAAAAATTGGGGATAATGGTGATGTAAAAATTTTGGTTGATATGATATGGGGAAGTGTGTTTCTTGTAGGAAGAGTATATCAGCATGCATGGATTTATAAAGTTGAAATGTCTTCCTACGCTTAATGGGAGAATTTAACCCCTTTGTGTTATTGGAAACAATCTGAAGAGATGGGAGAACCTTAGCCTGATCAATCATGAGGTGTACCATGTGGTGCTATGATGGTATATAGAGTCTTACCTAGTTGGTCGGGAGGATCTGTTTCACTTGGTGGTGATCCCGTGATTCGAACCAGTACGAGACCTGGGAGGAGAGACCATCTGCGGATCCGGGATCTGTGTTCAATCAGAGGTATAGAGATCAGGAAGTAGAAGAAAGAGATGAAAAAGAGAAAAGGAAGAATTGTGATTATTACATTAAGCAATATGGTATCGCTCTTATCAAGTAACGCGTGGTAAGTATCTAAGAAGTTAATTTGGGAGTCCCCAGCCCCCCCCCCCATTCTCGAGGCAGAATGCACCAGGCATTCTGAGCCTCTTAACCCGTTAGGGCTGTCCCCTTACTAACGGAGACGTTAGTCCTAAGACCAGGAGTACAAATGTCCCTCCGGTACTTACAAGGAGCGCATTGAAGCCACCACGGCCCCATCACCTGAGACCGCAACTGTTCTAACGGTTATCAAAACCTCAAACCTAACATCTGAAACTTAACCACACCACCCTGCCCTCTCTCTGTGAGGGGGATCCCTCCCCCCAGGCCCCGTCCTATAACAGGAGAGGCCAGGGGGGAAGGTCAGCCCCAATCCATACTCCACATACAGGCCAAAACCCGCCTGTGGAGTTTCACTCCCTACAGTGGTTATTACCTTATTGGTTTGAAACCATAGGGCTTCTTCTGCACATGTTTGTTAGTGTAAAATTCAACCCCCATAAACATTAATAACTTAGTATATGCGGAGAAAAACCTATCCCCTTCAACCTCAGCCCAAACCCAGTTAGAGTCAGAGTATGATCTGTCCCTCCCCCCCTCCCCACCCCTTCAACCACTGCTACCCCTGTGGAAATGTGGTTCTCCAGCTCTACACTGTTTGCACATCCTGTCTGACCCCGGTCAAGGTAGACCGTGCTGTATTCAGTTCCTGGTAAATGGTAGGGCTGAAGGGGTTGATCTTGTAGTCCTGTGTATCAAGGAAGAAGTGATAACCCGGGACTGCGAAAGTGTTCCTAAGAATCCGAAAACTTCAGGGTGGGATGCTTTCTTTGGAGCGTTTGGGGTTCTGCTTTAACCATGTGGGTTGCAAAGGACTTGCCGGTGGTGGACGCTTGATCGATGATGGGGTACCTCTTCCTTCCGGTGTAGCATTCGGGCCCTGTGGTAGTAAACCCAGATGATGAAATAAACTTTCTCCTTCATCGAGTGATGAGAAGCCATAATGTTTGTTTCTATAAGAAAAGTTCAGTCTCAGGGGGAATGCCCATCTGCACGTTATGGCTCTTTCTGTAAGCAGATGTAATAAAGGTTTCAAAGAACGTCTCTTCTGGACTGTATAGGGCAACAGATCCGCGAATATTTGAATTTTGTGACCCAGTAATTTTAGATTTTCTGTTCCCCTAGCTCTCCTCATAATTTCCTCCTTTATGGCAAAATAGTGGGGTTTCACAATAATGTCTCTTGGAAAACCGTCTGATCGGGGAGGTTGTAGAGCTCTGTGCGCTCTGTCCAATTCTGTGCGATGTTCGGCTATATCTGGGATAAGGTCCTTCATCAGGGTTTTTACCGCCATACTAACATCCTTCTCAGTCTCAGGCAGGCCACGAATCCTAAAATTGTAGCGTCTTGAGCGATTTTCGAGGTCATCGATTTTAGCAAGGGGAGTGTCCAGTTGTTCTTGTATATCTTGAATTCTGTCTGTGTTTTGATTTATACGGGCTGCTACTTGATCAGCTCTCTTTTCAATTAAATCCATACGCTGTCCTAGTTGCTGCAGATCAGCATGTATGGAGGAGGTGATGTGGTCAGCATTTCTGGCCAGGCTCTGGGAGAGCAGGTGGGAGAAAGCCTCCATCATTGAAGGAAAGTCCGTGGGAACAGGGGAGTTATTAGAGTCCTCTGTGTGGGATAGTAGCATGCCTGTGTGCAGGTCCAGCATAGGAGTGGAGGGGGGGCCACCCTGTAACCTGCCTAGCAGGGATTCTGTGGAGGTAGGAGAGGTTCCCATAGGCAGAGGGGGGAAATCGCTACCTGGTGACTGCGGGGACCGAACATCCTGGTCTGCAATTGAATCCTCTTCTTCCCCTGTGCTGCGTGTGCCTCGTGCTGCCGCCGCCATCTTGGCATAACTGACCGGGCTGGATGCCGCGGTCATCTGTCCGTTTAAGCTTCTTCTGACTTACGCCGTTTTGCTCCCCTGAATCCGGGAGGTCTCCCCCACAATGTGAGCTCGGTTAGCCGTGTCTGCGCCCGCTCTGATCGCTCCGGTGAACTCCGTAGGGCCGTGGTGGAGCGGAGCTTCAGTGACTCGCGGCCATCTTAGAAGCTGCCGCGCATGCGCCCCGTCCCTGGTTGGTTTTATCAGTGATTCGCTCATCCTTGTAAGTATAATCTCTTTTGCTGTCATTTTTCACCAAACATGTTTAGCTATGCATATTTGTTTTGATTATTTTTCTTTTTTAACCATTACTGATAAATTGATATATTAGTTTATTATTTTACTAATGTATTATACTTATATTATAGAATACTCATGACTCTCAAAAAAAAAATGACATAAGTCATCGAAGAAGGACTACAAGGTCCAAAACATGTTAGGTGTCATTTGCAGTATGTGTTCTTGCCAGCCCAATTTTGTCTACAGGGTAACTGAGCTTCGTACTAATGTAACTTTGAGTATACTATCAATTGCTATATAGTTACCAAGTTAGTCAGGTTAAAAAAAGACACAAGTATATATATATATATATACACACTGTGTATGTAATATGTCATTTCTACCCCTTTGCTTATGCATTTTTATTGTATGTTTATTATTATGTTTAATAAAATTGATTTTTCTACTATACTACCTGGTCTGTCTATAAAATCCGGAGGGATATTACCGTGCTTTGAGCACTAGGTTCTCCTTTTTTTGGTTGTTTTCCACATGGAGGTTCGTTTACCGGGTGGTTTAGACCCTTTGCATTTAGGGACAGTATATTGAAAGGCATGTTGGTGGGTGTTGCTCTGCAGAGTGGTTGTAAGTGACTCACAATTGGAAGTGATCAGTGGATGGTTCCCCAGGAGTGCAGTTGTTGCTGCTAGAGGTAGTCTGTCCTCGGAAGCTCCAACTTGAACTGCAAAACTGTGAGGTTGTCAAGGGTTCTAAGAAAGTTATAAAACAAGGTAAGAATGAGCAGTGGGCATTTATCTTCTGGATTAAGGTTTTGGAAAGGTGAGTTTGAAAACAGATTCAACAGAAGTAAAGAGAGAATAAACAAAAAAGAAATACAGCTCCGAATACAACAAATATGTCAGCCGCATGTAACTCTTGTGAGGTGCTGACCGAACTTGGGGAAATTTTAAAAAACTGGTTGGTTGAGTGTAAAGCCTGACTGGACTTATTGCTGTAGATTTATGTTGGCAGGGTAAGATCGATTATTTGTATTTGGTCTTGAAGTTTCCACGGCTGTTCCCAAAGTAAAAGTGATTGGGTTTCCTGTATGGATTGCGTGGGAGTTCTGGGATGATACCCCATGTGTGTAGAAGTTTCAATCCTCCTTCCATTGTAGAAATTGTGTGTGGGACTCCATTGTAAGTGGCCAGTATAGTTGCTGGATGGCGCCACTTGTAGGTTATCTTGTGTTAAGGGCTTTTGTCACTGTCTTCAGTTGCCTTCTCATTTGTAGTGTAAATTGTGAGAGATCTGCAAATAATTGGATATCAGAGTACGGTGCTGGGAGTGTGGGAGTTTCTCTTGCCTTTGATAGGATTTGTTCTTTTGCCTGGTAGAAATGGATCCTCAGGAGCACATCTCTAGGGATAGCCTCTTCTAGGTGACGTGGTTTAGGTATTCTGTGAATACGGTCAATAGTGAGATAATTCTGGTAGAAGTGTAGAAAACATAGTGCTAGCATACTTGCACAGCTCTGCAGGTGGGATGGATTCCGAGAGACCACATATTTTAATGTTTTTGCGTCTAGAACGGTCCTCTAGGTCCGCCAGCTTTGCTTTGATCCACAAGATCCGTCATCTTTTTGTTCTGTATATGCATCCACTAGATCATTCACTGTGTCAGTGCATTCCTCCATTTTAATTTTCATATAGTGCACTCTATCCACCATATGCTACATATCCATGGAAAACTTATGTATCAGGGAGGATAGATTGGACATGAGGGAGGATTGTAGTGACATGAGCATATCCTTCATAGTAGTATCTAGCACCAGTTGCCCTGAGGTGGAGAATGCAGCTATTGAGAATTGCATTGAGGAAATGGCATGTTCATTATGCAGGCCTGTATTCACTGTGCCTGCGGCCTGGCGAGGAGGGTCCATCTGCATCCTCGTTTTCGCTGGGCTTTGGGAGACCTGAGATGATAGAAAAGAGTTGTGGGGAGAGGAGCATTTTAATCCACTCTTCATTTCACTTGGATTGTCATCCAGGAGGTCTGTATATGCCTCGGAAAATCGTGCAGCGGCTCCGGCAGTGCCATCTTGGCTTTTTTCATGTTGCCGGTCAGCCTGAAGGAAGAAGGCTGTGAGTTTTTTCGGGCCTCTCTGCTGGCTCTGCTTGTGGGACATTGATGCGGTGAGTGCTGATGGGGGTAGGGGGGTCCTGTGGAGCTTTATGGGACTGTGTGCCTGTCCTGTAGCGGCATTTGTCCAGTCGGCTGTGAGGAGCTCAGAGCTTAGGCAGCCATCTCGTGTGCGTGCAAGCCACGCTCCCTAGTGATGGAATACTTGACAAGTGAGGACGCGCACCACAAAATGCGTTATCCTGACAACTGCTCATGTAGGAAGTTCCTACGGACTTGCTAAAAGCAGATTGTACCAGCTGTCATCCCATGGAACATGGCAGGCACAGGAGTGAGACATTCTCCCAAACCTGTTAGCTCTATGAAGCAGAAGCTCTGAAGTTCCCATTACTAAGCTCCAAGGGACAGAGTGAAACACGTTGGGGGCGTGACATGGTTAGTGTAAAGCCTTACACATTGATCCTAGGGACAACATGGGTGTGTGGCTACACCCCCCCCCCCCCCTTCGCTTTGAGCTCTCTGAAGCAGCTGACACATTCACACAGATCTCATCCAGCAACAGTACAGCCACACACATATTCTGTAGCCATGCTATTCCAAGAGCCCTTAGCACAGTGGAAGGCTTCTGTTCAGCTGCATACAAGGCTTATCCTTGCAATGTCACATGTGATTGCATATATCTGTTTGCTCTTTATTCAATACATTTTTATTGCGCAAGGTTGTGCACTTCCCTTTTTCTTTATTTTACTATCAGATGCCTTACCTTGGACATGTGATCATGGGGTAGCTGCAATATATCTAGTGCATATAAGATGATGGTGTGACCTTCACTGGCTTTACAATTAAAGCAGAACTCCGGGATTTAAAAAAATCCCCCATTAGTACATCCCCCCCAAACACAAAACACTAAACAATTATTACATTTGTGAAATTTCTTACCGTTTAAGAGATTCAAAATGCATCATCTTTTCTGGCAGGGAGGATCTCTTAGAACAATGATTGCATCATATCCTCTTCTCTCTCTCTCTCTAACTGTAATCAGACTACGTTTCCCATGAATCCTTGGGATGGGAGTTAATGTGGGAGGTACAGTAGGCTTGTACATGTAAATGTGAACTCGCCCACTTCAACATAAATCACACTCCTCATTCTGCAGCCAGCAACCTATAGGTAACACACGGTATGTTAGGTTACAGCCTTATAAATGCAAAGCATTTTAATATAAATGCATATTAATATAATACTAATTTAATGCATAAATAAATTCAAATTCAATTAATACATTTTATTCATTTAACATAAATGCAAACCAGTGCAGCTTATCGGTGTCCACCAGTGCCGAATGTCAGGGACCACCAGTGCCGAATGTCAGGAACCTTCAGTGCAGCATGTCAGGGACCACCAGTGCCGCTTGTCAGGGACCACCAGTGCCGCTTGTCAGGGACCACCATGTCAGGGACCACCAGTGCCAAATGTCAGGGACCACCATGTCAGGGACCACCAGTGCTGCTTGTCAGGGACCACCATGTCAGGGACCACCAGTGCCGCTTGTCAGGGACCACCATATCAGGGACCACCAGTGCTGCTTGTCAGGGACCACCAGTGCTAAATGTCAGGGACCACCAGTGCCACTTGCCAGGGACCACCATGCCAGGGACCACATTGTCAGGGACCACCATGAGACCACCATTTTAGGGGCCACCATGCTAGGGACCACCATGTCAGGGACCACCAGTGCAGAGTGAGATTATTATCTGAAATCACTTCTATGGCAAAGTGTGGCTTTCCCAGGCCGAACAAGTCTTCAACCCCCTGTGTCTCCATGAATCCTTAACAGATTAATCAAGCGTCCATCACCAATGCAACCGATACAGCACATTTTACACTTCACCCCATACACTATACAATCATTGCAAGCGATGTTCGCGTGCACTGCAACAAGTAATGATTATCAATACACATGTATGGCTTTATCTGATTGGTGCACAATCTCGCCAAAGCGATATACTGAGGTCACAGAAGGCGCCCCTTGAGTAGATAGTGTGTAGGTACGGCTAACCATGCAACCCAGCATCCGGCATGTACAGCGCCTTAGGCACGCCCAGGTCGGGCGGGATGGGTGTACTGTCACACTCCTCTATGGAGATTGCTGCCTACCAACCTGCAGCTCTTACCATCTAAGATCAGCACCTATACCTGCTATACCATAACTGCCCACCTCCCCATCCTGCCTTTTCTTTGTGGTTTTCTTTTTTAACAAAAATCTCCTTTTCACAAGCATTTAATGAAATCCTTTCAGATGAACCCCTCTTTTCAATCATCTCCCTGAAGAAGGACCCTACAAATATTAAATACCCCGAAACGCGTCGGGCTTGAAAAGAGTCTTCTGGTTCCCTTCATCATTGTCTACTGCTTGATGTCCATTATGTCTACTAAGTAGTACTATTATGTTACTTAAGATACCCACTTTGTTTTTAACATTTGTATTTTCTAACCAAATAAAATATATATTCTTTTATATTGTACAATAGTTTCTACTCCTACATTTTTTCTATTTTTGTGCAAGTGTCGGGAAAGTCCACTCAGGGGAATTTATTTGTCTTGTGTTTATGCTTTATTGGACGTGGCACGGCTTTCCTCCTAGACGAGTTGGTCATCCTTTTCTCTGTTCTATATTTACCAACAAGACAATCTCTGATGGCGACCACACACGATTGGATTTTTTTTTATATGACCAATGATTAAGTCTACCAAAATTATCAAGTCTGCAAACAATCAAATAGCCATAACTTCCCTTGCAATTGTTGGACTCAGTTTCGATCAAGCAGAGTTATGAGATTACATGGAGGAAACAAGGATGTGATCAATAATTTATGATTGTAAGTTAGAATCATGTCTTCATTATTGATTGACATCCCCTTCCCTGTGTGTGGCATGGCGATCAAATTGGTTGTCAACCATAGATTTATTGTCCCTATCACAGGAGATTGGTTACCATAAAGGGAAAGTAAATTCATCTATTTACCTACAAAATGGAGACTCTCTGATCGTTAAAGTGTATAAACCCAAAAATGTAATATACTGCACCTTACCAGTCCGTGGTGGCTGCATTAGTTCTCTTTTTTCATTGTTCTGTGACACTCACTCGCTGTACTGTACCTATGGAGGGGCAGTGTTGTCACCCTAGGATGCTCTCCTGATTTAGACTTCAAGTACCCACCCTGTAGTTTGTAGTTCACAGAAAATCAGTGAGAAAATTGTCTGAGATTTCAGCTCAGTGCAGTCAGTAAGTTTGCTGGTGGAATCAGCAGGAATTTTTTTTAAGCTGCACCATATTAAATTTTAATTGTTGCATTTAGATATCCTTTATAGGAGATTGAAGTGATTGGTCCACGGATGACCCCCCCCCTCCCTTTAGCAGCAATCAGATGGCAGGTCTCATACATCCCCAGTGACAGATCTGCCTGTCTATGTCTCCCTCTGCTACGGGGTATACATACAATCTTCAGGATCCTATGTGCTCTATGTATAGAAGACACAGACAGATTCTGCTGGTATGTATAGTACCTGATCAGTCCATACAGGGAGGTCCCTGTCCTGTGATCAGTCCTTCCTATAGGAGAGCCTTCTCCCAGTAACAGGTGTATGACCTGCCCGGTCTGCCCTGACCTCCCATCCCTATCCAGGGATGAATGGTAAAGATCCCCTGGGCCCCCGCACTTTGATGATCGGTGAGCCCTGTATACACCCTGCACAGTGTGATCGGCCAATATACAGACAGAAAAACAGGGTGGTGTGCGGTCTCAGTCTGTCTGGGTTCTTACCCGTCCCATTGATGCAGATCGGATGTGTAGAGGTAGCGATCTGGATACAGGTCCCCGGGGTGGACAGAGACATGAGAGCTGAGCACAGCCCTGCGGTAAAGCGCAGGGAACAGAGCAAACTCCCATCTTCCTCAATACTGAGTACAGCCACACTTTCAGCTGCCTACATCTTCTTGTCAAATGTGGCAGGCTGAGAAAGGAGGGGCAGGTTACAGTACAGCTCTAAATGCCAATTGGCTGAGAGGTGGTGGCGGGCAGAGCAATTGTCGTGACTGCAAAGGTGCAGATCAAATGTCTCGGGCAGCTGTCTTTTGGTCATCTCTGGGAACGTTCTGGCCGATCACGGTCATTTTTTGCTGGCACTTTTCTTCTGCTATGGACATTTATGGGCAGGAGAAAAGTGCCCTATTTTTATGGACTTACACACATAGATCCACGTTCTTGCTCTGTCGTACGCGCCTGCTAGATCGTCTTAAAGGAGCGACGTATACCTACAGAGATTTGCGCAGCCGTGCCAACCTGCTGCAGTATAACTGTGGTGGCTGGTTGGCTAGCGGTTAAGAAAGTAAAAAAAAAAGTGTCCTGCGACGTCCATCCATCTTCAATCACGCCGCCCCGAATATTATAGGAGATTACCTTGAGCACTGCCATGACTGACTAGTAGGGTAGGTGATCCACAAAAAGCACCAGCCGGCATGGTGTGAGCGATGGAGCAAAAGGCACATCCTAAGGATACAGGAACAAAAGTAAAACACATTAAAAAGAAAAAAAAAAGTAAACATAGGAATACAATAGAAAACACATAGTGGACTGGTGCTAACCAAGCCCATAATTGAGTCATCTGTAGGTATAGAACTGGGTGCCTCCCAACAATGAAGGAGACCCCCAGCCCCCACCTGCGATGCCTTCTGGGATCCCCACCTACAGAGGTTTGGCCTACGTGAGGTACGTAAACCGGCATGAAAGGGACCAAGGGGCTCATCCTCCGTCCATCGCACCTGACTAGGCACCATTGAATAGGGGGAACTATCATGAAACGCCCAGGGTCTAAGGTTCATGCAGTCTAAACAAAAACTGTACCTTTGCGATATGAGTTTAAACTTGGACCAGGCCTACCAAAGCCGGCCTTGCATGCCAGAGGGTAGAGATGGTTGATGGAGGCCAACAATAGCACAGAACAGGGAAAATGGGACAGGGTTTTTTTTTTTTTTATCAAGCACATGATTAGAGCCAGAGGCTCCAATAGGCTTCAAAAAAGGGTGGCCTCGAGGCACAGAGCACTGCCCACCCAGTTGTGTGACAATAGCGAATGAATATTCGCTATTGTAACAATGATTCTCCTCCTCACCAATCAGGAAGCGGGTTGTGAGACCCGTCAACCGATTGGCCAAAAGAAGATCCTATCAGATTTGCTGCCATGAGGAGAAGGGCGGAGACGCAGGGGAAATGAGGAAGCAGCTGGAGAGAACAGCCTGGAGAGAAGCCGACGCCACCAGCCACCCCGCCGTCCAGAGCGCTGGGGTAAGAGATGGGGTAAGTGTGGGGCCCTGCCTACTGACTGACCGACCAGGGGGGTGCCACCCATGACCCCCGTGACCTGGCTGGCTGACCTAATTAACTCTATTAGTTGTAATTATTCATAAGTGTGATGTGTCTGGGTCGTTGTAATGACATCTATCAGGGTTGGAGGTAGACTAGATTTCCAGAGTCTAGGTAGTGACAGTCTGACTACAAGTAGAATGTGCATGGTCACCTTTCAAGTTGCTGGAGGAATGCGATCGATGGACAGATTGAGTCAAGCTAGGTCGGGCAATGGAGGAATGGGAAAGCCTTGCAATATTTGGAATTGTCGAGAATATATCTGATCAAAATTTAGTTATGCAAGGACAGTCTCAGAGTATGTGCTTCAGCGTGCCGATCTGATCGCACCGTCTCTAACATTTTGGGGAGGTGTTCCCTTTATACTTACCTAGTATGGATGGGGTTAAGTACCACCAGTGTGCTGGCTTTTGGGACATTTCCCTCAGGGTTGCACTGGACTTATCCTTGTATACAGAGTTAAGTGCTAATTTTCATTGGGTCATGTTGTAGCTAGATTGTAAGTCATGTTAACATTTAGCTATCGGGGGACATCTGGTGAATATGTTTTTTTTTTTTTCCCTTAGAGTAGAGTACAATATCGATATCCTGTTAGTCATGTCTGTGGTTGGTTTTAGGTATCCCCATACCCTTGTAGGTATTGAAGTGCGGTTTTGTGAATTTTGATGAAGGCAGTGGGCTATTTGGAGGTACTGGTAAAATTCTGAAGACTGGAGATGTAGTTCCCTTTGTCAAATATGGGGGGTCAATTGTAGTAAAGGGGTCTCTGGTGCAGTTGGTTATGCAGAAGTCTGGGATAAGTTACTTTAGGATGGTGATTGGTGGGGTTAGGTTAGTAGTTGAAGTATTCCCCCAAGGTTAAGTAGTCAGTCTCCACCAAGCTATAGCTGAAGCTTTAATTGTGGGGGGGAGATATGCTGGGATGAACGTTTCTGGGTGTCTGCTATAGAGCCAGAGTTGTAGATAATTTTTGGGTATTGCTGAGTATTCTAATTCACTCCATAGGGTACATGGGGAGGGTTGTGGCAAGATAGCGGTAGAGTGGTAATAGTCCATCAGGTCTGGTAGAGATGAGCTCCCTATAGATCTATGTTTGATTAGCATATTGTAAGCACATCAATTTGTTTCCCTGCCATACATATTTGGTCAGTATGGTTTGCAGTGAGCAAAGGTAGTATTTAGGGATACAGATTGAGAGGGTTCTAAATAAATATAAAAGTTTAGGTAGTATAAGATTTTGAATGCTGCTAGACGGCCCATCCAGAAAAATTCAGAATTGGAAAGAGATTGAAGTTCTTGTGCAAATCAATGTTTAAAAGATGAGACGCTAATATGAAACAATTGTTTGGTGGATTTAGTTGAAGTTATGCCCAAGTACGTTATCTCAGGGTCTTTCCACTGATATGAGTAGAGATTTGTTATTAGGTTCCTAGTTGTCCCGTCTACCCCTAAGTTAAGAATATGGGATTTTAATCATGAGTTTTACATTGTCCGCAAAGAGACTCATTCTGCGATCAGTATTCCCCACTTTGACATTGGAAATAAGTGGGTCTGAGTGAATCCGATCTGCCAGGGGCTCTATAACCAAATTGAAAATTTGGGGGGACAGAGGACATCCCTGTCTTGTGCCATTCGTTATGTGGGAAGGCTGGGAGAGCATTTCATCCACATACATCTAAGTGAGGGGCTGGAAGTAGAGAGCAGATATGGTTGTCAAGATTCTATATTTGAACCCAAATTTACACAAAACTGTCTTAAGGTAGCCCCAATGAACTTTATTGAATGCCTTCTCTGCATCCAGGGAAAGGAGTAAAGGTGTTCTGGTACATTCTGCAAAGTGTATAACATTATTTAGGGGTCTGGTTACATCAGCTGATTGTCTTCCTTTGGTAAACCCTTCTTGGTCTCTGTGGATCGGTGGGGGCATTTATAGTATTCTCCGGTTAGCTCATCGGGGATGGGAGATTTACAGTTGGGCAGGGAGTTAATCGCTTTCAATACTTCTGACATAGTAAATGGGGTCTTAAGGTCTAATAACTGGCTTGAAGAAGTTTGATATGGTCAAGGAGCTGGTTAATAGTCTCAGGCATGGGCTAAGTGATTTAGGGGTCTTCCTTGATATTGTAGAGAGAATTATAATAACTGCAAAATGTGTTGGCTATTGCTTGAGGGTTTAGCAACTTTTCTTTAGTGAGGGGGTGAAGCATATATAACATTTTAGATTTGTTACATTGACTGTGAACACGTAATGCTATAGCCTTCCCAGCCTTGTTGCTAGTAGCATAATGTTTTGCTTTAAAGTAGAAGTACACCCAGACACAAACATCCCTGCATCTACAGACATCCATGGTCTAACACTAACCTATCTAGCCCTGTAAAGAAGAAATCAGTATACATACCTTTTTTGAAGCCAATCTGACCCGATCGCATGCTGAGCTGTCAGCCGCGGCTTTGCTGTATAGGCGGTCTGGCACCCCCCATTCTAAAACTTCACCAGCCGCTACTGCCTTTGAGGGGGGAGATGGATTGGTGGAATGTTTTTCTTCCCTGCCCCTCCCACTGCCTTGGAGTACTTTCCTGCCCCTCTTTCTTCCCCTTTATTTTTGTTTGTTTATCCCTGCCCTGATCTTGACATCGCAGTTCCAGTGTTTTTATTTAGCTCTGTGATCCTGACTCCCCGAGCCCTTGTTTTGGCATTTTTCCTTGTTCCTGCCTCCTGAGGGAACAAGGTAATTTATAATGTAAACATCCTGTTCAATGTGCAATTAAATGAAATGTTTACACAATTTCAGCCTTTAAACTGACTGTATTGAGTCCTATTGGTTATTTACAGGTGCCTTATGTAACCTATCTATGGAAATTGAGGGGTACCGCGACGTGTGTTTCTGTTTCAAAGTGGCAACGGTCACTTTGTACGTTCCTGTGGTTTTCATTGTCAGTCTGTACTGGGAAGAACACTGCTTGGGTGGGATGTCAGTATTATGTATTGGTACTGCTCTTAAATGACATGTACTGTTGTGCTGGAAAGGCTTTGTAATTAAATAATTAAAAAAAAATGTAGAGCATCAGGCAGGTTTAAAAAATGCAAATGCCCTCTCATTTGTGGCAGTGATAGGTCTCTAGTCTACAGGAGGTTAAAGTGATCTTAAAAGCAAGTTCTTTAACCACTTCAATACCAGGCACTTATACACCTTCCTGCCCAGACCAATTTTCAGCTTTCAGCGCTGCTGCAGTTTGAATGACAATTACGTGGCCATCCATCACTGTACCCAAACAGAATTTTTATCATTTTGTTCCCACAAATAGAGCTTTCTTTTGGTGGTATTTGATCATCTCTGCGGTTTTTATTTTTTTCTAAACAAAAAAAAAAAGACAGAAAATTTTGAAAAAAATAAAAGTTTTTCTTTTGTTTCCGTTAAAAAATTATGTAAATAAGTAAGTTTTCTCTTTCACTGATGGGCACTGATAAGGCGGCACTGATGAGGTGGCACCAATAAGTGGGCACTGACATGGGCAGTGATCAGTGACACTGATGGGCACTGGTAGGCGGCACTGAAGGGTGGCACTGATATGCAGCACTGATAAGCGGCACTGATGGGCACTCATGGGTGGCACTGGGTGGCACTGGGGGGCACTGATAGGCGACACTGATGGGCACTGAAAGGCTGCAAAGATGGGTTCTTATGGGTGCCACTGATAGGCAGCACTGATGGGCACTGATTTGCACTGATAGGCGGCATGGATACATGGCACTGATGGGCACTGATATGCGGCACTGATATGAGGCACTGATAGGCATACCTGGTGGCACTGGCAGGCATTGGAGTGGGCATTGATTGGCAGCTGCCTGGGCACAGATTGGGATTTCCCTGGGGGTCTAGGGTGCATACCTGGTGGTCCAGTGTAGATGGATTCCCTGGTGGTCCTGGGTGTCCCCAGAGCAAACAGATTACCGAGCCACTTCTGTGTGTCCATTCACACACAGAGCCATGGCTCGGCTCCACCCCTCTCTCTCTCACTGGCTCACTGGCTGTTATTGGCTCCTGCTACTGTTTAGGTAATGAGGAGGGAGAGTACCTGAAGAGCTGAGGCTCTTGTGCACATTTCAGGATTGAGATAGGGCTCAGGTAAGTATTAGGTGGAGCTGGGGGGGCTGCTGCACACAGAAGGTTTTCAAAAAACCTTGAGCCTTTAGAACCACTTTAAGCACAGGCCACACTGCTCAGCTGAGGATCTGTGAACAATTGTAGTTGAATGGGACGGATGTCAGTTTTTTTACATCTGCGCCTGTTCAGTTTCTTCCTGTTCAAACATGGATGGACCCAATATAGCTCAATGGTGGCCAGATGTGAACAGACTTCATTGTCCCTTTACATCAGTCTACCTCCGATCAGGTACAAACTGGTCTACAAAACAGCAAAGGATGTAGTCCTTTTTCCATTTTTTTTCTGGACTGGGATGGACCCAGAGACGGGTGGTATAGACGAACACAAGTTTGTTTAAACCTGGCTGTCTATAGGGCTGCATGGATCTTATGTTCAGGTCCACCTGAAAAACTGACCTGAATGTCTATGTAGAAGGACCCTAAGATAAAAAAGGGTGTGTTGGAAATAGATTGTAAGCAGACCCAATGTGGTCTCACAACTAGCTATGAGGCTAAATACCTTTGTGACCACTTACTCCTGCGGGGGAGCCTTTTGTTTTGGACAGGAAGTCTTTAAACACACTTTGGCATCTGGAGCTTGAAGCTCATTGCCAATGAACAAATGGTAAGACCCTTTTCTGATAAGGTTTCTTGCTCAAACAGCACATACAATGATCAAATAATAAATTGTCCCCGTGCATTTAATTCTTGTTAAAAAAATTGTCCACGGTATTTGTTTATATATTTTCTGTGACACTGCTAACATACACAGTAAGTGAATTCAAAGGTAATACACTGATGTCTAAATTCGATGCAGGTTCCTATATTATTCATATATGAAAAAAACTAAATTTCGTTTCTGGTGGAAGGAAAAATTTTCAGACAACATGGCCTTTGAAGTAACATAGTTAGCCTCAGGACAAACCCAAAGTCAATGTGCTATCATGCCTGTCAAATGGCTTGAGGTCCCTATCAATATCAAGGTCTGTATGAAGTGCCATCTGTTTGCTTCTACCGGTATGAGAAAATGTAACCTCAGAGAATGTCATGCATATCTTTGAGAAAGTATGTTAGTAATTGTAAAAGACATAATGTAGTCTGATTTGTGTGGTTTCTGGTTTATGCTGATTTATTTTCTCAAAAATAAACATATTAATACATGTTAATAAATTAAAAATGTTAAGGTGAAAATGCAGAAAAGATAGTTTCAAGAATTCTCTGATTAGCTAATGTACCCTCTGAAATAAACATGTCAGTATCTTTTGACAACTGTACATAATACTCCATGAAAACAAAATAATGAAATAATTGGGCATGTTGTTTGATCAACAACATCTGTCCCTGTGGATATATGCTTATATACAGCAGGTAAAATAAGTATTGAACATGTCACCTTTTTTCTAGGTAAATATATTTCTAAGGGTACTATTGACCTGAAATTTTCACCACATGTCAGTACCAACCCGTTCAACCCATACATACACATAGTTGCCAACAGTCCCGATTTTCCAGGGACAATCCCGATTTTGGGACCCTCGTCCCGATTTAATCTTGTCCCGGGTGTTTTCCCGAATTTTTGGGTTTGTCCCGAGAAAATCGTGAGTGTTTTTGTAAAAAACGGTAACGGCTCCACAAAAATGGCCGCCGTCGCCTCCACGAGTCAGTCACAAAGTTCCCCTTGTGTTCAGTGCAGGGGAGAGGGGCAGCCAATCGGCTTCTCTCTTCAGTGTACAAATAAAAAATTCTATTGTACACTGAAGCCTATTGGCTGGAGGGATTGGCAATCCCTCCCTGCTCTACACTGAACACAAGGAAGAAATGATCAGCCTCCACCTCCATCACCCTCCACACCCGTGTGTCCGACGGGGCTCGGGGAATGGTGGGAGTGACGGGAGGGAAGAAGGGAGGCTTCACCTGGCTGTTCAGGAGTTGTCTGACGGACCTGTGAGTAGTAGTAGTTGTGGCCTGTCAGTGTAGTGGGGGAGAGGAGAGATAGGGGGAGGGGGGTGTACTCAGTATATGGGAGGCTTGGAGCTTTCCCTGCAATAAACTTCTCAAAGGCTGAGGTCCAGCTTGGAAGGACCGGGGCTCCGCTGGCTGGGGATATTGATGGTCCTGGCTCCCCTCTTGCACCCCATATCACCACCATACCTGCACCCCCCTCCCCCCCGTGTCACTACCATACCTGCACCCCCCTCTTCCCCTGTGTCACCAACATACCTGCACCCCCCTCTCCCCCCCTGTGTCACCACCATACCTGCACCCCCCTCTCCCCCCATGTCACCACCATACCTGCACCCCCCTCTCTCCCACGTGTCACCACCATACCTGCACCCCCCTCTCCCCCCCGTGTCACCAACATACCTGCACCCCCCTCTCCCCCCTGTGTCACCAACATACCTGCATCCCCCTCTCCCCCCTGTGTCACCAACATACCTGCACCCCCCTCTCCCCCCTGTGTCACCAACATACCTGCACCCCCCTCTCCCCCCGTGTCACCACCATACCTGCACCCCCCTCTCCTCCCCCTGTGTCACCACCATACCTGCACCCCCCTCTTCCCCCGTGTCACCACCATACCTGCACCCCCATCTCCCCCCCCGTGTCACCACCATACCTGCACCCCCCTCTCCCCCCGTGTCACCACCATACCTGCACCCCCCTCTCCCCCCCTGTGTCACCACCATACCTGCACCCCCCTCTCCCCCCCTGTGTCACCACCATACCTGCACCCCCCTCTTCCCCCGTGTCACCACCATACCTGCACCCCCCTCTCCTCCCCGTGTCACCACCATACCTGCACCCCCCTCTCCCCCCCTGTGTCACCACCATACCTGCACCCCCCTCTTCCCCCGTGTCACCACCATACCTGCACCCCCCTCTCCCCCCGTGTCACTACCATACCTGCACCCCCCTCTTCCCCCCGTGTCACCACCATACCTGCACCCCCCTCTCCCCCCCTGTGTCACCACCATACCTGCACCCCCCTCTCCTCCCCGTGTCACCACCATACCTGCACCCCCCTCTCCCCCCCTGTGTCACCACCATACCAGCACCCCCTTTCCCCCCTGTGTCACCAACATACCTGCACCCCCCTCTCCCCCCTGTGTCACCAACATACCTGCACCCCCCTCTCCCCCCGTGTCACCACCATACCTGCACCCCCCTCTCCTCCCCCTGTGTCACCACCATACCTGCTCCCCCCTCTTCCCCCGTGTCACCACCATACCTGCACCCCCATCTCCCCCCCGTGTCACCACCATACCTGCACCCCCCTCTCCCCCCGTGTCACCACCATACCTGCACCCCCCTCTCCCCCCCTGTGTCACCACCATACCTGCACCCCCCTCTCCCCCCCTGTGTCACCACCATACCTGCACCCCCCTCTCCCCCCCTGTGTCACCACCATACCTGCACCCCCCTCTTCCCCCGTGTCACCACCATACCTGCACCCCCCTCTCCTCCCCGTGTCACCACCATACCTGCACCCCCCTCTCCCCCCCTGTGTCACCACCATACCTGCACCCCCCTCTCCTCCCCGTGTCAAAACCATACCTGCACCCCCCTCTCCCCCCCTGTGTCACCACCATACCAGCACCCCCTTTCCCCCCCGTGTCACCACCATACCTGCACCCCCCTCTCCTCCCCCTGTGTCACCACCATACCTGCACCCCCCTCTTCCCCCGTGTCACCACCATACCTGCACCCCCATCTCCCCCCCCGTGTCACCAGCATACCTGCACCCCCCTCTCCCCCCGTGTCACCACCATACCTGCACCCCCCTCTCCCCCCCTGTGTCACCACCATACCTGCACCCCCCTCTCCCCCCCTGTGTCACCACCATACCTGCACCCCCCTCTTCCCCCGTGTCACCACCATACCTGCACCCCCCTCTCCTCCCCGTGTCACCACCATACCTGCACCCCCCTCTCCCCCCCTGTGTCACCACCATACCTGCACCCCCCTCTTCCCCCGTGTCACCACCATACCTGCACCCCCCTCTCCCCCCGTGTCACTACCATACCTGCACCCCCCTCTTCCCCCCGTGTCACCACCATACCTGCACCCCCCTCTCCCCCCCTGTGTCACCACCATACCTGCACCCCCCTCTCCTCCCCGTGTCACCACCATACCTGCACCCCCCTCTCCCCCCCTGTGTCACCACCATACCAGCACCCCCTTTCCCCCCTGTGTCACCAACATACCTGCACCCCCCTCTCCCCCCTGTGTCACCAACATACCTGCACCCCCCTCTCCCCCCGTGTCACCACCATACCTGCACCCCCCTCTCCTCCCCCTGTGTCACCACCATACCTGCACCCCCCTCTTCCCCCGTGTCACCACCATACCTGCACCCCCATCTCCCCCCCGTGTCACCACCATACCTGCACCCCCCTCTCCCCCCGTGTCACCACCATACCTGCACCCCCCTCTCCCCCCCTGTGTCACCACCATACCTGCACCCCCCTCTCCCCCCCTGTGTCACCACCATACCTGCACCCCCCTCTCCCCCCCTGTGTCACCACCATACCTGCACCCCCCTCTTCCCCCGTGTCACCACCATACCTGCACCCCCCTCTCCTCCCTGTGTCACCACCATACCTGCACCCCCCTCTCCCCCCCTGTGTCACCACCATACCTGCACCCCCCTCTCCTCCCCGTGTCAAAACCATACCTGCACCCCCCTCTCCCCCCCTGTGTCACCACCATACCAGCACCCCCTTTCCCCCCTGTGTCACCACCATACCTGCACCCCCCTCTCCCCCCTGTGTCACCACCATACCTGCACCCCCCTCTCCCCCCCGTGCCACCACCATACCTGCACCCCCCTCTCCCCCCCTGTGCCACCACCATACCTGCACCCCCCTCTCCCCCCTGTGTCACCAACATACCTGCACCCCCCTATCACCCCTGTGTCACCACCATACCTGCACCCCCTTCTCCCCCCTCTGCTGGGGGCACCTTATGTAAGGACAGACTCTGCTGGGGGAACCTGATGGCATCTGGTGGCAGGCGACGTAGCAGGTGACACGCTCAGTGGTCCCACTGATTCTGCATTATGGTGAGTTGAATGATTTCATTTTATATTACAATGTAATAATAGAAATAATGCGCTTCAATCATCCCGACACCATAACAACCATGGTGCCGGGATGATTGAAGTGCTAACACCAGGTGTTTGGAGTATCTTTATCTGCTGATGGTTAAACTCTGGAATACACATTGCTATTGTAGTGTAGGAGCTGGGTCTGCTGTCCCTCCATCCCTCTCCCTCTACCCCCCTTTCCCCCTTTCCCTCTGCATCCCTCATTCATCTCAAACTCTAACCACACCCCATTTTAACCACGCCCATGTAAGCCACGCCCACTATTTCACGCAAACCACGTCCCTTTTCTATGCCACGCCTACTAACGCATGCCCCGCCCCCTAATTATAGGCTGACTCCGCCTACAGCTAAAAAAGTGTCCCGGAAATGTTTTTTCCAATGTTGGCAACTATGCATACAAAGAAACCAAAACAAATAAGTTCAAAAATTAAGTTATGTGTAATAAAATGGAATGACACAGGGAAAAAGTATTGAACACGCTAACTTAAATTTATTTAATACTTTGTACAAAATCATTTATCGGTAATGGCAGCTTCAAGACGCCTCCTGTATGGAGAAAGTAGTCACGCCCATTGTTCAGGTGTGATTTTGACCCATTCTTCCACACAAACAGTCTTCAAATCGTGAAGGTCTTGAGGTCGTGGGCCTCTTCTATGAACTCTGATCTTTAGTTCTTTCAATAGATTTTCTATTGGATGATTTATTGTCAATAGCACCTTTTTAGAAATATTTTTTTTGCAATGCATAATAATATAATCAGTTTAGATGCTGGGCTGCATAGTGGCACTGATCTGTGTAGTGAGTAATAAGTGCGTTAGGTACATTGATGGGATATGATATACAATTAACATGACTAAAGTGGAAAGATGCAGCAATAAAATTATTGTTGGTAAATGCATCTCCTGAAGTACCAGGTCACTTTGAGGTTATAATAGGAAGAATGTCAAATAATTCCAATAGTTCTGTAAGGAAGGGGGCTACGCAGGGCCAGGACAAGGACAAGGGAGTGACCGAGAGGGCACATGCCCAGGGTGACATGTTGGAGGGGGGTACGCTGGTGATGTAGCCGCTCGTACTGCTCCTCACTGACAGGAGTGACTGCATTGTCACTCCTATGAGAGGGAGCGGCTTCTGCTGGAGAGAGGAGTCATATTAATCCCTCCAGCCTACAGGGGGCGATGGAGAGCCCGTCCTGAGACTGTGAAGTCACTGAAGATTGAGGGCAGACTGCCCTTCTTCCCCTCTCCCCTTGTCATGTGACTCCCCCCTCCTCCTCAGTCCTCCCTTTTCTTCTCCGCAGAATTCCCCCTTCCCCCAAGATTCCCTTTCTCCTCCTCAGACCCCCTTCCCAGACTTCCCCTCTTCTCCTCAGGCCCCTCCAGACCTCCCCTCTCCTTCTCAGACCCCCCAGACCTCCTCTCTTCTTCTCAGACCTCGTTTGTACTAGATAGACATTTGTGTCTTGTAGGAATGTGCACAAAATTGCATGTGTTCCTGCAATGCGCAACAACACACAACTCTTTTGCTGGCGTTCAGTGCTGCTGGTAATTCTTAATGGCACCCACACACACTTTGCTTTTGCACTCATTAAACCGCGTGAAAATGCATGATAACAAAGTAACAAAGTATCATTTGTTCTGCTGCAGCACAATTTTTAAAAAGGTTCTTATTCTGCGCATAGAGTAACACATTAAAATGAATAGGCTGCCCTATACGTGCAGCACAAAAATGCACATGCTCCATCAAACTACAAAAGTGTGAATGGAGCCTTAGAGCTAGTTTACACTTGCAATATCCCATTGAGGAGTGATTTGCATTGTATCACTTTTCAGAGAGCATTTGACAGGCGGTATGGATGTGTTATGTTGCCTCCTTACCGCCTGTTTTAACCCCCTAAAATCCTGCACGACTGCGCCAAAACTGCAGATATTGCATGCTATTGCAGCTCAGCCCTATTCACTTACATGGGTCAGTGGGCAGTACTGCATGTCAAACATGATGGGGAATCATTTTTGCTACATATGTGTATACCCCATATGGCCACCTTTGCAGCTCGGGGGGGGGGGGGGGGTAGGGGCAGTTGGGAAGTAGTACAAACACAGCTCAACCTCCTTTTTTTTACTGCCCTCCTGAACCACAAGTGTGAACAGGCCATAGGGTTTATTCACATAGACAGGTGGATGGACGCACAGCGTGAAAAGCAAGCACTACTTGGGCCCTATTTTTTTCTGCCCTCTCACCACGCACCTGTACAAGGAGATGCAGCTGCTCAGGGCTGTAAACATGCCATGGCCTGATGCTTTGCTTCCTAGCCTTTGCAGAAATGAAATGCACAAATACAACACTGCAACTGCATGCAATGCACACAGCTGCAGCACTGTGGATCAGTGGGTTAAAACAGTCAGCAACGAGGTGTCATATCACCTCCTCACTGCCTATCAAACACCCTCTTTAAAATTGATCTGCCATGGATTATTTTTCAGAGGGGCAACAATGATAGTCGCACATCTGAACAAGCCCTTTCAGCACCCTTTCCTCCCCAACCCCCCCTAGATCCCATTAGTTCCATGCACCCCTCAGAGCCCAATTCCCCTACCCTCTTCCTCAGACTTACACCAGTGATGCAACAGTAGTTTTTCCCCACTGACGCTGATGCAGCGCCATTGTTCCTTTTAGCATCACCACTGACACAGAGGCATTTTTCCTTTCAGTCACACCACCGACACAGGGACATTTTTTTTATTTGTGCACTGATTTTAAACTTTCCAGTTTGCTGCAGTGTACCTGTGACAGTAAATACATTTTACCACTATTAGCCCCACCCCCTCCACCAGAGGGGGGATGAATGCATCCTGACCTAATTATATATTGTTTGCTGTGTGCTGCAAATCTTTTTACTATTTGTTTGTAGAAGTTATTCATTGGTGGTACAATCATGCTGTCACTGACGAGCACCCCATCTAGTAGGGGAGGTGAAGGTAGTGCAGGAAGGCCTAGAGAGTTGGCACTAATAGGGAATATTACAATCAGAAGGACTCAGTGGTGGCCCATCCATTAGGGGCACATGGGCGCTGCCCCCCATCCATGCATCCGGCGCCCTGATCTACATACAGGGTGTGGACTATGGATTCCAATGGGGGGTGAATATTTGCTATTTTTACACTAAATATCCTCCCCGCCAATCAGGAAGCGGACCAGTTTCCTAGGAGGAGGAGAGGAGATGCATGGCAGCTTGCATGGCAGAAGCTGCCATGCTGGACGAGAGGGCACCTGAGCCGCTGCCCGTAGCCCGCCTCCTAGATGGGGTCCATCGTGCTTGAGGGCACCGGACATCCACCACCCGGATGGGGTAAGTGCCGGACCGACTGGCAGACAGCAGGTGGGGGGGTAGTGTGGCCCGCCCCTGAGGGGGGCAGGGTTTTGGTTGTTTGCTGCCCCACCAAAAAAAACCCCACCAGCCTCCACTGGAAAGACTGATAGAATAATTTGTCACCAGGATCACGTCAACCGAATGGTTTGCTGTCTCCCTGGGTTCGGCAGGTTGTGGACAGGATTGATACATTACTAGGAGGGGCTGAAACCAATAACAGAATACATGGTGGAGGTGGAGACTCCTTAAGAATCAATTTAAAAACTAGGCTGCAAGTTGAACGGAAGGACCTCTAAGATGATATTCTCTGAAACATTGCCTGTGCCATCCACAACACATGAAAGACCGGGGGGGGGGGGGGGTGTTAGTGAACTAATGGCTATTGGCTAAAACCTGGTGTAAGAGGGAAGGATCTGGGTTTCTAGAGCACTGGGCTGACTTTTCATTGTCAGCCCCGTGCGCGCGCGAACGGCTTCGGACACAGCCAGAAGGAGGAGAGGGGGCTGCAGCCGCCATGCGGCGTGTCTCCTGATCACCCCCTCGCTTTACACTTTATTGCAAGTAAATATTTTTTTAGCTAAAAATGCTACCCCACGAGGGGGGGCAGTACTTAGCAGTTTAGCTTTTTTGTGTTTATCACACTTTTTTATGAGCAAGTATAATACTGTTATACATGAATGTACATAGTACCTGTACCCCCAGCCACTCAGTTTCCCCAATTAGGGGGAGAGGAGAACCCTCCTCCAGCTACAAGGACACACGCTTGTTTGTAGCACAGATTCAACAGAGTACACACATTCTTACTCCCTCTAGAGGAGTCTTAAGGCATTACAACATATATGTTAAAAGAAAAGTCATAGGTGGACTTTGCAGTTCCTAAGCTTTTCTCCTACCTTTTCCTCGCTGCAGGATACTGCTTTAAACAGACAGATCCAAATTTCACCCATCGCGGAAGGCAGCATAGTTAGACTGGGTCCCTTTTAATAGGGGTTCCCCTCCTTTGGACCTGTATAGCACCCCTCAGGACAACTTTAGGTAATGTAGCAAGACCAAAAAGAGTCCTGGTTCCTAGGGTCCAGCGCTCAAAGAGAAGCGTTACAGGCAAAACCTTGTTCTTCTATGCGAGTCCCGGGTACCATCCTGTGGCCACAGTGGCGTGGATGGATCCGGTAGTGGAGGCTTTTTAAATCCAGCATGGATCCCTCCTGGAGCTCCTCAGAGCACATCTTCACTCGTGACCAACACCTTAGACACTGATGAAAAAAACTGATGTGCTCCTGGAAGAAGGAGGGGTTATATAGGGAGTGAACTTCTTTGATTGGGTATACCAGTGTCAACACCTAAAGGTGGCCCATAACCCACCAAGTAATTACTTAAGGCTCTGTGCCCCATGATGTAAGATAAAGAATTAGTTTTTTTCAAAATTGTTACTATTTTTTGTTTATAGCACAAAAAATAAAAACTGCAGAGGTGATCAAATACCACCAAAAGAAAGACATAAACCGCGCAATTGTCATTTAAAGCGACTCGGTGCCATACGCAAAAATGGCCTGGCCATTAAGGGGCATATCCTTCCGGTCCTTAAGTGGTTAAAACTCAGACACATGCTTTTATACACCCAGGAGGATTCCCCTTTTGCGGATATTAGCATAAATAAGATAAGAACAGGAAAGAAAGAAAAACTGCGCTAAAGTATATCGAATGATGTGCTGGAAGCACAATATATAAGAAAAATTATTAAAGTGAACAGTGTAAATGATAAAAGTAGCGATTCTTCTGTGCAACAAAACAGGACCCGGTGCGTGTGCCCGACAGCCGCGATGTCCGCCGGGCACCCGTGATTGCCCGTTAACTGGGCCGGACCGTGGATCTGTGTGTGTAAACACACAGATCCATGTCCTGTCAGTTGAAAGGAGACCAATCTGTGTTCCCAGTACAGAGGAACACTGATCGGTCTCCTCCCCTTGTACGTCCCCGCCCCCTACAGTTAGAATCATTCCCTAGGAAACATATTTAACCCCTTGTGTCCCCCTAGTGGTTAACCCCTTCACTGCTGTCACATTTATACAGTAATCAATGTAATTTTATAGCATGGATCGCTGTATAAATATGAATGGTCCCAAAAATGTGTCAAAAGTGTCCGATGTGTCCGCCATAATTTCGCAGTCATGAAAAAAAAATCACGATTGCCGCTATTACTAGTAAAAAAAATAAATAAATTATTTTTTTTTAAAAATGCCATAAATCTACCCCGTATTTTGTAGACGCTATAACTTTTGCGCAAACCAATCAATATACGCTTATCGCGATTTTTTTTTTATACCAAAAATATGTAGAAGAATACGTATCGGCCGAAACTGAGGAAAAATTTTATTTTTTTTTAAATTGGGATATTTATTATAGCAAAAAGTAAAAAATATTGTGTTTTTTTTCAAAATTGTCGCTCTTCTTTTGTTAGCGCAAAAAATAAAAACCACAGAGGTGATCATATACCACCAAAAGAAAGCTCTATTTGTGGGGAAAAAAGGACGTCAATTTTGTTTGGGTACAACGTCGCACGACCGCGCAATTGTCGTTTAAAGTGCGACAGCGCTGAAAACTATAAATTGGTCTGGGAAGGAAGGGGGTGAAAATGCCCTGTATTGAACCGGTTATATAAAACAGACATGTATTGCACTCACATGTAAACAGTGGATAAAAGCGCCTATGATGTCCGGTGGTCTGGCCGGTGAGCACACAGACAAACCTGTCCTGCTGAGACAACCACGATGATGCGAGGTGATGCAAGCACGTCACTCCGTCCTACGCGTTTCATAATTGGTTACGTCGTCCAGGGGCACTGATAGGATTTGAGTTCCAATAACCCTATTTGGTATCTCTGGATGTCCAATTACCACCTATGAACCTTGGATCCAGGTCCATTAGCCAAGCTCTGGAATAATATATACAGGCTTCCCCTGATCCTCTGTAGTGGGGGGTCATGGGGCTCTGGTAAGCGGCCAATCTTTTTCGCTGGTGGTGGATTGAACACAGCATTTCCCACGTCACAGAAGATTTTATATGTTTATCAGTTGATGGACTATTTTAATATTCATTTGTTCACGGGTGTCTGACATTATTTATGGTTGAACATGATATCATATGCTTTAATATTTTGCATGTATTACCCTAATTTTGTTTTTATTTTTGGCACTGTATCAATTTGTGGAATCTGATCATGTCACATATATTTATGTTTTATGGGTAATACCATTACCATTTCACACACCATTTAGCTAATGTGGTAGTGCGATTCTAATATTTTCTTTATAGTTAAGATAAGACCTACAGTATCTGACCGCGAGAATGTGTATCCAGCGTGATCCCATCGCGCTGGTTCTCGGCGACAGGGTACTGTGCATCTTGCGCTGCTCGCTCATCAGGAAAGGAAAGCTGTTTTTTTCCTTTCGCGATGAGCAACAGGCATTGCTGACAGCTGTCTGTTATGAATCATGAGGGGGAACGCCACGCCAAATTTTAAATAAAAAACCGGCATGGGTTCCCCCCCAGGGGCATACCAGGGCCTTAGGTCTGGTATGGATTTTAAGGGGAACCCCCTACTCTGAAAAAATGGCGTGGGGGTCCCCCTCAAATCCATACCAGACCTTAATCCGAGCACGCAGTCTGGCCAGTCAGGAAAGGGGGTGGGGGCGAGCGAGCACCCCCTCCTAAACTGTACCAGGCCGCATGCCCTCAACATGGTGGGTGGGCGCTTGGGGGCAGGGGGGCGCCCTGCGGCCCCCCCACCCCAAAGCACCTTGTCCCCATGTTGATGAGGACAAGGGCCTCTTCCTGACAACCCTGGCCGTTGGTTGTTGGGGTCTGTGGGTGGAGGGCTTATCGGAATCAGGGAGCCCCCTTTAATGAGGGGGCCCCCAGATCCCAGCCCCCCACCCTATGTGAATGAGTATGGGGTACATCATACCCCTACCCATTCACCTGGGGGAAAAATGTGTCAATAAAAAAACACACTAGACTTTGAAAGTAATTTATTAGGCAGCTCCAGGGGTCTTCTTCCGACTTCAGGGGTCTTCTTCCGACTTCCCTGCTCTCTCCATCCTCTTCTCCCGGTTTCCTGTTTTACTCCCGCTCTCCGGCCTCTTCTCCTGGTGTCCAGTTCTTCTCCTGGGCTCCTCCACTATCTTCTGATCTTTTGCTAGCGGTGGCCCGGTCTACTCTTCTTCCAATGTTGACATGACGTTCCATCCCGCTGTAATGCTGTGTGAGCGGTGCGCATGGGGCGTGGTTACCATGTGATGTCACCCAGTGACCCCGCCCCTTATGATGTCACACTCCCATCATGCCCTGGGACTGTGACATCATAAGGGGGTGGGGTCACTGGGTGACATCACTCGTGACCACGCCCCATGCCTATATAAGTCATCGCGCACCGCTCACACAGCATTACAGCGGGGGACAGTGTCGTGTCAACATCAGAAGAGAAGAGGGAACAAGACGACGGAGAAGACCGGGCCACCACTAGCAAAAGAACAGCAAAAGAGCAGAAGATAGCGGAGGAGCCTGGCAGAAGAACCGGAGAGCAGGAGAAGAACCGGACAGGGCCTGGTATGCCCCTGGGGGGAACCCATGCTGGTTTTTTATTTAAATTTGGCGCTGCGTTCCCCCTCATGATTCATACCAGACAGCTGTCAGCAATGCCTGTCGCTCATTGTGAAAAGGAGAAAACAGCTTTCCTTTCCCGATGAGTGAGCTAGCTCGGCGCTGGCTCCTGCGACGGGGCTCGCAGGTGTCAAATCTTGCCGATAACAGCGGTGAGATTGACACAATATCGCGGTCACCTACTGTACAACCAGTAAAAACATGACAATGCAAACTTCAAACAGCAATCCAATTAACAGGTAACAGTGATCTAATTAAACAGTAATCTAATTAACAGTAGGCACCTAAACAAGTCTTATCAGTATGACTAGCAGTAACAAGAATTCCCCCACCCCCAGACAGCCCGGTAACAGTTCCCCAGCATTCATGAAGACCTAGGGTTATCCAAATCTCGTGATCTAGCTTTCTTTTCACATCCATCTTCTCACTGAGTTTCAAGATGTCAGAGACCATCATGGCTTCCTTGACTGTCAATTGTGGTAATAACATGTCATCTTGCATTATAACATGACATCCTCCTGAATGCTAATAGCTCCCTCAAATGCCAGGGCCCATAATCAGTAGGTAAGAGGCTACCCTGCAGTCCCCTCCAAAAGCCCCTGTCCCGGTTGGGTCTGTCACAGGTGCTTTGCCAGGGGGGTCCCCTCCTAGCAAGGTGCCCCCTATGCTCGTCCCCTGGCCTGCAAAGCTGCATATTCAAAAAAGGATCTTGTATGTTATGGATTTGGGGGGGACCTCACGTCACTTTTCTTACTTTTTTTGGGTGGTCCCCCTTACAATCTTAACCACTTAAGGACCGGAAGGAATTACCCACTTAATGATCAGGCCATTTTTTGCGATACGGCACTGCGTCGTTTTAACTGACAATTGTGCGATGTTGTACCCAAACAAAATGTATGTCCTTTTCCCACAAATAGAGCTTTCTTTTAGTGGTAATTTGATCACCTCTGCATTTTTTATTTTTTGCACTATAAACAAAAAAAAAAGTGACAATTTTGAAAAAAAAAACTATATTTTTTACTTTTTGCTATAATAAATATCCCCAAAAAATATATATATATAAAAAAATCTTTCTCAGTTTGGGCCAATATGTATTCTTCTACATGTTTTTGGTATAAAAAAAAAAACAAAAACAAAACTCTATAAGCATATATTGATTGGTTTGCGCAAAAGTTATAGCGTCTACAAAATAGGGGATATATTTATGGCATTTTTATTATTTTTTTTTACTAGTAATGTCGGTGATCTTCAGTGATTTTTAGCGGGACTGCGATATTGCGGCGGACAGATCGGACACTCTTGACACTTTTTTGGGACCGGTGACATTTATACTGCGATTAGTGCTATAAAAATGCACCGATTACTGTATAAATGACACTGGGAAGGGTTAACACTAGTGGTGATCAAGGGGTTAAATGTGTTCCCTGGGAGGTGTTTCTAACTGTGGGGGGAGTGTACTGACTGGAGGAGGAGAGAGATAGCTGTTCCTGATCACTAGGAACAGACATGGAAATGTAGGCCACACCTATCCCTCCTTCCATACCCAATTTACCTTTAATAAATAAATAAACACACTCACAACTTACTTGGAATATAATTGGCCGAGGCACGTTTATTAGTGTAAACTGTAAATAACTTAAATCCATCCAATCATTTTATTAATTCATAAAATTCTCACTCGTAAATAATAAATATAAACAGCTCAGTCTTCAGGACTTGAGCAATAATGTATATCAAAAACAAGTCCCCACCAGCCGGGCTTGAATTATCAAGTCCGGCCTACCCCACCGCCACGGCCAATTCTATGCTGTTCTGAAATCCCACATTGAAAATGTCTAGACCTATAATCGGACAGATAAACTCCATCTGTCCTGTATAAGCCTTCATAACCTCCCTCTAGATCCCTGTCTGTATGAAAAACCACCGATAAGCGGCATGAATTTTTCCATGGACCTATTTATCCGACGCTTGATTTTTTCCATATTTTTAAATTGAGCGTCTTGAAGCCATATTAGTCTTGGGACTATTTCTGAAAATATTAAGGTTGTATTCGGGGCAGACAATTTAAATGTATTTAAATCCCGTTTCATCGCAAACATAAGGTCTAGGTTTTTGGTTCTACCCACATCATTTCCTCCCAAGTGGACGATTAGCATATCTGGGACTCGCCCCAATTCCAACAATCTAGAGAGATAAAAAGACAAGTTTAACCATTTCAAACCACAAATTCCTTTCCATAAAACTTGAAATTTTTGAGGATCCATTGACAGTTTAGGTGTATAACAACGCAACCTGGATCTTTTGTTGTCCCAAAATATAAAGGAGTGGCCCAGGATCCAAATCATTCTACCATTACCTATAAGAGAAGTTAAAGAGAGAGATCAGGTCTAACATGTATGTTAAATTGCTGCGAATCCCATCTTCCTATTCTATTAATTATTGCTGCATCAAGGCCCATTTTTGCATCTTTGGTTGCTGCACCAATCCTAAATGAATGAGATGTCAAATTAAATGCTTGTAGCCCTAACTTCAAAATGCATCATTTGAGAACCATGTTAAATTGATATCCTGTAAGGGGTGACCCATCCAAATTAACCAAAAAATGTCCTTCACTGGATGGTCTAATTGCTAGGTACTCCTTTACCATTCCTAATAGACAAATTTCCACTGCTCTGCAACTATAAAGAGTAATCCATACACCCTTTCCTGATCTGTCTGTTTTTGAATGTGCAATAAATATATTAAGTCCTGCCCTGTGGACCAATAGGTGATGGGTCAACAGGCCAGACACAGATTTTTGCTTCTGGGTAACAATTCCGATATACTCATGGCGCCAAAAAATGCAAATACAAAAGCGGTTTTAAATAGTAACGCCTCAAATCCGGAGAAGCATACCATTTTGTAACTCTACAAATTTCTTTAAGCAATGAAACAGAAATGGGCCTTCTAGTATCTTGGAGAGAATTCTCCTTTGTGTAACCTATCATAGCTTGTTTTATAGAGAAGAAAGATGTACACTGAGGAAAACCTTGCAATTAAAAGAAAAATGACACCCTTGCCAGTATCTTAGCGATCTGGCTATAAGATAGCTTTGCCTGCATCATAGTTACATAGTTACATAGTTACATAGTAGGTGAGGTTGAAAAAAGACACAAGTCCATCAAGTCCAACCTATGTGTGTGATTATGTGTCAGTATTACATTGTATATCCCTGTATGTTGCGGTCATTCAGGTGTTTATCTAATAGTTTCTTGAAGCTATCAATGCTCCCCGCTGAGACCACCGCCTGTGGAAGGGAATTCCACATCCTTGCCGCTCTTACAGTAAAGCACCCTCTACGTAGTTTAAGGTTAAACCTCTTTTCTTCTAATTGTAATGAGGGGCCACAAGTCTTATTAAACTCTCTTCTGCGAAAAAGTTTTATCCCTATTGTGGGGTCACCAGTACAGTATTTGTAAATTGAAATCATATCCCCTCTCAAGCGTCTCTTCTCCAGAGAGAATAAGTTCAGTGCTTGCAACCTTTCCTCATAACTAAGATCCTCCAGACCCTTTATTAGCTTTGTTGCCCTTCTTTGTACTCGCTCCATTTCCAGTACATCCTTCCTGAGGACTGGTGCCCAGAACTGGACAGCATACTCCAGGTGCGGCCGGACCAGAGCCTTGTAGAGTGGGAGAATTATCATTTTATCTCTTTCGCGTTGATCCCCCTTTTAATGCATGCCAATATTCTGTTTGCTTTATTAGCAGCAGCTTGGCATTGCATGCCATTGATGAGCCTATCATCTACTAGGACCCCCAGGTCCTTTTCCATCCTAGATTCCCCCAGAGGTTCTCCCCCCAGTGTATAGATTGCATTCCTATTTTTGCCACCCAAATACATTATTTTACATTTTTCTACATTGAACCTCATTTGCCATGTAGTCGCCCACCCCATTAATTTGTTCAGGTCTTTTTGCAAGGTTTCCACATCCTGCGGAGAAGTTATTGCCCTGCTTAGCTTAGTATCGTCTGCAAATACAGGGATTGAACTGTTAATCCCATTCTCCAGGTCATTTATAAACAAATTAAATAGGATTGGTCCCAGCACAGAATCCTGGGGAACCCCACTACCCACCCCTGACCATTCTGAGTACTCCCCATTTATCACCACCCTCTGAACTCGCCCTTGTAGCCAGTTTTCAATCCATGTACTCACCCTATGGTCCATGCCAACGGACCTTATTTTGTACAGTAAACGTTTATGGGGAACTGTGTCAAATGCTTTTGCAAAATCCAGATACACCACGTCTACGGGCCTTCCTTTATCTAGATGGCAACTCACCTCGTCATAGAAGGTTAATAGATTGGTTTGGCAAGAACGATTCTTCATGAATCCATGCTGATTACTGCTAATGATATCGTTCTTATTACTAAAATCTTGTATATAGTCCCTTATCATCCCCTCCAAGAGTTTACATACTATTGATGTTAGGCTAACTGGTCTGTAATTCCCAGGGATGTATTTTGGGCCCTTTTTAAATATTGGTGCTACATTGGCTTTTCTCCAATCAGCTGGTACCATTCCAGTCAGTAGACTGTCTGTAAAAATTAGGAACAACGGTCTGGCAATCACTTGACTGAGTTCCCTAAGTACCCTCGGATGCAAGCCATCTGGTCCTGGTGATTTATTAATGTTAAGTTTCTCAAGTCTAATTTTAATTCTGTCCTCTGTTAACCATGGAGGTGCTTCCTGTGTTGTGTCATGAGGATAAACACTGCAGTTTTGGTTACTGAAGCCCCCCGATTCACTCGTGAAGACTGAGGAGAAGAATAAATTCAGTACCTTCGCTATCTCCCCATCCTTTGTAACCAGATGTCCTTCCTCATTCTTTATGGGGCCAATATGGTCTGTCCTCTCTTTTTTACTGTTTACATACTTAAAGGATTTCTTGGGATTTGTTTTGCTCTCCTCCGCTATGTGTCTTTCATGTTCTATCTTAGCCGTCCTAATTGCACCCTTACATTTCTTGTTGCATTCTTTATAAAGTCTGAATGCTGAGGATGATCCCTCAACCTTGTACTTTTTGAAGGCCTTCTCCTTTGCTTTTATATGCATTTTTACATTGGAGTTAAGCCATCCAGGATTTTTGTTCGCTCTTTTAAATTTATTACCCAATGGGATACATTGGCTAATGCCCTTATTTAATATGCTCTTAAAGCAAACCCATCTCTTCTCCGTATTCTTTGTTCCTAATATTTTATCCCAATTTATGCCTTTTAGCAAGGTTTGTAGTTTAGGGAAGTTGGCTCTTTTGAAATTCAGTGTCTTTGTGTTCCCTTTATGTTTCCTATTTGTGTGATTTATACTGAAACGAATTGACCTGTGATCGCTGTTACCTAAATTGCCCCGTATTTCCACATCCGTGATCAGGTCTGTATTGTTGGTAATCAGTAGATACAGTAATTTTTTATTTCTAGTTAGTGCGTCTACCATCTGACCCATAAAATTGTCCTGCAAGACATTAAGGAACTGGCGAGCCTTAAATGAATGCGCGGTTCCCTCCGCCCAATCTATGTTTGGATAATTAAAATCCCCCATTATGATAACACTTCCCATCCTTGCTGCTAATCCAATTTGTGATAGGAGATCCGTCTCCACTTCCTCCCTCAGGTTAGGGGGCCTATAGCATACTCCCAGTATTATTTTCCCCTTAGCTTCATCCCTTTGGAGCTCTACCCATAAGGATTCCACCTCCTCTCTAGCTCCCTCAGTGATGTAATCTCTCACATTCGCTTGTACATTATTCTTGATATATAGGCATACCCCTCCCCCTTTTTTACCCTCTCTATCCTTGCGGTATAGGGTATACCCTTGAATGTTTGCCAGCCAATCATGAGAGCTGTTGAAGCAGGTCTCTGAAATTCCCACAAAATCCAAATCTTCCTTGTACAACAGTATCTCTAGTTCACCCATCTTGTCCGCCATGTTCCTGGCATTGGTGAACATGCCACATAGTTTAGACCGGTCACATATTGTCCTCGTATTGGGTGTTTCGAGATTGCCACTAGGACTTGCTACTATACTCACCTTGTGTTTTTGTGCTTTGGTTAACCTACCACTAATGCCCCCAATACTACCCTCTGGAATATCTTCCGCGCTGGCTATCTCTGTCTCTGGACCCTCCCCCCCATCGCCTAGTTTAAAAACCCCTCTAACTTTTTGGCCATCTTCATTCCCAGCAGATCTGCACCCTCCTCATTTAGGTGCAGTCCGTCCCTTCTATAGTACCGGTTACCGACTGAGAAGTCGGCCCAGTTCTCCAGGAACCCAAACCCCTCCTTGCTACACCAGCTCTTCAGCCAATTGTTTACTTCCCTAATCTCCCTCTGCCTTTCTGGTGTGGCTCACTGTACCGGTAGTATTCCTGAGAATACTACCTTGGAGGTCCTTTTCCTCAATTTAGCTCCTAAGTCCCTAAAATCGTTCTTTAGGA
Source organism: Lithobates clamitans (assembly GCA_037952925.1). Taxonomy (NCBI): domain Eukaryota; kingdom Metazoa; phylum Chordata; class Amphibia; order Anura; family Ranidae; genus Lithobates; species Lithobates clamitans. Next base: position 1,060,962 of record JBBGZY010000608.1, read on the forward strand.
CACTCCATCTGCCTCTGACTTTGTCATTGGTGCCAACGTGCATCATGACAGCTGGGTCTTCCCCAGCCCCTCCCAGTAATCTGTCCACAAGATCCGTGATGTGCCGAACCCGAGCACCCGGTAGACAACATACTGTTTGACGCTTCAGGTCTTGGTTACAGATTGCCCTCTCTGTCCTTCTAAGAATTGAGTCCCCTACCACCAGAATCTGTCTTTCCTTTCCCTTTGCTGCCCCCCCACTCTCACTGGAGGAGTTCTTCCCCTGGCAGCTTTGAGAGTCCCTCAGCTCCAGCAGTGCTGGTCCCTGACTGATTTCACCAATGTCACACAATGGAGCGTACTTATTGGGATGCTCCAGTCCTGGATCGGCCTCCCTGCCACTTCCCCCTCTACCCCTCCTGTCACCCATCTACTCTTTGCTAGTGCCTGCACCTCTTTGTCTCCACCCGCCTCTGTGCTGGCCCCTGCCGTGTACGTTCCTGGCTCTCCTTTAGTATGGAGGGACTTCTCAGTGCTGACAATTGCTTCCCCAGATTCAGAACCTGGGCTTCCAGGGAAACAATGTGCTTACATTTTGCACAGCAGTATTCGCCTTCGATCGGATGATCAAGGAACGCATACATGCAGCAAGATGTACATAGAGTCGCCTCTCCACACCCGCCGGGCATCGTACCTATTAAATTTAGTGAGGATTTGGGGATTTTACCCTGTCCAAATTACCTAACAGCTAGCTTCCTGGCACTAATACTCAAGACAATACACAGGTACACAACAAGACAATACCCGGGTACTCACAGACCTACGTGCAATCGCAGAACAGTCGCAGACCTACGTGCACTCGCAATACTCAAGTATACAGTACACAATACACAAGTACTAACAATCCACACACACACTACTCAGAAAACACTGAGTAAGCAAGACTTGTTCTCTCTCCCTCTGGTTTTTAACTTACCACTTATACCAGTTCCACTTACACAAAGTTCCACAGACTCAGACTGAGCACGCTCAGAATGAGTCCTACACAGAGTTATATAGGCACCTGTGAGCAATTAACAACCCCCTTAATTGAGAGCCTGAAGGAACCAGAGAAAAAAAAAAGCTATTTAAAAAGTGACAGAAAAAGGTGATTGAAAAACTAAAAGGAAAAGCCCCAAAAATGCAGCCCAGCAAACAAAAAGCAAGACTTGTTCACTCTCCCTCTGGTTTTTAACTCACCACTTATACCAGTTCCACTTACACAAAGTTCCACAGCCTCATACTGAGCACGCTCAGAATGAGTCCTACACAGATTTATATAGGCATCTGTGAGCAATTAACCACCCCCCTTAATTGATAGCCTGAAGGAACCAGAGAGAAAAAAAAAGCTATTTAAAAAGTGACAGAAAAAGGTGATTGAAAAACTAAAAGGAAAAGCCCCAAAAATACAGCCCAGCAAACAAAAAGCAAGACTTGTTCACTCTCCCTCTGGTTTTTAACTCGCCACTTATACCAGTTTCACTTACACAAAGTTCCACAGCCTCATACTGCATCAGCATGCATAAAAACATTTGAATGTTTATTTCTGAAGGAGACTCGAACTGCATCTCAAATTCCCTGAGGAATTTATTCTACCTCTGCCATGCAGCCGTGTATTCGGCCCATGTACTGTTAGCCACCAAATTCTTAATAGACTGCATCAGAATTCCTAGATCAGGTTCCAAAGATGTTTGGTACATACCTGTCCTTTTTGACCACTTTCGGCAGAAGCTGCCGGAATATTTGTATCTGCAGTCGAAATAATGCATCCGCAATTTGATTATCCTTACCTGGAACATGTCTTGCTTTTACCCAGATATTAAAACGTAAACATAAAATACTAAGAACCTAAGTAATTTGACTACCAAAAGCGATTTTGTTGATAGGCAATTTACTACGTATATTATTCCTTTATTATCAGAATTAATTAAAATTCTTTTATTAGCAAATTTATCACTCCATATTTCCAATGCTATAACCCACGGGAGTAGTTCAAGTAGAACTATGCTCTTGGTGGCTTTAAATTTAATCCATCTTTCTGGCCATACATTACCGCACCAGTGATTGCCCCATATTGCAGCAAAACCGAAAGATCCAGCCACATCGATGTATAATTCCATCTCTGATGAGCATACAAATTATGTTTGAAAAAATGAATGGACTTTATACGAGTCAAAGAATTTCATCCATAAAATCTGCTGTTAACTTAATGTGTGAAAACGGGGGTTTAAGCCATGACATAGCCATATATAACCTTCTAGAGAATATCCTGCCAACCGGCATAACTCTTGTTGCAAATGCTAACTTCCCTAATAAAGATTGAAGCTCTTTCATTAAAATATTTTTTTTCTTAACATCCAAGAAATGGTAATTTTAATATTGTTAATTTTATTTAATGGCAGTTGGAATGCTAATAATTCCATGTCTATTTTTATGCCTAGGAATTCTATAGATGTGGAGGGGAACACAGTTTTTTTCTTCAGCAAGGGGAACTCCTAATTTTTTGGTGATTGTGCTAAACAATTCCAGCATAAATAGACAAATTGGAGATTGGGCCGATTTGGCCAATAAATAGGAAGTCATCCAAGTAGTGTAATATACCCTTATGACCAGATTAAAAAGAAACCACCCATTGGATGAACGATGCAAATTTTTCAAAATACGCACATGAAATTGAATATCCCACTGGAAGACACATGTCGTAGTAAAATTTATCTTTGAAAACCATGTCAAGTGAATTGTAAGAAGCTGTGCTAATCGGAAGCAATCTGAATGCTGCTTTAATATCCGCTTTCGCGAGTAGCGCAGTCGTCCCAAATTCTCTGATATGGCAAACTGCTTCTTCAAATGTACAGTATGAGATGGATACTAGCTCTTCAATTATCTTGTCATTTAATGATGAACCTATCGGGAAGGATAAGTGATGTATTAGGCGAAATGAGTTGTGCTCCTTTTTTGGGATAATTCCTAATGGCGATACTCTAAATTTTTTAAACGGCTGGTAATTGAATGGGCCCGCTATTCTACCCTCTTTAATTTCTAACTTTTTCTTTATCTAACTTTTCTTTAACAATGTGTGGAAATTGGAATACCAATTTTAACTTATTAACCAATTTGCATCCTATACCTTTAAAAATTGGCAAAGGAAAACCTCTGGAGAAACCTTCAATTAGTTCACTGATATGCAAGCGTTTTGAATGGTTATCTCTTTGCTCCTGTGTGTTTGTATTCCTTTTAAAACATTTAAGCAATGGGTGGGGGCCTGAGCAGTGCGGGCACTCATGCTTGTACTTGCATGATCCCCCCCCCCTATTTGCACTGATTCTCATTAAATGCAAAGCAGTAACCCCTTTTATAAGTAGACACTGTCTACTTATGGCTGTTGGCTAGGGTAAGCCAATTTTTGCGGCGCTTCTAGGTTTAACCATAAACCTATATCTTTATTACCCCATTTCAAAGAAGGATATATGGACAATTTTTGTCTAAACGACTCATCATACTGGTACCATGCTAAACCACCAAAGCTTTTATATGCATCAAGCACATGCTCAAGGTATTGAAAAGGGCCACTACAGGGCCACTACAGTATTCCGGGTGTTTTTCTCCTAATTAGAATAAATGCCGATATCCAATTAGGAAAAGACCTTGTCACGGGTCTACGCCTATCTTCCTCAGGTTTATCGTCAATTTTTTTGTCAGGCTTGTTAATAAACTCTTTTGCTGAGGGCAGTAATGACAAAATGTCAATGAACTGCCCTTTCCACATTTTTTCTTTTACCTGAACAGACAGGTGATACCCGAGCGGTGACATTTCACAAGGTAAAATTTCCTTTAAAGAGGATTCTGGGACTGAAGAATTATTAATATTCATTGCAGATGGTAAATTATTAATGCTATTGGTGTTACTTGCTGAAATAGAAGTACTTATTAGTATTAGAAACATTACCATACCTATTCCCGGATTCATTATACCCATACGTTAGAGTAATTAACATTATCATTGCTATGAGTGTTAATGCTGTCATTAAGCTTGTTAATAGAAACCATTATATTATTCAAGACCTGTGCCAACTCACCCTGACCACTAGATGCTGCTGTTGCATTAGCTTGCCTAGGAGAACTCAGCAGATGCTGCTCTCTTGAGCCTCCAGTGGTCACAGTAGGTATCACTTGCTCTTGTGTATGAGGTAATCTTGAATGACTGTCACTCTGTGTGGTAGCTGCTGTCTCCTCAGCCATCACAGTGGATGCTGATACCTGAGCCCACCTTCCTCTGTTCCTGGGAGGCGACGGCGATAGTGTTCTCCTAATTCTCTTTTCTCTGAGGCTGGTTCTTCTGGTCCCCGCTATGGCAGCCGCCTCTTCTGGCGGCACAAAGTCTGGTTCCCTTATGTCTGAGATGGGGGTGGGAGCGCTGTGGCGGGCAGCACTGATTTTATTGTCTGAGACACAGGCTGCGAGTGACAGGTCTGCTTCTTCTATTAATTAAGCGAGGTACCTCTGCCACTGCCGGTCCTTCCTCTTCAGGCATCTGCTCCCGCCGCACGTCCTCTTCTTCTCCCAACTCCAGGCATCTTCTTAGCCATTCTTCACCTCCTCTGTCCCCTGCTCTCTCCAGTACTAGGCGCATTAGGTCTTCATGGACAGTACAGCTAACACAAAATATAATAGCTCTATTGAGCTGAGCTTGTTGCTGTAATCTGACCAGCTGTGAGGAGATGTCCACAAAAGGACCCCTTTATATAGCCTTGCCCCGCTTCCAGAATGTTCCCACTGGTCATGTGACCTTTTTAACCTTCCTGATTGGATCAATTACATTCCCTACCTATACCTCAGTGTTACCTGTGTTACCTGACCCTTATTTCCCCGCCTGACCTACTGTACCTTTTTCTTAAAGTGACATGACTTTCTTTTTTTTGTTAGAATATTTAATTTTATTAAAATGTATCTGTCTGGGGGGCAGCCACATTTCCATGCTGTTCGGGCCATATTCTTTAGCCCTCTCAGAACAATCTCTCTACTCCCCTATCAGAACTGGGATCTGTTTGTTTACATTGACAGATCCCCATTCTGGGTCTCTGTGGAGCAATCGTGGGTGGCCGGCAGACATTGCGGACGCTGGTCACACGCATTGGTGTGGGTGCGCGTGCACTGTATCTATTGCATGAACCGACGTACAGCTATGGTGATTCGCGCAATAGAGCCAACCTGACGCAGTATGATAGCGGCTGGTTAGGGTTGCCACCTTTTCTTCAAGCCAAACCCGAACACTTTAGCAGAGCACAACATTTTTTTTTTTCTGTAGTATAAACTATACATATATTTTTTGATGGCATAAACTTTACAAACACTATTTATGCATTGAAAGACTACCGGTGTATAAAAAAATATTATTACCTATAAGAAAGCAAATATATTGCATGTAATGAGTAAAAAGTAGAGATTAATGCCGCATACACACGAGCGGAATTTCCGACAGAAAGAGTCCGAAGGGAGCTTTTCATCGTATATTCCGATCATGTGTATGCCCCATCGGATTTCTCCCATCGAAAATTCAGACGGACTTAGATATAGAACATGTTTTAAATTTTTCAGACAGAACTAATTACTATTGGTAAAAAGACTCATCTGTATACAGTTCCGACGTACCAAAAATGACGCATGCTCTGAAGCAAGTACGAGACGGAAGCGGTCGGTCTGGTAAAACTAGCGTTCGTAATAGAGCTAGCACATTCCTCACGCTGCAAATTCTGTGATCTTTTAATGCAGCGCATTCTTTTGTGCTTTATAATGCTAGAATAATGAAGTTGTTTTGCTGCTGATATTCACACAGAGTTCTCACAAACTTTTTTCTTTATTATTTCTTGTGATCTCATGAATAATCTTTTATTATTTTAAAGCCAGATCTCCAGAATAATGTTTTGAAATATTTTTTATAGTCATCTTTTTTTAGAATTTTTTATTTCATCAAGATCTCCTTTTTTTTGGATTATTACAAACCTAGTTTCTAGTGATCTCCATAATATATATATATTTTTTTTTGGTGTGTCAAGCTTCCACAATAACATTATTATCTTGTATTTTGTAACTTCAAGGAGGCTGGTTGGTGTCACTTGTTAATTTGACATTGTATTTTTGAAATGTACCTGCATACTCACAATCAATCTGTCCTATTTTTATAAAAACACATAGGCAAGTATTTTCAGAAAATAAAATATCCATTTATTCTGGGTAACAAAATAAAGAGGAAGGCAACGCTGGAGAAACTTTTGTAATTTGCAAAGCCTTTTGGCCCCAGGGCACACATCGAGTCTGTGGAAAAAAAAATTGTTATCTTGAGGAGTCCATATAATTTTGAGCCCAATCTGGTCTAGGACTCCCAAGGATCATAACCAGCAGCAGATGACATATATGTCCCCAGGCTGTGGTACTACACCAGCCTGCATCTCCTGTCAGACCAGACTGAACCCAGGCCATCGCTTTCTTCTCTTCCCTGCAGCCTTTCCTTCATGCTTCCCTGCAGCCTTCCTTTGAGGCTGGGGCTCTGGTGGTGGACTTGTGGCAGGAGGGGGAGGAGGAGGAGGATGGGTGAGATCATATATGTGGCTGTTCTCTGTTAGCTGGCCCCTCAACCCCTTCTGTAGGGCCTCAACAATAATTTCCTCACAGAGGAAGCGTTGGCCCCCCTCCAATTTCCACAATCTTGTTGCTAGATAGCAGCTATAGGCCTCTTCAGCATTGGGTTGGCTTCTGAGGACATCAGTTGCCTCCCTAATGAGGCCCAGTGCTGCCTCCTCTGTCCTCGTCCCCTTCCTGGGCCTTTTTGTTTGAAGGCAGAGGGGAGGCACTTGGGATTAGATGAGGCTCCTACTGGGCCCGCCCACCTCCTGTCTGAACCTGGGCCTGCCCACCTCCTGGCTAACACTGGGCACGGCCACCTCCTGGCTGACACTGGGCACGGCCACCTCCTGGCTGACACTGGGCACGGCCACCTCCTGGCTGACACTGGGCACGGCCACCTCCTGGCTGACACTGGGCACGGCCACCTCCTGGCTGACACTGGGCACGGCCACCTCCTGGCTGACACTGGGCACGGCCACCTCCTGGCTGACACTTTCCAGACCCGCGTTGCCCACCCCTGATGTTCTTTCTAGAATATTCCCCTCCCCTTCTCTCTTCAGCGCGCAGTAGGAGCAACATGGCAGATAAAGAGCAGGTGTGTGGTAATTCCACTAACGAGGAGGAGGAAAGCCCGGAGCCCAAAACTACCCGATCCCAGAGGAGGATATTTAAGGCCTCCAATATAGCCTTTATAGAGATGGTGGGCATTTTGAGGAGGAACGACTTTGATGGAAAGCATGGACCATACCTAAACCCTAATTTGACAAAGTTCAAGATCATGACTAAAGTTGTGAAGAGTCTGCGGCAGAATTTTGGGGTACGACGATCCAAGGAGCAATTAAGGAAACGCTGGTCAGACCTAAAACTGAGGGAGCAGGATTAGTATAGAAGAATAAAGAGAGTGCTTTTAAAAAGTAAGTAGTTGTTGTGTGTTCCTATCATTATTATTACTTGCATGCTGCTCCATGTGCTTTTCTTTACTGTTGTACAGTTTAAAATGGCGACTTTCATGTTGGTGGACACAGTAATCGGTCGTAGGAAACATTGTTCACTCATTAAATACAATGTTTTGGGCAGATACAGGTTAAATACATTTGGTCATGCCCATTTGTATAAAATTAAGTTTTGTACATTACTGTCTAGATGTGTTTGTAAGTAGAATGAAATGCAAGCTTGATTCAGTGTAATGTAAGGAGAGGACACTCAGCAGCTGTTTACACATCTGGACTCAGGAGCACTAGTGTGGGACACAAGAACAAACTTTTTAGGGTGTCCCACACAGGTACTCCAGTGGATACTTGGTGTGAACATTGTCAGAAAAAGGTAATTATTTCAGCTTTGGTAAGGTAAAAAATCATGTCTTCAGCTTGGAACTTTGCCCAAAACAGACAATTGTACCCCACTTCAAAACAATGTTTCATATTCACATTTCTGGACTCAAATATCTGTGTGCTAAGTATACCTTTTGTTTCATTCTCATAGAGGAGAAAAGACTCGGAGCACACCAGAGGACACCAGGGACCCCACACATCACCAGAGTGGTGTATGTTCTGTTTTAAAAAATGCCTGTTTCTAAAAAAATAAATAATTGAGAAAAAAATATATATTTTTCTAAAATATTTTATAACGCACATGTGAATCTGCACAGAGTAAAAATTTTGCTAATCAATAACATGTGGCTTCTTCTTTCAATGCTCAATACCAGTTTTGGAAGTAATTTTGTGTTTACAGTGACAATGGGGCTTATTTACTATAGGAAAATCCACTTGGCACTACAAGTGCACTAGGAGAACCTAGGAGACAGAAAAAAAAAACACAAGCAATAAAGAAAATGCAAGATTTTATCAGATATTCTTTTATTTTTAAAAAAATATTTTAGACATTGTCTGGCATTGCAATGGCCCCCTTACCCATAAAATAATTGACATATTTATCCCAAACTTCACGGGCGCATTGGGGTGCCAAGCCAGGATGGCCAGTATCCAGGCCTGTCAGAGAATTTGAAGGAAGTCCGGCCTTAGGCCCAACTGAGGCTATATAATTGTGGGTATTTTTTCTTAAGAAATTGTGCAATATGCAGCATGATAAAATGATGTGGTTAAGTTTGTATTCCGCCATATGTATGGCTGTCAGAAACAGGCGGAACCGGCTGGCCATTATCCCGAAGGCATTCTCAAAGACTCTTCTGGCTTTGGTGAGCCAGTAGTTAAAAACCCTCCTCTCTGGGGTGAGGGTCCTCTGGGGGAATGGCCTCATCAGGTGCCCACCCAGCTGGCTTCATCAGCAAGAAAGACGAATGGGAGTCCTTCAACGTTGTCCGCATCAGGTGGCAATCCCAGGCCACCACTCTGGAGCCGTTGGTAAAACTCCATCTGGGAGAAGACTCCTCCATCCGACATATGGACATTCTTCCCCACGTCCACATAGAGGAACTCATATTGTGCTGACACCACCGCCATTAACACTATATTATTAAACCCCCTTTTTTTTTTATATATATAATTGTATTTTTATTAGGTTTTTTAACATTGTAGAATGGACAAGTACAGCAGTAATATTGTACAATATAGAGTATAAAATATAAAGTTTTTGAGAACATCTTTATAACAAAACAAGGTAAGTACATAGGAACAGAGTTCACAGTTACAGACCACAAGCCGCTCTGTACATTTTGTCCAGGATGTAGAAAAAGAGTATTCCTAAAATAGAAGTGCAGGATCAAAAGTGTAAGTTAGTTACATAAAAGAGAAGAACATAGATTCTATGAAAGATATGTGGTATGGAATAATAAGTTCTAAATAACACACGTGAAAATAGGACAAGTGGGGGGGGGGGGGTGTGGGATTTCATGATCATATGGGATGCCTATGCCAGTAAAAAAACTTAAAGAACGGTGTTTGGCATAGGAGTCCCAAATTCCGAATTATCCCAGGGTTCCCACAATTTTTCAAATTGGGGGATAGTGTCATGTACTGAGGCCGTTAGATATTCCATCCTTCGGATATCAGTTACTAATTGTAAAAATTTGGGCCAAGGGGGAGGGGCATTGGACAGCCAACATAGGGGAATAAGTCGTTTGGCAGCCAGTAGTATGTAAGAAAGAAGCCGGTTAGCTCTTTTGGTTAAGCCAGGGAAAGGAAGGCCCAACAAATAGTGCAATGGGTCTAATGGGAGAGATTTATCCAACACTTTCTGTATCAGGAGCCCCACCTCACCCCAAAAAGGTTGTATCATTGAACACTGCCAAAATATATGAAACCCCTTATAGTTATAATAGTAAGACCCCCGAATGGGGTGGTGGCACAGTGTGGACATGCTTCCCATCTATAGCCCCTCCACAGTTGGGAAAGTCCCAACGGTCGGCAAAATGGGAGGCCACAGTCTGCCATTCCTGTGTGAAACTGTGGAGTCAAAACAGAAAAATATATATTAGTACTTTTGCACATAACATTGCAAGCAGATTAGACACAAACATTCTTGGCCAACATCAGTATAACATTTATTTTGAGGAGTATTTTAAGACAAAAATATAAGGTCGACTTATCAGATTCCTCCCTCTCTCATGGCCCATTGTAAAAATTTTGGGGGGGGGTCGAGCTGAGTTTGGGACCCCAAAAAAAGCCTATGGCACTCTGCCTGAATTTAAGGACAACAATAACATTTGTACACATTTTAGGGGGTGTTCAGGGTAAACACTACAATGGAGCTGACAAAATACATTAAGTGACTAGGCTATAGGTGTATATGGGCCCAGGATAGCATGCTGGGGAGGTTAGTGAAGGCAAATATGCATGAAGGACAAAAAAGGAGTATTAAAAGATTACAGCATGCATGAGAACAAGGTACATTCACAGCATATTACAATCATGGTAATTATGGAATGAGGAAAGAAATACAAAACATTAGCAAACATTAAATACATAGAATGAGTTGTTAAAGGAGAAGACTTGCCTTAATATAGTCCTTCTGCAGGACCTGTATAATAGCAGAACACGTCTCTGGGATAATGATACACAGAGCCTGGGGGGGAGATGCCTGTTGAGAACTTGAGGTCCTGCAGGCTTCTCCCAGTCGCCAAGTACCACAACGTGGCGACTAGCCTCTACTCTGGAGTGATGGCTTGCCTCATGCAGGTATCCTGCCTGCTAATATAAGGGGTCAGCAAAGCCAACAGATGTGAAAAATGGGGTCCGTCATCCTGAGAAAGTTCCTGAAATCATCAGGATTATTCTCCTGGATCTCACGAAGCAAAGGCATATGAGAGAATTGGTCACGCTGGAGTAACCAATTCTTGGTCCATGAACTCCTCCCCACCCTGTTCATGGACTAGGCTTGGGTCAAAGAATGAACCCCAACACCAAGCCCCTGCATAGCACAAACTCTACGACGAGTACGTACCCGCAACATGGCTTCAAAACGGACGGCTGGTCAGAACGAAGTAACAGAACGCGCTGAATAACAGCAAGGCCTGTGAAGACCGAGCTAAAAATAAAAAACGAGCGGACAAGAACACACTGATAAAATAGATGCAAACTGTCTCCAGCGCTCTGAAAAGCAGATACAAACCCACAAGCACAAACTGAAGAGCAGTACCAGACTGAAAAGCACGAAAGCTGAAAAGTGTGAATCGTCTCTCACCAAACTTCTACTAACACGAGATAAACACGAGATTAGCAGAAGGAGCCCAAAGGGTGATGCGCTATTGCAATTCCTTTTTCTAGTCCCGTCGTGCGTGGTGTACGTCACCTCGTTCTAGACGGTCGAACTTTGGTGTGACTGCATGTCGGCAAGACCGCTTGAGCTGAATCCCGTCAGAGTTCCATCGGAGAAACCTTCAAAGTTTATGCCGACGGCAAAACCGGTTGTGTGTACGCAGCATTAGTAAGCTTTTTCACCTTACAGGGAAAGAGTTTAGTTACATACAATGTTATCTTCTGTAGTTTAGTAAAATAGTAACAGAAAGAAACAAAACAAATTAGTAACATATTTAATTTTTTTCTTAACCTTGTAATGCAACATCATAACTTATACATTATAAACATAAGAATGACCCAGCTTGGGTACATAAATAAAATATTATTTTAACTTTTAGGAAACAAAGTGCACTTAATACATAACAATGACCAATAAAAAAATACTACATAGTAATAACTAATAAACCCCCCAAAAAGTGATTTTCAAATATAAATAACAAATGACAACCCCATCCTATGTTGATAAATAAAATACTGATTTTCAGAACCCAAACTAAAATAAGACATTGCTTTTAAAAAATTATTTTTGAGATCAAGTAAAAAATAAAGTGCACATTAAACAATGCAAAGTTCACATCAAAATCAAGCTAAAAATAACTACACGTTATTTATTTTTCCATATGTACTTTGTATTAGACTTTGTAGCTTTTAGTAGTGGTTTGTTATTTACTACACAGTCATAGATTTCCATACAAGACATTTTGAAGTTGAATTTTATGCAGGATTCGGCTTTCACCAGATTGGAGGACATCTGATTTCTTTCATCACTCCAAAGGATTTGCATAACGCTAAGACCCGCTCCACAAATGCATTGCTTACAAGAATTGCTAAAATGAATTCCACTATTTTAAGAAGATTAGGTGCAGAGCATTTCTCAAAGAATGCTACCCAGCTTTGGGCCACAAAATGTTCTCAATCAGGATCCTCCAATGTGTGAAGAACTTTGCTCAGAATGGTGAACTCACTGAAGAGCTCATCACCATCAACATCTATGTTGAACATCTTCTTAATGTCACATAAACTGTCAAATGTTAAAGTCTCTTTAAGTTTGAAACTTATAATGGCAATTTTCTTTAAATACAGTGGGACAGAAAATATTCAGACCCCCTTAAATTTTTCACTTTGTTATATTTGCAGCCATTTGCTAAAATCATTTTAAGTTCATTTTTTTCCTCATTAATGTACACACAGCACCCCATATTGACAGAAAAACACAGAATTGTTATCATTTTTGCAGATTTATTAAAAAAGAAAAACTGAAATATCACATGGTCCTAAGTATTCAGACCCTTTGCTCAGTATTTAGTAGAAGCACCCTTTTGATCTAATACAGCCATGAGTCTTTTTGGGAAAGATGCAACAAATTTTTCACACCTGGATTTGGGGATCCTCTGCCATTCCTCCTTGCAGATCCTCTCCAGTTATGTCAGGTTGGATGGTAAACGTTGGTGGACAGCCATTTTTAGGTCTCTCCAGAGATGCTCAATTGGGTTTAAGTCAGGGCTCTGGCTGGGCCATTCAAAAACAGTCAGAATTGTTGTGAAGCCACTCCTTTGTTATTTTAGCTGTGTGCTTAGGGTTATTGTCTTGTTGGAAGGTAAACCTTCGGCCCAGTCTGAGGTCCTGAGCACTCTGGAGAAGGTTTTCATCCAGGATATCCCTGTACTTGGCTGCATTCATCTTTCCCTCGATTGAAACCAGTCGTCCTGTCCCTGCAGCTGAAAAACACCCCCACAACATGATGCTGCCACCACCATACTTCACTGTTGGGACTGTATTGGACAGGTGATGATCAGTGCCTGGTTTTCTCCACACATACCGCTTAGAATTAAGGCCAAAAAGTTCTATCTTGGTCTCATCAGACCAGAGAATCTTATTTCTCAACATCTTGGAGTCCTTCCGGTGTTTTTTTTAGCAAACTCCATGCAGGCTTTCATGTGTCTTGCACTGAGGAGAGGCTTCCGTCGGGCCACTCTGCCATAAAGCCCCGACTGGTGGAGGGCTACAGTAATGGTTGACTTTCTACAACTTTCTCCCATCTCCCGACTGCATCTCTGGAGCTCAGCCACAGTGATCTTTGGGTTCTTCTTTACCTCTTTCTTAAAGGCTCTTCTCCCCCAATAGCTTAGTTTGGCCAGACGGCCAGCTCTAGGAAGGGTTCTGGTCGTCCCAAACGTCTTCCATTTAAGGATTATGGAGGCCACTGTGCTCTTAGGAACCTTAAGTGCAGCAGAATTTTTTTTGTAACCCTGGCCAGATCTGTGCCTTGCCACAATTCTGTCTCTGAGCTCTTCAGGCAGTTCCTTTAACCTCATGAATCTCATTTGCTCTGACATGCACTGTGAGCTGTAAGGTCTTATATAGACAGGTGTGTGGCTTTCCTAATCAAGTCCAATCAGTATAATCAAACACAGCTGGACTCAAATGAAGGTGTAGAACCATCTCAAGGATGATCAGAAGAAATGGACAGCACCTGGGTTAAATATATGAGTGTCACAGCAAAGGGTCTGAATACTTAGGACCATGTGATATTTCAGTTTTTCTTTTTTAATAAATCTGCTAAAATGTCAACAATTCTGTGTTTTTCTGTCAATATGGGGTGATGTGTGTACATTAATGAGGAAAAAAATGAACTTAAAGGATTTCAGCAAATGGCTGCAATATAACAACGAGTGAAAAATTTAAGGAGGTCTGAATATTTTCCGTCCCCACTGTAGGAATCTGATCTGAAATTAGATCTCTTCTCCAAATATTGTACACATGCATTATAAACTTCCAAAGCATTTTTCTTGAATGCCTCCTGTGAACTTTGTGGAAGATTCTTCAGTGACTGGTTTACTTTGAAGCCAAAAAAAATTCTGTTATTCGCAACTTGAGATTAAGAACTTCCTCAAGAACATGAAAGATCTCAGTTGACTGCATTGTGTCACTCTCCAATTTTAAGATGGCAGGTTGAAATATATAAAATTGTGTACAAAAAAGGTAACGTTCGTGGAGTATGAGATCTGAATTGGAATTAGGACCATGTTCCTGAGACCTAATAAAATTCAAAATGAGAAAAGTGGACAGTTCTCTTCTCCCTTTTGAATAAAGTATATCTTCACAACAGGCCAATTCTTCAACAACTGATCCAAAGCTGTAAATAACGATAGCCATCGCGTTGATACATGTCGTAAAAGTTTATGATAACCCATAGCCAAAAATTCAAAGCATGACTTGAGTTCATTAACATGCTTAGCGCTGCAGGAAAATTCATTGATGATTTAATTACGCATGCTTCCACATCATACATCAACCTTTTACAGCCATGTTTTGCAGCATTATGCAACAGATGGCAGTTGAAACCTGCAGCTAAAAGGAAAGAATTCTCCGACCTTAAGTTGGTATAGACGGAATGATGGATACCGTAGTTGACGGATGCGTTATCTGCACCATAAGACATTATTTGCTTGAGGTCCAGATCAAATGAGCTCAGAACCTGACGTATATGGCCGGACATTGCATCAGATGTTTCATCAGCATCCTCATAAAAATCCAGAATTTTTATCTGAACGCCCTTATCCTTGGTGAAATAGGTCACCGCAAGTGGAAAATATTTTGAGTTACCTTTGTTTGAAGCGTCAAGCAAAACTGAAAAAGATTTTCCACTTTGAATCTGCTTTACTATGGCTTCAACTGAAGAAGGGAATAAAGCATTTTGGACAATAGCTTCACATTTTGTTCTTCCACAGTGCATTTTCCTGGTAATCTGAGAGTCTGGAAAAACTTTAGAATAAAGTTTATTCCCACAGTCCTAAAATATTATCTATCTAATCTATCTATCTATCTATCTATCTATCTATCTATCTATCTATCTATCTATCTATCTATCTATCTATCTATCTATCTATCTATCTATCTATCTATCTATCTATCTATCTATCTATCTATCTCTCTCTCAAGTATATGTTATAGTGTAATCAAAATTATTATGGATCATAAGACTTTTATATTCTGAGTAAATACTTCATATAGTTACTATTAAAGGGGGGCAAACATACCTCATAATGCTACTATTACTATTACTATTTTTTTTACCTACAGGTGAGCTTATAATAAAGCTGTATAATTTACCTGCAATTTATGTGAAGTAAACTAAACTACAACTAGGAAAAGGTAGCATTATAAAAATCAAATAATTTTCTCACCTGAGACAAATAGCTGTGGTGATGTGTAACCCCATGATAGATTAGGCTGATTTCAGCAGCAAGGACTTTGTCTTCTTCCTCTGTGTTGACTTTGACAAAAAAACTTTTGCAGAGTAGCTGATGTTTTCTGAGCACGCATTGCTTGCTTGTGACAGTCTGAATTTTGGGGAGCTTTAACAGCTTTAAGGCCATCATATGTCACCTTGAATGTAACGCGACACACTCTGCATCTTCTCAATGTATCGTCACCTTTTTCCCTTACAAGCCAGCTTTTAAAATCAGCATTTTCAAGTCACTCATCCCGAAACCTGCAAAGCCGCCTGGCTTTTTTTACTAGTACAGGGCTGCTGTTCATCCTCCAAAGACATTATATGACCACTGTTGATACAATATATGAAACATTTTAAATGCTTTATCATCAGTTAGGCCCCTTTCACACTGGGGCACTTTGCAGGTGCTACAGCGCTAGAAATAGCGCCTGCAAAGTGCCCTGAAAGTGTCGCTGCTTTGTCTCCAATGTGAAACAATGTGAAGGGCTTTCACACTGGAGCGGTGCGCTAGTAGGAGGGGAAAAAAAGTCTTGCAAGCCGCATCTTTGGAGCGGTGAAGGAGCGGTGTGTATACCGCTCCTTCATTGCTCCTGCCCATTGAAATCAATGGGGCACCGCGGCTATACTGCCGGCATAGCGCTTCAGCAGAGGCGCTTTGCGGTGGTTTTTAACCCTTTCTCGGGTGGCCCCGCTAGCGGCCGAATACCGCCTCTAAAACGATGGTAAAGCGCCAGCCACTTTATTAAGGACACCTTCCTAGTAGCAGTTTGGACCCCCTTTTGCCTTCATTCTTCATGGCATAGACACAAGGTGTTGGAAACATTCCTAAGAGATTTTGGTCCATAGTGACATGATAGCATCACGCAGTTGCTGCAGATTTGTCGGCTGCATAACCATGATGCCAATCTCCTGTTCCCCCACATCCAAATGGTGCTCTATTGGATGAGATGTGGTGAGCGTGGAGGCCATTGGAGTACAGTGACCTCATTGTCCAGTGGCGAGATGATTTGAGCTTTGTGAAATGGAGCATTATCCTGCTGGAAGGAGCCATCAGAAGATGGAGACACTGTAGTCATAAACGGATGGACATGGTCAGCAACAATACTCAGGCTGTGGTGATTAAACCATACTCAATTTGTACTAAGGGGCCCAAAGTGTGCCAAGAAAATACCCCCCACACCATTACACCACCAGCCTGAACCATTGATACAAGGCAGGATGGATCCATGCTTTCATGTTTACGCCAAATTCTAACCCTACCATCAAAATATTTGAACTTCAGCAAGTTGTCTTCACTACGTCTGGATGCCTAAATGCATTGAGTTGCTGCCATGTGATGCTTGTGTTACCAAGCATTTGAACATATGTACCTAATAAAGTGTTTAGTGAGTGTGGGGAAAAAAAAGTTTGCATATCTATACACAAGCAGCTAATGTAACCTAGAGCCCTGGATCACACTGATGCAGGGTGGGATGGGATTTGCAGTTTTCTGCACTACGTCACAATCATAGTCCGTCCTTGTGAACTGCTGTGGTTGTCAATATTAACAACACCCCTAAAACAGTTCACAAAATGCAGTGCAATTGTCAAATAATAAAAGGAGAAAAAAATCTGGTCTCACCTAATGCCCCGTACACACGGTCGGATTTTCCGACGGAAAATGTGCGATCGGAGCGTGTTGTTGGACATTCCCGACCGTGTGTGGGCTCCATCGGACATTGTCCATCGGATTTTCCGACACACAGAGTTTGAGAGCAGGCTATAAAATTTTCCGACAACAAAATCTGATCGCGTCAATTCTGACCCTCTGTGGCCAGTTCCGACGCACAAAGTGCCACGCATGCTCATAAGAAAATCCGAGACGGAACTGCTCGGTCTGGTAAAATTAGCGTTCACAATGGATACAGCACTTTCGTCACGCTGCAATGTAAAAAATGGTTTAATACAGTGCACTCTCTTCTTCTTTATAATGTGAAAAGAATTAAGTAGTTTTGCTGTTCATTATCACACAGACTTCTCACAAACGTCTTTCTTTATTATTTATCACATCTGACAAAATGTATTTTTTGTTGTTTTATTTATTTATTTATTTTAAAGGCTGTTTTTTTTTGGGGGGGGGGGGTTGTATTTTTTTCAAGGCTGATCTTTGTTTTATTTTATTTTGTTTTACTCCATAATTTTTTTGTGTGTGTTTTGTGTGTCAAGTTACCACAACACCATTATTATCTTACATTATTTAATCTCAATAAGGTTGCTTGGTGTCCCTTGATAATTTCACATTGTATTTTTGAAATGTACCTGAATCCTCACAAACAAACTGTAATTTTTGAAGGAAAACACACATAGGCGAGTATAATTGAAACAAAAAATCCTTTATTAAGGGCTCAGAACCAAACAAAGAGGCAACGCTGGAGAAACATCAGATATTGGCGAAGCCTTGGACCCCCAGGGCAGACATCAATTATTTTACAGCAAAATTGGTGGTATGAGGAGTCCATATCTAAGGGAGTGCAGTCTGGTGCAGAAGTCCCAGAGATCATGAAAGCAGCAGATGACATCTGTGTCCACAGGCTGTGGTACTACAAGAGGCTGCATCTTTTGCCAGACCAGACTGAACCCAGGGTCATCACTCTCTGGTCTTCTTTCCACGCTTCCTTCCACGCTGTGGCTCTGGTGTTGGAGATGTGGCAGGAGGAGGAGTAGGACCTGGAGGAGGAGGAAGAGTAGTAGGACCTGGAGGAGGAGGAGGAGGAGAAGGAGGAGGAGTAGTAGGACCTGGAGGAGGAGGAGGACTATGTGTGAGGTTACAAATGTGAGTAGCACATGTTATTTGGCCCCTCAACCCCTTATTGAGAGCTTCCAAAATTAAGGACTCACACAGGAGTCATTGGCCCTCCTCCATCTGCAGCATTTTTCAGGCAGTAATGCCAGCAAAGTCCTCCTCCACACTGTGGGGGCTTCTCAGGCCTATGGCAGCCTCCTCCGGGTTACTCCTCTTCCTGCCACTTTGTCTTTGAAGGTGTAGGGAAGGGACCTGGATATCAGGCAGCCTGCTTGGCTCGGCCACCTGCTGGCTGAGACTTCCCTGTGTATGAAAAAGTGACATGGTTGTAGTTTTTGCATCATCAATCACAATCATAAATTAGTACTCCAAACTAACATCTATTTAACATCATTGATTGGACAACCAGAAATATTTAGAAGAATGCTATACCTGGCTCAAGCTGGGCTCCTCCACATGTTGCTGCCTGGAAGGCCCAGGTTGGGCGTCAGAAGCCTCAGCTGGGGGGGGAGGAAGCGTGGAAGGAAGACTGGAGAGTGCTGGCCTGGGTTCAATCTGACCTGCCAGAAAATGCAGCCTGTCATAGTACCACAGCCTGGGGACATAAATGTCATCTGCAGCTCCGGATCTCTGGGAATCCTGGACCTTCTTGTGCTCCCTTAGATAAGTGCTCCTCAGGCCACCAATTAGGATCTTCAAATAGGTGATGTCTGCCGTGGGGATCACCGTCTTCACAAATTCCAGCAATTGATCCAGCGCTGCCTTTCTCTTTGTTTGGTTCTTATATTCAGGGTGGTTTATCTCCTATAGACAGGGCAGCTCCCTGAACATATCAATGAAGATTGCCATAAAGTCCTTATCTTTCAAGATATCCATTTTCATTGCAAGACACAACACAAGACAAACCCTAATGTCAGCCTAAAGTCTTTTAAACTTGTGCAAATACAGGCCTCAATCTAGAAGCAGTATAGGCCCAATGTTAAATCTTACCTTCGTTATCATGATCACCGCCTCCGTTACTCCTTCCTCCGCTCACAGACCGTATGTACTACGCACGCGTGTTATGCTTTATAGACACTGCGCATGCGTGAAACTCCGCCCGCCCCTGATGTTATTTCTAGTCTATTCCCCGCCCCTTCTCGTTCGGCGCAGTGGGGTAGAGCACATGGCGGAGTCAGAGCAGGTGTCTGATATTTACACCAACGAGGAGGAGGGGGAGAAAAGCCCAGAGGCAGAAACGTCCCGATCCAGAAAGAGACATTTTAAGGCATCAAATATGTCCTTTGGGGAGATGTTGGAGATGGTCGACATCCTGAAGAAGGCCGACTATGATGGAAAGTATGGACCTTACCCCAACCCCAATGTCCGAAAGGCCAAGATCATGGCGAAAGTAGTCAAAAGTCTGCACCGGAATTTTGGGGTACGTCGATCGAAAGATCAGCTCAGGAAGCGGTGCACGAGCAGTACAGAAAGATCCGGAGAGTGCAGCAAAAAAGTAAGTAGTTGTGCTGTGTTCCTAGTCTTTTTGTGTTTATTACGTTCGTGCTGCTCCATGTGCTTTTCTTAACTGTTATCCAGTGTAAAATGTCAACTTTCATGTTCATGGGCACATTATTCGTTCGTATTAAACATTTATCTTTCCGCCTATAAAACACCATTGTTTTGGCCATATGCATTTGCCCACATTTTTTAGGGCCTACTTGTCTGAAAATAATTTGGTTGTGTAGATGTGTTTGTTACTAGAATGAAATGCAAACTAGTTTCTGTGTAAGGAGAGGACACTCAGCAGCTGTTTACACATCTGGACGCTGGAGGACTAGCGTGGGACACCAGAACACCCTTTTTATAAGGGGGCCCACACAGGTGCTCCAGTGTATACTAAAGGGGTGTCTCCATCTGTGAAGCTTTACAAAACAGGTAAAGTATTGAAGCTTGACAAAGGACACTAAAAATTCTACATCTTGGAACTCTGCCAAAACAGACAATTGTACCCCACTTCCAAGCAATGTTTCATATTTATAGTTCTTCCCTCAAATATCTGTGTGCTAAGTATACCATTTTTTTTTACATAGGGGAGAAAAGACTCGGATGACACCCCTCATCCGAGGAGACCAGAGACCCCCCCACCTCTGGAAGAAGGGGAAATGCACCCAAGCAACGCAGAGCAGGAGGAGGAAGACGTGGTGGAAACTGGCACCACAACAGGTGAGTGTCTGCGACCACAGGCTCAGGTAAGAGATGGATGCCAGCATATTTATAATACATGGTTTTTTTTTGGTTTCTATCTTTTTAGGTGATCGTGATGTTGTGGATCCAGATCCTTTCACCTCGGAAAGTGCACAGATCCTGATTGGGGAGATCATGGGGTGTAATAGGGACTTGGGAAACATCCAGAAAAACATCAATGATGTTCTTCAAAAAAATAAGAACATCATTGATGTTTTGGGGAGAGTTTAAAACCCCTCCAAATCCCTTTGTTTTATGGTGTGCTACAATTTTTTTACATCTTTTGTCAAATTGGAGAAAAGCCACATTTTGAAGAGGCACACAGTGTGTCAACATGTGCTATCTGCCATCACGGGAGATCAATGGACGCGTTTTTTCAGGGTGCAACCCCTTCCTCAATAATAAAGTAGCTATGAGGAAGGGGTTGCTCCCCCAAAACACGTCCCTTGATCCCCCATGATGGCAGCTAGCACATGTTCACATTCGGCTATTTGTGTGCATCTTCAAAATTTGGCTTTTCCAGGGGTGACTTCACCCCATCTGAACGCAATATCAAACACAGTTTCTAAATACTCATGTCTGATATTGCCTTCAAGTTCTACCAAATGTGAACTTTGTAAGTTCAAGATTTGTGTCTTTCTTGTTGGTTTTAAACATGCCTGTTTTTTCTTAAATGGATATTTCTACTTTTTCTAATGTGACCCTAAAAATTGTTATACAACAAACATGTTGGTTTGTTTTAAAAACCTTTTCTAAATGCACATGTGATTGTGCTGGTATTAAAAAGGTTTTTAATCAAGAATGTGTGGATTATTGTCTCAACGCTACGACACTTTTGGGGTGCTCTAATTGCTGCTTTCTGTGACAATGGGTGTTATTACCTAAGGGCAAATCCACTTTGCACTACAAGTGCAGTTTCAAGTGCACTTGTAGTGCAAAGTGTCTTTGCCTTTAGTAAATAACACCCAACAGTGCTTTGTAAGGTTACACAATCACGCCATTTTCAGGACTCGCCACATTTCTGTCAGGGTCAGCTAAAACAAACACAAGCAGTAAATGTCACCAAAGATTTGCTTATTTTGTTTTTTTATTATTTGAAAAAGGTTTTACACATTGTCTGGCATATTGATAGCCCCCCTGTAAGATGTGTAAGAAATGTAAGAAATAGGCGGAACCGGCTGGCCATGATTCCAAACGCTTTCTCCATCACTCTTCTGGCTCTGGTCAGCCGGTAATTAAAAACCCTCTGGTCTGGGGTGAGGGTCCTCATCGGGAATGGCCGCATAAGATGGTCCCCCAGGGCAAAAGCTTCACCTGCAATGAAGACGAATGGGAGTCCTTCCAAATTGTCTTCTGGAGGTGGCAAGTCCAAGCTGCCATTCTGGAGACGCTTGTAGAACTCCGTCTCGGCAATGACTTCACATACAGAAATTCATAAGTAGCCGACACCACCGCCAACATCACAATACTATTGAACCCCTTATAATTATAATAGTACGACCCCGAGTTGGGTGGTGGGATAATGTGGACGTGTTTCCCATCAATTGCCCCTCCGCAGTTAGGAAAGTCCCACCGCTGGGCAAAGTGGGAGGCCACAGTCTGCCATTCCTGTGGCGTGGAAGGAAACTGTGGAGGAAAACAAAAAAAAATTAGTCTTTTTGCGCATAAACATTGAAAGCAGATTATACACAAACATTCTTGGCCAACATCAAGATAACATTTATTAGAGGAAATTTTTAAAAACCAAAGTATAGGGTCCAACTATCAGATTCCCCCTCCCCCTCTCCTGGGCCATTTCTAAAATTATAGGGGGGGGGGACTCTGGGACAGGTAACCCTCTCCACTTCATTGAGAGATGAATGCCTAAATGATGGGTATTACTTTGGCCGGCCCCTCCTTAGTTACACTATTGACAGCCCACTGGACAGGTAAGAAGTGTCATAATACTAAGATATAAATACACACTGTACACATTTTAGCACATTTGGACATTCTGCTATTATCTAGCAAGATAATAATAGTATACAAAAACTTGAAACAGTACCATTTGAAAGTATTCAGGCAGGCCCTTGCACTACATGCTTTGGGGAATTCATCCATAAATCTGACCACTAAAGAGATCAGTATAGTGTGTATGGGTTTGGCAAAGTCAGCAGATAGATGATTGAGGATAGATAGAGAATTGGTATCAGCTGACTTAGCAGTTGGGGGAACATTTCCTTAAATTTTAGGGGGTGTATGGGGTAAAGCACTACTATGGAGCTGACTAAATACATTGTTAAGTGACTACATGATGTGAATATAGGGGCAGGAGACCATGCTGGGGAGGTAAGTGAAGGCAAATATGTATGAAGGAGCAAAATAATAATTACATAAAAATCCAGCATGCGTGAGGACAAAGGGGACATTCACAGCATATTACAATCATGGTAATTAGGGAACGAGGAAAGAAATAAAATATATTATCAAACATTATATACAATAAAATGTGATATTAAAGGATAAAAATCTTACCTTAATATACTCCTTCTGCAGGACCTGTATGATGGCAGAACAGGTCTCTGGGATAATGATCCCCACAGCCTGGGGGAGATGCCTGTCGAGAACTTCAAGTCCTGCAGGCTTCTCCCTGTCGCCAAGTACCGCAGGGTGGCGACGAGCCTCTGCTCCGGAGTGATGGCTTGCCTCATGCAGGTATCCTGCCTGCTAATATAGGGGGTCAGCAAAGCCAACAAACGGTGAAATACGAGGTCCGTCATCCGGAGAAAGTTCCTGAAATCATCAGGATTATTCTCACTAGGGTTGTCCCGATACCGATACTAGTATCGGTATCGGTACCGATACCAAGCATTTGCCCAAGTACTTGTACTCGGGCAAATGCTCCCGATGCTTCCACCGATACCTGGACAGTCAGCGGTGATGGGCGCGTGGGGGAGTTACAAGCTTCTCCCCCCGCGGCTTAGTGACATACAGCGGTGATCGGTGCTTGTAACTCCCCGACACGCGATCACCGCTGACTGTCACCTCATCCTCCATGCCCCCTTCGTTCCTCTGTCCCCCTCCGTTCCTCTGTCCCCCTCTCCTTCTCTGTCCCCCTCCGTTCCACTGTCCCTCTCTCTGACTCTGTCCATTCACATAACGGAAACATTGTAATCTCCTGTGATTACGATGTGTCAGTTTATGAATGGAGAGGAGCCGCTGTCGTCTCTCCATTCATTCTCAGTGCAGCTGAGGCTGCAGAGAAAGGGACTGGGGAATCTCTATCCTCGGTCTTTTTCTTTGTCTCAAGGCGGAGATATCAGGGGTCTGTTAAGACCCCTGATATCTCACCAAAGCCCCCCAACAGGGCTGATTTAAAAAAAAAAAAAACACATATTGCAATAAAGAATAAAAAAAAAATTATTGTAAAAAATAATAAATGTAAATAAAAAAAAAACAAAAAACAAAAAAAACACACAGACACCGTTTACCCATTCCCCCCCCCCCCCACCCTAAAAAAACGAAAAAAAAAAACACAAAACACTGTCACGTGACATTAAAAAAAAAGTATCGGTAATCGGTATCGATGAGTACTTGAAAAAAAGTATCTGTACTTGTACTCAGTCCTAAAAAAGTGATATCGGGACAACCCTAATTTTATATATTGGATAAGGTACCAATGTGCTGGATTTTCTATAGATTGTGACTTCAGATATGTGAGCCCTGGTGCTGGTTTATCATTCCTGGTGTCAAAAAGTTTAAATTTATTTCTGCCATTTTATCAACTTTTTTGTTTGCCACCCAAAGACATGATGCCTATCAAATGTATATGGCAGACTAAAGAGTTTCCTTTTTTAACATTAAAAACGTGGTAGATGTTTGAAATATGTAGAACTGCATCTGTTATATCACAATAACCAGATAGATTCCATGTCACATTTACGAGCAAATATGATTGGTTGTAAACTTGTAAACAGTTGGAAGCATAGTTTTTTTTTTTTTTGGTGTGTGCCTTCCTATTCTGGTGTGTTGACATTTCATGACCTGATGTCAAAGCGGTGTCCCCAGGACACATAATAAGGAAAGTCTCCCCAGTGGGGTCAGATGCAGCATGAAAACCCTAATAGAGGTTCTAACCTTTCCATGCCCTTATTTAAAACTAGAATAAAATTGGTTGGAGTTATGCTGGTCATAGATGATACAATTTTCTTTTCTTCCAGCATGGCTAAAAGAAAGAAAAGAAAATGGCTCAATTCCCCCATGAACGCAGTGTTCATGGGGAAATGCCTCCGGTACACTATTGTATTCTGCATTCACGTCTGGCAGAATACAATGGTTACTGCTAGTGGCTATAGCCGCCTGACAGTAACTGTATGTGTCATTCAATGTAGAAAAATCTGACATGCTGGTTGTACCCAAGTTGATCGATAGGTCAACCTCGGTACAATCAGCTTGCCCTTACATGGATCAACATTCGGACACAGATTTGAGGACACAGATTTGATGACACTGCAGACATCCAGCGCTCCGTGACAAAGATATTGCACAGCAATATCAAAAGAATTCTGAATTGTTATACAAGAGGACTACTTTGAACCTATGTTTACATTAGTGTGGTGCAGGGAACTGCATGTGATTCAGAGAGGACTCGCACCGCATTCCTGTTCAGAACACATGCAATTCTTTGTAGTACAAGTTGAGCCCATTAATTTTGAATGGCTCAAATCGCACTGCACCCACACAAAAGAGGTGCATGCAACTTTTTTTGCCGCACTGAAATCGGATCGCTTGGGTGTTCACACCTATACAATCTGATTCTGACAATTGCACTGCTACAAAAAGGACTAAAGGTCAAAAAGAGGTTCTTCAAAGAGGAACACTCGGGTCTTAAAAAGATACAAATTGGTATGCTTTAATTAATAATATAAATAACAGACAAGTGATACATGTGAAAATACATTTTCTTCCACCAAAGTATAAATAAATAAATGCCAAAAACAGTGACACCATCCACCCGCTCCTCATTCACTCCAGTATATCCACATTAGCGGCAAAAGGCCATAGACCTGTTTACAAACTGTATGATAATAGTAACCTACTCCGGGACT
This sequence comes from Lithobates clamitans, assembly GCA_037952925.1. NCBI lineage: Eukaryota > Metazoa > Chordata > Amphibia > Anura > Ranidae > Lithobates > Lithobates clamitans. The sequence goes on from JBBGZY010000608.1 coordinate 1,086,687, forward strand.
AGTAAATAGATTATAGGGCAGTCACTGTATCAAAAAAAATAAAAATAATATATATTTTCTTAAGAAAATCATTTCAACGATTGAAACGCGTCAGCTGGATGCCCCCACATATACAGCAACCATCTGGAAATAATGTCCTGATTATCTCCCATCCTCCAGTTATTTCCGTAACTTCAGCTTCACGGATGATTTTTTGGCTTCTCTACAACCTGGACTCTGTGCTTCTCAATGTGAGTTAATTCATGGACAATTTTTGGGCCAGACACTGGTGTCTTTAAGTTTCCACAATCCAAGACACATCTTCTGGTCAAGACTACTATCACTTCTGCTTACAGCTGACCCACTTGGACTCCGCTCCCTGTGCTGCACGGTTGCTATGCTCAGCCTGTCCTGGTGGTAGTGTACACTGAGCAGTGTGGATCTCCAGCTCAGCATCACAAGCTGTTCCTACTAATGACCAGGTCTTGGAATTCGGTGTTACACCAGTTATACCATCATACAGGGGAGGACACTTATCATCTTCGGATCATCCAGGGATCCCCTCTTTGAGGTACTGTCTAACTAGTGAGCGGATGACCACAGTCAGGTGAGACTAGTCGACTCTGCATTTCTCTTTGAGAAACTGTCCCATAGAACTGTTGTGTTCTTTCTATGGCCACCTATATTATATGACGCCACCATAGACTCTCAAAAAAATATTCCCCTCACTAGGACATACGGCATATTGTCAGCAAGACATGCTATATAGGAATATATAAGGATATCCTGTGTTCCCAGACATCCAAACGGCCGCAACGTGGGAAATTTGTTACATCTACATTCCATTTATTTTTATTTTTTTGATACTTTTTAAGACCCGTGTGTTCCTCTTTGAAGAAACTCTTTTTGACCTTTAGTCCTTTTTGTAACATTGTTATACATGGTTCAGAGGAACTGGTCTGTTTGCTAAGCTTCCCACAATCAGCACACAGACAATGGGTCTGTGAGTGTCTCTTTAGCAGCTTGCTAAACTTAGATGTGGTTACACACCAATTTGACACCCCTATAGTTATGCCCCATACACACGATCGGACATTGATCGGACATTCTGACAACAAAATCCATGGATTTTTTTCGACGGATGTTGGCTCAAACTTGTTTTGCATACACACGGTCGCACAAAGTTGGAATTTCCAATCGCCAAGAACGCGGTGACGTACACCACGTACGACGAGACTAGAAAAGGCCAGTTCAGAACCAAGCGCGGCACCCTTTGGGCTCCTTTTGCTAATCTCGTGTTAGTAAAAGTTTGGTGAGAGACGATTCGCGCTTTTTCAGACTCGTGGTTTTCAGATCGTTTTCTGCTGTTCAGTTTGTGCTTGTGGGTTTGTATCTGCTATTCAGTGTGTGCAGTCAGTTCGTATTGGAGTTTTCTGTGCGATCTTGTCCGCTCGTTGCTGTTTTTCAGGTCGCTCTTCACAGGCCTTGCTGTTCTTCAGTGCGTTCTATTACTACGTTCTGAGCAGCCAACCGTTTTCTAGCCATGTTGCGTATGCGTACTCCTCGTAGAGTTTGTGCTGTGCAGGGGCTTGGTGTTGGGGTCCTGACCTTGACACAAGTCCAGTCCATGAACAGGGTGGGGAGGAGTTCATGGACCAAGAATTGGTTGCTTCAGCGTGATCAGTTCTGTCATATGCCTTTGCTCCGTGAGATCCGTGAGAATTAGGGTTGTCCCGATATCACTTTTTTAGGACTGAGTACAAGTACAGATACTTTTTTTCAAGTACTCATCGATACCGATTACCGATACTTTTTTTTTAATGTCACGTGACAGTGTTTTGTGGGTTTTTTTTTCGTTTTTTTAGGGTGGGGGGGGGGGGGGAGTGGGTAAACGGTGTCTGTGTGTTTTTTTTGTTTTTTGTTTTTTTTTTATTTACATTTATTATTTTTTACAATAATTTTTTTTTTATTCTTTATTGCAATATGTGTTTTTTTTTTTTTTAAATCAGCCCTGTTGGGGGGCTTTGGTGAGATATCAGGGGTCTTAACAGACCCCTGATATCTCCGCCTTGAGACAAAGAAAGAGACCGAGGATAGAGATTCCCCAGTCCCTTTCTCTGCAGCCTCAGCTGCACTGAGAATGAATGGAGAGACGACAGCGGCTCCTCTCCATTCATAAACTGACACATCGTAATCACAGGAGATTACAATGTTTCCGTTATGTGAATGGACAGAGTCAGAGAGAGGGACAGTGGAACGGAGGGGGACAGAGAAGGAGAGGGGGACAGAGGAACGGAGGGGGACAGAGGAACGAAGGGGGCATGGAGGATGAGGTGACAGTCAGCGGTGATCGCGTGTCGGGGAGTTACAAGCACCGATCACCGCTGTATGTCACTAAGCCGCGGGGGGAGAAGCTTGTAACTCCCCCACGCGCCCATCACCGCTGACTGTCCAGGTATCGGTGGAAGCATCGGGAGCATTTGCCCGAGTACAAGTACTTGGGCAAATGCTTGGTATCGGTACCGATACCGATACTAGTATCGGTATCGGGACAACCCTATATAAAAGAAAAGCCAGATTAGGCTGTCTCCAAACTGGGACCCTTATCTATGGAATGGCGGGGGGCTGCAATAAAAGTGCTCTGTTAGGCCAAAAGAGATTAGCTGAGCAGCATTTTGGGAAATTTTCGCCATTGATCAATAATAATTTATTTTTTCATTATCACATCATATATACAGCACAACAAAATTCTGGTCAGCACTGAAAGAAATATTCATGTTCATGCAGTGCAGCAGTCACTATAAACAACCTTTAGAATATTCTCCCCACACTCTCTGCTTAAAGCCACCACCTCACTACACACAAATTCTTTAAAAATGCACTTTACAAGTCCCTTAAATCTAGGTTTTCACTGCATCCAATTCACATGACAGGCGAGTGTGACCTGCTCTCTATGGAGCCGGTTCACACAGGTCCGGGGTGGCCGCAGTCCGCATACAAAAAGGATCCTGTGCGTCTTTTGGTCTGGTTCAGGTGCAAATTCAGGCAGAAATTCCGGCCATGATTTGTACTTGAACCAGTGAAGAGACACATCCAGACCCCATGAGCAAACATGCGGCTGCACTTAATATGAACCCAGCCTCAGGGGTTGTACCTTTAACAGCCTGGGCTCAGTGGGTTGAATGATGCTGGGTGTCATTCAACAGTGTAATCTTTCATACAAATAAAGCACTATTAGTTAAAACTCAAAAACCACTTTACTACTGGACCCTTTTCACCGGACTCTAATCTAATGGTCTGTAAGTGGTGGGTGCTGATATAAGTTGACTCTGATATAATGGGGGGGCTGTCTGCTGATCCAATGGTTGGTCAGTAACCATTAAATTGACAGTCAGCATCCCCCATTAGTTCATCTTAGTAGAGTCATCTTATATCAGCACCAGTGGTGACTATAGTGTGAATGAGCCCCCCTGTAGTGATGCCACTGATCAGTGCTCCTCCTTACAGAGTGACCCCCATTAGATTAGAGTCCCTTTATATTAGCAGTATAGACTCACCCCCCCCTTTATATTTGCAACATAGACTCTCCCCCCTCCCTTTATATTAGCAGCATAGACTCACCCCCCCCCCCTTTATATTAGCAGCATAATAGACCTCCCTCAGGTGATGCCCCCCTTAGAGACCATGCTAGCTCTGAGTCCCTTAAATATCAGACAGTACCTGCCCCCCCCCACCCCCCATATATATTAGCAGCATAATAGACCTCCCTCAGGTGACAGTCCCCTCCTTAGAGACCCTGCTAACTCAGACAGTGCCTCCTCCCCCCCATAGAGACATCCATAGGAGCAAGACAAAACCCCTTACCTTCCAGGAGCAGGTGTAAAGATGTGTGTGCAAACCTGTTAGGGGGCTGAGTCTAACACCATGCTCTCTCACTCTCATGCATAAGCATCCCTGGTTTCTAGGACACCAGACAGTTCTATTCACTGTCTCTGGCATCGGTGCAGGCGGCTGGGACCTGAGTGGGAGAGAGAGCGCACAGAGCCACAGACAGTGCAGTGTGACCAGGACATTGGCCCCCCCAGAACGATGGAGCAGGGAAGAAGGGGGGCCAGGGGGGTGTCATGCTGCAGGCGGTAGTGGGAGAGAGAGGAGTTCTGCTTCTGTGGCGATTGGTTCTTCTTCTGGAGGGGAGGCGGGGGGGTCTGCTGGCAGGAGAGATCACACGGAGAGAGAATCTATTCTGACACACAGGCGGGGGGTGGTGAAGTGATGGGGATGGAGCAAGGAGGAGGCAGGCAGTGGCACTCATCACTGAAGCCAAAGGAGCTGCTAGTGGGAATCAGAGAGGGGGGGTTGGGAATCGAATTGGGAAGGAGCATGGTGCCCAAGTGCTGGTGGAGATGCCGGGGCTGCTACTTCCACACTGGGGCTGGAGCCTGGAACTGGTCTAGAGCCTATGCATTGCTGTTGTGTCCGGGTGTCGAGAGAACACAAACCTGGGCACAACTGTCAAAACCGGGCTGTCCGGGTCATTCCTGTACAGGTGACAACCTTACGGCTGGTGGGCAAGTGTTTAAAATCCATACCAGACCCGAAACACCTGGTATGGTTTGGGGGGACTCCCAGATCTTTTTTTTTTTTTTTACTGAAAGCTCCTTTGTTTGCATTTGGGGATTGTTTACAATACAGTAGGGGTGTCCAAACTTTTTTCAAAAAAGGTCAGATTTGATGACGTGAACATGCGTGAGGGCCAACCATTTTGCCTGGCATTCTTTGAACCATTAAAATTCGGTCTAAGTGTGTTCGTCCGAGCACTAATATACTGCCCAACAAGAATTCTCTTGCCTTTGTGGCTGTGTGTGGTGAAGAGATGAGCTCAGGCAAGTTATTTGGAGGTGGAGATATATATATATAATATAATATATAATGTCTTTTGTCACCACCAACGTATCCCAGAGCGCCGCTCAGGACTAAGGATGAGCTTGGGCGTGTTGTTGGATATATCGGCATATAAACACGCACCTTCACATTAGGAGGGAAGTTTCAGGAAAAACCTAAATGTTAAATAGAGAACTGTGAAGCAAGTGAAGCAGTGCCCATCAATGCAGCCTAATCAGTGCAAAACTGCAGCCTTACCATTGCCATGAATGCAGCCCCAACACTGCCATGAATACAGCCTCACCAATGCCATGAATGCAGCCTCACCATTGCCATGATTGCAGCCTTACCATTGCAATCCATAGAGCATAGAATACTCACTGTGTCTTCCTATGTATCTCACAGCACAGCAGGTTATCAGCTCAGCTTTACAATTATTACATAGGCAGCACAATAAGCAGGTGCTCTATAATGGTTCTATCATGGCTCTCTGTCACATTGCTTTTGGGTGCTGACTTCGTTATGGCTGTGCTTTGTTACAGTCTGTTACATACAGTACAGTCATAAGTTAACAAAGTCAGCACTCAAAAGCAATGTAACACAGAGCCATGATAGAGCCATGACAGAACACCTGCTTATTGTGCTGCCTGTGTGATTATCATAATGCTGATGATCATAAGTAGGGATGAGCCGAACACCCCCCTGTTCGGTTCGCACCAGAACATGCGAACAGGAAAAAAATTCGTTCGAACACGCGAACGCCGTTAAAGTCTATGGGACACGAACATGAATAATCAAAAGTGCTAATTTTAAAGGCTAATATGCAAGTTATTGTCATAAAAAGTGTTTGGGGACCCGGGTCCTCCCCCAGGGGACATGAATCAATGCAAAAAAAAGTTTTAAAAATGGCCGTTTTTTCAGGAGCAGTGATTTTAATAATGCTTAAAGTCAAACAATAAAAGTGTAATATCCCTTTAAATTTCATACCTGGGGGGTGTCTATAGTATGTCTGTAAAGGGGCGCATGTTTCCCGTGTTTAGAAAAGTCTGACAGCAAAGTGACATTTTGAAGGAAAAAACACATTTAAAACTACCGCGGCTATTGCATTGCCGACAATACACATAGAAGTTCATTGATAAAAACGGCATGGGAATTCCCCACAGGGCAACCCCGAACCAAAATTAAAAAAAAAAAAAATGATGTGGGAGTCCCCCTAAATTCCATACAAGGCCCTTCAGGTCTGGTATGGATATTAAGGGGAACCCCAGCCAAAATTAAAAAAAAAAATTGACGTGGGGTTCCCCCTAAATTCCATACCAGACCCTTCAGGTCTGGTATGGATTTTAAGGGGAACCCCGCGCCAAAAAAAAAAAAAAAAACGGCGTGGGGTCCCCCTAAAAATCCATACCAGACCCTTATCCGAGCACGCAACCTGGCAGGCCGCAGGAAAAGAGGGGGGGACGAGAGTGCGGCCCCCCCCCTCCTGAACCGTACCAGGCCACATGCCCTCAACATTGGGAGGGTGCTTTGGGGTAGCCCCCCAAAACACCTTGTCCCCATGTTGATGAGGACAAGGGCCTCATCCTCACAACCGTGGCCGGTGGTTGTGGGGGTCTGCGGGCGGGGGGCTTATCGGAATCTGGAAGCCCCCTTTAACAAGGGGACCCCCAGATCCCGGCCCCCCCCTGTGTGAAATGGTAAGGGGGTACTTACCCCTACCATTTCACTAAAAAACTGTCAAAAATGTTAAAAATGACAAGAGACAGTTTTTGACAATTCCTTTATTTAAATGCTTCTTCTTTCTTCTTTCTTCCTTCATCTTCTTCTTCTTCTGGTTCTTCTGGCTCTTCTGGTTCTTCCTCCGGCGTTCTCGTCCAGCATCTTCTCCGCGGCGTCTTCTATCTTCTTCTCCTCGGGCCGCTCCGCACCCATGGCATGAGGGGGGAGGCTCCCGCTCTTCTCTTCATCTTCTTCTCTTCTTCATCTTCTTCTTCATCTTCTTCTTCTTCTTTTTCTTCTTCTTCTTCTTCCTTCTTCTCTTCTTCTCTTCTTCCTGTCTTCTCCGGGCCGCTCCGCAATCCATGCTGTGGCATGGAGGGAGGCTCCCGCTGTGTGACGGCGTCTCTTCGTCTGACGGTTCTTAAATAACGGGGGGCGGGGCCACCCGGTGACCCCGCCCCCCTCTGACGCACACATGACGGGACTTCCCTGTGGCATTCCCCGTGACGTCACAGGGAAGTCCCTCAAGTCACCGTGCGTCAGAGGGGGGCGGGGTCACCGGATGGCCCCGCCCCCCGTTATTTAAGAACCGTCAGACGAAGAGACGCCGTCACACAGCGGGAGCCTCCCACCGTGCCAGCATGGCTGCGGAGCGGCCCGGAGAAGACAGGAAGAAGAGAAGAAGGAAGAAGAAGAAGAAGAAGAAGATGAAGAAGAAGATGAAGAAGAGAAGAAGATGAAGAGAAGAGCGGGAGCCTCCCCCCTCATGCCATGGGTGCGGAGCGGCCCGAGGAGAAGAAGATAGAAGACGCCGCGGAGAAGATGCTGGACGAGAACGCCGGAGGAAGAACCAGAAGAGCCAGAAGAACCAGAAGAAGATGAAGGAAGAAAGAAGAAGCATTTAAATAAAGGAATTGTCAAAAACTGTCTCTTGTCATTTTTAACATTTTTGACAGTTTTTTAGTGAAATGGTAGGGGTAAGTACCCCCTTACCATTTCACACAGGGGGGGGGCCGGGATCTGGGGGTCCCCTTGTTAAAGGGGGCTTCCAGATTCCGATAAGCCCCCCGCCCGCAGACCCTTACAACCACCGGCCACGGTTGTGAGGATGAGGCCCTTGTCCTCATCAACATGGGGACAAGGTGTTTTGGGGGGCTACCCCAAAGCACCCTCCCAATGTTGAGGGCATGTGGCCTGGTACGGTTCAGGAGGGGGGGGGGGCCGCACTCTCGTCCCCCCCTCTTTTCCTGCAGCCTGCCAGGTTGCGTGCTCGGATAAGGGTCTGGTATGGATTTTTAGGGGGACCCCACGCCGTTTTTTTTTTTTTTTTTGGCGCGGGGTTCCCCTTAAAATCCATACCAGACCTGAAGGGTCTGGTATGGAATTTAGGGGGAACCCCACGTCAATTTTTTTTTTAAATTTTGGCTGGGGTTCCCCTTAATATCCATACCAGACCTGAAGGGCCTTGTATGGAATTTAGGGGGACCCCCACATCATTTTTTTTTTTTTTTTTTTGGTTCGGGGTTCCCCTGTGGGGAATTCCCATGCCGTTTTTATCAATGAACTTCTATGTGTATTGTCGGCAATGCAATAGCCGCGGGTAGTTTTAAATGAGTTTTTTCCTTCCAAATGTCATTTTGCTGTCAGACTGTTCTAAACACGGGAAACATGCGCCCCTTTACAGGCATACTATAGACACCCCCCAGGTACGAAATTTAAAGGGATATTACACTTTTATTGTTTGACTTTAAGCATTAATAAAATCACTGCTCCTGAAAAAACGTCAGTTTTTAAAACTTTTTTTTGCATTGATCCATGTCCCCTGGGGCAGGACCCAGGTCCCCAAACACTTTTTATGACAATAACTTGCATATAAGCCTTTAAAATTAGCACTTTTGATTTCTCCCATAGACTTTTAAAGGGTGTTCCGCGGCATTCGAATTTGCCGCGAACACCCCAAATTGTTCGCTGTTCGGCGAACTTGCGAACAGCCAATGTTCGAGTAGAACATGAGTTCGACTCGAACTTGAAGCTCATCCCTAATCATAAGATACGGTGAGATGTTACTTTACACTTCATTTGGGGGAGCAGTAAACGTGCAGCGGAGCTGCATTTTTACTGCCCCCAAATCAATCCTCTTTAACTGCTTCCCGTCCAGCGACGTACCAGTACATCACTGAAATGGAAGGATGACATCTTGGTCATCACTAAAGCAATGATCAAGATCTAATCTTTTAGCCCAAGCAATTCTGCAGAAAGTAAAAGTAGTCCTAGTGGCTAAGAAGCCACTGGATTACTTTTACAGGCAGTGGAAGGGGGTTCCATCACCACCTTTATTGCTTTTAAGATGTGACCAGTAGCATCCGGTTTCTGGGTGAGAGGGATGAATGTTGTTCCTCCAACTGTGTAATGTCAAAAAACGGAAGTGACGAGGATTTCATCACTCCCGGTTTCAGGCTCATGTAAAGAAGCCATCACCAGCTTGAACAAGCATCTGATCAAACTGATCTTGGTTTGATCAGATGCTTTGGAGGCCAGAGGACAGTTATGGGGTCTAAAAGACCCCAGATCTCCCAATAAAGAGGACCTGTCATGGCCCATGCTATCACAAGCAGTGTTTTTTTTTTTTTTTTTTTTTTTTGATTGTCAGCCACAGTTTTTCTGACTATGACTCTGGTGTTCTCCCTTTTTTATTTTCTTTGTAGTTTTTACATTTCTGTTAGCGTAAGTCCTTAATTTAAAGTGCACCAAACACCACTTTTCATTCAACACAGAGAGGGCAGAACACTGATAAACAATAAATTGGCAGACATGTTCACCCAGTTGCAGCGTATTGCCAAGTTGGCTGCAGTGATGATGAGGATGGAGGGGATGATGAGTTCACTGACATGACTTGGGTGCCGGATAGAGCAGAGATGGAGAGTGAGGGGTAGGTACAATTCCAACGAGGCAGGATGTCCTCCAGAGGCAGCCATCATAGAAGAGTAGAGAGCAGCCAACCCATTCCATCAGATTGTGGAGCTATCTCCCAGCCCACTTCTCACAGCTTAGCTTTGTGGGCCTTTTTTTAGCACATGTGCAGCCAATCACACTGTTGCAATTTGCAATCCCTGCCACAAGCAGATCAAGCATGGCAAAAACGCCAGCCATTTGGTCACCACATGCTTGAAAAGGCATTTAACCTCCCACCATTCAGCCCATTGGCAAGAGCACCTGAAAGCTACACACAAGGGACACAAATTATTTTTGTCCTCACCTTTCATGTCTACCCTTACTATAGGAATATATCAACCACAAAAAACACTCTTGGGGAGAATATTCACTAAGCAAACTCATGAATATAAAACTAAAAGTGAATGAATAAAAATGTGTTCATAACGTTTAACATAAGAGAGGGATCTCATATGAGCATTGCACAGTTGCATATACTAAAAAAAAAAACACAAGAAAAGTCCATCAAGTGATTACACCCAGAAGTTAATCTAATTTAGGTAAGACAACTCAATGGTTCAGCATCTAATGAAGTTTTTAAATGTTTCAGAGAAGTAATCAATATAGTCTCCTTATGAAAAATAAATCGGCGCAATCGTCCTTAAATGGCACAAATAACAGGTATGCATGGTAGATAAGACTTCACATATGATACTTATAGATGTACATCAAACATCAGGGAAAGGCAATGAGTACTCTTACCCCATGGTGTGGACCCACACGCCAGCGGTGGTGAGTTGATCAAGCATAAAACGATCCTCCATGATAAATCATCCAACCAGGATCTCTGCAAGCAAGGCGTTGCGTAAAGACATCAACTTCCAGGAAGTTCCTTGACAAGTAATCACCATCTGAACATCAGAGAGAAGGAGTATTCCTTCCAGCAGTCAAAAAACAAAACTTTTTCACACTCTCCACTTAAGGACCCCACTGTTTAGCTTCCAACCAGCAGTCTTACGTAAGACTTGGGTTGATATATTCCTTTAGCGCTGCATTATATATTTCCTGCACTTTTTCACAATTCAAATCATTGTTGATGCTGGCTGCTGTTATTATTTTTCATAATTTATTTGTGTGTTGCTGGTAGCGCAACTTTGTTATATATTTTTTGTGTACCCTTACTATATCTCATGACCTCTCAGTAGCCTCCACTGACAGGGATGATGGTATAACAAAGGGTGTCACAGGTCCTTGCAACATGTCTGCCAGCAGCACACCACCAGCTGTAGAGTATAGCAGGCAAATTTCTCTGCTCCAGCTGCTGCATCGAAAAAAATAATACACTCCCTGACACCCACATGCCCAGCATCTAAATTCCAGCTTGGCCAAATTGCTAGCTTTACAACTCCTGCCTTTCCGTCTGGTGGATTCTGCCCCTTCTGTGAATTTGCAGAATGTGCTCTACCACAATGGCAGGTACCCAGTCATTATTTCTTTGCACGTAAGGCCATTCCAGCTCTGTACCATCACATGAAGGCAACATTTTGGCACAGCTGGGCAAGGTAGTCAGCAGCAAGGCCCACATTACTGCTGACACAAGGTCCAGCAAGCATGGTCAGAGGTGATATATTTCATTCACAGCACACTGGGTAACTGCTTGCAACTAGGAAAGATGCAGGACAGGGCTCAGCGCTGGAGCTTGTTTTGTCACCATGTCTCCATACAGCTAGTAGTGATGCTTCAGCTGGTCTGTCTAGGGCAAGGGTCTCAAACGGGCGGCCCTCCAGCTGTTGTGAAACTACAAGTCCCATGAGGCATTGCAAGGCTGACAGTTACAAGCATGGCTCTTACACGCAGAGGCATGATGGGACTTGTAGTTCCATAACACCTGGAGGGCCACCAGTTTGAGACCCCTGGTCTAGGGGATAAGAACCACACCAGACCAAAGATTCTTTCAGCTCTGTAGGGGCAGGCCCAGAGGTAGTTCATGCCACGGCAGCTTGAGCCAGGAATGGTGGTGTGCGATAATGGCACTAACCTACTGTCCGCCCTTTGATAGGGAAAGTTGACACATGTACCATGCCTGGCACGTGTCCTCAATTTGGTGGTGCAGCATTTCTTAAACATGTACCCAGGTTTGCAAGATCTTCTAAGAGTCTGTATCCATTTCAGGCAGTCATATACAGCCAGTGTTCAGTTGGCTGAAATTCAGCGGGAATTCCACTTCTGTAGGTTTGGCACAAGGTCAGTCTCAGGGCAGCTTGGCTTTTTTTCCCCCACGCCAAAGGCTGCTGATAAAGGATGCATGCACTGTACTGTCACCTGTTGAGGAGATGACAAGGATGGTGAGCCGTGACAATGCATGCATCAGTGACACAATCCCTCTTGTGTTCCTGCTGGAGCATGCTCTGCGTGGCATTATGGACAGGGCACTCGAGGCAGAGCAGCGGGAGGAAGAGGAGGACTTCCTTTTCTCTCAAGGCCCGCTTTATGCAAACACCATTCTTGTGACGCCACAGAACACGCAAAAGGAGAGGGAGGAGGAGGAGGATTATGGAAGTTTTGGAGGCATTGAGGCAGAGGAAGACAAACGTCAAACCTTAAGAGATTATTTTCAGTCCCCAGAAACCTTGGGAGTAGTTTGTGACTAGGAGGCAGTTCCAGGTACTCTGTAAGCCTCAGTGACTCTGAGGACTCTGCTTCTCATGCCTCTACGAAGTTGCGGTGCATGGGCTACCTTATTCTTCAAAGCCCGTGAAAGGACCAGAGAATTTTTGGCATCAGGGATAAGGATCATTATTAGTTGGCAACCTTCCTTGACCACAGTTACAAGGTGAACATTTCAGAACTCATCCTGCCCTCACAGAGGGAGCACAGGATAAAATCTCTTGAGGATACCTTAAAGAGGAGTTTATATAATGCCTTTTCAGACTCTGGTAGGTTACAGTCTCATGGAAAAGCTAGTTTTGAAGCTTCTATTGGTCAAAATAGGAGCAGTGGAGAAGGGAGCTGCCTCAGTGATGTCAGCTTCAAGATCCCATTGGCAGCGTCTGCATCTTAAAGTGGAAGATTATCTAGGGGCAAAAACAGACATGGAGAGCTTTCTAGTAGATGATCCACTGGGTTTCTGGGTCATGAGAATAGACCACTGGCCAGAAGTTGCCCAGTTTGCAATTGAGCTTCTGGGCTGACCTGCATCCAGCGTGCTTTCTGAATGGGCATTCAGTGCTGCCGGGGGTTTTGTGACAAATAAAAGAGCGTATCGGTCCACAGACTCCGTGGACTGGCTGAGATTTGTTAAAACGAATCAGTCCTGGATTAGCAGCAGCTATCAAGCCCCTGATGTCGATGTCACTGATTAAGTGTTATTGGGATCTGGAATCTCTGCAAGACTGTCTAGGCTGCCTAGCTCTGTGGGTGTTGATTTTATCTTGCAGTCATTTTTTGGTATAGGTTTCATGGGCACAATTAACACCCAAGGACCAGTTTTTGCGCACCTGTTTGACAGGTGCATCAAATGTAAACTTTTTACAGCAAAGCCAATTCTTGCTTTCATCAAGAATACCTCTAGAAGATTACGGGGTGAAGGCACCACCAACACCCAAAGACCTATTTTTCTGCAACTGTGTGACAGAGGCATCAAATTTCAACTTTTTAAAGCAAGGCCAATTCTTACTTTCATCAAGAGTACCTCTATAGGGTTAAGGTGTGAATGCACCACCAACACCCAATTTTTCCACACCGGTTACGGAAAATATAAAAATATAAATTTGCAAACTGTCCACCTGCAGCGAAGAGGACCATATGGAACCCCAAGGAGGTGACAACGCAAGAAAGACAAACACAAATATCCTCAATATATAGCGCTGGGGGATGTAAGTCTATACAGCCAAACCCACGATGCTTATAATGCTGCTGGCTGATACTTGTATTCCCACCAAGATGGATGACTCCACAAGATTAGAAAGTTTATGTAAACATGTATAATTTATTAAAATAATAGTCATAAGAAAAAGTAATTAACAACAGACTTTTCAATGATAGATACCATCATCCCAATATTATAACAGTGAGATTGGCTCCACATACCATGCCTGAGACAGTGCGGGAGAGGAGATAGGAAAGATTCTGCCCGGGTAAAATCACCCAATCTCCAAGATGGTGGGCTGAACCAATTTCAAAATGGATTGTACTGTGTGAAGCTTTGCTGTACGGCCACTGTGAAGTGCAGAATTAGGCCTCATGCACACGAGACGCTGTTAAACTCACGTTCAGAGGCAGTTGGACACTTTTTTCAACTGCCCCTGAACCCATTCAATGTTATCCTATGTGTCCATGTACACAGTCTCATTTTTAGGCAGTTGCGTTTAACCTAGTTTTTCCAGAAGCAAAAAAATGGGTTCAGACCCAAAAGCTTTCCACGTTTCAGACGCTAAACGTGGGGTTTAGCCGCGTTTGCGTTTATAAGTGTTTTTAAAGGAACATTTTACAACCCGAATTTGGGGCCCCATATCTCGGTGACACTTGGTGCTAGGAATCCCAATTTTGGTGTGATAACACAGTTGGACAAACACTATAACATAATCAAATTTGGGGTTCCTAATACCAAGTGGCCCCGAGATATGGGGCCCCAAAGTCAGGTCACAAAATGTCATTCTCTGCTCTGCAGACGTTTCTAGACGCAAACGCGGTAAAACACGGCTAAACGCGGCATGCAAACGCGGCAAAACAGCTTTTCTAAACGCCGGTTTCAGCTTTTAAAAACGTGTTCAGCAGAGTTTGCACCGGCGTCTCGTGTGCATGAGGCCTTACCGGTGTGGGTGGCGGGGAAGTACTAGCGATGCGCCTGTGTGGGCATCAGCTGCTGTGAAGAGGTGAGCCTGCTATACTCTCTGGAGCTGGGAGGTAGTCCACCTGGGATGAACAGATAGTGCACCGGGTTGATGCCAGAGGCTTCCAGATGCGCCAGATCCATCAGTGTGTAAATAACAGGGGGGTGATGGATGGTGCATCTCGCAGTCTGTCACACATTGGACAGAGCCTCAGTGTCCAGCTTGCTGTATAAAAAAAACAAAAAACTTCTCTAACACTTCTCCCTTACTTCCTGGACAGACTTTAGGATGTGAAAACTGTTAAAACACAGAAAGGAGTTCTCCAGCTGACCTGCTTAACACGCACCCTGCAGCTGCCCTCTCTTTTCGGGAAGTCGCTCCCACTCACCACCTCAGGTGCATGGTTTTCCAATGCAATCAGTGATCACCGTTCTCAATAATACTGTACATAGCCAGTTCTTTTCTACCTTACTTTCATCTTGCATTGATCATTCATTTGTGTACAGGAGCTGAGCAATAAGATAACAGCCTATGTGGATCAGAACTGTACTATTGAAAGAAGGATGTCCTGAGTTCTGTAAGGATCACCATGCACTATACAATATGATTGTGAAATCTCCATTAGATCTACCATCAACTATGTAGTGCAAGAGCAGGTCTGATTGGTTACAGAGCGATTGGATAGATGGTGTGTCCTCCTATTATATAGTTTTGGTAAATCTAAAGGAAATTGTGCAGAGATTGTACAATTAGATTGTATAGTACATTGGCCACCTTTATAAACTTAAATATAACTAGTTAGGATTTCAGTGCCATTAATTGTTAATGGCACCCCTAATACAGTAGCAAACACACATTTTGCCATGTGCAAAAATGAGTGACAAACACAGCAAAATGCAGAGTAAAATGGTGCAAACTGCTACACGCCAAAATGTCCCATGAGCTACTATGCCATGTAGGGCAGCTCATTGAAATCAAGGGGCTGCCCTATGCGTGTTGTGGGAAAAATGAGCCAAAAAAATGCATGCTCCCACTGTGAATGGGGCCTAAAAGTGAAATCGGTGTGTTTACACAAGAACAAGTCACATTCACATCTGTGCATTTCCGAACACGTGACAAACTGCACTGAAAAAAAAACATTTCAAAAATGCACTGCAAATGCGCATTGTCATTACACTTTAAAAGGCTCCCCAAGTGCGGGTAGCAGGCATGCGTTTGCCGTGCAACAAATACACTGTAAATTCACCAAAAAGTGTGGTAAAAATGCACCACGCTCCACTCCAAAAAAAGTTCTGGAACTTCTTTGGGGCACTTGTCGCACTGGGCTGAGTGTCTCTGTCCACTTTGTCCTCCTATATATCTCCATTGGCTCCCGCTGCTGTCAATTAAAGCCAGTGATGAGGAAGCAGGGGGATAGGGAAGAGTCCCACTGTCTGTCAAAAACTGGTACACACAGAATCTAGTTCAGCTGTGCATAATAACCAATCAGAATCTAGGTTTTATTGTCAAAGCTTAAGGCCCCTTTCACACGAGGGGGACTCCATGGAAGCGTCCGTTGATCTCCGCTGAGCCGGCGGATGACAGGTCCCTCTCTGCTCACTGAGCGGGGAGGGGCTTATCAGGCACCGCTGCCGCCAATGGAGGGATCGGATGAAAACGGACAGCATGTCAAAACTGACAGGTGGACCTGAACGGTCCGATCGTGTGAAAGGGGCCTAACTGAACAAACTGAAGTTAGAAGCTGATTGGTTACTATGCACACCTGCACCAGATTTTGTTGTCACCAGTTTTAGTAAATCTCCCCCTTGGTGCGCCTCTTCTCCACCAGGGCTTCCTTTCCACTGTGTCACCACCTCCACACCAGTGAGAATGCACCAGAATTGTGCCCACTTTCACCAAAAAGTGGTTCAAATAGCACTTTTTCCTTAAGCCTGGGTTCACACTAGCGTAATCTCAGAGACTGTCCGGGTGCGAATCACATGCGATCTCTGAGCAATGCAATTTCAGGCATGCAGTTGTATGCCTGAACTTGCATTGGATTCGCACAGAAAATAGTGCAGGGACTTGTTTTTCCCCGCACTAAAATCGGATTGCATGGGTGTTCTCACCTATGCAATCCGATTCCTGTGCGAGTTCACAGTTTGCACTGCGATCTGTGAACTAAACTGGGGGTGTTATTAACTTTGTTAATGACACCCACAGCAGTTAGCACAAGGCAGTGTGAACTGCCTGCGGGAGAGGAGCGATGCAGGAACCGGCATTGGTTCCTGCATCGCACTAGTCAGAACCTGGGGTTAGGATCCTTCACCACTATTGATCAGGATGTTCCCAATGTTCATATTTCATGCCAGCCACAGGGAAGGACAAAAATGCCCATATAGCAAAAAAAACTCACATTCTATAAAAACAATTCACACTTTTATTGGAAACTGTGGGCCTGCCATATTTTTTAGGAGATGCATTTGAAGCTCACTTAGTTCCTTTTGGCCTTTTCCTGTGAGTGTGTCTCTTTTTTCCTGTGAGTGTTTCTCAAGGAACAAGAGGGGAAGGGCAGCAGCAAAAATTAAGCGTACGATACTACAACCCCCTTCCCCAGAGTGAAGCTTTGAAGCTCAAAGCAGCACTCGCCAACATCCTCCCCAGTGGCTCTATTAACAGCCTTTTGAGGCCAGGTTTTTGCTAAATAAAAAATGTCCCTGAATCCCCCGCATGACAAGCACTAGTATACCACCTTGGCAATTCATCTGCTTCCATACCAGCTGTTGAAACAGCCCCTTCCTCTATTTCATGGCCTTGGTGGTAACATATTAACCTTTTCCATTACTATTTTTTGTTAAACTTTATTTACAGATTTAATTTTCTTTTTATACTTTTAATTTTGTTACATTTGACATGTAGCACCCTCCCCAACCTCCTGAGGTCTAGTGGTGACCCCCAGAAGCAGGAAGGGCCAACAATCCTCCTCAGGGTGCAGGTTACTAGGCATGGTGTGAGATGTGCAAGGTAGAAAGATGGACGCCAGTCACTTTTAGAAATTAACAAAGAAGTTTATTTCTCTTAAAAGGAAAACTGTGGGAGAGAGGGGTAGGGCACAGTACACCCTTAGTCAAATGCAATTACAAATTAGCAGACTGGTAGACTCCTCAGACAAAATTTAGAAAAAGGCAGACAGCAATACAGAAACTGTGCCTTTAAGCTGAACCCAGCAATCTGTACTTTGTAGCAACAGCTATCTCCCATAGCAATAAACTCAACTCACAGCATCTCACTGAATTTCCTCGGATGAGTTCTCTCCTGAAGCTTCCCCAGCCACTTCAAAGTCCCCGGCTTATGAAGTCTCCTCTGGTACTTCTTCAGAACTCCATCCCTCTCAGCATGCCACAGGCAACAAGAGGTGTTGACCCTCTGGCAACTTCCTCTCCCATGCTTCCAGGCATTGACCCGGCTCCCTCCAGCAGAGCCCCTGAAAACATGGCTAGGCTTTAGGCATACACCACAGCAGCTGCTTCTCACACACCTACCCAAACCGCAGTTTGGGTGGAAAGGACCCAGATCACCTGACCTTCTCCAAATAAATACCTTCTCTCAGCATCCTCAGTGGCCAAAGAGACTCTTACTGATTGGTTGAGAAAAGTATACACACTCATAACCTGAATTCACTGCAATTCATCAACTAATGCCAAAGGTAACAGTGCCACCTATTGATAAAATCTAGAAACCACAGTTAAAACCAGGCTTAAGAGAAACCCATTTGATCAAAAGACTACAAATTAGCCAGACTAGATACCACCTAGCACAGCTAAATTTATTCGCAGCCCTGTTTAGGACAAGGGTGCTACAGACATTTTTGACATTTGGGCTTGTGCTTGATGTCTTAAAAATGCGATGCCAGTGGTCAATTTGCCCAAGACATAAAGCTAAGGAGCTGCCTGGTAATGACCAACGCACCCTGCAAGGAGTGATGGACTTTATTGCAGAACGGCTCCCAGGTTACACACTCAGGCAGCAGAGGAAATTGCAGACAAATTAAAAAAAGCTTTGTGTTTATATATTTAGCATAGTCAAATAGTTTACAGACCTCTACTTATTTTTTCATAAGTATACTGTATTTGTTATACTATGCTGTGTTTTTATTGTGGAAAACACACTTTGTGTCTGCATAGTTTAAACTATTCTACATGGATATGCTAAAATACTAGCTTGCTGCTGGTCATTTTTTTCTGACATTCAAAACTCCTGCCTTTTGTGTAAGCCATTCCCCTTTTCAGTTTGCTCACAAAACTACCCTGCTGCTGGTAATTTTTTTCTTATGAGTCTCAGATGATGCATTTGAATTTCTAGTGTATCAAAGAACCTGCCTTATTTGTGTTTCCACATTTAAGCCTATTCTACCTGGTTGCACTTATATACTTTCCTGGTACTGAACAATTTTCACCAAACTATGCCCAAGGATTATAGCTCTGATATTTTTGAAAAATTGAGTGTATGGAGATTGGAGAGGGCTATATTGCAGTTAAAAAAAAGCAGCAAGATGCTGATAAAATAGGCAGCTCTTGAATTGACTGTAGGCAACAACTGCTTAATTGCCCCAAACTAAAAGTTATCATTAAAAAAAAGGGGAAATAATACTCCAATTGATAGAAAAAGTAGCTATGGTGTTGACAACTGACATTCTAACTATCAGTTACACCCAAAAAGGGATTTTTGGGTAGCCAGATCTATGCACTCAGGCAGGGCACTTAAGAAAAAGCACCTGAAGCACTAAACCCCGAAGGAGCTGCTGAATAGATTTGGGCTTACCGTTACCATCTTCACAGTGTTCATATTCAATTGAAGACACTGGCTCCAACACTTAGTCCTTTTTCCAAGTTTTATTGAAGAAACAAAATATGCAATAGCAGGGTAGAGGGTGAAAGGGATTCAGGTACCCTGCATTTTGCGGTTAGAGGTAATTCCTCTATCCAGCGAGCATCAGCTCCACAGCTGGGTTTAACAACCACCGGATAGGTCTCTCTCAACCAACCTAGCAGCCGTTGCGATGCTCGGATACGGTCTCTGCCACAGACCTGACAATCTTGAATAAACTGATTGCTGTGCTTGATACGGTCTCTGCCACAGACCTTACAATCTTGAATAAACTGATTGCTGTGCTTTACACGGTCTCTTCCACAGACCTGACAATCTTGAATAAACTGATTGCTCTGCTTGATCCCAGATGCGTCTCCGACTGAGTTCCCAGTAGGGATGAGCCGAACACCCCCCGGTTCGGTTCGCACCAGAACCTGCGAACGGACCGAAAGTTCGCACGAACGTTAGAACCCCATTGACGTCTATGGGACTCGAACATTCAAAATCAAAAGTGCTCATTTTAAAGGCTAATTTGCATGGTATTGTCCTAAAAAGGGTTTGGGGACCCGGGTCCTATCCCAGGGGACATGTATCAATGCAAAAAAAACTTTTAAAAACGGCCGTTTTTTCGGGAGCAGTGATTTTAATGATGCTTAAAGTTAAAAAAAAAGTGAAATATTCCTTTAAATATCGTACCTGGGGGGTGTCTATAGTATGCCTGTAAAGTGACGCGTGTTTCCCCTGTTTAGAACAGTCCCTGCACAAAATGTCATTTTTAAAGGAAAAAATCTCATTTAAAACTGCTTGCGGGTTTAATGTAATGTCGGGTCATGGCAATATGGATGAAAATCAGTGAGACAAACGGCATGGGTACCCCCCAGTCCATTACCAGGCCCTTTGGGTCTTGTATGGATATTAAGGGGAACCCCGCACCCAAATTAAAATAAGGAAAGGTGTGGGGCCACCAGGCCCTATATACTCTGAACAGCAGTATACAGGCGGTGCAAACAAGACAGGGACTGTAGGTTTGTTGTTAAGTAGAATCTGTTTGTAATTTTGAACGGGTACATTTTTAACGTGTTTAGCTCCAGCCAAAGAATGGAAAACATAGGGAAGGGTTATCATCCCTGTGACATTTGTTTTGCTGTCTTTCCTCCTCTTCAGAAGATTTCACCTCACTTTTTGTCCCAATGAAAAATGTTTTTTGAAAATTTGGGTTTTTTTGTGGAACAAGGATTGGAAAGCATCAGTGGAAAGGAGAATATTTTTTCCCATATTAACTCTTACAGGAGAGAATTTCCCTTCCTAGGGGTAGATTTCATCTCACTTCCTGTTGTCTCCTTCCGTTTGCAAGTAGGAGTCGTTTGTAAGTTAGATGTTTGAAAGTAGGGTCCTGCCCTATATACTCAGCAGAAATTTGGGCCTTAGGTGTTGCTGTGGCCACAACACTGTAAGCCCTCACAGGGCCCTGCTGTGAAATATTAGATCAAGAATTGTAATTACATGCCCCTGTTGAACAGGAGCTGAAAAATTAGGCCTTAGGCACTGGTGCTGGTGCCACAACACTGCAACCCCTCACAGACACTCTAGTTGGAATGCAGGAACGAGCCCTGCTGCAAAGTATTACATAAAAAATTGTAATTACACGCCCCTGTTAAACGGGCTGAAAAATTGTGCCTTAGGCACTGGTGGTGGCGCCCAGAACCAAAAATGTTCTTACAAGCTATCAGCGTGATGATTGAGGAGGAAGAGGATAATTACTCAGGGATAGTCACTCAGCATCAGCATAGGCAGTCTTTGAAGGGATCTGAGATTTCAAAAAAAATGATTCGGTTACATCAGCATCAGGTGCTTGGTAGCTGGTGGTGATCCAAGACTGATTCATTTTTATGAAGGTCAGTCGATCGACCGAGTCGGTGGACAGACGCACCCTGTGATCGGTTACCACGCCTCCAGCAGCCCTGAATGTGCGTTCTGAAAGAACGCTGGATGCAGGACAGGCCAGTAGCTCAATTGCATACTGTGCAAGCTCTGGCCAGTGATCCATCCTCAAGACCCAGTAACCCAGAGGATTTTCGGTGGGAAAGGTGTCCAAGTCTGATCTTGCCCCTAGGTATTCCTGCACCATGTAAAACAGACGCTGGCGATGGTTGCTGGAACCGATCATACCTTGGGGCTGCGGACCAAAAAATTGTCTGAACGCATCAGTCAGACGGCCACCTTCTCCACCGCTCCTTCTTTGACTGACCGAAGCCTCAGCAACACGTTGTCCAGAAACAGGAGTTTGTAACCTCCCAGTCTCTGGGAACGCGTTGCACAGACCTTTCTGCAAGGCCTCCCGAAGATGTTTCATCCTCTGCTCCCTCTGCGATGGCAAGATAAGGTCCGCAACCTTACCCTTGTAACGTGGATCAAGGAGGGTTGCCAGCCAGTATTGGTCCTTCTCCTTGATACCACGAATACGAGGATCCTTATGCAGGCTTTGCAGGATCAGGGAGGCCATGCAGCGTAGGTTTGCTGAGGCATTCGGTCCGGAGTCCTCTGGGTCACTGAGGACGACATGGTCCGCAGCCACCTCCTCCCAGCCACGTACAAGTCCATGTGTTTCTTGGGACTGATCCCTTAAAGACTGCTGCTGATGCTGAGTGCCAGGCTCCACCTCCATACTGACACAATCTTCCTCCACCTCCTCCTCCTCGTCCTCTTCCTGTGTGATCGGCGGGCACGCAGGAACACTGTCTGGATAAAGGGGGCCTTGAGAGCTAAGGAAGTCCTCCTCTTCCTGCCTCTGTTCTGCCTCAAGTGCCCTGTCCATTATTCCACGCAGCGTATGCTCCAACAGGTGGACAAGGGGGACAGTGTCACTGATGCATGCACTGTCACTGCTCACCATCCTCGTGGCCTCCTCAAATGGTGACAGGACAGTGCATGCATGCCTGATCATGGCCCACTGGCGTGGGGAAAAAAAAACAAGCTCCCCTGACCCTGTCCTGGTGCCATAGTCCCACAGGTACTCATTGATGGCCCTCTGCTGCGTGTGCAGCCGCTGCAGCATGGCCAACGTTGAGTTCCACCTGGTGGGCATGTCACAGATTAGGCGGTTCTTGGGCAGGTTAAACTCCTTTTGGAGGTCCGTCAGCCGAGCACTGGCATTATATGACCGGCGGAAATGCACAAAGACTTTCCTGGCCTGCCTCAGGACATCCTGTAAGCCCGGGTACCTGCCCAAGAACCGCTGCACCACCAAGTTAAGGACGTGAGCCAAACAGGGCACATGGGTCATTTGTCCCTGTCGGAGGGCAGAGAGGAGGTTGGTGCCATTGTCGCAAACCACCATTCCTGCCTTAAGTTGGCGTGGCGTAAACCACCTCTGAACCTGCCCCTGCAGAGCTGACAGAACCTCTGCCCCAGTGTGGCTCCTGTCCCCCAAGCACACCAGCTCAAGCACCGCATGGCATCTTTTGGCCTGCGTACTTGCGTAGCCCCTTGAATGACTACGGAGCACCGCTGGTTCCGAGGAAGAGGCCATGGAGGAAGAAGAAGAAGAGGAGGGGGTGGAGGAGAGAGGTGTGTCACAATCATTAGCATTTTGGAGGCGTGGTGGCGGAACAACCTCCAACACTACTGCACCTTGTCCTGCATCCTTCCCAGCTCCCAGCAGAGTCACCCAATGCGCCGTGATACTTAGGTAACGTCCCTGTCCATGCCTGCTGGACCATGAGTCAGCGGTAATATGCACCTTACCACTGACCGCCCTGTCCAGCGAGGCATGGACATTGCCTTCCACATGCCAGTAGAGAGCTGGAATTGCCTTCCGTGAGAAAAAGTGGCGTTTGGGTACCTGCCACTGAGGAACCGCACATTCCACAAACTCACGGAAGGGGGCAGAGTCTACCAACTGAAAAGGCAGCAGTTGAAGTGCTAGCAATTTTGCCAAGCTAGCATTCAACCGCTGGGCATGTGGATGGCTGGGAGCAAACTTCTTTCGGCGGTGCAGCAGCTGGGGCAGGGAAATTTGCCTGGTACAATCTGACGTCGGTGTACCAAAAGCAAATATATATATAGTGTAGCGCTATGTGTGTAAATAAATAGGAACAAAAAATTAGGTTCGAGCCATCTTGCAATGGCCAGAAGGTAAACAAAAAATACTTCAAAGATTGGATAAAAAGTGACTCAATTAACAAAAAAGTGCGCTATATATTACAAAATAACATGTAAAGCATAATAGCAATACACCAGTGAAATGTGAAAACAAAAGCAAAATATAAATGGATAAGAAATCAGCCGTGAATAAAGTCCATAAATGTTTAAAATGTGTTCTTGATAAAAATCAAAAACCACCACCAACAGTCTCTGAGGATTAACTGATGAAGACAGCAACGGGATATCACTGGTGGGTGAAACGGTAAAACACCAAATACAATGTGACGTCTAGGTATGTGACAGGACCATCACCATAGCATCTGAGGAGGCTTACCGGAAGCAGGGGACTTGAAAAGACATACGTCTTACAAGTCTCAAAAAGCTTGTTTAGCCGCCAGGGCTGGCAGGATAAAACATCGGGTATCCACAGCTTCAAATAGGGGGAAGGGAAGATCTGTCAACAGCTTCAACCGTCCAGACGTATCAGCAGGCCAACCGGATGTTTAATTGAAACCATGAGAGAAAGAAGACTCACATGGCATGATATCGTTTAAAAAGCATGCATTTATTGAAACAATAAAAAAAGGAACACTCACATGATATAAGATCGTAAACAGCTTAAATGGTATCAAACGCGGTGATCATAGGGGGTCCACCCAACATGTTTCGGCTAACAAGCCTTCATCTGGGGTGTGGACCCCCCCTATCCCACCGCTATTTAAACTAGAAATGACCCCCACTGGGAGTGTCACAACCCAGGAAGTGACCAACTGACGTCACTTCCGATTCTCGAATAAATACTTACAAACTATATGTAAAATATATTATAGAAACAATAAGCGGTATTTATACCGCTGGTCTAAAACCTCAGGGTCAGAAGTAAGCATAAACATAAAATAATGCTGATGTTGTGGCCGGCCGATCCGGAAGTATTCGGAATGAAAAGCCAAGCCTCCTTCTCGGCACGGCCAAATTACATAGGACAGAGCGCCGTCACGCTCCGCCCCCTCTGTTCAGCCAAGCACTGAGGCCGTGCGCAGTAGCGGAAATCACAAAGAGGAAGTCCGCCACCGCACCATGCCTCGTATTGGGCAGTAGATCCTATGGGTCGGGGCACCATAACACCCCGCCCCCTGATCTCACATTACTAGCTATTGTAGAGAGTGTGGCTGGCCACACCCAGGGTCCGCCCACATAACCGCCCACATTACCAAAGCCAAGCCAAGCCTCTCGTCCACAGCGGCATGTGAACTTCCTGTATGGAGAGCCGTGATTGGACAGAGAAAGCCGGAATTGAATCACAGCGCTCTGGCGATGAGTAACAGTGTCAGCAGAGGTGGTGAAAACAGAGATTATAAAAAACCTATGCCGTGGGTCAAAAGATCCAGCAGGAATCCAAAAGTATTATTAAGATATTAAGTAGAGGCAAAAAAGCTTAACAGGGACTGGGTAATAATCTAACATGATAGTGACACTACCAATGAGGGACATCCCACTTAGCATATACACTCCAACACATATAGGGGAACTAACAATAAAAATCCTGCGCAAAGGGGAACATTTACCAAATGGGAAATAGATCAAAAAATGTAAAGGGTTGATATCAGAAAACTACAACTAGCGATGATAAGCAACTGTAGATAAATATTAAGAATGTTAGTTCCAGATGGTACAAGGTTAAGATAAAATATAATAAACCAGAAATAAAATAAAATAAAAATAGGAGAATCATAAATATAATAACTATGCCTGATTGATAAATGAATTGATGTCCCACTCCACGTTAATACCTTGCGGAAAGTGGGAACCCAATTCATAAATCCAGTAGGTCTCCAACCTGGAGACCCCCCTAAGTGTTGACCCCCCCGCCAGGGGGCCACATATTTATCGATGATAAGGAACTGGGTGCCCTCAGGGTTTCGATCATGGAACTCCTTGTAATGACGGGGCACAGTGTGCTTAGTACTACCTGCCTTAATAAGGTTAATGTGCTCAGAAACTCGCGTAGTAAAGGACCTAATCGTCCGTCCCACATACTGTTTGCCACAGGGGCAAGTCAAAAGATAGACTACCCCCGTCGTGGCACATGTACAAAACTGGTGTACCAAAAGCAGATTGCCCACAAGTACTTGGCTGTGACACACCTAATTCTACACCTTCATTCCTCTCAGTGCAGGTCTCAGAGAGGACTGAAGGTCTAGTGGGGTTGGAAATCTCAGCTGATGAGGAGCAAGGAGAGGTCCTCTTTGTTCTTTGTTGTGGGTCTTTTAGATGCGCTTGCCATCGAACTGCATGGCAGGTCAACATATGTCTGGTCAAGCATGTGGTACCCAAGCGGGAGATGTTTTGGCCATGTGAGATACACTTGAGACATATGTTGCAAATAGCAGTGGTGCGATCTGATGCACCCATCTCAAAAAAGGCCCACACCAAAGAACTTTTTGAATAACGCGCAGAGACTGCAGTGCCCTGCACATGTGATGCAGTCAATGTGCTGCCCTTAGGCTGGCCCCTGGAGGGCATCCTGCCTCGTTGGTGATGTGCCGCCTCCTCCTCCTCCTCTCTCCTATCAGGCACCCACGTTGAGTCAGTGACCTCATCATCCCCTCCCTCCTCATCACTGGAGCAAACCTGGCAGTATGCTGCAGCAGGGGGAGCATGACTGCCAGATTGCTGTCCTTCTTGGGCACCCCCTCTGTCCGTGCTCATGTTACTGCCTTCATCGAGCTCAGTATCATCATCAGAGCCTTCCAAACGCTGGGCATCCTCCTGGAGCATGTACCCAACACTGTGGTCAAACAGTTCGAGGGACTCCTCAGGAGGACATGGTGGAGCTAGGGAAGGAGTCACTGATGACATTGAGCCGAGGGAAGAGGCCGCTGCTTTGCCAGACAAAGCACCCTGGGCATGGGTGAGAGAGGATGAGGAGGATGAGGACGGCTTGGTCATCCACTCGACCAAGTCTACCGCATGTTGCGGCTCAACGCGCCAGCTGCCGAAAAAAAGGCCAAGCGTGTCCCATGACCATGTGCTGATGAGGATGCACCGTCTCCACGACCAGCACTAGACACAGAGCCTGCTTGCCCTCTCTTATTGGCTTGTGACTGCCTCTCCTTCTTGGCCTTCCAGACATACTAATGGCCTGTAGCTGCACTAAGCTGGGATATATATATATATATATACTGCAGCTAGCAAAATCAACTGCCTGCCTGTAGTATGAGAACACCACCAACCTTCTACAGGTAGCTTTAGCTGAACACTTTGAGGTGGACGCACCCCACTAACTTGTAGGTTTAGCTGAACACTGTGAGCAGGACGCACTGCACTAACTGTAAATAGTCTAGCTGCCTGACCGTGGTACTAATAGGATCAAAAGAACACCAGTAATTTTCTTTAGGTAGCTGTAAATACTTTAACAAGACAAGCCTGCCTGTCAGTAGGAAGGTAACAGGAACGGATCTAGCTGAACACTGTTAGCAGGACGCACTGCACTAAATGTAAATAGTCTAGCTGCCTGACCGTGGTACCAATAGGATCAAAAGAACACCAGCAATTTTCTTCAGGTAGCTTTATATACTGTAACAAGACAAGCCTGGCTGTCTGTAGGAAGATAACAGGAATGGATCTAGCTGAACACTGTGAGCAGGACGCACTGCACTAAATGTAAATAGTCTAGCTGCCTGACCGTGGTACTAATAGGATCAAAAGAACACCAGTAATTTTCTTCAGGTAGCTTTATATACTGTAACAAGACAAGCCTGCCTGTCAGTAGGAAGATAACAGGAACGGATCTAGCTGAACACTGTGAGCAGGACGCACTGCACTAAATGTAAATAGTCTAGCTGCCTGACCGTGGTACTAATAGGATCAAAAGAACACCAGTAATTTTCTTCAGGTAGCTTTATATACTGTAACAAGATAAGCCTGCCTGTCAGTAGGAAGATAACAGGAACGGATCTAGCTGAACACTGTGAGCAGGACGCACTGTACTAAATGTAAATAGTCTAGCTGCCTGACCGTGGTACTAATAGGATCAAAAGAACACCAGTAATTTTCTTCAGGTAGCTTTATATACTGTAACAAGACAAGCCTGCCTGTCAGTAGGAAGATAACAGGAATGGATCTAGCTGAACACTGTGAGCAGGACGCACTGCACTAAATGTAAATAGTCTAGCTGCCTGACCGTGGTACTAATAGGATCAAAAGAACACCAGTAATTTTCTTCAGGTAGCTTTATATACTGTAACAAGACAAGCCTGCCTGTCAGTAGGAAGATAACAGGAACGGATCTAGCTGAACACTGTGAGCAGGACGCACTGCACTAAATGTAAATAGTCTAGCTGCCTGACCGTGGTACTAATAGGATCAAAAGAACACCAGTAATTTTCTTCAGGTAGCTTTATATACTGTAACAAGACAAGCCTGCCTGTCAGTAGGAAGATAACAGGAACGGATCTAGCTGAACACTGTGAGCAGGACGCACTGCACTAAATGTAAATAGTCTAGCTGCCTGACCGTGGTACTAATAGGATCAAAAGAACACCAGTAATTTTCTTTAGGTAGCTGTAAATACTGTAACAAGACAAGCCTGCCTGTCAGTAGGAAGATAACAGGAACGGATCTAGTTGAACACTGTGAGCAGGACGCACTGTACTAAATGTAAATAGTCTAGCTGCCTGACCGTGGTACTAATAGGATCAAAAGAACACCAGTAATTTTCTTTAGGTAGCTGTAAATACTGTAACAAGACAAGCCTGCCTGTCAGTAGGAAGATAACAGGAACGGATCTAGCTGAACACTGTGAGCAGGACGCACTGCACTAAATGTAAATAGTCTAGAAGATAACAGGAACGGATCTAGCTAAACTGAATACAGTGTATATATATATATATATATGCAACACCTGGGATGCATATATATACAATACACTTTAAGTGCAGCTAACTGACTGACTGTCCTGTCTAATCTAGCTAACTCAAATAAAATGACACTGTCTCTCTCTCTCTCTCTAAGCACACCGGAACACACTGCACAGGGCCGCCGTGCAGGCGGCCTTATATAGTGTGGGGCGTGTACTAAATCCCCTGAGCCATAATTGGCCAAAGCCTCCTTGGCTTTGGCCAATTACGGCTCTCTGTTCAGGCGGCGCTGTGATTGGCCAAGCATGCGGGTCATAGTGCATGCTTGGCCAATCATCAGCAAGCAATGCACTGCGATGCCGCAGTGAATTATGGGCCGTGACGCACCACACGAATTTGGCGCGAACGGCCCATATCGTTCGCAATTCGGCGAACGACTGAACAGCCGATGTTCGAGTCGAACATGGGTTCGACTCGAACACGAAGCTCATCCCTAATTCCCAGGCTCTTCTCAAGATACCAGCCTTATGCTCGGTCCTTTCCTGAAGAGTCCTCCCCTGGTTGCTACAGTCCCTTGCTTCTTCCCGCAGGCCAGCAAAGAGACCATCCTATGGACCAATAGGCCACTAACACTTTGGGCCTTCTTCTAGAAGCTGGGCCTTGTGTCCACCGACCCCAAGGCATAATTTTAGGCAGCAGCAATTCCCCCAGGCCAGGAGGGCCATGAGGTCAGGAAGCGCGAACCCCCCTAAAAAAATGGTGTCTGCTCCTTAAATACCCCTACCCAGAATGCACGGTGGATGAACCACTCCCACCGAACTGTCTCTGGGCAAAGAGTATTCAATATGTCCAACCAGAGTGTATTTACAACATCCACCAATGGTAACAGCACCACCCATGGTCGGATGGAAATTTGCACAATCCAGCCAAACTGGTACAGAAGCCAGTAACTTTAGGTAATAATAAGCTGAGCCGAACTGTAGCTTCAACTAACTTAAATTTGAAAAGAATAGCGTCTGCTCTTCAGGAGCAGAGCGCTACAAACCCTAGCACTAGAACTCAGTCATAGTTTGCTAAAGTAGATTTAAATTGGTTGTAAACCCTTACAGACCACTTTTACCTACAGGTAAGCCTAGATTAAGGCTTATCTTTAGGTGCAAGAAATATCTCCTAAACCTATATGGTTTAGGAGATACTTCCAAAAGACAGGCACCGATGTCTACGGCGCATGCGCCGTAGACAATGACACGCAGGTGCACTGAGCGTCCCGGGAGTGACATCATCGCTGCTTCGGCCAATCACAGTGCCGGAGCCGCGATACCCGGAAAGAAGATGGACGCTTCATAGGAGAAGGGACAGCGGTGACATCGCAGTCTTCCTTGTCAGGTAGGTGACACATAATGGGCTACGATGCGATAGTAGCCCATTATGCTTTACCTTTGCAGGGAAGCAAAAAAGAAGTAAACTCATCAGGGTTTACTTCCTCTTTAAACTATAACTCTTCACCGGTACCCCCCTCTTCCCCTCACCTCCTCACCCTCTTTTTTTTTTTCTTTTCTCTCTCCCTGTTTTCTGAACATCACACAATAAACGTAGCCTCAAAGTACTGTAATCCCAAATATTTCCTATTAAAACTCAATGTTAAACACAAATACCTTGCAACCAATTCTTGCAATCAACGCCTCACGTCTTTACAGGGAAAAACAAAACTTATATATGTACAGCTTTGATATGTAAACGTATACCAGATCTTATTAATTATCTTACATTTGGTAACTATACACCTCTGACAGTTCATAAGTTTTACTGTTCTACCAGTTATTTCCTAACTGTACTTATAATATCATTTGTGA
The DNA here is from genome assembly GCA_037952925.1 of Lithobates clamitans. Lineage (NCBI taxonomy): Eukaryota > Metazoa > Chordata > Amphibia > Anura > Ranidae > Lithobates > Lithobates clamitans. The sequence goes on from JBBGZY010000608.1 coordinate 1,116,732, forward strand.
AAATGTATTTCTGTATGTTTCATTTACTTTAATAAAAACTTTATGAAAGAAAAAATAATAACTCTTCACTTTCATGCGAAAAAAATATAACCAAAAAAAAAAAAAAAAAAATTATATATATATATATATATATATATATATATATATATATAATCTCACAAAAGTCAGTACACCCCTAACAATTTTTGTAAATAGTTTATAATATCTTTTCATGTGACAACACTGAAGAAATGACACTTTGCTACAATGTAAAGTAGTGAGTGTACAGGTTCTATAATAGTGTAGATTTTGCTGTACCCTCAAAATAACTCAACACATAGCCATTAATGTCTAAACCGCTGGCAACAAAAATGAGTACACCCCTAATGCCACGTACACACGACCGGTTTTCCCATCGTAATAAACTCTCAAGGTTTTTCCGACGGAGTTCCGACGAAATTCTGCTGAAACTGTCTTGCGTACACACCAAAGTCTGATCGTCATGAATGCGGTGACGTACAGCATGTACGACGGAACTAGAAAAAGGAAGTTCAATAGCCAGTAGCCTATAGCTTCCGTCTCGTACTTGCTTCAGAGCATGCGTCGTTTTTGGTCCGTCGGAACAGCATACAGACTAGCGGTTTTCCCGATAGGAATTGGTTCCATCAGAAATATTTAGAACATGTTCTATTTCTAGGTCCGTCAGAATTTTCGAAAAAAAAAAGTCTGATGAGGCATACACACAATCGAAATATACGATGAAAAGCTTCCGTCTGACTTTTTCCGTCGGACATTCCGCTCGTGTGTACGCGACATTAGTGAAAATCTCCAAATTGGGCCCAAAGTGTCAATATTTTGTGTGGCCACCATTATTTTCCAGCACTGCCTTAACCCTCTTGGGCATGGAGTTCACCAGAGCTTCACAGGTTGCCACTGGAGTCCTTTTCCACTCATCTGAGGACATCACGGAGCTGGTGGATGTTAGAGACCTCCACCTTCTGTTTGAGAATGCCCTACAGACGCTCAATAGGGTTTAGGTCTGGAGACATGCTTGGCCAGTCCATCACCTTTACCCTCAACTTCTTTAGTAAGGCAGTGGTCGTCTTGGAGATGTGTTTGGGGTCATTATCATATTGGAATACTGCCCTGCGGCCCAGTATCCGAAGGGAGGGGATCATGCTCTGCTTCAGTATGTCACAGTACATGTTGGCATTCATGGTTCCCTCAATGAACTGTAGCTCCCCAGTGCCGGCAGCACTCATGCAGCCCCAGACCATGACACTCCCACTTCCATGCTTGACTGTAGGCAAGACACACTTGTCTTTGTACTCCTCACCTGGTTGCCACCACACACGCTTGACACCATCTGAACCAAATAATTTTATCTTGATCTCATCTTACCACAGGACATGGTTCCAGTAATTCATCTCCTTAGTATGCTTGTCTTCAGCAAATTGTTTGTGGGCTTTCTTGTGCATCATCTTTAGAGGAGGCTTCCTTCTGGGATGACAGCCATGCAGACCAATTTGATGCAGTGTGCGGCATATGGTCTGAGCACTGACAGGCTGACCCCCCCACCCCTTCAACCTCTGCAGCAATGCTGGCAGCACTCATACGTCTATTTCCCAAAGACAACCTCTGGATATGACGCTGAGCACGTGCACTCAACTTCTTTGGTCGACCATGGCAAGACCTGTTCTGAGTGGATCCTGTTGTGTTAAACCACTGTATGGTCTTGGCCACTGTGCTGCGGCTCAGTTTCAGGGTCTTGGCAATCTTCTATAGCCTAGGCCATCTTTATGTAGAGCAACAACTCTTTTTTTTTTCAGATCCTCAGAGAGTTCTTTGCCATGAGGTGCCATGTTGAACTTCCAGTGATCAGTATGAGAGCGTGAGAGCGATAAAACCAAATTTAACACACCTGCTCCCCATTAACACCTGAGACCTTGTAACACTAACGGGTCACATGACACCAGGGAGGGAAAATGGCTAACTGGGCCCAATGTGGACATTTTCACTTAGGGGTGTACTCACTTTTGTTGCCAGCGGTTTAGGCATTAATGGCTGTGTGTTGAGTTATTTTGAGAGGACCGCAAATTTACACTGTTATACAAGCTGTACACTCATCATTTACATTGTAGCAAAGTGTCATTTCTTCAGTGTTGTCACATGAAAAGATATAATAAAATATTTACAAAAATGTGAGGGGTGTACTCACTTTTGTTTGATACTGTGTGTGTATATATATATGTATATATATATATATATATATATATATATATTTATATATATATATATATTGATGTAATATTTTTAATACTTACCTTCTCTATTTGTCCTGTTTAACAATATCATTGAAAGTAGTGAAAGTAAAAGAAAATCCCAAATTTTGGATTGTGCCCAGAAAAATAATAGAAGGGAAATCTTCCAATAGCTCTGGTGACCTGGCGGTCCCTAAGGAATTTCTTTAATTTGCAGGCATTTTGGCTATAGGACAGGAAGTGAAGGGAAATCTCTGCAATTGGACACAGATGGCGAAAATAAATCTGAAAGGGGTATAACCTCCCTTAGTCTATCCAAAATGAAAAAAAAAAAAACGTTTTGTCCATAGCTCTACTTTAACCAATAAAATAAATGTGTATCACATGGCAGCAACCCTCCCTCTTAGCCCCCCTAATACTTACCTGAGCCCCATCTCAATCCACTAATGGGCACAAGTGCCTCGGCTGTCTGGGACTCTCCCTCTGCATTGGCTTAGATAACAGCAAGCGCCATTGGCTCCGCTGTCAATCAAAAGTGACTGAACCAATGAGGAGAGAGTTGAGGTCCATGTCTGAATGGCACACAGAGCAGTGGCTCGGGTGCCCCCATAGCAAGCTGCTTGCTGTGGGGGCAGGAGGGAGGGGCCAGGAGCGCCGGTGAGGGACCTGAGAAGAGGAGGATATGGGCTGCTCTGTGCAAAATCACTGCATAGAGCAGGTACATATAAAATGTTTGTTTTTTTACTCAAATTAAAAAAAAAACAAGACTTTTAACCCCTTCGTGCCAAAGGGTAAAACACATCTTAACCACTTGCCGACCACCTTACGCATATATACGTGAACAGAGCGGCACGGGCAGGCAAAATCACATACCTGGTACGTGATTGCCTTCCCGCGGGCGGGGGGTCCGATCGGACCCCCCCTTGGTGCCAGCGGCGGTCGGCATTTGTCTAGGAGCGATCAGAGATGAGGAGGAGGCCATCCGATCGTGGCCCCCCAGCTCGCGATCGCTCCAAGCCAATGAGAAACATCCCCTGCCTGTGTATAGTACACACAGGCAGAGGATGTGATGTCATCTCTCCTCGGCTTGGCAGTTTCCATTCCGACGCCGAGGAGAGAAGACATCTGAGTAAGTGTAAAACACTACACAACACAGTAGAACATGCCAAGCACACTAAACACCCCCGATCCCCCCCCGATCGCCCCCCGATCCCCCCCAATCACCCCCCCCCCCCCGTCACAAACTGACACCAAGCTGTTTTTTTTTTTTTTTTCCTGATTACTGCATTGGTGTCAGTTTGTGGCAGTTAGAAGTGGTAGGGCAGTGAGTATTAGCCCCCTGTAGGTCTAGGGTACCCCCCTAACCCCCCCTAATAAAGTTTTAACCCCTTGATCACCCCCCGTCACCAGTGTCGCTAAGCGATCATTTTTCTGATCGCTGTATTAGTGTCGCTGGTGACGCTAGTTAGGGAGGTAAATATTTAGGTTCGCCGTCAGCGTTTTATAGCGACAGGGACCCCCATATACTACCTAATAAATGTTTTAACCCCTTGATTGCCCCCTAGTTAACCCTTTCACCACTGATGACTGTATAACCGTTACGGGTGACGCTGGTTAGTTTGTTTATTTTTTATAGTGTCAGGGCACCCGCCGTTTATTACCGAATAAAGGTTTAGCCCCCCGATCGCCCGGCGGTGATATGCGTCGCCCCAGGCAGCGTCAGATTAGCGGCAGTACCGCTAACACCCACGCACGCACCGTACACCTCCCTTAGTGGTATAGTATCTGAACGTATCAATATCTGATCCGATCAGATCTATACTAGCGTCCCCAGCAGTTTAGGATTCCCAAAAACGCAATGTTAGCGGGATCAGCCCAGATACCTGCTAGCACCTGCGTTTTGCCCCTCCGCCCGGCTCGGCCCAGCCCACCCAAGTGCAGTATCGATCGATCACTGTCACTTACAAAACACTAAACGCATAACTGCAGCGTTCGCAGAGTCAGGCCTGATCCCTGCGATCGCTAACAGTTTTTTTGGTAGCGTTTTGGTGAAATGGCAAGCACCAGCCCCAGGCAGCGTCAGGTTAGTGCCAGTAGCGCTAACACCCACGCACGGCACACCTCCCTTAGTGGTATAGTATCTGAACGCATCAATATCTGATCCGATCAGATCTATACTAGCGTCCCCAGCAGTTTAGGATTCCCAAAAAGGCAGTGTTAGCGGGATCAGCCCAGATACCTGCTAGCACCTGCGTTTTGCCCCTCCGCCCGGCCCAGCCCAGCCCACCCAAGTGCAGTATCGATCGATCACTGTCACTTACAAAACACTAAACGCATAACTGCAGCGTTCGCAGAGTCAGGCCTGATCCCTGCGATCGCTAACAGTTTTTTTTGTAGCGTTTTGGTGAATTGGCAAGCGCCAGCGGCCTAGTACACCCCGGTCGTAGTCAAACCAGCACTGCAGTAACACTTGGTGACGTGGCGAGCCCCATAAGTGCAGTTCAAGCTGGTGAGGTGGCAAGCACAAGTAGTGTCCCGCTGCCACCAAGAAGACAAACACAGGCCCGTTGTGCCCATAGTGCCCTTCCTGCTGCATTCGCCAATCCTAATTGGGAACCCACCGCTTCTGCAGCGCCCGTACTTCCCCCATTCACATCCCCAACAAAATGCAGTCGGCTGCATGAGAGGCATTTTCTTTATGTCCTCCCGAGTACCCCTACCCAACGAACCTCCTGTCCTGACAATCCTGATCTTTGCATTGGTGAATGTTTTGAACGCTACCATTCACTAGTTGAGTATTAGCGTAGGGTACAGCATTGCACAGACTAGGCACACTTTCACAGGGTCTCCCAAGATGCCATCGCATTTTGAGAGACCCGAACCTGGAACCGGTTACAGTTATAAAAGTTACAGTTACAAAAAAAAAGTGTAAAAAAAAAAAAAAAAAACACAAACAAAAAAACAAAAAAAATAGTTGTCGTTTTATTGTTCTCTCTCTCTCTATTCTCTCTCTCTATTGTTCTGCTCTTTTTTACTGTACTCTATTATGCAATGTTTTATTGTTATTATGTTTTATCATGTTTGCTTTTCAGATATGCAATTTTTTATACTTTACTGTTCACTGTGCTTTATTGTTAACCATTTTTTTGTCTTCAGGTACGCCATTCACGACTTTGAGTGGTTATACCAGAATGATGCCTGCAGGTTTAGGTATCATCTTGGTATCATTCTTTTTAGCCAGCGGTCGGCTTTCATGTAAAAGCAATCCTAGCGGCTAATTAGCCTCTAGACTGCTTTTACAAGCAGTGGGAGGGAATGCCCCCCCACCGTCTTCCGTGTTTTTCTCTGGCTCTCCTGTCTCAACAGGGAACCTGGGAATGCAGCCGGTAATTCAGCTGACCATAGAGCTGATCAGAGACCAGAGTGGCTCCAAACATCTCTATGGCCTAAGAAACCGGAAGCTACGAGCATTTTATGACTTAGATTTCGCCGGATGTAAACAGCGCCATTGGGAAATTGGGGAAGCATTTTATCACACCGATCTTGGTGTGGTCAGATGCTTTGAGGGCAGAGGAGAGATCTAGGGTCTAATAGACCCCAATTTTTTCAAAAAAGAGTACCTGTCTCTACCTATTGCTATCATAGGGGATATTTACATTCCCTAAGATAACAATAAAAATGATTTAAAAAAAAATGAAAGGAACAGTTTAAAAATAAGATAAAAAAGCAAAAAAATAATAAAGAAAAAAAGAAAAGAAAAAAAGAAAAAAAAAAAAAAAAAGCACCCCTGTCCCCCCTGCTCTCGCGCTAAGGCGAACGCAAGCGTCGGTCTGGCGTCAAATGTAAACAGCAATTGCACCATGCATGTGAGGTGTCACCACGAACGTCAGATCGAGGGCAGTAATTTTAGTAGTAGACCTCCTCTGCAAATCTAAAGTGTTAACTTGTAAAGGCTTTTAAAGGCTTTTAAAAATGTATTAATTTTGTTGCCACTGCACGTTTGTGCGCAATTTTAAAGCATGTCATGTTTGGTATCCATGTACTCGGCCTAAGATCATCTTTTTTATTTCATCAAACATTTGGGCAATATAGTGTGTTTTAGTGCATTAAAATTTAAAAAAGTGTGTTTTTTCCACAAAAAATGCGTTTGAAAAATCGCTGCGCAAATACTGTGTGAAAAAAAAAAATGAAACACCCACCATTTTAATCTGTAGGGCATTTGCTTTAAAAAAATATATAATGTTTGGGGGTTCAAAGTAATTTTCTTGCAAAAAAAAATAATTTTTTCATGTAATCAAAAAGTGTCAGAAAGGGCTTTGTCTTCAAGTGGTTAGAAAAGTGGGTGATGTGTGACATAAGCTTCTAAATGTTGTGCATAAAATGCCAAGACAGTTCAAAACCCCCCCAAATGACCCCATTTTGGAAAGTAGACACCCCAAGCTATTTGCTGAGAGCCATGTCGAGTCCATGGAATATTTTATATTGTGACACAAGTTGCAGGAAAGAGACAAATTTTTTTTCTGCACAAAGTTGTCACTAAATGATATATTGCTCAAACATGCCATGGGGATATGTGAAATTACACCCCAAAATAAATTCTGTTGCTTCTCCTGAGTATGGGGATACCACATGTGTGGAACTTTTTGGGAGCCTAGCCGGGCACGGGACCCCGAAAACCAAGCACCGCCTTCAGGCTTTCTAAGGGCGTAAATTTTTGATTTCACTCTTCACTGCCTATCACAGTTTCGGAGGCCATGGAATGCCCAGGTGGCACAAACCCCCCCCAAATGACCCCATTTTGGAAAGTAGACACCCCAAGCTATTTGCTGAGAGGTATAGTGAGTATTTTGCAGACCTCACCTTTTGTCACAAAGTTTTGAAAATTGAAAAAAGAAAAAAAAAAAATTTTTCTGGTCTTTCTTCATTTTCAAAAACAAATGAGAGCTGCAAAATACTCACCATGCCTGTTAGCAAATAGCTTGGGGTGTCTACTTTCCAAAATGGGGTCATTTGGGGGGGGGTTGTGCCATCATGGCATTTTATGGCCTTCAAAACTGTGATAGGCAGCGAGGAGTGAAATCAAAAATTTATGCCCTTAGAAATCCTGAAGGTGGTGCTTGGTTTTTGGGGCCCCGTACGCGGCTAGGCTCCCAAAAAGTCCCACACATGTGGTATCCCCGTACTCAGGAGAAGCAGCTGAATGTATTTTGGGGTGCAATTCCACATATGCCCATGGCCTGTGTGAGCAATATATCATTTAGTGACAACTTTTTGTAAATTTTTTTTTGTCATTATTCAATCACTTGGGACAAAAAAAAATAAATATTCAATGGGCTCAACATGCCTCTCAGCAATTTCCTTGGGGTGTCTACTTTCCAAAATGGGGTCATTTGGGGGGGTTTTGTACTGCCCTGCCATTTTAGCACCTCAAGAATTGACATAGGCAGTCATAAACTAAAAGCTGTGCAAATTCCAGAAAATGTACCCTAGTTTGTAGACGCTATAACTTTTGCGCAAACCAATAAATATACGCCTATTGACATTTTTTTTACCAAAGACATGTGGCCGAATACATTTTGGCCTAAATGTATGACTAAAATTGAGTTTATTGGATTTTTTTTTTATAACAAAAAGTAGAAAATATCATTTTTTTTCAAAATTTTCGGTCTTTTTCCGTTTATAGCGCAAAAAATAAAAACGCCAGAGGTGATCAAATACCATCAAAAGAAAGCTCTATTTGTGGGAAGAAAAGGACGCAAATTTCGTTTGGGTACAGCATTGCATGACCGCGCAATTAGCAGTTAAAGCGACGCAGTGCCGAATTGTAAAAAGTGCTCTGGTCAGGAAGGGGGTAAAACCTTCCGGGGCTGAAGTGGTTAATGCCTAAGCCCAATTTTGCAACTTTGACGTGTTTTAGTAAAACCATACATATCATCACAACTACTGCATCCAGGTGGATTATACCTTGTTTTTTTCAGGACAAACTGGGCTTTCATTTGATGGTTTATTATTATTATAATACAGGATTTATATAGCGCCAACAGTTTACGTAGCGCTTTACAACTTGAGGGTAGACAGTACAAATACAATACACATTTTAATACAGTAGGAATCACAAGGCCCTGCTCCTTATAGCTTATAATCTAAGGGAGAAGGTCAAGAGATACAAAAGGTAACAACTGTGGGCGATGTGCTGATTGAGAAGATAAATGTACAGTAGTTAGGTGGAGGCCACATAGGCTTCTCTGAAGAGATGAGTTTTCAGGGATCGTCTGAAAGTGGATAAAGTAGGAGAAAATCGGACAGATTGGGGTAGAGCATTCCAGAGGATGGGAGAGGCTCTGGAGAAGTCCTGAAGGCAAGCATGGGATGAGGTGACAAGGGAGTTTGAGAGCAGGAGATCTTGGGAGGAGCGAAGACAACAATTAGGTTGGTATTTTGAGACTAGGTTAGTGATGTGTAAGGGGAGAAAAACCATGCTTATTTACAACAGCACTACAAATGAAATGATACATCAGAAAGAAGCAGCAACTCTCATGTGCGATATCACAAAAAATCAATATAACCAAGGACAGAGTCGCACATAGCATTTAACAGAACATACTAATCATAAGAATGTCAACAAAGTATTGATGCAATAAAAAGTCCTTATTCCAGGAAAAAAGTTAAAAATACATCCAATATTGGTAAAAAGCAGGAGTAGTTATGGCGCTGCCCTTGTGGGGTTAGAAATGTTTTTTTCTATTAGTGGACAATTCCTCTATATATTACCTGGTGTACATAACTCCTAGAGAATTATTCTTAAAAATTATATTTATGAGCGAAAGAAAAAACAAAAAAACAAAAAAACCTATATGTACCAAAATAACATGAGTATTTTAGATCTGGAATCTGTGGCTGGTACTCAGTTACTAATAATCACATTGTAATAAAAGTGAAATATCAACATAAAATACTTCAATTATTTCCACAAAGTGCATTTGTGCTAAACCAGTGCTATAAATATCATAAAGTGACTGCTGCTAAATCATACAGAATCATACAAAATGTCCAGTGCTATGAATTCCATAAAGTGACTGGTGCTAGATCATACAAAATCATACTAAATATCCAATATAAAAAGTGACTGATGTGTTTTTTAACCAGTAATCTTGGATAGGAAAAGTTCCATTTATGAAAATAAGTTCTTTTTGTGGAGTATTTTAGGATGTTCAATCTCTGAGAAACAGATTTCTGTGGGAAAACTTCTTATCCAGGTGCTGGCTCTTTAATTAGTGCCTTATCTGCATCCTCTGATACTGCTTGCACGCACAGGATTTTCTTTCCCCTGCAGGGGTGCAGGCAGTCACAGTATCTGCCACTGTATAGCAATCATAGATGTCTCCAAACTTTACTTTCCGTGTTGTTTGATGTATTACATACTGTATGAAAGAAAGGAGGGATACGCATAGCGTAAAACCGTATAGGAACTTTTATTAAAGCTTAATAACACTGTGGTACTCACATTTTCAATGATAAAAACGAGCATGAAAAAGATATCAAAATCGCTTTGCTAGAGGTGCTGCAAGACGTCCGTAAGCCCGCCCTACGCGCGTTTCGTCATCAGACTTCTACTGGGGCATCCAATATTGCACAGTCTTATGTAATAGAAAAAAAGGCAGATGCAGAGCTTGAGGTAGTGAGAAGATAAAGGCATCACACTCCTGAATTCCCAATCACAATTCATAGATGTATTACAGATATTCAATATGTTATCCACACCACATGTGACTAACACCAGAGAGAAATGCCTGCTTACCAGATAGATTCGACCTGTAAAAAGGTCAAAACACGCCTATGGCTGTTTACCCTGCCAGGGCCTTTGGGCTGCAGTCTGCTCGACACGCCAGGGTCCAGTAATCACTCTCTCTTGTCCTCACACTTGCAGGTATTCACGGATGTCCCACTCAGAAAAAAAGGGGATGCTTCACATAGCATAAGATCCAACGCTTTTTTTTTCAGAGTAATACATTTAAAAAAAAAAGGAGAACAACTCCCTTAAAAAGGATAATATACCGGCCGGTACTAAAAACAGAGCGCCCGCGCTTCCGGGACTTCGTATGTTGTGATAACAGTAGCACGTCGCCCGCCCGAATAGTTTCGTCACAGTCACATCGCGACATACAAAGTCCCGGAAGCGCGGGCACTCTGTTTTTAGTACCGGCCAAAAAATGTATTACTCTGAAATAAAAAGCATTGGATCTTATGCTATGTGAAGCATCCCCTTTTTTTCTGAGTGGGACATCCGTGAATACCCGCAAGTGTGATTAAAAGAGAAAGAGTTATTACTGGACCCTGGCGTGCCGAGCAGACTGCAGCCCAAAGGCCCTGTTAGGGTAAACAGCCATAGGCGTTTTGACCTTTTTACAGGTCGAATCTATCTGGTAGGTAAGCAAGCATTTCTCTCTGGTGATGGTCACATGCAGTGTGGATAACATATTAAATATCTGGAATACATCTATGAATTGTGATTGGGATTTCAGGAGTGTGACACTTTTATCTTCTCACTACCTCAAGCTCTGCACCTGCCTTTTTTTCTATCACCTAAGACTGTGCAATATTGGATGTATTTTTAACTTTTTTCCTGGAATAAGGACTTTTTATTGCATTAATATTTTGTTGACATTCTTATGATTGGTATGTTCTGTTAAATGCTATGCGCGACTCTTTCCTTGCTTATATGGGTTAGTGATGTAGCTGAGGGCCACGTTGTGGATGGCTTTGTAAGTTATAGTTAGTATCTTAAATTTAATTTGAGTGGCAGACAATGGAGGGATTAGCAGAGGGGTATAGCAGACGCTGAGTGGTTTGTGAGGTGGATGAGCCTGGCAGCAGCATTCATGATTGACTGAAGTGGGGATAGCCTATTTAGACGTAAGCCAATGAGGAGGGAGTTGCAGTAGTCGAGGCGAGGGATGACCAGGGAGTCGATTAGAAGCTTTGTGGTGACATTGGTTAGGAAGGGGCGTATCTTGAAGATGTTGTGGAGGTGGTGTAGATTGAGAAAAGGAGAGGTCCAAGAACAGAACCTTGGGGGACCCCAATGGAGAAAGGAAGAGGAGAAGAGGAAGTAGAGTTGTACGTGACACTGAAGGAGCGGTGGGATAGGTAGGATAAGAACCAGCGAAGAGTACAGTCACGGAGACCAAAGGAGTGGAGTTTATTAAGGAGGAGGGGGTGGTCAACTGTGTCAAAGGCAGCAGAGAGATTCAGGAGAAGTAGTACAGAATAGTGTCTGGTTTTAGACGTTAGTAGGTCATTTGAGAGTTTAAGGAGAGCAGTTTCCGTGGAGTGTTGAGGGCGAAATCCGGACTAAAGGGGATCAAGAAGTTTATTCATGGTCAGATGGTCACTCAGTCGGTTGTAGACCAGTCTTTCATGAAGTTTGGAGGAGAAGGCGAGTAAGGAGATAGGACGTAAGTTGTTAAGATTGGTGGGGTCCAGTGACGGCTTTTTAAGTATGGGGGTGACTAGCGCATGTTTTAGAGAGTTTGGGAAGATGCCACAAAAGAGGGAGAGGTTGAAAATGTGAGTTAGAGAGTGTAGAATTGAGTCAGAGGGTGAGCGTAGCATTTGCGAGGGAGCAGGATCCAGGGGGAAGGTGGTTAGATGAGAGTTAGATAAAAGTTTAGCAACCTCATTAATAGTAGCAGGGTTGAATGCGGGAAGTAATGATTGTATCTGCGGACATGGGGGAGGTTTTTGCGCGTTGAAGATCTCCTCATGAATTGTATCAACCTTATTTTTGAAGTATTTGGGGATCTCCTGGGCAGTGAGTGAGTTAGAGGGTGGAGGCAGTGGAGGACAGAGTAGAGTGTTGAAGGTAGAGAATAGTTGATGTGGACTGGATGAGAAGGTGGTAATGAGTGTGATAAAGTATGTCTGTTTATTATAGTATTATAGTATATTAGGAGGGCAGATTTATATTGTGTGAAGTCTTTCTGGAACTTAATCTTATGCCACAGACGCTCAAGAGCGCGGCTAAGTTTTCTGAGACCTCTGGTGTTGTCTGTTTGCCAGGGTTGTAGTAGTCGGGGCCTAATTCTGCGTGTACTGAGGGGCAGTGACATATTTAGGGAGAGCACATGGGGGGACAGGGACAGCAACTATAAAATTGATAATAAAATATTGCATAGTAAAATATTATATATATAAATATATATATATATATATATATATCCTGGGGCCCTTTACTATGATCCCACAACGGGCCTTTTCACATGTTCTGCAGTGGGCTCCCTTCCTACTTCCTACTAAGAAAAACTGGCCATAAAATAGTAAAAAAAACAAAATTTTTTTGTAAACGTAGCTGTATATTTCTTGCTACTACCATAACCTACCACTTAACAACAACCCAAAATAAATCCTCTGATACCACAGCCCAGAAACGTTTTGCTTTTTTTATTTTTTTTTTTTATCCTACCTAAAACACACTGACATTGACACTAACTGACACTATTACTAAAAAAATAAAAAAAATAAAAAAATACTGACCCAAACACTAACTCCAGGCTGACCTAAATCAAACCTTATGGCTGCTTTCACACTGAGACGCTTTACAGGTGTTATAGTGCTAAAAAGAGCGCCTGCATAAAGCCTGTAAAGAGCCTCTCCTCTCACTACAGTGTGAAAGCCCGAGTGCTTTAACACTGGAGCGGTGCGCTTGCAGGACAGTAAAAAAAGTCCTGCAAGCAGCATCTTTTCAGTGCTGTAGGAGCGGTGTATACACCGCTCCTAAAGTGCCCCTGCCCTTTGAAATCAATGGGCAGTGCCGCTGCCGAACCGCTGCAGTGGCGTTTTGAGGGTGGTTTCAACCCTTTTTCGGCCGATGGGGTCAAAAGCGCCCCGCTAGCGGCCCAATAGCACCACTAAAGCAACGAAAATAGAGGCGCTTTACCGCCGACGCCCCCAACGCCCCAGTGTGAAAGTAGCCTAATCTAGTTTTTTTTTCTATTCTTATTTTTTCTACACACACTTTTTTTTCTATCTCTGCAAGAACAGAGAAAGATATAAAGTCTCATCTATTCACAGAGACAGAAAACACTGCGGCAGTCTTCACAATGACTGATCACTGTGATAGACAATTAGAGGATACCACAGCGATCAGGTGACCCAGAATCAGAACATGTGGTGTGCTCCGAGCACAAAGGGAGATACGAAAATATGCGGCCCCACGGAGTAAAGCCCAGTCCAGTGGGGCCACATATTTGCGTACTCTTGGCGTGAATGGGTTAATATTAATTTAGGTTAGAATGATTTAAAAAAAAAAAAAAAACTTGGCTACAGTTCCTCAACCCCCTAATTTTTCAGAATACACAGAATTTTGCTACCTACATGACATTCAGTAAGGATTTACATTTATCTTAACCGCTTCCCGACCGCTGCACGACGATGTACGTGAATGGCACGGGTGGGCAAAAGGGCGTTCATCCCCTTTAAGAAGCGGTGCTGCGGGCGCGTGTGCGCCACGTTCTCCGTGACCGTGGGTCCCACGGACTCTATGTCCGCCGGGTGCCCACGATCGTGTCACGGAGAGGTAGAACAGGGAGATGCCTTTGTAAACAAGGCATGTCTTTGTTCTGCCTTGATACATGACAGAGATCACTGCTCTCTGTCATCGAGAGCAGTGATCGCTGTCATGTGTGTTTAGGCCAATCCCCACTCACAGTTAGAATCACTCCCTAGGACACACTTAACCCCTTCATCACCCCCTAGTCCCACTAGCCAGTGTCATTTACACAGTAATCAGTGCATTTTTATAGCACTGATCTCTGTATAAATGACAATGGTCCCAAAATAGTGTCAAAAGTGTCTGATGTGTCCGCCATAATGTCGCAGTCACAATAAAAATCGCAGATCGCCGCCATTACTAATATAAAAAAAAATTAGAGATAAAAATGCCATAAAACTTTTCCCTATTTTGTAGATGCTATACATTTTGCGCAAACCAATCAATATATGCTTATTGCGATTTTTTTTTTTTTTTTACCAAAAATAAGAAAACATACCTAAACTGAGAAAAAAAAAAATTTTATATATATTTTTGGGGGATATTAATTATAGCAAAAAGTAAAAAATATTGCCTTATTTTCAAAATTATAGCGCAAAAAATTAAAACCGCAGAGGTGATCAAATACCACCAAAGGAAGCTCTACTTGTGGGAAAAAAAGGACGTCAACTTTGTTTGGGTACAATGTTGCACGACTGCGCAATTGTCAGCTAAAACGACACAGTGGCGAATCGCAAAAAGTGCTCTGGTCAGGAAGGGGGCAAATCCTTCCGGGGCTGAAGTGGTTAACAAACCTGCCAGTACTTACATACCCTACACCAATGTCTCTCTATGATGTTTGTCAGCAGCACTACCTATGCTTTCCCTATCACACCTGAAGCACATTGCCAATATGCCTACTGTGACCTCACCCTTTTGTAGTGACACAGCTGGGTTATCCAAAAGCCAATATATTAGCCCTTTTAAGCCATCTGACCTAAGTTCAAATGCCAGTCAGTGCATTGTAGATACTATGGAGAATTCCCACACTATTTTTCCAGGTCTTTGAGCCTCCAATAAGTAGTATTCACTGTGAACCCATGATAGTGGTGAACCTGAACTTCATCCCTAGTCCTGACAGGGTTACTTTAGTGTAGGACAGGTAATTCCAAAGGGTTCACAAACCTGTTTTCACAACTGTATGAAATTATTGGCTTTATGAATGTATTTAAGTGTTCTTGCATAGCACAACCACTTATGCCCCGTACACACGGTCGGATTTTCCGACGGAAATAGGACCTTGTGTGATAGGACCTTGTTGACGGAAATTCCGTCCGTGTGTAGGCTCCATCACACATTTTCCATCGGATTTTCCAACACACAAAGTTTGAGAGCAGGATATAAAATTTTCCGACAACAAAATCCGTTGTTGGAAATTCCGATTGTGTGTACACAAATTCGAAGGACAAAGTGCCACGCATGCTCAGAATAAATAAAGAGATGAAAGCTATTGGCCACTGCCCCGTTTATAGTCCCGACGTACGTGTTTTACGTCACCGCGTTCAGAGCGATCAGATTTTCTGACAACTTTGTCCGACCGTGTGTATGCAAGACAAGTTTGAGCCAGCATCCGTCGGAAAAAATCCTAGGATTTTGTTGTCGGAATGTCCGAACAAAGTCCGACCGTGTGTACGGGGCATTAGTGTTATCTCACATATATATTATTATTATTATTATTATTATAGCCAAATTTACCAGCCTAACTCCTCACACAGCTTTTACACTACATGGACAGTAATATACCAAAATATGCAGATTGTTCCCAATTGGTGTGCTAGTACTTTGTGGAACGTTTCGCCGATTTCGTCGTTTTTGCAGCGAAATTGGTCCCAAAAAATGAATGGCGAAATGTTCAAAACTAGAGTGGGAGGTGACAAAAGCTGAAAAATCAGGACATGATTTCTAAACTGCCACCGCTCCCTCATTTTCAAGCCCTACACAAATCTTATATCAAAACGTTCAGCTATCCCTGCTGCCACTAAACATGTCCATGGCTAAGCCATAGTCCTGATAGTTTTCACAATATGCCCATTTGTTTGTAACTCACGCCGTCCATTGACATTCATTGAAACTCCACTCTAGCCACTTCAAATTTGAAGGGCAATATCTAAACTGCGACTGTGCCTTCATTTTTAATATTTCAGAGACATACTATGCATCAAAATCTAGGTCTGGGTCTTGTGATTCTCACAATGGAAAGCTCTTTTATGTAGAATTTACAGTTTTTAAAATACGACTGTTTGAAGTACTGCACAGTTATTACAGCTATCATGATCCTGTGTATTGTGTATTGAGCAGTGGTTGCGAAGCATAAACAGGGCATCAGCATTGCAAGGAAACAGTGTTTGTAAACACTGATTATCATCAAACAGATAGCACACCTTCACCTCCATTCTACATCAAGATGCTGAGACCCCCCAAATGCATGTGGTCATACCTTCATCTGCTAGGCTTGATAATGCTGCTAATGTTTTTATAAATGTATGTTTTAATGTAACTGTGAAGCACTTTGGGCAACAACGTTGCAATTAAATGTACTTTATAAATAAATAAAAGTTGAAATGCATTTCTCACTCTATCAAGCTTGTCATGTGCACTTTTTAAATTTGATCAATCAATTGGTTAGTGTAATGGTTACTATCTTTACTCACTCCAAACACTCCACACAGTTACTCTGCGCACTCCATAAAGTTACACTGCCCAGTCCAACCTTTCCACAGTTACTCCAGCCACTCCAACCACACAACAGTTACTCAAGCCACTCCTCCCGGTTACTTCGCCCACTCCAGTTATAGACTACTGGTGGAGACAAGAACACTTCACATAATTTTAGAAATTGTAACTTTTCTAGTTTTAAGTTGTTACTCTGTTATGTAGTAATACATTGAATGAGGGTAACCCACCCCAGGGTTCTAATTTGTTAAAAGTAGAGAGGAACGGAAACTAAAACAAAAATGTATTTGTTGCTATTAACATCCATTTAGTGTTTTTTCTTGCATTAAAAAAAAAATACAGCAATTCTATTTGGTTACAATGTGTAACAGCTCCAAGTTTATGTTGATTTTCTTTTCTCCACTTTTAAGTGCTTGAATCATTTTCTTTGATAGAAATATCAGACCTTACAAATAAACTGCTATGGATATCTTTCAATGTATTTGCTTATTTTTTTAATGCTTTTTGTTTAACAGGACCAGGGCTTGTATTCATTATATATCCAGAAGCAATATCTACCCTTCGAGGATCTACATTTTGGGCTGTAGTATTTTTTATTATGTTGCTTACCCTTGGCATTGATAGTGCTGTGAGTATCCCTTTTAATATTGGCATAGTACTATTATAAATATATATCCCATGACATTTAGGTTGAATGTGATGCTTGTATTTTATTTTTTTATATATTATAATTTTATATATTATCTTACATAAGGAGAGATACAAATCAGCCTGTATAATAGCCAAACACCCATATTAGTTATGAGTTTTACTCCCTACTCAAATATTTCTGGTTTTAAAAATGTTTCCAGTAACTGGTTGCATAATGACATTTTTAATTTAAAGCATAATGATTTCTTTAATAATTAGTATTCCTCTCAAATATTTACTTTTTTAATATTAAACGTTACCTTTTGTGTGTGTGTTTGATTTTTTTTTCTTTTTTTTTTTTTTACAGATGGGTGGTATGGAGGCAGTTATCACTGGAATGGCTGATGATTTTAGTATTGTAAAGAAACATCGCAAAGCTTTTACCTTTGCAGTTGCATTTATAACATTCCTGCTGGCATTGCTGTGCATAACAAATGTGAGTAATGAATATTTTAAATTTCTAAAAATCTACTTTTATATTTCTGGTGGAAATGTCTTTTCTAAAGCCTTTGTACACATGATCAGATTGTTGGCCAAACGATCGTCTTGTCTTGCATACTAATGGTACACAATTGTCGGCCAACAAACACGTATGTAATGATGTACTATGAGGAATTTCAGCTCTTGAGGGCTACCCTTTGGGCCCCTTCTGCTAATTTCATGTTTGGTGAGCATTGATTCCGAGCATGCATGTTTGTACTTTCGACTTTTGTGTGATGGACTTGTGTACTGACCATCAGAAAATCTGACAACAGACTGTTGTCCACCGAAAATTTACTAGCATGTCATCCAACATTTGTTGGCAGAAAGTTGAACAACAATTGTCAAAAGGAGCGTACTAACAGTAAGATTTTAGGCCAACAGTCTGTCAACAGACAATCCCCTGTCAACAATCTGATGCCTGTATTTGTGCTCATTTTTAATGAAAACTAGATGATGTTAGACAGATTGACAATGATTATGGTGTTTATAGGTTGGTTTAGGAAGATTTCCTAGCATCAATGATTGATTGTAGTCAAAACATAACAGACATTCCTTATGTTTCACATACACCTCAGGGACTCTGCTAGATACATTTTTGTAGTTGAGTTCCAGGGATGTGTCCTACCAAAATGATAGGATCCACTCTTCCTGTTGTAGTATTTATTTTAGTTTACTGTGGGCAGGATTACATTGAAGAATCTTGGCCATAATAAGCTTTTAAAATAAGTATTTATTTATATACTAAGTTATTTAACCACTTCCATACCAGGCCCCCTTCCTGCCCAGGACAATTTTTAGCTTTCAGCGCTGTCACGCTTTGAATGACAATTGCGCGGTCATGCAACACTGTACCCAAACTAAATTTTTATCATTTTCTTCCCACAAATAGTGCTTTCTTTTGGTGATATTTGATCACCTCTGTGGTTTTACATTTTTGCACTATAAATGAAAAAAAAGACCGACAAAAACAAACAAACTGATGTGCACTGATGCCGCGGCACTGGTGGGCACTGATAGGTGGCACTGGATAGGCAGGACTGATGAGGAGCTACTGACAGGCATTACTAAGTGGCACTGATTGGCACTTTGATGGGGCACTGACAGGCATTACTTATGGGGCACTGATCAGCACTTTTTTGGGCACTGATTGGATTGTTGTGGGCACTGAACTGCACTTTTATGGGCACTGACAGGCTTTATAGAGGGGGACAGGCTGGCAGGTGATGGGCACCTTTTGATGGGGGGCTGTGCTGATAATCAATGTGCTGATTATCAGCACAGACCCCCCCCCTGACAGGGAGAGCCGCCGATCAGCTCTCCCTCTCAGTGTGAACCGAGGAAAGCCATTTACTGGCACTTCCTGCTTCACATGATGATCAGCTGTGATTGGTCACAGCTGATCACATGGATAGAAGCCTCTGTCAGAGACTTCATACCACGATCGGAATTGCGGTGTGTCAGACTGACTCACAGCACCTCCGATTGCCGAGATGCACCCCCGCGGGCACGCGCTGAGTGTGTTATCCCGGTCATATGACGTCCAGTCAGGCTATCGCACTTTGCCACCGTCATTCTGCTGCGGGCAGGAAGCAGTTAATGTTAAACTAGTAAAAGTTTTAAAACAACCCCACTTTTCCAGTTTTTATTGAAATTTATGAAGTTCAACGTCTCATTATGCTCTTACAGCATAAGACAAATAAACAAATAATGATCAGAATTAATTTATGGTACAAACATTTAACAAACAAACACGCATGACAAACTTTATTCAAATTTTTGACTTGTCCAAGTAGCTACCTTTTGCAGATATTATTTCCGAACACACTGGTAGCATTCTTTCTACAACAGACATCAAATATTGTCCAAAAAGTTCTTCCCAACACTTTTAGAGAAGTTCATATGAATGTGTTGTACTATTAGGTTGCTTAGATTTCATACACCTCTCTAGTTCATCCCAAAGTAGCTTGATGAGGTTTAAGGCTGAGGACTGCATGCCAGTCCATAATTTGATGCCTGTAGCCTTGCTCTTTTTTTCTAAGTTAAAATCTTTCTTCAATCTCCAAGGATAATTTGCCTTGTCTAAACAACTGTTTTATAGTCATTTACAACTGTGTCACGCTCTGTAGGTCGAATCTTGGGCCAAACACCGCCCCTCCCCGGTTTGGTTCATGCCAGAACTCTCGAACAGTTCAGACCCAAACTCCGAACCCTATGAAAGTCTATGGGACCCGAACTTGAAAAATCAAAAGTGCCCATTTTAATGACTTATATGCAAGGTATTGGCCAAAAAAGGGTATAGAGGCCCGGGTACTGCTCTGGGGGCCATGTATCAATCCAAATGCATTTTTTTTAAAATATTGTTTTTACAGGAACAGTGATTTTAATGATGCTTAAAGTGAAACGATATAAATGAAAAATTCCTTTAAATATAGTGCCTGGGGGGTCCCCTTAGTCTGCCTGTAAAGTGGCCCATCTGTACAGTGGATAAGATAAGATATACTTTATTGTCATTGTAGACATACAACAAAATTTATCCAGATACTATTTACAATAGCAATAAAACAAATAATACAACATTACAACAAAATAAAACAATAAAAAAAGACATTTAAATTGCTAGCAATGCAATACCAATGCTGGCAATAAAGAAAAATGTTTTAAAAAAATGGCGTGGCGGGGGTCTCCCCAATCCATACCAGGCCCTTTGGGCGTGGGGTCGGCCCCCCAAAATCCATACCAGATCCTTATCCGAGCATGCATTCTAGCAGGCCAGGAAAGGGGGGGTGAGTGAGCGCCCTCCATTCCGGAACCATACCAGGTCACATGCCCTCAACATGGGGGTATTTTGGGGAAGCAGAGCCCTGCCCCCTCACCCCAAAGCACGTTGTCCCATGTTGATGGGGACAGGGGCCTCTTCCCAACAACCCTGGCCTGAGGTTGGGGGGGTCTGCGGGCAGGGGGCTTATCAGAATCTGGAAGCCCTCTTTAACATGGGGGCCCCCAGATCCAGGCCCCCTTTAACATAGTACCCCTACCCATTCACCATAAAAGTGTAAAGAAAATAAAAATGAAAACACACAAGCAGTTTTTGACAATTCCCGACACCCGCTGCCTCCAAAACCGAAAAAAAAAAAAATAGCTCTGCCCATGACAAAGGCTAAACTGCCGAACGCAGGCTCTGCCATTTGAAAGTTCATATATAGGTAAGGAGTGGGGCCACCTGGCCACGTCACCTGGTGGCACTGCCCCATGTGACATCACCGACCATTGCATGCTGGGTTGGTGACATCACGAGGGTGGGAGGTGCCTCCAGATGACATTGTCAGGTGGCCCCACCTCTTACCTGTATAAGAACTGTCAAAAACTTTTTCGGGTCTGGCGGTGGTGGCAGGCATTGTCGTTAATGGTGGATCTACATGGGGGGGCATTGTTTTTTTTATTTTTAACAAAGGAATTGTCAAAAACTGTCTGTGTTTTTATTTATTTTTGACACTTTTTTTGGTGAATGGCTAGGGATGCAATTTACCCCATACTCCTTCACATGGAGGGGGGGGGGGGGCTGGGATCTGGGGTCCCCTTTGTTAAAGAAGGCTTCCAGATCCTGATAAGCCCCTTGCCCGCAGACCACCACAACCACAGCCCAGAGTTGTGAGGAAGAGGCTCTTGTCCATATCAACATGGGGACAAGGTGCTTTGGAGTGGGGGTGGGGTGGAGCTCCCCGCCTCAAAGCACCCCCCCATTTTGAGGGCATGTGGCCTGGTATGGTTCAGGAGGGGGGTGCTCACTCGCCCCCCCCTCCCCTTTTTCTGGATGGTTCTGCATGCTTGGATAAGGGTATGGATTTTGAGGGGGGCACTTTTTTTTTTCCAATTTCGAAGTAGGGTCCCCCTTGAAAAACATACCAGACCCAAAGGGGTTGGTATTGATTGTGGGGTGACCCCCCCCATGCTGTTTTTTTTTATTTTTTCTATTGTGGGATATGGGGTTTTTTTGTCAGCGGAGAAGCCCATTAACTATTGCCTGAAAAGCCCTGGTATAGAAAGATTTGTTAGTATGCCTGAACCATCCTAGGACAGCCTGCTTCACTTTGTCATCAGTACTGAAATGCTGACCTCCGAGGAACTCTTTTAGGGGTCCAAACAGGTGGAAATCACTCGGAGCAAGGTCCAGGCTGTAAAGGGGATATGGCAATACCTCCCACCTGAATTGCGATAATGTGCACGTAGTGCGGTGAGCAGTATGAGCTTGTGTGTTATCCTGGAGAAACAGGACACCCTTATGCCCCGTACACACGGTCGGACTTTGTTCGGACATTCCGACAACAAAATCCTAGTATTTTTACCGACGGATGTTGGCTCAAACTTGTCTTGCATACACAGTCACACAAAGTTATCGGAAAATCCGATCGTTCTGAACGTAAAACACGTACGTCGGGACTATAAACGGGGCAGTGGCCAATAGCTTTCATCCCTTTATTTATTCTGAGCATGCGTGGCACTTTGTCCGTTGGATTTGTGTACACACGATCGGAATTTCCGACAATGGATTTTGTTGTCGGAAAATTTCATATCCTGCTCTCAAACTTTGTGGGTCGGAAAATCCAATAGAAAATGTGTGATGGAGCCTACACACGGTCGGAATTTCCGACAACAAGGTCCTATCACACATTTTCCGTCGGAAAATCCGACCGTGTGTACGGGGCATAAATGATCAAACCAGGCCATTTATTCTGCAGATGCATATGCACATCATTCAGAACACAACATTAATATTCACTGTTGATAGTGGCATGGGGTAGACAATCCATTTGAATAATGCCACGTTTGTCCCAGAAAACATTTGCCATCACTTTGCCTGTAGACGCAATTGTTCCAAATTTGTTTGGTGGTGCGTCTGTGGTCAGAGCTGTTCCATGCACGCACTAACACTGTTGTCTGCCATCTTGATTAACATTCTGTGGAGTAATAGGACATACTTGCCACTTACTACTGCGCGTAGTACAGCCACGCTAGCATCCCTTTTTATACCTGTAAAATAAAAAGACATTGTTTGACTTGAACACCCCTTGTATTTCAGCAGTATACATAATTAAGGTTCCATTAGACTCAATAGTCTAAATTGCCCGATTTTGGTTATCTCTGCACATCCCAACTTAAAAACATTGGATTGAACAGGTCAACTGCCTCCTCATAAGAGAAAGATTAACCCAACAACATAGAAATGCCAACCGCAAATTCTCCTCTATCTGGCAGACATTGCTCGATACTCCTGAGCTTGCCCCACCTCAACTGGTTATGCATAGATTACTACAGGTATATGGGTCACATATCCCTTGGTCTCATCTTTATAACAGGACCTAGAGGGACCATGGGTAACTTTGCGCATGATGGACTCAGACTGGTACTCCCTGTCCTTCCGCATGGAGGCTGTCTGTGTTTCCATTTCATAGTTAGTCAGGCTGAAAAAAGACACAAGTTCATCCAGTTCAACCATAAAAAAAAGAAAAACAAATAAAAATATCGTACAATCCAATATACCCAATTCTATAAACACAGTTGATCCAGAGGAATGCAAAAAACCCGAGCAGAGCATGATCCAATTTGCTACAGCAGGGGAAAAAATTCCTTCCTGATCCCCCAAGAGTCAATCAGATTTTCCCTGGATCAACTTTACCTATAAATGCTAGTACCCAGTTATATTATGTACATTTAGGAAAGTATCCAGGCCTTTCTTAAAGCATTCTACTGAGCTGGCCAGAACCACCTCTGGCTCGAGTCTATTCCACATTTTCACAGCTCTTACTGTGAAGAAACCTTTCCATATTTGGAGATGAAATCTCTTTTCCTCTAGGCGTAAAGAGTGCCCCCTTGTCCTTTGTGTTGACCATAAAGTGAATAACTCAACACCAAGTTCACTATATGTACCCCTTATTTATTTAAACATGTTGATCATATCCCCCTTATTCTCCTCTTCTCAAGAGTGAATAAATTCACTTCCTCTAATTTTTCCTAATAGCTGATCTCCTCCATGCCTCTTATCAGCTTGGTTGCCCTTCTCTGCACTTTCTCCAGTTCCCCAATATCCTTTTTGAGAACTGGTGCCCAAAACTGAATTGCATATTCCAGATGAGGTCTTACTAATGATTTGAACAGGGGCAAAATAATATCTCTCTCTCTGGAGTCCATACCTCTCTTAATACAAGAAAGGACTTTGCTCGCTTTGGAAACCGCAGCTTAGCATTGCATGCTATTATTGAGCTTATGATCTACCAAAACCCCCAGATCCTTTTCCACTACGTATTCCCCCAGTTGTACTCCCCCTAGTATGTATGATTCATGCATATCCTTAGCCCCCAAGTGCATAACTTTACGTTTCTCAACATTAAACCTCATCTGCCACATAGACGCCCAATTAGACAGAGCATTGAGGTCAGCTTGTAAATTGGAGACATCCTGTAAGAACGTTATTCCACTGCATAGCTTGGTGTCATCTGCAAAGGCAGAAATGTTACTTTTGATCCCAGACCCTATATCATTTATAAAGATATTAAAGAGTAAGGGTCCCAGCACTGAACCTAGGGGTACACCACTGATAACCCTAGACCATTCAGAGTAAGAATCATTAACCACTACTCTCTGAATTCTGTCTTTTAGCCAGTTTTCTATCCATTTACAAACTGATATTTCCAAGCCTGTAGACTTTACCTTACACATGAGCCGTGTGTGCGGAACTGTATCGAACGCTTTCGCAAAATCCAAGTATACCACGTCCACAGCCACCCCTCTGTCCAAGGTTTTACTTACCTCTTCATAAAAAGAAATCAGGTTTGTCTGACAACTTCTGTCTTTCATGAATTCATGCTGTCTGTTGCTTAAAATGTTTTTTTCCAGCAAGAACTGGTCAATGTGGTCTTTTATTAAATGTTCCAGTATCTTCCTGACTATAGAAGTTAAACTAACAGGTCTATAGTTACTTGGTAAAGACTTTGATCCCTTTTTAAATATAGGCACCACTTTCGCCCTGCGCCAATCCAGTGGTACTATTCCTGTCATTAATGAGTCCCCAAAAATTAGATACAATGGCTTTGAAATTACAGAGCTCAATTCTTTCAGGATGCGTGGGTGGATGCCATCAGGTCCATGTGCTTTATCCACCTTTATTCTGTCTAAATATTCCTGGACCATATCACTTTTAAGCCATTGTGGATCATTTGGGGCTGTGTCACTACCACCCCCATTTTGGACATGATCTCCCCCATTCTGGACATGAGCTCCCCCATGCTCTTTTGTATACACAGAGCTGAAGAAACTATTTAATAAATTAGCCTTCTCCTTGTCCCCAGTCACCCACTCTAGATTATTTTGTAAAGGGCCTACATGCTCAGACCTGACCTTTTTATTATTAATATATTTGAAGAATTTTTTGGGGTTTGTCCTACTATCTTTTGCACGTTCATTTTGAATTTTTGCATCCTTGATTTCCTTTTTACATATTCTGTTAAATTCTCTGTAACATTTAAACGACACTAGTGTTCCTTCATTTTTATAATTTTTACAAGCTCTTCTTGTTTATAGCTTTTCTAACTTTGACCGTGACCCACATAGGTTTTATTTTTAGCCTTTTAAACTTATTGCCCATAGGAATATACTTTACAGTGAGGTCCCAAACAGTCTTTTTGAAGAATTCCCATTTCTGTTCTATGTTTATCAATGCCAATATTCCCTCCCAGTCTAAATCCTGGAGAGCAGCCCTCATCCTTGGAAAATTTGCTCTCTTGAAGTTAAGTGTTTTTATCTTTCCCGTATGTATCTCTTGTTTACAGCTAACATCAAATGAAATCATGTTATGATCACTGCTACCCAGGTATTCCTTTATCTGAACTTTAGTAATAAGCTCTGCATGGTTTGAGATTACCAGATCCAACAGAGCTTCATTCCTATGAGCAAAGAAGAAAATCCGGACAGCCGCACACGAGGAGAATACACAGGCAGTCAGCTAACGCGTTTCGCACTTATGCCAAGTGCTTACTCACAGCTATGAGTAAGCATTTGGCATAAGTGCGAAACGCGTTAGCTGACTGCCTGTACGCTCTGTCTATGGTGTCCTGTATACGATATGTTTCTGACTTTACAATAAAGGAAGTCTTTTGGATTATATTCTCCTGGTGTGCGGCTGTCCGGATTTTCTTCTTTGCTCACAGCTTCAATCAGCATTAGGCCAGCACCTGGGGCTCTTTACCTCTGGAGAGCAACATTCATTCCATACCTGGTTCAAATCTGCATTAGTGCGGGGAAAACATTTGTAGAGCTTCATTCCTAGTTGGGGCCTCAATAAATTGGACCATAAAATTGTCCTGTACTAGGTTTATAAATTTTTGCCCTTTAACTGTCCCAGCAGTGCCATTACTCCAGTCAATTTCTGGGTAGTTAAAATCCCCCATTTCATAGAGTAGCAAAACTGCATATTATGTTTTTCCATTCTTTAATTTTTTTTGCACTTTGCTTTGTTGTTGTTTTTACTTTTCTCTGTACCTATGTGCCATTATGCCTTCTGTATGCTTGTTAAGGGGAGCGCATTCAAATCACTTTCCTGGTGGTATTGTAACCAGGTTATATTGTTTGATCATCCTAAATTGAGTCTACAGAATATGATATTGTGTTTCCTGGGTACCTTACCCTTCATGTATTTTGAACTGTATTTTTGCTGATTATTGGTACAATAAACATTTTTCTGATCAGAGAAAGGTAAATACATTAGTGTACAAGTGTTTGTTACCCCAACATTTCATATTTCTGATATGTGCCTGCTATACCATGTACTTGTATGAAAGAGTATCCTGTTCTCTTTGTATTGCTTCCTTTGTGTGAAATCCCTGGTGTTTCTGCCAGTCCCTTTTGCTTTTTTATTAAAAACTGACCACACTAAGCAGGAGAACACAGCATGGCTCTCCTGCTTAGTGTGGTCAGTTTTTAATAGAAATTCTCTAGCTATGCTGGGAACTCAGCCTGCTCTCCTCTAATGATCAGACTTGTCCTAACCCCCCCCCCCCTGCACAGCCTTTCACTGGGACGCTCAGTGTAATGTTGCTGCTCTTCCCCCAGCTCTTATGCAGCTAAGAGCAGAGGGAACACAGGGAATGTGATCACTTAAAAAAAAGGGAAAAAAAAGGTATTGATAATGTTTTTTTTAATATCTATACACAATTGGTTTGCTTTAATCTATATTTTAAACTGAATGGATTGTTTTACAAGGTAATTGTTTACAATCACTTTAACCACTTTAGCTCTGGAAGGTTTACTTCATGACAAGGCCATTTTTAGCGATACGGCACTGTTACTTTAACTGACAATTGCGCGGTCATGAGTTGCTGTACCCAAATAAAATGTATGTTCTTTTTTCCCCACAAATAGAGCTTTCTTTTGGTGGTATTTGATCACCTCTGCAGTTTTTATTTTTTGCGCTATAAACAAAAAATGATTAGTTTTGTTTTATATTATAAAAAAATATATAAACAAAAAAAGACCAGCAATTTTGAAAAAAACAAACAATATTTCTTACTTTCTGCTATAAAACCTATCCAATTAAAAAATGTAAAAAATCTAATTTCTTCATAAATGTAGGCCAATATGTATTCTGCTACATGTTTTTGGTCAAAAATCCCAATAAGCATATATTGATTGGTTTGCGCAAAAGTTATAGCATCTACAAACTATGGGATAGATTTATGGAATCTTTCTTTTTTTTTTTTCTTTTTTTGCTAGTAATGGCGGCGATCAGCGACTTATAATGGGATTGCGACATTGCGGCGGAAAAATTGGACACTAAGTGACATTTTTGGGGACCAGTGACACCAATACAGTGATCAGTGCTAAAAAATGCACTGTCACTGTACTAATGACACTGGCAGGGAAGGGGTTAACATCAGGGGCGATCAAAGGATTAAATGTGTTCCCTGGAAATGCAAGATCACTGCCTTTCCTTATCACAGAACGACATAGAGTCCACCAGACCTGCTAATTGGCTCCAGCTGTGTCCAATCACAGCGGGACCAGGGGTTGCTGGCAGCACGCGCCCCAGACCCAGAAGAGGAGGAGCCGCCACCCTGCAGTATATGCAGTATATGTATGTGGGTCGGTTTGCAAGTGGTTACGTTATTTCCTACAGGCTGTCTTGTGTTTATTAGTGACCATGTGGTGACAGAGACACTTTAACCACTTCAATACAGGGCATTTATACACCTTCCTGCCCAGACCAGCTTTCAGCGGTATCACATTTTTAATGACAATTGTGCAGTCATGCGATGCTGTACCCAAACAAAATTTTTATCATTTTTTCCCACAAATAGAGCTTTCTTTTGGTGGTATTTGATCACCTCTGGGTTTTATTATTGATGATGGGCACTGATGGGTGGAACTGTTATACAGATCTGATGGGCACTCATAGGTGGCACTGATGGGCACTCATAGGTGGCACTGATGAGTACTCGTAGGTGGCACTAATAGGCACTGATAGGTGGCACTGATGGGCACTCATAGGTGGCACTGGTATGCGGCACTGGAGTGCATTTATAGGCTGCACTGATGGGCTCTGATGGGCACTGATGGGCAGCACTGATCAGAGGCGCACAATTGTGGCTTATCCTACTGGACATCATATGATACCCAGTCAGGATAACTGAACCACTTCCCGGCCGTCCTTATGCTATAGACCGGGTGGGAAGTGGTTAAAGAGTATGTCAAGAAAAACGTGGTTTTTTTTTTTCGTTTTTTTTTATTTTATCATTTTTGGATAGAGTGGCAAAGGGATAGAATCAATGCAGGTTTTTTTTTTTTTTACTGTTATCTGGGGTTCTATGTAACAGATCTCGCCTCACTTATTGGCCTAGTAGCAAATGTTTTCACCGGACAGGAAGTGCAGCACAGACAGAAATACAAGTTACATTTTTTGTTCTGTAGTGTGGGTGAAATTTACAACTACTGTATGGTTTTTATTGCTGTGTGTGTCTCTGTTACAGATTTCCCGCCACTTCCTGTCAGGTTAAAAAATTGTCACAATGCCAATAAGTAAGGGGAAATTTCTCTAATGGAGCCCTGGATAGCTACAGTATGAATATTAAATAGGGGTTCTAATTATTCCCCACTCTACCCATAACTAAAGGAAAAAGATTTGTCTAAACATTCTTCTGTATGTTATCCTGCTATCCTTTCCCATATAGTATATTCTCCAGATTCCTCCCCTTCACTTACTGCCTACTGTCATACCCTCATAACTTTTATTTCTCATGTTCTGCCTACTGTCCACAGTCCTCCCCTGCATATACTATCTGCCATCATACTTTTTGCACTCCTCCTCTGTACATTCTGCCAACCACCCTACCTTCTGCACCTCTTCCCTGCAGATATTGCTTATTCTCATACCCTCTGCACTCCTGCCCTGCACATACTGGTCATTCTCATATTCTCTGTACTCCTTTCCCTCACATACTGCCCACTGTCATACCCCCACCATCATACAGTTTGCACTTCTCCTCTGCACATTCTGTCTGCCATCATACTTAAGAGGAAGCCCAGATTTCACTATCCGCAAGCTTTCCATGTCCTACAGCTTGGCCATTGCGAGAAAGGTCTCTCAAGCAACATTTTTATACCTAGATCCTGTTATTTTTTTTTTCATAAAATTTTTATTGAAGTCAAAAACAGAAAAATGTTACAATTCGAACATCCAGTACATCATACAAAAGGTTTTGTGAACTATAAATGTTTTTCAGATCATGTTATCTACCAGAGAGAAAAACAGAATGCAAAACAACCAGGGAATCATATAAACATATTTTCCATTTAGCACATTGGTTATAGACCTAATAATATCTTTATGCAAATGGTCAACAACTCTGCTATATCAGGTACATTAAGATTATCAGGAACCCGATTTCAAGAACGAAAATGGGAAGGAAGGAAGGAAGAAGCAAAGAAATGAAGATTGAAAAAAAGGGGGGGAGAGAAAAGGGAGAGGAGAAAAGAGAGAAAAAGGAAAATAGAAAAAAAAGAGAGGGGGATGAGGGACGAGGGAAACTGTAGGAAAAAGAGTGGGGGGAGAAGACGAAAGAGGAGGGGGGCACAAGAAAAAGAAGTCAGCATGGTATGGATTAGCGGGGTAAAAATAACATGTCCTGCCATCTCTGCTCCCCCCCCCACGGTCAATTAATTGTGGGCTGTATACGTAATTCACTAGTCAGTTCATTTATCTAGGAATTGGCAGTTTTGCAGTTGAAAGTATTAGGTCGTCTTAAAGTGGGTCCAGCATGCCCATACGTTCGTAAATTTTTGAATCCATTCTTGTGAAATGTATCAGTTCCTCCATCACTTCTATTTTGGAGAGCCTGGTGAACCACTCTTTAAAAGTTGAAGGTGCGCTAGATCGCCAATGTATCGGAACACAAAGTCTCGCCGCATTCACCATATGCATAGCTAGTGATTTGTAGTAGTCACTTTTAGACATTGTCGTGTGATGCAATAAATATTGCGCTGGGGTATAGTTTAAGGTATATGTGGTGACCTTTGTGATGATGTCATGTACCTTTTTCCAGAAAGGTTAGATGGAATCGCAGTCCCACCAAACGTGGAGTATAGTGCCTTCTGCCGTACCACACCTCCAGCATGTGCTAGGTATAGTAGGTGAAAATTTGTGGAGGAGAGAGGGAGTTCTATACCAACGTGTTTCGATTATGCGGCAATTTTCCTGAATAGCTACGTTCATGGAGCCCTTATGTGCGTCTTCGTGTATGGTTTCCCATTCCTCATCGGATAAGGAAGTGTGTAATTCCCTATCCCATGCTTTGCGTGCGGGTTCGCTAGTAGTGTTAGACTCTTATAGCAGCAATGTGTAGATAAAGGATATTAAATGCCTTTGTGGTGTTTTTCTTGTGCAGATCCTGTTATTTTAATTATCAAATGAACATAATTACTCTTTTCTGCAGGCTCCACTGCTGTGCTTGTCCTGTACTACAGTGTATTCTCATTTATTTTTATTTAAAGAAGGATATAGTTTTTAGAAGAGCTTAGAAACTATGATTGTATAAGGGAGCATACAGAAGATGGAGCAGTTTAAAATCTATTAGGGTATAAGAGAATATAGAAGATGGAAGTACTTCAAATTTTTTAGAAGTTATGTATGGACGGTGGTTAAAGCTAATCCCCACGCAAATATAATAATGAGCATTAGCAAGGTACCAACAATGTTCCTCCAATGATGTGTGTCGCACTCGTGGCTACTACTTCGTTCTTGAAAACTGTTAGATTTTTTAATCACTGAGAATGATGTAAGTGCTTCAAAACTTCAAATACATGGTTCCCAAATGTACAACATCTCACAAAAAGTGAGTACACCCCTCACATTTTTGGAAATATTTTATTATATATTTTTATGTGACAACACTGAAGAAATTACACTTTGCTACAATGAAAAGTAGTGTGTGTACAGCTTGTATAACTGGGTAAATGTGATGTACCCTCAAAATAACTCAACACACAGCCATTATTGTCTAAACCACTGGCAACAAAAGTGAGTGTCTATGTATAATATAACATGTAATAATACATTTTTCACTGAACGGACATTTTAAACACAGTGATTGAGTCCTGTGAATCTGTTCCTGCAGCTGCAGTTTTAACTTTGTTTTAGAGTCCCAATCAGAAATCAGTCAGATCAACCCTAAGTGAAAATGTCCAAATTGGGCCCAATTAGCCATTTCCCTTGCCCGGTATCCTGTGACTCATTAGAGTTACAATGTCTCAGATGTGAATGGCGAGCAGGTGTGTTAAATTTAGTGTTATTGCTCTCTCTCTCATACTGGTCACTGAAAATTCAACATGGCACCTCATGGCAAAAAACTCTGAGGATCTGACAAAAATAATTGTTGCTCTACATAAAGATGGCCTATTCTATAGGAAGACTACCAAGACCCTGAAACTGAGCTGCAGCACAGTGGCCAAGACCATACAGTGGTTTAACAGGACAGATTTCATTCAGAACAGGCCTAGCCATGGTAGACCAAAGAAGTTGAGTGCATGTACTCAGCGTTATATCCAGAGGCTGTCTTTGGGAAATATACGTATGAGTGCTAACAAAAATGTGAGTCTCCTGCGAGCCACAGATGGATCAATGCCTCTAAGGGGTGAAACCATTAATTTTTAAGCAGCAAACACTAAACCACGTTTCATGGCGTGTAATATATTGCATAAAAATAATTGTGCCTGCGCTAAAAAATGGACTAAAAAAATTACGTATGAGTGCTGCCAGCACTGCTGCAGAGGTTGAAGGAGTGGGGGGTCAGCTTCTCAGTGCTCAGACCATACACTGCATCAAATTTGTTCTGCATGGCTTTCCTCTCAAAAGGAAACCTCTTCTAAAGATGATGCACTAGAAAGCCCGCAAATAGTTTGCCGAAGACAAGCAGGCTAAGGACATAGATTACTGGAACCTGGTCCTGTGGTCTGATGAGATCAAGATAAACTTATTTGGTTCAGATGGTGTCAGGCCTGTGTGGCGGCAACCAGGTAAGGAGTACAAAAACAAGTGTGTCTTGCCTACAGTCAAGCATGGTGGTAGGAGTGTTATGGTCTGGGGCTGCATGAGGTGCTGCTGGCACTGGGGAGCTACTGTTCATTTAGGGAACCATGAATGCCAAAATGTATTGTGACATACTGAAGCAGAGCATGATCCCATCCCTTTGGAGACTGGGCCGCAGGGCAATATTCCAACATAACGACCCCAAACACACCTCCAAGATGACCACTGCCTTGCATCTGTGTGGCATCCTCAAATGGGAGGTGGAGAAGCACAAGGTCTCTAACATCCACCAGCTCTGTGATGTTGTCATAGAGGAGTGGAAGAGGACTCCAGTGGCAACCTGTGAAGCTCTAGTGAACTCCATGCCCAAGAGGGTTAAGGCAGTGCTGGAAAATAATGGTGGCCACACAAATTATTGACACTTTAGGCCCAATTTGGACATTTTCCCTTAGGGGTGTACTCACTTTATTTGCCAGCGGTTTAGACATTAATGGCTGTGTGTTGAGTTATTTTGAGGGGATAGCAAATTTACACTGTTATACACTACTTTACATTGTAGCAAAGTGTAATTTCTTCAGTGTTGTCACATGAAACGATATAATAAAATATTTCCAAAAATGTGAGAGGTGTACTTACTTTTGTGAGATACTGTGTTCTAATAACTAAACATAAATAGTTTCTTAGCTTACCTCATCCCTCTTCCACACTTTGTATCTTCTACAAGGCCTCTAAAGCAAGAGGTCTATTCATAAAATAGTAATAGTGTCAGGAAGTATTAAAAGAAAAAAAGTATGATGGCCATTGAGTTGTCAAGGCTTTACACATGCACATTAGCAACCAGTCAAAGAACATAGACATGCACAATCCAAGATGCTCCTTGTGTGCAAGTGAGCTGTCAAAAGTTGGGGGTCTATTACTTAGCTTACTGTACATTACCATGTTATGCTGCAGTATCACGGTAATCAAGCTCCCCTCCATCACCATCGCCATGCAGCAAGCTTTTGCTACTATAACAGCACGCAGGATCTTACTATACTGGAACTTGGAGCAATAAAAGATTAATTGGCAAAAAAAAGAAAGTGCATAACAAACTACAGAGCTTACACAAAACAAAATTAACTTAAAAGGGGGGAAATTAGAGTTTGAAAAAAAAACTTTTGGGTTTGATTTTTTTTTTTTTTTTTACTCTAGGGTTAAATAGAATATTACAAATAAAAAAGTTAATTCTGTGCTTTTAATTGAGGTTTACACTCTACATAGGCAATTGTTGCTTTTTCACTATAAGGAAAACAAGGTTTCAACATGTTCCCCCTGGCAAATTATGTTTTTTAAATGTGTACCATGAAGGGACATGTCAAGTGACTGAGCATGCAAAGAAATATTCACCATTTTCTAAATAGGACAAGTGTTGCAGTAAACACATTTTCCAATGCAAGAACTGATGTTTAAGAATATCATTTTTGTTGGGTGAATTTACATGTCTGTGAATGTAAATTGATCTGTACTTTATGAATAGGGTCAAAGTACCCTTGTAAATTTTGATGAATTTTTTAGGTAAATGTATAGCATTTTTCATGCTAAATTCTCAATAATCCTTAATAAATAGACCTCTAAGTCAAATGCAAATTATTTATAGAATATCGAACAGTAGCTACCGTTGTTTGTACCACATGCTATCAAATTACAGAAAATAACACCCAAAAAGGCAATTCTGAGCTTTATTCTAAAAATATCACAGGGTAGATATAATCCCCAATTGTGTATACCACTTGAAGTAACACATGAAATTGCAATATTCATATCACTCCTTTTGTCTAAAAATCCAAGAGGCTGACTCGTTTCACAAGCATGCTTCTTCAGGACCTCATTTCTTGGAAAATAGAGTGAATAACCTATCTGAGAAATATAACATATTGTAATACAATGCATTATACATAATATACATGCACATTCAACAAGAATGTTTTCCTTTTTACACTCGCATATTGCTTCAGGGTGACAGGTTCAGGCAGTATAGCTGCAACCAATGTCCCTATGGGGTTTATTTACTAAAGCTGGAGAGTGTAAAATCAGGCTCAGTTTTGCATAGAAACCAATCAGCTTCCAGGTTTTTATTGCCAAAGCTTAATTGAACAAGCTCAGGTTAGAAGCTGATTGGCTACCATGCATAGCTTTACCAGATTCTGACTGAACCAATTTTATAAATCTACCCCAATGTGACAAATCAACATATGTTATGTATATAAGGGTTCAAAAGGACAGCCAAGGACCAATCTGCTATATAAAGTGTCATATACAGGAAAAACTAAGGATACACTAGCTTGTATGTCATACAATAAAAATAATACTCTTCAGTTAACTTACTTACAAATGTAGTGGATTAGAGAATTGGCAAACAATCAAGTGCATCCCCCAGCATGTAGTGGGAGCCAAGCTGATTTCATATATAAAATATATATATATATATATATATATATATATATATATATATATATATATATATATATATATATATATATATATATATATATTATTATTATACTATATTACCAAAAGTACACGCACATGTACTTTTAATTTATTTTATTTATTTTATTTTATTTATTTTTATTTATTTCAGGTACTTATATAGCGCCGTCAATTTACGCAGCGCTTTACATATACATTGTACATTCACATCAGTCCCTACCCTCGAGGAGCTTACAATCTAAGATCCCTAACTCGCATTCATACACACTAGGGACAATTTAGACAGGATCCAATTAACCTACCAGCATGTCTTTGGAGTGTGGGAGGAAACCG
Organism: Lithobates clamitans; assembly: GCA_037952925.1. NCBI lineage: Eukaryota > Metazoa > Chordata > Amphibia > Anura > Ranidae > Lithobates > Lithobates clamitans. Next base: position 1,151,776 of record JBBGZY010000608.1, read on the forward strand.
GAGTACCCGGAGGAAACCCACACAGGCACAGGGAGAACATGCACAGTGGTGTAGTGGTAGCACTGTGGTAGCACTCTCACCTAGCAGTAAGAAGGGTCGCTGGTTCGAATCCCAACCACGACACTACCTGCCTGGAGTTTGCATGTTCTCCCTGTGCCTGGGAGAACATGCAAACTCCAGGCAGGTAGTGTCGTGGTTGGGATTCGAACCAGCGACCCTTCTTACTGCTAGGTGAGAGTGCTACCACTACACCACTGTGCCGCCCTGGCATCCCAATCTTAGTCCGTAGGGTTCAATATTGCGTTGGCCTACCCTTTGCAGCTATAACAGCTTCAGCTCTTCTGGGAAGGCTGTCCACAAGGCTTTAGACGTGTGTTTATAGGAGAATATTACCCTGAAGAAGACACGTGATGCTGTGTCGACACACCTAGGGGAGGGGCCAGGATGGTGAAGACATCTGCATCCATCATGGAGCTGTGAGTCGGATCGTTGTCTGTGAGGCTTATGTGAAAAGAGCGGTATGTTCAAAACACTGATTTTAATGCTTGTCATAGCCTGGTGCGCTGGAAGCACCTGAGCATTGTGAGTAACCTGTACTTATTTGATTGAAGTTTTATGGAGGATATAAGCACTATTAGCTGTTTTTCTTTATATATACACTTTGGATACCATGAGTCACCATAAGCCATGTCTTAGAGGACAACAGCAAGGAATTTCAAAGCCTGGGGAGGCTAAAAGGCTTGCATTGATCTCACTTAATTGTAGAGATCACACTCCCTCAGGTGAGATTATTCCTGGAGAGGGAGCACTTGGTGGTGACATGTTGACTGAATTTTGAGCACTAATGAGAAATGGATCACTCTGATTTTTCTGAGCACCAGTTGGGAGTAAGAAGCACTCTGTGTGATTTTGCGGGTTGCACAGTGGTGTAGTGGGTAGTGCTCTTGCCCAGCAGTAAAAAGGGTCGCTGGTTTGAATCCCAACCACAACACTACCTGCCTGGAGTTTGCATGTTCTCCCTGTGCCTGTGTGGGTTTTCTCACACACTCCAAAGACATGCTGGGAGGTTAATTGGCTTCTGTCTAAATTGGCCCTAGTATATGAATGTGAGTTAGGGACATTAGATTGTAAGCTCCTTGAGGGTAGGGACTGATGTGAATGTACAATATATATGTAAAGCGCTGCGTAAATTGATGGCACTATATAAGTACCGTAATAAATAATAATAATATTGCAGCTGTCAGTGGGAGGCTGCATTTTCATTTTTCCAGCACAATTTTACTTTCATTGTTTATATTATTTTGCATGGACTATTTATTGTTTGCACTGATTTAATTCAAATTCATTTTTTTGTGCACAGATATTGAATCCATTTATGTATATTTCAGTGTATCAAGCACTTTGAACATAATTTTTTGATTTTACAAATATTGCTAATATTATAATAGTTTCATTATTTTGGTTACTGTAACGGGATACTATTTTATTTGAATTATACCTGGCACGTTTTATGAGCGTGTGAGCAGTACCAGCGGCTTAGCTGGCTCACCTTTTTTGTTTTTATTTTCATTCAGTAGCTCACAGGATTTTCACAATATCTATAGGAATGTTTGACCATTCTTCCAGAAGCGCATTTGTCAGGTCAGGCACTGATGTTGGATGGGAAGGCCTGGCTCGTAATCTCCTCTCTAATTCACTATAAAGATGTTCTATCGGGTTGAGCTAAGGACTGTGCAGGCCGGTCAAGTTCCTCCACGCCAAACTTACTCATCCATGTCTTTATAGACCTTGCTTTGTGCACTAGTCCAAATCATTTGGTTGAGGGGGGGGTTATGGTTTGGGGTTGTTTTTCAGGAGTTGGCCTTGACCCCCTAATTTCAGTGAAGGGAACTTTTAAGGTGCCAGCATATCAAGACATTTTTGGCAATTTTATGTTCCCAACTTTGTGGGAACAGTTTGGGGATGGCCCCTTCCTATTCCAACATGACTGCGCACCAGTGCACAAAGCAAGGTCCATAAAGACATGGATGAGCGAGTTTGGGGTGGAGGAACCTGACTGGTCTGCACAGAGTTGTAGCTGTTATAGCTGCAAAGGGTGGGCTAACTCAATATTGAGTCTTACGACTAAGGCTGGAATGCAAAGTTCATGTGCGTGTAAAGGCAGGCGTCCCAATACTCTTGGTAATATAGTATGTGTATATGTACTATATTACTGCACTTAAAACTTATTTAGAAATTCAGTGTCAAATGCATAACGGTTTCGGGTTGTACAGATAACGCCCTTCTTCAGAGCAAGACACATACAATGATAATGGTTTTTAAAAGCATATTTATACACTCCTATCTCATGTGGGATCAATTAATCAATCATTTTGTACCAGTGGGAAAAATCAACCAATGCAAAAAAATATAGGTATGCATGAAATCATGGCTCATCAGGTGCTACAATTTTTCCTATCACATTCGATATACGCTGAGAGAAAACAAAAAACAAAATAAATGATAGACAAACATATCAAAGAAAGACCGGTAAATATAAATCAAAATCAGAATTTAATCCGTTCAGCCATAATGTGTTTAAACGATTTATCCATTGAACCTCCCGTTTTCTAAGGGTTAATTCCCTATTTCCTCCATGTCTGTTCCTAGGTATACTATCTATCACCATAAATCTCAATTGAGAAACGGTCTGTCCTTTTTCTAAAAAATGTCGGGCGTCATTTGTCTAATTTATCTCTGATAGAATACTTATGTCTAGCTATTCTATCTATAACCTTTTGAGTGGTTTCACCTATATACAACAAGCCACATGGACATTTTATTATGTATACAACATAAGATGATTGGCAAGTGTAATGATTCTTAATATCGATGTTGTACCCTCTATATGGATGGGAGAAAGATTTCCCTTGGATCATACTGTTGCACTGAATGCAACATAAACAGGGAAATGAGCCAAAGTTACGCGGTCCTAGAAAGATTGTACGAGGTGAGGGAGGACGATACTGATCAGATTTAACCAATTTTGTCATATATTGTTCGACCTCAAGGACCTACGAAGGCAATGGAGGACTCTGAAATTCCTGCACTGACGGATAACTGTCATGCAGGATAGACCAGTCTTTCCTAAGTATGTTATAAACCCTAGTGGAGTATGGATGGAATTGTGAGATGAAGGGAAGACGACGGGTATTAGGCTTATACCGATCTGTGACGGGACAGATTATCTTGCTCCTTTTTAATTCTTTTGGGATAACCTCACTGTTGTAATTTCCTTTTTATCTCATCCAATCTGACAGACAATAAATATGTGTTACTAACAATCTGGGACACACAAACCAATTGGCTGCGAGGAATGGATTTAAAAACACCAGATGGGTGGAAACTTGAATACAACAAAAGTTGATTGCGATCTGTAGAATATATATAATATACATTACCTGATGATATGGACTTTTCCACAAATGCTTCAATTAAAGACACTCAAAGCATTAAACTTGGCGCATGGAGCAGTGAAATGTGCAGCGGTCCCTTCAGGCTTTATAGTGATCTACTGCCAGCACAATCACTAACTTTTTGCCCAAATGGGGAGACAACAGCTGCGACAAGACAAGTACTCCCAATAGGGAGATTGATTGGTTCTTCACTACATACAGCACCTATCTCGACTCCTTCTTCTTCCCCTGATCTCGCGGCAAAGCAACCAGCTATCCAAGTGAGTTCTCGGGGTCACACACCTTCCTCTGCAGGATCTGAAAGGCTTTCTACCCTTCCCCTGCAGCCTTTCAGACATCTGCCTGTTAAAGAGAGGGCTGGGATATGGAGGCTTATATCAAGGATTTACCAACCAAGCTTGACTTTGAACATTATGTGAGAAGGATAGAGAAAATATACAAACAGGAGATAGCTGATCTGAAAAAGGACATAGGAGTGTGCATGGAGGAGGTAGAGCAGATGATCGCAAGCTCACTACAATCTCATGAAGAAACTTTCAATTTTTTTCCTAATTTAGCAGTTGATGTATCAGCAAGATGATATTGAAAACCATAACAGGCTTAACAATATAAGGATCCGTGGACTCCTAGAGTCTGTTCCTGCTAAGGAGCTCGCCCTTTGCGTCGCGGTCATCTTTAATGTGCTGTTGCGCAAGCCCAAGAACTCTCCTTTTGAAATAGACAGGGTTTACAGAAAAAGAGGCCCTGGAAACTCCGACCCTACATTTAGTTGTGATGTCCTATGCAGAATCCACTTTTATAAAGTGAAGGAGGACATTATGAAAGTTGCCAGCACCCAGGAAATCATCTTTAATACTATTCTCATCATGCTGCTAACTGATCTCTCTCGCCTGACCCTCTCCATGAGAAAACCGCTAACCCAGGCCCCCCCTGGAATGCCATATGAAGTATACTTGAGGATTTCCCTTTTCAACTTCACATGACCCATGAAGGAAAGTCTGCTACCTTCTATACCCTCGGAGACCTCCCGGCATCTTTGAATTGCCGCAGATCGCCCTACCTGATTGGCCATTTACTTCTACTACTCTGGGTCTTCCTTTTGCCCCTCAATGGCAACACCAATCCAAAAAGAAGAGACGCCGCTCTAATTTACAATGGGCTCCTGATGACTGAGCTGAATGGGGTGTTTGCTATCTATCTTGTATAGATCTTGGGAGCTTTCAATGACTCTTTGCTTTTTTTGTTGGTTGCTCGTTGGCCTAGTAATGTTCTTGTGGCTCATGCATGTGCCTATTCTGTGTATGCTCTACCCATTTGGGGGCTTGGATCCTCTCCAATTATTTTTTCTATCAGGTGGGTGTCCCGCTTTCATTTTCATTGTGTCACCGGCAATCGTCACTCGGACTATCCCGCCCATCTTGTTCTCTTTCTTCCTATTTCTTTGTTTTCTATTTCCTGTTTATAATTCTTTTGGCGTAGTTCGATAGGATCCTTGAGCTGGGGTGGTATCTTCGATTTTACCCTATAGATGTAGGATAATTCACATATTTCTTTGTCCTCTCTCAACTGCCGTGGGTTTAACAGTCCTAAGAAGAGAAACCAAGTCATGTACCATTTTCATAAATGTAAAGCCAAATCTCTCCTTCTGCAGGAGACTCTCTTTGTGTCTGATAAAATACCCACTATTAATAATACATTTTTTTCCCACCTGGTATCATAGCACCAACCATCATGTCCAACGGGGTCTCGATTGCATTTCACCGTTCGTTCAACCCAGAAGTGCTAGACACCTTGATAGATCCAACAGGCTGCTTTATTTTTCTGAAACTTAAACTTTCCACTTTTGTTTTCACAGTGGCTAACCTATATGCAGTAAACCAGGGTGCCTTTCTCTCGACTGTGCTTTCCAGCCTTGCTACCTTTAGTGGCCCTTGCTATATGGTAGGTGGAGACTTCAATGTTCCCTTGGCCCCAGACTGAACACCTCTTCGGGCAAATCAAGTCTCTCCTATTCCATGCTTTCTAGTGTCAAATCTACATTTGAGTAGTTACATCTAGTGTATGTTTGAGGCATTCTGCACCCCTCGGACAGGAATTAGTTTTTATTCCCCAGCACATCAATGGTATAGCCGCATTAATTACATTCTGATTTCTCAAAAGCTGTTGAATTCGCCTTTATGGGCTTCCATCACTTCTTGTGGTTGGATCATGCCCCTGTTCATTTTTCTTTAGGTTGCCCTCCTGCTATTAGGAAGTTCTCTTCCAGGTGCCTAAATTATAACCTATTGAAGGACTCCTTCTGAATGGCAGATATTTCCCAGACCATTAGGGATTTTTGGGCAGACCAGACTAATCCCCTCATTAAATGGGAGACTATAAAATGTGTCCTCCATAGGGTATTCATGCAGCATGGTACACGCTTAAAAAAGGCTAGGGTAACAGAGATTCAATGACTTCTTAGCAAGCTCTCTGCTTTGGAATCCTCTCATAAATCAGATTTAATTCCTGCTACTTTGTGGAATTAGTAAATGCCCGGTATTATCACCTTTGTATCTTAGACTCGTACTCCCTGATTGCTTGAGATAGGGCTCGCTGCACACACTACTCCCTGGCTGATAGGTGTGGTCAACACTTAGCTCACATACTTCATCCTAGAACTCCTCGTAAGCCCCTTTTTTTCCTTACAAATTCAAACAACTCTAAGGTCCATTCTACTAAAGATATAGCTTCTGAATTCTGCTCATTTTATTCAGCTCTTTATAACCTTTCTGATCATCACCCTTCCACTTTCTCAACACCTGGAGGCTGAAACTATCCACGATTATATTAGAAATGCTGCTCTCCCCATGATCGACTCCCACACATTTGAATACTTAGACCTGTGTTTCTCAACCTTTTTACCATGGAGGAACCCTTGGCAAAAAGTCTGAGATCTCGGGGGGACCCCTACATTTTTTTTTTAAGATCTACTGTTCACGGAAAATTGGATATGATCAGCGTGCTGTAGATATAACCACAATTATTTTAAATAAGCTTTAAATAATAGAATAAATATTAGAACTCACCTGACACCAACAATATGATGTGAACAGGGCACATAGAAATCAATAGTTTTCTTTGTCCTTGCAGAGACCTACGTTAGACAAGCCCAAAATATTCTAAGCAAGTCAAATTTGCACATATTTTCCATCAGTTTTTTTGCACATGCTGTGAACGAGGCCTTACTGAACTTGAACAAAACTCCCAAATATTGTGAATCACAAATAGGACAGCAGACTACAGGAACAGTTGGGCCTTGTTCACAACATACATGCATGTGAATTGATGGAAAATGGTGCAGATTTGACCTGCATAGAATACTTTGGTCTTGTTCATATCATGTGCAGATACATGCATTTTCCTAACGTAGGTCCCTGCAAGGACATAAAGAAAGCAATTGATTTCTATGTGCCCTGTTCAAACCACAATGTTGGTGTCATTTGAGTATTTTTCTCTGCAGGAAAATGCATACATGTTGCATTTTTCTGTGCAGAAAAAATAAGCACATCATACCAATGTTTTCAATGTGCACTGACAGAGTACTGTCAATGAACATTGATACCTGGTGCCTCCTCTATAGTTTTAGCTCCTCTGAACCTGTGAAGGTGGTGCCAGGAGGAGTGCTGACAGTGGGATCACATGGCTGAATGTTGCAGGAGGCGAGATCCTGTGTATAGTAGTGACTAAATGCAGACTGCAGAGGGGGGGGGGGAGCAGAGCACAGGGGCCTGTGGCTTGATGAGACTGGATGTAGCAGGAGGTGAGATCTAATAGCATTGTGTAACATGATGGCATAACATAAAGCTATTATAATCTCACATCCTGCTACATTCAGCCTGGTCCAGCTGTGTGCCAAAACTCTCTGCTCCCCTCCCTTTGCAGTCTGCATCCAGTGCTGTTATACACAGGTTGTCACCTCCAGTAATCTGCTCCCCCCTCTGCAGTCTGCATTCACCCCTTCTATACACAGGAACTCACCTTCCAATCTAGCCATGTGCTCCTTTTCTGTGCTCCCCCTTCATAGTGTGCATCACTGCTACCATTCAGACAGGATCTCACCTTCTGATTTGGTGCTCCCGCCTCCATAGTCGTCATTCTCGGCTCTTTTCACAGCTCCCACTCTGTGCTCCCCACCTCCATGGTTTTCATTCTCAGCTCCCTTCATGGCTCCCCGCCTCCAGTCTTCATTCTCTCTGAGACGGAACTACAGAGAGGGCATCAGGTATCAATGCGCACTGACAGTAATCACTGTCAGCGCGCATTGAGAACACTGGAAACAACATTGGGCGGATATACATCCGCCACAATGATGAATTTTGGCAGAACCCCTGAGGACTTCTGCGGTTGAGAAACACTGCCTTAGATGAACCTCTCTCTGATTTTGAATTCACGGGAGCCATCAAAGGTCTTAAGCCCGGGAAATGTCCTGGTCCTGATGGTTTTAATCCTAGATTTTACAAACTGTTTGCCCTGTCCTCTCTCCTTTAACATCCTCTTAGCAAAACCAGGCAAGAATCCTTCAGCGTGTAGTAGCTATAAACCTATTTTCTTATTAAATTTAGACAAGGTCTTAATCTCGCGCCTCTCCCCCTTACTCACGACTCTGATACATCAAGATCAATTGGGTATTGTTCCTGGCTGGGAGGCCAAAGATAACACTACCAAATCTATTCACCTGATTTCTTATATTCGTAGCCATCACTTGAAAGCCTGTCTCTTGTTGTTTGATGCCGAGAAGGCCTTTGACAGGGTTGATTGGAGGTTTTTCCTCCTCTCTTTGAAACAGCTGGGTCTTGGTCACAACTTTATCACTAAAGTTATGTCCTTATATTTCAGACCTAGTGAATGGTACCCTGTTGGAACCCTTCTCGATTTTGAATGGTACTCGGCGGGGTTGCCTCTTTTCCCCCTCCATCTTGTAATTATCATTGAGCACCATGCACAAGCTATCAGGAGTAATCCCTCTATCTCAGGCATTCCTACACCTTCGGCACACTTTCATTATATGCTGATGACCTCCTACTGTATGTACAAAATATGCATATTACCACCCCCCTCCATCATGCAGGAGTTCCAACGATTCCAGCATTTTAGCAATTTTAAACTAAACGTCTATAAAACTGGGACCTTGAATATTTCCCTTCTGTCTGAATCCTTAAATCTCCTTCGGCACAATTACCCATTTCAATGGCATACCAGTCACAATCCCTTCCAATTTATCTGCACTTTACAAATTGAACTAGTCCTTTACTGTCTAAGATTCGTAAAGATGGCAACTTGGGATTCCGCCTCAATTACATAGTTTGGTAGAATCAATACTTTAAAAATAGCCATATTACCCAAACTCTTATACATGTTTCAAACTATCCCTACTGTTCCTCCACAAGCATTTTTCCACACGCTCAGAACCCATTCAATTCACTTTGTGTGATGTAGTGGATATTCTAAGTTACATTACAAACTCCTTGCGTATGCCAGGCACCAGGGGGGATTGGCCTCCCAGATTTTGAATTATATCATACTGCTTTTCTTCTCACCCGTATTCTGGATTGATTTCCCTGTCTAATAGCTAAATCTTCCACTATAGTGGAACAAGACCTCACGCAGATAGACCTACATGGTCTTCCTTGGGAATATAGCAAGAATTTGTCTCTAATTCAGGATGCCTCTCTCTAAGTATGTTCATGTCTTCTCCTCCAATCCTTCACCTCTGTCCCCCTTTTTTGATAATGTGGTGTGTTCCCTTGGGGTGGTTAGTTCTCAGCTTGACCCCTTTTTCAGAACGCTGTGGCCTGTAGCACGTTCCTTTATCCACCCTCAGTCAGGCCTTCCTGCAACTCCCCATGTACCGTGCGTATCGCAGAGCGATTGGCTGACCAGATCACATTTTGGTTTCTTTTTGCAAAAAAAGTTTTGACACTAAACAAATGGACAGGCCTCTCACTGATTTTGAGAAGCTGTGCTCCTCCGCCAAGGCCCCCAAAAATGTGCTCAATACTGTGTATAAACTGTCTCTATCCTTACTTCACAACTCCTTACCTACCTTTACAAGGGCCTGGTCTGTGAACCTGGGGTACGAAGTCTCTGCTGAACAACCGCAAACCTTTTTTATTTACACATAAATCCTCCATTTATGGCCATGCGCAAGAAAATATTTTTAAAATGTTGTCACACTGGTATAGGGACCCAGTTACCCTACATAGAGCTTTTCCATCTACCTCTAGCATCTGCTGACAGTGTGGTCGAGAGAGGGGCACCTATCTTTACATCTGGTGGGGGTGCTCCAGTATCTTTCCCTTTTTGGCAGTCTATTTTTGATATTTTGATATTTCAAATAAGATGTATGACAAGGCTCTACCACCCTCCCCAGAATTAGCCTTGCTTTTCATTTTACCTGGTTTGGTGTCCTTGCAAAAGAAGCACCTCCTGCAATTTTCTTTCTTTCTGTGGCACATTTTTGAAATTCTAAGTCCTCCCCTCCCTGCTTTCCCTTTGCGTGGCTACCCTAAATGACATTATGTGTAATGAGGATGTACTAGCTCTCGATGCAGATAACTATGATAAATTCACCTCATGTTTGGATACATTTTTCATCGTCGGATTCTTTTAAACAGCTTGTTTCTTTTACAGAACAGAATATTCTTACCCCCCCCCAGTTGATTGAGGTGGAGCTCCAGGATCCACCTTGGGGCTCCTCTAGTCATCGTGAGTTGGGGTTCCCCTTATCTGAGGGGATCCTCTTCCTTTTACTACCTCCTCATTCTTAGCCTCAGGATTCCCTCGAAACCCACAACATCTTTCTCTTTCTTTTCTTCTTGTACTTTGTCTACTCTTTCTCCTCCATTCCCCCCATCTACAGTATCTCTTGGATACACCTACTCTGCAGTCGTTATAATTGCTCCGGGGCCTGGCCATCAGATGCTAATCCACCTTTTTGTGTTTCCATAGGGACAAAAGTGGTTGGACTCATGTTGTTTTGCCTTCTTTTTCTTTCTTTTTGTTTTCTTGTTTGTTATAATTCCTCATTTAATGCATGCCAGTGTTTTGTTTTATTTTTGTATGTGGATGGGTACCCTTTCCTTGTTGCATCACGTATTTACTGACATTTGACAACCTTCTGGCTCTTTGTTGTATTATTTTGATATACTAAAATCTGAATAAACATGTATTTCACTATAAATCACAACACCAGTAACCTATGAACCATGTATCTCTTCAACTCCACTCTCCACAACTCAACTCTTCATCTACAATAGATGTTAAATATTCCTGCTATAACCCAGATAGCAAGCAATCGAGCTGCAAGTTGGAAAATTACTTGTTAAGCTATTGCAAGCCTTGCCAGGCTTCACAAGTTTGTTGCACAATTGCAGTAAGTCCGCATTGCAAGGCTCCAGATCAATTTTCTTTGCAAACATTCTGCAAGTCTGCTGCAAGTTCTGGTTCAGTTAAGTTGTGCAATAGTCATCCCACCACAGGGGTCACAGTGACTTGCAGAGCTCTTGCTGTAGACTTCCAACTGTAACTTTGCTCTTGCTAGAGACTTGCCGCACAAATTTTCTACAAATTGGAAAAGTGTCAACTAGAACTTCTGCTTCAAGTGTTCTGCAAGTGTACAACATGCCAGTGGAAATGTGTGGCAAGTTATTCTTGCTATCTGGGAAGATGCTAAATGCAGCACAGCCATTTAGATCACATACTGAGCATGGCCATATCAGATATGGTAGAGGCCCTAGTTCCAGCTAATGTATAGAGATGGTTTGACAGATCCCATACTGTACAGTCCAACCCCTTATAGCCTTCAAAAAATGGAATAATAATGATACTTTAACAGCCTTTTGGTTTACCGGTTCCTAGCTACATCCCACTGCTAAGCACGCCACAGCAAATGGGGCAAAGAGAGCCCCTTATTATATCCAAAAGTCTCGCCATCGCATTGCAGGATGCCGTGGCTACATTTGCTGACGTCATCTTATGGTGCCACTCCCCCTCTCCTGCATTGATCTTAGCTGCCATCAGAGCGGCATCCCATCCCAGCCACACAAGCACGCTGCCTGCGACATGCTGGACGGGGGACAGAGCCAGACAGTGACCAAGCTGCTGATATCATCGCCCAACCCACTGTACATGCAAGCTGGCACATACCCAGCAGCCGTGACAGTGGGCCACACACGTTCATCCCTGAGTACAAGCCAAGTAAAAGGGTGAATGCAGGAATGCCACCCAAAGCTCTGCATTACCAAAAAGCACCATGTTGGACCTCCTCCACCACATTTTCACCTCCATGGTCCAGCAACAAGCGGGCGCACACCGAGCCCCCCTACTGTCCAGATAACTATTCATAGCCACAAACACAATGACTAGGTGGGAAGAGAGACCAATATAGATATCCTGTAGACTGCATAATAGAATTATAAAAATTGACATAAAACCCAAAAAAAGTACTGCCATAAGGGAGCCACCAACCTATAATGCACCAATCACACATCACACACATATATATATATATATATATATATATATATATATATATATATATATATATATATATATATATATATATATATATATATATATATATATATATATTAGTCAGCCACCAATTGTGCAAGTTCTCCCACTTGAAGATGAGATAAGAGAGGCCTGTAATTGTCATCATAGGTATACCTCATCTATGAGAGACAAAATGTGGAAACAAATCCAGACAATCACATTGTCTGATTTGGAAAGAATTTATGTGCAAATTATGGTGGAAAATAAGTATTTTGTCAATATCAAAAGTTCATCTCAATACTTTGTTATATATCCTTTGTTGGCAATGACAGAGGTCAAACATTTTCTGTAGGTCTTCACAAGGTTGTCACAAACTGTTGCTGGTATGTTGGCCCATTCCTCCATGCAGATCTCCTCTAGAGCAGTGATGTTTTGGGGCTGTTGCTGGGCAATACGGACTTTCAACTCCCTCCAAAGGTTTTCTATCGGGTTGAGATCTAGAGACTGGCTAGGCCACTCCAGGACCTTAAAATGCTTCTTACGAAGCCACTCCTTCATTGCCCGGGCAGTGTGTTTGGGATCATTGTCGTGCTGAAAGACCCAGCCACGTTTCATCCTCAATGCCCTTGCTGATGGGAGGAGGTTTGCACCCAAAATCTCATGATACATGGCCCCATTCATTCTTTCATGTACACTGATCAGTCGTCCTGTTCCCTTTGCAGAGAAACAGCCCCAAAGCATGATGTTGCCACCCCCATGCTTCACAGTAGGTATGGTGTTCTTTGGTTGCAACTCAGCATTCTCTCAGTTCTACTTTGGTTTCATCTGACCATATGACATTCTCCCAATCCTCTTCTGGATCATCCAAATGCTCTCTAGCAAACCTCAGACGGGCCTGGACATGTACTGGCTAAAGCATGGGGACACGTCTGGCACTGCAGGATCTGAGTCCCTGACGGCATAGTGTGTTACTGATGGTAGCCTTTGTTACGTTGGTCCCAGCTCTCTGCAGGTCATTCACTAGGTCCCCCCGTGTGGTTCTGGGATTTTTGCTCACCATTCTTGTGATCATTTTGACCCCACAGGGTGAGATCTTGTGTGGAGCCCCAGATCGAGGGAGATTATCAGTGGTCTTGTATGTCTTCCATTTTCTAATTATTGCTCCCACAGTTGATTTCTTCACACCAAGCTGCTTGCCTATTGCAGATTCAGGCTTCCCAGCCTGCTGCAGGTCTACAATTTTGTTTCTGGTGTCCTTTGACAGCTATTTGGTCTTCACCATAGTGGAGTTTGGAGTGTGACTGTTTGAGGTTGTGGACAGGTGTCTTTTATACTGATAACAAGTTCAAACAGGTACCATTAATACAGGTAATGAGTGGAGAACAGTGGAGACTCTTAAAGAAGAAGATACAGGTCTGTGAGAGCCAGAAATCTAGCTTGTTTGTTGGTGACCAAATACTTATTTTCCACCATAATTTGCAAATAAATTCTTTAAAAAATCAGACAATGTGATTGTCTGGATTTGTTTCCACATTTTGTCTCTTATAGTTGAGGTATACCTATGATGACAATTACAGGCCTCTCTCATCTTTTTAAGTGGGAGAACTTGCACAATTGGTGGCTGACTAAATACTTTTTTGCCCCACTATATATATATATATATATATATATATATATATATATATATATATATATATATATACAGTGCCTTGAAAAAGTGTTCATGACCCTTGAAATTTTACATGTTTTGTCATGTTACAACCAAAAACGTAAATTTATTTTATTGGGAATTTATGTGATCAACCAACCTAAAGCGGCACATAATTGTGAAGTGGAAGCAAAATAATAAATGGTTCAACATTTTTTACGAATAAATATGTGAAAAGTGTGGCATGCATTTGTATTCAGCCCCCTGTACACTGATGCCCCTAACTAAAATCTAGTGGAACCAATTGCTTTCAGAAGTCACCTAATTAGTAAATAGAGTCCACCTGTGTGTAAATTAATCTCTGTATAAATAATCCTGTTCTGTGAGGCCCCCAGAGGTTTGTCAGAGACCTTAGTGAACAAACAGCATCAAGAAGGCCAAGGAACACATCTGACAGGTCAGGGATGAAGTTGTGGAGAAGTTTAATGCAGGGTTAGATTGAAAAAAAAATCCCAAGTTTTGAACATTTCACGGAGCACTGTTTAAAGTGGTTGTAAACCCAGTAAAAAAAAAAAAAACCTGCAAGACAAAGGCATAATGAGCTAGTATGCATAGCATACTAGCTAATTATGATATACTCACCTTAGATCGAAGCCCCCGCAGCGGTCCCAGAACACAGCTCCAGCCGGTGACATCGCTCCCGGAGTTACTTCTGGGGATCGCGGGCTCTGGCGCTGTGATTGGCCGGAGCCGCGATGATGTCACTCCTGAGCATGCATGTGGGAGCTGCTGGTAACGGCACACTAACAAGCAACAGCACGAAAGTGCCATTGCTTCAGTGCGCATGTGCCAATCACGTCGGCACATGCTGTTACAGGGAATATTTCCTAAACTGTGCAGGTTTAGGAGATACCTGGGGTAGGTACAGGTAAGCCTTATTATAGGCTTACCTGTAGTCAAAGGTGCATTGTAATATTTTACAACCACTTTAATTCATCATCCAAAAATGGAAAGGGTATAGCACAACTGCAAACCTACCAAGACATGGTCATCCACCCAAACTCACAGGCCGGGCAAGGAGAGCATTAATCAGAGAAGCAGCCAAGCGGCCTATGGTAACTCTGGAGGAGCTGCAGAGATCCACAGCTCAGGTGGGAGAATCTGTCCACAGGACAACTATTAGTTGTGCACTCCACAAATCTGGCCTTTATGAAAGAGTGGCAAGAAGAAAGCCATTGTTGAATAAAAGCCTTAAGAAGTACCGTTTGCGAGAAGCCGTGTGGGGGACACAGCAAACATGTGGAAGAAGGTGCTCTGGTCAGATGAGACCAAAATTGAACTTTTTGGCCTAAAAGCAAAATGCTATGTGTGGTGGAAAACTAACACTGCACATCACTCTGAACACACTATCCCCACTGTGAAACATGGTGGTGGCAGCATCATGTTGTAGGGATGCTTTTCTTCAGCAGGAATAGGGCAGCTGGTCAGACTTGATGGGAAGATGGATGTAGCCAAATACAGTGCAATAGTAGAAGAAAACCTGTTAGAGTCTGCAAAAGACTTGAGACTGGAACCCCAAGCTTTGCCAATCTCACTATGGGGTCTGTGGGAGAATCGCTACATCTGGCATAACAATTCCTTTTCATCACACTGGACATTCTATGGCCGATATATATCGATGATGTCATAATTTGGGTTGGTCCTAAATCTCTAATCCCACAATTCATAGCCCACTGTAATACCAACAATATGGGTTTATCATTCACTTCAGTCTGTGACAATATATCTTTAGCTTTCCTTGACCTGAAACTCAGTCATGATCAAGGGATCATACATTCCCAAAATTACACCAAACCAACGCAGGCAACTCTTATCTGCATTACCACAGTTGTCACCACCCTCGTTGGATCAAGAACATCCCCAAAAGCTAATAATGACACCTCAAACATAACTGTACTAGAGATGAAGATTACGCTACACATGGTCAACATCTTAAACAAAAATTCCTAGAGAAAGGTTGCCCGCCTTCATGTTTTACACACAACAAAGCAATAGACAAAATAAAAAAAAAAACACCTTATCCATACAACCATTGAGATTCACAACCAATTTTCACACTAAATTTAGAAATATAGAATGCATATCCCAAAAGCATTGGTCTATTCTACAAGAGGGCCCACACCTCAAATCCACAATCTCAGCCTGACCCCTTATCTCTTACAGATGAGACAGGAACCTAAAAACCAAAATTGCACCTAGCAGATTAAAACCAACTTCTTCCTCCACCTGTGCCCCCCTGAAGCGTTTCAACATTCAAGGCATGTATCAATGTCTTAATTCTCATTGCCTGATTTGCTCACATGTCACCCATAGACAAAAAGAATTTAGGTACAAGGGCCAAAAATATCCCATACCCGACTTTTATACTTGCTCATCAGAGTTCATGGTGTATTGCCTATCCTGTCCGTGTGGCCTACAATATGTAGGCCGCACAATCTGTACACTCCGTAAAAGGTTTGGGGAACACAGGCGCCTAGTGGATGCCGGGTCTGAAAAACACAGTGTCCCCAAACATTTTCTCATTCACCACGAACACTCCTCCCTTGACCTGAAAGTTTGGGTAATCGAAGCAATACCCAATAATTTCCCAGCAGCCGAACGCTTTAGGCACCTTTGCGCAAGATAATTCAATTGGATATACCGATTAGATACCCTTGCGCTGGGTGGACTGAATGAGGAACTAGAAGTTAACCCTTTACTTTAAATATTGGTCTAGATTAACACCAATTAACTTCTAATCCCACACCCCATTCTTTATTGTATAAATATGCACTACCATATATCATATATATTATGTTTGCCCTATTATAATCCTTCAGTTTTTGGCTAACAACCTTCATCATCAATCATTTTTAGGCATAAGGACCCTTACGGTCTTATTCCCCCTCTTGATATCCTCCAAGTAGTAAGTACCCAATGTTCCTTGCCCCTATTGTCAAATTGGTCATCCTCTATTCTTTCACTTATTTTCCTAGTGAACCCTTCCTCCCCCCATTCTTTTTTTCTCCCCCATCCTCTCGGTCCCCCCCCACCTTTCACCTTCCTAATTTCCTCCTCTTTCCCCTCTCTCCCTTATCCCTCTCTCTGTCCATATCCATTCCATGTAACTATATTCCACATTTATAACTATTTTTATCTTCATCAATATTTATATTTATCTATATTTTTAATTTATTTCCAGTTCATCATTGTTATTTTCATCCTTATATTTAGTTTATTTTGATCTCCACCTTTATATACATGTATATCGCCCATAATCATTGTCTCGATACTCACTGGTTCATTGTGTCTAATCATAATTGTAAAACCTTGTTTCATTTGCAACCATCCAGTACACAATCGTTTTTATCAGAATTGCTATTAGATTACCTTGATGGTATCTAACTAGTTAATCTAACACTCCAGTGCCCTGTGATCCACTAATTACCACCTTGAAAGGTTGCCAAGGTAACGCCTGATTAGTCCTGGTCACAACAGATTATATATACCTCCTCCAAAATGGCCACAGTCATAGCCTGATGAAGGAGCACAAATGATCTGAACATGCGCTCCTCCCCGCTCTTTCTCCAACTGGTAGTGACATACACTGCTGTCTGTGAGTCGTCCTGAGTGTCTGGAAGCACTGGGAACCACCGGCGTCCCTGGACCCATCAGCTGCCTCTTCACCAGTAAGAAGATCATCTTTCCTACGAGCGGATGAACCACATTATTAATCCCACATGCGCTGACATCTCATACATCTTGTGAGTTACCAATTGTCTTTTATGGAATAAAGTGTCTTAATAATACTGCACTTAGATGGTGCTGCTCTCCTTCTGTCTGGAGTGGAGGTTCACCTTCCAGCAGGACAATGACCCTAAGCCCTCATTCTCACGAGGCGGATCCGCTGCCACAGAGTCCGCCTCTGTCCGCCGACTCAGCGGGAGATCTCTCAGTTGATCTCCGCTGAGTCGTCGGATGACAGGTCCCTCTCTGCTCACTGAACGGGGAGGGGCTTGTCGAGCACCGCTGGTCGCTATGGAGAGATCGGACGTAAACGGACAGCATGTTCATTTACGTAAGATCTCACGTGATCTGATCTGCTAGGGACGGATGTCAGCGAACATGTCACTGTTGACATCCGTCGCTCCATAGCCTTACATGGAGCGCCCGTTCTGGTCCGCCAACAAAACTGACAGGCGGACCTGAATGGTCCGTTCTTGTGAAAGGGGCCTAAATGTACAGCCAGAGCTACAATGGAATGGTTTAGATCAAAACATATGTATGTGTTAGAAAAGTCCAGACCTAAATCCAATTGAGAATCTATGGCAAGACTTGAAAATTGCTGTTCCCAGATGCTCTCCATCCAATCTGACAGAGCTTGAGCTATTTTGCAGAGAAGAAGGGGAAAATATTTCGCTCTTTAGATGTGCCAAGCTGGTAGAGACATCCCCAAAAAGATTTGCAGCTGTAATTGCAGCGAAAGGTGGTTCTACAAAGTATTGACTCAGGGGGGCTGAATACAAATGCACGCCACACTTTTCACATATTTATTTGTAAAAAATGTATTAAACCATTTATTGTTTTCCTTTCACTTCACAATTATGTGCCACTTTGTGTTGGCCTATCACATACACTCCCAATAAAATACATTCACGTTTTTGATTGTAACATGACAAAATGTGGAACATTTCAAGGGGTGTGAATACTTTTTCAAGGCACTGAAAAAAAAAAAAAAAAATATATATATATATATATATATATATGAAATTTGGACCCAGAATTATTCCATCTCTTATATTTATTGATGCAGTTGAAGCCTTGGCCCCGTGGTGGTTCTCAGCTTGGCTACCACTACATGCTCCTATACCCATACTGGGGGATGCAGATTGTTTGCAAAGTCCCTAATCTACTACATTTGTAAGTAAGTTAACTGAAGAGGATTATTGTTATTGTGCGGTATACAAGCTAATGTATACTTAGTGCTTAGTTTTTCCTGTTTCTGCCATTTTATATAGCATATTGGTCTTTGACTGTCCTTTGCATCCTCAAATACATAATATATGTTGATTGGTCACATTGGGGCATGTAACTTCATCATTGGTTGCTGCCATACTGCCTGCACTTGTCATCCTGAAGCGATATGTGAGTGTAAAAGGGAAAAATACTTGTATCTGCATGTATATTATATATAATGCATTCTATTACAGTACTGTATGTTGTATTTCTCAGATAGGTTATTTACTCTCTTCTCCAAGAAATGAGGTCCTGAAGAAGCATGTCTTGTGAAGCATGTCAACCTCTTGGATTATTAGACAAGGAAGTAATATCAATATTGTGTTTGCATATGTGTCACTTCAAGTGGTATACACAATTGGGAACTATATCTCCCCAGTGATATTTTTACTAATGTTTGTTTTATACTAGGTAATACATTGTAATCTCTTTTTTTTTTTTTTTTTCTTAAGTGTATGTCTTTCTTAGTAGCGGTAAAGTTTAGAATGTCCTTTTTGGGGTTTTTTCTGCAATTTATTTGTGTGTAATCTCCTGTCATTTCCTGTGTAAATCCATGATACTGTTCACAGTATAATTGCCACATTCTGAAAGTCCAGTTAGAATTAATATTTTTCATTTTTCACTATTTTCATCTAACAGGGTGGAATCTATGTGGTCACTCTCCTGGATACATTTGCTGCAGGAACCTCAATTCTGTTTGCTGTTTTAATAGAGGCAGTCGGAGTATCTTGGTTTTATGGTATGTATAATATCTCAGCAGTTTTGTTTTTTTTTTGTTTTTTTACGGACTGTGTATGTTGCTTTACATATGCATGAATCCACTTTCACTGTATTATATTGTTGTGTTTCCAGTTTATGGATTTTTCTGCATGAGACATAAAAGTAACTCTGAATATGCAGGAACAGATACACAGGCGGCCAACTGCTACGTTGGCGCAGACAGACAATGTCTTGTTTAGCTCTCTCCCAACGTTCTCAGAATGATGGGTTAATGATGATGGAGGGGGTCCATCTGCTGGTACAGCTGGTAATTGCACATAAGTACAAATATGATGAGAACGTAAACAAGTATGAGAAACAGAAATATCACACAGAAATAAACACTTATTTTCTATAACCAGTCTGGGTCAGGGAAACAGAATCTGGGTCGGGGATACAGTTGTAAACACCTTCATGCACTTTATTTAACCGCTTCAGCCCCAGAAGATTTTACCCCCTTCCTGACCAGAGCACTTTTTGCAATTCGGCATTACGTCGCTTTAACTGACAATTGCGCGGCCGTGGGACGTTACATCAAAACAAAATTGACATTTTTTTTCCCACAAATATAGCTTTCTTTTGGTTGTATTTGAGCACTTCTGTAGTTTTTATTTTTTGTGCTATAAACAAAAAACAGCGACAATTTTGAAAAAAAGCAATTTTTTTTTTACTTTTTGCTATAATATCCCCAAAAAATATATATTAAAAAAACACATTTTTTCCTCAGTCTAGACCGATATGTACAGTCAGGTCCATAAATATTGGGACACAATTCTAATTGTTTTGGCTCTATACACCACCACAATGGATTTGAAATGAAACAAACAAGATGTGCTTTAACTGCAGACTTTCAGCTTTAATTTAAGGGTATTTACATCCAAATCATATTAACGGTGTAGGAATTACAACAGTTTGTATATGTGCCTAATGGGACCTATGGGACCAAAAGTAATGGGACAGATTAACAATCATCCATCAAACTTTCACTTTTTAATACTTGGTTGCAAATCCTTTGCAGTCAATTACAGCCTGAAGTCTGGAACGCATAGACATCACCAGACGCTGGGTTTCATCCCTGGTGATGCTCTGCCAGGCCTCTACTGCAACTGTCTTCAGTTCCTGCTTGTTCTTGGAGCATTTTCCCTTCAGTTTTGTCTTCAGCAAGTGAAATGCATGCTCAATCGGATTCAGGTCAAGTGATTGACTTGGTCATTGCATAACATTCCACTTCTTTCCCTTAAAAAAGTCTTTGGTTGGTTATGCAGTATGCTTCGGGTCATTGTCCATCTGCACTGTGAAGTGCCGTCCAATGAGTTCTGAAGCATTTTGCTGAATATGAGCAGATAATATTGCCGGAAACACTTCAGAATTCATCCTGCTGCTTTTGTCAGCAGTCACATCATCAATAAATACAAGAAAACCAGTTCCATTGGCAGCCATACATGCCCACGCCATGACACTACCACCACCATGCTTCACTGATGAGGTGGTATGCTTTGGATCATAAGTAGTTCCTTTCCTTCTCCATACTCTTCTCTTCCCATCACTCTGGTACAAGTTGATCTTGATCTCATCTGTCCATAGGATGTTGTTCCAGAACTGTGAAGGCTTTTTTAGATGTTGTTTGGCAAACTCTAATCTGGCCTTCCTGTTTTTAAGGCTCACCAATGGTTTACATCTTGTGGTGAACCCTCTGTATTCACTCTGGTGAAGTCTTCTCTTAATTGTTGAATTTGACACACATACATCTACCTCCTGGAGAGTGTTCTTGATCTGGCCAACTGTTGTGAAGGGTGTTTTCTTCACCAGGAAAATAATTCTTCGGTCATCCACCACAGTTGTTTTCTGTGGTCTTTCGAGTCTTTTGGTGTTGCTGAGCTCACCAGTGCGTTCTTTCTTTTTAAGGATGTTCCAAACAGTTGATTTAGCACCACCTAATGTTTTTGCTATCTCTCTGATGGGTTTGTTTTGTTTTTTCAGCCTAATGTTGGCTTGCTTCACTGATAGTGACAGCTCTTTGGATCTCATATTGAGAGTTGACAGCAACAGATTCCAGATGGAAATAGCACACTTGAAATGAACTCTGGACCTTTTATCTGCTCCTTGTAAATGGGATAATGAGGGAATAACACACACCTGGCCATGGAACAGCTGAGCAGCCAATTCTCCTATTACTTTTGGTCCCCTAAAAAGTGGGAGGCACATATACAAACTGTTGTAATTCCTACACCAGTCACCTGATTTGGATGTAAATACCCTCAAATTAAAGCTGAAAGTCTGCAGTTAAAGCACATCTTGTTCGCTTCATTTCAAATCCATTGTGGTGGTGTATAGAGCCAAAAAGAGTACAGTTGTGTCTATGTTCCAATATTTATGGACCTGACTGTATTCGTCTACATATTTTTGGTAAAAATAATCACAATAAGCGTATATTGATTGGTTTGCACAAAAGTTATAGCATCTACAAAATAGAGGATAGATGTATGGCATTTTTATTATTTTTTTTTATTAGTAATAGCGGTGATCTGCGATTTTTATCATGACTGCGACATTATGGCGGACACATCGGACACTTTTGACACTATTTTGGGACCATTGTCACTTATACAGCGATCAGTGCTATAAAAAAGCACTGATTACTGAGTAAATGACACTGGCAGGAAAGGGGTTAAACACTA
Source organism: Lithobates clamitans (assembly GCA_037952925.1). Taxonomy (NCBI): domain Eukaryota; kingdom Metazoa; phylum Chordata; class Amphibia; order Anura; family Ranidae; genus Lithobates; species Lithobates clamitans. The sequence continues at coordinate 1,173,903 of JBBGZY010000608.1, forward strand.
GTGGGCTACCACTGAGATGACAGTGATCATTGCTCCCGATCCCTGTCATGTCACTAGGCAGAACAGGGAAATGCCTTGTTTACAAAGGCATCACCCCGTTCTGCCGCTCCGTGACATGATCGCGGGACACCGGCGGACATCGAGTCCGCGGAACCCATTGGCACGACCACTCTGTACACAGCAGGCGCACCCCGCTGGCGGCGTGCACGCACCCACTAGCCCCACAATGGAAAGGGGACGTACAGGTACGCCCATTTGCCCACCACTGCCATTGTGCCGACCGTGCGATGGTCGGCAAGTGGTTAATTTTCATTGTGAAATCTAAAAATATTCTTACAGACTACAGTGAGATACCTACAACTGTTGGGGGAAATATAGCCCTATTATGGGGGCCCTCCAAATAAAATATCATAGGGGGAGCCCATGTGGTTGTTTAGGGCTTTAATTTAATTTGTGCTTTAATTTTTGCACATCTGTTTTTCAAAATTCCATTAAAGTGTTACTAAACCCAGGACCCTGCATTCAATATATCTGCTCTCCCACAGTACACAGAACATGTAAATTCAATTATTTTAGTAAATATAAACTGCTAAATACTTTTTCTCATAAGCAGTATATTGCAGCCTTGTGTCTGGTTAAAGCTTGCAGGAGGAGTTTTCATTCTACTGACTGTTCTATGAGGCTGCAGGATAGTTTCATAAACTCCATATCTGCAAACTTTTTCATTAAAAAGTTTATTAGCTGTTGATTAGCTGCCTTAGCAACTGGTCAGGCCTCAAGCCACCCTGAAAACATGTCAACACACACTAGAGCAGGGATATGGAATTAAAATTCACAAAGGTTCAGTCAGTAAATTGTTCTTCCAGCAGGGGTCTGAGTCTCATATTTGTGCTATGACCCAGATCTTTAATATCACAGCCCCTCCGCACCCGTACATTGCAATTTCCATTAATTGCAATTTCCTTTACAACACAACACTCCCCCCCCCCCTTGGTATCACAGACCTTTTCACATAACAGTTCACCCTTTACACCACAGTGCCCCTTTTTTACATTGCAGAACCCCCCTATTTACATCACAGTGCTCTCGTTTATATCACAGCCCCCCATCCCTTTACAATACAGCCCCCTTTTACATTACATCAACCCCTTTACAACACCGTGCCCCCTTTACATCACAGCACCCACCATTACAATACAGCTCCCCTTTACATCACAGCACCCTCCTTTACATTACAGCACCCTCTTACAATACAGCCCCTTCTTTACAATACAGCCCCCCTTTACATCAGCCCGCCCCCTTTACATTACAATGCACCCTTCACATCTTAGCCCCCCTTTGCATCAAAGTCCCTCAATTACATCACAGCCCCCCTTTACATAACACTGTCTCATTTCCTTCACTGTCCCCAGTACCCATCCACATCACAGACCTCCCCCTTTACATCCATGTCCTCAGCTCCCACTTTACATCACAGTTCCCCTCGCATCAATGTCCTCTGTCACCCTTTCCACATCACAGCCCCCCTATTTACGTCTCAGTTCCCTTCACATAACAACCCTCACCTTACCTCACAGCTCCCCCTTTATATCACCCCAGTCCGCTTCACAGCCCCCCTTTCCTTGCATCCATGTCCCCTTCACAGCCCCCCTTTCTTGTGTCGTCCCTTTCACAGCCCCTCCTTTCCTTGCACCCCAGTCCCCTTCACAGCCCTCTCCCCCCTGCCTCGCATCCCCTCATAGCCCCTCTTTCTTGTATACCAGTCCCTTCACAGCCCCCACCTTCTTATTTTCCAGTTCCTTTCACAGCCCCCCTTTACAACCCCCAGTTCCTTTCACTGAAAGCCCCATCCCTTACATTCCATTTCCCCCTTCCAATCATAGCCTCTCTCTTACATTTCCAGTTCTACCTTGCATGTTGTAGGGGGTCGGGACTGCCCAGATCGTCGTCAGATGGGTGATTGGTTGTTGGGACCGCCCTGTGTCCTGCTGGCAAGTCACCGGCTTGTAAACTTGGGGGGCGGCGGATCCCACCCTCTATTTAGGCATGCCACACCTTCTTCCTGTCAGCTGCTGTAGGGACAAAAGTGAGGTTGGGGCAAGGTTATCAGCCGGGAGAGGACACACAGGCTGCTAGATGGCAGACTAGGATTATCATTCAGTCCAGGTCTGGACTGCAGTCCGCCATTTAGTGATGCCTGCTCTAGAACATACTCCTAGGTGCCCATTCTTGGCATCTGAATGTACAGTAGTCTATTTGAATTCTTTGTAAGGGAAATTTGGCTTAGGGAAATGCTTTTGGGGACATTGGAAAGGCCTTCCTGCATTGTACAGAGCACAAGTGAGAGATGAAGCACAAAACCCAGCTGCAAATGCCTCAAATCCAGGTCCAATAGCAGCCAGTAAGTGTCACAATTGCACCCTTAACAAGATGACTGAAGTCATGTCAATTGTGTTAAAACTGGGTACAAACTCCTGGGTAGAAGCTACTTATTCTCAGCAATCCACAGGCCTTGCTCATTTTGGGTAGCAATACATTTAATCCACTTGGCCTTCTCTTTGTCAGGTGCCTGGTTCTGTAAATTAATGTTTCTATATCACACTGCTCTGTTGAAGGGAATCTTTCCTCACTACCTGACATTCTTTAATAACTGCAGACAACTCAGCTTCCTGTGCTGACATATGGGGTGTTAGTTCTGATGTAAAACAGTGTCAGTAGTGGTTACAGCAAACCCTATGTGTGGCTGGCCATCACCAGTGTAGAATTTGGAACCATGGACAAATAGGTGTGTGTATCACAATCTGACAAAGGTTCATGCTCTTTCAAACTCTATCAGACCTATACAATCATATTGCTCAATAGCAAAAAATGGTCTGGCCATGAAGGGGGTAAAGCTTTCTGAAGCTCAAGTGGTTGAAGGAGTTGTAAACAACATGGCAGGGTATATACTTAAAGAATGTGATGTAGACATCAAAAAGCTAAAGAAGATGGAGAGTGGACAAGAGGTTTGTGAGAACGTGAAAGAAAATTTGTCCCAAATATATGGACAAGCCAGATATGCTGAATTCATGAATGCTAAACAAGGAAAAGATGAAGCAGGGGAATACTGGAGGAGGTTAAATGATAAGGCTGAGGTAGCAAGTCTCACAATAGAGGAAGAAAAGAAGGGAGAAACTGCAAATCCATCTACACAACTGGTGAACAACTGGTGAAACAAAGATTTGTTGTTGGTTTAATAACCCAGGTGAAAGAAAAGTTGTTCAGTCTTAGTTTCAGACACAGTTCCCACCAATCTCTTAGAAGCTGACATTCTGAGCCAAATTTTAGTAAACATAGACTACACTCCTACAGGATTCCAAATGGTCAGTAGTCTGTTGGGACAAGTTTTAAATTCTGCCTGTGGAATATTTTTAATTCAAGACTCCACTCTGCCTTTCTCACCAGAATTGGAAATGATTTCCACTGATTTATGGGCCTCCAGTAAATATGATGTAGGCCTGTTGGACTGTACCCCAGTGATGATAAAGATTAACCACTTGACAACTGGGCACTTAAACCCCCCTCGTGACCAGACCAATTTTCAGCTTTCAGTGCTTTCACACTTTGAATGACAATTACTTTTTAATTATTTTTTCATACAAATAGAGCTTTCTTTTGGTGGTATTTGATCACCTCTGGGTTTTTTATTTTTTGCGCTATAAATGAAAAAAGACCGAAAATTTTGAAAAAAAAAAAATGCATTTTTCTTAGTTTCTGTGATAAAATTTTGCAAATTATTAATTTTTCTTCATAAATTTTGGCCACAATTTATACTGCTACATATCTTTGGTAAAAATAACCCAAATTAGTGGATATTATTTGGTCTGTGTGAAAGTTATAGAGTCTACAAGTTGTGGTGCAAATCATAAAAAATTGATCACACCTGATGTACTGGTGGCTCTTGCGACCCGAACAAGCCAGGAAAGTACAACTACCCCCCAAATGACCCCTTTTTTGAAAGTAGACATTCCAAGGTATTTAGAAAGATGCATGGTGAGGTTTTTGATGTTGTCATTTTTTCCCACAATTCTTTGCAAAATGAAGATTTTTTTCCCCCACAAAATTGTCATTGTAATAGGTTATTTCTCTTACATGGCATGTGTATACCACAAATGAAGCCCCAAAATACATTCTGCTACTCCTCCTAAGTATGGCGATACCACGTGTGTGGGGCTTTTTCACAGCCTAGCCACATAGAGAGGCCCAACATGCAGGGAGCACCATCAGGTGTTCTAGGAGCATAAATGACACATCTAACTTGTTGACTACCTATTACACTTTTGAAGGCCCTGGAGCATCAGGACAATGGAAATGCCCACAAATGACCCCATTTCGGAAAGCTAACACCCCAATGTATAATCTATGAGGCATAATGAGTCTTTTGAACGGTTCATTTTTTTCCAGAAGTTTTTGGAAAATGTGCGAAAAAAATGAAAATGCATTTTTTTTTACACAAAGTTGTGCATTTATAAGATATTTCCAACACATAGCATGTACAGAGCAAAAATGACACTCCAAAATACATTCTGATACTCCTCCTGAGTATGGTGATACCACATATGTGAGACTTTTACACAGCCTGGCCACATACAAGGAACACCTTCAAGTGTTCTAGGGACACATAGCATGCACATACCAAGAATTACACCACAAAATACATTCTGCTGAGCAAAGGGTGAACAAACGATTACTTGTGGCTTTAGTAGCACAGTTGTCCACAAGAGGATAGCACTGGTCCAGGCAGCAGGCAGGGACTTGGTCAGCAAAAGTGAACGCAATTGTCCAGGCAACAGGCAGGAATACTGTCCATAGTCAGTACATTCAGCAGGCAGGGATACTGTCCATATGCAGTCCAGGGTCAGTGAAGGCAGAGATTGTCAACAGTGCCACTATATCAGTCCTGGTAGTAGGCAGGAACATGGTCCATGTGATGTGGTCAGTTCATGCGACAGGCAGCAGGCAGGAGTAGGGCCTCGTTCAGGACAGAATAGGGACAGGGGTAGAGGCTTCTCCCACCCAAATCTCTTTGAAGCCTCTGAGTTTCCAGACCCTAATCTAGGAATGAGAAAACAAAAAAATGTGAGACCCCTGTGTTATGAATCCCACTAGTCCAGTAGCAGGGTACAAGATAAGTCCAAGAGGCAGGCAAGAGGCATGATCAAACAGTCCAGGGACAGTTCCAGATCAGGCAGAGGTATGTACAGAATCGGTAGGCAGAAGCGTGGTGAATAACAAGCCAGGGTCAGTTCCAGATCTGGCAGAGGTATGAACAGAATCGGTAGGCAGATGCGTGGTCGAATAACGAGCCAGGGTCAGTTACAGAGCAAGTAGAGGCATAAGGGGTGTGAAGGTAAATGGCAGGAAGTGAGGGTTATGTTTACCATATTTCACTAATAATTTAGTGAAGTATGGTAACGGCAGAAACATAGGGGACAATGATAAGTGGTGTCTCTTCTCACTCCTCTTTTGGTGCACACCCGGCATTTTTTGTGACGTTTTTTGCCTTGTTGGTCTGGGAGGGATTTTTTCGGGAGAGTGGCGTTCGGAGAGTCTGCTAATGATTTTGGATTGAATGGTTTCTGGTGGGCCGTTCGGGAATACAAGGGCAGTGGTGATTTCCTCCTGGTAGCCAAGGAAGGATTTGGGGCTTTCAGTGGGTTTGTTATAGATAACGTATCTGTTGTATATGGCCAAATTAAACAAATAAATTGAAACTTTTTTATACCACTGGTATGTTCGTCTTGTGGCAAGGTAGGGTTCGAGCATTTGGTCGTTGAAGTCGACACCCCCTATGAACATATTGTATTCGTGGATACATGTTGGTTTTTGGATTGGGCCATTCCTCCTGGTGATCTCAACGAATGTATTGTTGTGGATCGATGAAAGCACGTAAACATTCCTTCTGTCCCTCCACTTCACATCCAGAATTTCCTCATTCCATAAACTCGCCGCCTCCCCTCTTTTTAGCTTCTTGTTGATGGGGCTTTGAGGAAAGCCCTTCCAGTTCTTCCTTACGGTGCCACATGCTGGAGTGTTCTTTCTGTGAAGGTTGCGAAACAGGGGCAAACTAGTATAAAAGTTGTCCACATACAAATGGTAGCCTTTCTCCAGGAGTGGGTTTATGAGTTCCCAAATGACTTTCCTGCTTGATCCAATGTAGTCTGGGCAATTAGGGGGATGCAGCTGGGTGTCCTTCCCTTCGTATACCATGAAGGCATATGTATACCCTGTGGCTCGGTCACACAATTTATAAAGCTTCGCCCCATAGCGGGCCCTTTTGGTGGGAATAAATTGTTTTATGCCCAGCCTGCCAGAAAATTTGACAAGGGACTCCTCCACACATATGTGTTGGTCTGGGGTAAACAACTGGGGGAAGATTTCAGAAAAGTAATTTAGTAGTGGCCGAATTTTATAAAGCTTGTCAAAATTTGGGTCATTTCGGGGAGAGCACTGGGTATTATCATTGTAGTCTAGGAATCTCATAATCATGAGATATTTGGTTCTGGGCATTACTGAGGAAAAGGTGGGCATGTGGTGGATGGGGAGGGTAGACCAATACGAACGTAATACATTTTTTTGGTTAGTCCCATACAGAATGTGAGGCCCAAAAAAATGTTAAACTCCTCCACTGTTAGGGCTCTCCACTCATAGGGATGGGCATAATAGGACGTTGGGTTACTTCTCATGAAATGTTGGGCATATAGTTTGCACTGGGCCACAATTGATGCAAGCATGTCCTCAGTAAAAATAATGTTGAAAAAATCTATCGGTGAAAATTTTTTTGTGTCCACCTGGACTCCTGGCTGGGCAGTGAAAGGGGGAATGATAGCTTCGCCTGAATTAGGAGGAAGCCACAAGGGGTTCTGAAGGGAATAGGGAAGGCTGGCATGGAACTAACCCTTTGGGACTGAGGTGACAACCCACTGGTACGTGGCCTTTGCCGAGGTACTGCGGTGCTGGTGGATGGTACTGCGGTGCTGGTGGATGGCATTGTGGTGCTGGTGAATGGCACTGCCCCCTCACCAGTATGCCTTCGTCTTGCAGGCGGACTCTCATCCTCCTCTGAGGCTGTCAGTGTTCCACTGCTTAGGACAGGCTCGTAGTTCACATCAGACTCCGAATCTGAATATGAGGAGGGATCCAAAGCGGAGAGCTCCCCGTTGCTCTCGTCAGCCGCAAGAATATTGTATGCCTCCTCGGCTGAAAATAATCTTTGTGACATTCTTGGTGATGACAAATGGCACTGATATGTGGCACTGATGACACGTGACACTGGCAGATGGCACTGGTGACAGATGGCACTGATACGTGTCACTGATGACACGCGACACTGGCAGATGGCACTGATACGTGTTTTGGATTCAAACAAAAGTCTGATATTATTATACCGTATCTACCCCTTATCAGATTGAGTTTGATATATGAAGTGTACACTTCTGGAAATAATCTCCCGAGACCAACTTGCAGCTCAGAAGTTACTTCTGAATTCTTTATTTCCTCTTTTTACAGTTTTATACATTCTCGTCAGACAAAAACAAGGCACTTGCAAAACATATTATTGTGACATCGTCTGAGTTTTTTAGCAGCTTTAGCAAATTTAGCAATTGATCATAGCTATTTTGGGGTATCTTGGTAACTTCCTTCTGAGACATTGAATGTTGATGTCATGTCTGTCTTGGGTGCAATTCTCGGAAGAGGCACAGTCTTTTTATAATTCTTTGTGGTTTGGCTTCAAAATGGGAAGGGAACTAGCAGCTATCTGAATTTTAGAGTTAAGATATTAACAAGCTAAGCAATGACACAATATTACATTTGAAATAGGCATTTTAACATTTTAACTGGTACCTTATGTGACAACTTTATGTGACGCCTTAATCACATCCATTACAGTTCCCCCCCTTCAAATGTCTATTTTAAATCTGTCCCTTACACTAAAAAGTCCTAACCACTCCCCTGGCCCATCTCCCCTGCAACGCTTTTCAACTGTATATAGAGAAGAGCAGTGACTAACTCACTACCCTACTCGATACAGCTTGGAGGGGAAATCAGGTGCTGTCTGTCCCTGTAACCTTATGGCGTTGCATCTTGAGGGGAGGTGACTGTAATCGAGTGCATTTCATAATCTTCATCTGGTATTTCTTGGTTCACAAATGTAGGAGAACATTGGTCAATAGCTTTCCCTACACACTTTTTAAGACCGGGTAGAATACAGCAAACTATGACAGCCAAGGTCACCAAAATTATCAGGATGGTTATTACTATCTGTGTTAATAATCCCTGCCACCCTCCCTTATGCTCGATTCACATCTATGCAGTTTTTGTGCTTTTTGCATTTTGCCAATTTGCACTACAGTCCATTTAACATGGTTTCCTATGGAACACGTTCTGTAGTGCAAATCTGCAAAATGCAAAAAGCACTAAAACTGCATAGGTGTGAATCCAGCCTTAATCCAGGTGAAGTATTGATCCCAAGGGTTGGTGAGCCCTGAATTCTTTCTTAGTTCCTCGGACAAATCCTCAAGTTTCCTGATGGCCAAAGTCACCCTACCATTTGGGCCAGTGTTGTCTGGGATATAGGTACAGCATGTACCTGTTTTAGGTACCATCTTACACACACCCCCCTTTTCAGCTAGGACCATATCTAAGGCCATATGGTTTTGGAATGTCATGTGTGACGCGGCTTCTAGTTGTTTTGGCTAAACCTTGGAGTGTATCTCTGGTGTAATTGACAAACCTTTGTTGGTTGTAGTAGATGTAATTTATCCAGTCTACATTCTTATTTACTGTGATGATAGGGATCAAAGATTCAAATCCTTTTTTTTTCACAATTAAAAGTTTTATTTCAGCTTAGGAAAACTTACAATGAACAAAAAAGTGTAGGAGTCATACATAAAGAGTAAGATTGACATTAGTCATCATGAGTTTACAATAAACTTAGTGCAAATGAAAAAAGTTTACAATGAGTTATTGATTTTTAAGATCAGAAGGGTTCAGGTGAATGATAAAATAAAATGAGCAACAAAATATATATAGGAGAAGAGTTAAGGGGGGGGGGTTAAAAAGGGGGGAGGGACGTGGCGGAAGGAAGGGGGATGGGGGGGAGAAAAGGGAGGGGGGGAGTAGCATTAAAAGTTATGCATAACATATTATCTACAATGCGTTAATAACAGAGAGATGCAAATACAGAAGGACTTGAGATAAAATTATCTTCACAAAGCATGTTTTAACCACTTAAGGACCAGCCTCGTTTTGGATTTTAGGTGTTTACATGTTAAAAACAGTTTTTTTTGCTAGAAAATTACTTAGAACCCCCAAACATTATATATGATTTTTCTTCTAACACCCTAGAGAATAAAATGGCGGTCATTGCAATACTTTTTTTTGCACCGTATTATCGCAGCGGTTTTAAAAGTGCACTTTTTTGGGAAAAAATTCACTTTTTTGAATAAAAAAATAAGACAACAGTAAAGTTAGCCCAATTGTTTTTATATTGTGAAATATAATGTTACACCAAGTAAATTGATACCCAACATGTCACGTTTGAAAATTGCGCCCGCTTGTGGAATGGCGTCAAACTTTTACCCTCAAAAATCTCCATAGGCGACGTTTAAAAAATTCTACAGGTTGAATATTTTGTGGTACAGAGGAAGTCTAGGGCTAGAATTATTGCTCTTGCTTTACCGATTGTGGCGATACCTCACGTGTGGTTTGACCACCGTTTTCATATGTGGGCGCTACTCGCGTATGCGTTCGCTTCTGCGCATGAGCTCGTCGGAACGGGGGGTTTTAAATTTTTTTTTTTTTAAATTTTTTATTTATTTTACAATATTTTATTTATTTTTACCCTGTTTTAAAAAAAAAATGTGTCACTTTGATTCCTATTACAAGGAATGTAAACATCCCTTGTAATAGAAAAAAGCATGACAGGACCTCTTAAATATGAGATCTGGGGTCAAAAAGACCTCAGATCTCATATTTACACAAAAATGCAATAATTAAAAAAAAAAAAAAGCTTCCGCCCAGCAGTGTCATGGAGACGAGAAGGCGCCATCTTAGCCTCACTCGTCTCCAGGCACAGGGCGGACACAGGTGCGATCACCTCCGCCGCTACTGACGGCTTCGGTAAGCGGCAAAGGGCACCGGATGGCGGCAGGAGGAGGGGCCCTCTACCGCCACCGATAAAAGTGATCTCACAGCGAATCCACCGCAGGGACCACTTTTATCTGAAAGCCGTCCGTCGCACGAAAATGGGGATACCGGGGTTATGGCAGCTAGCTGCTGCCATAACAACGATATCCCCGTTTAAAGTTTGGACGTACATCGTCGTGCGGCGGTCGGTAAGTGGTTAAAGGAAACAAAAATGTAAGATGTTCAAATAGATCAGCCAGTGAGTAAATGGTATTCAGTCGACAGAGTGAACAGCAGCCATGGTTGTCATGTCTTGTTGAAATTATCGCTATTTTCTCTTTTCATGGCTGCTATTTCTTCCATCTTATATATGTATTGTATCCTAAAACAATTAAGTGCAGCGCAAAAAAGAAACAATAAATAGATAACTAATAGAAATCAGTGTTTTCAAAACCGATTAAGTCCATACAGTAAGAAATAAAATTCTTCTGATTACACCCAGGTCGGTGGCTTGTCAGCAGATAAAAAATGAAATCATGAGGATGCCCTTACCAGAACCGATGGACCCCTTTTTACAGGGGGTCTTTGAGGCATAAATGGACCAATAAGACTCTGCTCTGCTAGATGTCATCTGCAGGAAAGGAACCTCCGATGTCCCAGGATCCAGAGCCAGCTGAGAGATCCGTGCTTATTTACCAGAGTAAGCAACAGTAATTCCCGCCCCAGTAGAAGTCTGATGACGAAATGTGCGTAGGGCGGGCTACGGACACCTTGCAGCACCTCTAACAAAGGGAATTTGATATCTTTTTCTTATGCTCGTTTTTTCATTTGAAATATCTCTTTTCTATTCCTTTTGTTGGGAATTATTGTTGCTTACTCTGGTAAATAAGCACGGATCTCTCAGCCGGCTCTGGATCCTGGGACATCGGAGGTTCCTTTCCTGCAGATGACATCTAGCAGAGCAGAGTCTTATTGGTCCATTTATGCCTCAAAGACCCCCTGTAATAAGGGATCCACCAGTTCTGGTAAGGGCATCCTCATGATTTCATTTTTTATCTGCTGACAAGCCACCGACCTGGGTGTAATCAGAAGATTTTTATTTCTTACTGTATGGACTTAATCGGTTTTGAAAACACTGATTTCTATTAGTTATCTATTTATTGTTTCTTTTTTGCGCTGCACTTAATTGTTTTATGATTTTTAATGAGGTTGGTGTATCCTTTAGTGTTCAGCCTGCATATTTTTATTAGGTTTAGTTTGCGCTGATTGCCCTGTATTTTTAAATGTATTGTTTCCTGTCTAACCATTCTCTGACCTTTGGTACTCTTGTGGATTTCCAGTATAGGGGAATGAGGGTTTTAGCTGCCAGCAATAAATGTCTGGTTAGTGATTTTTTGTACTTAAAGTGAGAGGGTAAGGCTAATCAGACATGTAGCTGCATTAAGTTCAAGTTTTGTTTCAGTGATATGTTTAATCCACTTTTTAATTTCTTCACAAAAGGCAGAAACCGGTGGGGCATTTCCACCATATATGTAAAAGCGTACCTAAGTGATTGTTACCTCTCCAACAGGTATCTGATGTTGCAGCGAACCACTTCCTAGCTTTCTGTGGTGTAACATACCACTGAGTGAGTAATTTATAGGAAATCTCGTGGTATTTAGAGCTCAATGAGCATTTGTGCATCAGAATGCATGCCTTTTCCCATTGTTTTTCTGTAATTGTGATTCCTAAGTCTCTTTCCCCCTTCTCTTTGTGTTTACATTTTTCTGTAAGTGGAGTTTGAGACAACCATGAATAAGCTAAAGAGGTGGTGTTTGGTACGTGAGACCTTTTGAGACATAGGTTTTCTAAGTGCGTCATAGGAATGCAGTAGTTTAGTTTGTTCTGTGCTTACTATTTACCAAGAAGTCTTTTAGTTGTATGTAGGACCACAGGCCAGGAAATGATCCTTCCCACTCTGATTGCAAAGTTTCAAATGATTTAACCTTTGAACCTGCCAAACATTGTGTGGCAAGTAGATGTTGGATTTTTTTATGATGTAGGCCTGGAAGAAAGTCAGGGTTTTTGGTAATGGGGGTTAGGGGACCTGGAATAGAGGCAAGTTTATTTGTGGTGGCTATTTTGTGCCAGATATTGAGTGTGTTTGCAATTAAAGCGTGGTTTATTTTCTTGTTTGTTTTAGAGTGTCAAGACCAGGGGTAGAAGATAAGTTAATGGGGAGCTAAGTCATTTTCAAACAGTACCAAATCTTTATTGTATCCATGGCAATGCCAGTCTATAAATCTTGTAATGTGGGAGGCGTAGTGGTATTTTTTGAAGTCTGGCAGACCTATACCTCCTCAGCTTTTAGGTAGTGTTAACATTCTGAAGTTTCAGAGGAAGCTTCTTTGTGTTTTAAGGAGTTTGAAGAAAAAGGAATCTGGGATTTTAATAGGGAGTGCATTAAAAAGGTAAAGCAACCTGGGAAGGACTGTCATCTTCAGGATTGAGGCTCTGCCGAACCAAGAAAATGTTTTTGATGTCCATCTATTGAGATCTCTAGTTATATTGGCTAGAAGGGGTTTATAATTGGCAGAATAGAGTGATTCTATATTACTAGTTAGATTTATCCCCAGGTATTTGAGTGATGATTGTTCCCACTTGTAAGAGTATTTATCTTTCATTAATTTTAATTGGTCTGGGGGAAGGTTAATATTAATGGCTATAGATTTTGATTGATTTATCTTAAAATTAGAAATATATCCGAAGATTTCAAATAGTGTTTTGAGGTTTGGAACAGAGGTGTGGGGATGTGTGATAAAAAACAGGAGGTCAGCTGCATAGGCGGCGGTTTTGTATTCTTTCTTACCTACTGTGAATCCCTGAATGTCTTTATTTAGGTTAATCGATCTAATGAATGGTTCTAGGGAGATAATAAAAGAATAGGGGAAAGGTGGCAGCCTTGGCGAGTGCCGTTACTTATGTTTATGGGGTCAGATAGGACATTATTGATTTTGATTTTAGCTTGTGGACTGCAGTAGAGTGCTGAGATCCAAGAGAGCATGTTTACATTTAGTCCTATATGGGAACATGTGGACAGCATATAATCCCAGGAGACTGTATTGAAGGTCTTTTTGGCATCAGTCGATAACAGGAGGCCTTTAGTTTTGGAGTTCTGGGCAAAATTAATAAGGTTCAGTGCTTTAGTGATATTGTCTCTGGCTTCCCTCCCTGGCATAAACCCTACCTGTTCTGGGCCAATGATGTTGTTTAATATGGGTTTTAATCTGTTTGCCAGAATTTTTGCTAGTAGTTTTAGATCAACATTCAAGAGTGAGATGGGCCTATAGTTTGAGCACTCAGTATGATCCTTGTCCTGTTTGGGCACTATTGCTATATGTGCCAAAAGAAAGGAATTGGAGTTGTGGTTATTTGTTGCTAGATAATTGAAAGCAGATAGAAGGGGTTTGGTAAGTAGGCTGGTGTACGTTTTATAATATTGAGAAGTGAAGCCATCAGGGCCTGAACTTTTCCCCGATTTTAGATCCTTAATGGCAACTAGTATTTCATTCATATTTATGGGTTCCTCTAAGTTGTTTGATTCTGCTGTTGTGAGAGATGGAATTTTGCTGTTTCTTAGGAATTCTTGAATTACTTCTTGTTTTGTAAGTGTTAAATGGGAGGGTTTGTGTTGATCTGGGAGGTTGTACAGTTTGGAGAAGAATGAATGGAAGAGCTTGGCTATTTCTGTGAAGTTATGTTTGGGGGTTCCTGCTTTATCTTTTATGGAGTGTAAATGACTTGCTAGTGTTGCCTCTTTAAGGGATCTAGCTAATTGTTTTCCGCTTTTGTCTCCATATTCGTAGAAAAAACTTTTTTTGAAGAATAATGCCCCGTACACACGGTCGGATTTTCCGATGGAAAATGTCCGATCGGAGCGTGTTGTTGGAAATTCCGACCGTGTGTGGGCTTCATCGGACATTTTTCATCGGATTTTCCGACACACAAAGTTGGAGAGCAGGAGATAAAATTTTCCGACAACAAAATCCAATCGCGTCAATTCCGACCATGTGTGTCCTGTTCCGACGCACAAAGTGCCACGCATGCTCAGAAGAAATTCCAAGACGGAACAGCTTGTTCTGGTAAACTTAGCGTTCGCAATGGATACAGCACTTTCCTCACGCTGCAGTGTTAATACAGCGCACTCTCTTCTTCTTTATAATGTGACAAGAATGAAGTAGTTTTGCTGCTCATATTCACACACACTTCTCCCAAAGTTTTATTTTTGTTTTTTTATTGGTATTCCCTGAATATTGTTATTAGTTGTCACATCTGACATAATTTTTTTTTTTTTTATTTAATTTTTTTTGGGATTTTAAGCCTTTTTTTTAATGTTAGTATTTTTTCAAAGGCTGATCCTTGTTCAATGTTATTTTTATTTTTACTCCAGAATATTTTTGTGTGTGTTTTGTGTGTCAAGTTACCCCAACACCATTGATATTTGTTGTTGGTGTCCCTTGTTCATTTCACATTGTATATTTGAAATGTACCTGAATCCTCACAAACAAACTGTCATTTTTGAAGTAAAACACATAGGAGAGTATAATTCAAAACAAAAATCCTTTATTAAGGGATCAGAACCAAACAAAGAGGAAGGCAACACTGGATCAACAGGAGAAATTAGCGAAGCCTGGGACCCTCACGGCAGACATCAATTCTTGAATATCAAAATTGGTGGCCTGAGGAGTCCATATCTAAGGGAGGGCAGTCTGGTCCAGAATTCGCAGAGATCCGGATAGCAGCAGATGACATCTGTGTCCCCAGGCTGTGGTACCACAAGAGGCTGCATCTTTTGGCCGACCAGACTGGATCCAGGGTCCTCACTTTCTGGTCTTCCTTCCACGCATCCTTCCAGTCTGTGGCTGTGCAGTTGGAGATGTGGCAGGAGGAGGAGTAGGACCTGGAGGAGGACTGGGAGGACCTGGAGGAGAGGGAGGACGAGGAGGAGGACCTGCAGGAGGAGGAGGAGGACCATCGCAAAGGTGTTTCTGAGCTGTAATTTGGCCCCTCATACCTTTGTTAAGAGCCTCCAATATGAGCGACTCACACATGGCTTGTTGGCCCTCCTCCATCCTCTGCATTTTATATGCAATGACGGCAGCAATGTCCTCCTCCATGGTCTGTCGTGCTCCCAGGACCTTTGTAGCCCTCCAAAAGAGTCCTCTGGCAGCCTCCTCTAGGGCACTCCTCCTACTGCCACTTTCTCTTTTCAGGGGGGGTGGAGGGACCTGCAGATCAGCCAGCCGGCTCGGCCTGGCCACCTCCTGGCTGAGACTTCCCTGTGTATGGAAAAGGGACATGGTTGTAATGTTTTGCATCATCAATCACAATCCTAAATTAGTACTCCCAACTAACATCTAGTTAACATCATTGATTGGACAAGCAGAAATATTTAGAGGAATGCTATACCTGGCTCAATCTGGGCTCCTCCACATGTGGCCTGGAATGCCCAGGTTGGGTGTCAGAAGCCTCAGCCGGGGGGGAAGGAAGCATGGAAGGAAGACTGGAGAGGGATGGCCTGGGTTCAGTCTGGCCTGCCAGAAAATGCAGCCTGTCGTAGTACAACATCCTGGGGACATAGATGTCATCTGCTGCTCCGGATCTCTGTGAATCCAGGACTTTCTTGCGCTCCCTTATATATGTGCTTCTCAGGCCACCAATTAATATCTTTAAATAGGTGATGTCTGCCGTGGGGATCACCTGCTTCACAATTTCACACAATTTCACCAGTGCTGCCTTCCTCTTTGCTTGGTTCTTGAAATGGGGGTGTTTAATCTCCCACAGACAGGGCAGCTCCCTTAACATATCTACGAATACTGACATGAAGTCATTGTCTTTCAGTAGCATATCCATGTTCACTGCAAGACACAACAAAAGACAAAGCCTAATGTGAGAGAAAACTCTCCTAATCTTGTTACAATATAGGCCTCAATGTAGAAGCAGTATAGGCACAAGTTTGTCTCTTACCTTCGTTCTTACGATCGGCGCATCCAATGCTCCTTCCTCCGCTCACAGATCGTACGTAATACGCACGCGTGTTACGATTTATATACACTGCGCATGCGTGTAACTCCGCCCGCCCCTGACGTTCTTTCTATTCTATTCCCCGCCCCTTTTCGTTCGGCGCAGTGGGGGAAGAGCACATGGCGGAGTCACAGCAGGTGCGTGATAATTGCAGGAACGAGGAGGAGGAAAGCCCGGATCCGGACACATCCCGATCCAGAAGGAGACGTTTTAAGGCCACAAATATGTCCTTTGGGGAGATGTTGGAGATGGTCGACATCATGAAGAAGTCCGACTATGACGGAAAGTATGAGCCTTACCCCAACCCCAATATCAGAAAGGCCAAGATCATGGTGAAAGTGGTCAAAAGTCTTCACAAGAATTTCGGGGTACGAAGATCGAAAGATCAGCTCAGAAAGCGGTGGTCGGACCTGAAATTAAGAGAGCCAGAGCAGTACCGAAAGATCCGGAGAGTGCTGCAAAAAAGTAAGTAGTTGTGCTGTGTTCCTATTCTTTCTGTCTTTATTCTGTTCGTGCTGCTCCATATGCTTTCATTAATTGTAACGTTTAAAAGGGCAACTTTAATGTTCATGGGCCCATTATTCGTTCGTATCAAACATTTTTCTTTCGGCCTCTAAAACACCATTGTTTAGGCCATATGCATTTTCCCACATTTTTTTTGGGCCTACTTGGATGACAAATATTTGCTTGTGTAGATGAGTTTGTTACTCGAATGAAATGCAAACTAGATTGTGTGTAAGGAGAGGACACTGAGCAGCTGTTTTCACATCTGGACACTGGAGCACTAGTGTGGGACACAAGAACACCATTTTTATTAGGGGGCCACACAGGTGCTCCAGTGTATACTATAGGGGGTCTCCATCTGTGAAGCTTGTACCAAACAGGTAAAGTATTGCAGCTTGACAAAGGGCAATAAAAAAAATACATCTTGGACCTCGGCTAAAATAGACAATTGTACCCCACTTCCAAGCAATGTTTCCTATTTCTAGTTCTGCCATCCAATATCTGTGTGCTAATTATAACATTTTTGTTTTACATAGGGGAGAAAAGACTCGGAGGACACCCCTCATCCGAGGAGACCACAGACCCCCCACCTATGGAAGAAGGTGAAATACCACCAACACAAGCGGAGCAGGAGGAGGAAGAAGATGTGGTGGAAATTGGCACCACAACAGGTGAGTGTCTGCGACCACAGACTCAGGTAAGAGATGGATGTTGGCAGATTTTTGATACCTGTTTTTGTTTTGTTTCTCTCTTTTTAGGTGATCGTGATCCAGATCCTTTCACATCAGAAAGTGTCCAGATCCTGATCGGGGAGATCATGGGGTGTAATGTCGAATTGCAAAACATACAGCAAAAAATCAATGATGTGATTCAAAAAAATAATAACATCATTGATGTTTTGGGGCGAATTTAAAACCCCACAAAATCACTTTTTGGATTGTGGCACAATCTTTTAAATATTTTTGCAATGTTTTTAAAAGCCAAATTTGGAGGATGCACACAGTGTGCCAACATGTGCTATCTGCCATCACGGGAAATCAATGGACGCGTTTTGGGGGTGCAACCCCTTCCTAAATTATAAAGTAGTGGTGAGGAAGGGCTTGCTCCCCCAAAACACGTCCCTTGATCCCCCGTGATGGCAGATAGCACATGTTGACATTCGTAAATTGGTGTGCATCTTCCAAATTTGGCTTTCCCCCCATCTGAACGCTATATCAAACCCAGTTCCTAAATGCTGATGTCTGATATAGCCTTCAGGTTTTACCTAATGTGAACTTTGTAAGTTCAAGTTTTTTGGCTTTCTTGTTGGTTTTACACAGGCCTGTTTTATCTTAAATGGACATTTCAATTTTTGATAATGCTACTCCAAAAATTGTTATACAACTAACATGCTGGTTTGTTTTAAAAACCTTTGGTAAATGCACATGTGATTGTGCAGGTATAAAAAAGTTGGTTACTCAAGAATGTGTGGATTATTGTCTCAACACTACAACACTTTTGGGGTGATGTAATTGCTGTTTTCTACGAAAATGGGGGTTATTTCCTAAGGGCAAATCCACTTTGCACTACAAGTGCAGGTTCAGTGCAGTTGCAAGTGCACTTGTAGTGAAATGTGTTTTTGCATTTAGTAAATAACAGCCAACAGTGCTTTGTATAATAAGGTTACACAATCACGACATTTTCTGGACTCAACACATTTCTGTCTGGGTCAGCTAAAACAAACACAAGCAGTAAATGTCCACAAAGAATTTCTTTTTTTTTTATTATAAAAAGGCTTCACAGATTTGCTGGCATATTGATAGCCCCCCTACCCGCAAAGAACTCCAGGTAGCGTAACCGGACATCACGGGCACTCAGGGAGGGCAAGCCAGGACGGCCACTTTCAAGCGCCGTCAGTGTGGTTTGATGTATCATTCCGGCCTCAGGCCCAACTGAGCCAGTATAGTTGGCCGAATGTTTCCTTAAAAAGTTATGGAGAATACACCACGCAAGTATAATATGGTTCACTTTATACTCCGCCGTATGGATGGGTGTCATAAATAGGCGGAACCGGCTGGCCAGGATTCCAAATGTGTTCTCCACCACTCTTCGGGCTCTGGCCAGCCGGTAATTAAAAACCCTCTGTTCCGGGGTGAGAGTCCTCATTGGGAATGGCTGCATCAGGTGGTCCCCCAGCGCAAACGCTTCATCAGCAACGATCACAAATGGGAGTCCTTCAACATTGTCCTCTGGAGCTGGCAAGTCCAAGCTGCCATTCTGGAGACGCCTGTAGAACTCCGTCTGGGCGATGACTCCACCATCGGACATCCGGCCATTCTTCCCCACGTCCACATACAAGAAGTCGTAATTAGCCGACACCACCGCCAACATCACTATACTATTGAACCCCTTGTAATTATAATAGTACGACCCCGAGTTGGGTGGTGGGATGATGTGGATGTGTTTCCCATCAATTGCCCCTCTGCAGTTAGGAAAGTCCTACCGCTCGGCAAAGTGGGAGGCCACAGTCTGCCATTCCTGTGGCGTGGAAGGAAACTGTTGAGGAAAAAACAATAAACATTACTATTTTTACTCAGAAACATGGCAAGCAGATTAGACACAAACATTATGGGGCAACCTCCAGATAGCATTTAATAAGGGGAATTTAGCAAAGTATAAGGTACACCTATCAACTCCCCCCCCCCTCTCATGTACCATTTCTAACATAGTAAGGGGTGTGTGGAAATCTTGGACAGGTAACCCTCTTCACTTCATTGAGAGATGAATGCCTAAATAATGGGTATTACTTGGAACAGCCCCTCCTTAGTTACACTATTGGCAGCCCACTGGACAGGTAAGAAGTGTCATAATACAAAGATAGAAATACACACTGTACACATTTGAGGACATTTGGACATTCTGCTATTACCTATCAAGATAATAATAGGATCCCAAAACTTTAAACAGTACCATTTGAAAGTATACAGGCAGGCCCTTGCACTACATGCTTTGGGGAATTCATCCATAAATCTGACCACAAAAAAGATGGGTATAGTGTGTATGGGTTTGGCAAAGTCAGCAGATAGATGATTGAGGATAGATAGAGAATTGGGATCAGCTGACTTAGCAGTTGGGGGAGGGAGGGTTACTAAAAATTATTTGGGGACACCACAAAAAAAAAGCCTCTGGCACTCTGCCAGAATTTAAAGCAAAAATAACATTTCCAAACATTTTAGGGGGTGTTTGGGGTAAAGCACTACTATGGAGCAAAAAAAAGACATTGTTAAGTGACTACATGAGGTGAATATAGGCCAGGAGACACCATGCTGGGGAGGTTATTGAAGGGCAAATATGTATGAAGGACCTAAAATAATAATTACATAAAAATCCAGCATGCAGGAGAACAAAGGGGACATTCACACCATATTACAATCATGGTAATTAGGGAGTGAGGAAAGAAATACAATATATTAGCAAACATTCAATACAATAAAATGTGATATTAAAGGATACAAATCTTACCTTCATATACTCCTTCTGCAGGACCTGGATGATGGCAAAACAGGTCTCTGGGATAATGATCCCCAGAGCCTGGGGGGAGATGCCTGTCGAGAACTTTAAGTCCTGCAGACTTCTCCCTGTCGCCAAATACCGCAGGGTAGCGACGAGCCTCTGCTCCGGAGTGATGGCTTGCCTCATGCAGGTATCCTGCCTGCTAATATAAGGGGTCAGCGAAGCCAACAGACGGTGAAACACGGGGTCCGTCATCCTGAGAAAGTTCCTGAAATCGTCAGGATTATTCTCACGGATCTCACGGAGCAAAGGCATATGAGAGAACTGGTCACGCTGAAGCAACCAATTCTTGGTCCATGAACTCCTCCCCACCCTGTTCATGAACTGGACTTGTGTCAAGGTCAGGACCCCAACACCAAGCCCCCGCACAGCACGAACTCTACGAGGAGTACGCATACGCAACATGGCTAGAAAACGGTTGGCTGCTCAGAACGTAGTAATAGAACGCACTGAAGAACAGCAAGGCCTGTGAAGAGCGACCTGAAAAACAGCAACGAGCGGACAAGATCGCACAGAAAACTCCAATACGAACTGACTGCACGCACTGAAGAGCAGATACAAACTCACAAGCACAAACTGAACAGCAGAAAACGATCTGAAAACCACGAGTCTGAAAAAGCGCGAATCGTCTCTCACCAAACTTTTACTAACACGAGATTAGCAAAAGGATCCCAAAGGGTGCCGCGCTTGGTTTTGAACCGGCCTTTTCTAGTCTCGTCGTACGTGGTGTACGTGACCGCGTGGTTGGCGATCGGAAATTCCGACAACTTTGTGCGACCGTGTGTAGACAAAACAAGTTTGAGCCAACATCCGTCGGAAAAAATCCTAGGATTTTGTTGTCGGAATTTCCGAACAAAGTCCGACCGTGTGTACACCCTATAAGGCTTTTTTGATTCTCAAATCTAGTATTTCTTTCAGGGATTTTCTGCATTGTGTTAATTCTGTTTCTAGTTTGATCGAGAGGGATTGTTTGTGTCGTAGTTCTAGTTTGGCAATTTGAAGGGATGGTTAATGAATCTCTTCCTCTCTTTCCCTTTTTTTTCTCGCACCCCATTTTATTTCAAATATTTTTTATTAGAATTAAGAAAAGATTACAACACAGCAAGTTGTAGTAACGGTAACTCGAAAAGTTTTACATATACATGGATGAGTTGAAACATAAGAACCATATATCTTAGCAGTATCGTTATGTAAAGACATATTACATGCTAGAGGTAATATCAATCTGTGGAAGTCATATTATAGAATAGCCATTCTGTTTCGAACTCTGTTTAGCTAAGAAAATATGGGTGAACCATAACAAGGAAGGATAGGGCAAGGGGGGAGGGGAAAGGCATGGTAGGTGGGATACCCAATTGCTTTGTAATGCTCTGTCCTGACATGACCTGTTAGTTTTCCGGACTAAAAAAAAAAAAAATTATTTTCCTTTTTCCCTTTTTTTTTCATTCCACAATAGGGGGGGAGATTATTTTAGGGGGGTATATTATATACGAAGAGATTGGACTAAGTATGATTGTGGAATTCTCTCCATGGGGCCCAATGTTCGTAGAATTTGATTAATCCACCTGATTTGTATGCCATTAATTGTTCCAAAGAATACGTCTCAGACAGTAGGCCTGTCACCTCTTTAACATCCGGGGCCTTGGTTGACTTCCAATGCCTCATGATAATCAGTCTTGTGGCAATGTTTGCAGTTAACATTTCTTCCGGGAAGGAAGCTCTGGTCACAGCGGAATTGTATATCCCCTCCATATATTTGGAAAGGGTATTTTGAAAGAATTGGTAATATTCTGAGGAAAATCCATCAGGACCAGGTGCTTTATCATGTGGGAGTGTCTGAATTACTTTAAGAATTTCTGCTTGTGTAAAGGGTTGGTTAAGGATCAGTCTGTCTTCTGGAGAGAGAAGGGGTAAATTAATTGAGTTCAGGAATTTGTCTATGGTATCTGGTGTGGGTTGAGGGATGCCTTCCTGTTGTTGAAGATTATATAGTGTGCTGTAATATATCCTAAAGGCCTCTGCAATGTCTTGAGGGTTCAGTAATTTTTGTCCTGATTTGGGATGGAATATGTGGGTTAATTTTTGTTTGGCTGTTCTATCTTTAAGTTGGCTTGCAAGTAATTTACCTGCTTTGTTGCCATGGAGATAGAAGTTTGCTTTTGAAGCTCTTAGTTGCTTAAGGTGTTGGTTTGTTAGGATTTCTCTCAGATCAAGTCTCGCCTGATTGAGTTTCATCAGTATGTGTGGAAGAGGATTCAACTCATGGGTTTGTTCTAATAATTTTATAGATGCAAGTATGGTATTAAGCCGCTGTGACCTAAGCTTCCTAGCAGTGGCACTCTGCTTCATTAATATTCCTCTAATAAATGCCTTGTGCGAATTCCACAGTGTGAAGGGGTCCGCCATGGACGGAGCGTTTATGTCAAAAAATTCCTGTAGTGCTTTTTGTATTTGTAGCTTGTTCTCAGGCCGAGCCATGAGCACTGCATCATTTCTCCATCTGTTCGCTCTCGTCCCTAGCTTCCCCCTCCCCAGTGAAATGGACACAGGCGCGTGGTCTGACCACGTAATGTTTCCAATCTCTGATTGTTGGATCTCCTGCAAAAGAAATTTATCTGTAAAAAAAAAGTCAATGCGGGTGTAGGAGTTATGGGCATGTGAAAAAAAGGTAAAATCCTTTTCCGTGGTGTGTTGACATCTCCATACATCAAATAGGGAAGATGAGTCAAGGAAGTTCGCTAGGGTTGTTCTGTGGGATCGACTTGGTGAGGAGTTGGACAAGTCCATTTTGCGGTCTGTTATGGCGTTAAAGTCTCCACACATGATGATGTGACCCTGGCAAAGAGGGTGGACCTTTTTCCAAATTTTGTTCAAAGCTGAGATCGGTCTGATATTGGGCAAGTATACGTTGACGATAGTGTAGAGAATATTGTTTATCTGTCCTACTAGAACCAGGTATCTTCCCAAAGGATCCACTGTCAAGGAAGTCAGAGTGAATGCTACTGAGTCTTTTATCGCAATGAGAACTCCTCTTTTTTTTGTTGGAGCATTAGCTTGAAATATATGGGGGAATTTTTTATGATTGAATGTCGGAGGGTTTTTCGAGGCAAAGTGTGTTTCTTGTGAGGGAAAAAATGTCACAGTTAAGTCGGGCTGCTTCTTTCCATGCCGTTTGTCGTTTAAATGGACTGTTCAGGCCTTTAACATTCAGTGAGGAGATTTTAAATGCCATCTTTAACTTATTATTACAACAGGCAAAGGTTTGAGAAAGTGGGATGTTTGGTTGGTAATCTGTGTTTTAAGGGTACCACAGGGGTCCTGATTGCGAGTAAATCCAAATTAGTCAATATGGTGCAACTATTGCTGGAAGTTGGCAATTGGGTATGTCACAGTCAGATAGTGAAGGGTGGATAGGTAGGGAAAAAGCGAGAAGAACCAACTGTTCTTAGGGGAACAGGTATCCAAAAATGGAAGGAAGAAAAAAGGTATGGTTCTATGTAGAACCTGAGCGGGTAGTTGTCCGCAACATTCAGGGGAACAACTGCAACTGTGATAAAATTGAACAGCTTGTGCATTATACTAGCTCGCCGGAGCCAAATCAGCTTGTTTGTGAAGACTTTTATCCAGGTCCTAGATTAGTGGAAGGGAACTTGTGATGAGGAGAGGCGTGCCGTGATATCGCCTTGTCTGTAGTCTCAGTGTCTGGATCCAGGATTTGCCAATCACGGAGAATATAAATGCCCTCTTTTAAGGAATTGATTGTGTAGACACGATCGTCTTTTGTGACAAGGAGTTTTGCCGGGTACCTCCATTGATAAGAAATGTGGTGGTTTCGCAAAGGCTTCGTTATGGTGGCAAGTTGTCTTCTTTGATGCGTGGTATGGGCAGACAGATCTACGAACAGCGACAGTGTCTGCAAATGATCCGGGAGTTGATCTGCATGTCTGAAGGCCGCCACTTATTTCTCCTTTGTCGTGAAGAAGTGGATGCGAGCTATCGTATCTCTGGGTAGATGCACAGGGATGTGCTTAGGTTTTGGTAACCTATGTATGCGGTCGATTAATAAATCTTCTAGCGGGAGGTCTGGTAGGGCATCTTTCATCACATCGGTAAAGAAAGACATTAAATCTGGATTTTTGATTTCTTCGGGGATTCCTCTAATTTTAATATTGTTGCATCTGGAGCGATTCTCCAGATCTGCGATTTTAGATTTCATCCATGTGATTTCATCTTCATGGGTATTGTGGGTATTAGCTCATTAAAAGTAGAGGCAAAGTCTCCCATTTTATGTTCCACATGTGTGACTCTTTCCCCAATCTCTCTCACTTCTGCTTTAAACTGCTGAGCAAGTGACAGAATGTCTGCATGGAGTGTGCTACGTAAGGATACCAGCATATCTTTTAATGTAGTATCCAGCACTCGTTGATTTAATGTGGGGAATTCAGTAATGGAGTCCTGCAGTTCCCTGGTGTCGTCTAGGGAGCTTGCCATGTCACTCACCTCCAGTGTTGAGATCGGTGTGTCCTGGTATTTGAGCTTAGCCTTCACTGGGCTGGAAGAACAGGAGGAGGACTGGGAGGCTCTGCCGGTCGCCTGGTGTGGGTTAGAGAAGTCTGGGGAGAAGTGCTGCAGACGTCTCTCTGTGTCCTTAGTGAAGCCACGTTTGTGCGGCTGGGAGCCACCGGCGCCATCTTGGCTGGAGGAGCGACGGGGCTGTGAGTAGAAGTCCGTCATTCTTCTAGAGGGATTCCGGTCTTTCCGCTTATGGGGCATGTAGTGGAGGGATGCCCGACCTGCTGAGTGATATTTATGCCTCTTTTTATGGCGCTGGATGTCCGTTAGAAGCTCCGGCGAGCTGGCTGTATGCAGAGCAGTGTTTTCAAGCGCCCATCTCCTTCGCTAGCCGGCCACGCCCTCGCACCCCATTTTATAAGCTCCCCTCTGACAACACACTTATGAGCTTCCCAGTTGTTTAATGGGTTGATGAAATTGAAATTAAAACCCAAGAAAATATAACAGAATTGGAACAATTAAAAAAAGAATTTAATACTTCAAACTAAGCTCGAAGATTACGAAAATAGAGCCAGACGTTCAAACTTGCGCATAAGGGGAATACCTGAAACTGTGACAGACCTGCAATCTACTATTACTGCTCTATTACAAGAACTAAAGCCAGATATCCCTATTGAACGTTTAGAACTGGACAGAGTACACAGAGCCCTCACAGCCAAAAAGAAAGATGGACCCCCACGTGATATAATCACAAAATTTCATTATTACAGAACGAAAGAACAAATACTAATTGCTGCAAGAGAAAAAAAGGAGCTTAATTTTCAAGGACACAATTATCAAATTTTTGCTGACCTATCCCAACTTACTATTACTAAAAGACAATCCATGAAACCCCAACTAATGGAACTGCAACGCCACAACATTATGTATCAATGGGGCTTCCCCTTTTCAGTCAGATTTAACTACCAAGGTACACTTTACAGAAGCAGATCAGCAGATGAACTACAACAAACCCTTTTAAAATTAAATCTGACAGAACCCACAAGCAGCAACTCTCCCACACGCAGAAGAATGGCGTCATCTTCACCTTCAGGCAGCACCCAGAAAATTTCAGAACAAAATGGGAATCATCATTCTCACAAAAGAGGCCGTTATGCCACATCATCCATGGACCAAGAAGATTCAATGGACTGACATCCTAATTCCTGTTATCTCTTCATTTATTATACTAAGAGATGGTTCTCTATAAAAAACCTATATTTATAACTGAATGTAACTGCATTCTGATAGTCACACACTGTGTGGGATCATGTTACATTCCAGTTATATTTCTTATTACTTCTGATTCATATAGCCTTAGAATATATAAGTGAAATAAGGAAATTCTTGTTCAGTTATATATTATCAGGTAATAACAATAGATTTATTACTTTTTAGGACAAATATGTTCAATAATCCAGAAGTAATGGAAGCTTTTTCTTTCTTTTCTTAAAACAGATATATTATTACCTAACTAGTTCCTAGAATTATGTTTTTGTTTATTCTAATCTGAAGCAATACAACCTCAATTCTATGAGTTAACATATCTAAACAGTTACATATGAATAAAATATGTAATTGTTTACTCTAAAAGGGTTAAAATCCCAAAATAATTCAAACTATCTTCATCAATACCAAAGTTATTAACAGTACCTTTCTAACTGAATTATTTAGCCTAGGGCAAGACTAACCACATACAACCACGCTGGAATAAATAATTTCAACAAAAACTATATTCTGCACTCCAATTAATGAAACATCATTTTGATGTCTTTTGACATAGCACTTCTCTCCTGTAGGCGGAAGATCCCTGTACCCCCATTAGCCCTCCTCATTCTCCCAACCATATTATGTGGGAGTGTGACGAAGGCACTTATTCCCCTGAGAGAGATATTTATTCTCTTTCACGAGTAAATTGTGATTACTTGCAAAAAATAATTTATACAATGTATCATCTAATCTCATATGTTTTTTGTTTACTCTTTACTCCAGAATTCACTGGTTTCTTTTCTATCTATTCATCTCTTCAGTCCACACAGGCTGATCTGCGCAGTCAGCTCTGCATAACAAAAAGTAAGTCAAAACTATTTGATCTATTACCATGGCACCACTGAATATACTTTCCCTGAATGTTCAGGGAATAAATGTCCCTCAAAAAAGGACCAAAGCCTTCCGTACTTTCCATAACAAGAAGGCTCACATAGTATGCCTCCAAGAAACACACTTCACCAAAGATTCTACTCGAAAATATATTTCTCCTTTTTATCAACAAATTTACACGGCTTCTGCCTGTACCAAGCAAAGGGGAACTCTAATTGCATTTCACTGATCCACACCATTCACCTTATCATCAGAAATTAAAGACCCAGAAGGTAGATACCTGATACTCATGGGTTATATAATGGATACAGCAATCACGGTGATTTCCTACTACGCTCCTAACAAACAAGCTACACCATTCCTCTCACATATATTACAAGTGATTAATACACACAAAATAGGAACAGTGATAATGTGTGGGGATTCGAACCAGGTCCTCCTCCCATTTCTAGATAAATCACCTTTTACACCATCCAAAATAACCTCTAGATTACCTTTTTCTCAACTTCTTTCCAAATACAATCTGGTAGATTCATGGAGAGAAAGTAACCCAATGAAAAAGAAATTCACTTATTACTCGCACCCTCATCAAACCTTCACCAGAATAGATCATATTTTTCTAACAATAGGAATGATACCAGAAATTATTGCATCAGCTATAATTCCGATTCCGTGGTCTGACCATAATGGAGTATACACTACTATAGCCTCAGCCATACCAAAAGCGCATGACCCAACGTGGTACTTACCGGACATAATGCTCAAACACCCACTACATCAGATGGCCATTGAACAAGCTTTAAAGGAATACATATCAATTAATAATACAACAGACATCTCCCCAATAACACTGTGGGAAGCTCATAAGCCTGTCTTGCGTGGTACAATACAAAGACAAATGGCACTATTTAAACGGGAACGCAAAAATCTAGCAAATAAACTAGAACTAAATTTTAATGCAGCCTACCTATCATTTCAAGATAATCCATCTCAGAGTACAAAATCTCATCTGGAAAAATCTAGATTGGAATACGATCTATTTCTCACTGAGTCAGTTGATAAATCCCTCAAACGCTCCAAACACAATTTCTACATGAATACAAACAAAACAGGTACATATTTGGCTCGGGCATTAAATTCAACTAACAAATCTTTCAAACCAATACGTTTGAAATTATCAAAAAATGTTTACACTTGTAATCCAGTTAAAATAGTCCATAAATTTCACTCACATCTCGCAACTTTATACAAGACAAACAATGAATTTAATCCTACAGAAGCTGAATCCTTCTTCTCAAAAATAACCTTACCTGAGTTATCTCAGAACCAAAAAAGCAGTTTGGATGAGCCTATAACTATAGATGAAGTTGCTAACGCCTTAAAAGACCTAAAACTTAACAAAAGACCAGGCCCAGACGGCTACTCGGCTTTATACTATAAAACATTCTCAGAAATACTCTCTCCCATTCTCACTGAAACTTTTAACAAACTTCTAGATGGACATTCTTTTCGGCACGAAACACTAATGGCAATTGTTTGTATGATCCCAAAACCCCTTTCTGATGATACTTCCTGTGTGAATCATCGGCCTATCTCTCTGTTAAACCTCGATATTAAATTATTAGCAAAAATAATAGCAAAACGCCTCAATAGCATTATTGGAAAATTAATACATAGAGATCAAGTAGGCTTCATGCCAAATAGACAGGCAGGCGATGATATACGCAGGGCAGTGTTATTGGCACATATTGCTAAAAAACGGAAAATCCCTTTATGTTTTCTATCTCTCGATGTTAAGAGGGCATTTGACACAGTATCCTGGCAATATATGCAATATTCATTACAAAAATGGGGTTTTGGACCCCACTTTTTAACATGGATCAAGGCATTATATAATAAACCCAAAGCCTATATAAAATATGCTGGATACAAATCTGAAGCCTTTAATATCGAAAGAGGTACCCGACAGGGTTGGCCATTATCTCCCTTATTATTTGCCCTTATACTCGAACCCATGGCCCAATACATCAGAACAAACCAAACTATAACTGGCATTGAAGTAGGAGGTATTACATACAAATTATGTATATTTGCAGATGATATATTACTTTTTCTATCATCACCACAGGTCTCTGGTCCTAACTTAATACCAGCTCTTGATGGATTTGCAGCCCTATCCGGCCTTATGATTAATCCTAAGAAATGCCTAGTGCTTAATATTTCACTCACAAACATGGAATTGATCCCGGCTTGGGCTGCACTCCCATTCACATGGGCAGAAAAATCAATTCCATATCTTGGAATTCATTTAACAGCATCTCATTCTGACTTATTCTCAACCAATTATCCTCCTGTATTAAGACAGATCACAAATCTAATAAAACAATGGTCGCAACTTCCTTTATCCTGGATAGGGAAGATTAATGCAATCAAAATGACTATTCTACCCAAATTGCTTTATCTATTCAGAGTCCTTCCTATTCCAATTCCTTCCTATTTTTTGAGAATAGTACAAAAAAGAGCAACTTCGTTTATATGGGGCTCTTCTAAACCACGTATACCTATACACACACTACATCTTCCCAAAAATAAAAACTACTACAGAGCAGCACATTTGGCCAGTCTGTCCAAATACCATGCAAAACAGGAAATCCCATTATGGGTATTTATAGAGGCTTCAGAAAATGACCCTCTATTAATATCAAATTTATTATGGCTTGATCCTAAAGACCGCTTTAAAATTCATAATCCCATAACTAAACACTTCTTATCTCTCTGAGATAAACTAAAAACCAAATATCAGTTACAATCTCCACACAATCCTCTCCTTTCTTTTATCAGAAATCCGGCCTTTTATCCAGCATGGATCTACCCAAATTCTTTTAAAGCTTGGACAACATCAGGCATTCAGACACTAAATGACTTCATAGCATCTAAATCATTCCTTTCATTCCCATCGCTTAGAGAAAAATATGATCTACCAAACTCTGAGATATTTAGATATCTCCAAATCAAAAATTTCTATACACCATTCCTAAAGGGGGATACACCATTATCCCAATTATCCATTTTTTGAATCAATCTGTACAAAAGATCCATTTGCTAAAGGTACAATTTCATCACTTTATAATCAATTATATGGAGTAACAAATCTTAATAGACCCTCTTACGTTCAGAGGTGGGAGGAGGACCTGGGACGAACTTTAGAAGACACGGACTGGTCTAACATATGGCTCACATCTAAGTCATCTTCACCCAACATCTTAGCACTGGAGACAAATTATAAAGTCCTAACTCGCTGGTACCTTGTACCCGCTAGAGTGGCAAAATATTCACCTAATACCTCAACTCTTTGTTTTCGAGGATGCCCAGAAATAGGCACATATTTACACATATAGTGGACGTGCCCAGTAATCCAAACCTTCTGGAAGGAAGTCTTCGTGATTGCATCTAAAATATTTTAAAAAATAATACAACCAGATCCATATTTAACTTTACTTAATCTAAAACCGGAATGGTTAACACTCTCTCAATTCAAACTTATGATCCAACTAATAACGGCTGCAAAACAAACAGTGGCCAAGGCATGGAAATCTCCTACATTGGTACTAGCAGAAACAATTCACAGAATGAATAATACAATGTCCCATGCTAAGATGGTAGCCATCGATCAAAATCAAATTCCAAAATTTGAAAAACTTTGGCATCCTTGGATAAAACAACAGTTCCTGTCAAACTTCAATGACTCTGTCCTGTTGCCATGGTAACAGATTAAATGACTTACAGAGACACCCATTCTAAGGCTTCAAAGAGAACTAAAAAGAATAATAAACTGACGAGCGGGACAACCTTGTGGACCATACCTCTACCTTTCAACCCTTTTTCTTCTTTCTCTTTCCTTTTCTCCACCTTACGATTAAAGCTCATTATCAGAATTTATTTGACCTATATACACTCTACTTGTAAACAATATGTATAGTAGGTATAAATCATTTAAATACCTACAAAAGTAACTAAGGAAATGATATATATCTTTAATTTAGGTTTACGTGAACCCAATGTTTAATATTTGAAATTTCATGATATTTACCTATATAAACCCTACTGTAAAACAATGAGCTTACTTTATAGATCCTTGTAAACTTACTTTATGTATCTTTATAACATTGTATACTCAATAAACTTCTTTTGACAAGGAAATATGTTAATTCTTCAAATATTATTTGAGGATGTTGTTTAGGGATAGTATAGGGGGAGGAGGGTGGATTGTGGTATTAGGAAGGGATAAAAGGAAAAAAAAAAAAAAAGGGAGTGTGGGGGGAGGTATAGGTAAGAAAGCAAAGGTAGGGGTTTTAAGGTAAGTGGGAGGTGGGGTGTATTGAGTGTTGCTCTGAAATCCACCTAAAGGGTGGAGAGCCAATTAGTGTCTGGTTTCCCGGCACTAATTAGTACTCTAGAGGGGTAGTGGGAGGCGCGTTAGTGGTGTGCAATCTTAACAGTAATTGTTAGTAGTTAGACCAACAAAAACTTGTATTATAAACTTGTTGTAAGAATTAAAGTAGATCTTGTATGGGACTGAGGGGCCAGGGGGTCTTATGTATAGATTGAAAGGTATTACTCTGAGACCATTATAATGTTATATAAAAGCTTATCAATCTTATTTAGCATAAAATCTTATCAGAGAAATTTATCGACAATATATACCATAGGAACTCCTCATATAGGCTATGGCTGGTATAACAAGTATAACACATTTAGAGAGTAATCCTCTATAACAATTAGAAAACAGAAAGAAAAAAAAGAGAAAAAAAGAGAGATGGATGCTTAATGCTTAACATTGATAAAGGCTATCTTTATCTAGTGAAGATCAATGCGAAATGAGCATTCTTGTATATGCTAGATAAAATAATAAAGTGCCTGAATTATAGCTCTCTTGCATTTCCAGGGTAATATCCTGTTGTCAATGTATAGTTTCTTTAGATTACTCACTTTTGAGTAGTTCCTTAGTGAGAGAGGTAGTGGATTACAATGTAGCATTATGGAGCTACAGGGACTTTGTAACTCGAGTAGTGAATAAGGTCCGAGTAACCAGTCTCTAGGTGCATGTTGAGCAAAGCCTGTCACTTTGGTTTAGGAAAAAAGAAAAAATTAGCAGGCAATGTATAAGTATTAGCAGTTATTATTTATAAGGGTTCTGGATCTTGATTTAAGGTTATACTATTGTTCTCATTCACAAAATTTTTAAAACTAGAATGACAACATCTACAAGAAGGCATCAAACCTAATTTTATAGACACAATAAGGCTTTTTTCTCACTTGCGTCTATTCCTGTACAGAACAGAAGCCATTTAGTTTTGGCTTTTCTCAAAAGTAAGAAAGAATAGTATTTATATTATGATGGTTGATAACAAAGATAATTTGCACCTGAAAGTATAGTGTGACATCCAACAGGGAAAGACATTGGAGACAACCTGAGCTTGTTATTTTGAGGCTGTAGAGCCATCTAGTGGAATACAATTTAAATTGCATTCTATTCTGCTCTGTAAAGCTTTCACACAATTTATTGCTGAGCAATCTGGAGGGATTCACAAAAATTTAACAGATCTTCTGGTACTCTCAGCATGTGCTGTTTTCCTAGAAATGAAGCTTGCAGAGCAAAAGGAAATTTAAAGCGGTAGTTTACTTCTTTATCTTTCAGCACTGCTATCTGGGGTTTTAGAGCTCTCCTATTTTTTAGTGTGATGGGGGAGAGATCTTGGAATAGCTGGATTGTTGTGCCTTCAAAGGTAATCTGTTCCTGGACTCTCGCTTTTTGGAGAATGTTCTCCTTCAGGCCAAAGTTCGGGAGACAGCAGATGATGTCTCTAGGAGGATTGCCATCAGGTGCTCTGGGTCTGTGTGCTCTATGGGCTCTGTCATATTTAATTGGGGATTGTTCAGGTCTGTCAATGAGGTTGTTGAAAATGGAGGATAAGGCAGGTCTGATGTGATCTGTGGCCACAGACTTAGGAACACCTCTGACTCTGATGTTGTGCCTTCTCCCACGGTTATCTAAATCCTCGATTTGCCTGTTCATTTCGATCAGATGCTGAGAGTGTGTGATCGTGATATCATCAAGTCTGGTTAGAGCTCTGTCTCTCCTCTTCCCTGCACGTTCACTAACAGCCATGTGTTCAGTTAATCTCAATAGTTCAGATTTAATGTCTGTAATGGCTATAGAGAAGGATCTTTTTATGTCTGCAGCTATGTCTGTCATTGTGGCATATGTTAATGGCAGGTCTTTGTTGTCATTACCTGCTGCAGGGTCATCTGAGGCTGGTAAGGAGATTTCGTCGTCCTCCATGACTTCTCCTCTGTTTGTCCGGTGCGGCGGCGCTATCTTGGAATGTTCCCTTCTGCTGCTGTATCTGTATTTGTGGAGTTTAGAAGTATATGTTCTCCTTTTAGGGGTTGTTAGTGATCTCAGGGAGTGATTGTGTGTCCCACGTTTGATTTGTGTGGACATAATCACCCTGGCAGCGTTCTGTTTTGGGTCCCAGGCCTCCTAGGTGTCCGGAGCTCTAGCAATGTGCAGCCATCCATGCTGCGCGCCAAGCCACGCCCTCAAGATTCAAATCCTGCTGCTACTTGGTCTCTTGCTTTGAACTCATCTGGGACCCCTCTAGGGACCCCTATGGCGTCTATGTATATATGAGGGTTAAAGCTTCCTGCTGGGGCATTCTTACGCCTTCTGTTAGGCCTGGGTATGTCGTTCAAGTCTGGTTCTATTTGTGGAGTTGCCTCTGGAAAAATATACAGAGGTATTATGGCCTTGGCCAATGCGCATTCTCCTGTCCACTGTTCTGTCAATCTGCTTCTGATTTTCATGCCTCCGCAGATCCAGTACACGTCTCCCAAAGACTGGACTTGATTCTGTACTAGATCTACAGGGGCCTCACTATAAGATCCACAGTAACCTTTAGTGAAATTCCCAAGGGGTTCCCCACTCCCTAATACCGTTCGTAGCATGTGTAATTGCCAGGATATATGGTGATACCTTCTCCTGGCTTGGGGGTCTTGGTAACTATGGGATATTCCTTCTTCCAATGTTCACACAGGGAGTGGTTAGTGGTTGTGTTGCTAAACAGGCTAAGGAAACATGTCTCATGTTCGGGGGGTATGTTTAGGGGTACTGTTCCCAAATGATGCCTAGCCCCCCACATACATAACAATTGGTTTTGTTATGTTTCTCTGCGCTGTACCACATCCACTCTAGCCACAAGTTGACATCTGAGAACCCGGTTTCTGCGGCCATCATGTCCTCGAAGGTAGGGTCTGCTCTGGCCACCATGTCCCCTAACTTCTGTATATAGGGCCTCAGGGGGTTAGCTATGGGCTGCCAGTCTGATGAATTATACATATCTTTAAGTTGAAATTTCCCTGTCATTCCTCCTGTGCTCCCCACCAACCATGTTCCCAGGACATATGTACCAGCATCTGTAGGGCAGGGATTTTCTATGGTCAATGAATTCCATGCTGTGTCTTGTCCTCCCACTATTTGAACATGTACCTGTCTTTAGCAAGGTCATTCTGTTAAGTTGGGGTTTCCCATTTTTATTTTTCTTGTCCAGAGCACTCAGTGGCTTATACCCCCAGTCACCCCCTGTATTCCATCCCACGGATCCCCAGTAGTCACAGTTGTTGCCCCAGTAGTCATCCGTGACACATATGTACGTGGACCTGGACCTAAGTCCCATGAAATGGACAGTGTCCCGATACATGTAACATTGCCATAAAACTTGGGGGCAGGAGACTATAATGCAGTAGTCAAATACAAAGGTAGCTACATGTGTGTTAGAAGAGTTATACCAGAATTGTGTTATACCATATTTTTGCCTGATGGCTACCTCCTGTGCCTGAACAGTAGTCACAATTAAAAGGATATACAGAATCACTTGGTCCCCTCGGCCTCTTCCTCAGGTACAGGGACTTTATTGCAGTGGGAGGCCTGTATCCACAAGTTTTTCCCGGCCACCTTGACTGACGTGGTGGTTGTTAGGAGAACCTGGAAAGGACCATTATATCTGGGTTCAAGGGTGTGTTTTCTCACAAACTTCTTTATAAGGACCCATTCACCAGGAACCAAATTGTGTGATCCTGTATCTCGCTCAGGATCTGGAATGGAGGAGAACACTTGCAAATGGAAACAGGTTAATTCTTGAGATAAAGCAGTCACATATACAGTCAATACATCAGATTGGAGCTGTAAATGCTGTGGAAAGTAAAAACCCAGCCTGGGGGCTGAACCAAACAATCTCATAATGTGACAAACCATGGTTTCCCCTTGGAGTGTACCTAACACTGAATAAGGCTATGGGCAGGCTATCTGGCCTAACTCACCCCTGTTTCCTGAGACATTTTTAGCATTCTAGGTTTTATTGTGCCGTTTAATCTCTCCACCTTCCAACTGCTCTGAGGATGGTATGGGGTGTGGAAAGCTAGTGTGACCCCTAAAGCTGCCCATATTTCCTTGGTCACTGAGGCCGTGGAAGCCGGCCCCTGGTCACTCCCTATAACCTCTGGGACACCATACCTGCACACTAATTCCGTTAAAAGTCTTTTAGCCGTGGTTTTTGCTGTCATGTTGGTGACGGTTTTGCCTTCTGGCCATGCAGAGAACATGTCAATGACAATCAATGCATATTCATTTCGGCCACTCTTTGGCATCTGGATGTGGTCGATCTGTATCCTTTGAAAGGGGTACTGGGCCTTTGCTAGATGCTTCAAAGGTACCTTTTGCATTCTTCCTGGGTTACATTTAGCACAGATAGTGCATGACTTGCAAAAGTTGTTGGTAAGTGGTGTATTCCCCAGGGCCAAGTAGTATTTATTGATCAGGACATTCATCAAAGTTTTTGACAGATGAGAGGTACCGTGGGCCCACTGTAGCACTGCAGGAAACATTGATCGTGGCAGACACTGCCTCTTGTTTAATTCCATGATCCCTTCAGTTTCTGTGGCTCCTTCCTTGATCCACACTTTCTTTTTCTTCTTTGTCAGCTGCTTCTTGTTGCTCCTTGAGATGGGTCCTGCTCACAGGAGGGTTTTGTAGAATCATGGTGGTCTGTACAGTTTCTTCAGGGGTATCCACTGTTTCATCCAGGATGGGTGCATTCACTCCACTGACCACTTCTTGCGCTCTGTTTGCAGCTTGTTTCGCAGCGGTATCTGCCAGGTGATTGCCTCGTGCTTCTTGGGAATCAAGCAATGGGCATCCATTAAGGCCTTAAAAGCTGTACTGTGTTTTACAGGTGTACCTGCTACTGTTAGGAACCCTCTGGTTTTCCAAATGACCCTAAAATCGCAGGCAACACCGAGGTCTGTATGGATGTTGGCTCTTTTTCCTTCTGCCAATTTGCATGCCATTGTTAGGGCCTGGAGTTCTGCTTCCTGGGCAGACATGAAGGAAGGCAATGCTGAAGCTTGAAGAACTGTATCTTCATGGTGACTGCGTATCCTGTGTGGAACCGTCCAGTACTGTCTGCATACCTGGAACCATCCACAAAAATCGTCAAGTCAGGATTCTCAAGTGCTGTTTCACTAACTCAAAACAGTCATGAGCGGTGAGATGAGGATCATTCTCCAAAGAGGTTCCCCCCTCGAGAAGTGGAAGTAGAGTGGATGGGTTGAGAGTATCACATCGGAGGAGAGTGATGTTATCAGGTAGGAGCAAGACACACTCTAGTCTGAGGTGTCTTGCTGAAGACAGGTGTTTGGGCTGTAGTTGGTTTAGTATGGCAGTTATGTCATGAGGGACAAGAAGGATTAAAGGGTGGCCCAACACCAAGTCAGCAGTCTTGTCCAAAAGGGCTTGGGCTGCAAAGACAGCTCTGAGACAGGAGGGTTCCCCCTTGGCCACTGGGTCCAGTTGGCAAGAGTAATAACCAATGGGTCTGAGCCTGTTGCCATGGACCTGAACCAAAACTCCTGTGGCATGTCCTTGTCTCTCTGAGACAAACAGTTTGAAAGTCTTTCCATAGTTTGGGAGGCCCAAAGTGGGGGCCGTGGAGAGGATATCCTTCAGAACTTCAAAATTGTTTATGGCCTCTGTGGAGAGCAGGAAAGGGTCAGATTTCAGGGCATCGTAGAGAGGTTGCATCAAGAGTGGCAATAGGAGATTAATCCTAGGAAAGCATGTAAAGGGTTCTGACCTTGAGGCAAGGGGATGGCTTTGATTGCAGCAACTCTTTCTTCAGTGAGATGTCGAGTGCCTTGAGAGATGCAATGACCTAGAAAAACCACCTTTTCTTTGCACCACTGGACTTTTTGCTTTGCGGCCTTGCATCCTTGCTTGGCCAAGTAGTGGTGGAGACTTTCAGAGAAGATTAAGGTGTCCTCAAGGGTATCTGCAGAGCAGGAGGTCATCTACATATGGGAGGAGTACAATGTCATGGTGTGATTTCATCCAAGTGTCCAGAATGAGGGCCATTGCCTTGGCAAATTGGGAGGGGGAGTTCTGGGCACCTTGTGGCATAACAGTCCAGGTGTAGCGGACAGGTGACACAGGCTTGCTTGAAGAAGGGGTCCATGTGATCCGGAGAGGGGCAGGGTGGTGGGCGAGGTGGGGTGTCCTGTCCCTGGTATTGGGTGTTTTTGTGTGGACCACGGTTGGGGCTTGGCTGACTGTGGGTGAATTTCCGGGGGCTTTGGTATTCCCTTCTGGAGTGGCCGGGTCTTCCGCAGTTGTAGCAGACACGTGGAGTTGGTACTGGTGGGCGCAGATAGGGTGTGTCAGAGGCCATCATGAGAGGAACTACTCTCTACTGCTCTGTGAGGATTCTGGACCTAATAACTACTAATAACAACGTCTCAAGCTCCATTACTCTATACTCTGGGCGTGACAGACCCTTTTGAATTGACTCTTTAAGACCTGAGATAAATTAACATGTGTCTATGTGCTTTGTTCAGCATGCTAAAACCCAAATCAGTGAACACTTGTGTTATCCTATTATGATATTTCCCAACAGATTTGCCTTTCCCTTGTGTGACCACTTGTACACATGTTGGCTTCAGGTGTTTTAGAGTGGACCATCTCCATAGAGAGTAATTAATTTTTTTTTTAATTTGTGTAACTTGTGTGATTCTAGTAAGTAGAATCACACAAGAATTAGAATAGAATTACGCAAGAAAAGCACTTCCTCTTTCGCTATTTAACCACAATTTTTCTGGCCTAACGCCCAGAGTACATAAACTTCCTCTTTATTTATAATACTCTTAAATATTGAAATTGAACATTTTAAACTCTCCAATTATTGCTAATACAGCTTAAACACAATTAAAACCATTTGCATAAATATAGCACATTTTCTACATCTACCGCTATTAGAGAAACTCCTTAAAGTAAGACTCTGACTGAAATAATCAAGACACCCTATACATAAATTACCTATGTATTTAAAACGCTACATTGATTCGCTACTATGTTCCATCACTGGAAACATGTGGGTGGGTTTCGGTATAGGCGGTTCAGGGGGCGGTGGCATAGGGCATGTTGCCACAGGAGGAGGTGTCACTTAGAACAGAGGGGCGATAGATGAAGGCAGTGTCTACTTCCTGGGGACCAGACGCCATTATAGGACGGTGGCTGACTACTTGACTTCCTCTTTTCTGGTGTTGTTTTGTACATATACACAATACAACCATTTTGATGCATTTTGATTAATTTCATGTTCACCCCTCCTCATGAATAGCGTTTGCAACTTTAAACCAAGCATCTGCTGCTCGTAGCAGCCCATAATCTGACAACAGACCTTTTTTACGTTTCAACGTTACGTTGACTCAAGGGTCCGACAATTCCTCTATCCGTCACCTGGTACCGGTTCAGACCATATCACAGTCTCAAGTTAACAAAGACAAAATGGATAGAGAGAAAGGAATGTGTTCGACTTCCGTGCAAGTCTCCTTACAAGCGTCTTCCCAAAACGTAGACCAGTCACAGCCCTGTTCACCCCCGAGGTGGCCACAGGTGGGGGAGCGAGCCGAGTAATATGTGACTACTTATTACCCTCAACAAGACATTTAACAAACAGATGAGTACAGTAATTAATATTCAATGCACCACTTTAAATGTCCTCTACATTTCCCAGAACCATGCCCAAATTCCTCACTCTATTTTTTTTTTCCTTCCTCCTCAAACTGTTCTGGTTGTTGAGGTTGCAACGGACACCTTTCGGCTGCGTGTCCCCTCCTTCTAACTTCACTTTTGATAACCTGTGGTGACTTTCCAACCTCAAGTTTAATAAGTTAAGTTGGATAATGTACGTTTAATCTAAATACCAACACATCTGTGATCTCCGCTAACAAGGGTTTGTAACCAAGAGCTTCTCTCTTATATCCTGGCTCTACCACTTTAACCACCCCCCAGCCTCTTTCATGTATGCCAAATAACAGTCTGCAAACACATTTAGGACATGACATAATCAACCAACAACAAAATATGTTGAAACAGGGGTCATTTTTTTTTTCCACTGAATGGCACTGTCCAGTAAGCTATATATAAGGTACCGCCCCACACTACATAAGTACAGATCGTAATCATCGGAAAGACAACAGAGTTGTATTACATCATCCAGAGGAGGCACGATCAGAATACAGAGAAACTAAAGTTTTCCCCCAGTGGAGACGGCGGGTACTGCATGTTACAGCCAGCATCGAGGAAACAGAGCTGGAATATAGCAATCAGAGGAGTAGGGATGAGCCGAACCCCCCCCCGGTTCGGTTCACACCAGAACCTGCGAACGGACCGAAAGTTCGCACGAACGTTAGAACCCCATTGACGTCTATGGGACTCGAACGTTTGAAATCAAAAGTGCTCATTTTAAAGGCTAATTTGCATGGTATTGTCCTAAAAAGGGTTTGGGGACCGGGTCCTACCCCAGGGGACATGTATCAATGCAAAAAAAACTTTTAAAAAACGGCCGTTTTTTCGGGAGCAGTAATTTTAATGATGCTTAAAGTAAAAAAAAAAAAAGTGAAATATTCCTTTAAATATCGTACCTGGGGGGTGTTTATAGTATGCCTGTAAAGTGACGCGTGTTTCCCGTGTTTAGAACAGTCCCTGCACCAAATGTCATTTTTAAAGGAAAAAATCTCATTTAAAACTGCTTGCGGGTTTAATGTAATGTCGGGTCATGGCAATATGGATGAAAATCAGTGAGACAAACGGCATGGGTACCCCCCAGTCCATTACCAGGCCCTTTGGGTCTTGTATGGATATTAAGGGGAACCCCGCACCCAAATTAAAATAAGGAAAGGTGTGGGGCCACCAGGCCCTATATACTCTGAACAGCAGTATACAGGCGGTGCAAACAAGACAGGGACTGTAGGTTTGTTGTTAAGTAGAATCTGTTTGTAATTTTGAACGGGTACATTTTTAACGTGTTTTTAACTCCAGCCAAAAAATCTTTTTTAAGCTTTTTGGAAAACATAGGGAAGGGTTATCACCCCTGTGACATTTGTTTTGCTGTCTTTCCTCCTCTTCAGAAGATTTCACCTCACTTTTTGTCCCAATGAAAAATGTTTTTTGAAAATTTGGGTTTTTTGGAACAAGGATTGGAAAGCATCAGTGGAAAGGAGAATTTTTTTTCCCATATTAACTCTAATGCCCCGTACACACGGTCGGATTTTCCGATGGACAATGTCCGATCGGAGCGTGTTGTCGGAAATTCCGACCGTGTGTGGGCGCCATCAGACATTTTCCATCGGATTTTCCGACACACAAAGTTGGACAGCAGGAGATAAAATTTTCCGACAACAAAATCCGATCGCGTCAATTCCGACCGTGTGTGGCCTGTTCCGACGCACAAAGTGCCACGCATGCTCAGAAGAAATTCCGACACGGGACAGCTCGTTCTGGTAAACTTAGCGTTCGTAATGGATAAAGCACTTTCGTCACGCTGCAATGTAAAAAATGGTTTAATACAGCGCACTCTCTTTTTCTTTATAATGTGACAAGAATTAAGTCGTTTTGATGCTCATATTCACACACACTTCTCACAAACTTCTTTCGTTACTATTTATCGGGATTCCCTCAATATATTTTGATTTCTCACATCTGACAACATATTTTTTTTTTTTTTTTTTTACTTTAATGTAGAATCTTTTTTTGTGTTTCTCTTTTTTTTTTTTTTTTTTGGTGATTTTGATTTGTACTCCCGAAAATGTTTGTGTGTTTTTTGTGACAAGTTCCCACAACACCATTGATATGTTGTTCTATTTAATCTGTAGGAGGAGATTGTTTGGTGTTGTTGTCCCTTGTTAATTTCACATTGTACTTTAGAAATGTACCTGAATACTCACCAACAAACTGTACTTTTTGGATGAAAACACACACAGGAGAGTAGAATTTACCTAAAAATATTTTATTAAGGGGTCACAACTAAACAAAGAGGGAGGCAATGCTGGAGAAAGTGCAGAAGTGGGCGAAGCCTTGGACCCCCAGGGCAGACATCAATTATTTAAAAGCAAAATTGGTGGCCTGAGGAGTCCATATCTAAGGGAGGGCAGTCTGGTCCAGAAGTCCCAGAGATCCGGAAAGCAGCAGATGACATCTGTGTCCCCAGGCTGTGGTCATACGAGAGACTGCATCTTCTGTCAGACCAGACTGAACCCAGGGCAATCACTCTCAGGTCTTCTTTCCACGCTTCCTTCCAGCCTTTGGCTGTGGTGGTGGAGTTGTGGCAGCAGGAGGAGGAGGAGGAGGAGGAGGATCGTCCCTCTCCATGACATCCGTCTTGTGTGTCAGTTCCCCACTCTCCCCCTTCCGAAGGACTTTATAAATCAGGTCCTCAGAAATCTTGCGTTGGCCCTCCTGCATGCCCAGCAATTTGGTGGCAGCCATGCAGGCAAAGGAATCTGCAGGACTGGGGAAGGCTCTGAGGGATGCCGAAGCCTCCTGGATCAGCCTGTACACTGAATCCTGCACAGGACTGGGAGTGGCCTTCCTGGCCCTTTTATATGGCAGGTGGAGGGGAGGGACCTGAGACTCAGTTATGCTGCGACTTGTCCCAGGCTTCTCTTGGCTGCCACTTAGCCCCGCCTCCTCCTGGCTGCCACTAATCCTCGCCTCCTCCTGGTTGCCACTAATCCCCGCCTCCTCCTGACTGCCACATTCCACAGCCTCCTCCTGGCTGAGGTCTTCCTGTGTATGAAAAAGGGACATAGTTTTAGTATTGTTTTCATCAATCACACACAATTTTCACCTCCTGACTGCTGCAAATTGAATGTTAACAAATATAACAGACTATCCTTCTGAGCCCAGCAGTTTTCATTCTTGTCCCAATTTTGGGTGCCCACTACTGTCTATTGATATGTAAAACACTTTATGAAATCAGCAAATAGTGATCAATAATAACATCTACTAAACATCATTTATTTATTGCCCAGAAATCTGTAGAAGAATGCTATACCTGACTCCAGCTGGGCTCCTCCACTTCTTCCTGGCTGGAAGGCCCAGGTTGGACATCGGAAGCCTCAGCTGGGGTGGAAGGAAGCGTGGAAGGAAGAGTGGAGAGGGATTCCCTGACTTCAGTGTGGTCTGACAGAAATCGCAGTCTCTCATAGTACCACAGCCTGGGGACATAAACGTCATCTGCTGCAGCTCCGGACCTCTGGGAATCTGTGACCTTCTTGCGTTCCCTAAGATAAGTGCTCCTCAGGCAACCAATTTTTGCTTTTAAATAAGGGATGGTTGCTGTGGGGACCACCGGCTTCACCAACTCCAGCAGTTTCTCCAGCGCTGCCTGCCTCTTCTGTTTGTGGTTATAGTGGGGGTGTCTGACCTGCCACAGACAGGGCAGCTCTCTGTACTTGTCAATAAACAGGGGCAGGAAATTGTGGTCGTTGAACCCATCCATTTTCTCTGCAAGACACAACACAAGACAAACCCTAATGTCAGGCCAAACTCCCCTAATCTTGTTACAATATAGGCTTCAATTTTGAAGCAGTATAGGCCCAAGTTTAGATCCTACCTTCATTAGCACGATCGGCGTCTCCGATGCTCCTTCCTCCGCTCACAGTTCGTACGTAAGATGCGC
The DNA here is from genome assembly GCA_037952925.1 of Lithobates clamitans. Taxonomy (NCBI): domain Eukaryota; kingdom Metazoa; phylum Chordata; class Amphibia; order Anura; family Ranidae; genus Lithobates; species Lithobates clamitans. The sequence goes on from JBBGZY010000608.1 coordinate 1,216,913, forward strand.
GCGTTACGATTTATACACACTGCGCATGCGTATAACTCCGCCCGCCCCTGACGTTCTTTCTATTCTATTCCCCGCCCCTTTTCGTTCGGCGCAGTGGAGGAAGAGCACATGGCAGAGAGACAGCAGGATAGTGCTAAGTACAGCAACGAGGAGGAGGAGGAGGAGGAAAGGCTGGAGCCTGAAACGTCCCGATCCAGAAGGAGATTAAAGGACTCAAATATGTCCTTTGGGGAGATGTTGGAAATGGTGGACATCCTGAAGAAGGCCGACTATGATGGAAAGTATGGGCCTTACCCCAACCACAATGTCCGAAAGGCCAAGATCATGGCGAATGTGGTCAGGAGTCTGCAACGGAAATTCGGGGTACGACGATCGAAAGATCAGCTCAGGAAGCGGTGGTCGGACCTGAAATTACGAGAACATGAGCAGTACAGAAAGATCCGGAGAGTGCTGCAAAAAAGTAAGTAGTTGTGCTGTGTTCCTATTGTTCTTGTGTTTATTACGTTCGTGCTGCTCCATGTGCTTTTAGGAACTGTTGTACAGTTTAAAATGGCAACTTTCATGTTCATGGGCACATTATTCGTTCGGATCACACATTTTTTTTTTCGGACTATAAAATACCATTGTTTAGCCCATATGCATTTGGCTAGGATTTTGAGGCCCTATACTTGTCTTCAAAGAATTGGGTTGTGTAGATGGCTTTGTTACTAGAATGAAATGCAAACTAGATTGTGTGTAAGGAGAGGACACTGAGCAGCTGTTTTCACATCTGGACACTGGAGCACTAGTGTGGGACCCCAGAACACCCTTATTATTAAGGGGCCACACAGGTGCTCCAGTGTATACTATAGGGGGGTCTCCATCTGTGAAGCTTGTACCAAACAGGTAAAGTATTGCAGCTTGACAAAGGACACTAAAAAAGCTACATCTTGGAACTCGGCTAAAATAGACAATTGGACCCCCCTTCCAAGCAATGTTTCATCTTTAGAGTTCTGCCATCAAATATCTGTGTGCTAAGTATACCATTTTTGTTTTACATAGGGGATAAAAGACTCGGAGGACACCCCTCATCCGAGGAGACCAGAGCCCCCCCCCTCTGGAAGAAGGGAAAATCCCCCCAACACAAGCTGAGCAGGAGGAAGAAGACGTGGTGGAACTAGTCACCACAACAGGTGAGTGTCTGCAACCACAGGCTCAGATAGGAGATGGATGGCGGCATTTTTTTTAGACCTAATTTATTTTGGGGTTTCCTTTCTTTTTAGGTGATCGTGAGGTTGTGGATGAAGATCTTTTCACATCCGAAAGTGCCTAGATCCTGATCGGGGAGATCATGGGGTGTAATTTACAATTGGAAAACATCAAGCAAAACATCAATGATGTTATTCCAAAATATAAAAACATCATTGATGTTTTGGGGCGAGTTTAAAACCCCTCCAAATCACTTTCTTCTTTTGTCTGCTACAATGTGCGAAATGTTTTTGTGATTTTTCCCAAAGCCAAAATTGGAGGATGCACACAGTGTGTCAACATGTGCTATCTGCCATCACGGGAGATCAATGGACGCGTTTTGGGGGTGCAACTGCTTCCTCAATAATAAAGTAGCGGTGAGGAAGGGCTTTCTCCCCCAAAACACGTCCCTTGATCCCCCCTGATGGCAGATAGCACATGCTGACATTGTGAAATTTGTGTGAATCTTCCAAATTTGGCTTTTCCAGGGGTGATTTCCCCCCATCTGAACGCAATATCAAACACAGTTCCTAAATACTCATGTCTGATATTGCCTTCAAGTTCTACCAAATGTGAACTTTGTAAGATCAAGATTTGTGTCTTTCTTGTGGGTTTTACACAGGCCTGTTTTCTATAAAATGCACATTTTGATTTTGGATAATGACACCACAAAAATTGTTAGACAACAAACATGTTGGTTTGTCAGAAAAACCTTTGGTAAATGCACATGTGATTGTGCAGGTATTAAAAAGATTGTTCATCAAGAATGTGTGGATTATTGTCTCAATGCTACAACACTTTTGGGGTGATGTAATTGTTGTTTTATGAGAAAATGGGGGTAATTTCCTAAGGGCAAATCCACTTTGCACTACAAGTGCAGTTTCAGTGCAGTTGCAAGTGCACTTGTAGTGAAAAGTGTCTTTGCATTTAGTAAATAACAGCCAACAGTGCTTTGTATAAGGTTACACAATCACGACATTTTCTGCACTCCACACATTTCTGTCAGGGTCAGCTCAAACAAACACAAGCAGTAAATGTCCACAAAGAAGAGCCTGGGCGGAGATGCCTGTCGAGAACTTGAGGTCCTGCAGGCTTCTCCCTGTGGCCAAATACCGCAAGGTAGCGACCAACCTCTGCTCCGGAGTGATGGCTTGCCTCATGCAGGTATCCTGCCTGCTGATATAGGGGGTCAGCGAAGCCAACAAACGGTGAAACACGGGGTCCGTCATCCTGAGAAAGTTCCTGAAATCATCAGGATTATTCTCACGGATCTCACGGAGCAAAGGCATATGAGAGAACTGGTCACGCTGAAGCAACCAATTCTTGGTCCATGAACTCCTCCCCACCCTGTTCATGGACTGGACTTGTGTCAAGGTCAGGACTCCAACACCAAGCCCCCGCACAGCACGAACTGTACGAGGAGTACGCATACGAAACATGGCTAGAAAACGGTCGGCTGCTCAGAACGAAGTAACAGAACGCACTGAAGAACAGCAAGGCCTGTGAAGAGCGACCTGAAAAACAGCAACGAGCGGACAAGATCGCACAGAAAACTCCGATACGAACTGACTGCACGCACTGAAGAGCAGATACAAACCCACAAGCACAAACTGAACGGCAGAAAACGATCTGAAAGCCACGAGTCTGAAAAAGCGCGAATCCTCTCTCACCAAACTTTTACTAACACGAGATTAGCAAAAGGGGCCCAAAGGGTGCTGCGCTTGGTTCTGAACCGGCCTTTTCTAGTCTCGTCGTACGTGCTTGACGTCACCGCGTTCTTGGCGATCGGAAATTCCGACAACTTTGTGTGACCGTGTGTAGGCAAAACAAGTTTGCGCCAACATCCGTAGGAAAAAATCAGAGGATTTTGTTGTCGGAATGTCCGATCAATGTCCGACCGTGTGTACGGGGCATAACAGGAGAGAACTTCCCTTCCTAGGGGTAGATTTCATCTCACTTCCTGTTGTCTCCTTCCATTTGCAAGTAGGAGTCGTTTGTAAGTTAGATGTTTGAAAGTAGGGTCCTGCCCTATATACTCAGCAGAAATTTGGGCCTTAGGTGTTGCTGTGGCCAAAACACTGTAAGCCCTCACAGGGCCCTGCTGTGAAATATTAGATCAAGAATTGTAATTGCATGCCCCTGTTGAACAGGAGCTGAAAAATTAGGCCTTAGGCACTGGTGCTGGTGCCACAACACTGCAACCCCTCACAGACACTCTAGTTGGAACGCAGGAACGAGCCCTGCTGCAAAGTATTGCATCAAAAATTGGAATTACACGCCCCTGTTAAACAAGGGCTGAAAAATTGGGCCTTAGGCACTGGTGCTGGTGCCACAACACTGCAACCCCTCACAGACACTCTAGTTGGAACGCAGGAACGAGCCCTGCTGCAAAGTATTGCATCAAAAATTGTAATTACACGCCCCTGTTAGACAGGAGCAGAAAAATTGGGCCTTGGGCACTGGTGCTGGTGCCACAACACTGCAACCCCTCACAGACACTCTAGTTGGAATGCAGGAACGAGCCCTGCTGCAAGGTATTACATCAAAAATTGTAATTACATGCCCCTGTTAAACAGGGGCTGAAAAATTGTGCCTTAGGCACTGGTGGTGGCGCCCAGAACCAAAAATGTTCCTACAAGCTATCAGCGTGATGATTGAGGAGGAAGAGGATAATTACTCAGGGATAGTCACTCAGCATCAGCATAGGCAGTCTTTGAAGGGATCTGAGATTTCAAAAAAAATAATTCGGTTACATCAGCATCAGGTGCTTGGTAGCTGGTGGTGATCCAAGACTGATTCATTTTTATGAAGGTCAGTCGATCGACCGAGTCGGTGGACAGACACACCCTGTGATCGGTTACCACACCTCCAGCAGCGCTGAATGTGCGTTCCGAAAGAACGCTGGATGCAGGACAGGCCAGTAGCTCAATTGCATACTGTGCAAGCTCTGGCCAGTGATCCATCCTCAAGACCCAGTAACCCAGAGGATTTTCGGTGGGAAAGGTGTCCAAGTCTGATCTTGCCCCTAGGTATTCCTGCACCATGTAAAACAGACGCTGGCGATGGTTGCTGGAACCAATCATACCTTGGGGCTGCGGACCAAAAAACTGTCTGAACGCATCGGTCAGACGGCCACCTTCTCCACCGCTCCTTCTTTGACTGACCGAAGCCTCAACAACTCGTTGTCCAGAAACAGGAGTTTGTAACCTCCCAGTCTCTGGGAACGCGTTGCACAGACCTTTCTGCAAGGCCTCCCGAAGATGTTTCATCCTCTGCTCCCTCTGCGATGGCAAGATAAGGTCCGCAACCTTACCCTTTGTAACGTGGATCAAGGAGGGTTGCCAGCCAGTATTGGTCCTTCTCCTTGATACCACGAATACGAGGATCCTTACGCAGGCTTTGCAGGATCAGGGAGGCCATGCAGCGTAGGTTTGCTGAGGCATTCGGTCCGGAGTCCTCTGGGTCACTAAGGACGACATGGTCCGCAGCCACCTCCTCCCAGCCACGTACAAGTCCATGTGTTTCTTGGGACTGATCCCTTAAAGACTGCTGCTGATGCTGAGTGCCAGGCTCCACCTCCATACTGACACAATCCTCCTCCTCTTCCTGTGTGATCGGCGGGCACGCAGGAACACTGTCTGGATAAAGGGGGCCTTGAGAGCTAAGGAAGTCCTCCTCTTCCTGCCTCTGTTCTGCCTCAAGTGCCCTGTCCATTATTCCATGCAGCGTGTGCTCCAACAGGTGGACAAGGGGGACAGTGTCACTGATGCATGCACTGTCACTGCTCACTATCCTCATGGCCTCCTCAAATGGTGACAGGACAGTGCATGCATCCCTGATCATGGCCCACTGGCGTGGGGAAAAAAAACCAAGCTCCCCTGACCCTGTCCTGGTGCCATAGTCGCACAGGTACTCATTGATGGCCCTCTGCTGCGTGTGCAGCCGCTGCAGCATGGCCAACGTTGAGTTCCACCTGGTGGGCATGTCACAGATTAGACGATTCTTGGGCAGGTTAAACTCCTTTTGGAGGTCCGTCAGCCGAGCACTGGCATTATATGACCGGCGGAAATGCACACAGACTTTCCTGGCCTGCTTCAGGACATCCTGTAAGCCCGGGTACCTGCCCAAGAACCGCTGCACCACCAAGTTAAGGACGTGAGCCAAACAGGGCACATGGGTCATTTGTCCCTGTCGGAGGGCAGAGAGGAGGTTGGTGCCATTGTCGCAAACCACCATTCCTGCCTTAAGTTGGCGTGGCGTCAACCACCTCTGAACCTGCCCCTGCAGAGCTGACAGAACCTCTGCCCCAGTGTGGCTCCTGTCCCCCAAGCACACCAGCTCAAGCACCGCATGGCATCTTTTGGCCTGCGTACTTGCGTAGCCCCTTGAACGACTACAAAGCACCGCTGGTTCCGAGGAAGAGGCCATGGAGGAAGAAGAAGAGGAGGGGGTGGAGGAGAGAGGTGTGTCACAATCATTAGCATTTTGGAGGCGTGGTGGCGGAACAACCTCCAACACTACTGCACCTTGTCCTGCATCCTTCCCAGCTGCCAGCAGAGTCACCCAATGCGCCGTGAAACTTAGGTAACGTCCCTGTCCATGCCTGCTGGACCATGAGTCAGCAGTAATATGCACGTTACCGCTGACCGCTCTGTCCAGTGAGGCATGGACATTGCCTTCCACATGCCGGTAGAGAGCCGGAATCGCCTTCCGTGAGAAAAAGTGGTGTTTGGATACCTGCCACTGAGGAACCGCACATTCCACAAACTCACGGAAGGGGGCAGAGTCTACTAACTGAAAAGGCAGCAGTTGAAGTGCTAGCAATTTTGCCAAGCTAGCATTCAACTGCTGGGCATGTGGATGGCTGGGAGCAAACTTCTTTCGGCGGTGCAGCAGCTGGGGCAGGGAAATTTGCCTGGTACAATCTGACGTTGGTGTACCAAAAGCAGATTGCCCACAAGTACTTGGCTGTGACACACCTAATTCTACACCTTCATTCCTCTCAGTGCAGGTCTCAGAGAGGACTGAAGGTCTAGTGGGGTTGGAAATCTCAGCTGATGAGGAGCAAGGAGAGGTTCTCTTTGTTCTTTGGTGTGGATCTTTTAGATGCGCTTGCCAACGAACTGCATGGCAGGTCAACATATGTCTGGTCAAGCATGTGGTACCCAAGCGGGAGATGTTTTGGCCACGTGAGATACGCTTGAGACATATGTTGCAAATAGCAGCGGTGCGATCTGATGCACTCGTCTCAAAAAAGGCCCACACCAAAGAACTTTTTGAATAACGCGCAGAGACTGCAGCGCCCTGCACATGTGATGCAGTCAATGTGCTGCCCTTAGGCTGGCCCCTGGAGGGCATCCTGCCTCGTTGGTGATGTACCTCCTCCTCCTCCTCCTCCTCCTCTCTCCTATCAGGCACCCACGTTAAGTCAGTGACCTCATCATCCCCTCCCTCCTCATCACTGGAGCAAACCTGGCAGTATGCTGCAGCAGGAGGAGCATGACTGCCAGATTGCTGTCCTTCTTGGGCACCCCCTCTGTCCGTGCTCATGTTACTGCCTTCATCGAGCTCAGTATCATCATCAGAGCCTTCCAAACGCTGGGCATCCTCCTGGAGCATATACCCAACACTGTGGTCAAACAGTTCGAGGGACTCCTCAGGAGGACATGGTGGAGCTAGGGAAGGAATCACTGATGACATTGAGCCAAGGGAAGAGGCCGCTGCTTTGCCAGACAAAGCACCCTGGGCATGGGTGAGAGAGGATGAGGAGGATGAGGACGGCTTGGTCATCCACTCGACCAAGTCTTCCGCATGTTGCGGCTCAACACGGCCAACTGCCGAAAAAAAGGCCAAGCGTGTCCCATGGCCATGTGCTGATGAGGATGCACCGTCTCCAGGACCAGCACTAGACACAGAGCCTGCTTGCCCTCTCTTATTGGCTTGTGACTGTCTGCCTCTCCTTCTTGGCCTTCCAGACATACTAATGGCCTGTAGCTGCACTAAGCTGGGATATATATATATATACTGCAGCTAGCAAAATCAACTGCCTGCCTGTAGTATGAGAACACCACCAATCTTCTACAGGTAGCTTTAGCTGAACACTGTGAGGTGGACACACCCCACTAACTTGTAGGTTTAGCTGAACACTGTGAGCAGGACGCACTGCAGTAACTGTAAATAGTCTAGCTGCCTGACCGTGGTACTAATAGGATCAAAAGAACACCAGTAATTTTCTTCAGGTAGCTTTATATACTGTAACAAGACAAGCCTGCCTGTCAGTAGGAAGATAACAGGAACGGATCTAGCTGAACACTGTGAGCAGGACGCACTGCACTAAATGTAAATAGTCTAGCTGCCTGACCGTTGTACTAATAGGATCAAAAGAACACCAGTAATTTTCTTTAGGTAGCTGTAAATACCGTATTTATCGGCGTATAACACGCACTTTTTTCCCCTTAAAATCAGGGGAAAATCGCAGGTGCGTGTTATACGCCGATCCCCTGTGATCCCGAGCTGTCACAATTTTAAAATCGCCGACCGCGATTTGAAAATGGCGCCGCCGGCGCCGAAATACACTGAGCTGGTCCTCGGCTCTTTCCGGCGGCTCTCGTTTACTTTCGGCTCCACTCGTAGTCCCGAGCGGAGCTATCCGAACCTACTCGGCTAGGTTCGGATAGCTCCGCTCGGGACTACGAGTGGAGCCGAAAGTGAACGAGAGCCGCCGGAAAGAGCCGAGGACCGGCTCGGTGTATTTCGGCGCCGGCGGCGCCATTTTCAAATCGCGGTCGGCGATTTTAAAGCTCAGGACAGGGGATGAAAGGCTGCACTGGGGAAGGCTGGACTGGGAAAGACTGCACTGGGAAAGGCTGCACTGGGAAAGGCTGCACTGGGAAAGGCTGCACTGGGGAAGGCTGCACTGGGGAAGGCTGCACTGGGGATGGCTGCACTAACAAGGCTGCACTAACAAGGCTGCACTGGGGAAGGCTGCACTGACATGGCTGCACTAACAAGGCTGCACTGGGGAAGGCTGCACTGACATGGCTGCACTGAGAAGGCTGCAATGATGGGCATTTAAATGTAAGTTTTTTTCCCTTCAACTTCCCTCCTAAAAGTTTTTTTTTCCTTAAAATTCCCTCCTAAATTGGGGTGCGTGTTATACGCCAGTGCGTGTTATACGCTGATAAATACGGTACTTTAACAAGACCAGCCTGCCTAACAGGAACGGATCTAGCTGAACACTGTGAGCAGGACGCACTGTACTAAATGTAAATAGTCTAGCTGCCTGACCGTGGTACTAATAGGATCAAAAGAACACCAGCAATTTTCTTCAGGTAGCTTTATATACTGTAACAAGACAAGCCTGCCTGTCAGTAGGAAGATAACAGGAACGGATCTAGCTGAACACTGTGAGCAGGACGCACTGCACTAAATGTAAATAGTCTAGCTGCCTGACCGGTACTATAATAGGATCAAAAGAACACCAGTAATTTTCTTTAGGTAGCTGTAAATACTGTAACAAGACAAGCCTGCCTGTCAGTAGGAAGATAACAGGAACGAATCTAGCTGAACACTGTGAGCAGGACGCACTGCACTAAATGTAAATAGTCTAGAAGATAACAGGAACGGATCTAGCTAAACTGAATACAGTGTATATATATATATGCAACACCTGGGATGCATATATATACACAATACACTTTAAGTGCAGCTAACTGACTGACTGTCCTGTCTAATCTAGCTAACTCAAATGAAATGACACTGTCTCTCTCTCTCTCTAAGCACACCGGAACACACTGCACAGGGCCGCCATGAAGGCGGCCTTATATAGTGTGGGGCGTGTACTAAATCCCCTGAGCCATAATTGGCCAAAGCCTCCTTGGCTTTGGCCAATTACGGCTCTCTGTTCAGGCGGCGCTGTGATTGGCCAAGCATGCGGGTCATAGTACATGCTTGGCCAATCATCAGCAAGCAATGCACTGCAATGCCGCAGTGAATTATGGGCCGTGACGCACCACACGAATTTGGCGCGAACGGCCCATATCGTTCGCAATTCGGCGAACGACCGAACAGCCGATGTTTGAGTCGAACATGGGTTCGACTCGAACACGAAGCTCATCCCTACAGAGGAGGTATGACCACGATGTAAGAAAACTAAAGGATCCACCCAGCGGTGATGGCGGGTACTGCATGTCATAGCTAGAATTGTGGTAAGAGTCCTGTGAGACCTGACAGCTAAAGGAGCCACAATAGGAATATTGAGAACAACTACCTATACCTGGTCTAATACACACAGAACTTGATAATCCTCCATTCAAAGCTATCCTTAGACTTCCTATTATTGTTCCTTAAATTTGTCTAGGTTTTATACCATTTAAAGTGAACCTGCATTGAGCACAGTCACATAAGGTTATTTATACTTCACTTATATATATAATTTCTTCACTAAGTTATATTTATTTACTCATCACTGTCATTGATTGATGAAGAACACTGTGATTTTATATAAGGATACTATTACCGCAAAAAAAACTTTTTTATTTTATTATTGTAGATAGACACTGGATGCATCACTTGTTTTAATATTTACAGCAACAACTAATTACTCTCCTGAAATACGTAAACGTATGAATTTGACACTATTTACTTATTATTATTAATATTTGCGCAAAATCACTTTATTTATTTTGTAGACCAGTCACGGCCCTGTTCACCCCCGAGGTGGCCACAGGTGGGGGAGCGAGCCGAGTAATATGTGACTACTTATTACTCTCAACAAGACATTTAACAAACAGATAAGGAATACAGTAATTAATATTCAATGCACCACTTTAAATGTCCTCTACATTTCCCAGAACCATGCCCAAATTCCTCACTCTATTTTTTTTCCTTCCTCCTCAAACTGTTCTGGTTGTTGATGTTGCAACGGACACCTTTCGGCTGCGTGTCCCCTCCTTCTAACTTCACTTTCGATAGCCTGTGGCGAATTTCCAACCTCAAGTTTAATAAGTTAATTTGGATAATGTACGTTTAATCTAAATACCAACACATCTGTGATCTCCGCTAACAAGGGTTTGTAACCAAGAGCTTCTCTCTTATATCCTGGCTCTACCACTTTAACCAACCCCCAGCCTCTTTCATGTATGCCAAATAACAGTCTGCAAACACATTTAGGACATGACATAATCAACCAACAACAAAATATGTGACAACTGCAGTGAAGTACAGGATTATTCAAACTGTCACAGGATCCCCCACGCTATGCGTGTTCCTGATGCCCCCTCCTGGTTTCCTGTGCTTACTGTACCCGTGCTTTGCTGCACAATTATTTATTCCCCAGGAGAAGTTTAACCACGTCCTGACGCCTCCTCCCGGTCCCTATTCCCCAGGAGAAGTTTAAACCACATCAACTAATTTCATCCGTGACTCTATAAGCAATCCCTCATTTTCAACAGCCACCACAAAACACAAGATTGATCAACAAAATAGAACAGAACAAAACAGGTGGTAGATATAATTGCAGGTTCCTTAATTTATCAACAGACTCAAGGCAAGATAAATACCTGTCTTTGAGGGCCACAGGAAGCCGATATGGGTACAGAAGTTGACCAGCCACGGGTACAAAATAAACAGTAGACTAGATATACGAGATATCAAAAGAGTCTTGCCGTTTTTTAGAGGTGATCAGTCTCCTCTGTCTTCGTGTTGGCTTTTCTCCCGGTCCCGTCTCGATCAGCTACTTGGGACCCTAGCCTCAAGCCCCACGTTGGGCGCCAAAATGTTTTGGATTCAATCAAAAGTCCGATATTATTATATCTACCCCTTATCAGATTGAGTTTGATATATGAAGTCTACACTTCTGGAAATAATCTTTCGAGACCAATTTGCAGCTCAGAAGTTACTTCTGAAATCTTTCTTTCCTCTTTTTACAGCTTTATACTTTCTCGTCAGACAAAAACAAGGCACTTGTAAAACATATTTTTGTGACATTGTCTGAGTTTTTTAGCAGCTTTAGCAAATTTAGCAATTGATCATAGCTATTTTGGGGTATCCTGGTAACTTCCTTCTGAGACATTGAATGTTGATGTCATGTCTGTCTTGGGTGTAATTCTCGGAAGAGGCACAGTCTTTTTATAATTCTTTGCGGTTTGGCTTCAAAATAGGAAGGGAACTAGAAGCTATCTGAATTTTAGAGTTAAGATATTAACAAGCTAATCAATGACACAATATTACATTTGAAATAGGCATTTTAACATTTTACCTGATACCTTATGTGACAACTTTATGTGGCACCTTAATCACATCCATTACATACGTGGCACTGGTGACACGTGACACTGGCAGATGGCATTGATATGTGGCACTGATGAAACGTGGCACTGATGACACGTGGCACTGATGTGGCACTGATGAAACGTGGCACTGATGTGGCAGGTGACACTGATGACAGATGGCACTGACGACAGATGGCACTGATGATAGATGGCACTGATAGATGGCACTGTGACACTAACAGTGATGAGCACTGTGGCACCAATGGCACTGATGTGGAACTGTATGTGGCACTGTATGGGCACTATTTGGGCTCTGGTTTGTGTTTTCACTGTAAACTGTAAAATGTTGGCACTCACAGATCTGCAGCACAGCTCTCCCTCCTCACACGCGGTCTCTGTGTGAGGAGGGAGAGCCGGCAATGAGAGATGATCTCATATGTTTACATATGAGATCATCTCTCATTGTACACTCAGATAGAGTGCTTAATGGCCCCTGTGATTGGCCATTTAGCACGATCTGTGATTGGCTGTGTCCAAGGGGAAATAAACAGGAGGACATCCAGGGCCGCCCTCCCAGCAATTGAGTGCTGCGCTGTAGCCGTCTTTCAGCTATAGCGCGGGTGCGAAGTGTTTAAACCAGGAGCCCATCCCCCACAGATTTTATATATATATATATATATATATATATATATATATATATATATTATAATAGTGTTGCGCTATAACTAAATAAGATGAATAACAGTGAGCTGTGACAGAATACATCTATTAAATAAAATAAAATTTACAAAGGAAATCTAGAAAAATATTAAAAAGTCCACAGAAGTCCCAATTATCAGATCCAGTAAATCTGTGATATAGTGCTCCTTTAACCACTTGACGACCGCCTCACGCCGATGTACGTCGGCAAAGTGGCACGGACAGGCAAAATCACGTAAAGGGTACGTGATTTGCCTTCCGCGGGTGGGGGGTCTGATCGGACCCCCCCCGGTGCCCGAGGCGGTCGTCTTTTGTCCAGCGGCGATCGGTGATGAGGGGGAGACAATCCGTTCGTGGCCCCCCCCTCGCGATCCCTGCCGGCCAATCGAATCATTCCTTTGCTGCTGTATGCTAAACAGCAGCAAAGGAAATGATGTCATCTCTCCTCGGCTCGGTAATTTCCGTTCCGGCCCGAGGAGAGAAGACATCAATGTGAGTGCACCAACACACACACACACAGTAGAACATGCCAGGCACACAAAACACCCCGATCCCCCCCCGATCGCCCCCCGATCCCCCCCCAATCACCCCCCCCCCGTCACAAACTGACACCAGCAGTTTTTTTTTTTCTGATTACTGCATAGTGTCAGTTTGTGACAGTTACAGTGTTAGGGCAGTGAGTATTACCCCCCTTTAGGTCTAGGGTACCCCCCTAACCCCCCCTAATAAAGTTTTAACCCCTTGATCACCCCCTGTCACCAGTGTCACTAAGCGATCATTTTTCTGATCGCTGTATTAGTGTCGCTGGTGACGCTAGTTAGTGAGGTAAATATTTAGGTTCGCCGTCAGCGTTTTATAGCGTCAGGGACCCCCACATACTACCTAATAAATGTTTTAACCCCTTGATTGCCCCCTAGTTAACCCTTTCACCACTGATCACCGTATAACCGTTACGGTTGACGCTGGTTAGTTCGTTTATTTTTTATAGTGTCAGGGCACCCGTCGTTTATTACCGAATAAAGGTTTAGCCCCCCGATCGCCCGGCGGTGATATGCGTCGCCCCAGGCAGCGTCAGATTAGCGCCAGTACCGCTAACACCCACGCACGCAGCATGCGCCTCCCTTAGTGGTATAGTATCTGATCGGATCAATATCTGATCCGATCAGATCTATACTAGCGTCCCCAGCAGTTTAGGGTTCCCAAAAACGCAGTGTTAGCGGGATGAGCCCAGATACCTGCTAGCACCTGCGTTTTGTGCCTCCGCCCAGCCCACCCAAGTGCAGTATCGATCGATCACTGTCACTTACAAAACACTAAACGAATAACTGCAGCGTTCGCAGAGTCAGGCCTGATCCCTGCGATCGCTAACAGTTTTTTTGGTAGCATTTTGGTGAACTGGCAAGCACCAGCCCCAGGCGTCAGGTTAGCGCCAGTACCGCTAACACCCACGCACGCAGCATACGCCTCCCTTAGTGGTATAGTATCTGAACGGATCAATATCTGATCCGATCAGATCTATACTAGCGTCCCCAGCAGTTTAGGGTTCCCAAAAACGCAGTGTTAGCGGAATCAGCCCAGATACCTGCTAGCACCTGCGTTTTGCCCCTCCGCCCGGCCCGGCCCAGCCCACCCAAGTGCAGTATCGATCGATCACTGACACTTACAAAACACTAAACGCATAACTGCAGCGTTCGCAGAGTCAGGCCTGATCCCTGTGATCGCTAACAGTTTTTTTGGTAGTATTTTGGTGAACTGGCAAGCACCAGCCCCAGGCAGCGTCAGATTAGCGCCAGTACCGCTAACACCCACGCACGCACCGTACACCTCCCTTAGTGGTATAGTATCTGATCGCATCAATATCTGATCTTATCAGATCTATACTAGCGTCACCAGCAGTTTAGGGTTCCCAAAAACGCAGTGTTAGCGGGATCAGCCCAGATACCTGCTAGCACCTGCGTTTTGCCCCTCCGCCCGGCCCGGCCCAGCCCACCCAAGTGCAGTATCGATCGATCACTGTCACTTACAAAACACTAAACGCATAACTGCAGCGTTCGCAGAGTCAGGCCTGATCCCTGCGATCGCTAACAGTTTTTTGGTAGTGTTTTGGTGAACTGGCAAGCGCCAGCGGCCTAGTACACCCCGGTCGTAGTCATACCAGCACTGCAGTAACACGTGGTGACGTGGCGAGTCCCATAAGTGCAGTTGAAGCTGGTGAGGTGGCAAGCACAAGTAGTGTCCCGCTGCCACCAAAAAGACAAACACAGGCCCGTCGTGCCCATAGTGCCCTTCCTGCTGCATTCGCCAATCCTAATTGGGAACCCACCGCTTCTGCAGTGCCCGTACTTCCCCCATTCACATCCCCAACCAAATGCAGTCGGCTGCATGAGAGGCATTTTTATGTCCTCCCGAGTACCCCTACCCAACGAACCCCCCAAAAAAGATGTCGTGTCTGCAGCAAGCGCGGATATAGGCATGACACCCGCTATTATTGTCCCTCCTGTCCTGACAATCCTGGTCTTTGCATTGGTGAATGTTTTTAACGCTACCATTCACTAGTTGAGTATTAGCGTAGGGTACAGCATTGAACAGACTAGGCGCCATTTCACAGGGTCTCCCAAGATGCCATCGCATTTTGAGAGACCCGAACCTGGAACCGGTTACCGTTATAAAAGTTAGTTACAAAAAAAGTGTAAAAAAAAAAAAAAATATGAAATAAAAAAAAATAGTTGTTGTTTTATTGTTCTCTCTCTCTCTATTCTCTCTCTCTATTGTTCTGCTCTTTTTTACTGTATTCTATTCTGCAATGTTTTATTGTTATTGTTATTATGTTTTATCATGTTTGTTTTTCAGGTGTGTAATTATTTACACTTTACTGTGCTTTATTGTTAACCATTGTTAACCATTTTTTTGTCTTCAGGTACGCCATTCACGACTTTGAGTGGTTATACCAGAATGATGCCTGCAGGTTTAGGTATCATCTTGGTATCATTCTTTTCAGCCAGCGGTCGGCTTTCATGTAAAAGCAATCCTAGCGGCTAATTAGCCTCTAGACTGCTTTTACAAGCCGTGGGAGGGAATGCCCCCCCCCCACCGTCTTCCGTGTTTTTCTCTGGCTCTCCTGTCTCAACAGGGAACCTGAGAATGCAGCCGGTGATTCAGCCAGCTGACCATAGAGCTGATCAGAGACCAGAGTGGCTCCAAACATCTCTATGGCCTAAGAAACCGGAAGCTACGAGTATTTCATGACTTAGATTTCGCCGGATGTAAATAGCGCCATTGGGAAATTGGGGAAGCATTTTATCACACTGATCTTGGTGTGGTCAGATGCTTTGAGGGCAGAGGAGAGATCTAGGGTCTAATAGACCCCAATTTTTTCAAAAAAGAGTACCTGTCACTACCTATTGCTATCATAGGGGATATTTACATTCCCCGAGATAACAATAAAAATGATTAAAAAAAAAATATGAAAGGAACAGTTTAAAAGTAAGATTAAAAAAGCAAAAAAATAATAAAGAAAAAAAAAAAAAAAAAAAACACCCCTGTCGCCCCCTGCTCTCGCGCTAAGGCGAACGCAAGCGGCGGTCTGTCGTCAAACGTAAACAGCAATTGCACCATGCTTGTGAGGTATCACCGCGAAGGCCAGATCGAGTGCAGTAATTTTTCCAGTAGACCTCCTCTGTAAATCTAAAGTGGTAACCTGTAAAGGCTTTTGAAGGCTTTTAAACATGTATTTATTTTGTTGCCACTGCACGTTTGTGCGCAATTTTAAAGCATGTCATGTTTGGTATCCATGTACTCGGCCTAAGATCATCTTTTTTATTTCATCAAACATTTGGGCAATATAGCGTGTTTTAGTGCATTAAAATTAAAAAAAGTGTGTTTTTTCCCCAAAAAATGCGTTTGAAAAATCGCTGCGCAATTACTGTGTGAAAAAAAAAATGAAACACCCACCATTTTAATCTGTAGGGCATTTGCTTTAAAAAAATATATAATGTTTGGGGGTTCAAAGTAATTTTTTTGCAAAAAAAAAAAACTTTTTCATGTAAACAATAAGTGTCAGAAAGGGCTTTGTCTTCAAGTGGTTAGAAGAGTGGGTGATGTGTGACATAAGCTTCTAAATGTTGTGCATAAAATGCCAGGACAGTTCAAAACCCACCCAAATGACCCCATTTTGGAAAGTAGACACCCCAAGCTATTTGCTGAGAGGCATGTCGAGTCCATGGAATATTTTATATTGCGACACAAGTTGCGGGAAAGAGACAATTTTTTTTTTTTTTTTGCACAAAGTTGTCACTAAATGATATATTGCTCAAACATGCCATGGAAATATGTGAAATTACACCCCAAAATACATTCTGCTGCTTCTCCTGAGTACGGGGATACCACATGTGTGAGACTTTTTGGGAGCCTAGCCGCGTACGGGACCCCGAAAACCAAGCACCGCCTTCAGGCTTTCTAAGGGCGTGAATTTTTGATTTCACTCTTCACTGCCTATCACAGTTTCGGAGGCCATGGAATGCCCAGGTGGCACAAAACCCCCCCAAATGACCCCATTTTGGAAAGTAGACACCCCAAGCTATTTGCTGAGAGGTATAGTGAGTATTTTGCAGACCTCACTTTTTGTCACAAAGTTTTGAAATTTGAAAAAAGAAAAAAAAAAATGTTTTTTCTTGTCTTTCTTCATTTTCAAAAACAAATGAGAGCTGCAAAATACTCACCATGCCTTTCAGCAAATAGCTTGGGGTGTCTACTTTCCAAAATGGGGTCATTTGGGGGGGTTTTGTGCCACCTGGGCATTCCATGGCCTCCGAAACTGTGATAGGCAGTAAAGAGTGAAATCAAAAATTTTCACCCTTAGAAATCCTGAAGGCAGTGATTGGTTTTCGGGGTCCAGTACGCGGCTAGGCTCCCAAAAAGTCCCACACATGTGGTATCCCCATACTCAGGAGAAGCAGCTAAATGTATTTTGGGGTGCAATTCCACATATGCCCATGGCCTGTGTGAGCAATATATCATTTAGTGACAACTTTATGAAAAAAAAAAAAAAAAAAAGTGTCACTTTCCCGCAACTTGTGTCAAAATATAAAATATTCCATGGACTCAATATGCCTCTCAGCAAATAGCTTGGGGTGTCTACTTTCCAAAATGGGGTCATTTTGGGGGGTTTTGTGCCACCTGGGCATTCCATGGCCTCCGAAACTGTGATAGGCAGTGAAGAGTGAAAGCAAAAATTTACACCCTTAGAAATCCTGAAGGCGGTGATTGGTTTTCGGGGCCCCGTAAGCGGCTAGGCTCCCAAAAAGTCCCACACATGTGGTATCCCCATACTCAGGAGAAGCAGCTAAATGTATTTTGGGGTGCAATTCCACATAGGCCCATGGCCTGTGTGAGCAATATATCATTTAGTGACGACTTTTTGTAAATATTTTTTTTTTTTTTTTTTTTTGTAATTTTTCAATCACTTGGGACAAAAAAAATAAATATTCAATGGGTTCAACATGCCTCTCAGCAATTTCCTTGGGGTGTCTACTTTCCAAAATGGGGTCATTTGGGGGGGTTTTGTACTGCCCTGCCATTTTAGCACCTCAAGAAATGACATAGGCAGTCATAAACTAAAAGCTGTGTAAATTCCAGAAAATGTACCCTAGTTTGTAGACGCTATAACTTTTGCGCAAACCAATAAATATACGCTTATTGACATTTTTTTTACCAAAGACATGTGGCCGAATACATTTTGGCCTAAATGTATGACTAAAATTTAGTTTATTGGATTTTTTTTATAACAAAAAGTAGAAAATATCATTTTTTTTCAAAATTTTCGGTCTTTTTCCGTTTATAGCGCAAAAAATAAAAACCGCAGAGGTGATCAAATACCATCAAAAGAAAGCTCTATTTGTGGGAAGAAAAGGACGCAAATTTCGTTTGGGTACAGCATTGCATGACCGCGCAATTAGCAGTTAAAGCGACGCAGTGCCAAATTGGAAAAAGACCTCTGGTCCTTAGGCAGCATAATGGTCCGGGGCTCAAGTGGTTAATGAATCCAACACCAAACCAGTGTCACCAGCAGCCGCTGTCACTCAAAATGTGATAAGGTGCCTGCTTACCTTATTTTCATGACCCTCTTTCTCAAGAGAAGTCATGTAATGCATATAAGATCACTCCAAAGCCGTCACTTTATTTCTCCAACGTTCTCTTATCACCTGGAATTCCACCAATGTTAAATTAGCATGAAGCAGGTTGATGGAGGGGTAGGTGGGGGGATAAGACTGGCCGAAGTCATCGGAGGCAAGTGCGTGGTGTCCTCAGTGTTCGGGTTGTTTAGACAGCTGAAGGCAGGATCAACCCAGTATATTTTAATATACACATAACAATACTTTAGTGGCTTTGTGAGTATACACACTCTGCTATATAGCATGTAATGAATGTTTTTCATGGGCTCTGTTGAACAACACTTTAAAATTCTTGCATAATATGCATAATTACTGTACAAGTAACTAACATGTTGCACCGTGTATACAGTATTACCATAGAATATCTCTGTTTCAGAAGAAGATAATTGTTAAACAGGTTAAACTGTGGCACCACTTCTTTGTTGTACTACATGAAACTACATTCTTATGGGAATATGTCTTATGCTGCAGAAACAATTAAGTACTGCCCGTGATACTTTTTTTATGTGCACTAACATACAATTTTTCAGGACAAGCTTTTGGGACATCTCCTTCTTCAAGGTCCCAGAAGTACTGCTTCACAAGAGTTTTAGCAGAATGTTAAAAAAATAATTTCTAAGGGAAAGGAAAAAAAAAAGAAAAGGGAAAAAGAGAGGAAAAAGAAACACACAAACAAATGTACAATGGCAATTGTAATAAAACTGGCATAGTTAGTGAGATAACAGTGAGAGAGCTATAGATTGGGGGGGGTGACAGTCACAGAGGGGGTCGTGACACTGTTGGTTAAGGATGAGCCGAACAACCCCCGGTTCGGTTCGCATCAGAACTTGCGAACAGGCAAAAAATTTGGACAAACACGCAAACATAGTTAAAGTCTATGGGACACGAACATGAAAAATCAAAAGTGCTAATTTTAAAGGCTTATATGCAATTTATTGTCATAAAAAGTGTTTGGGGACCCGGGTCCTGCCCAGGGGACATGTATCAATGCAAAAAAAGTTTTAAAAGTTTTAAAAACTGCCGTATTTTTCAGGAGCAGTGATTTTAATAATGCTTAAAGTGAAACAATAAAAATGAAATATTCCTCTAAATATCGTGCCTGGGGGGTGTCTAATGTATGCCTGTAAAGTGGCACAGTTTTCCCATGTTTAGAACAGTACCACAGCAAAATGACATTTCTAAAGGGAAAAAAGTCATTCAAAACTGCTCTCGGCTGTATTGAATTGTCAGGTCTCGGCAATATAGATAAAACTCATTGAAAAAAATGGCATGGGTTTCCCCCTAGTCCATTACCAGACCATTTGGGTCTGGTATGAATATTAAGGGGAACCCTGAACAAAAAATGTAATAAAAAAAAAATTGCATGGAGGGTCCCCCCAAAATCCA
Source organism: Lithobates clamitans (assembly GCA_037952925.1). Lineage (NCBI taxonomy): Eukaryota > Metazoa > Chordata > Amphibia > Anura > Ranidae > Lithobates > Lithobates clamitans. The sequence goes on from JBBGZY010000608.1 coordinate 1,236,666, forward strand.
CACCAGGCCCTTCAGGTCTCGTATGGCTATTAAGGGGAACCTTGCGCAAAATGTAAAAAAAAAATGGCGTAGGGTCCCCCCAAAATCCATACCAGACCCTTATTCGAGCACGCAACCTGGCAGGCTGCAGGAAAAGAGGGGAGGGACGAGAGAGCGCCCCCTCCTGAACCATAGCAGGCCACATGCCCTCAACATGGGGAGGATGTTTTGGGGTCCCCCCCAAAGCACCTTGTCCCCATGCTGATGGGGACAAGGGCCTCATCCCCACAACCCTTGCCCAGTAGTTGTGGGGGTCTGAGGGCAGGGGAACCCCCAGATCCCGCCCCCCCATGTGAATTGGTAACGGGTACATTGTACCCCTACCATTTCACAAAAAAGTGTCAAAAATAGTAAAAAAGACAGGAGACACTTTGGGACAAGTCCTTTATTAAAAGATAAAAAAATAAAAATGTCCCGCAATGTAGATCCATCTCACGCCGTCGACGAGCTGAAAAAAACAAAGCCACAACAGCTCCGCCTCCATGGGAGGCTCCCGCCGAGTGAGGCTTCTTCTCAGTGACAGCTGTTATATAGCTGAGGGCAGGGCCACCTGGTGACATAAACGGGTGACCCTTCCCCTCTCTGACGCCACGTGACATCAGAGGAAGGCGGGGTCGCCCATTTACGTCACTGAGTGGCCCCGCTCTCAGCTATATAACAGCTGTCACCGAGAAGAAGCGTTACTCGGCGGGAGCCTCTCATGGAGGCGGAGCTGTTGCGGCTTTTTTTTTTCTTTTTTTGGCTCGTCAGGTGGCGTGAGATATATCTACATCGCGGGACATTTTTGATTCCAAAGCACTCCCCCATGTTGAGGGCATGTGGCCTAGTACGGTTCAGGAGGGGGGCGCTTTCTCATCCCCCCCTCTTTTCCTGTGGCCTGCCAAGTATGCTCAGATAAGGGTCTGGTATGGATTTTGGGGGGCACCCCTACGCCATTTTTTTTAATTTGGCATAATTCTTTAAAAAAAATTTGGTTTGGGATTCCCCTTAATATTCATACCAGACCCAAAGGGCCTGGAAATGGATTGGGGGGGGGGACCCATGCCATTTTTTTTAAATTCATTTTATCTATATTGCTGAGACCCAACAATTTATTACAGCCGCAGTCAGTTTTAACCACTTCAGCCCCGGAAGGTTTTACCCCCTTCCTGACCAGAGCACTTTTTACAATTCTGCACTGCGTCGCTTTAACTGCTAATTGCGCGGTCATGCAATGCTGTACCCAAACGAAATTTGCGTCCTTTTCTTCCCACAAATAGAGCTTTCTTTTGATGGTATATGATCACCTCTGCCGTTTTTATTTTTTGCGCTATAAACGGAAAAAGACTGAAAATTTTGAAAAAAAAAGATATTTTCTAGTTTTTGTTATAAAAAAAATCCAATAAACTAAATTTTAGTCATACATTTAGGCCAAAATGTATTCAGCCACTTGTCTTTGGTAAAAAAAATGTCAATAAGTGTATATTTATTGGTTTGCGCAAAAGTTATAGCGTCTACAAACTAGGGTACATTTTCTGGAATTTACACAGCTTTTAGTTTATGACTGCCTATGTCATTTCTTGAGGTGCTAAAATGGCAGGGCAGTACAACCCCCCCCCCAAATGACCCCATTTTGGAAAGTAGACACCCCAAGGAAATTGTTGAGAGGCATGTTGAGCCCATTGAATATTTATTTTTTTTGTCTCAAGTGATTGAATAATGACAAAAAAAAAAAATTTACAAAAAGTTGTCACTAAATGATATATTGCTCACACAGGCCATGGGCATATGTGGAATTGCACCCCAAAATACATTCAGCTGCTTCTCCTGAGTACGGGGATACCACATGTGTGGCACTTTTTGGGAGCCTAGCCGCGTACGGGACTCCAAAAACCAAGCACCGCCTTCAGGATTTCTAAGGGCATAAATTTTTGATTTCACTCCTCGCTGCCTATCACAGTTTTGAAGGCCATAAAATGCCATGATGGCACAAACCCCCCCCCCAAATGACCCCATTTTGGAAAGTAGACACCCCAAGCTATTTGCTAAGAGGCATGGTGAGTATTTTGCAGCTCTCATTTGTTTTTGAAAATGAAGAAAGACCAGAAAATTTTTTTTTTTTTCTTTTTTCAATTTTCAAAACTTTGTGACAAAAAGTGAGGTCTGCAAAATACTCACTATACCTCTCAGCAAATAGCTTGGGGTGCCTAGTTTCCAAAATGGGGTCATTTGGGGGGGGGGTTGTGCCACCTGGGCATTCCATGGCCTCCGAAACTGTGATAGGCAGTGAAGAGTGAAATAAAAAATTTACGGCCTTAGAAAGCCTGAAGGCGGTGCTTGGTTTTCGGGGTCCCGTGCGCGGCTAGGCTCTCAAAAAGTCCCACACATGTGGTATCCCCGTACTCAGGAGAAGCAACAGAATTTATTTTGGGGTGTAATTTCACAAATCCTTATGGCATGTTTGAGCAATATAACATTTAGTGACAACTTTGTGCAAAAAAAAAAAAAATGTGTCTCTTTCCCGCAACTTGTGTCACAATATAAAATATTCCATGGACTCGACATGGCTCTCAGCAAATAGCTTGGGGTGTCTACTTTCCAAAATGGGGTCATTTGGGGGGGTTTGAACTGTCCTGGCATTTTATGCACAACATTTAGAAGCTTATGTCACACATCACCCACTCTTCTAACCACTTGAAGACAAAGCCCTTTCTGACACTTTTTGATTACATGAAAAAATTATTTTTTTTTGCAAGAAAATTACTTTGAACCCCCAAACATTATATATTATTTTAAAGCAAATGCCCTACAGATTAAAATGGTGGGTGTTTTATTTTTTTTTTTTCACACAGTAATTGCGCAGCGATTTTTCAAATGCATTTTTTGTGGAAAAAACACACTTTTTTAAATTTTAATGCACTAAAACACACTATATTGCCCAAATGTTTGATGAAATAAAAAAGATGATCTTAGGCCGAGTACATAGATACCAAACATGACATGCTTTAAAATTGCGCACAAACGTGCAGTGGCAACAAAATTAGTACATTTTTAAAAGCCTTTAAAAGCCTTTACAGGTTACCACTTTAGATTTACAGAGGAGGTCTACTGCTAAAATTACTGCCCTCGATCTGACCTTCGTGGTAATACCTCACATGAATGGTGCAATTGCTGTTTACATTTGACGCCAGACCGACGCTTGCGTTCGCCTTAGCGCGAGAGCAGGGGGGACAGGGGTGCTTTTTTTATTTATTTTTTTTCTTTATTATTTTTTTGCTTTTTTATCTTATTTTTAAACTGTTCCTTTCATTTTTTTTTTTAAATAATTTTTATTGTTATCTCAGGGAATGTAAATATCCCCTATGATAGCAATAGGTAGTGACAGGTACTCTTTTTTGAAAAAAAATGGGGTCTATTAGACCCTAGATCTCTCCTCTGCCCTCAAAGCATCTGACCACACCAAGATTGGTGTGATAAAATGCTTCCCCAATTTCCCAATGGCGCTGTTTACATCCGGCGAAATCTAAGTCATAAAATGCTCGTAGCTTCCGGTTTCTTAGGCTATAGAGATGTTTGGAGCCACTCTGGTCTCTGATCAGCTCTATGGTCAGCTGGCTGAATCACTGGCTGCATTCTCAGGTTCCCTGTTGAGACAGGAGAGCCAGAGAAAAACACGGAAGATGGTGGGAGGGGGGCATTCCCTCCCACTGCTTGTAAAAGCAGTCTAGAGGCTAATTAGCCGCTAGGATTGCTTTTACATGAAAGCCGACCGCTGGCTAAAAAGAATGATAAGAAGATGATACCTAAACCTGCAGGCATCATTCTGGTATAACCACTCAAAGTCGTGAATGGCGTACCTGAAGACAAAAAAAGGTTAACAATAAAGCACAGTAAACGGTAAAGTATAAAAAATTGCATACCTGAAAAGCAAACATGATAAAACATAATAACAATAAAACATTGCAGAATATAATACAGTAAAAAAGAGCAGAACAATAGAGAGAGAATAGAGAGAGAGAGAACAATGAAACGACAACTATTTTTTTTTTTTTTTTGTTTGTTTTTTTTTTTTTTTGCACTTTTTTTGTAACTGTAACTTTTATAACTGTAACCGGTTCCAGGTTCGGGTCTCTCAAAATGCGATGGCATCTTGGGAGACCCTGTGAAAGTGTGTCCTAGTCTGTGCAATGCTGTACCCTACGCTAATACTCAACTAGTGAATGGTAGCGTTCAAAACATTCACCAATGCAAAGACCAGTATTGTCAGGACAGGAGGGACAATAATAGCGGGTGTCACGTCTATATCCGCGCTTGCTGCAGACACAACATCTTTTTTGGGGGGGTTCGTTGGGTAGGGGTACTCGGGAGGACATATAAATGCCTCTCATGCAGCCGACTGCATTTGGTTGGGGATGTGAATGGGGGAAGTACGGGCGCTGCAGAAGCGGTGGGTTCCCAATTAGGATTGGCGAATGCAGCAGGAAGGGCATTATGGGCACGACAGGCCTATGTTTGTCTTTTTGGTGGCAGCGGGACATTACTTGTGCTTGCAACCTCACCAGCTTGAACTGCACTTATGGGACTCGCCACGTCACTAAGTGTTACTGCAGTGCTGGTTTGACTACGACCGGGGTGTACTAGGCCGCTGGTGCTTGCCAGTTCACCAAAACGCTACAAAAAAAAGTGACAGTGATCGATCGATACTGCACTTGGGTGGGCTGGGCTGGGCTGGGCTGGGCGGAGGGGCAAAACGCAGGTGCTAGCAGGTATCTGGGCTGATCCCACTAACACTGCATTTTTGGGAACCCTAAACTGCTGGGGACGCTAGTATAGATCTGATCGGATCAGATATTGATCCGATCAGATACTATACCACTAAGGGAGGCGTATGCTGCGTGCGTGGGTGTTAGCGGTACTGGCGCTACTCTGACGCTGCCTGGGGCTGGTGCTTGCTAGTTCACCAAAATGCTACCAAAAAAACTGTTAGCAATCGCAGGGATCAGGCCTGACTCTGCGAATGCTGCAGTTATGCGTTTAGTGTTTTGTAAGTGACAGTGATCGATCGATACTGCACTTGGGTGGGCTGGGCTGGGCCAGGCGGAGGGGAAAAACGCAGGTGCTAGCAGGTATCTGGGCTGATCCCGCTAACACTGCGTTTTTGGGAACCCTAAACTGCTGGGGACGCTAGTATAGATCTGATCGGATCAGATATTGATGCGTTCAGATACTATACCACTAAGGGAGGTGTACGGTGTGTGTACGGTGCGTGCATAGGTGTTTGCGGTACTGGCGCTAATCTGACGCTGCCTGGGGCGACGCATATCACCGCCGGGCGATCAGGGGGCTAAACCTTTATTCGGTAATAAACGGCGGGTGCCCTGACACTATAAAAAATAAACGAACTAACCAGCGTCACCCGTAACAGTTATACGGTGATCAGTGGTGAAAGGGTTAACTAGGGGGCAATCAAGGGGTTAAAACATTTATTAGATAGTATATGGGGGTCCCTGTCGCTATAAAACGCTGACAGCGAACCTAAATATTTACGTTCCTAACTAGCGTCACCAGTGACACTAATACAGCGACCAGAAAAATGATCGCTTAGCGACACTGGCGACAGGGGGTGATCAAGGGGTTAAAACTTTTTTAGGGGGGGTTAGGGGGGTACCCTAGACCTACAGGGGGCCTAACACTCACTGTCCTACCACTTCTAACTGTCACAAACTGACACCATGCAGTAATCAGGAAAAAAAAAAACCCGCTTGGTGTCAGTTTGTGACTGGGGGGGTGATTGGGGGGGGATCGGGGGGCGATGGGGGGGATCGGGGGTGTTTAGTGTGCCTGGCATGTTCTACTGTGTTGTGTGTGAGTGTTGGTGCACTTACATGTCTTCTCTCCTCGGCGTGGAACGGAAACTGCCGAGCCGCGGAGAGATGACATCACATCCTCTGCCTCTGTGTACTATACAGAGGCAGGGGATGTTTCTCATTGGCTGGGAGCGATCGCGAGGGGGGGCCACGATCGGATGGTCTCCCCCTCGTCTCTCATCGCTCCCAACCAAATGCCGACCGCCGATGGCACCGGGGGGGGGGTCCGATCGGACCCCCCGCCCGCGGGAAGGCAATCACGTACCAGATACGTGATTTTGCCTGCCCGTGCCGCTCTGTTCACGTATATAGGCGTGAGGCGGTCGGCAAGTGGTTAAATTACTTTTTTTTGTTTAGAAATGTCATTTTGCTGTGGTACTGTTCTAAACACAGGAAAATTATGCCACTTTAAGCATTATTAAAATCACTGCTCCCCAAAAAAACAACGTTTTTAAAACTTTTTATTGCATTGATACATGTCACCTGGGGCAGGACCCAGGTCCCCAAATACTTTTTATGGCAATAAATTGCATATAAGCCTTTAGAGTGAGCACTTTTGGTTTTTCAGGTTAATGTCCAATAGACTTTAATGGTGTTCAGCGGCTTTCGAATTTGCCACGATCACCACATAATGTTCACTGTTCAGCGAATAGGTGAACATCGGGCTCATCCCTACTGTTGGATAATGAGTAAGAAAACCCATATCTAAATTTAAGCCGTTATCTTTTGTGTCAAATAGAAGTGTCATTCTTAGTTCAAAAGTTTTCCTTTCCTGGATAGTTCTGAAATTTCCTTTAAGAACTAAAACAGTGTGGTCCAGTTGTGAGAAATTATGTCCCACAGGTGTGCAGAACTCATCTTCTTTATGTTTCTTGATGGTATATACGTCTGTGCAAATTCATCCTTTTTCGGAACATCTGTCCAGTTTTGCCAATGTAAGATCCTTTGCTACATCTTTTGCATTGGATGAGGTACACTACATTACTGGAGGTGCAGTTGTATGATCCTGGGATATTGAAAGGTCCCTTTTGTGTGTGTGTGTGTGTGACACTTTTAGATAGATTGATTTGTTTTTTTATTGTAGGGTTTGCTCCCATTATTTGTGACTTCATAATCAGAATGGAGTTTTCTGCTGATTAGTTTATGTCTGAGGTTAGGTGGTTGTTTGAAAGCCAGTATTGGGGCTTTTCGCAAGAGTAAGTAAATATTATACATCTCAGTCCCCCAAATGGAGTAGGCATAGCATTATATCAAGGTGGTAATAATGTTATGCCTACTCCATTTGGGGGACTGTGATGTATAATATTTACTTTCTGTGTCATGTTGGTGACTATTCTCAATATGTATGTTGATACTTTGTATACTTTGTATTTTATATGCCAATGTGTTATTATGCGTTTATATGGGTTGATCCATGCCCTATCTTTGGTCTAATAAAAAATACAATTTTTTACACATGTATATGGTTTTGTCTGGTGCCACGCACTTCATCTAAAGTCCTACCCCCCCCCCCTTTTTTTGCAAAAGGGATGGAGGCGCAATTACCTTTTTTCTTTGATACTGATTAGGGATAGAGGTGTGTGTGGTTCAAGAGCCTTCATTTCCTTGTATCTGACCCCTAGTGGTCAAGTTACCATATACCACATTGAACACAGCTCATTTTGATGGACACACTGCTGCTGTAATCGTCTCTACTCCCTTGAGCTGAAATGGTTCAGTGTGTTCTGCAGCCAACAGGTTTGCCGGTGTTTTGTTTGCATGGGAGCTGCGATGCATGCTGCATGCCTTCCCTTTCCCCTCCTTCCCACACATTATGGGTATGGGGGATTGAGTGGGCGATTTCACCGTGCATCGGTGCCACGCCTTCCACTCCATGCGTGCGACGCCCAGTGGGCGTCCCTTCACGCAGGCGTGTGCTATTTCAGCTTGCCTGACACATGGTGAGTAGGTCCGGCTGCTGCCGTGCTGTCTCTCCCTTGTTGTCATGCCAGTGTGATGCTGGATGGGACCCTGGCCGCTGGGCTCACCCTGCAGTTCCCCTTCAGTGACCTTTTCTCAGCAGTCCCACACTGCACTCAATTTTTGGTTCATATCCCATTAGGACCTACATGGGTAAATACATTGTAAGCTCTTGATTTATTCTCAAATTCCTCTATAACAAGCATTACTAATATTTCTTTACTCTTGTTTTCATTCATTTCTCCTGCTTTCAGGAATCGCATCTCCTCTTCCCTATTCTTACTATGTGGATACCATATTTTTTCATTCTGTTTACCTTGTTGATATGCTCCACAATATACTTCTATACTGTGGTGATGGGTCTACTCTATATGACATTTCTTTTTATTTATACCAATATGGTAACAAACCACTTACTTTATTGTATAAAATACAGAAATCCCATCCACAGTTACATCAAGATTTTTCCATACACACTTTTTTTTGGGGGACTGCGTGTGTGCTCCTGATCCATGCTTGGGTCCTTTCCTCAGCTCCCGTGCTGGACATAATTATCTGGCTGACCTCCGGCGGGTGGTATCGCATGGCCTAGTATCAGCTCTTTTGTGAGTACTTTCAGTTATGGCCGTTTATTTGTTCATCATCATCTTTAATCCCTCTACCCCTCCAGTCTTTGGTTATATCAAACTATAATGGTGATTTTTTAATCCCCTTTTTAGTATATGGATGCACTTGCTCCTGATGAGTAGATAGAAGTCCACGAAATGTCGTTGAGTTTATTTTGATGCATCCATCTCATATTCATGATTCTAGATGGTTTTTATTGCTCTACCACCCTGATATAATGTTATGCCTTCTCCATTTGGGGGACTGTGATGTATAATATTTACTTTCTGTGTCATGTTGGTGACTATCCTCAATATGTATGTATGTGCTATTATTGCGTTTATATGGGTTGATCCATGCCCTATCTTTGGTCTAATAAAGAATACAATTTTTTTACATATGTACAGTAAGTGACCGCGATATTGTGTCAATCTCGCCACTGTTATCTGCAAGATTTGACACCTGCGAGCCCCGTTGCGGGAGCCAGCGCCGAGCTGGCTCCCTCATCGGCAAAGGAAATTTTATTTTTCTTTCGCAATGAGCGACAGGCATTGCTGATAGCTGTCTGGTATGAATCATGAGGGGGAACGCCGCCCCAAATTTTAAATAAATCAGCATGGGTTCCCCCCCAGGGATAGTATGGATTTTTTTTTCAAATAACATTTATTTTATTATCAGCTTTAACATTACAAAAATGAGTAAATAAAATGAGAAAATACAAATCGTGTTATACACTAGTATTTCAAACATATGCTCAGTACTTCTTATAGTGTATTCTAAGACAGTTGCAGTTACATGTCCGAAGTTATTGTATGTGCATATTAACATCATATGGTAACATATATTAACAAAAGAAAAAAAAGAAGAAAAAATAGATCTGAACTAGCAGGGTAAATGGCATGGAGCACATCTGGGGTCATGTACCAGAAGAAAATTATTTTGTACGCATTTTCTTTATATAGTGTGCAGAGTGAGCTCTTTGCCGCCTGGGACCATGTCACCTGCCATTGTTCTACGGGGATGTCCAACTTGAGGGCTTTCTCCCACTTAGTCATATAGAGGTACTTACCTTTTGTATCTAGTGAGTAAGCATTTTGTATTTTATAAATGTCAGAGATTAAGCCAGTTAAGACTAAGTTTTCAAAGGGGGTTTTGGGGCCGAATTGCAGGTCAGGTGCTATGGTCAAGGCATAATGGCGAATTTGTAGGTAACTATAAAATACCTGGCGAGGCAGGTCATACTTGGCCTGAAGTTCAGAGAAGGGTAATAATTTGCGTGTTTTAGGATCTACTATGTTCCTATAGTAAAATAAATTCCGTGATGACCATGGATATGACATTTGATGTGTGAGGCTGGCACCTTGGGATTGTAAATAAATGAAGTCAGAAGCGATCTTTCTGAGGACAGGCCGTGCAGAGGTAGCAATTTGCGCCAGAGGAGTTGAGACATAGATCCCAGTAGACGCTCAGGGGGCACCTCCGCACCCGCACTCCAAAGCAAGTTATTAGGGTGGGTCAGGGCTAGCCAGATTTTCTCGATTTCTGTCCATTTATTGTAGGACCTCTGTGTGGACCACGATATTATTGCACGGAGTTGAGCGGCTTGATAAGGTTGGGGAACGCAAGTCCACCATCCGAGCGTGCCGCCATTAGAACTGATTGGGACAATCTTTGTCTTTTGTAGTTTCAAACAAATTTAAGTATGTCTGATTGGAGTTTTCTCAGGTGTTTGTAGGGAACCGGAATAGGTAGGGTTTGGAAAAGATAAAGTAGCTTCGGGAGGATCGTCATCTTAATTAAAGCGATCCGGCCTAGAAGGGAGATATGATGCTTTTTCCATTGTAGGAGCATGGTTCTGATAGAGTGGAAGGGGGGGGGAGTTTTCCTGGTAAAGGGTGGCGAATTTTGGGGTGATGCGTATTCCCAGGTATTTCAGGGAAGCACATTTCCAATGGCATGAAAAATTGGCCTGTAAGTGCGTAATTTCCACTTCGGGGATATTTATTGGGAGGGCCTCTGATTTAGATGTATTATTTTTGTAGCCCGAGAGGGCCCCATAGTCTAGTTCAGCATGGAGATTTGGGAGGAATATTCTAGGTTGTGCTAGGGTAAGAATGATATCATCAGCGAATAGTGAGATTTTAAACTCTCTTCCCCTGACTGATATACCCTGAATATCCGGGTTGCCTCAGACAGAGGCAGCTAGAGGCTTAACATACAACGCAAATAGCAGGGGTGAGAGTGCACACCCCTGCCGAGTGCCATTAGTTACAGAGAATGGGGGGGAAAGAGCCAAGGGAGTCCTAACCTGGGAAGTGGGGTGTGAGTAGATGTGCTGGATCACTCGTAAGAAGGGACCTTCAAACCCAGCATGTTGCAGTGTGGCGAACAGGAAGGGCCAACCAAGATGGTCAAAGGCCTTTTCGCACATCCAAGCTGAGGAGCAGGGATGACGAGTTCTCCCTGTTCGCCACGTCTACCAGATCGATCACCTTCCTGGTGTTGTCGCCTGCTTGCCTAACTGGAACAAAGCCTACCTGGTCCTTATGAATGAGAGAGGGGAGGACTACATTCAAGCGAATTGAGAGTAGTTTTGTAAAATTTTTAAATCTGAGTTCAGCAGAGCGATGGGTCTGTAATTGGCGCATAAAGCAGGGTCTTTATCCGGTTTGGGGATCAGAGTGATAAAAGATTGTTGCATGTCTGCTGGAATAGGAGTGTCCCGGAGAAAGGCATTAAAAAGTTTGCACATGTGAGGGAGTAGAAGGGGAAGAAAGGTCTTATAGTACTCGTACGGAAGTCCGTCTGGACCTGGAGATTTGTGGGATGGTAAAGATTTAATAGTAAGTGCTATTTCTTCTTCTGTGATTGGTGCGTTTAGGGGTTCTAAATCAGTAGCTTTGAGTCGAGGGACTCCGCTTTGTTCGAGATATTGGTGCATGCAATGGGAGAGATCGGGCTGGCGGGGTTACTGGGGATGTTGGGATTATTGTAGAGGTCTGTGTAATATTCTTCAAAGGTATGAGCAATGTCTTTGGGGTGGAATAAAAGACAACCTAAATTATTCTTAATCTGGCAGGGTGTGGAGATAAGGGAATTGTCACGTAATTTCTTCACCAATAGGGAGTGTGCCTTATTTCCTTTATCATAATATATTTGTTTTAATCTAAGTAAAGCTTTTTCTACGCAGCCCAATGCAAGATTGCTTAGAGTCGCCCGTAGTTTAGTGATTTTCTTGAGTAAGGATAAGGTAGGGGACATTTGTAGTCGGTGCTCTAGGACCTTAAGTTCTTTCTCGGTTCGGAGTTTCGTGGCTAGTGTGTTCATGGCAGAGGACAATGCTAAACATCTGCCTCGAATGACCGCCTTATGGGCTTCCCAGAGTGCGGAGAGGGAGATGTCTGTGGTGTTGTTTTCCGTGAAGTAAAATTTCAGGGCGGAGGTCAGCTCCATTTTTGATGGAAGGTGTTGGAGAAGAAATGTGTTTAGTCTCCAGTTGTAGGGCCTGGGGTTGGGGGATCCTAGATCTAAGGTGAGCAAGATGGGGGCGTGATCAGACCAGGAGATCGGGAGTATTCGAGCTTCACGTATTATTCTAAGGGTGGGATTATTAACAAGAAAATAATCAATACGGGAATGAGTTCTGTGGGGTGCTGAATAGAAAGTGTACTGCCGATCCCCCGGGTGGAGAACCCTCCAAGCGTCAAACAGAGCATATCTTCTAGAGAGTTGGCGGAAGAGCTTTGAGTCTCTAAGGGCTTGAGCCGACGACGCAGGGGGGCTCACCACGTGGCGATCAGCAGATACGGAATGGGTTAAGTTAAAGTCTCCCCCCACCACTAAGAGCCCGTGATCAGACCGAAAAAGGCGGGTGAACAGTTTAGAGAGGAATCTATATTGTTTAACATTCGGCGTGTATAAGGCACATAAAGTTATCTCCTGGGCTTGCCACAATCCTCTAAGAATGACAAAATGGCCATGTGGGTCACTATAGTGTTCCGAACAGGTGAACGGGGACCCATGTTTGATGAGTATTGCTACCCTGGCTCGCTTATGGGGTCCAGGGGAGAGGTAGATCTGGGGGAATTGCCTGGAAGCGAACACAAAGGACCCCTCTTTATCAAAGTGCGTCTCTTGGACAAATACAATATCTGCGCCTGAGTGTTTAAACTCCCTCAGTGCCAGATGACTCTTTTTATTGGAGTTTAGACCGTGGACATTTAAAGAAAATATCTTAGCCATGGTGTCGGGTAAAGGGAGGGGGGGGGAATGTTTTACCTGATGTAGAGACGAGGATTTCAGAGCAAGGATCCAGGAGCGGACACAGTTCGGGAGGAGATCCAGGCAAATTGACGTGAGAGAAAGAGAGAGGGAGAAGCTGAAAAAGAAAGGTTAAGACAAAATAAACCGAGACAGATCAGAATAGATCTTTTCACCTGACCTTGGGAGGTGGTTGGACCTAGGTCAGTACGGTTTCCCAAGGATCCCCCCCAACCCTAATCTGAAAGGATGGGCTAGGTGGATGCAAGGGAGCCCTAGATTGGTCATGTAACATATAAATAGCAAAACTACTGTGACTGTAATCACTTAACTAGGGGAGGGGTGAGTAAGCATGAAAGTTTCTACTCTCTCAGGTCTCATCCGAGACAAGCTATGGGCAAAGGTAAAGAAGGAGAATAAAACTGGTTCAAGAAAGGGGGATTAAATAAACAAGAATGTCCAAGGCAGATTCATCAGCCTTGTTATATGGCTGTGCAATCCATTAGTGGGACACCAAGAAGAAGGGAGTGCAGTTAGTTCAGCCATTTCTGGGTTTGGTGCCCTTGCGGGAGGTGTCCACGTTCCGGGATCGGTTAGATGGGGGGACCTTCTGCCAAATTGTAGGTGGTGGGGGTGGTGTGGCTACCAAGTCCCATTCTGGAAGTTGGCGGATAGAAATCCCCAGGACATCACAAAAGGTATTGAGATCCCCTGGATAATGGAGGACAGCGGATTTGCCTTGGTGTTTAGCAGTGAGGCTAAAGGGGAATCCCCAACGGTAAGGGATGTTTTCTTCTTGGAGTATGTGCAATAGAGGTTGTAGAAGTCTGCGCTATTGCAGGGTTATCCATGAGAGATCCAGAAATAGTTGCAGCTGGGCATCTTGGAAAGTCACCCTGCGTGCCAGCTGAGCTTGCCGCATGATGTCTTCTTTCAGGGGGTAGGAACTGATCCTACAGATAATGTCCCTTGGTTTGGAGGTGGAGCAGCTCTTGGGACGCAGGGCTCGGTGCGCTCTGTCCATTTCAATGCGTTTTGTGAGAGGCTCACCTAGGAGGTTGTTAAACACATGTTGTAAGGTGTTGTGAATGTCTTCAGGGCCCTCCGTCTCCGGGACTCCCCTCACCCATATGTTGTTTCTGCGCCCCCTATTGTCTAAGTCCTCTACGTGGCGTTGCATGTCCCTTAGCAGGTTACGATGGTCCGCTCCCTGAAGTTGGGTTCTTTGAACTGCTAGCTTAGTCTCTTGTATTTCCTTTTCGGCCATTTCCAACCTGTCTGCTAGGTGTTTAAGGCCTGATTGTAGCATCTGTATTTCTGAACGGCATGTGGACTTTACATCCGCTATCAGCTGCTTAAAATCTTCCTTGGTGGGCATCGCCCGTAGATATGAATGCCACTCCGGGGAATAGAGTGGGTTTGGGCTGGTAATGAGGTTTGCTGAGGTGGGGGTTGGTGAGACTATTGCTGCTGAGTATGCGGGGCAGCATTGCTTTGGGGAGAGTGTGCTTGTCCTGGGGTCAGGCTCCATGAATCTCCCCAGGGCTGTGCCTGGGCAGGCGCAGGGGCCCTCATGTCTTCTACTTCATAGAAGTGAGGTACAGGTGATTGAACCTTCTGTGCATAGGTGGTGAGGTGTGCAGCCTGTTCCCTGGAGGAGCCGAGGGCCTGTGAGTGCGACAGTCTCTAGGCTTTAGGTGGGGGTGAATCGTGTGCAGAGACTTTAAAGGCCGCAGGAGTCTCCATAGTTTCATGGCATGTGTGGCTGACCGGTTACATTCAGCCTGGCAGTACTGAAAAGTCAGAAGAGAGATCGGAGGAGGCCGGGGATCCAGGGTCATCTCCCAGCATGCAGGGATCTGAAGCCGTCCTCAGCAAATGAGTAAATGCATCTGAGCATTGGGTGTCGTGAGGGGGAGGGGGGCCGAGCATGGCGGACTGAGGGCCATGCGGCGAGGTCCCAGATAGAACAGAGTGGAGGGGACTCACCACTCCTGATGAGGAGGATTTGCCCAGGGTGTCCAGAGGAGCCAGCGGGGGGCCCTCCGAGGTCCGGGTTGCAGCGTGATCCAGCTGGGAGAGCAGCGTGGAGGTCTGGGAGCGGGCCGCCGAGGTCTCCAGCGCCATGTTGTCTGTGCCACTGGGAGGCATGTCTGTCAGCGGAAAGAAGGATCTGAGGTCAGACGGGAGTCAGGCCGGGGTTGCGATGATCCCCGGGCTTTAGCGGATCGGGTGGCTTTAGATCAGCCCATGTAGATGTGATCAAATGTCCCCAAATTTGCCTTTAGTTACGGGCTGAGAGGGAGCAGGAGAATCAGGCTTCCATCAAGGTCAGCTTCCGGTCATGCCCCCCTGGTATGGATTTTAAGGGGAACCCCCTACGCCGAAAAAACGGTGTGGGGGTTCCCCTCAAAATCCATACCAGACCCTTATCCGAGCACGCAGCCTGGCTGGTCAGGAAAGGGGGTGGGGAGGAGCAAGCAGCCCCCCTCCTGAACCAGGCCGCATGCCCTTAACATGGGGGGTGGGCGCTTTGGAGCAGGGGAGCACCCTGGCGCCCCCCCCACCCCAAAGCACCTTGTCCCCATGTTGATGAGGACAAGGGCCTCTTCCCGACAACCCTGGCTGTTGGTTGTCAGGGTCTGCGGGCGGAGGGCTTATCGGAATCCGGGAGCCCCCTTTAATAAGGGGGCCACCAGATCTCGGCCCCCCACAATATGTGAATGAGTATGGGGTACATTGTACCCCTACCCATTCACCCGGGGGAAAAAGTGTCAATAAAAAAACACACTACACAGGTTTTTAAAGTAATTTATTAGGCAGCTCCAGGGGTCTTCTTCCGACTTCGGGGGTCTTCTTCCAACTTCTCCGCTCTCTCCGGCCTCTTCTCCTGGTGTCCGGTTCTTCTCCCGCTCTCCAGTTCTTCTGCCGGGCTCCTCCTGTTCTTTTGCTAGCAGTGGCCCGGTCTTCTCCGTTGTCTTGTTCCCTCTTCTCTTCTTCCAATGTTGACACGACACTCTCTCCCGCTGTAATGCTGTGTGAGCGGTGCGCGATGACTTATATAGGCATGGGACGTGGTCACCGGGTGACCCCGCCCCTTATGACGTCACAGTCCCATCATTCACTTTTAAAT
The DNA here is from genome assembly GCA_037952925.1 of Lithobates clamitans. NCBI lineage: Eukaryota > Metazoa > Chordata > Amphibia > Anura > Ranidae > Lithobates > Lithobates clamitans. The sequence goes on from JBBGZY010000608.1 coordinate 1,252,509, forward strand.
GACTTTTTTTCCTTTGGAAATGTCATTTTGTGCAGGGACTGTTGTAAACACAGGAACATGTGCCACTTTACAGGCATGCTATAGACACCCCCTAGGTATGAAATTTAAAGGAATATTTCACTTTTATTGTTTCACTTTAGGCATTATTAAAATCATTGCTTCTGAAAAAACGTCTGTTTTTTACAACTTTTTTTTGCATTGATACATGTCCGCCTGCGTGGGTTTTCTCCGGGTACTCCGGTTTCCTCCCACACTCCAAAGACATGCTGGTAGGTTAATTGGATCCTGTCTAAATTGTCCCTAGTATGTATGAATGTGCGTTAGGGACCTTAGATTGTAAGCTCCTTGAGGGTAGGGACTGATGTAAATGTACAATGCATATGTAAAGCGCTGGGTAAATTGACGGCGCTATATAAGTACCTGAAATAAATAAAAATAATAAAAAATAAATGTCCCCTGGGGCAGGACCCAGGTCTCCAAACACTTTTTATGACAATAACTTGCATATAAGCCTTTAAAATTAGCACTTCTGATTATTCATATTGGTGTCCCATAGACTTTAACGGTGTTCGAACAAATTTTTTGCCTGTTCGCATGTTCTGCTGCGAACCGAACTGGGGGGTGTTCGGCTCATCCCTAATCCATACACATAGGACACCCAACATTAGAGGTGATTTATTCTTTGAAAGGAAATACACTCTTCATCTATGGTGGAGGTCCGTTCCTGGACCCTTACCATTTATCCAGCAAAGATAGCCTGGATGCTTTTACTGTCTGCATGTGCTGTCTGACCAGCAGTCTCCAATATACCCTGGTTCCTTTTACTATCACTTTTGTTGATACTGCAGCTTGCCCTCTGCTTGTCATATTGGGCTTCCCCTTCTCCATCTCTTACTAAGATTACAAGGCAACGTTGTTGACTGCTGCCCAGTCTTATCATCATTTTGTCAGGCCTTTACCTTGCAGGCATTATTTATTTATCCAGGTTACCATCAATTTATCCAAGAAAACTTTATAGCTCCTGAAGAAGCAATCAAATTGCGAAACATGTAGAGCTTATTTTGTTCTTCCTTATTTTAATTCACTGCAGGATTCCATCTCTGCTAATGTTATGGATTTATTGTATTCAACACACATTAGAGAGGTCTAGCTAGCTGCTTGCACTTTTATTGCAATGTTTTTAAGAAAACAATTTTTGAATTAAATGTTTAATAAAAAATAAATCTATGTTTGTTATATAATTGGTGCCTACAGAGTCCATTTTTGTTGTTCTTGTGTTAATTAGGTTACTCTTGCACACTGGTACTGACTAGTATTCCAGCATTTCTTTTTCCTCATTATCTCTGCCCCACACAGCTAACATGGCCCCAGTGCTGACATAGAGGGGCATGAGGTGGGTCAAACAAGGATGATGTGCAGATGCCCAATATACTCTTTTTCAACCAATGAAGTCAGTGCAGTGTCCAAAGTTGTAATGCTGCACAATGAAATCTGTGGCTTTGTGTATCAAAAAAGGCAAGTCGATCCACTTGCTGGCTTGTACAAAATTTTGGGGGCAATTTAGGGCAATTTTTAGGCATTTTGCCAAGGCCCCCCTGAAGAACCTAGAAGGAACCCTGGTTGAAAAAGGCTTCACTACAGTATACATCAGGGATGAAAAGCTTCACACTTCAGTATACAGGAAACTGACTGACCGATGCAACTGTCTTCATATTTCCAGTTTTCACCCCCACACACTAAACAGGCCATCATATGCAGCCAGGCCATCAGATATCACCGAATATGTTCAAACCAAGAAGACAGAAATAAACATCTCAGAACACCAGCAGACTCCTTCCATAAGAAAGGGTACACAGACAAAACCAGCAACACCAGCATAAACACGGCCTTGAAAACCAGAAGAGAAAATATACTTCAATACAAAGAGAAGAAAACAAATAGTCCCTCTATTAACCACATACAATCCAGCACTAGAAGGGATAAGAAAGATAATCAATGATTTAAAACCCATCATAAAAGAGAATGCAACTGTCAAAGAAATATTCCAACAACCCCTAAGGCTTCATGTACACTTCTGCTGCTAAATGGACCTTTAGGAGCAGTTGAGCTTTTTTTCAGCTGCCCCTGAACTCTCCTCTGTTATCTTAACAGTACATGTACACATGGTCATTTATAGTCGTTTCTAGGCAGTTGAGTTTAGAAGCATTTTTTGGAAAGCAAAAAAATGCATTCAGGATGGATGTTCAGAGGCACCAAATGCCTTTAACAGCTTGTAAATGCATGTAAACGTGGTAACTCGCGTTTAGCCGCATTTCTTTTACAGGCGTTTTTAATGGAGTTTAGGGATGAGCTTCGAGTTCAAGTAGAACATGATTTTGACTGCCTTTGGTCAATTATGGCTCAGGGGGTTAAGTCCACGCCCCACACTATATAAGGCCGCCTGCACGTCGGCCTTGTGCAGTGTGTTGCTGGCGGAGAGAGATATAGAGAGAGTGTCATTTCATTTACTTTGAGCAGGCAGTTTATTCAGTTAGCTAGATCTCACTGCAGACCGTTCCTGCTGTACTGTTTCTAATATACTTCAGGCAAGCAGTTGATTCAGTTAGCTGCAGTGTATTTAGTATATATATATACATCCTGGCTTTATGTATATATATACACTGTATCCAGTTTAGCTAGATCTCACTGCAGACTGTTCCTGCTGTACTATTTCAGTTAGCTGCAGTGTATTTAGTGTGTGTGTGTGTGTGTGTATGTGTGTGTGTGTATATATATATATATATATATACATCCCGGCTTTATTTATATATATATATATATATATATATATATATATATATATATATATATATATATACATATACATATATATACATTTATATATATATAAAATGTGTGTGTGTGTGTGTGTGTGTATGTATGTGTGTATATATATATATATATATATATATATATATATATATATATATATATATATATATATATATATTACACTGTATCCAGTTTAGCTAGATCTCACTGCAGACCGTTCCTAATGAACGTATTCAAATACACTTTCAGGCAGGCCAGGCAGGTTATTCAGTGATCTACAGTGCATAAAATATATATAGTGTCTCCTACATATATATCCACTGCATTCTAGTCTAGCCAAGCCTATATCTGACTACAGGCCATTGCTGGTGTACGTTTTCAAATACACTTTCAGGCAGGCAGGCAGGTGATTCAGTGATCCGCAGTGCATTAAGTATATATACAGTCTCCAACATGTATATATCCACTGCATTCTAGTCTAGCCAAGCCTATATCTGACTGCAGGTAGTTCCTGGTGTACGTTTTCAAATACACTTTCAGGCAGGCAGGCAGGTGATTCAGTGATCTACAGTGCATAAAATATATATACAGTCTCTTACATATATATATATATATATCCACTGCATTCTAGTCTAGCCAAGCCTATATCTGACTGCAGGCCATTCCTGGTGTACGTTTTCAAATACACTTTCAGGCAGGCAGGCAGGTGATTCAGTGATCTGCAGTGCATAAAATATATATACAGTCACCAACATATATATCCACTGCATTCCAGTCTAGCCAAGCCTTTATCTGACTGCAGGCCATTGCTGGTGTACGTTTTCAAATACACTTTCAGGCAGGCAGGCAAGTGATTCAGTGATCTGCAGTGCATTAAATATATATACAGTCTCCAACATATATATCCACTGCATTCCAGTCTAGCCAAGCCTATATCTGACTGCATGCCATTGCTTGTGTACATTTTCAAATACAATTTCAGGCAAGCAGGCAAGCGATTCAGTGATCTGCAGTGCATTAAATATATATACAGTCTCCAACATATATATATATATATATATATATATATATATATATATATATATATATATATATCCACTGCATTCCAGTCTAGCCAAGCCTATATCTGACTGCAGGCCATTCTTGGTGTATGTTTTCAATGACACTTTCAGGCAGGCAGGCCAGGCAGGTGATTCAGTGATCTGCAGTGCATAAAGATATATAAACAGTCTCCTACATTATATATTCCCTGCATTCTAGTCTAGCCAAGCCCATACCGGACTGCAGGCCATTCCTGGTGCAATTTTTCTAGTAAACTTCAGGCGGTGTTTTGCTAATCCAATTTTACAGCATGTCTGGAAGGCCACCAAGGAAAGGCAGATGCTCACAGGCCACTAAAAGAGGGAAAGCAGGCTCTGTGTCTACAGCCAACAGTGCTGGTCGTGGACACGGTGCATCCTCAGCACATGGCTGTGGGGCACGCTTTTTTTTGACAGCTGCCCGTGTTGAGCCACAACATGCAGAAGAGTTGGTAGAGTGGATCACAAAGCCGTCATCATCCTTCTCATCCTCTGTCACCCAGGCTAAGACAAGTTTGGCTGCCAATGCAGCTGCCAAAGTGGCCTATTCCATCGGCTCAATGGCATCAGTCACTCCTTCCCTAGCCCCACCATCATGTCCTGAGGAGTCCCCCGAACTGTTCGACCAGAGTGTTGGGTACATGCTGCAGGAAGATGAGTTTTGAAGGCTCCGATGATGGTACCCAGGTTGAGGATGAAGGCAGTAATGTGAGCCCAGAGAGAGGGGGTGCCAAAGAAGGACAAGAAACTGGCAGTCATGTTCCCCCAGCTGCAGCATACTGCCAAGTTTGCTCCAGTGGCGAGGAGGGAGGGGATGATGAGATCACTGACTCTACGTGGGTGCGATAGAAGAGAGGAGGAGGAAGCACATATCCAATGAGGCAGGATGCCCTCCAGGGGCCAGCCAACCAACTGCATCACACCGCAGAGCTCCGCATGTGCAGGGCGCTGCTGACTCCGCACGTTTTTTCAAAAGCTCTTCGGTGTGGGCCTTTTTTGAGACATGTGCAGCATATTGCACCATTGCTGTTTGCAACATATGTCTGAAGCGTATCAAGCCTGGCCAAAACAGCAGCCACTTGGGCACCACATGCTTGACCAGACATATGTCGAGCTCCCATGCAGTCCGTTGGCAACAGTACTTAAAAGACCCACATCAAAGAACAAGGTGGACCTCTTCTTGCTCCTCATCAGCTGGGATCTCCAACCCCACTATACCTTCAGTCCTCTCAGAGACCTGCACTGAGAGGAATGAAGGTGTAGCATTAGGTGTCCCAAGCACTTGCAGGCAATCTGCTAGCGGTACACGTAAATCCGATTGTAGCAGACAAATTTCCCTACCCCAGTTGCTAAACCATCTAAAGAAATTCGGTCCCAGGCATCCACATGCTCAGTGGCTGAATGCTAGTTTGGCTAAATTGCTAGCACTGCAACTGCTGCCTTTTCAGCTGGTAGACTCTGCCCCCTTTTGAGAATTTGTGGAATGTGTGGTACCTCAGTGGCAGGTCCCAAATGCCATTTTTTTCTCGGAAGGCCATTCCGGCTCTCTACCGGCATGTGGAAGGCAATGTCTTGGCCTCATTGGACAGGGCGGTCAGCGGTGAGGTGCATATTACCGCTGACTCTTGGTCCAGCAGGCATGGACAGGGACGTTACCTTTCTTTCACGGCGCACTGGGTAACCCTGCTGGCAGCTGGGAAGGATGCAGGACAGGGTGCAGTAATGTTGGAGCTTGTTCTGCCACCACGCCTCCAAAATGCTAGTAGTGGTGATTCTGCCACACCTCTCTCCTCCACCCCCTCCTCTTCTTCCTCTATAGCCTCTTCCTGTGCCTTCCTCAGAATCAGCGGTGCTCCGTAGGCGTTCTAGGGGCTACGCAAGCACTCAGGCAAAAAGATGCCATGCGGTGCTTGAGTTGGTCTTTTTAGGGGACAGGAGCCACACTGGGGCAGAGATTCTGGCAGCTCTGCAGGGGCAGGTTCAGAGGCGGTTGATGCCACGCCAGCTTCAGCCAGGAATGGTGGTTTGCGACAATGGCACCAACGTCCTCTCTGCCCCCTGACAGGGACACGTAACCCATCTTCCCTGTTTGGCTCACATCCTTAATTTGGTGGTGCAGCGGTTCTTGTGCAGGTACCCGGGCTTACAGGATCTCCTAAGGCAGGCCAGGAAAGTCTGTGGGCATTTCCGCTGGTCATATAATGCCAGTGCTTGGCTGGCTGACCTTCAAAAGGAATGCAACCTGCCCAAGAATCGCCTCATCTGTGACATGCCCACCAGGTGGAACTCAACGTTGGCAATGCTGCAGCAGCTGCACATGCAGCAGAGGGTCATCAATGAATACCTGTGCGAGTATGGCACCAGGACAGGGTCAGGGGAGCTTGGCTTTTTTCATCACGCCAGTGGCTATTGATCAAGGATGCATGCACTGTCCTGTCACCATTTGAGGAGGCCACGAGGATGGTGAGCAGTGACAGTGCATGCATCAGTGATACTGTCCCTCTTGTCTTCCAGTTGGAGCACACGCTGCATGGAATAATGGACAGGGCACTTGAGGCACAACAGAGGGAGGAAGAGGAGGACTTCCTTACCTCTCAAGGCCCCCTTTATCCAGACAGTATTCCTGCAGGCCCGCCTATCACACAGGATGAGGAGGAGGATTGTGTCAGCATGGAGGTGGAGCCTGGCACTCAGCATCAGCAGCAGTCTTCAAGGGATCGTTTTCAGTCCCTAGAAACCCATGGACTTGTATGTGGCTGGGAGGAGGTGGCTGCGGATCATGTCGTTCTTAGTGACCCAGAGGACTCCGGACCGAATGCCTCAGCAAACCTACGCTGCATGGGCTCCCTGATCCTGCAAAGCCTGCGAAAGGACCCTCAGATTCATAGTATCAAGCAGAGGGATCAGGACTGGCTGGCAACCCTTCTTGATCCACGTTACAAGGGTAAGGTTGCGGAACTTATCCAGCCTTCGCAGAGGGAACAGAGGATGAAACGCCTTCGGGAGGCCTTGCAGAAAGGTTTGTGCAATGCGTTTCCAGAGCCTGGGAGGTTGCAATTTCATAGTCCTCCTGGACAACTTGTTGCTCAGGCTTCAGTCAGTCACAGAAGGAGCGGTGGAGAAGGTGGCCGTCTGACCGAAGCGTTCAGACAATTTTTTAGTCCACAGCCCCAAGGTCTGATCGGTTCCAGCAACCATCGCCAGCGTCTGATTTATATGGTGCAGGAATACCTTGGAGCGCTTGGAGACCTTTCCAAACGAAAATCCACTGGGTTACTGGGTCTTGAGGATGGATCACTGGCCAGAGCTTGCACAGTATGCAATTGAGCTACTGGCCTGCCCTGCATCCAGCGTTCTATCTGAACGCACATTCAGTGCTGCTGGAGGCTTTGTAACCGATCACAGAGTGCGCCTGTCCACAGACTCAGTTGATCGGCTCACCTTTAAAAAATGAATCAGTCTTGGATCACCAGCTACCAAGAACCGATTAATTTTTTATGAGTGTGAGATCCCTTGAAGACTGCCTATGTTGATGCTTAGTGACTATCCTGTTATGCTGAGTGACTATCCTATTCCTCCTCAATGTTCATATTGATAGCTTCTAAGAACATTTTTGGTTCTGGGCACCACCACCAGTGCCTAAAGCCCAATGTTTCTGCCCCTGTTTAACAAGGGCATGTAATTACAATTTTTGCGGTAATACTTTGCAGCAGTGCTCGTTCCTGCGCTCAACTAGAGTATCTATGAGGGGTTGCAGTGTTGTGCCACCAGCACCAGTGCCTAAAGCCCAATTTTTCTGCCCCTGTTTAACAGGGGCATGTAATTACAATTCTTGATATAATATTTTACAGCAGGCCCATTCCAGCGCCCACCAAGAGTAACTGTGAGGGCTTACAGTGTTCTGGTACCACCAACACCTAAGGCCCAAATTTCTGCAGAGTATATAGGGCGGGCCGTATAGTATATACTTTCAAACATCCGACTTACAAACAACTCCTACTTACAAACGGAGGGAGACAACAGGAAGTGAGAGGAAATCTACCCCTAGGAAGGGAAATTCTCCTGTAAGAGTTAATATGGGAAAAAGGTGTCTCCACTGATTCTTTATTATCACCAATCCTTGTTTCCCTAAAAACCCCTAAATTTTCAAAATCCAATTGTCATTGGGACAGAAAGTGAGGTGAAATCTTTTGAACAGGGGCAACCCTTCCCTATGTTATCCAAAAAGCTTAAAAATAGATTTTTTGGCTGGAGCTACACTTAAAAAATGTACCTGTTCCAAATTACAAACAGATTCAACTTAAGAACAAATCTACAGTCCCTCTCTTGTTTGGACCGCATGTATACTGCTGTTCAGAGTATATAGGGCCTGGGGGCCCCACGTCTTTCTTTTTTTAATTTGGGTGTGGGGTTCCCCTTAATATCCATACAACACCCAAAGAGCCTGGTAATGGGCTGGGGGGTTACCCATGCCGTTTTTCTCAATAATTTTCATCCATATTGCCGGGACCCGACATTACATTAAAGCCTCAAGCCGTTTTAAATGACTTTTATTCCTTTAGAAATGTCATTTTGTGCAGGGGCTGTTCTAAGCACAGGAAACACGCGCCACTTTACAGGCATACTATTGACTCCCCCCAGGTATGATATTTAAAGGAATATTTCACTTTTATTTTTTCACTTTAAACATCATTAAAATCACTGCTCCTGAAAGAACGTCCATTTTTTAAAACTTTCTTTTCCATTGACAAATGTCCCCTGGGGCAGGACCCAAGTCCCCAAACTCTTTTTAGGATAATAACTTGCATATTAGCCTTTAAAATTTGCACTTTTGATTTCTCACGTTCGAGCCCCATAGACTTTAACGGTGTTTGAATGTTCGCGCAAACTTTCGGTCCATTCGCATATTCTGGATGCAAACCGAACTGGGGGGTGTTCGGTTGACCCCTACTGGTGAGGCATTGGCTAGTATCAGAGCCAGATACACACAGGTTACATATGCTGCAATCATTAGAGCTAGAGCAATAATTCTAGCACTAGACCTCATCTGTAACTCTAAACATGTAACCTGTAAAAAAAACTTAAAGCGTCACCTATGAAAATGTATAAGTACTTAATAGGGGTGAGCCCGATGTTCGAGACGAACGTAAGTTCGACTCGAACATCGTGTGTTTGCCTGTTTGTCGAATAGCGAACAAGTTGGGGTGTTCGCAGCAAATTTGAAAGCCGGGGAACACACTTTAAAAGTCTATGGGAGAAATCAAAAGTGCTAATTTTAAAGGCTTATATGCATGGTATTTTCATAAAAAGTGTTTGGGGACCTGGGTCCTGCCCCAGGGGACATGTATCAATGCAAAAAAAGTTTTACAAACGTTTTTTCGGGAGCAGTGATTTTATTAATGCTTAAAGTGAAACAATAAAAGTGAAATATTCCTTTAAATTTCATACCTGGGGGGTGTCTATAGTATGCCTGTAAAGTGGCACATGTTTCCCGTGTTTACAACAGTCCCTGCACAAAATGACATTTCTAAAGGAAAAAAAGTTATTTAAAAGTACTCGCAGCTATAATGAATTGTCGGTCCTGGCAATACACATAAAAGTCATCGAAAAAAACGACATGGGATTCCCCCACAGTCCATTACCAGGCCCTTTGGGTCTGTTATGAATATTAAGGGGAACCCGAACCAAAATTTAAAAAAAAAAAAATTACGTGGGGGTCCCCCCAAATTCCATACCAGGCCCTTCAGGTCTGGTATGGATATTAAGGGGAACCCCGCACCAAAATTTAAAAAAGAAATGGTGTGGGGGCCCCCCTCAAAATCCATACCAGACCCTTCAGGTCTGGTATAGATTTTAAGGGGAACCCCGCGCCAAAATTAAAAAAAAAACGGCGTGGGGTCCCCCCAAAAGTTCCTACCAGACCCTTATATGAGCACAAAACCTGGCAGGCCGCAGGAAAAGAGGGGGGACGAGAGAGTTCCCCCCCTCTTGAACCATACCAGGCCACATGCCCTCAACATGGGGAGGGTGCTTTGGGGTAGCCCCCCAAAGCACCTTGTCCCCATGTTGATGGGGACAAGAGCCTCATCCCCACAACCCTTGCCCGGTGGTTGTGGGGGTCTGCAGGCGGGGGGCTTATCGAAATCTGGAAGCCCCCTTTAACAAGGGGACGCCCAGATCCCGGCCTCCCCCTATGTGAAATGGTAATGGGGTATAAATGTACCCCTACCATTTCACAAAAAAAAGTGTGAAAATGGTAAAAATGACATGACACGGCTTGGGACAAGTCCTTTATTAAAAAAATAAAAAAATTAAAATGTCCTCTTCTTCTTCTCTTGCTCCGCCGACGGACCGAAAAAGAAAAAAAAAAGCCTGCACGCCGCCACCGATCCACCTCCATGGGAGGCACCCGTCGTAATGACCGTCCTCTCAGTGACAGTTCTTTTATGACCGTCCTCTCAGGTGACAGCTATCTCATCCCCCCCTGCCAGGTTGTGTGCTTGGATAAGGGTTTGGTATGGATTTTTGGGGGACCCCTACACCATTTTTTAAAAAATTTTGGTGCAGGGTTCCCCTTAAAATACATACCAGACCCTTCAGGTCTGGTATGGAATCTGGAGGGGGACCCCCACGCAATTTTTTTTATGTTGGTGCGGGGTTCCCCTTAATATCCATACCAGACCTGAAGGGCCTGGTATGGAATTTGGGGGGACCCCCACACGATTTTATTTTTAAATTTTGGTTCTGGGTTCCCCTTAATATTCATACAAGACCCAAAGGGCCTGGTAATGGACTGTGGGGGAATCCCATGCCGTTTTTTTCAATGACTTTTATGTGTATTGCTGGGACGGACAATTCATTATAGCTGCGAGAACTTTTAAATGACTTTTTTGCTTTAGAAATGTCATTTCGTACAGGGACTGTTGTGAACACGGAAAACATGCGCCACTTTACAGGCATACTATAGACACCCCCCAGGTACAAAATTTAAAGGAATATTTCACTTTTATTGTTTCACTTTAAGCATTTATTAAAATCACTGCTCCCGAAAAAATGGCCATTTTTAAAACTTTTTTTGCATTGATACATGTCCCCAAACACTTTTTATGATGATAACTTGCATATAAGCTTTTAAAATTAGCACTTTTGATTATTCATGTTCGTGTCCCATAGACTTTAACGGTGTTCGCACAAATTTTTTGCCTGTTCGCATGTTCTGCTGCGAACCGGGGGTGTTTGGCTCATCCCTAGTACCGAAGTTTGGTGCCATTCCACAAGTGTGCCCAGTTTTAAAGTGTGACTAATGGGCTAACGTTAGAGTTTTTTTTTTTTTTTTAATTCATGAAACAATTTTTTTCCCCCAAAAAAATGCGTTTAAAAAAATTGTTGCGCAAATACCATGTGACATAAAAATTTGCAACAACAACCATTTTATTCCCTAGGATATCTGCTAAAACAATAATATATAATGTTTGGGGGTTCTGAGTAATTTTCCAACCAAAAAAAATATTTTTACATGTAGGAGAGAAGTGTCAGAATTGGCCTGGGTGGCAAGGGGTTAATTAAGTAAGTAATATACAAATAATTATTATATATTGTTTTTAAGGTATGTTACTATATTTTCAAAAACTGTACTCAAACAGGTGGCTTAACGGACAAATTACTGAAGTTTGAAGTTATAACTTCCAACCAGTAATTTCACAGTAAATAGATAAATAATACATTATTATGTTAAAACATATAGCATATAAATTTCTAATTTATATAACAGTACCTTTTCAACAGAATCAGTTTCTCCCTCTTAATTGTGTGAGAAAAACATGGAATTGTGGGTAAATCTAATACCCATAAACATATGTTTTTTCCTTGTAGTTAAGAGGGCTGGGCTGGAAGGGAGCATTTCCCATTTAGACACTTGCCCCTTCTATGACACTGCAGTGAGAGACATGCCTCCACTGCAGAATTTTTATTGGACAGCTGGGACCAATGATAATTTACCATTGGTCCAAGACTCCAAGCTGTTCATTGAGCTCAGTGCCTCTGACAAGAAGTGAGAGGCACTGTGAGCTCAACCTCTCATTCTGCTGCAAACAGAGTGTGGCAGCTTGTATTTAAAGTGGCCGCTCTGTATTTAGCTTCTGACAGGCTGCGCAAGGAGCCCCATATCTCTGAAACCATAGGTCGTCGGAGCCCCAAATTTCTACCAGTGGTTGGGTAGGACTTAGGCTACACACTGCTGTGACCCCAGGTCACCAAGCTATGACCCGCAAAGCTTTATTTATTTATTTTTTATGTTCATGGCAGGTGGGGTCCTGTCTCACCTGACACCCCTAACTGCACGTCCCTGTTGCATTGGACCCAGCTCAGTTTGAGATAATATTAGAGATTTCTTCTGCGATAATATCAGCATTTCAGAACTGCAATGATATCTGGGAAATAATGGGGAGAGAGGAAGCTATTGTTAAAAATCCAGGGGTTGGGGGGGGGAGAAAGGGGGAGGGGGGGAGGAGAGGTACCCCTGCAGCTGTCCAATAGCGAGAAAGGTGGTTGATGGCTGGGATAGAAGTTAAGTGTATGTCCTACAATGTGAAAGGTCTAAACTCACCAGGAAAGAGGCGGAAAATTCTGAATGAATTACAGAGTTATGATGCTGATGTGGTCTTCCTGCAGGAGACCCATCTGGTGCAGGAGGAAAACATCAAGCTGAATTCAAGGAATTTTCCAGCATGGGTATATGGCGACTCACCTATTAAAAGGGCAAAGGGAGTAGCTATCGGGTTCTCGCAAAAGATTAAATTCACATTGATTGAGAAGTTGGCGGATGAAGAGGGGCGGTTTTTGTTTGCAAAGATTAATTTAGGGGACAGGAAATACACATTAGCTAACGTTTACTGCCCCAATAGAGACCCGATAAAATACTTCTCCCGGACCCTAAGGAGACTGAATTTATTTAAAGAGGGGGTAACAATCCTAGCAGGCGACCTGAATTTTTGTTTGGATCCGGCCTTGGACAGGTCCTCTGGAACCCGGGACATGGGGAAAGGATCACTGATGAGATTAGGGAAAAATCTGTACGATAGTCAGCTCATAGATGTTTGGCGGGTACAACACCCCAAAGTGAGAGACTATTACTTTTTTTCCCCGGCCCATGGGACCTATTCAAGGTTGGATTACCTGCTGGCTGACTACAGCCTATTGGAGTGCATAGTAGATTCAAAAATTGAAGATATTACCCTATCGGACCACGCCCCAATCTCCATGATAGTAAAGCTTGGGGGGCTTTTGAGGGCTCCGTTCTCTTGGAGGTTCAATGAGGCCCTCCTTATGAAAGATTCAGTGGTTGAGAAAATACAGAGGGAAATAGATGAGTTCTTCACACACAATGAGTCGAGCGAGATAACGGGGGGAGTTCTGTGGGAGACATTCAAGGCATACATAAGAGGGATAATAATCTCTATAGACTCGGGGGAAAAGAGGGAGGGGAGATCGAAGAAAGAAAAGCTTATCGCCAAAATCTACCAGCTGGAACAATTACATAAAGCATCACTAGGAAAGGACGAGGCTATATTTAAAGAACTGACACTTAAAAGAGAAGAACTTAGGGAGCTAATGGAAGAAGAGATGGTGAAATTTAGGGCTACACAATCAAAAAGGTTCCACATGCAGGGCAATAAGGTGGGGAAACATCTAGCGACAGTTACGAGGAAAAAAAAAGATGAGAACTATATAGAGAAGATCAAAAACAGTAAAGGAGTAATGAGACATACTACTAAAGATATAGCAGAGGAATTCAGACTGTTTTATGCAGCGCTTTATTCGGGTGGTAGTGAAGGGAAAATCAAGGGAAACAAGGATGAGAAGACGAAGGAGTATTTAAAAGGGGTGGAACTTCCACGTTGTTGGAAGAAGACACATTAGAGCTAGAACGCCAGATAACGGAAGAGGAGATTTATCAGGCAATAAAGTCTACCCCTACGGGCAAAAGTCCTGGGCCCGATGGCTTCACAAATAGTTTTTACAGGAAATTTAGCAGATCCCTGGTCCCCAGGCTGCGCCAAATTTGGAATGGTCTTGGGAAGCAGGGAGATCTCTGCAGAGATGCCCTGTTGGCAGCTCTGACACTTATACCTAAGGAGGGAAGGGACAGGACCTTGTGCTCGAGTTAAAGGCCGATTGCGCTCTTAAATGCGGACACTAAGCTATACACGAAGGTGTTGGCAGCTCGGTTGAAAGAAAAAATGCCCTTCCTGGTCCACCCGGACCAAGTGGGATTTGTCCCTGGGAGGAAGGGAAGGGACAATGGGGTGAGATCTCTCCTGATAATGGAGGCATTTAGAACGAGTGGGGTCCCCAGTCTACTCCTGTCAATTGACGCCGAAAAAGCGTTTGACAGGGTAGACTGGGGATTCATGTTTCATACACTTGAGGCAATGGGGATAGGACCCACAATGTTAAATTGGATAAAAATTTTATACAACCAACCTGCAGCTTATGTTAAGGTCAACAAGACTCCCTCAGCACAATTTTTCATGAAAAACGGGACAAGGCAAGGCTGCCCTTTGTCGCCACTTCTGTTTGTCCTGGCCTTAGAACCCCTCCTAGCTACAATTAGGAAAAACGCGGATATAAGCAGATGCAGAGTGGGTGGGGAGGAACACAAATTAGCCCCTTTCGCGGACAATGTTCTTCTCTATGTCAGTAACCCTAGAATCACGATCCCTAACCTTCTAACTAGTCTGAGGAATTATAGCGAGCTCTCAAACTTTAAAATAAATCTAGAAAAATCAGAAGCATTAAAAATAAATATCAACAAAATAGAGGCGTCCAGACTGGGGGAAGTGTTCCATTTCCCATGGAAAAAATCCCTAAAATACTTAGGGGTAAATTTAATAGGTGATAAGGTGAAACTATATAAGCAGAACTTTATTCCCTTGTTAAATGAAATAAAAAGGGTAATAAACAGAATAAATATTGCCCCGTTACGTGGGTAGGACGAATTAATCTCGTAAAAATGGTGCTTGCCCCAAAAGTCCTGTATATGATGCAGATGCTTCCGATACCTCTCCCGGAGAATTTTTTCAGAGTTTTATCCAGTCTTATATGTAAATATGTCTGGGATGATAAAAAGCCCAGGATTGCTCTAAAGATACTGAGGAGAGAAAAAGGAAGTGGAGGGCTCGCCCTCCCTGATTTTAGGTTATGTCATAAAGCTGCGGTACTAGCACGAGTACTTGATTGGACACATAGTAGAGAAACTAAAAGATGGGTGAGTTTAGAAGAAAGGATGAGTAAAACACAATTAAGCCACGTGATGTGGAATCCCCCTCACGTTAGGGGATTGGATAAGGATATACATTATATCACACAATACACATATAAAATTTGGGATCAGATTCACTTAAAAGATAAATGGGATTATAACACCCCCTTAATGTATTTAAAAGAGAATTTGCTCTTTCCACCGGGGATGGAGATAGTGGGGGGTAATTGGATATTAGATAGGGAGGCACAGGTAAGGGGTATAATTAAACGGGGTAAAATAATCACTTTTTGGAAAAAACGGGGCGTGACCGGATGTCAGAGTGAGAGTGAGCGAGCGAGCCTCCCCCAGCCCGATGCCTCCGTGACCACTGGATCCAGTCAGCGTCCCAGCCTGACTGTCGGAGCCTCCCCCACCCTGCAGACCTCGGCGTTTTTTTGGCTGCCTGGCTCCCCTAGTTCTGCCTTCCCGGCGGCGTAGTGACATAGCCGCTCGGGAAAGTATATAGAGCGGAGCTTATGGAGCGGCGTGGAGGAGCTCTGGCTGCCTGCATGTGACAGTTGCCTGGGCAACGGCCTCGGCGTCGGCGGGGAGAAGCAGCGTGGACGGCGTGCACCATCGGCAAGAGGACTAACCCCCAGAGGCGTCCCTGCGCTGCCCAGGCATTTGACAGCATCAAGGTACCATCCTTTACAGTTACACCAGGGATGGACTATCTCTTCCCTTTTTTTTTCTTTTAAGGCTCAGTTCCCCAGTTTCTTTCTACGGATAGGGGGAGGGGGCGGTTCAGGTGGGCCCAGGCAGCTTGACACACTGTCACTCAATGATTAATTTGGTATTCAGGCAGGCTTGGGTTATCTGACACTCTGATTCATTGTGACCTGTGCCTGTAAGAGAAGAGGACACCCCCTGGTGGCTAGCGAAGGGTCGCGTCAAAAAGAGCGACGCTAACCCCTCGCCACGCTACACTGACTGAATTGAGCTGAAATATCGCCCAGTCTTAATAGTGGATAACCACCTAACTAATACCCGCAAACACGTAAAGGCGAAGAGAGGGAGAAAGGAAAGCATCAACCCCGCAAGCGGTTCAACCCTTTCACACACCCCCTTGACTTACCTAATAAGCCATGACCAGGAAAAAGGGAGAGGAACTGCAACAACAGGACAGCGCCAGCTCCCAAACAACCCGCACATCAAAGGAAAAGGCGAGCCAGGCAGCAGCCGCCGCCGCGGCTAAACTAGAAAAATTTTCGCATCTCCCTACCTCATCCCCATCCAAAAACACCCAGCAGCAGCAGGATGGGCCGCATGCAGGGGGTTTAGGGGACAGGAGGAGCCTAGGAAAAGGGCCAGCGGCATCATACACAACAAAAACGGCGAGCAGCAATAGATCCGCCGGCGAGTCCACGGGAGCAGCAGCTAGCAAGACCTCGGCGCATGACGCCCCAGTAGAAGCCGAACCTACACTAAAAGATGTCCTATGTGCTGTGAATTCTTGTAAAGCCTCCTTAAGCGACCTGTGCGACCAGCTGATGGGATTAAAAGAAAAGATAACTACGCTAAACCAAGAATTGCAAAGGACTATTGTTAGAACAACTGCACTGGAGGAGAGAGTTAGTCAGGCTGAGGACGAACTAACCCCATTGAAGCAAGAGCTCAAATTATTAAAATCGCAGATCGGCTTGCATAAAGGCAAAATAGAGGAAATGGAGAATAGGTCTCGCAGGAACAATGTGAGGTTGGTAGGCCTGCCGGAGCGGTGCGAGGGTCCCCACCCTGAGGAGTTCCTGGAGAAGTGGCTTAAGGGAGTGTTTGGGATGGAAACCTTCTCCCACCTCTTCGCTATTGAAAGAGCCCACAGAGTTCCAACTAGGGCCCCAGCACCTGGAGGACACCCTAGGCCAATAATAATGAAGCTCTTCAACTATAGAGACAAGGTAACATTGATGCGTAAGGCTAGAGAGCTGGGGGATATCTTACACAATGGAGCCAAGATCTTACTTTTTCCGGACTATTCCCCAGACCTTCAGAAACGGAGGGCTGAATTCAGGGACGTCAAGCGCAGTCTGCGGTCCTTCAATCTAGAATACGCTCTGCTGTACCCTGCACGATTGCGCATCACTGCCTTGGGGTCCACTCACTTCTTTGACACTATAGCGGGGGCAACAAAGTGGCTAGATGACAATAAAGCGGACCTGCAGAGCTAGGGTTCAAGGCTAAACCTGGATAGGAAAAAAGGACACTGTGAACTTTTTTTTTTTTTTTTTTTTTCATAGCAACCAGTAATGGTCACGGGGGACGCGGGAGGGGGGAAGGGGGGGGGGTGAGATGGAAGCACGGAGGAAGGATGTGATTTCACTAGTTTTGTATGCTCTAAATGTTGTCTCGGGGTCTTGGAAGAGGGTGGAAGGCGGGGGGGAGGGGGGTAAGAGTGTGGTAGCGAGTCACAATATATCTTTTCAGCATATGCGTGGGGAGGTATTCTCTGTATGGTTGGGAGGGGGGAATAAGGTCACAAGCACAGCCCCTAGGGCTAGCCTAATTAGGCAGAGGGGGGGTCACAAACAAGGGTGGTAACAAGGGGGATGCACAAAGCTGGGGGTGGGGGGGGAGGGGGGTCTATAGCGAGACATAGGGTTAGGCAATGGGGTAAATACAAGGTACACATAATCACGAAGGGTGGGCTTGTAATAATAAATGTAAAGCATATCAGCACGTGGAGTTTACACTTGCAGCTAGGAAATATGGGGGGGGGGAGCCCCCGGACGCGGGGGCCCTCCGCCCGCCCCCAACTTATGTATTTCTTACTCTTTGTCTTTTTTTTTACAACCACAGTGCTCACGAATAATTTGGCACTTACTAGCACACAAATGAAACGCCCTCTCTTTTTGGACATTTTTTCTTTTTTCCTTTCTTTGGTTCTTTTCTTTTTCTTTTTTTTTCCTTGTCTCTTTTTTCTTTTTCCCTTTTTCTTTGATGCGCTCTTGCCTTTTCTATCAAAACATCTTTTAAAATGCTAAAGATAGGCTCGTGGAACATCAGGGGTATGGGTGACCCAGTTAAAAGGGCAGCAGTTTTCGCAACAATGGAAGCTCATGGCGTTGGACTGGCTTGCCTGCAGGAAACTCACCTCACTAATGATACCAAATTGCATGTTCGGAACCATAAATATCAAGTACAGTATCATTCAGTCCACACCTCATACTCAAGAGGTGTGAGCATATTGGTGGGGAGAGGTATTCCGTTCTCCTGCAGGGAAGCCAGAATCGACGCGTTGGGTCGCTATGTCTTTTTGAGTTGCGTCGTAGAAAACAAGCCTCTGGTAATAGCAAATATTTATATCCCTTCCCCGTTTAAAACAGAGATCATTTTGGAGCTACTGGAATTTGTGGAGAGCAAGCTAGACGTACCGATAATTTTGGTGGGGGATTTTAATGCAGTTTTGGATAATAAAATGGACCGCTTTCCGCCTATAAACCGGGCTGAAAGGTTATCGGAAGGCCGCCTAGGCCAACTTCTGGTAGAGGTTGGGTGGTGCGACCTATGGAGATCCCATAACCCAAAAATCCGGCAGTACTCTTGTTATTCGGGATCACACTCCACTCTCTCACGAATAGACATGGCAGTAGGTAACAGTGAAGCTCTGCAAATAATAGGGGATATAGAGTACAAGCCGAGGGGTATCTCAGACCACTCCCCCCTGATCCTGACTCTTAATCTAAGTGCTAGATCTAATCAGAAAAGGTGGACAATAAAACCACTATGGTTGGATTTAATAAGTAGCCCAGTAGAAGTTATTTCCAAACTAAAAGAGTTTGTAACATTCAACGTAGGCACAGCCCCTGTGGGGGTAGTGTGGGACACTTTAAAAGCGTTCCTTAGGGGACTTTTACACCAACAGGTTGTCATAGTAAAGAAAAAATCAAGGGAACGGGAGGTGAGGGCTAGCAGGGAGGCTATGGAGTCAGAAGCACAATATGTGGCGGATCCAACCCCCGCAAAGCAGGAGGTCTGGCTCAGTAAACAACAAGAATACAGGGAATTAATCAATAGAAGAGCAGAAAATAAAAGACTGTTCCAAAAGCAAAATTACTATGGCGAAGGGGAGAAAGTAGGTCGGATGCTGGCACTTATAACCAAGTCTAACCTATCCCCAACGGCCATTCTCTCAATTAGGACACCGGCTGGTGAGATTACTTCTGACCCTGCCAAGGTCCTAGAGACCTTCACCATGTTCTATAGGGACCTGTATAGGTCGTGCCGGAGACCGGACCGGCGTGATATGGAGGGGTTTGTGGAGGGGGTGGATCTGCCCGTGCTTTTGGAAGGGGACAGGAGCGAGATGGAATCTCCCCTGACCCTGGAGGAGCTGCAAAAGGATGTTGCAGAGCTGTCAGGCCAGAAATCCCCTGGCCCGGATGGTCTGCCATTGGAGATTTATAGAAAGTATGGGGAGGTCCTACTTCCGGAGTTGCTAAAAGTACTGGAACAGGCGACTAAGGATGGGAGGCTGCCCTCATCAATGTTGGAGGCTGACATAGTGGTGATACCAAAAGAGGGAAGAGACCAACTGGAAGTCTCCTCATACAGACCAATATCACTACTGTGTTCGGATGCCAAGATTGTAGCAAAGGTGCTAGCGTCCAGATTAAATAAGTGTATCGCAAAACTTGTGCACCCAGATCAATCGGGATTTATCTCCGGTCGGTCTACCAGCACCAATATCAGAAGGGCATATTTGAATCTCCAGGTTCCAACGGAGAACGCGGGGCCTAGAGCCATACTATCTTTGGACACCGCCAAGGCCTTTGATAGCCTGGAGTGGGAATATCTTTGGTGGGTGCTGGAGAAGTTTGGATTCGGCCCCGTATTCATTAACTGGTTAAAAATTCTTTACAATCATCCAACGGCAAGACTCAAAATAAATAATGACTATTCGGAAAGCTTCCCCCTCGAAAGAGGGACAAGACAGGGTTGTCCTCTATCCCCGTTGTTGTTCGTCCTGGCTATGGAGCCACTGGCGGGAGCGGTGAGATCATCACCTGAACTACAGGGTTTCCATAGAAAAGGCGAGGAAGAGAGAATAGCGCTTTTTGCGGACGATGTCCTATTCTTCCTTGGGGATACGTCCTCCTCACTGGAGAAAGTAATGCACCTAGTGGAAGACTTTGGAAAATTCTCAGGGCTGACTATCAATTGGGAGAAATCATCTCTCCTGCCGGTAGATCCTTTGGCCAATTCTATCTCAATGAGTTTACCCCAACTGAGAATTACGGGGAAAATGAAGTACCTGGGTGTCGTGCTGTCCAAGGACCCTGGCACGTTTATCGAAGACAACCTGGTCCCCCTCCTATCAAAACTTTAAAAAAAATGCGACATCTGGTGTAGACTCCCCCTATCTATGGCGGGCCGGGTTAACCTGATCAAGATGGTATGGCTGCCCCAGTTACTGTACTTGCTCCATAACTCTCCAGTTTGGATTGGGGAGAAGTGGTTCCAAAAAATTCAATCCCTTTTTAGGGAATTAATCTGGAAAAAAGGACAGGCCAGGATAAGCCTACAAAAGTTACAGTGCCCCGCCACGGAGGGGGGACTGGGGGTTCCCCACCCGTTTACCTATTTCCTGGCAGCACAGTTACAGCAACTTGGGGGATGCGCCATTGACAGGGGGGGAAGTAAGAGCGCCCAGATTGCTCTGCAGAGAAGCCCACATAGCTCACTGGTTGAGGCATTGGAGGCAGATTCATTTCAGGGAGAGACTTCGACACTCAAAATGATTACCAGGGTCTGGCAGTCAGCTAAGCGAATAATGGGCTATAAGGGATTTTCAGAATATTCACCAATCTGGAATAACAAGAACCTGCAGGAACTATTACCCGTCGACAGGAACAAACTGTGGGAGAGGAACGGGATTCGTCGACTGACTCAGATATACGAGGGGAATTCCCTGAAATCCTTTGAGGAACTGGGACACGAATACGGGCTACCAAGCCGTGTATTCTATAGTTACTTACAGATCAGACACGCTTTAAGCAAGCAGTTTGGAAGCCAACCCCCCACATGGTGCAAGATCCCTCTATTACAAACAATAATCAAATCAGAGACCTCTAAGGGGTTAATCACAGAGATATATACTCAGTTAACAAAGAAAATTAATACGCATGTAGGCTCTTTCGGGGGTAGGGACAGATGGGCGGCCGATGTGGGGGAGATAACTGACATACAGTGGAAAAGGATTCTGGAACTAGGATCGGAGGTGTCAGTCTCTCCCTCACAAAAGGCCTCCCATCTGATGCTACTGCATAGATCCTACTACACACCAAAAAAGCTCTTTATGTTTGGTCGTCGAACCAATGACGAGTGCCCCAGATGCAGGGGAACAGGAGATCTGATCCATATGTTTTGGAGATGCCCAAAACTAGTGAGATACTGGTCCGAGATTGTAAAGAAGATAAACACTACGTTTAAAACCAACCTAGAGATAGATCCTCGGACTTGCGTGTTGGGGCACGTTACTAATGAACCAAGAGACAGGAACACGGCGGTTGCGGTAGCAAGATGCCTGTTCCAAGCCAGAAAACTAATCGCACAGTCCTGGCAATCAAAAACTCCTCCCACCCTGGAAGACTGGCTGGGAACTGTCAACTCCACAGTGTGGAGTGAGAGAACATTCCACACTAGGTCAGGTAGCTACAATAAATTTATAAGAATGTGGAACCTGTGGATTCAAACAATGCCGTGCCCGTCACCCATATTATCCTAGAGCCGAGATTATCCGCCTTCTACCAATGGGGCGGGTCGAGCTAAGAGCAGCCCAGAAGTTAGAGTCGAGTAAAGAATAATGTATGGAACCTAGGTCGGTTGCCAGATGTGCCTTGGGCATATAGGGGGTCAATAGAGGGGGGGACATAGGAGGGTGGGGTGGGGGGTTCACTAGATAGAAAAGTATTGCACATATAGATACATATAATAGCTGTATGGGAACAGGCGGTTAATCGGCTTTGCAAGCTATGTATCTTGCAAGGCGGTGTTATTGTAATTTTGTATATTGAAATTTATATTGTAACTCAATATCTACACAGCTTAATGATTCAAAAAAGGAAAAAAAAAAAAAAAAAGGTAAGCATTGAAAGGCCGCAATGATGTGACTGGATGTGGGACACACGTGAATAACATTCTGACGACAGTCCCTGACAAAGTTAACTGAAGTGGCAAAAGAGGGAAGGAAAGGAAAAGAAAAAAAAAAAAAAAAAATAATCACTTTTCACGAAATAGCAGCACAGGAGGGGGCATGGTTCTTAAATGAGTGGAGATATGCACAGTTAGCTCACTTTATTGCTAGTCTCCCTAGACCTTTAAGGGAGGAAGCAGAGTACAGACCGATAGAAAAACTCTTTAGCAAAGATCCGAAGAAGGGTAAAATAGCGGCAATTTATAGAATTCTGGTAAGAGAGCTGGGGGCAGAGCCTCCCCCATTTATTAGGAAATGGGAAGAGGAACTGGGCTCCTCTGTTGACAGTGAAGAAGTAAAGTACATATTGGAGGCAACACATGGAACGGCAGTGGACTCGAAAACCAGAGAGAGTAACTACAAGTGTCTGTCTAGATGGTATATGAGCCCGGCCAGAGTTAGTACATTCTCTCCAGATAAGTCTCCGAATTGCTGGAGAGGCTGTGCAATTCCTGGAACTATGTGGCATTTATGGTGGGAATGCCCAAAAATAAAAAATTTCTGGCAGGAAGTGATCAAAATAATTGCGGAAATAACAGGTAAGGAGACTCCCTTCGACCCGTGGGACTGTTTGTTCCATAGGTCGGAAGGGGGAGCGAGACGATATAAAAACTCAATAACCCTGGTATTATTAAATCTAGCTAAAAATAGCATCCCTAAGAATTGGCAGAAGCAAGAAGCGCCGAGGATAGGAGAGTAGGTCGCTAACGTTAATGAAACATATGCGCAGGAGCGATACGAAGTAAGAGATATAGGAGGTGACTACGATACACAAGGGGGCAAATGGGATTGCTGGATCAAATTTAGAAAGTCGGAGCGCTATTTGGAAGTAATCACATTGTAGGACGAGACCTGGAGCATTAGCAACCGCCAAAGTCTGAAGAGGCGATTGGGACAGCTGCAGGGGCCACGGAGGGAGGGGGAGGAGGGGAGGGGAAAAATTGGGTTAAGTGTATGTGGGGAATTGTCGATTTAGCAAATGTATAAAAAATTCAAAGAAAACGCTACTATGATGTGAAGATAATGAGACGGGATGAAAATGAGCTAATTATAGTGATTTAATCCTCTCAAATGAACTCGCTGAAGTAGCAAAAAAAAGAAAAAAAAAAAAAAAAATGAACAGTGATGGCAGCAAAAAGACCAAATGGTCCATCCACTCTGCACCCTCTGTCTGTCTTTTTTTTTTTTATGTTTTTTTTTTTTTTTTTTTAAGGTCTCATGCCCACGGACATTTTTACAGCCACTTTTAGGAGCATTTTTCACAGCTTAAAAATGCCTCTCCATGTTGGCCTATGGCCTCATGACCACCAAGACGTTTAGGAGCTGTAAGTGGCATAGGCGTTTTAAAGCTCAAAAAAAAAACCCCAGGACCAGCACATTCTGAGGCTCCAGCGCTAGAGCTGTGAAAATGCCAAACGCCAGTAAAAGGTGTTAAACGCGATTTAACGAGGCTTAACTCTGTATGCACAGTGTTAAGCCTTGTCCGGCATTTCTCTGTCTCTATTCAAAATCAATGGTTGGGGATCCCCCAAGATTCATACCAGACTTGTATCCAAGCACGTAGCCTGAAAGGTCAGGAAAGGGGGGGACGAGTGAGCGCCTCTTACCGACAACCCTTGCCCGGTGGTTGTCGGGGTCTGCGGGCTTGGACTTATCGGAATCTGGAAGCCCCCATTTAACAAGGAGGCCCCAAGATCCAGGCCCCCCCACCCTAGATGAATAAGTATGGTGTACATGGTACCCCTACCCATTCACCTAAAAAAAAAAGTGTCTAAAAACCTGTGTAGTATATTTATTTTTAAGTATTTTATTAAGGCAGCTCTGCCTCTTCTCTCTCTTCTGGCAACGTCTTCTCCCTCTGTCGGTCCTTCTCCCCTTTCCGGTTCCTCTCCTCTCTGTGCTGTCCTCTCTCTTTGCTATCTTCTTGCTCTTTTGCAGGGTCTTCTCGCTCTTTTGCTGGGTCTTCTACCTCTTCTTCCGATGTTGACTCAACGCAATCTCCTGGTGTAATGCTGGGTCCGCCGTGTTCAATGACTTATATTGGCATGGGGTGGGGCCACCCGATGATGTAAGTTGGAGGCCACGCCCCTTGTGATGTCACCGCCCGGGGTATAATGGGGTGATGACGTCACAAGGGGCACAGCCTCCAAATGATGTCATTGGGTGGCCCCGCCCCATGCCAATATAAGTCATTGCACATGGCAGACTCAGCATTACACCGAGAGATTGTGTCTAGTCAACATTGAAAGAAGAATAGAGGGAGAAGACCCAGCAAAAGAACGAGAAGACCCTGCAAAAGAGCAAGAAGACAGTGGAGAGAGAGGACAGCACAGAGAGGAGAAGAACCGGAGAGGGGAGAAGGACCTGCAGAGGGAGAAGACATCGCCAGAAGAGGGAGACGAGCCGGAGCTGCCTTAATAAAATACTTTAAAAAACCTGTGTAGTGTGTTTATTTTTGACACTTTGTTTTTTTAGGTGAATGGGTGGGGGAACCATGTACCCCATACTCATTCACCTAGGGTGGGGGCTGGGATCTGGGGGCCCCCTTGTTAAAGGGGGCTTCCAGATTCTGATAAGACCCTGCCCGCAGACCCCGACAACCACCGGGCAAGGGTTGTCGGGAAGAGGCCCTTGTCCTCATCAACATGGTGACAAGGTGCTTTGGGGTGGTGGGCGCAGGGCCCCCCTTGCCCCAAAGCACCAACCCCCATGTTGAGGGCATGTGGCCTGGTAAGGTTCGGGAGGGGGGCGCTCGCTTGTCCCCCCTCTTTCCTGACTTTCCGGGCTGCATGCTTGCATAAGGGTCTTTTATTGATCTTGGGGGGGGGGGCCTCACTCAAAATTTTTTTTACATTTTGGCGGGGTTCCCCTTCAAGATTCTCAGCATACAAATCACACCGCAAATCGGATCATCTTGACTTTCATAGTTCCGTAGGGAACCATTGATTTTGAATAGAAACAGAGAAACGCGGCTGAAAGCTAACACCGCTAAACGCGCATTGACGCCAATGCAAAATGCGGATACAATCACATTTTTAACGCCGCTTTTTTTCTGCCATTGGTACTAGCTTTACAGCCCGTTTTTTAAAAGGCCCATGGGCATGAGACCTTAGTATAGATCGATGTTTGTTCTAAGCATGTTTAAAGAGCACTAATGCCCCGTACACACGGTCGGACTTTGTTCGGACATTCCGACAACATAAGCCTAGGATTTTTTCCGACGGATGTTGGCTCAAACTTGTTTTGCGTACACACGGTCGCACAAAGTTGTCGGAATTTCCGATCGCCAAGAACGCGGTGAGGTCAAGCACGTACGACGAGACTAGAAAAGGCTAGTTCAGAACCAAGCACGGCACCCTTTGGGCTCCTTTTGCTAATCTTGTGTTAGTAAAAGTTTGGTGAGAGACGATTCGCGCTTTTTCAGACTCGTGGTTTTCAGATCGTTTTATGACGTTCAGTTTGTGCTTGTGGGTTTGTATCTGCTCTTCAGTGCGTGAAAGCAAGTTCCGCGTGACTTAGTCATTGTGTTCTTGTTCGTTCGTTACTGTTTTTCAGGTCGCTCTTCACAGGCCTTGCTGTTCTTCAGTGCGTTCTGTTACTTCGTTCTGAGCCGACCGTTTTCTAGTCATGTTGCATATGCGTACTCCTCGTAGAGTTCGTGCTGTGCGGGGGCTTGGTGTTGGGGTCCTGACCTTGACACAAGTCCAGTCCATGAACAGGGTGGGGAGGAGTTCATGGACCAAGAATTGGTTGCTTCAGCGTGACCAGTTCTCTCATATGGCTTTGTTCCGTGAGATCCTTGAGAATAATCTTGATGATTTCAGGAACTTTCTCAGGGTGACGGACCCTGTGTTTCACTGTTTCTTGGCTTCGCTGACCCCTTATATTAGCAGGCAGGATACCTGCATGAGGAAAGCCATCACACCGGAGCAGAGGCTCGTCGCTACCCTGCGGTATTTGGCCACAGGGAGAAGTCTGCAGGACTTGAAGTTCTCGACAGGCATCTCCCCCCAGGCTCTGGGGATCATCATCCCAGAGACCTGTTCTGCTATCATACAGGTCCTGCAGAAGGAGTATATGAAGGTAAGATTTTTATCCTTTAATATCACATTTCATTGTATTTAATGTTTGCTAATATATTGTATTTCTTTCCTCATTCCCTAATTACCATGATTGGAATATGCTGTGAATGTCCCCTTTGTCCTCATGCATGCTGGATTTTTATGTAATTAATTTTTTAGGTCCTTCATACAGATTGTCCTTCACTAACCTCCCCAGCATGCTCTACGGGCCCTATATTCACCGCATGTAGTCACTTAAAACAATGTATTTTATCAGCTCCATAGTAGTGCTTTACCCCAAACACCCCCTAAAATGTTTTGAAATTTTTTTTAGCTTTAAATTCGGGCAGAGTGGCAGAGGCTTTTTTTTTGTGGTGTCCCCAAATCATTTTTAGTAACCCTCCCTCCCCCAACTGCTAAGTCAGCTGATCCCAATTCTCTATCTATCCTCAATCATCTATCTGCTGACTTTGCCAAACCCATACATACTATACCCATCTCTTTTGTGCTCTGATTTATGGATGAATTCCCCAAAGCATGTAGTGCAAGGGCCTGCCTGTATATCTTCAAATGGTACTGTTTGAATTTTTAAGATCCTATTATTATCTTGAGTCAGGTAATAGCAGAATGTTCAAATGTGCTCAAATGTGTACAGTGTGTATTTCTATCTTTGTATTCGGACACTTCTTACCTGTCCAGTGGGCTGCCAATAGTGTAACTAAGGAGGGGCTGTTCCAAGTAATACCCTGTATTTAGGCATTCATCTCTCAATGAAGTGAAGAGGGTTACCTGTCCAAGATTTCCACACCCCCCATAATGTTCGAAATGGCCCATGAGAGGGGGGGAGGGGGAATATGATAGGTGTACCTTATACTTTGGTGTTGTTAAATTCCCCTTAATAAATGCTATCTGGAGGTTGCCCCAGAATGTTTGTGCCTAATCTGCTGGCCATGTTTCTGAGCAAAAATATAATTTTTTTTGTTCCCTCAACAGTTTCCTTCCACGCCACAGGAATGGCAGACTGTGGCCTCCCACTTTGCCCAGCGGTGGGACTTTCCTAACTGCGGAGGGGCAATTGATGGGAAACATGTCCACATCATCCCACCACCCAACTCGGGGTCGTACTATTTCAACTATAAGGGGTTCAATAGTATTGTGATGTTGGTGGTGGTGTCGGCTAATTACTGCTTCTTGTATGTGGACGTGGGGAAGAATGGCCGGATGTCCGATGGTGAAGTCATCGCCCAGACGGAGTTCTACAGGCGTCTCCAGAATGGCAGCTTGGCCTTGCCAGCCCCAGCGGACAATGTGGAAGGACTCCCATTCGTGTTTGTTGCTGATGAAGCGTTTGCGCTGGGGGACAACCTTATGCGGCCATTCCCGATGAGGACTCTCACCCCGGAACAGAGGGTTTTTAATTACCGGCTGGCCAGAGCTCGAAGAATGGTGGAGAACACATTTGGAATCCTGGCCAGCCGGTTCCACCTATTTCTGACACCTATCCATATGGTGGAGTATAAACTGAATCATATTATCCTGGCGTGCTGTATTCTCCATAACTTTTTAAGGAAACATTCGGCCAACTATGCTGGCTCAGTTGGGCCTGAGACCGGAGTGATACCTGAAACACTGACGGCGCTTGAAAGCGGCCGTCCTGGCTTGCCGTCCCTGAGTGTTCGTGATGTCCAGTTACGATACCTGGAGTTCTTTGCGGGTAGGGGGGCCATCAATATGCCTTCAAATTTGTGAAGCCTTTTTCCAATAAAAAAGCAAAATAAAGAAATTCTTTGTGGACATTTACTGCTTGTGTTTGTTTTAGCTGACCCTGACAGCAATGTGTGGAGTCCTGAAAATGGCGTGATTGTGTAACCTTATACAAAGCACTGCTGGCTGTTATTTACTAAAGGCATATACACTTTTTATACTACAAGTGCTCTTGAAACTGCAATGAAAATGCTCTTGTAGTGCAAAGAGGATTTGCCCTAAGGAAATAACCCCCATTTTCTCAGAAAACAGCAATGACATCACCCCAAAAGAGTTGTAGCGTTGAGACAATAATCCACACATTCTTGATTAACAAACTTTTTTATACCTGCACAATCACATGTGCATTTACCAAAGGTTTTTCAAACAAACCAACATGTTTGTTGTATAACAATTTTTGGGGTGGCATTATCAAAAATAGAAATGTCCATTTACGATAAAACACGCCTGTGTAAAACCAACAAGAAAGACAAAAAAGTATTTAGGAACTGTGTTTGATATTGCGTTCAGATGGGGTCAAATCACCCCTTGAAAAGCCAAATTTGGAAGATGCACAGCAATTTACGAATGTCAACATGTGCTAGCTGCCATCACGGGGGATCAAGGGAATGTGTTTTGTGGGAGCAAGCCCTTCCTCTCAGCTACTTTATTATTGAGGAAGGTGTTGCACCCCCAAAACGCGTCCATTGATCTCCCGTGATGGCAGATAGCACATGTTGGCACACTGTGTGCATCCTCCAAATTAGGCTTTTTGAAACATTGCTAAAAGATTTAAAACATTGTACCACACAAAAAAAAAAGGGATTTTGTGTGGTTTTAAATTCGCCCCAAAACATCAATGATGTTATTATTTTTTTTAATCACATCATTGATTTTTTTCTGGATGTTTTCCAATTCTGATGTGAAAGGATCTCGATCCCTAACATCACGATCACCTAAAAAGAGAGAAACCAAACAAAAACAGGTATCAAAAATCTGCGGACATCCATCTCTTACCTGAGCCTGTGGTCGCAGACACTCACCTGTTGTGGTGCCAATTTCCACCACATCTTCTTCCTCTTCCTGCTCCGCTTGTGTTTGGGGTATTTCACCTTCTTCCATAGGTGGGGGGTCTCTGGTCTCCTCGGATGAGGGGTGTCCTCTGAGTCTTTTCTCCCCTATGTAAAACAAAAATGGTATAATTAGCACACAGATATTTGATGGCAGAACTATAAATAGGAAACATTGCTTGGAAGTGGGGTACAATTGTCAATTTTATCAGAGTTCCAAGATGTCGCTTTTTTATTGGCCTTTGTCAAGCTGCAATACTTTCCCTGTTTAGTACAAGCTTCACAGATGGAGACCCCCCTATAGTATACACTGGAGCACCTGTGTGGCCCCCCTAATAAAAATGGTGTTCTTGTGTCCCACACTAGTGCTCCAGTGTCCAGATGTGAAAACAGCTGCTCAGTGTCCTCTCCTTACACAGAATCTAGTTTGCATTTCATTCTAGTGACAAACCCATCTACACAACCAAATATTTTGCATCCAAGTAGGCCTTAAAAAATGTGGGAAAATGCATATGGCCTAAACAATGGTGTTTTAGAGGGGCAAAAAAAAAATGTTTGATACGAACGAATAATGGGCCCATGAACATTAAAATTGACATGTGAAACTGTACAAATAAGAAAAGCATATGGAGCAGCACGAACATAAGAAAGACAAAAAGAATAGGAACACAGCACAACTACTTACTTTTTTGCAGTACTCTCCGGATCTTTCGGTACTGCTTGGGCTTTCTTAATTTGAGGTCCGACCACCACTTCCTGAGCTGATCTTTCAATCGTCGTACCCCGAAATTCCTGTGCAGACTTTTGACCACTTTCGCCATGATCTTGGCCTTTCTGATATTAGGGTTGGGGTAAGGCCCATACTTTCCATCATAGTCGGCCCTCTTCAGGATGTCCACCATCTCCAACATCTCCCCAAAGGACATATTTGTGGCCTTAAATCTTCTCCTGGATTGGGACGTTTCTGTCTCTGGGCTTTCCTCTGCCTCCCCCTCGTTGCTATAATTAGCACGCACCTGCTGTGACTCCGCCATGTGTTCTTCACCCACTGCGCCGAACGAAAAGGGGTGGGGAATAGACTAGAAAGAACGTCAGGGGTGGGTGGAGTTACACGCATGCGCAGTGTATATAAAGCGTAACACACGTGCGTATTACGTACGATCTGTGAGCGGAGGAAGGAGCATGGGACGCGCCGATCGTAAGAACGAAGGTAAGAGACAAACTTGTGCCTATACTGCTTCTAGATTGAGGCCTATATTGTAACAAGATTAGAAGAGTTTTGTCTGACATTAGGCTTTGTCTTGTGCTGTGTCTTGCAGTGAACATGGATATCTTAGTTAAAGATAATGACTTCATGTCACTATTCATTGATATGTTAAGGGAGCTGCCATGTCTGTGGGAGATCAACCACCCACATTACAAGAACCAAACAAAGAGGAAGGCAGCGCTGGATCAGTTGTTGGAAATTGTGAAGCAGGTGATCCCCACGGCAGACATCACATTTTTGAAGATCCTAATTGGTGGCCTGAGGAGCACTTATGTAAGGGAGCGCCAGAAAGTCCAGGATTCCCAGAGATCCGGAGCAGCAGATGACATCTATGTCCCCAGGATGTGGTACTACGACAGGCTGCATTTTCTGGCAGGCCAGACTGAACCCAGGCCATCCCTCTCCAGTCTTCCTTCCACGCTTCCTTCCCCCCCGGATGAGGCTTCTGACACCCAACCTGGGCCTTCCAGGCAACATGTGGAGGAGCCCAGATTGAGCCAGGTATAGCATTCCTCTAAATATTTCTGCTTGTCCAATCAATGATGTTAACTAGATGTTAGTTGGGAGTACTAATTTAGGATTGTGATTGATGAAGCAAAAACTAAAACCATGTCCCTTTTTCATACACAGGGAAGTCTCAGCCAGGAGGTGGCCGGGCCGAGCCGGCTGCCTGATATGCCGGTCCCTCCACTCCCCCTGGAAAGAGAAAGTGGCAGGAGGAGGAGTGCCCTAGAGGAGGCTGCCAGAGGACTCTTTTGGAGGGCTACAGAGGTCCTGGGAGCACCACACACCGTGGAAGAGGACATTGCTGCCACCATTGCCTCTACAATGCAGAGGATGGAGGAGGGACAACAACTCATGTGTGAGTCGCTCATAAAGGTATGAGGGGCCAAATTACATCTCAGACACACCTTTGTGAACTCACAGATGGTCCTCCTCCTCCTCCTGCAGGTCCTCCTCCTCCTTCTCCTTCTCCTCCAGGTCCTCACAGTCCTCCTCCTCCTCCAGGTCCTACTCCTCCTCCTGCCACATCTCCAACAGCACAGCCACAGCCTGGAAGGAAGCGTGGAAGGAAGACCAAAAAGTGAGGACCCTGGATCCAGTCTGGTCGGCCAAAAGATGCAGCCTCTTGTGGTACCACAGCCTGGGGACACAGATGTCATCTGCTGCTTTCCAGATCTCTGCAAATTCTGGACCAGACTGCCCTCCCTTACATATGGACTCCTCAGGCCACCAATTTTGATGTTCAAGAATTGATGTCTGCCCTGGGGGTCCCAGGCTTCGCTAATTTCTCCCGTTGATCCAGTGTTGCCTCCCTCTTTGTTTGGTTCTGAGCCCTTAATAAAGGATTTTTTGTTTGAATTATACTTGCCTATGTGTGTTTAACTTCAAAAAGGACAGTTGGTTTGTGAGGATTCAGGTACATCTCAAAAATACAATGTGAAATTAACAAGGGACACCAACAACAAACAATCTCCTTGAGATTAAATAATACAAGATATCAATGGTGTTGGGGTAACTTGACACACAAAACACACACAAAAATAGTCTGGAGTAAAACTAAAAACAATATTAAACAAAGATCAGCCTTGGAAAAAATACAAACATAAAATCTAAACCAAAAATGGCTTAAAATAAAAAACAAAACAAAAAAACATTCTGTCAGATGTGACAAATAACAATATATTCAGGGAATCCCAATAAAAAAAACAAAAAAATAAGTTTGTGAGAAGTGTGTGTGAATATGAGCAGCAAAACTACTTAATTCTTCTCACATTATAAAGAAGAAGAGAGTGCGCTGTATTCAACCATTTTTAACATTGCAGCGTGACGAAAGTTCTGTATCCATTGTGAACGCTAAGTTTACCAGAACGAGCTGTTCCGTGTCGGAATTTCTTCTGAGCATCCGTGACACTTTGTGCGTCGGAACAGGCCACACACGGTCGGAATTGACGCAATCGGATTTTGTTGTCGGAAATTTTATCTCCTGCTCTCCAACTTTGTGTGTCGGAAAATCCGATGGAAAATGTCCGATGGAGCCCACACACGGTCGGAATTTCCGACAACATGCTCCGATCAGACATTTTCCATCGGGAAAATCCGACCGTGTGTATGGGGCATTACTGTTGACTAACTCACTACCTTTGCTGGAAGTCTATTCCAAGCACTGAATTCTCTTTCAGTAAATAATACTTTCTAAAATTAGTTTTGAACTTTCCTCATGCTAGCTTGAGGTCACGCCCCTCCGCTCTTGATCATGACTACTTACTGTAAATACTGCCCTCCTGAACTTTATTCACACCCTGATGTATTTTAAAGGTTTCAATCATGCCTCCCCTTTCCTTTCTGTCCCCAAGACTGTACTGCAGTGGTCATCAGCTCTGTCCTCAGGGCCCACTAACAGGCCAGGTTTTATGTATTACCTTGGGGAGAAGCAGACTAGAATACTGCAATCACTGAGCAGCAAATGATATCACCTGTGATGTATTTCAGTTATCTTGCAAACCTGGCCTGTTAGTGGGCCCTGAGGACAGGGTTGATGACCACTGCTGTACTGTACATATTAAGTTCCTAAAGTCTCTCCTGATGTTTTTTTTCTCTCAGACCTTTCACCATTTTTGTTGCCCGTTTTTGTACCCATTTTATTTTATCAATATATATATATCTTATATCTTTTTGTAAGTGAGGTCTCCCGACCTGAATGCAGTCATTCTATTTTTTACTGTTTTATGGTAGGCCTGTCAAAGAATGTACTGTATGTTTTTATTTCTAGACCACTTCAGCTAAGGAGTGAGTCAATTTCCTTAACTTCTCAGGAGCCAAGTCTCTCAGTAGTTGTGTCAGGGTGCAATTGAACCTCTAAGTTGCCCTGGGGTGTGGGGTGCTGAAGACCCTAGTGATAACATTCAGATGTAAATAGACTCTTCACCTATATGTTCCCTTGAGGGTCCCAACCCTTCTTAAATAGATAGGCTCCTGTTTTCATAATTACTATGCTTTTTTAGATCAACCTTTGTACTTCCAACTGAATTTATGTCAGACACATAATTGCATTTCCTGTAACCAATTGTATTACTAAACTAGAATCTTTTCAACAACAGAATATAATAAGATGAGATATAAAGTAAGAAAACTTCTTTCTTATATTAGATGGATAGTTTGTTTCCCAGTGATGTCTGCGGGTCCTCATTGCTTTTTCTACAATTTTATTTTTTTAACTGTAGGTTTATTTTGTTTTACAAGACAAAACAATAACAAAGATGACATAGCTTGATATGCCACAAAAATAATGATCCTTTCAAGGAGTAGTAGTTCCAATACAATAATACAGCGGTACAAAAAAGAAAGAAAAACAAGGCCTTTATGGGCTCAATAGTAAAAATAGGAAAATGTCAACCAAGGTTGTCATTGGCCAGG
This sequence comes from Lithobates clamitans, assembly GCA_037952925.1. Classification (NCBI taxonomy): domain Eukaryota; kingdom Metazoa; phylum Chordata; class Amphibia; order Anura; family Ranidae; genus Lithobates; species Lithobates clamitans. The sequence goes on from JBBGZY010000608.1 coordinate 1,286,448, forward strand.
GCCCAGCCTGTTTATGTTAAGTGCTACTCTTCCTTGCTCTGCTCTTATTGTTCCTGTCATTAGGCACACACATGCTTGCACTGTATGGGATTGTACAGCCCCACAAACGACCACTCCAGTTCCACCCACACCATAACCGTCTGATCAATCATGATAATAAAGGTAAGCCAGGAAACTCAAGTGTGGAAAATTAGGGCTATGGCTTTTAAAACAAATGTGATAACCTTTAACTTTTGTCGTACCATACCTTTCACGTTAACCACTTCAGCTCTGGAAGAATTTACCCCCTTCCTGACCGGGCCATTTTTTGCAATACGGCACTGCATCGCTTTAACTGACAATTGCAACGTTGTACCCAAACAAAATTTATGTCTTTTTTTTCCCACAAATAGAGCTTTCTTTTGGTGGCATATGATCACCTGTGCAGTTTATATTTGTTGCGCGATAAACAAAAGAGAGACAATTTTGAAAAAAACACAATATCTTCTACTTTTTGCTATAATAAATATCCCAAATAAAAAAGGAACATTTTTTTTCCAGTTTAGGCCGATTATGTATTCTACATATTTTTGGTAAAAAACATCGCAATAAGCGTATATTGATTGGTTTGCGCAAAAGTTATAGCGTCCACAAAATAGGGGATAGATTTATGGCATTTTTATTATTATTATTTTTTACTAGTAATGGCAGCGATCAGCGATTTTTATTGGGACTGCAATATTGCGGCGGACAAATCTGACACTTTTGACACATTTTTGGGACCAGTGACATTTTATACAGCGATCAGTGCTATAAAAATGCACTGATTACTGTATAAATGTCACTGGTAGAGAAGGGGTTAACACTAGGGGGTGATCAAGGGGGTAACTGTGTTCCCTAGGTGTGTTCTAACTGTGGGGGGGTGGGGTGGGACTGACTGGGGTAGTATGAACACACAATCTCTCTCCTCTCCCCTGAGAGAACCAGGATTTGCGTGTTTACACACACGTCACGAGTGATCGCGGGTGCCTGGCGGTCATCGCACCTGCTGGGCACTCGCATTGGGGAGCGCGTTGAGCATCTTAAAGAGCCCACGTACAGCTACAACGGCTCGTGCAGGGGAGCCAACCTGCCGCAGTATAACTGCGGCGGCTGGTCTGGAAGCGGTTAAACACACAGACCAATACAAACGTTAAAACTTTAATGAAACCACCTGCTCAGTCTTTCAGAACTTGAGCACCAAGTAACTGTACCCACCACCAGGTACCATAATAAACACTGTCCACCCACACCTGTGGGGGTGACATTACTGCAATAAAGTTAGAGCTGTGACAAAGGGAGGGAGGTAGGATGAGATTACAGATTGATTGAAGATTCAGACTGTTGTACCACAGACCACAGATGTTGGAACCTATAAGGGAAAACACTTCATTCCCATTGGTTGCCTAATTTACATTCAAATCTTGCTTTTAAGTATTCTTTTAACTTGCCCAGGATTAAAGCAGTGAGGAACTTCTGCAATAGATGTTTTATGTGTCTTCTTATCTGTGACCAGGATGTGAAGTGTGGGGGGGGGGAGCCACAGGACCTGAAAAGATAAACGGAGAAAGCCAGCAGAAAGATTCTGTACCTTTTTATTGTACATATTCAATTAAAGCTGTTGACCTTTGAGGACAGAAAGTAAAAAGAGGGGTTTGTTGTAAGGGCTGATAAGTCCCATGGAGACACTTGGTTAGCCCTGTGTCCCCAGCATTAGCAACATTGAAGCAACACAGCTTAGAAGCTACATGCAGCTGGCAGTATAGAGTGGGTGTCTTGTTTTGTTGTTATACATGTCATTTGTTTCTTTTACACAAAAGACTTGCATGTGAAAGCAGGAGTTGTTTATAGTGTTTGATTTGTGCTGCTTTTGGAGGATTCAGGCTGTCTCCTAGATGACTGCTCCACAGATCTTTTTAACAACTTGTTGCTCTCCTATTTGCACTTGAGTCACTTATTGTCAGTTTCCTCTTTTAAATCCTCCTGTTATGGCTGATATAGCTGAAGAGGAGAATTAATCTTCTGACCCAATTAACATATGGGAATTCAGACCAAATCTTTTATGTACTGAACAACCTAAGAATGTTATGCATGATTTGGTATTTGACTTGCGAAGACTGAAAAGACACCTCTCACAGAAGACTAGAAATCAGTGGGAGGTTGCTACTTTGGAGACATACCCAGACGTTTACTAATGAAAACAAAAGTTTGCATTTGATGTAATTGATAAAATGCAAGAAAGATGGGATTCAATGATACATGATTTTTCTAAAAAATTAGTCGTTTGTGATCGACGCAAGGAAGATACAACTGTTAGAAACTGGTAAAAGTATCAAAGCGATTCTCAAAATAGAAACATTCAAAGATAGGGATGACTATATGAACATGAAGAAAAGCATACAACATAGATTTGAACTGTTGAAGAAGGACATTGTTACATGTAAGATAAGTAAACTATCTACAAATAATGTCCCTACAGTGGATATTGGTCAGTTTGAACTGGGGAATTGTGAGTTGCCAGAGCAACAAACAGAAAAGGAGGGAATAATATTAAAGTAGATATATCTATCCCTAACATGAAATGAAATTTAGAAGAGCGTTCCATTAAGCAAAAAACAAACACACAGCCATCCAACCCTATTAGGAGATTTATTAAAAAAATGTTCTATGTCTCAGTAAAATTATAAACTCATCTCAGAATAGGCCCTTCCCTCTTTCACAGCAACCCTCCACTTCTAGACATAATTGTGTAAATGGAAGTAAAAATATAAATACAGAACTTCCCCAATGAGATACAAATAAAATATTTTTTTTAGATGTGGGGAAAAGGTAAAGAAGTCTAGGAGGGGGTCTAGAGGGGGCAGATGCTCCAAGCACAAAACGGAACAACTAATCGAGACAATAGGTATATTCAATCTCATGAATTAAATAGACATGACTCCACTATTAAATAAAGGGTTAAGATTTATTCCATCTTGTAGAATTAATAAATTTGATGTTTTTTATGGGAGTGTTTTGAGAAATAAAACCTCTATTCCATAAAAATGAGAGTAGATTTAATCATACAGATCTCAAGCCAAAATCCAAGTTTGTTCCCTAATCATGAGATGAGCGGCAACATGCGTTCTTTCTAGGAGTTAGTGGTGAGATATCTGAGGAAATCTAAAACTGAAAAGCATATTTCATATCCATTTCATCTTCATTTGACTACACAGGTGAGATAAGCATTATGCTCTTTGCAGAAAAACACTAATATTATCATCAGGCCTGCAGACAAGGGAGGTGGAATCCTCCTGATGGAAGAAACAGAATATAAAATAGAGACACAATGCTTATTAGGAGACTAATTTATGTATTTAAGATTAAGAAATAATGTGGGCCTACCATGTTTTGAGGAATTAGAGGAACTACTGAAAAGATGCTTGAATCAAGGAATAGGAATATCTATGTATAAACAATCACCAGTCTTTTATTTTTTTACCTAAAATTCACTAAGATCCAGTGGGATGATCCATAATATCTGGGATTGGGTCATTAACATCTCATTTATTGCATTATATAGATGTATTCATACAGAAGTACTACTGACACTATCATATAGGAAAGACTCTAAGCATATCTTGAATCTATTAAAAGATATAGAGTGGCAACTGGGGTGGCTGTTGGTTACAGTGAATGTCACATTACTTTACACAATAACACCTCACAAAAAGGGATGTGAAGTAGCCCGATAAATATTGGAATGTGATAAAAAGCTGGAAACACTTCAGATTAACTTCATTATACAGTCTATATACTTCATACTTAAACACAGTTACTTCTGTGTTGATGATGTCTTCTGTTTAAAAAATATCTGGACAACTATGGCCACAAGGTTTGCACCTACTTTTGCCAATCTTTATATGGCAAACTAGAGTCCATTCACATCTGACCTAATGGTCAACTTCTTGTGAACCTTGTGCTATGGAGAAGATTCATGTTATATGTGTATAGAAAGGTTCAAAGAATGAGTTGGACCTTTTCTTGGAACATCTTAATACTATAAATTATAATTTGCAGTTTGCACCATGCAGTAGAGATGATTAATTTTTTGAACATGGAAATCTTTGTGGGGGACAATAGAATGAAAGACATTTAGGAAACAAGTTGACTGTAACAGCTTTATTCTCAATACTAGCCGATATTTGGCTAACTGGCTAAAAGGGGCAATATCCATACGTCTCAGGAGGAACTGCAGCAAACTGACAGATTATGAGGAGTCCAAACTATTGACGTCCCAATTCTTGGCTAAAGGATATTAGGAGGTAAGGCCAGAGAGGTGGAAAACATACCAGAGAAGAGCTCTCGAAGGACAGGATGGTCCAACAGAATCAACACAGTTCATTTGATTTTGCATTTATTTTTAAATTAAAGTCACAGTTCCACATTATGAGGTAGATTATCTCTAAATATTGGTGCATTTTACGAGGAGACCACATTTTGGCCCCTTAGAAACCCCTTAGACCAAGATTCATATAAAAAAAAGCAAAAAATCTAACCCTGGAAATTGTCCCCACAGTAAGGAATAAAATAATGAAGAATATACAGAATCATCTGAGGTGGTTTATTAGATGCAATTCACGTATGGCTTGTAAAAACAACAGTGGTAACAAAAAGATTAGAGATTTTGTAAACCCTGGAGACCAGCATATGTACACCTTCAGGAACCTTATTACCTGTGCAACTAAGGGTGTGATTTATGCAATTTATTGCCCATGTCAAGCATACTAAAAGTGAATTGAGAACCCAGATCAGAGATAATTTTTGTAAAATATTACTAGGATAAAGCAAAACATCCCCTCCCTAGGCATTATAGTGAATACCATAATTGGCTTTTGAAATGCACCACATTTTGGGGGTTAGAGGTAGTAAAGCCTTATAAAGACATAACACAATGATCTGTGTTCTGCTAGTGGGTCACAGATCACACTGCTGCATGGCCCCTAGGGTGTGCATGAGGCAAGCAACCTATGATGTCCACCTGTAATAACAGTGCTACCTCCCAGCCATATTTTTATAATAGGCCAAGTAGAAGGTGGTTAAGAATTTACAAAAAATACAAAGCAAAACACAGAGAGGTGGTACGCAGAAAAGGTTTCTCACAGAAAATCAATGCAATCATGCAGCAATGATGCCATAGGCGAACAGGGATAAGTGGTAATCAGAAGTATTTGCATAAAGAGGTTTCACATCTAGAAACAATAAAATGTATCTACCTCTCAGTGAAAAGTAATTACAAGAACTAAGGTGTAGAAAAGATAAGGGAAACAGGTAAAATGAAAAGGGTCCCTGATGGATTTTTTGTCTGCCGAAGTTCAAAAGGCAAAGGAGATCTGGATTTATCAGTTTCATGGAGGTGAATGGTTGTCACAATCCGCAACCTACCTGTACCAACTGCAGGGGTCCTCACACTCGCAGCATGTCAGTCCTTGGCACTCTTGTCAGTGGCCTGTGTCCTTTGGCACCCCTGTGCGAGGATGGTGAGGCCTCTAGCACATGTCTGATGGCATCCTCATATCACAAAGGCAGCACTGAAGTGCTTCCTGTTATAGACAGTGATTGCATTTATCTCCAGAGTATCGTTATCCAAGGTGTGTGCTCCTGCTATTGGGCTCCCCATATCTAAATACTGACATAACAATGGAGCCATTATGGAGTCCGTGGGGTTAGCTAAAGCATTAGTGACATTGACTCAACAGATAACCATGCTAACACAGTCTGTACAAGACCTACAAATTATGCAAGCAAAATTACAAGCCAATCAAGCAAGATTGGACAAACTGGTTAATACACCTCCACCTGCTCCTGTGCCCGAGTCACCTGTGATGTATTCATATTCCAGAAAGAGGTGCTGCTGCTCCTGAACCAAAAGTTGCATTACCTGATAAATTCAATGGAGATCGCTCATCTTATCGAACATTTATTACCTCATTCCAGATCCTGTTTTCTCTATAAACCTGTACCTATGCAACAGATTTTGTCAGGATACGGACTGTGATCTCTTTATTGACTGGTGAACCTCAGACCTCGGCACATTATTTATTATATATACAGTACATATATTGAATTCCTGGAGTTCCTTCATGTAAGCCGTGGATGTACTATATGAAAATTCACATAGAAGAGAAGACCAGAACAGGCCAATACTTACACTATTCCTCAGAGGCGCAATATCTTATCTGCCCCTTGCAATTCTGACATATCAACCAAAGCTCTCACAGATGAACCAATGCAGATTGGAATAGCCCAAGGACCTCTCTCTGATGTAGAGAAATCTCATCATAGGTCTAAAGGACTATGCTTATATTGTGGAAAGCCAGGACATCAAGTGAAGGAATGTAAAGCTAACCCAAGTCTAGGGGAGGTATGCAATATATCCTCCACCTCACAATAATTGCTACATTGCCCTCTCATGTAATCATCTTCCTCTCTTTACAGTGGAATAAAAAAAGTGGAATAAAAAGCCTGTGAATCCTAATGCAATGATTGATTCTGGAGAAAGTGACTTTTTTATGGACACTACATTACCTAAAGCTTTATCAGTGCCTACTACCAATAAAAAAGTACCTAAGGACTCATTGTTTGAATGCAAAACTAGAATATTGTGGTTTCAACGTGAAAACTGTAGATTTCCTGGGGTACATTATTTCACCTGGTTACATAGAGATAGAAACCTCCAAGATTCAAGCTATATTATCTTGGCCAGTACCTACAAACAAAAAAGGGGTACAATGTTTTATTGGCTTTTGTAACTTCTATAGAAGATTCATATGTAATTTCTCAAAGGTTGTTCAGCCAATTACAGCTGTCACAAAACAAAAAGTGAAATTTCAATTAACTCAACAAGCCCAACAAGCTTTTGATGAGTTCAGAGTGCTATTTACTTCTGTACCTTTTCTAATCTTGCCTGTGTCCAACAAACCATACTATGTTGAAGTAGATGCTTCAGATACAGCTGCAGGTGCTGAACTATCACAGAGATCCAATGAAAAAGAACTCCTTTTTTTCACGTTTACTTTACTCTGTGAGAAATTATGATGTGAAAGAGAATTATTAGCAAACTTGCATTTAGAAGAATGGAGACATCTGCTAGAGGGCACTAGCACACCCATCACTGTTTATACAGACCATCGCAATCTTGAATACTTACAGACAGCTAAAAGATTAAAACCATGTCAATCCTGATGGGCTCTTTTCTTCAGATGGTTCCCCCTGCTGATAACTTACTGTCCTGGTTCTCAAAATGGTAAGGCTGATGTCTTTTCTCGTATTGAAACTGACACATCTTCTCCAGATCCTGAACCTTCTACTATACTAAATAAAAACAGCTTTTGGCTACTATGCCATCATTATTGGATACTATCAGATCTCATACTAATGTAAATGATAAACATTCCATAAAACCCCCAATGAACTATCAAAATGGACTTTTATTGTACAAAGTAGGGATGGTCCGAACACCCCCCTGGTTCAGTTTGCACCAGAACATGCGAACAGGCAACAAATTTGTGCGAAAGTCTATGAGACACGAACATGAAAAATCAAAAGTGCTATTTTAAAGGCTTATATGCAAGTTATTGCCCTAAAGAGGTGTATAGGGACCTGGGTACCGCCCCAGGGGACATGTATCAATGCAAAAAAGTTTTTCAAACTACCGTTTTTTCAGGAGCAGTGATTTTAAGAATGCTTAAAGTGAAACAATAAAAATGAAATATTCCTTTAAATATTGTGCCTGGGAGGGTCCCCTTAGTCTGCCTGTAAGGTGGCGCATCTGTCTGGTGTATTTTACGGCCCCGCAGCAAAATTAAATTTCTAAAGGAAAAAATGTCATTTAAAATTGCTCACAGCTGTAATGTATTGCGGACTCCTGGCAATATAGATAAAGATCAAGGAAAAAACTGTGTAGGTTCCCCCCCTTTAGGTCTGGTATGGATGTCAAGAGGAACTCCACGCCAAGATTTAAAAAAAAAACAGCGTGGGGTCCCCCCCAAAATACATACCAGGCCCTTAGGGTCTGATATGGATTTTAAAGGGAACTCCATGGCAAAATGTAAAAAAATATTGGTGTGGGGTTTCCCCCAAAATCCATACCAGACCCTTATCCGAGCATGCAGCCTGGAGGACAGGATTAGGGGGGGGCGAGTGAACCATACCAGGCCACATGCCCTCAACATGGGGAGGCTGCTTTGGGGTCCCCCAAAGCACCTTTTCCCATGTTTATGGGGACAAGGGTCTCATCCCCACAACCCTTGCCCAGTGGTTGTGGGGGTCTGCGAGTGGGGGGCTTATCGGAATCTGGAAGCCCCCTTTAAAAAGGGGGCCCCAAGATCCGCCCCCTATGTGAATGGGTATGGGGTGTATTGTACCCCTACCCATTCACTAAAAAAGTGTCCCGCGATGTACATCCATTGTCAATCACGCCACCCGACAGACCCTAAAAATATAAAAATAAATTCTCCGCCTCCATGGGAGGCCTCCCGGCGACTGTTGTCTTTTTCGCTGTGACAGCTGTTATATAGGCAAGGCAGGGCCACCCACTGACGTAACCAGATGACCCCACCCCCTCTGACAGCACATGATATCAGAAGGGGCGGGGTCACTCAGTTATGTCACCGGGTGGCCTGCCCTTGCCTATATAACAGCTGTCACAGCGAAAAGACAGCAAACGGCGGGATTTCTCCCATCGTGGCGGAGCTTTTTTTTGTTTTTTATTCCCGTTTTCGAGTCTATCGTGGCGTGATTGAAGATGGATAGACATTACAGGACACTTTTTTTTTTTTTTTTTTATAAAGGAATTGTTAAAAACTGTCTTTTGTAGTTTTTACTTTTTCACACTTTTTTTTTGGTGAATGGGTAGAGGTACAATGTAAAGGGCCTGGTATGATCCACTTCAATGACTGTATATACTGTACACTGACTGCACTGTGTGTGTGTGTGTATATATATATATATATATATATATATATATATATATATATATATTGACTGAAAGTGTAGAGGAGAACCACACCCAGTTTTAAATGCAGTGCCAGCAAACAGGTCTTCCCACTGATTTTACATATATGAAAGAAAGTTCAAAGGTTGCTACACTTAAAAATCATTTTATTTAATCAAATTCTTCAAAAAAGATTACATGGCAAATGAAGTCATTAAAAACAAAAATATTTCAATCATTTATACAATTTAAAGGCTGCGCTGCTAGTGCAAATACATGATCATATTAACTGAAAATACCATAATTATGAATGAACACAAGTGAATTGTTTCATAACAAAAAAAAAAAAAAAATGCACATAAATCGCATGCAAAAAAAAGAATCGCATGCAAAAAAAATGAGTGGAACATTCAGTAAACAAAAACGATTAAATAGAGTCCATTTAGTCATAGATTGAAATGAACTGTAGGTCTTGTGGGTGTAGAAAATGGTTGGATAGAGGGAGAAAGACACCCTTCCTTCAAGTGATATAAAGATTATCTCCGTAGGGAGCATGATGTTAAAATAGAGAGAAGATCCTCCACCTCAAGTAAGGTAAGCCCCTTACCAGATCCAAAGATCTCCTGTCACAGAGATCATGCACACATGTGGCTGTGTCCCCCAGCCACTGGGTCTCTGTCAGTGCGCAGATCGGAAGCCACCTCTCCAGGAAATCAATCCAAATGTGATTTATCCGCTCACAGACCATGGATAAATAGGAAAGAAATGCTCCATAGCGTAATACAGTTAAAATCCACTTTAATTTATAAAAGAAAAGCACTTACAATTTGTGCAGTAAAGATCGCTTATAAAAACATGTAGCACTGGCCGGCTTCAGCTGCTGCCCGTTTCTTCCGGGTTCAGCGTGGTATGGTGGTGACGTCAGCACGCCGCTCCTCCCTACGCCGTTTCGACAAATCTGTCGTCTTCCTGGGGTACGGGCGGCATGCTGACACACCACCTATATGGGAACTCAAAGCAGAGGAACGCCCCCTTCTGTGATCAGGGCGTCCGAGGCCGCTGCCGCCATCTTTGTATGGGGCAAGCGGAAACTGTATGTTGTTGATTCACTACCATGTATACCGTCACAACCCGGGCAAAAAGGGTTATAACAGGGCGAATAGGATTATACGCTCCATTGTTGCCAACAACTTATAAACCACAAAAAAATGGATGTCAAAGGGATGCAGAAATTCAGATCGGAAAATACCGCATCTGATATTAGATGCATAATAAGCAAAAAATGAAAACAAAAATACAAACTATCTGTTAAATAAATAACATCTATTTAAATAAAAAAATCTATGTAAAAATGCCCAGGTGGCCTGATATTATCATTAATTGGGGCGGAGCTTGAAGAATGGTTCCGGTATTTCAATAATGCTGGTACTGACTTCCTCCAGTTCCTGGTAACTCGCAAAAAAGATAAATTCACGAGATTAGATTTGGAAATCAAGACTCTCAAAGACAGTCTCCTTCCTTACAAAAACGGTGAGGAATATAAAGAAAGAACAAGTTCCCTGATTAAAACACTTGACAAAGAGGAAAGGGAACAAAAAATCAAAAAACGCAAAAAATACAATAGGGATTATGATGACTATCAAGCTAGCCTGGTTTTCGAGTGGCAGAAAAAAATAATGGCTGAACAAACGGCCCATTCTGATCCTCGGATGGAGGCTATCACTCAGGGAGAGGAATGCCCTGACACAGCTCCCACATCGTCACAACAATTACCTAGAACACATCAAACCCAACAGACTTCAAAAAAACAATCAAGAAATGTTAGGGGTGACAAGAGAGGGAGGAGGGCCTCTTACCAATCCCCACTTAGGGTGAGGGGTATGCCCGGAGGAGGATATCCAAAGAAACTCACAGGGGACCATACTCTTCCACCACAAAGAAGGAATGGTCACTATGAATATGGCTCTCCACACTACAAGGGTCCCTTCCGTGATCAGGGGAGAGAACATCAATACCCCAGAAGGGAAATAGATAGAACGCCATATTATGATCATGGCCCTAATAGGCATTATGATTATGAATACCGCTACAGGGACCGTACATATTCTGAAAGGGATAACGATTATGGTTATGACTTTAGAATTGATACCCAGAACCGGTTTTTTCCCTTGAGTGACAGGGAGGGACGCACTAAATTGAGATCTGGTAATTCCGCCAACTATGGCCGTGATTATGAACATGTGAGACCAGGTCCCTCTGGTGAACATTCTAATAACCGGAAGGGGGCAAACCATTCACAGCAGAATTGGGGTTTTCCCAGGCCAAATCAAGGGGTCAAAAGACCGGTGGAAAACAAAGAGGAACCAGAGGGGGGAGGAGAGCACAGTCAAAAAAAATCAAGGAAGTGAATAGCGATGGGATCTTTAATCTCAGTTCTCAAGCTCTCACTGCCGCAGAGACCTCCTTGTTGAGTAAAGGTTTGAAATTTGCACCCCCTAAAAAGTTAAATAAGTTTCAAACCTATATGGATATACATAGATTTGTTCGCAAGGTAAATATCAAACGACATTTTGCGACCAATCAAACTATCCATACTATTACTGAACAACAACAAATTCAACACTCAGGGTTATCTAATGCTTCAACGTTCAATCCCCCTGGAACTTTGGCTCCTTCACTGAGGGTATTCAGGGATGTCCTTATACGGGATTTGGAACTTATAAAGAATCCGAATCCACGTATGGATAAGACCCTTGAGGAAGGGCTGGATTCACTCTGTAACAAAAAAAACATAGTGATTCGCCCGGCAGATAAGGGTGGGGGCATCGTCATTTTAGATAGAGATGCTTATCTCCTGGAAATACAGAACATTCTAAGTGATCAAGACACGTATGTCCGATTACCAGGTGACCCAACCCGCGACTATAAAAAGACGTTAATTCCTTTAGTTGACAAGGGTTTTAGATTGGGCATTTTAAATGAAAAAGAAAAACTCTTCCTCATTCCTAAAGCCCCGAGAATTCCCATTTTGTATTGTCTACCCAAGATTCACAAAAGTCTGACTTGCCCCCCGGGACGTCCCATTGTTAGTGGGATTGATTCCATCACGTCCCGGGTGGGCAAGTATATAGACCATTTCCTCCAACCATTGGTGCACACCATGCCCTCATATGTGAAGGACACCCGACATATAATTAATTTACTGTCGGAACAGAGGCCTAATGACCAGACATTGTTAGTGACTGCGGATGTCACATCCTTATACACCATCATCCCTCATCATTTAGGAGTGGCAGCCGTGGAACACTATTTGAAGAGGTTCTCTACCCTACAGGCACAACAACAGACATATATTTTGGAATTGCTTGAATACGCAGCTGGCCATAATTATTTTTGGTTTAGTCATCAGTTTTATCGCCAACAACGTGGCGTGGCCATGGGGGCAAAATATGCCCCCAGTTTGGCCAACCTATTTATGGCCAAGTGGGAGGAGGACGTCATCTATAAAGACTGAAATCCCCATCTTAAGTTTTGGGCTAGGTATATAGATGATGTCCTCCTCCTATGGGATGGGTCCACCTCTCAGCTTGAGGACTTCTTCTCCGCAATTAATGACAACAATAGGGGGATAAGGTTTGTCCATGAGAGCAGCTACGAGAGGATTAATTTCCTCGATCTCACCATCTCTAAGGAGGGTGATATGTTTACAACCATTTCCTTTTTTAAGAAAACGGATCGGAACTCCTTTATCCCCATTGGGAGCTGCCATCATGATCCGTGGCTTAAATCCATTCCGAAGAGCCAATTTACCAGAATGAGGCGTAATTGCACTGACATTAAAGACTACAGGGTACAGGCTGATATCATATCCAAAAGATTAGAAGAAAAAGGATACGATAAAGAACTTCTAGTTAGAACTAAGCAACAAGTTGAAGCCCTTGACAGAGCCTCACTATTGAATGAGGCCCCCAAGGCTAATTTGGGGGGACCGTCATTACCGTTCATTACGGGCTTTTCCACTCAACATTATCAGATCACGAGGATCTTGCGAAAACACTGGCACCTTCTAGAAAATGACAGGATCATTAAAACAATCTTGCCCCATAAACCACAGATTGTATTTAGGGGGGTCCCTTCGTTGCGGGACAGAATTGCCCCTAATGTTGTGGACCCACCCACTCAAAAGGTATCCTTCTTCCAGAATTTATCCGGTTACCACCAATGTCGAAGGTGTCAGATATGCTCACTCAACAGAAGCAAACAGAGAAAAACAGAATCCTTTGTATCCTCCAGTACCTCTAGGGTCCATAAGATCGAACCTTTTGTCACTTGTAGCACTAAAGGGGTGGTGTATTTATTGCAATGCCCTTGTGGGCTGCAATATATAGGCCGTACCAAACGCCCCATGCAGGTCCGCTTAGGAGAACACATTACTAATATCAAGAATGGATATCAATACCATTCGGTATCAAAACACTATGCTTTACATCACAATAGGAACCCTGCTAACACTCTATTTTTGGGGATAGATAGGTACAGTGCACACTGGAGGGGTGGATCCTTAGTCAGAGAATTATCTAGATTGGAAATGACTTGGATCCATCGTGTCCGGTGTTACACCCCTTATGGTTTGAATATAGACACTGATGTGAACGCCTTCATTGATAATGGTTGATTGTTCATGTGTGTAACCTTCATCTGAGATCATGGTGTCCGGAGGTGGGCTAATGAGGTATGGGAAAAGAAAAACTCCCCATAGCACATTCTTCCTTTTTTCTGTTTATTTATTTTTATTAATGAAATTTGGGACATGGAGGGCTGTGTTTTTTATAGAGCATCATTCTCTATGTTCATTTTACATTTGGACTTTCATAGGGCATTCTACAATCAAACTTCTCTTTGGATTCTATGCTCCATTGTTGCAGAGATGGACCAATATGTATAGGTACACACTGACGGTGTGATCGTCTTTAAGTTTTATTATTATTATTCATTTAATTTTTTATTAGAACACAAAGGGTTACTCTATACAAGAAAACCTTGGAACCTAAGGGTTAAATTTTCCTTGACTTGATGTTGCATTAGCTCACTAGGGTCCCCAGTGGCGAATCTTCCTAGTTTCAGCCCCAATTAATGATAATATCAGGCCACCTGGGCATTTTTACATAGATTTTTTTATTTAAATAGATGTTATTTATTTAACAGATAGTTTGTATTTTTGTTTTCATTTTTTGCTTATTATGCATCTAATATCAGATGCGGTATTTTCCGATCTGAATTTCTGCATCCCTTTGACATCCATTTTTTTGTGGTTTATACGTTGTTGGCAACAATGGAGCGTATAATCCTATTCGCCCTGTTATAACCCTTTTTGCCCGGGTTGTGACTGTATACATGGTAGTGAATCAACAACATACAGTTTCCGCTTGCCCCATACAAAGATGGCGGCAGCGGCCTCGGACGCCCTGATCACAGAAGGGGGCGTTCCTCTGCTTTGAGTTCCCATATAGGTGGTGTGTCAGCATGCTGCCCGTACCCCAGGAAGACGACAGATTTGTCGAAACGGCGTAGGGAGGAGCGGCGTGCTGACGTCACCACCATACCACGCTGAACCCGGAAGAAACGGGCAGCAGCTGAAGCCGGCCGGCGCTACATGTTTTTATAAGCGATCTTTACTGCACAAATTGTAAGTGCTTTTCTTTTATAAATTAAAGTGGATTTTAACTGTATTACGCTATGGAGCATTTCTTTCCTATTTATCCATGATCTGTGAGCGGATAAATCACGTTTGGATTGATTTCCTGGAGAGGTGGCTTCCGATCTGCGCACTGACAGAGACCCAGTGGCTGGGGGACACAGCCACATGTGTGCATGATCTCTGTGACAGGAGATCTTTGGATCTGGTAAGGGGCTTACCTTACTTGAGGTGGAGGATCTTCTCTCTATTTTAACATCACGCTCCCTACGGAGATAATCTTTATATCACTTGAAGGAAGGGTGTCTTTCTCCCTCTATCCAACCATTTTCTACACCCACAAGACCTACAGTTCATTTCAATCTATGACTAAATGGACTCTATTTAATCGTTTTTGTTTACTGAATGTTCCACTCATTTTTTTTGCATGCGATTCTTTTTTTTGCATGCGATTTATGTGCATTTTTTTTTGTTATGAAACAATTCACTTGTGTTCATTCATAATTATGGTATTTTCAGTTAATATGATCATGTATTTGCACTAGCAGCGCAGCCTTTAAATTGTATAGCTAGTAAGGTGGAGGTTGTTTCACATCTAAGGTTGCAGCAGCATTTTACATTTCAATTTTTGGTTTGAGATATTTGTCTTTTCATCACACACATGTGGGGATCATTTCCACTTATGGGATAGCGCAGTATTTTTTACGATATTTCAATCATTTGTTCAGACAGATTTCCGTTTCGAGCTGGTTTGCTCTCGCCCTTCCTCAGATCGGTCAGAACATATATAAAGATTTCACCATAATCATCTATTTTATATGTATTCACAACTGTCCTCACATGTGGAATCAATACATGGTTTAATTACTTTTCTATTCCAATTAAGTCCTTATTTTGAATACTTATTTCATACCATAGAAACAAAAAACGGTTAGTCAAACAGCTCTCATTCTCATTATTCCCTTGTTGATCATCCCATTATTAAACTGAAAAACATATATGTGTATAATGTGAAAATTTTATATAAATAAATAAAGATCCAAATCGACATTTAAACCATATGGAGCAATCATATTGAGAAAATTAATCCAGTGTACCTCTCTTCTCCTCAGGGCAAGTTCACGACCCCCCCCTCTTCTATTTCTTTCAATGCCTTCTAATACCATATATTTTAATTGTGAAACGCTATGTCCAAATTCCACAAAGTGTCAAGCAAGTGGCAGCTGTGTTAGTTTATCTCTGATTGAGTATTTATGTCTTGCGATTCTATCTTTTAATTTCTGTGTAGTTTCACCAATATAAACTAATCCATATGGACACTTAATGGCATACACCACAAACGATGATAGACATGTGTAGTGTCCCTTAATGGGAATATTAAAGCCTTTGTGGGGATGTGTAAAATGTTTGACTTTAATCATGGAATTACATTGAATACATGATAAAAAAGGATAAGATCCTAAATTTTTGGTCCCAAAAATGTTTTTTGGTACAATTATGGAAGGTTGATCCGATTTAATTATTCGGTCACATATCGTTCTGCCCTTCCTATACGATGACAAAAACTCCAAAATTCTTGAACCATAGGATAACTGGATCTAAGTAAGTTTCAATGTTTTTTAATTATTTTAGAAATTGTATATGAAAAGGGATGGTATTGCATAATGAAAGGAATTCTTTCAGTAGATTTTTTTGGGGTTCTAAGAATATCCAACTTGGACCGTTCTCTTTTAACCAGCGCTTCAAGATATCTTCTACTTGTAAGTTTTGCTTCCATTTCATCCAGTCTCTGATGACAGCGCAGCGGGCCGCTAACTATCAACTGAACCCTCATCAGCTGACTTTTTGGAATGGGATTAAATACATTAGAGGGATGGAAGCTATTAAAGTGCAACAATGGATTTCGATCAGTAGTTTTAATATAAAGATCACTCATGATTAGGGATGAGCTTCAAGTTCGAGTCAAACTCATGTTCGACTCGAACATCGACTGTTCGCCAGTTCGCCGAACAGTGAACAATTTGGGGTGTTCGCGGTAAATTCGAAAGCCGCGGAACACCCTTTAAAAGTCTATGGGAGAAATCAAAAGTGCTAATTTTAAAGGCTTATATGCATGGTATTGTCATAAAAAGTGTTTGTGGACCTGGGTCCTGCTCCAGGGGACATGTATCAATGCAAAAATAATTTTTAAAAACGGACGTTTTTTCGGGAGCAGTGATTTTAATAAAGCTTAAAGTGAAACAATAAAAGTGTAATATTCCTTTAAATTTCGTACCTGGGGGGTGTCTATAGTATGCCTGTAAAGGGGCACATGTTTCCCGTGTTTAGAACAGTCTGACAGCAAAATGACATTTCAAAGGAAAAAAGTCATTTAAAACTACTCGCAGCTAAAATGAATTGTCGGTCCGACAATACACATAAAGGTTCATTGATAAAAACGGCATGGGATTTCCCCACAGGGGAACCCCTGAACCAAATTTTTTTTAAAAATGGCGTGGGGGTCCCCCTAAATTCCATACCAGGCCCTTCAGGTCTGGTATGGATATTAAGGGGAACCCCATGCCAAAATTTAAAAAAAATGGCATGGGGGTCCCCCTCAAAATCCATACCAGACCCTTCAGGTCTGGTATAGATTTTAAGGGGAACCCCGCGCCAAAATAAAAAAAATGGTGTGGGGTCCCCCCAAAAATCCATACCAGACCCTTATCCGAGCACGCAACCTGGCATGCTGCAGGAAAAGAGGGGGACGAGAAAGCGCCCCCCTCCTGAACTGTACCAGGCCACATGCCCTCAACATTGGGAGGGTGCTTTGAGGTAGCCCCCAAAGCACCTTGTTCCCATGTTGATGTGGACAAGGGCCTCATCCCCACAAGCCTTGGCCAGTGGTTGTGGGGGTCTGTGGGCAGGGGGCTTATCGGAATCTGGAAGCCCCCTTTAACAAATCCAGATCCCGGCCCCCCCTGTGTGAATTGGTAATGGGGTACAAATGTACCCCTACCATTTCACGAAAAAAGTGTCAAAATGGTTAAAAAACACAAGAGACGGTTTTTGACAAGTCCTTTATTAATTTCTCCTTTCTGCTTCTTCATCCATCTTCTTTCTTCTGGTCTTCCTTCGGTGTTCTTCTTCTTCCTCCATCTTCTTCTTCTTTATCTCCTTCTTCTTCAAGAAAGCGACAGGGAAGTCCCGTGAATTCCTTGTGCGTCAGCGGGTGGCCCCGCCCTGCATTATATAAGAAATGTCAGAAGAAGCGAAGCGTCACACGGCTGAAGACTCCCACTGTGGCGGATCGTGCGGACAGAGCAGAGGAGAAGCCTGGAGGAAGGTGCAAGACGAGAAGAGCGGAGGAAGAAGAAGATGAAGAAGAAGAAGAAGAAGGAGGAAGAAGAACACCAGAAGAAAGGAGACGGAAGAAGAAGCGGAAAGAAGAAGAAATTAATGAAGGAGATGTCAAAAACCGTCTCTTGTGTTTTTTAACCATTTTGAAACATTTTTTGTGAAATGGTATGTGTACATTTGTACCCCACTACCAATTCACACGGGGGAAGTGGGATCTGGGGGTACCCATTGTTAAAGGGGGCTTCCAGATTCCGAGAAGCCCCCTGCCCGCAGACCCCCACAACCACCGGCCAAGGGTTGTGGGGATGAGGCCCTTGTCCTCATCAACATGGGGACAAGGTGCTTTGGGGGGCTACCTCAAAGCACCCTCCCAATGTTGAAGGCGTGTGGCCTGATACGGTTCATGAAGGGGGGTGCTCTCTCATCCCCCCTCTTTTCCTGCGGCCTGCCAGGTTTTGTGCTCGGATAAGGGTCTGGTATAGATTTTTCGGGGGACACCACGCCATTTTTTTTTATTTTGGCGCGGGGTTCCCCTTAAAATCCATACCAGACATGAAGGGTCTGGTGTGAATTTTGAGGGGGACCCCCACACCATTTTTTTTGTTTTGGCGCGGGGTTCCATTATTAAAGCATATAAAGCATGTAAGCATTATTAAAATCACTGCTCCCAAAAAAAGTCAATTTTTAAAAATTCTTTTTGCATTGATACATGTCCCCTGGGGCAGGACCCAGGTCCCCAAACACTTTTTATGACAATAACTTGCATATAAGCCTTTAAAATTAGCACTTTTGATTATTCATGTTCGTGTCCCATAGACTTTAACGGTGTTCGTGTGTTCGAACAAATTTTTTGCCTGTTCGCAAGTTTTGCTGCAAACCGAACCGGGGGGGGTGTTCGGCTCATCCCTACTCATGATCCTCATATTTTCGATCCTCAACATGTGTCAAGGAAAGAAATTTCAGTTTTACCTATTTCAATATAAAATTTGAGACCGGGGATCAAATAGTAAATATATCTATGAAATAGAAAAAGGGTTTCAAGGTCGCCTCCCCACACTGTGAAAATATTGTCCACAAATCTGTACCACCCCTGACAGTGTTTAAGGAACATATCATTAATAAATATATATGATGTCTCTATCATGTTCATAAATGAGTTTGCGTATGGGGGTGTGACATTAGAACCCATCGCTGCCCCTCTCAACTGTAAAAAATGAGTATCTTTGAAAAGGAAAAAATTTTCATCAAGCACAATTTTGAGGAGTAAATCAAGTAAAAACTCAACTTGTTGCTTTTTGTATATACCAGACTGGACCAACAACCGTCGACATGCCTCAATCCCTAATTCATGAGGGATTATTGTATACAAACTAGAGACGTGTCATGTAACTAAGATGGAATTGGCCGACAGCTTGATATTCTGAATTTTAGTTAAAAAATCAATAGTGTCTTTTATATATGATTTGGTGTGTAAAAGTAGCGGTGTTAAACATCTATCTAAATACGGAGCTAGCTAAAATTGTTACCGATTCCATCCCAGACACAATGGGACATTCCGGAGGATTGGTGGGATCCTTATGGATCTTTGGCAGAACATATATCACCGGTGTAGTCGGATGTTCAGAGGTTAAAAAGTCTTGTTGCAGCAGTCAAAACATCTTTAATCCTTTTTTGTACTTTAATCACTGGACATATGTCTAATTTCCTATAGGTACTAGTGTCCCCAAGTTGTTTCATCACTTCGGACTCATACTTCGAGGTGTCCATTACTACAATAGCTCCCCCCTTGTTGGCCGGTTTGATTGTTATATCACACTGGGCCGACTAGGAGTTCAATGCTACAATTTCATCCTTATCCAAATTGTTAGGTGTATGGTCCCTTTTGTTTTTACCACTTAAAATTTTTTTGTCATTATCCACCTTTTCAATGAACTCCTCAACCGCAGAGCACGAAGTAGGAGGTACTTTAACATTTTTTGGTTTTAAACCCACATTTTTAATAGATAACGGTAAGTATTCTTGACCCGTAACATTAAGTTGACTAGAAAAATATGCCTTAAACTAGGGTTGTCCCGATACCACTTTTTTAGGACCGAGTACAAGTACCGATACTTTTTTTCAAGTACTCGCCGATACCGATTACCGATACTTTTTTTTTTATGTCACGTGACAGGTTTTTTTTTGCTATTTTTTTTGGGGGGGGGGTGAACGTTGTATGTGTGTGTGTTTTTTTTTTTTTTTTTTTTACAATAATATTTTTTTATTCTTTATTGTTTTTTTTTTTTTTTTAATCAGCCCTTTTGGGGGGCTTTGGTGAGATATCAGGGGTCTTAACAGACCTCTGATATCTCCCCCTTGAGACAGAGAAAGAGACCGAGGATAGAGATTTCCCAGTCCCTTTCTCTGCATCCTCAGCTGCACTGAGAATGAATGGAGAGAAGACAGCGGCTTCTCTCCATTCATAAACTGACACATCGTAATCACAGGAGATTACAATGTTTCAGTTATGTGAATGGACAGAGTCAGCTGACTCTGTCCATACAGAAAGGAAGGAGGAGGGGGACGGAGGAACTGAGGGGGAGAACGGAGGGGACAGATAAGGAGAGAGGAAAGGAGGGGGACAAATAAGGAGAGAGGAACGAAGGGGACAGCGGAGAGGCACAGAGGAACGGAGGGGGCACGGAGGAGGATGCAGTGACAGTCAGCTGTGAGCGATCACCGCTGTATGTCACTAAAGCTGGTGAAAGCCGCTGGGGGAGAACCTTGTAACTCCCCCACGCGCCGATCACAGCTGTCCTCCAGGTATCGGGGGAAGCATCGGGAGTACAAGTACTTGGGCAAATGCTCGGTATCGGTGCCGATACCGATACTAGTATCGGTATCGGGACAACCCTACCTCTAACCTTAGTTGTCTATAAAACCTATAGAGATTCTGTTTCAAAACAAAATCATTCATTTTTTCTTTAGGACAAAAACCTAATCCCTTGTTTAACACATTCAATTCAGTCTTAGTTAAAGTAATTGAAGATATATTGTGTACCACATTATCCTTCACTGTCTCTGGCAATTTTGATGTCTGGTAGTCACACCTCTGGCTGTACTTTTTCTTTGATCTTCTACCTCCCCTCTTGGTCCAGACTCAGCCATAGTTGTAGGTAAAAACATAGTGGACACATTGGTTGGTGATCCGGTGGATGCGGCAGATGAAAATGAATTAGTAAACTGTTTCTGCTGTCCTTTTCTGTATGTTTTGGTGCTATACTAGTTAGGATCAGTCCAATTATAGACACGGTCATTATTATAGTCCTCACGGTCTCGTTCTAATTTTGTTCTTTTGCATAATTGGATGTTTCTACTGAAACCATCCAGTTTCTCATCATTCACCTTTTAAAATCTGATAATTCTTCTTGATTGGAGCATTGTTCCAGTTGCTTCTCCAACTCCAAAATCTCTTGTTGCACAGTAATTCTTTCTTGTTGTAAAAATTGTTTAAGATTTGTGCAAATTTGGTTTTAAAGTCCATATTTTGAGAAAATAACATCGGCATCAGTCGGACTCTTAATCCCCTCTGTATCATCTGCATTTTATAATATTCAGCCAATGTTACCTCATGTAGCTTCATTGTGATGGCTCTTTGGGTAAGCAATATCAAGCTGTTGGCCGATCCCATCTTAGTTACGTGGGACGTCTCTAGTTTGTATACAATAATCCCTCATGAATTAGGGATTGAGGCATGTCGACGGTTGTTGGTCCAGTCTGGTATACAAAAAGCAACATGTTGAGTTTTTACTTGATTTACTCAAAATTGTGCTTGATGAAAATGATTTCCTTTTCAAAGATACTCATTTTTTACAGTTGAGAGGGGCAGCGATGGGTTGATGTTGCACCCCCATACGCGAACTTGTTCATGAACATGATAGAGACATCATATATATTTATTAATGATATTTTCCTTAAACACTGTCAGGGGTGGTACAGATTTGTGTGTGTCACCTGCACTTTATTTTAGCTGTATCCACACGCACACCAATTGTGATTTTTCTCTCTATAGTTTTGTGGACTTTTAAGAGTTGAGCAGCACTGTTTATATGATTATGTCTATTTGAGGTTCTGATTTGAATTAGCCTTGAGTGTCTTCTAGCAGTCTACCTTTTTTGTGTCCTTTTTGGTCAGCGCTGATTATCTTTTCTGTTTTTTGAAATGGAAGTGAAACTTATAATTAGAAGATATCCTGAAGTGCTGGTTAAAAGAGAACGGTCCAAGTTGGATATTATTAGAACCCCAAAAAAATCTACTAAAGAATTCCTTTCGTTATGCATTACCATCCCTTTTCATATAC
The DNA here is from genome assembly GCA_037952925.1 of Lithobates clamitans. Classification (NCBI taxonomy): domain Eukaryota; kingdom Metazoa; phylum Chordata; class Amphibia; order Anura; family Ranidae; genus Lithobates; species Lithobates clamitans. The sequence continues at coordinate 1,308,813 of JBBGZY010000608.1, forward strand.
AATTTCTTAAATAATTAAAAAACATTGGAACTTACTTAGAACCAGTTATCTTATGGTTCAAGAATTTTGGAGTTTGCCTATGTCATCGTATAGGAAGGGCAGAACAATATGTGACCGATTAATTAAATTGGATAAACCTTCCATAATTGTACCAAAGACAATATATTTGGGACCAAAAAATTTAGGATCTTATCCTTGTTTATCATGTATTCAATGCAATTCCATGATTAAAGGCAAACATTTTACACATCCCCACAAAGGCTTTAATATTCCCATTAAGGGACACTACACATGTCAATCATCGTTTGTGGTGTATGCCATTAAGTGTCCATGTGGATTAGTTTATATTGGTGAAACTACACAGAAAGTAAAAGATAGAATCGCAAGACATAAATACTCAATCAGAGATAAACTAACACAGCTGCCACTTGCTCGACACCTTGTGGAATTTGGACATAGCGTTTCACAATTAAAATATATGGTATTAGAAGGCATTGAAGGAAATAGAAGAGGGAGGGATCGTGAACTTGCCCTTAGGAGAAGAGAGGTACACTGGATTAATTTTCTCAATACAATTGCTCCATATGGTTTAAATGTCGATTTGGATCTTTATTTATTTATATAAAATTTTCACATTATACATATATATGTTTTTCAGATTAATAATGGGATGATCAACAAGGGAATAATGAGAATGAGAGCTGTTTGACTAACCGTTTTTGTTTCTATGGTATGAAATTAGTATTCAAAATAAGGACTTAATTGGAATAGAAAAGTAATTAAACCATGTATTGAGTCCACATGTGATGACAATTGTGAATGCATATAAAATGAGTATGGTGAAATCTTTAGATATGTTCTGACTGATCTGAGGAAGGGCGTGAGCAAACCAGCCCAAAACGGAAATCTTTGTCTGAACAAATGATTGAAATATTTTTGTCTTGAATGACTTTGTTTACCATGTAATCTTTTTTGAAGAATTTAATGAAATAAAATAACAAATTTTAAGTGCAGCAACCTTTGAACTATATATATATATATATATATATATATATATATATATATATATATATATATATATATATATATAAAAATATATAAATATACTAGACTGCCTGCACTATTTATATAGTCTACACTGAATGCAGAATACATATATGCCTGCACTGTATATATAGTCTATACTACATTGTGTATATATATATATATATATATATATATATATATATATATATATATATATATATATATTGTGACAGTAGGAGATGCTGTCACTGTAAAATTGGTAGTTTGGGGGACATGGGGTGTGCACATTTGCTTGGTGCAAGACTGCAGAGCACAGGTGTGGACTGGAGAAGACTGCTTTCACAGCTTTCTCCAGGTTTTGGTATTCTATCATGGGGCTCTGTAGTTTGGAGATTCCACAGTGTCTTTGGTGGGACGGGATCTTCAACCCTGTGTCTAGACTTTGTAGATTACCAGCAGGGTGTGTGCTCAGGTGAGCACAGCCCTTATAATGAGAGTATGGGAAGACCTCTTGGCTCCCTGTTCGAGACTGCTCCACACCAAGAGACAGGTGGTCTCCAGGAGTCAGAGGGGCTGCAGGAGGCAGCCAGAACATGTGTGACTGCAAGAGGCAGTGAAAGGGCCTGAGGACTAAGACCAAAGCGCATCTGTGGGCGCTAAAGTAAATCCGTCTACACTGAAGGATCCAGTGCTCTCACAGCAGAGCTCACTGTGATTGGCCAAAGCATGCAGGTCAGGTGCATGCTTTGGCCAATCATCAGACATCAATGCAGTGCATTATGGGGTGTTCCGCGGCGTGCAAATTTGCCCCAAACGCCCCATAATGTTCGGAACTCTGCAAACTGGCGAACCGCGGGACCATCCCTAGTACGGAGGAAGAATTTATGTTCCTCCTGCTGCAGTTGCTGAAGTACTACAATATTGCCATGACATTTCCATAGGGGGTCATGGAGGGATACATAAGACATGAACTGATTCAAAGAACCTTCTGGTGGCCTTCCTTATTAAAAGATGTGACATCTTGAGTTTCTACCTGTTCTGTTTGTATTCATGCTAAAGACAGCCACAATCTCCCTCAATGTCTTCTTTTGCCTTTGCCTGTTCCTTCCAGGCCCTCGACTGACATTTCAATGGATTTTTTTTGTTGAGTTACCCTTGGAACATGGTTACAATACAATAGTGGTAATAGTGGATCGTTTTAGTAAAATGTCTCATTTCATGAGAATCTACCTACTGCCAGTCATATGGTCACTTTATTCATACAAGAAGTGTTTCGTCTTCATGGTTTACCAGAATCCATTGTTACAAACTCAATTTGCATCAAAATTCTGGGCTGCCTTCTGTAGAGGTCTTCATACCCAAGGCTCCTTGTTAACCACTTTTCATCCTCAATCAAATGGCCAAACAGAGCGTACTAACCAAACCTTAGAACACCTGCAATGTTATACAACCTATCTTTAAGACAATCTTCAAGACAATTAGGATTCATATCTGTCTTTAGCTGAATTTGCATACAATAATCAATTCCACAGTTCCATTAACTCCTCTCCATTCTATACTAATTATGGCTATCTAACTATATTGCCTGGATCCCCAGTTGCTGATACTGTACCTGCTGCTAATAAACGTTTGGAAGAAATTGTGAAGAACTTTTCAGTACTAAAGAAAACCATAACTTGTGCCCAGATTAGGTATAAGGCCTATGCGGACATACACTGTGATCCTGCCCCCAGTACCAACCAGGTGTGTGAGAATGGTTGTCCACCTTTGTTCCTAAAACTGAAATGTCCTACCCAAAAATTAGGACCAAAATAGGACACATTTACTATTGAATGTGTCATTTCTCCTGCTGCAATGAAATTGAGTCTGCCTGATTCCTATAAGGTTCATCCTGTTTTTCATACTTCTCTGTTGAAGCCTGCTGTCCCAGATCCTTGTTCCTCTTGCTCCCTACCTACTGCTGATCCTATTGTAAATGGAGAAGTAGAATATGAAGTTGAGAACATCTTAGATGCTAGATTATGCCATGGTCATCTGGAATATTTTATTCACGGGAAAGGCTATAGTGTTGAAGATCGTTCCTGGGTTCCTGCCGCTGATGTGCATGCTCCTGCACTTGTGCACTCTTTCCATAGATGTCATCCTGGCTGTGGTGTCCTTTTGCGCTCCTGGAGGACATGCCTTATGAGGGGGCACTGTCACAATCCACAACCTACCTGTACCAACTGCAGGGGTCCTTTCACTCGCAGCATGCCAGGCTTTGGCACTCTTGTTGGTTGCCTGTGTCCTATGGCACCCCCGTGTGAGGATGGCGAGACCTCTATCACATGTCAGATGGCATCCTCACATCAAAATTGCAGTACTGAAGTGCTTCCTGTTATAGACTTCTCACATCTCAGCCCCTGTATACGTGACTGAAGATGTATTTTCCTCCACCCTGCAGGGTGTGGAAGTAAGATTAGCGGCTTTAATCGCATCCTCCATTCAAATGGATAGGAAGCGTGCTTGATCCCCCTCCCCCACTTTAGACCCTTTGCAAAGGGAACAGTGGGCACAGGATGAGGTGTTACCCTCAGGCGATCAGGGGGAAAGACAAACCAATGATTCCTCTGTGGAGGAAACAACAGTGGATGAACCTTTTTCAGCCTCACAATCTGAGAAATTGCTGATACAATCTCTTACGGAGATGGTTCGTTCTACTTTTATGCTACCCCTAAGGGAGTCTGCTGAAAGCTCGATTTCTTCCTTCGGTTCCTTAAAACCTTCACAGCCTTTGCATGCGCTTTCTGTTCATGCATTACTAGAACAGCTTATTTATGTGAATGGGATCACCTGGAAAAGCATTTTCTCCCTCCAAAGAGATTTTCAATTCTCTATTCCATGGAGGAGAAATTCACCAAAAATGGAAGGTACCAGCAGTTGGCGCAGCAATTTCCAGTGTGCATAAAAGTATACCTTGTCCAGTAGACAATGCACAAATGCTTAAGGATCCAACAGATAAAAGGTTGGAATTCCTGCTAAAATCCTCTTTTTCATTAGAGGGTGCCGTTACTCAGCCTCCAGTCGCTGCAATAGGCATCTGTCAATCCCTAAAGGGCCAATTTAGAGAGGCCCTTAAAGAGGTTCTTGCACAGCAAGCCCAGGAATTGGCCGAACTACCAAAAGCATTATGCTTTGCCATAGATGCCATTAAAGATTCTATTCACCAGGCATCCCGCCTTACTCTTATGCTAGTACATATGCGTTGAATCCTGTGATTGTATTTGGGACAAATACATCCAAACAAGTTCTAGTGGGAAAAGTACTCTTTTGCTAGTCAAAAGAAAGTATAAACTCCCTACATTTAAATGGCTCTTTCTCCTGCGCCAGGGGCTTCCGCCTCTAGGCAGTGGTGACGGCCTCCACCGTCAGACTCTAGAGGAAAACCTCAGTGTCATGCCCATGCTCAAAAGAAGTCCTGGGGCCAGAAACCTGCAAAGCATAATCCTAAATCCTCATCATGAAGAGGCCCCCCCCCCCTCGCCAGGGTGGGGGGAAGACTTCTGCAGTTTTTAGAAGTCTGGCAAGAGGAAATTCAGGACAGATGGGTCATCTCCACGGTAACTCTGGGTACAAGCTGGAATTTCGGGACTTTTCACCTTCTCGTTTCCTGAGGTCAAACGTTCCCAAAGATCCAGAGAATAGGCAATCTCTGGTTCAGGCACTAGACCGCTTAATGGCTATGGGGTGATCATGCAGATCACCACAGAAGAGCAAGTTTTGAGGTTTTATTCAAACATCTTCACAGTACAAAAACCGAATGGAGATGTCAGACCCATTCTAGATCTAAAGAATCTAAATCAGTTCCTGAAGATCCGCTTCTTTCGCATGGAGACGATCAGGTCAGTGGTTTCTATCCTACTAGGAGAAGAACTTCTGGCGTCTATCGACATCAGGGATGCATATCTGCATGTTCCTATATTTCCTGCTCACCAAAGGTTTCTGCGGTTCGAGGTAGAACAGCAGCATTTCCAGTTTGAAGCCTTGCCCTTTGGGCTAGCTACAGCACCCTGGGTGTTTACAAAAGTCTTGGCTTCACCTCTAGCCAGGTTAAGGGTGCAGGGCATAACAGTCTTGGTGTACTTAGACGATCTACTGCTAATAGACCAGTTGGTGGCTCATTTAGAGCAAAGCGTGCGCATTACAACCTAATTACCTGGAAAGTTTGGGTTGGATTCTCAACCTAGAGAAATCTTCCTTAAAACCGATAAAAAGGCTGGAGTACCTGGGTCTGATCATAGACACAGCCTAGAAAAAAAGTGTTCTTGACTCAGGCAAATATCAACTCCAAAAGAGAGCTGGTGCGGATAGTCAGGTCAAAAGGCGATCCCTCTATTCGCCTTTGCATGAGGTTGCTAAGAAACATGGTGGCTTCATTCGAAGCGGTTCCCTATGCCCAGTTCCATTCAAGGCTGTTGCAAAACAGTATCCTCTCTACTTGGAACAAAACAATTCAAGCTTTAGACTTGCCAAGACACTTCCGTATCATCCGTATTCTCCCACAGCCATATCACCTTTAAACCCCCCCAACCCCCCCTGTTGTAAACACCATACACACAACCTCCTTTCCCTACAGTTACCCCACCTTTAACATTGCCATCCGACTATATCATAGTCTAATTACCACCTGCCCCCGTACTTCTTCACTATACTCTATAATTAATCCGCTGCATATGTGCATGCATGCATGTGCACATGCATATGTACTTGCACTCATGCATTTTTGCCGCTTGCTGCATGCGTTCCCACATGCTTTATACCCTCCGCATTTCTCACTTAATTCTCATCATCCTTGCCATTTATATTCCTTACCATATTTATTTCCCCATAATATTCCCTCCATGCATTTATCATTTATTCCTTCCACTCATTTATATTTTTCACCCATCTGTCACCTATAATCTATTAACTATTACATTTTTTCCATTATCTCCCACTGCACATACATTTATTTATTTATTTATTTTTTACATTTTTTACACCTTTTCATATATATGTATGTATGTGTGTGTGTGTATATATATATATATATATATATATATATATATATATATATATATATATATATATATATATATATATATATATATATATTCCTCTGGTTTTTTTTTATTTTTTATTTATTTATTTGTAATTATTATTACTTTATTATTTTTTATTTTTGCATTTTTTACTTTGTAAATACTTTTTTAATCCTATTTTTCTATATATTTTTTTCATATATTCTAATATATTTTTTAATAATTTTTTTTTCTTATTATTTATTTTTTATTTATTTGCACAACCATCCCTTATCCTTCAGTTTTCTCACGTACTTTCCTGCATTACTGTTCTTTCTTTCATTATTTTTTCCATTCTCATCATTACTTTTCCCCCCCTCCCCCTTCACCTCTTTTTTCCCACCCTGCCATACAATCCGCTTTTACACTCCCTTGCGAGCCACATGATCATTCCATTTGTCTACCTCATCACAACTCCCTTTGCCTTACTATGATTGCACCAGCCTGCGTGTGTCTGACACACACACCAATGCTGCTTGACAGATCAATCCAACTCTGCACCCCGCCCCTTCCCCCTCCCCTTTTCCCTATATAATCAGGACTTGTCATGGCCGTCATACACGCCTGATAAAGGAGCACGCATGCTCCGAACGCGAGCGCTACGGCCACGCCCCCCGGCTCTCCAGCATCTGTCATCTCCACCCACGGACCAGCTGACGCACTGTCTGACGGAACTACATACCTTGGAGCTTCGGACACCACCGGAAGCGGCCGGGGAATGACTCCTCCACAGCCCAGCGGTCCACCGGATGTGATCTCATGATGTTAAAGAGTAACACTAGAAAACAAAATAAGTGCAGCGCTAAAACTAAATTTGAGTTGTATATCATACTAAAAACCATAAAGAAGTGATTGATCCACCAAAAATAAATGAAGAGAAATATAAAAAACAGAGAACAAGTCTCCCATAGAAGACAGAGACAGATGTCTCACCTTATACCACAAGTGAAAAAAAATAAAGTGATAAATTAAGTCCTAATTATAAATGTTGCAAAAACTCAAAAAAAGTCCATAAGTAAAGTGAGTTGATGACCAAAGTGCATATAATCAGAAGAGATGTGACATAGGTGAATCCAGCATCCAAAGTGATTCGCACCCAAGTGAGGTATGAGGCTCCTTACCAGCTCGAGGTGACCACCATAACAGTGGTCTCACCAGGCATTTGGGAAATTATCAGGTCACCCACAAACCTATGCCGATCTTTCCAGTAGTAAATGTGGTACTCAGAAGACTCCTCTGCTGCCACTTCCAGCAACGTCTCCTCACAACTTCCTCCTGATATACAACTCAAAGATCGCCATAGGTTTGTGGGTGACCTGATAATTTCCCAAATGCCTGGTGAGACCACTGTTATGGTGGTCACCTCGAGCTGGTAAGGAGCCTCATACCTCACTTGGGTGCGAATCACTTTGGATGCTGGATTCACCTATGTCACATCTCTTCTGATTATATGCACTTTGGTCATCAACTCACTTTACTTATGGACTTTTTTTGAGTTTTTGCAACATTTATAATTGGGACTTAATTTATCACTTTATTTTTTTTCACTTGTGGTATAAGGTGAGACATCTGTCTCTGTCTTCTATGGGAGACTTGTTCTCTGTTTTTCATATTTCTCTTCATTTATTTTTGGTGGATCAATCACTTCTTTATGGTTATTTTTTAGTATGATATACAACTCAAATTTAGTTTTAGCGCTGCACTTATTTTGTTTTCTGATGTTTTGGAGTTTAGTATTATGCCCCGTACACACGGTCGGACATTGATCGGACATTCCGACAACAAAATCCTCTGATTTTTTCCTACGGATGTTGGCTCAAACTTGTTTTGCCTACACACGGTCGCACAAAGTTGTCGGAATTTCCGATCGCCAAGAACGCGGTGACATCAATCACGTACGACGAGACTAGAAAAGGCCGGTTCAGAATCAAGCGCGGCACCCTTTGGGCTCCTTTTGCTAATCTCGTGTTAGTAAAAGTTTGGTGAGAGACGATTCGCGCTTTTTCAGACTCGTGGCTTTCAGATCGTTTTCTGCCATTCAGTTTGTGCTTGTGGGTTTGTATCTGCTCTTCAGTGCGTGCAGTCAGTTCGTATCGGAGTTTTCTGTGCGATCTTGTCCGCTCGTTGCTGTTTTTTAGGTCGCTCTTCACAGGCCTTGCTGTTCTTCAGTGCGTTCTGTTACTTCGTTCTGAGCAGCCGACCGTTTTCTAGCCATGTTTCGTATGCGTACTCCTCGTAGAGTTCGTGCTGTGCGGGGGCTTGGTGTTGGGGTCCTGACCTTGACACAAGTCCAGTCCATGAACAGGGCGAGGAGGAGTTCATGGACCAAGAATTGGTTGCTTCAGCGTGACCAGTTCTGTCATATGCCTTTGCTCCGTGAGATCCGTGAGAATAATCCTGGTGATTTCAGGAATTTTCTCAGGATGACGGACCCCGTATTTCACCGTTTGTTGGCTTCGCTGACCCCCTATATCAGCAGGCAGGATACCTGCATGAGGCAAGCCATCACTCCGGAGCAGAGGTTGGTTGCTACCTTGCGGTATTTGGCCACAGGGAGAAGCCTGCAGGACCTCAAGTTCTCGACAGGCATCTCCCCCCAGGCTCTTCTTTGTGGAAATTTACTGCTTGTGTTTGTTTTAGCTGACCCTGACAGAAATGTGTGGAGTGCAGAAAATGTCGTGATTGTGTAACCTTATACAAAGCACTGTTGGCTGTTATTTACTAAATGCAAAGACACTTTTCACTACAAGTGCACTTGCAACTGCACTGAAACTGCACTTGTAGTGCAAAGTGGATTTGCCCTTAGGAAATTACCCCCATTTTCTCATAAAACAACAATTACATCACCCCAAAAGTGTTGTAGCATTGAGACAATAATCCACACATTCTTGATGAGCAATCTTTTTAATACCAGCACAATCACATGTGCATTTACCAAAGGTTTTTCTGACAAACCAACATGTTTGTTGTATAACATATTTTGTGGTGTCATTATCCAAAATCAAAATGTACATTTTATAGAAAACAGGCCTGTGTAAAACCAACAAGAAAGACACAAATCTTGATCTTACAAAGTTCACATTTGGTAGAACTTGAAGGCAATATCAGACATGAGTATTTAGGAACTGTGTTTGATATTGCGTTCAGATGGGGGGAAATCACCCCTGGAAAAGCCAAATTTGGAAGATGCACACAAATTTCACAATGTCAACATGTGCTAGCTGCCATCAGGGGGGATCAAGGGACGTGTTTTGGGGGAGAAAGCCCTTCCTCACCGCTACTTTATTATTGAGGAAGGGGTTGCACCCCCAAAACGCGTCCATTGATCTCCCGTGATGGCAGATAGCACATGTTGGCACACTGTGTGCATCCTCCAAATTTGGCTTTGGGAAAAATCACAAAAACATTTCGCACATTGTAGCACACAAAAGAAGAAAGTAATTTTGAGGGGCTTTAAACTCTCCCCAAAACATCAATGATGTTTTTATATTTTGGAATAACATCATTGATGTTTTGCTGGATGTTTTCCAATTGTAAATTACACCCCATGATCTCCCCGATCAGGATCTGGGCACTTTCGGATGTGAAAGGATCTGGATCGACAACCTCACGATCACCTAAAAAGAAAGGAAAACCAAAATAAATTAGGTCTAAAAAAAATGCCGCCATCCATCTCTTATCTGAGCCTGTGGTCGCAGACACTCACCTGTTGTGGTGACTAGTTCCACCACGTCTTCTTCCTCCTGCTCATCTTGTGTTGGGTGGATTTTCCCTTCTTCCAGAGGGGGGGGGGCTCTGGTCTCCTCGGATGAGGGGTGTCCTCCGAGTCTTTTCTCCCCTATGTAAAACAAAAATGGTATACTTAGCCCACAGATATTTAATGTCAGAACTATAAAGATAAAACATTGCTTGGAAGTGGGGTACAATTATCTATTTTAGCAGAGTTCCAAGATGTAGCTTTTTTAGTGTCCTTTGTCAACCTGCAATACTTTACCTGTTTGGTACAAGCTTCACAGATGGAGACCCCCCTATAGTATACACTGGAGCACCTGTGTGGCCCCCCTAATAAAAAGGGTGTTCTGGGGTCCCACACTAGTGCTCCAGTGTCCAGATGTGAAAACAGCTGCTCAGTGTCCTCTCCTTACACAGAATCTAGTTTGCATTTCATTCTAGTAACAAAGCCATCTACACAACCCAATTCTTTGAAGACAAGTATAGGGCGTCAAAATGGTGGCCAAATGCATATGGGCTAAACAATGGTATTTTATATTTGCAACGAAAAATGTGTGATCCGAACGAATAATGTGCCCATAAACATGAAAGTTGCCATTTTAAACTGTACAACAGTTCCTAAAAGCACATGGAGCAGCACGAACGTAATAAACACAAGAACAATAGGAACACAGCACAACTACTTACTTTTTTGCAGCACTCTCCAGATCTTTCTGTACTGCTCATGTTCTCGTAATTTCAGGTCCGACCATCGCTTCCTGAGCTGATCTTTCGATCGTCGTACCCCGAATTTCCGTTGCAGACTCCTGACCACATTCGCCATGATCTTGGCCTTTCGGACATTGTGGTTGGGGTAAGGCCCATACTTTCCATCATAGTCGGCCCTCTTCAGGATGTCCACCATCTCCAACATCTCCCCAAAGGACATATTTGAGTCCTTCAATCTCCTTCTGGATCGGGACATTTCAGGCTCCAGCCTTTCCTCCTCCTCCTCGTTGCTGTACTTAGCACTATCCTGCTGTCTCTCCGCCATGTGCTCTTCCTCCACTGCGCCAAACGAAAAGGGGCGGGGAATAGAATAGAAAGAACGTCAGGGGCGGGCGGAGTTATACGCATGCGCAGTGTGTATAAATTGTAACGCGCGCGTCTTACGTACGATCTGTGAGCGAAGGAAGGAGCATCGGAGACGCCGATCGTGCTAACGAAGGTAGGATCTAAACTTGGGCCTATACTGCTTCGAAATTGAAGCCTATATTGTAACAAGATTAGGGGAGTTTGGCCTGACATTAGGGTTTGTCTTGTGTTGTGTCTTGCAGAGAAAATGGATGGGTTCAACGACCACAATTTCCTGCCCCTGTTTATTGACAAGTACAGGGAGCTGCCCTGTCTGTGGCAGGTAAGACACCCCCACTATAATCACAAACAGAAGAGGCAGGCAGCGCTGGAGAAACTGCTGGAGTTGGTGAAGCCGGTGGTCCCCACAGCAACCATCCCCTATTTAAAAGCTAAAATTGGGGGCCTGAGGAGCACATATCTTAGGGAGCGCAAGAAGGTCACAGATTCCCAGAGGTCCGGAGCTGCAGCAGATGACGTTTATGTCCCCAGGCTGTGGTACTATGAGAGACTGCGATTTCTGTCAGACCACACTGAAGTCAGGGAATCCCTCTCTACTCTTCCTTCCACTCTTCCTTCCATCCCAGCTGAGGCTTCTGATGTCCAACCTGGGCCTTCCAGCCAGGAAGAAGTGGAGGAGCCCAGCTGGAGTCAGGTATAGCATTCTTCTACTGATTTCTGGGCAATAAAGAAATTATGTTTACTAGATGTTATTATTGATCACTAATTGCTGCTTAAAAAAAGTGTTTTACATATCAATAGACAGTAGTGGGCAAAAATAATTGGGACAAGAATGCAAAATGCTGGGCTCAGAATGATAGTCTGTTATATTTGTTAACATTGAATTTGCAGCAGTCAGGAGGTGAAAATTGTGTGTGATTGATGAAAACAATACTAAAACTATGTCCCTTTTTCATACACAGGAAGACCTCAGCCAGGAGGAGGCTGTGGAATGTGGCAGTCAGGAGGAGGCGGGGATTAGTGGCAGCCAGGAGGAGGCGGGGATTAGTGGCAGCCAGGAGGAGGCGGGGCTAAGTGGCAGCCAAGAGAAGCCTGGGACAAGTCGCAGCCTGACTGAGTCTCAGGTCCCTCCCCTCCGCCTGCCATATAAAAGGGTCAGGAAGGCCACTCCCAGTCCTGTGCAGGATTCAGCATACAGGCTGATCCAGGAGGCTTCGGCATCCCTCAGAGCCTTCTCCAGTCCTGAAGAGGCCTTTGCCTGCATGGCTGGCACCAAATTGCTGGGCATGCAGGAGGGCCAACGCAAGATCTCTGAGGACCTGATTTATAAAGTCCTTCGTAAGGGGGAGAGTGGGGAACTGACACCCAAGACGGATGTCATGGAGAGGGACGATCCTCCTCCTCCTCCTCCTCCTCCTGCTGCCACAACTCCACCACCACAGCCAAAGGCTGGAAGGAAGCGTGGAAAGAAGACCTGAGAGTGATGACCTGGGTTCAGTCTGGTCTGACAGAAGATGCAGTCTCTCGTATGACCACAGCCTGGGGACACAGATGTCATCTGCTGCTTTCCGGATCTCTGGGACTTCTGGACCAGACTGCCCTCCCTTAGATATGGACTCCTCAGGCCACCAATTTTGCTTTTAAATAATTGATGTCTGCCCTGGGAGTCCAAGGCTTCGCCCACTTCTGCAGTTTCTCCAGCATTGCCTCCCTCTTTGTTTATAGTTGTGACCCCTTAATAAAATATTTTTAGGTAAATTCTACTCTCCTGTGTGTGTTTTCATCCAAAAAGGACAGTTTGTTGGTGAGTATTCAGGTACATTTCTAAAGTACAATGTGAAATTAACAAGGGACAACAACACCAAACAATCTCCTCCTACAGATTAAATAGAACAACATATCAATGGTGTTGTGGGAACTTGTCACAAAAAACACACAAACATTTTCGGGAGTACAAATCAAAATCAAAAAAAAAAATAAAAATATGTTGTCAGATATGAGAAATCAAAATATATTGAGGGAATCCCGATAAATAGTAACGAAAGAAGTTTGTGAGAAGTGTGTGTGAATATGAGCATCAAAACGACTTAATTGTTGTCACATTATAAAGAAGAAGAGAGTGCGCTGTATTAAACCATTTTTTACATTGCAGCGTGACGAAAGTGCTTTATCCATTACGAACGCTAAGTTTACCAGAACGAGCTGTCCCGTGTCGGAATTTCTTCTGAGCATGCGTGGCACTTTGTGCGTCGGAACAGGCCACACACGGTCGGAATTGACGCGATCGGATTTTGTTGTCGGAAAATGTTATCTCCTGCTGTCCAACTTTGTGTGTCGGAAAATCCGATGGAAAATGTCCGATGGCACCCACACACGGTCGGAATTTCCGACAACACGCTCCGATCGGACATTGTCCATCGGAAAATCCAACCGTGTGTACGGGGCATTAGACTTTTAGTGCTGGCGGCTTTTACAATTCACTTATCAATATACACTTTTCTAGCGCAGCGTTAACCCTTTCCTTGGGTTTTTATTTTAAAGAGTAACACTACATGCCTGTTTTTATCAGCCTAAATGTGAGTGCATATTTTAAACATTATTAAAGTCTTTTATACACACTACTACCCTCAGAGCGGTACTGCTCTTTTTTTCTACGGGTCCATGGTCCCTCCCACTACGGCCAGACCTACTCTCACAGGGGCCAATATTCCATCCTACCTTACGGTCTCTAAATTTAATGGTTTGGCTATTGAAACCCACATTCTGAAGAAACGTGGGCTTTCTGGGTCAGTTATCTCTACCCTGATTATCGCAAGGAAGCCAGCTTCCAAAACTATATATTATAGGGTCTGGAGGGCTTATGTTTCCTGGTGTGAATCCAAGGGCTGGCACCCTCGGAGATATATCATAGGCAGAATTCTTGCCTTTCTACAATTAGGAGTAGAGATAAAATTTGCCTTGCGTACTATTAAAGGCCAATTCTCAGCTTTATCGGTCTTATTTCAAAGACCGCTTGCTACACATTCTTTAGTCCGGGGTTTTATGCAAAGGGTGATGCGGCTTAATCCGCCAGTCAAACATCCTTTGAACCTTTGGGACTTGAACTTAGTTTTGTCAGTGTTACAAACACAACCATTTGAACTGATACAGCAAATTCCATTGGTTGCTATATCCTCAGCAAGGAGGGTTTCAGAATTGGCTGCTCTTTCTTGTAAAGAGCCTGTGACAGACTCACCCGGGACAGAGGCTATTGGAGGGAACTGAACGCAAGCCTCTTGCCCACCGATTATGGGCCCTAGCATTTGGGGGAATGGTGCTCTCTGTGAGCTGTATGCTTGGGGACCCTGGGGTTGGTGTTACTTTGGATTCATCTCCATGTCCCCCCCAAAACACACAGACTCTGGGAACCCTTTATATGCCATATTAGAATGATAAGACTGAATTATACTGTTGGGACACATCCTGTGAGGAGATGCTAATGTCATCAACTCCACTCACCTGTCTGATGTCAGCTATAATGTGTTTAATGTAAATAAGTTTAGTCTAGGTTCTAAGGGTATACAACTCATTGTTGTTTGTTCTAATTAACCCTGTGTTGATGTTTATGGTAATGTATGTTAATTGAGTGAGCTGATCACATTAGCCACCAGCACTGGCTAGGAGACGAATGGTCTAGGCTGAGGAGGGGGGAGATTGTTGTTTGTATTGTTAATTGTAATTAGCTCCAGCTATTGTGTTTATACTACTATGTGAAGCTCGGTGCCCACAAGTCTGTCATCTGGTCTGGGTAAATGTTTTAGTAAATTAGCTCATGTTAATTAGGTTAGCCTTGAGTCAGCCTGCTGTATAAATGTGTGTGAGATCTCAAATAAAGAGTTAGTTCTGATGTACTCCAAGACTGGTGTTGTCTAGTTCTTGGGGGTTCCTATAGCCAGATCCATTGGACTCGTGTTCCAGAACTTAGGAAGCAGTATACTGACGGAAGCACTCAAGCGGAGTGTGGGACGTTCCGTGACATTGGTGGCAAGCAGCGGTAAAGCTTCCGGCAGTCTGGGAAATCTAAACCTCCACCTGGATCCAAGATCAGGATAGCAGACTTCAGTCACCCCAGTGGAGATATGGACCTGGCATCAGAGTTCCCGGGGCTGCTGCGGATCATCCTTTCAACATACACCAGGACTGTGTCTGAGGACGAATACTTGGAGCTTAGGCAGCAAATTCGGGTGGAGCTCTGGATTGCAGCCCTCCAGCTCGCTGGTATAAAACAGGGCAAGTGCTTTCCAAACCAAGAGCAACGGGCCAGTGACCAACGGGCATTGCGAATGGCATTCCTGGGAGAGCGGCCCCAGGAGCAATGGGTGACTGAGTTGGACAGGCTGGTCCAGCAGGAGATAGAGCTGGACAATCGTTATCGGGCTCTGCAATGGCACGCAGAGGAGGGATATTTAGGGGAGACAACAGAATGCTCTCCGGAGAGATATGACTTTGGCGGCCCTGGATTGCTGTGGGAGAGCCTTACAGAACATTTTATGTTTGGCGATGAAGGGGAACCTGACCTTGAGGACCTGAGAGAATATAGAGAGTCTATGCTTGGTCTTGCAGGGGTCTCAGAGCTCAAACCTGATCTGGACGATTTGCTAAAGAAAGAACAGCATCCGGAAAGGGCATACAGGAAACTGCTAGAACAAGTTCAGCAGCATGCCAGAGAATCGGCAGTGGAAAATCCGGAGATTGCCATCCCCAAACCTGAAGTGCTGACAACAGGGCAGAGCTCTGCTAACCTCTGCCCAGAAATGATAGCATCTTCTGGGTTCCATGGACAGGAGATGGTGAACCTATATCCCCAGACATCAGTTGCAGAGACATGGGATTTGATAGACTTTTCTGCTGAGGAAGAACAACCTGATGAGCCTCCAGCAGAAGAGCTGCTATCAGGGCCAAAGTTCACTGTGCTCTGCCCAGCACCAACAGTGGCTTCGGCCTTCTTGAGAGAAGAGGTAGTCGGCCTTTCTCCCACAACATTGACAGGGACATGTGATTTTCTGCCAGCAGCATCTATGGAGTTAAAACAAACTTCTCCAGCTGAAGATCTGGTAACTGAACAGAGGGTCCAAGACCTCTGTCCCACACTTTTACCAATTCCAGAGACTGGGGATTTAATAGACATTTCTGTAGAGGAGGAACCACCTGGCAAACCCCCAGCAGAAGTGCTGGCAACCGGACAGAGGGTCCAAGACCTCTGCCCCACACCTGCAGCAATTGTGGAGGCTCAGGGTGAGAAGGTGGCAATCACTTCCCAGCAGCAGATACAGGGGGAGAAGGGAGAGGAGGTGTGTGTTGTCCCTCCCCAACAGTTGGCCAGGGTGGAGGAAGCGGGCTTTCCTCCCCAGCAAAGATCCGTGCACCTGGGAGACAGTACCATCGACATGTCGTCCCAGCAGCCAGATGAGGGAATGGAAAAGGAAGCAGCCGGCTCCCTTTTCCAATGGCAACTACACAGTTTGGGAGTGGAGGAAGCCAGCCTCCTGCCCCAACGGTTAGCTGGAGTGGAGGATGCGGAGTCCCCAGCAGAAGTGCTGGCAACAGAGCAGAGTGCTACCAACCTCTTCCCAGCACCGGCAACAACTGTGGAGTTCCAGGGAGCCGGGGCAGTTGGCCCCTCTCTCCGATGACAAGCTGATGTAGTGGAGCTGCTACTCCCAGCTGAATCGCTGGCAACAGGGCAGAGCGCCGCTGGCCTCTGCCTAGCACCTAGTGTCTCTCTACAGCTTCAGGAAGCTGGGGTGATCGGCCCCTCTGCCCAGCAGTAGACCGAGCCCAGGAATGTTAAAAATAATCCAGCTGAAGCCCTGGCAGCCAGACAGAGAGTAAATGACCTCTGCCCCACACCTACTGAGGTCAACCTATTCCTTGCAGCCAAGAAAGGAGATCATACGGGAAGACTATGTGAGTTCACTCTGCCTGACTAACGCATGTCCAGACCAGGTGGTGGTCTGGGACCTTGTTAGTCAACCTTTGATGGGGGAGAAATGTGACAGACTCACCCGTATTGGAGGGGACTGAACGCAAGCCTCTTGCCCACCGATTATGGGCCCTAGCATTTGGGGGAATGGTGCTCTCTGTGATCTGTATGCCTGGGGACCCTGGGGTTGGTGTTACTTTGGATTCAGCTCCATGTCCCCCCAAAACACACAGACTCTGGGAACCCTTTATATGCCATATTAGAATGATAAGACTGAATTATACTGTTGGGACACATCCTGTGAGGAGATGCTAATGTCATCAACTCCACTCACCTGTCTGATGTCAGCTATAATGTGTTTAATGTAAATAAGTTTAGTCTAGGTTCTAAGGGTATTCAACTCATTGTTGTTTGTTCTAATTAACCCTGTGTTGATGTTTATGGTAATGTATGTTAATTGAATGAGCTGATCACATTAGCCACCAGCACTGGCTAGGAGACGAATGGTCTAGGCTGAGGAGGGGGGAGATTGTTGTTTGTATTGTTAATTGTAATTAGCTCCAGCTATTGTGTTTATACTACTGTGTGATGCTCGGTGCCCACAAGTCTGTCATCTGGTCTGGGTAAATGTTTTAGTAAATTAGCTCATGTTAATTAGGTTAGCCTTGAGTCAGCCTGCTGTATAAATGTGTGTGAGATCTCAAATAAAGAGTTAGTTCTGATGTACTCCAAGACTGGTGTTGTCTAGTTCTTGGGGGTTCCTATAACCAGATCCATTGGACTCGTGTTCCAGAACTTAGGAAGCAGTATACTGACGGAAGCACTCAAGCGGAGTGTGGGACGCTCCGTGACAGAGCCATACTTGATTATTCATGAGGACAGAGTGGTGTTACGCCCTCGTCCAGACTTTTTGCCAAAAGTGGTCTCAGGTTTCCACCTGAACCAAGATTAGTGCTTCTTGGGCAGTGAGTCACCAGGCCTCCATGGCTCAGATCTGTAAGGTCGCAACTTGGTCTTCAGTACATACATTCACCAAGTTTTATCAAGTGGATGTAAGGAGGTATGAGGATATTGCCTTTGGGCGCAGTGTGCTGCAGGCAGCGGTATAGGTCCTCAAGTCTGGAGGTACCCAAGGGTTGTGTCTCCCTCCCCTCAAATAGCATTGCTATGGGACGTCCCGTTAAGTTATTAACTTAGGCTCTGTGTCCCATGATGTACGATAAAGAAAATAGGATTTTTATAACAGCTTACCTGTAAAATGCTTTGGAGTACATCATGGGACACAGAGGTCCCTCCCTCTTTTGGGGTTTAAGTAAATTGCTTTGCTACAAAAACTGAGGTACACCTGATAGGAGGAGGGGTTATATAGGGAATGAACTTCCTGGATTAGGTATACCAGTGTCCAACACCTGAAGATGCCTATATACCCATTAAGTTATTAACTTAGGCTCTGTGTCCCATGATGTACTCCAAGAAAAGGATTTTACAGGTAAGCTGTTCTTCCTTTTTTTAAAAAAAATTGTTGTTTATTTTTTGTTTATAGCACAAAAAATAAAACCGCAGAGGTGATCAAATACCACCAAAAGAAGGCTCTATTTGTGGGGAAAAAAGGATGTCAATTTTGTTTGGGTACAGCATTGCATGACTGGGCAAATTGTCAGTTAAAGCAACGCAGTACCGTATCACAAAAAATGGCCTGGTTATTAAGGGTGCAAATCTTCCGGGGCTAAATTGGTTAATAACTTACACAAATAGCAAGCATGATCTGCTCATCAAATCACCAAGATTTAACAGGTGGATCCACCAAGCAGGAGGAAGGCTTCACTGCACACAACAAAGCCACCAAAAGACCATATTGCAGTCACCAGTTCTGTATAAAATAAAGAAAGGCATTATAGCACCCTTCTTGGTTGGCCAAGGATAGTCATCTACACAGAACTTATACCAATTTTTAACGTTGTCCTAGTCTTTATGAGAAATACCAACAGAATTACTATGACACTTGCTTTTGATCATATCGCGTTTGTGAGTAGTTTACTTGCAATTTAATACATTTTAAGTGGTTTTGCGGTATCACACTATTGGAGTTTTTTCTCCCTAATATCTGAGGGACCACCGGATGGAGTAATAGTGAATGCAAGTGCTTAAGAAGGATCATCGGATGAAGTGGTGTAATCAAAGCGATTTTTGCCGATCATTTATATGTGAGGCATAAGAGCATCTGGTGAGTGTGACTCACAGTGGGAGTGGTGTAGCACTTGTGGTGGATTGGAGTGTGCTATCTACACTATCAATTTTTTTCTGTACTATTGGAACACTACTATCGATTTGGTGAACCATTGGGGACGTGTTATGAACTTAACATTTTTGGGACTGTAATACAGATATTCATAAATGTTTTAGTGCCTCCGGGATTCTATGAACACTATTTGATTTCCTGTTTGACACTTTTTGTATTATTAAGAAGCCTACAGCAAATATTTCCTGATTATCAGTTTAAACCTTTTAATTTCATAATTTTTTATACTTTTTTTGTTTAGATTATTTTACTTATATTCACATGCACTTGTATAATGTGTTGAGTGTTGTATAGTATTCATAATGTCCACAGGAGTGAGGTGCGGGAGGGGTTGGAGGAGTAATGGTTGGAGATGAGAGGTGAGGTCACTGACGTTAATAGATTCCGGGATACCCCTAAACTTAATATTATTCCTCCGAGACCTATCCTCAAAATCAGTAATTTCAGCCTGCAACTGTTGAAGTGCCTTTGAGTGTTAATCAAAAGCATCCACCATTTCATTTTGAACTGTGGTGTGCTCACTCATTTGCCTCTCTAAAGAGTCAGTATGTTCCTCCACCCGATCAATTCTGGAGTGTAAATGAAAATTAGATGAGCTTAGCTGCTTGTGTAGTGATAATGACATCAGTTTCAATGAGTACTCTGAGGCAGGATTATCACTGGTAGGAAGTGCAGTCAAAGACCCAGTGCAGTCCCCTTCGGTGTGCATAATGTCAGAGGTAGCCCAGTGTTGCTTTTTAGAAAATGATGCTTTATCTTGGAAATGGGCTAGGGAGAAGTTGCTCTATTACCTCTATCTGAAGCAGGCTGCATTGAGATAGCCAGCTCAGAGGTGATGCTATCCAAATCATTCTGGCCATTCAATTCCTCCAGAGCATGACTGGGTCTCTGTGCCTGTGTGTAGAGCTTTGCTCCTGCGCCATAATGAGGATGCTGCATAGCTGGAAGGGAGCAGAAAATCGTCCTTCGGCAAAGCAGAGCTGTGAGATTGTGCAGCTATCTTGCTCCACAGCCAGTCACTCCCCGCTATTCTACGCATTTTGAAATTCCAACATAGATGCGCTTAGACCAGAATAATAATTTAATTATAAATGCTTCATTACTCCCCTTTCTGGATCTAAATATAATCTCCCGAGGCAAGGAACCATGCAAGTATGTAGCTTAGTCCTCCTACTATGATTTGCTGTCATATTTATCACATGATCAGGAATCTATCAGATGATTTTAAAAGATTATCTCAGTCCTCCTAGAGCTTCAATATTTTCAATGTAGCAAGATAGCAAGATAATTTCTTGTATTATAAGATGCATAGATTTAAAGGTAAATTCACCCTTTCAGGCAGATGTCAGATGATAAACTACTTCCTTGTACTGGTTTTTCCATCTCAAATACCAAATTTCAGTATGAAGCATGAAGTAACAGAGGATTTTTTTATGGAACACACTGGAGGCTGACCTAGGGCCTGTCCTAAAAGTCTGAAAAAAATGTTTTCTTTTCTGCAGCAGAGGAACATTAATGGTATATTGGTACATATTGGTACATAGGAGATCTGGAATTTAGAAAAAAGTGAACTTGGCCTTTAAGAAAAATAAATAATATCGCCCTTATACAAAGCATTAGTACAATTAGTTGTTATCCATTTTGGGTCACGAGGATACATTTTTACACGTTTGTGCTCCTTTTTAGGTGTGGATAGGTTCAGTGATGACATTTACAGGATGCTTGGTTTTAGGCCTGGCCTATACTGGAGACTCTGCTGGAAATTTGTTAGCCCTGCCTTCTTGTTGGTAAGTAAAATTACTTGAACACAATTTAAAGGTTTGTTAAAGTGTGCTCACTTTAAGGGTTTGTTAAAGTGTTCTGAGTGGATGGTGTTAAATGTTAAGAGATGGGTAAATGTTATGTTAGTGGACGGGAGAACTTACATGTTTGTTTTAGGGGTTAAACATTAATTGTTGAGGTATGGGATTGGTTAATGTAGATGTAAATACATGTCCTGAATAAACTTTACCATGATAATGTTTTTTCAAAGTAATTTTCACAAATTTTCAACATTTTTAAATATGTAGCTCTCATTAACATAATACCTAGGGAATCCTGCCATGAGGATGCTTGCTTAGGCACCTTCATAGGATGAAACACTCTGGTCTTATCTCCTAGCTGTGCTCCTGCATTGTCATCCTTTCATAGGGACTTCTGATGGAGACTACAAGCAGTGTTATGCAGTAATCACTAGAGTGAAGGAAAGTGACTGCAGATAGTTTGCTTGAGATCAGCAGTGCTGAGATGCAAGACAGTACAAGAATAGCTGTTATTTAAAAAATGGCAAATGTTTTTGATACACAGTGCTTCACAAACTAAATGTCATTCAGTTAGGATTTACATCTACTTTATTTGTTAATGGGGTGATTTACTACGCAGGATACGCAGGATGTGGAATGTCAGTATTCATGCTAGTACTTGGAGTTTTACACTGAAAACTACTAGTGCAAAGAACACATGTATTGCTTCTAAAGCCCTTGCATACTTATTAAAGCTGAACTCTAGGCAACCAGCTGGATACACATATAAATACATAAAGGGGAACTGTATTACCTACCAAATAATCTAAGTATTTCTGTTTATCCAGTCCTAAGATTTACACAGCCCTGCCACATAGCAAAGTTCTGTCTACTGAGAGGTTGGGGGGTTGGCCTGATCATTGTCTGCTGCAGTTCCACTTTTAGTTACAGATTGTAACTGGAGATTGAAGCGAGAAGCAGTTCATTGATGAGTTCATTTAGTTGTCACTAGGGATGAGCTTCGAGTTCGAGTCGAACTCATGTTCGACTCGAACATTGGCTGTTCGGAAGTTCGCCGAACAGCGAACAATTTGGGGTGTTCGCGGCAAATTCGAATGCCGCGGAACACCCTTTAAAAGTCTATGGGAGAAATCAAAAGTGCTAATTTTAAAGGCTAATATGCAAGTTATTGTCATAAAAAGTGTTTGGGGACCTGGGTCCTGCCCCAGGGGACATGGATCAATGCAAAATTTTTTTTTAAAAACGGCCGTTTTTTCAGGAGCAGTGATTTTAATAATGCTTAAAGTCAAACAATAAAAGTGTAATATTAGAAATGATAGAAGGGTTTGGCGCTGTTCCTATTTAGTTTCCTACCTCCATATAGGTTACTAGATTAAAATAAATTCTTAGGTGCACCGTGCATATATCAAATATTAAATACAAATTAACAATATGAATTCCCAAGTATACCGTGCATGTGTCAATTAAATATTCTGTTGCAATATTGTGCAATCATAGGTGATACATAGACATAACTTAAATGCTTACATATGTAATATTGCTAGGGAGGGAAGAAAGGGGGGGGGGGAGGAGGAAAGGGGGGGGGGGAAGGGAGAAGGGAGTGAGATAGGGAGGTGGGGAGGGGTGTAGGAAATCTGTTCCTAAGGAAAATTACAATAACAAGATAAAGTGCAAATGTGCTGGTGCAATCCAAAAGGCAACAGTGACAAGATAAAAGTGCAAACGTGCTTCAAAATTCTTTCGTAAGTCTCTTGTGTCATATTCTTGTGCTGTGATGATAATCCTTCACTTATAATATCTCTTTGCTCTGAAAGTGCAGCCACTCACCAGATCACTTCACCCCTGCGGGGGTAGTAGGCAGTTACAGTTTTATCGCCACTGTACAGCGATCGCTGGCGGGCTCAGGATCGTGGTATATCATATATAAAAAGAGAGGGAGTGCCCATAGCGTAAAATTGCTTTAAAAAAGTTTTATTACACAAAATGAAAGGGTACTCACACTTTTGCAGTAAAAATCAAGCGAAATGGTAAAAACGTCAAAACCGTCATTAATATCCTTCAGCGCTGGTACAGGAGGTGATGTTTGGGAAGCACAGATTAGGCCACGCCCTGCGCGTTTCGTCGTTAGGACGTCTACGGGAGCGTCCCGTAGACGTCCTAACGACGAAACGCGTAGGGCGTGGCCTAATCTGTGCTTCCCAAACATCACCTCCTGTACCAGCGCTGAAGGATATTAATGACGGTTTTGACGTTTTTACCATTTCGCTTGATTTTTACTGCAAAAGTGTGAGTACCCTTTCATTTTGTGTAATAAAACTTTTTTAAAGCAATTTTACGCTATGGGCACTCCCTCTCTTTTTATATATGATATACCACGATCCTGAGCCCGCCAGCGATCGCTGTACAGTGGCGATAAAACTGTAACTGCCTACTACCCCCGCAGGGGTGAAGTGATCTGGTGAGTGGCTGCACTTTCAGAGCAAAGAGATATTATAAGTGAAGGATTATCATCACAGCACAAGAATATGACACAAGAGACTTACTAAAGAATTTTGAAGCACGTTTGCACTTTTATCTTGTCACTGTTGCCTTTTGGATTGCACCAGCACATTTGCACTTTATCTTGTTATTGTAATTTTCCTTAGGAACAGATTTCCTACACCCCTCCCCACCTCCCTATCTCACTCCCTTCTCCCTTCCCCCCCCCCTTTCCTCCTTCCCCCCCCCCCCCTTTCTTCCCTCCCTAGCAATATTACATATGTAAGCATTTAAGTTATGTCTATGTATCACCTATGATTGCACAATATTGCAACAGAATATTTAATTGACACATGCACGGTATACTTGGGAATTCATATTGTTAATTTGTATTCAATATTTGATATATGCACGGTGCACCTAAGAATTTATTTTAATCTAGTAACCTATATGGAGGTAGGAAACTAAATAGGAACAGCGCCAAACCCTTCTATCATTTCTAATATATCTCAGCTGTCCCCATTTTAGGGTGACTGCCTGTTGGGAGGCAGCAGTTCCAAACTTTACCAATTAAGTCTTTATGTCCACTGCGCGGGTTCACCATCCCTTTAATAAAAGTGTAATATCCCTGTTTCCTGTGTTTAGAACAGTCTGACAGCAAAATGACCTTTTGAAGGAAAAAACTCATTTAAAACTACCGCGGCTATTGCATTGCCGACAATACACATAGAAGTTCATTGATAAAAACGGCATGGGAATTCCCCAAAGGGGAACCCCGAACCAAAATTAAAAAAAAAAAAAAAAGACGTAGGAGTCCCCCTAAATTCCATACCAGGCCCTTCAGGTCTGATATGGATATTAAGGGGAACCCCGGCCAAAATTAAAAAAAAACGGCGTGGGGTCCCCCCAAAAATCCATACCAGACCCTTATCCGAGCATGCAACCTGGCAGGCCGCAGGAAAAGAGGGGGGGACGAGAGTGCGGCCCCCCCCTCCTGAACCGTACCAGGCCACATGCCCTCAACATTGGGAGGGTGCTTTGGGGTAGCCCCCCAAAACACCTTGTCCTCATGTTGATGAGGACAAGGGCCTCATCCCCACAACCCTGGCCAGTGGTTGTGGGGGTCTGCGGGCGGGGGGCTTATCGGAATCTGGAAGCCCCCTTTAACAAGGGGACCCCCAGATCCCGCCCCCCCTGTGTGAAATGGTAAGGGGGTACTTACCCCTACCATTTCACTAAAAAACTGTCAAAAATGTTAAAAATGACAAGAGACAGTTTTTGACAATTCCTTTATTTAAATACTTCTTCTTTCTTCTATCTTCCTTCATCTTCTGGTTCTTCTGGTTCTTCCTCCGGCGTTCTCGTCCAGCATCTCCTCCGCGGCGTCTTCTATCTTCTTCTCCTCAGGCCGCTCCGCACCCATGGCATGGGGGGAGGCTCCCGCTCTTCTCTTCATCTTCTTCATCTTCTTCTCTTCTTCATTTTCTTCTCCGGGCCGCTCCGCACCCATGCTGGCATGGAGGGAGGCTCCCGCTGTGTGACGGCGCTCCTCGTCTGACAGTTCTTAAATAATGGGGGGCGGGGCCACCCGGTGACCCCGCCCCCTCTGACGCGCGGTGAATTGACGGGACTTCCCTGTGATGTCACGGGGAATGCCACAGGGAAGTCCCGTCATGTCCCATGTGTCAGAGGGGGGCGGGGTCACTGGGTGGCCCCGCCCCCGTTATTTAAGAACTGTCAGACGAGGAGCGCCGTCACACAGCGGGAGCCTCCCTCCATGCCAGCATGGGTGCGGAGCGGCCCGGAGAAGAAAATGAAGAAGAGAAGAAGAGAAGAAGAGAAGAAGATGAAGAAGAGAAGAAGAGAAGAAGATGAAGAAGATGAAGAGAAGAGCGGGAGCCTCCCCCCATGCCATGGGTGTGGAGCGGCCCGAGGAGAAGAAGATAGAAGACGCCGAGGAGGAGATGCTGGATGAGAACGCCGGAGGAAGAACCAGAAGAGCCAGAAGAACCAGAAGATGAAGGAAGATAGAAGAAAGAAGAAGTATTTAAATAAAGGAATTGTCAAAAACTGTCTCTTGTCATTTTTAACATTTTTGACAGTTTTTTAGTGAAATGGTAGGAAGTACCCCCTTACCATTTCACACAGGGGGGGGCCGGGATCTGGGGGTCCCCTTGTTAAAGGGGGCTTCCAGATTCCGATAAGCCCCCCGCCCGCAGACCCCCACAACCACCGGCCAGGGTTGTGGGGATGAGGCCCTTGTCCTCATCAACATGGGGACAAGGTGTTTTGGGGGGCTACCCCAAAGCACCCTCCCAATGTTGAGGGCATGTGGCCTGGTACGGTTCAGGAGGGGGGGGCCGCACTCTCGTCCCCCCCTCTTTTCCTGCGGCCTGCCAGGTTGCGTGCTCGGATAAGGGTCTGGTATGGATCTTTGGGGGGACCCCACGCCGTTTTTTTTTTTGGCGCGGGGTTCCCCTTAAAATCCATACCAGACCTGAAGGGCCTGGTATGGAATTTAGGGGGACTCCTACGTCTTTTTTTTTTTTTAATTTTGGTTCGGGGTTCCCCTTTGGGGAATTCCCATTCCGTTTTTATCAATGAACTTCTATGTGTATTGTCGGCAATGCAATAGCCGCGGTAGTTTTAAATTAGTTTTTTCCTTCAAAATGTCATTTTGCTGTCAGACTGTTCTAAACACAGGAAACATGTGCCCCTTTACAGGCATACTATAGACACCCCCCAGGTACGAAATTTAAAGGGATATTACACTTTTATTGTTTGACTTTAAGCATTATTAAAATCACTGCTCCTGAAAAAACGGCCGTTTTTAAAATTTTTTTTTGCATTGATCCATGTCCCCTGGGGCAGGACCCAGGTCCCCAAACACTTTTTATGACAATAACTTGCATATTAGCCTTTAAAATTAGAACTTTTGATTATTCATGTTCGTGTCCCATAGACTTTAACGGTGTTCGCGTGTTCGAGCAAACTTTTTTCCTGTTCGCATGTTCTGGTGCGAACCGAACAGGGGGGTGTTCGGCTCATCCCTAGTTGTCACTCATTACCTGCTATCAGCATGGGAGGATTTATTATGCAGGATACTTCTGTTATTTAAACATTGATCAAATACAGTATTCATACTGTAGTGTAATGGTCACAGCCAAATAATCAGACCAGTAGTGATGTGCAATATCTACTTTACTTAACAATGAACCTCAACATAAATTGCACCGGAAATCGTGCAAAACTGGGTATACAGTACAGAACATTATTATGTAAAGAAAGTGGATTTAACAATTATACTTGTCCACAAGGTGGCAGCAGCATGTTCTGAGTCCAATCTACAGATAGCATAGAGAGCTAAAGAATCTCATGTGTCCAGAATAGTAATCGTTCGCCAACAGAACTGTGAGCTGAGCGGACCTCCTGCTGACACAAACTTCCCGCTGGCACTGCTTTCTACTTGCTTCGGTCAGGGGCTTCTGGTGGCTGGAGACAGGGCCAACTCACTTCATGGACAGCTTCCACCAATGGACTATAACAGAGTCCTCCCCAGTGACTGGGGCTTGGTAAGATACTGCGTGCTCTTGTGCTCACTGCTGGTGGCCCACACACCAGACTTAACAGGGGAGGACCCAGCACTTAGGAACAGCTCACTTTCCCAGTCATTGCTGTCCCATCAGGCAGGATCTCTCTGAGCACAGGAAGCTGGGTGGAGCTGACTTTTATATCCCCCGGGCGTGTCCAGGAGCTAAGAGGATTGTGGGGAGTTATGTTAAAGGCACCTGCACCAGAATCTGGACAAAGAGGCATCCCATTACACTCCACCCCATTTGAACTTGCGATTCCAGGCAAGTTTACTGACCAGATAAAGTCCTCCTGTGCAAAGCTTTCAGGTGGTTTACCAAAGTTGTGCCTCTGAGAGCATCTCAAGGGTTGAGGTTCAGGCTCCTCTTCAGGAGCAGGCAAAGGTACATCTTCACTTTCAGGCATCTCAGTGGACAGTGGGTCAGAGGGCTCCACAGCAGGAGTAGGAATCCGAGTTGGGCAATCATTGGGCTGCATGGCATTGTCCGTATCTGTAATCTCTCCTGGGTGATTTGGAGGCAGTAGTGAGGGGACAGGGAGTAGCCACCACTGATTCTCTGCTGGGACTGCTACGAGTGGCTCGAAAACCTGTTCCTCCGGCTCTCTAGATAAGCTCTCAGGCACCTCTACGTAATTTCTAATAGGTTTGAGGAGCCGGCGGTGTAGCCGCCTCGGCCTGTGTTGTGTTTTTTTTTTTCTCCTGGACGTCATAGACTGGCACCCCTGGTATTGGTTGCTGTATCACAACTCCAGGCACTTCCTCCCATGGAGTTTGTAGCTTGCCCTGCTGATGTGCACTTTTGCGCCTGATCAAGAGCCCGTCTCCCGATTTCAGGTCATAGAACTCTGTTCCTGACTCTTCTTGTTCCACCCAAGTTCGCTCCTTTACATACTGTTGGACTTCTGACAGGCATCACCTCCACTCTTGAATCCAGGTTGCTGGAGTATACTCCAGTTCTTCAGTGGGGACAACACCCTCAACAGTTGTATCAGGGTACGATTAAACCTCTCGCAGGCTCCGTTACCCTGTGGGTGGTATGGGGTCGTATGCGTCTTCTTGAAAACCTAAGGAGCGACACCACTCCTGGAAGAACTCACTTTCAAAGCAGGGCCCTTGATCTGAATGTATCTTCTGAGGGCAACCATAAGAGAGACAAAAGTGCTTCCACACTGCTTGAGCTGCAGTCTTTGCAGTCTGGTCACGAGTTGGTACAGCTACTGCAAACTTGGTAAAGTGGTCCACCATGACAAACACATGGCGATGTCCATCTTCCGACATGTCAAGGGTGAGGAAGTCAACTGTCAATACGTCCAATGGGGCAGACGTGTGCCAACTCATAGGAGGCGCCTGGACCTCAGCCCCCTTGGTCACGGAGCATACCGCACATTGCCGACATATCTGATCAATCAACTGGAACAGCCCCACACACATGGCTTGCCTTTTGAACCAGGCAAATGTCTTGTGGACACACCAATGTCCTCCTTCCACA
The DNA here is from genome assembly GCA_037952925.1 of Lithobates clamitans. NCBI lineage: Eukaryota > Metazoa > Chordata > Amphibia > Anura > Ranidae > Lithobates > Lithobates clamitans. Next base: position 1,337,366 of record JBBGZY010000608.1, read on the forward strand.
TGGATCCTTTCTGCCACTGGTCGAGCTCTTGCCCACGACAGTACGACCTGCCAAGTTACCGAAGAGTCATGGGGGAACATTATTCTGCGATACAATATGCCATTTCTCAAGAGGAGCCGTGACCATTCGTTCAGCAGTTTTTGTGTTTCTGGTAGCAGTTGTGATCTTTCACTTCTACTGGGCCAGCACCGTAATTGCGTGGGAGGTGGCCATCCACAAGCTGACAGAAGGAATGGCGCAGCTCCAGACAGAACTTCCCACGCTGAGACGTGAGCGAGACAATACAAGGGGGCCAAGGGAGCACACCGCTTCATGGAGAAACCGATTACTGCCCCTCAGATGACCAAGACGGGAGATGTCACCCTCTCCATGTTGGGGCTGTCGACAAAAGGGACATCGCTTAAGGGACTGTCCTGATCGAATACCGAGGGAGCCATAAACTCAGAGCGCCCCGCCGCTAAGATTCAAGCAGTGGGGCGGCTCAGCAAAACAACTCCCTTGTCAAACACGGAGGGCATGGTGGTCGATTGCCCTGTGGTACACGGGTACTTCAATGGCCAAGAGGTCGAATGTCTCTTCGACACTGGGTCCCAAGTCACCATTCTATCAGAACCCTTGTTCCAGCGATACTTCCCAAAGAAGAAAATGAGTCAGGATGCCCCCTGGATCTCACTGACAGCTGCCAACAAACTTCCTATAGAAGTGGTCAGGATTACCTGGATGAAAGCAGAACTGTGGGGACAGGACCTTGGCCAAAAAGGTGTTGTGGTTACACGTGCATCTGAAAAAGGTCGACCGCAGGTGATATTATGCATGAATATCATCCAGGGGCTGAGGCCTGAGCTGTTAAAATGGTGTCCAACACACCTGGGACCACCTAAAGAAGTTAGAAAGCTGCTCCTTACCTTGGCAGCACTAAAGGACTCTGACGCAAGTATGGCACACATTAATGAAAAGGCCTCCTCGCCTCCTCTCCTGCTCGCCTCCTCTCCTTGCGGCAGATCTCGGCTGCTATATCCTGCAGTTCCAGGGCATACTGCAATATGGATTCTCCCACGCTCTGCCTTCTACTGATAAAGCAAGCTCTAAGATCCCCTAATGCAACCGTCTGGGTGTACACTGCTTCCAAGCGACTGATTATCTTGTCTAGGGAGTCCTGGTCCTCTACTGGAAGGTGTAGGATCAACTGCCTTGCTACCACTTTAAGGGCACTAATGGCCAGGTCTGCCTGCTGTGCAGGTGGGACCCCATACGATTGGATCAAGCCCCGCAACCTCCTAATCCAATCATCTAAGTCTTAATTTGGTCCTGTGTACTTAGGCAGCTGTTGTGGAAGCAATCCTGCCAGCAATAGAGAAGCTATGGCAGACTGTTTAATTCCCTCAGTGCCACTACTGACTGGCACTGCCATTGTGCTGTTCTCCTCATCACTGTCTGACATGGCTGTATCCTGTTTGTGACGCCAAGTGTAGTGTAACGGTCACAGCCAAATAATCAGACCAGTGGTGATGTGCAATATCTACTTTACTTAACAGTGAACCTCAACATAAATTGCACTGGAAATCGTGTGAAACTGGGTATACAGTACAGAACATTAATATGAACCATAAAGAAAGTGGATATAACAATTATACTGCCGTTCAGCTAATGTCCACAAGGTGGCGTGTAGCATAGAGAGCTAAAGAATCTCATGTGTCCAGAATAGTAATTGTTTCACCAACAGAACTGTGAGCTGAGCGGACCTCCTGCTGACACAAACTTCCCGCTGGCACTACTTTCTACTTGTTTCGGTCAGGGGGTTCTGGTGGCAGGAGATAGGGCCAACTCACTTCATGGACAGCTTCCACCAATGGACTGTAACAGAGTCCTCCCCAGTGACTGGGGCTTGGTAAGATACTGTGTGCTCTTGTGCTCACTGCTGGTGGCCCGCACACCAGACTTAACAGGGGAGGACCCAGCACCTGGGAACAGCTCACTTTCCCAGTCACTGCTGTCCCATCAGGCAGGATCTCTCTGAGCACAGGAAGCTGGGTGGAGCTGACTTTCATATCCCCCGGGCGTGTCCAGGAGCTAAGAGGATTGTGGGGAGTTGAGTTAAAGGGACCTGCACCAGAATCTGGAAAAAGGGGCATCCCATTACAATACTACTTCTTGTACCTTGAAGTTTTACACTGAAAACGCTCGCTGGCATCCGATCCTGTCCGCCAAAATCAGACAAATAGGGGAACCATTCCACATCTGTCTGGCAGATCGGATTACATTCAGATGAAAATGAACAGGCCGTGCATTTCTATCTGACCTCCCTATAGAGAACAGCGGGGCTCCTCATAGCAGAGCGGACACAAATCTGTCATCTGCCTGCTCAGCAGGGATCAGTGGAGAGATCCCCTGCTCAGCAGGCAGATACGCATTATGGCGTCCTTCCCGTGTAAAAGGGGTCTAAGTAGGTTTTTGATTAAAGTTGAACTCTAGGCAAACAGCTGCATACACAGATGAGATGCATATAGGGAGCTGTTTTACCTACCAGATAATTTAATTTCTGTTTATCCAGTCCCGAGATTTACACAGCTCTGCCCCCTACTAGCAAAGTCCCATCTCTCGAGCACCCCCATCTTTGGGGGGGTCAGGGGTTGATCATTCTCTGCTACAGGTTGTGAATGGACAATGAAGGGTGAAGCAGTTTTTTGTCACTCAGTACCTGATATCAGCATAAATCAAGCATGATCCTTGCACTGCAGCACACCATATTGGCTCCTTGCACTGCAGCACACCAGATTGGCTCCTTGCACTGCAGCACACCAGTTTGGCTCCTTGCACTGCTATCCCCTCCCCTTGTATATAGTAGACAGTAGGCTGAGAATTCCACATAACATCAGGCACTTACTCTACTTGAATTTAAGCAAGCACATTTAGATATGCATCAATGGTTACAGAGCCGCAATAAATTGTGCCATTCATATTAGTCTGGAGTTCAGCTTTAAATAAGTATGTTTTTCACTTAGCTAATTAAACCCGTATTTTTTAAATGCTCAATCATGCACAAAGGTTTTAAAATGTACATTGCACATGCCTGTATAATATATCTAGAGTATAAATCCAGTACTTCTTTTTACAAAATGAATGTTTCAAAGTTTCCTCTGTACTAGGATGCTAAAATCTTTTTCTATTCCTCATCTTGAGTACTGTCCATGATACTTTTTTTACTTGCACTAACATACAATTTTTCATGAAAAGTTCCCCTTACTATTATACAATACTACAGCTCTATCCATATAAGCTGTACCTGATCGCTCAGCTCCTGCACACTCTGGCAAATGAGTGATCGATGCAAGCTAAAGGAAAGGTAGAAAAAAAATTGATGGCGGAGTATTTAGTGAACACAGTGATTGCATTGGAAATGCATGAACCTGCAGAAAAGGGTGGAAATGGTCTCCGGGAAGAGGGAGGGCAGGCACAGGGTGTGTGTTAATGAGTTTAGCTGATAAACTCCTTACTGTTTTTCAAAATCTAAGGGCTGTCCAGGAAGTAATGAGAAATTTTTCCATACAACAAACTGGATGCTGAGGTAAGGGTTGGTGCAGGATAAAAAGAAAGCCTTTTATTTTCTGCATAAGAGGTACATTAAAGCAGTTGTATATCTGCAAAAAAAAAACAAAAAAAACTGTAAGGCAAAGGCACAATGAGCTAGTATGCACATAGTGGGGTATACAACTGCTTTAATACTATGTTGGTACACAGGGAAGCTGCAATTTAAAAAGGTGAACTTAGCATTTAACAGCAATAATGCAAACCAGGCTCAGGGTAGCAAAATTATGTACAGTATACAACGCAGAATGCTGAAAAAAACAGGTTCAAAATGGCAAAGAACATGAGCTTGGTGACCATTAGACTGTGTATTGTCAAAACAACTGGCTTTTCCTGGGAATCTTGGAGATAATGGTGGAAGCTAAAGACAGCCACCATTGAATCCCTGATGGCAGAGATTTTTTTCCTGTAGGTTCATGTTTTTTCTTATGTTCTTTCACTTTGGATATAGTAGACTGGTACTCCTGAGTAAGGGCTGTTATAGGACAACTCCAGAGAATTCTACCCACAGTGTTGCAATTTTCCTTGCTAGTATGCACCCTTACATTGCACTAGCAATTGGTTCCCAGGTTGTAAGAACAAAGTGTCACTCTTCCAACTCTTCTTGATCCATCCCCTGTCTTTAACAAATTGTTGGACTTTAGACAGGCATTGTTTCCATTCCAAAATCCAGGAAGTTGGAGTGTGTTCTTCTGTGGGCACTGGATATGAAAATACTACCAAGCCAAATTGAATGCATGTATAGAGCCCCTCACCTCATCCCAAACTAGTCATGGGAAAAAAATAAAAGGAAATTGCCCTGGGGATTGTATGGGTGGGGGGTTAGGTTCATATATAACAGGTAAAGAGAGTAGAAAAATAGTAAAAAAAAATTATAAACTTTATTCAAAAATTACATGAAATACATGGTTAAAAAACAATATAGTGAACAATTCATACAGTTATACTCCTGCACCATGTCAGAAGGGGCTCTAAGATAAAAGAACACAATCGAACATGATAATCAGGATACCCAACATGTTTCAGACTATTGTTAGTACAGATCCTTCTTCAGGGATTTTGTGTGGATATAGAAAGTAGTAATCATCATTCGAAAATGCATGAAATAAAATGTAAATAGTGGGGATAGGACCATGGGGGATGACAAAAAAAAGAAAACAACAATAGTAAAAGGACTTACTAGTTCAAAGACAATAATCATGTCCTAGATAGATGGTGATTTGATGGTTTAACAGATAACACTCTGAACTCCGGTCTCCATAGTACCAATCAATAATACACTTTTAGGAAAGTAGAGCAGTGTGTAAGCCCATATATTGGGAGCTAAAAGCTGGAAGGTATGTAGCACTTCCCCAGTGTGTCTGGCAGAGCATAGCATAAAAATGGGGATCAGCCGGACGTGTCGGGCCAAGTCCACAAGGAACAGCAAAAAGAAGGGTACAGGCCCCTAAGCATAAATATATGATAATATAAGAATAATGCAAGGATATATAATATAAATGTATATGATTGAAAATGATGACAATGTATACTGGATAAAAGTTAATAAAAAGGAAGGGGCCAGGTGACTAATAAAGCGGTCATAAAGTGCAAGCAGTTTCATATAGTATCACAAGCTTGCATGCAAACACTGGCTGAAAAAGCCATACAATGGTTATGGGGTAGTATAAAGGGATGTGCTGATAAGTGGCTTAGATAAACTGTTGTATAGAAAAGAGTAATAATAAAGTAAACAGAAGCCACAAAACAGCTAAAAATTATCTTTAAAGATTAAGCAGTATAGATACTCAAATAAGTATCCTATCATCCGAATAGCTAATTACAAGAGCTGAAGATAAGTAGTCAAGAGCTCAAATATACAGAGCAGGCACTTACTTAATAGCTGAGACCGCAATAAAGACGCCTTATTCCTATGTGTGGATTCTAGTCTTCTGTGGGCACTGCGTTCATATTATTCCACTGTGATCATCCAACAATATTCTACACACCAACAAACTACTAAATACATTATCATAAACAGTGTACCAAACAAAATGACCCAAAAGTGTGGCTTATCAAGCACCAAGACATTTCGTATGTGCATATGACAACAATTATTATTATAACACAGGATTTACAGTATATAGCACCAACAGTTTATGCAGTTCTTTACCACATAGGTCAGACAGTACAATTACACTACAGCTTAATACAGTAAGAATCAGAGGGCCCTGCTCATTATAGCTTACAATCTAAGAGGGACAGTCAAGAGATACAAAAGGGAATAACTGTGGGGGATGGGCTGATGGAGAAAATAAATGTACAGTTGTTAGGTGGGGGCAGGATAGGCCTTTCTAAAGAGATGAGTTTTCAGGGATTATCTAAAAGTGGACAAAGTAAGAGATAGTCAGACATATTGGGGTAGGGAGTTCCGGAGTATGGAAGAGGCTCTGGAGAAGTCCTGGAGGAGAGCACAAGAGGGGTGACAAGGGAGCTAATAGAGCAGGAGGCCTTGTGAGGATACAGCATTGCGTTACTTTACCTGACAATTCTGTGTTCATGCGGGGCTGTACCTTAAAAAAATGTATGTCCTTTTTTTCCCACAAATAAGCTTTCTTTTGGTGGTATTTGATCACCTCTGCAGTTTTTATTTTTTGCACTGTAAACAAAAAAAGACCGACAATTTTGAAAAAGAAGGGGTGGCAAAGGTTTCTACAGGTAACTCTTAGGCGGTTGGAGGGAGAGGAAGTGGAAGACAGGAAGAGAGCAAAACTAATAAGGTGGTGATTAGAGAGTCAGAAAGGATTGTTTGACAGAGTATATAGATAGGAGAATACCAGGTCAAGGGTGTTGCCATTGTAGTGAGTAGGAGCCTATATTCATTACTTCAGGTCAAAAGAGGAGGTTAGACTAAGAAGTTTAGACATAGCAGGGGTATTAGCATTACCAGGGATATTGAAGTCACCAAGAATGATTGTGAGGATTTCAGAAGACAGAAAGTAGGGTAGCCAGGCAGAGAAGTTCTCAAGGAAGGTTGATACCAGTCCAGGGGGCTGGTAGATCACAGCAATTCTGAAAGAAATTGGAGAAAATAGACAAATACAATGTGCCTCAAGAGAGGAGAGTGTCAGAGAGGGAGGGGGGTGAAGTACCTGATAGGTGCTGTGTGGGGCTAGAAGCATTCCCACTCCGCCTCCCTCCTGTCCACTGAGTCTGGGGGAGTGAGCCCAGAAAAGGCCACCATGGGAGAGGGAAGCAGGAGAAACAGTGTCGGATTCAGAACCAAGGTTTCGGTAATGGCAAGTACGTTAAAGCTGTGGTCATCAACTCTGTCCTCAGGGCCCACTAACAGGCCAGGTTTTATGTATTACCTTGGGGATATTATATCACCTGTGATGTATTTCAGTTATCTTGCAAACCTGGCCTGTTAGTGGGCCCTGAGGACAGGGTTGATGACCACTGGGTTAAAGGAATTTGTAATAAAGGGGTTGTGGAGGGCAGTGAGTTTGTTACAGACAGAACAAGCATTCCAGAGGGCACAGGAGAAGGGGAGACTGGTTTTGGGAAATAGAGGAATGGAAACTAAGTTCTGTGGATTTCAGCTGCTGCCAGAGGGAGTAGGGTGATGGGTGTATTGGGTACAGTTAAATGATGGGGGCCTGGGGTTTGGGGATATATCACCAGAGGTTAGGAGAAAGGGTGAGGGTGGTAATATTGGAGTGCGATTTATATGAAGGGACATACCCCAGCGTCTTGGAGGTTTTTTCAGCATGTGAGTGTAGAATTAGCAGGAGTTAGTGAGTGCAGTAATAGTTGAGAGGACAGAACGGAGGGTGATTTATATAAGCTGTGGGGTGGAGAAGAGGGGTGAAGGAAAAAGGGTTTAAAGAGAGAGGACACAACTGTCAGAAGGAGTGGTAGAAAGCGAAAGTTACAGAGTGGAATGAGATCTGAATAGGGAGACAGGGTCACCTTTAGCCTATTTGTGTCACAGTCTAGCCTGCAGATATCTGTTTGTGAAATTCTTACCTCCTTGCTGCAGTGTTCTGCTAGATATGTGACTGCATTTCACATGTGTTGCTTGGCTTCTTTGTTCACCTATAGGCGACGCCTGCTCCACTGTGCATTTATATCCTTTTCCCTTCTATTACTTCCTAGGTCACCTCCCTGTTTGTTTCCCTATATATACATGTGCTCAGTACAGCACTCCTTGCCTGAGCAACTTCACAGTTCTCTGTGCTCCCGTTCCTTGTTTTTTGTGTATCCTGTGCCTGACTACTCGTGTACCGACCCTGACTTTGTTTTACCCTCTGTGCTTGTTTGCTACTCGTCCTGACCCTGGCTTATCTTTTGGATTTCCGTTTGTCACCTGCTGTTTTGTACTCTGCACATGGGAGTGGTCTCCGTATCCTTGGGCGTATCTGGGGGCCGAAACGTGGTTCCAGCTTGCTGCAAGTCCATTCCCACCATCAGGGGCTCTGGTGAAGAAGCCAGCTGGGGCTTAAACTCTGTGCCCTGGGGAACCCCCGAGTTGGTGATCTACAAGGGCTCCCTACCACAGATGCTGACAGTTTCCTCAGGCCATGAGCTCCTCTGAGTCACCACAGCCTCTACATGAACAACTTCTGTTTAGTGCAGAGAATTGGTGTCCAGCAGGCCCATCAAGAGTGGATTGAAGAGAGGATCATGCAATGTTTGCAGAAATGTTCCTCCCATTTGGATCATCTGTAAGTTGCGACCGCTTCTCCTTTCATTCCTACTCCTGCTCCAGTTCCTCCTGTTCCCCTTGTTTCAGACAGTCCCTCAGAACTCTAGCTGCCTCTGCTGCCTCACTTTTCTGGTGATCTTAAAACTTGCCGGGGCTTCATCAATCAGTGTTTCATTCATTTCGCACTAGCGGCTTGCCATTTCCCCACTGACGGCTCCAAGGTGGCATACTGTACATCATATCACTTCTTGCTGCTGATGCTCTGGCCTGGGCCTCGCCACTATGGGAGCATCAAGATCCTATCATTTCCAGCCTCACCGCCTTCTTGGGACCTTTGATGTTCCAGGCAGGGCCTCATCTGCTGCTGAGGCCCTTTTTCGGCTTCGGCATACTGTTGGTCAGTATGCAGTTCAAGTTCGCACCTTGACCTCAGATGTAGGATGAAATAATATGGCCCTTACTGCTACATTTTGGCAAGGCCTACTGGATCGTTCTAAGGATGATCTAGCTGGGAGAACCATACCCTCCATCTTGGATGATTTGATTGCCTGAGCTTGATCTGGAGAGGAGTGCATGTCACCCCCCAGTTGGTCATCTGGTACCTGGGCTCCAGAAAGCTCCTGAACAATCCACCTCTGCGGCATCTGAAAAACCTAAGCTATTAGGGCAAACATACCTCACGCCACAAGAGCGATCCTGGCTCCTAAGACTCGGCCTATGCCTTAACTGCGGGGTCAATGGTCACCTATTAAATTCCTACCCTGTTCGCTCAGGAAAAATTTCCGGTCTAGGTCGCTCAGGAGGAGGTGTTCTCAATCTGAACTTCCACCAACTTCTTGATTCATCATACCTGTCTCCATCCATTGGGCCCTGAACTCTTATCAAGTATGTACATATGTGGACTCCCTGACGACTGAATTAGGCATTCCTCTTGTCCCTTTAACAATGCCTCTCTCGGTAACTGCAGTCGATGGCTCTACCCTGGCCTTGGGACCCCTGAAGTTCCGAACTACCTCCATAACCATGCATGTTGGTGTTCTAAAAATCTCCTTCCTGATCCTTCCTAAATCTTCTAGTCACATCATTCTTGGTCTTCCATGGTTGCAAAAACATTCCCTCTATTTATATTGGAACTCTGGTCAGGTGATGTCTGTGATGGGAGTCACTTTGGGCGAGGGGCTGGTGAACCCAGAATCCCTTGGAGAGGTTGGGAAACCCTTTCTTCAGCTTCCCATGCACCTCCTATGTCTAAGTGATCCTGTGACTATTAGGGGCACAGGGTGACCAAGAAAATAATGGACATTATTGTGGCTTAGATTACTTAAAATTGAACAGTAATATGTATCCACAATATCTCCCAGAAATATACAAAGACAATTCCTAGTTTGTTTGATTCTGAACTAACAAGTTAATTGAAAGAGCTCATGTCAGACAGTCTGCTACTGGGGACTTTTGCTATTGTTTGAAGGTTTGCTGTGTTTATGCTTATGATAATGTGTATTGTCTGCAGTTAGCTTGAAGTCGGCAAGGCTGATCTGCAATGTGACATCTGAATCATCCAGGTGGATGGGATTAGCCATGGGTCAGCCCTACCTCCTTAGCTAAACCATTGTGTGATGTTTTGGGTAAATATTTGGGTTATTGTGTATGTACGGACTGACATACTTTTCAAGTGTATAAAAAGGCTGTATACTTTTCTAATAATTCATTCCATGTTCAAGTTGTGTAACTGAGCTATTCTCGCCTGGTCCTTAGTTACAATATATGGGCTGTAATATCTGATCTCTGAGGTCCAGAATGAAGGAAGCAGTGTACTGGCGGTAGCACTCAAGCAGAGTACGACGGGGTACCGTTACATTGGTGGCAAACAGTGGGATCTTTCCTGCAGTCTGGGACATCCAAACCTCCACTGGGATCCAAGGTCCAGATAGCAGAAGAGGAGAGATGCAGATACTAGCTGCCATTAAGGAAGAATTCGGAAAGAGGTTGCGAGAGATGCAGATACAGCACAGAGGACCAGTATCAGAGCAGGTCCTGCTGGGATGGTATGATTCTATCCTCTGCGAACACTGGAAGCAAATGCTAGCCCGTGAGCAGCACCACCAGGGAAAAATTCTCCCTTCCATCCAGGAAAGGTACTGGTCACAGTATGGATTGCGGGTGCTGTTTTTGGGAGAAAAACCGCACAAGGAGCAGACAGCTGAGTTAAAACAGGCTGATCTGGGCAGAGATGTGGCTGGATGAGAGCTACAGAGCGCTCCAGTGGTATGTATCCCAAGCATGCCCTATGATAGCAGATGACAGCCCAACAGAAGGCTTTGGCTACGGCGGCTTGGGACTGTTGTACGTGAAGCTGTCAGGGGACCCTAACTTTGGGAGTAATTTGGAGAGGCGGTTGGACGAAATCATGGATTTCAGAGAAGAGATACTGAATGTCTCGGAAGTGCACTGGAAGTTAGAGTTTATAGCCGTGCAGGAATGTGAGCTGCAGATCGCCTACAGACAGCTGCCAGACTCTGTTCAGCGCCAGGGCTCCCTTTGCCTGGGACTATCCAGAAGTACCAGCCGACAGTCCTGAAATCTCGGCTGAAGTGTCAGCAATGGTCAGCAATGGGGCAGAGTAACATTGTGCTTTGCTTATCTCTGCCCACAGCTATGGAAGCGGAGGTCTTATGGCAGAGGCAGCAAGTGTGGAGAAATGCGTCTGTCAACGGCAGTTCAAGGGCTTGGGACAAGAGGAAGCTGTCCTCATTCCCCAGACATGGATTACAAAAAGCAGGGATTTAATTTACTTTTCATCAGAGGATGTTATGGAAGATGAGTCATCTGCCAAAGTGTTGGTACTGGGCCCAAGGGCCACCAGCCCATGCCCTGGACTTTTGGAAATTCCAGAGACTGGGGGTTTAATAGACTTTTGGGTAGAGGAAGAACCACCTAGCGAGCCCCCAGCAGAAGTGCTGGCAGCAGGACAGAGTACTGCAGACCCCTACTCCACAGTTGTGGCAGTTTCAGGGGCCTGAGGTGAGAAGGTGGTGGTTCTTCTTACCCAGTGCATTTCAGAGATGCAGGGAGGGGAAGCAGCCATTCCCCCTCCCCAACAAGGATTTGTGCACCTGGGAGACAGTACCAGAGAAAGGGAAACCCTGCAGCAGATGCTGCCCAAGAATGATAAGACCAACCCAGCTGAGACACTGGCAACCAGAGGGTCCAAGACCTCTGCCCCACACCCGAGTCAGCTCTGGAGGCCGGGGGTGAGGAGGTGGCGGTCACTCCCAAGCAGCAGATAAGGATCCAGGGAGTGAAGGGAGTGGAGGTTGTCATCTTCCCTCCTCAACAGTCAGCCAGAGTGGAGGAAGCTCTCTTCCCTCCTCAAGAGTTAGCCGGAATGAATGATGTGAGCACTGAAGTGCTAACAGGGCAGAACACTACAGGCCTCTGCGCACAACAATCCACTCCGCAGGAGCTCCAGGGAGAGAATGCAATCAGCACCTAACAACTGAAGCTTAAGCTGGTGTCGGTGGATGGGCCTGCGGTCTCCACTAACCGAAACCCAGCAGAAGTGCTGGCAACAGGGCAGAATGCTACCAACCTCTACCCAGCATTGACAACAACTGCGGAGTTCTATGGAGGCGGGGCAGTCGGCCTCCCTAACAGTGACAAGCTGATGTAGTGAAGCTCCTACACCCAGCTGAACCGCTGGCAACAGGACAACAGGACAGAGCACTGCTGGCCTCTGCCCTTTACTAACAAAGGATGGATTTCCTGTGGAAGTGGACTGGACTACGGTCTCTGCTTGTATACCCCAGGGATGCTGAGCAGTCAGCCCAGATCCACAACAGCATGACGGAGTGAGCCCAGCCACCCTGTGTTCTCTGCAGAGGCTGAAGGGACTCCAGGGGGAAGGACCAGTCCCCCAAGCAGCAGGTATGTTTTACGAGAGAGGCAGAGGTTGGCTGGGTGAGTAATGCTCTGTTTGGAACAATTTGTTTGGGGTACTGTGTGGGTACAGGCATTGGGGGACTGGAACAACGGACTAACTTTAGGGTCATCCCGTCTGAGGTCTCCTCCTGTGTTAATCTGCTGCCAAAAGGGGAGAGATGTGACAGGAGATACTTTGGGCGGGGGGCTGGTGGAACCCAGAATCCCTTGGAGAGGTTGGAAAACCCTTGCTTCAGCTCCCCATGCACCTCCTATGTATAATTCATCCTGTGTCTATTAGGGGCACAAGGTGACCAAGAAAATAATATACATTATGAATGTGGTTTGGATTACTTAAAATGGAACAGTAATATTTATCCACAATATCTTCCAGGAAATATACAAAGACTATTCCTGGTTTGTTTGATTCTGAACTATACATGTTAATTGATAGAGCTGGTCACCCTGGCCTCTGGAGCCAGACAGTCTGCTACTGGGGACTTCTGCTATTGTTTAAAGGTTTGCTGTGTTTATGCTTATGATAATGTGTATTGTCTGCATTTAGCTTGAAGTCGGCAAGGCTGGTCTGCAATGTGATATCTGAGTCTTCCAGGTGGATTGGATTAGCCATGGGCCAGCCCTACCTCCTTAGCTAAACCATTGTGTGATGTTTTGGGTAAATATTTGGATTATTGTGTATGTAGGGACTGACATACTTTTCAAGTGTATAAAAAGGCTGTATACTTGTCCAATAAATCATTCCATGTTCAAGCTGTGTAACTGAGCTAGTCTCACCTGGTCCTTAGTTACAATATATATAGGCTGTAATATCTAATCTCTGAGGTCCAGACTGGAGGAAGCAGTGTACTGACAGAAGCGCTAAAGCGGAGTGCGATGGGGTTGCGTGACCGCTTCCACCTCTTTCTGTACCCCTGGCTGAGGTCACCACCTCTCCTATGGTATGCTCCCACGACATTATCAGGCTTTCCAAGATGTTTTTTGTAAAAAAGCTGCTGACCGTCTGCCTTCTCATCGTCCCTATGATTGCCCCATTGATCTCCACCTCGGGGTCAAGTTTATCCTGTCCCCATGTCACGTACCTGGTGGAAGAGCCTGATATGATAGAGCAGACAGGAGTGCAGAGTGGCACGAGTACATTTTGGTGTTGCTAGCAGCTACATGGACTCTGGGGATCAAACAGGGGAAGACTGTCTGTGGACCACAGTGGAGCAGGAATGCTGTATGGACACCAGCGAGCAGGAGACAGGAGCAGACTGAAACCGTCATTGGGTCGCAGCGGAGCAGGAATGCCGGATGGACACCAGTGGAACATAGGCAGGGGCTCACAGCAGGCAGTCCAGCAGCAGTGAAGGCAGAGGCAGAGTCAGACAACAGAGTTAGATGGATCAGATCTAGATACATAGGCAGAAGCGTGGTCAAAGGCAAGCCGGGATCAAATGCAGGCAGAGTTCAGGAGAAGTAGTAACAGGTTGCAGGTATGCATGGGAACGCTGTAGACAAAAACAACACTGAAGCATAGCACAGGCTCCGTTTAAATAGCTCGCTTGGCGCCAACAGATGCGCGCATGTGAGCAACAGACGTTTGCACGCGTGCCCGAGCACTTGCACAATTTCTATGAGCATGAACAGGAATACGAATTAGCCTGTGCCTATGCACAGGAAGCTGTCTAGAAGAGCCATTCTGTTTGTGGAATGTCTTTCCTGACACTCCATTCCTGAGACTCAAGCCATGTCTGAGTACGTCCGGGAAAATCTACAAAATGGATTCATCCTAAAGTCCAATTCAGGGGTTGGCTTCTTCATGCAGAAATAGGATAATGCACTGCATTGACTATAGAGGCCTCAATGCAATAACCATCACTACCCTTGATTTGACAAGCTTGGGGATGCTCAAATTTTCACAAAGTTAGATCTCGGTGGGGCATACAACCTGATCAAGATTCGAAAGGGTTATTAGTGGAAGTCAGCTTTCAACACCAGAGACGGGCATTATGAGTATCTCGTAATGGCTTTTGGTTTGTGTAATGCCCCAGCCGTTTTCCAGAGCTTTGTTACCAACAGTTTTCTCTGATCTCTTGTATGTTTGTCATTCAGATTTGAACACTCATCGTGAGAACATATGGGTTCTTCAACATCTTAGGGAACACTGCCTGTACGCAAAGCTGGAGATATGCATCTTCGAGCAAACCCAGGTTCCTTTCGTTGGTTACATAGTCATGGATAAAGGACTGATAATGGACCCAGCCAAACTTCAGGCCATCTCCAACTGGCCTTAGCCCTCTGGTGTGAATGCAACGCAGTTCATTCCTGATTATTTCACCCTGGTGGCACCAATCACTTCCTTGACCCAAAAGGGTGCTGATGCCAAAACCTGGCCCCCTGGGGCAGTTGAGGCATTCCAAAAACTCAAAGAAGTCTTTCTCTCGGCATCTATTTTCATACGTACAGACATTCTCCAGACCTTTTTCATGGAGGTAGATGCTTCATCCCTGGGTGTGGGAGCCGTTCTTCTCCAAATGCATAACTGCAAGCTTTCTTCTCTAAGAAGTTTTTGGATGCCGAAAGAAATTACACCATCGGGGATCGGGAACTTCTGGCTATTAATCAATTAATCTAGTGCTGCAAGAATATTGGCATCTACTGGAGGGGTCTCCACATCGTACCCTGATTTATACAGATCACAGGAACCTCCAGTATCTGCAATTCACCTGATGTTTGAATCCCCGACAAGCATGATGGGCTCTTTCAGCCAGGTTGAACTTTGACATTACCTTTCAGCCTGGTTCTAAAAATGCCCATGCTCATGCCTTGTTCAGATCATTTGACATTGCCGACTCTGGATGTCCTGTTGAACCTGAACCTATTATTCCTAACGATCGTGTCCTGGCCACCACCAGTCAGTACCACAGATCAGCACAAAGTCAAGAAAATCTTGGCGGGGAGGCTTTTATATCCGGTTAACTGGATTGGGATATGGACATAAAGAGAGATGTTGGATTATTTCTTCTGCAGATGTTTCTGCACGCTGTTTGGTGAAACGTTTTCATCAGAAGTTTCCTCTCAAGCCTGGCCCTAAACAGGTGGAGAGGCCTTGTAAAAGAGGGGGGGGGTACGCTCAGTCTAGCTTGCAGATTTCTGAGAAATTCTTACCTCCTTGCTGCAGTGTTCTGCTAGGTCTGTGACTCCATTTCATGTGTGTTGCTTGGCTTCTCTGTTCACCTATGGGCGTTCTACTCCACTTTGGGTTTATATCAGTGGTGGCTGGTGCTTAACATTTTTTGGGGGGGCGCAAACATTTTTTGAAAAAAAATCATCAATTGCAGCCACTGTGCCATCAAACGCAGCCACTGTGCCCATCAAACGCTGCCACTGTACCCATCAAACACTGCCACTGTTCCATCAAATGCTGCCAGTGTGTCCATCAAAGCTGCCACTGTGCCCATCAAATGCTGCCACTGTGCCCATCAAATGCTGCCACTGTGCCCATCAGATGCTGCCACTGTGCCCATCAGATGCTGCCACTGTGCCCTCAAGTGTTGCCACTGTGCCATCAATTGCAGCCACTGTGCCAAACGCTGCCACTGTGCCATCAAATGCAGCCACTCTGCCAAACGCAGCCACTGTGCCCATTAAATGCTGCCAGTGTGCCCATCATATGCTGCCAGTGTGCCCATTAAATGCTACCAGTGTGCCCTTGAATGCCCCCAGTGTGACCCCCCCGCCCGCTTGCCGTCTGCCCGGCACTTACCCTGTCTTGGTGGGGCAGCGGGTGACAGCGATGAGCGGGGTCCTTCGTGTGTCTCCTGCCATTCTCATCTACCGTTATCTCCTCCTGATAGGTGTCCAATAGCAGTGCCTGTCGTTTCAGCCAATCAGGTGACAGGTAACAGACCCAAGCACCTGATTCATTTGCTTTTCTAACACAGCTGAGTGACCTGCGAGCGCCCAGCATGGCGTTCACAGGTCACTTTTTTGTGACCTATGGCTCTAATCAGGTGCTTCAAAAACAACCCCTGTAATTCAGGTGCCCGGCGCCCGAAAAGCATGCCTGAATAGGGAGTGGCAGCGGCGGCCATAGATAGATTCATGCAATGCATGAATCTATCCTTTGGTGCTAGAGGGGCTGGCAGGAGAGAGGGGGCGGCGCCCGTGCACCCTTATGGACGCACCACCACTGGTTTATATCCTTTTTCTTTCTATTACTTTGTAGGTCACCTCCTGGTTTGCTTCCCTAAATATACACTTGCTCAATGCAGTGCTCCTTGCCTTCACAGTTCTCTGAGCTCCTGTTCGCTTGTTACGTGTGTATCCTATGCCTGACAAACCCATATATGGACCCCAGCTTCGTTTTACTTTCTGTGCTTGTTTGCTGCCCATCCTGATTTCAGTTTGTCTTTTGGGTTTACTGTTGTCTCCT
The DNA here is from genome assembly GCA_037952925.1 of Lithobates clamitans. Taxonomy (NCBI): domain Eukaryota; kingdom Metazoa; phylum Chordata; class Amphibia; order Anura; family Ranidae; genus Lithobates; species Lithobates clamitans. Next base: position 1,353,994 of record JBBGZY010000608.1, read on the forward strand.
GCTTTTTTGTACTCTGCACACACAAGTGGTTTCTGCATCCTCAGCTAGAGGTACCTGGGGCCTGCGACCTTATTCCAGCTTGCTGCAAGTCCATCCACACCATTGGGGGCTCTGATGAAGAAGCAGGCTGGGGCTTAGATTCCGTGCCCTGGGGAACGCCAAGTTGGCGATCTACAAGGGCTCACTACCACAGACGCTGACAGTTTGGTGCTTTTCAATGCAGTTTGCTATGTATGTTCACTTTGTGCAATCGCTGAAGTTCAGAGCCTGAAGTGCATATCACTTGTGTAAAGAATCACTTGGAGAGAGAATCACTAAAGGAAAGAACCCCAGCAATGCCACCCCCCAGCAAAGTGCCCCTAGGACAGTGCTGTCACTATAAGGGTGCTCTAGTTTTATACTGTTAAAGTGGTTCTAAAGGCTGAAGGTTTTATACCTTCATGCATTCTATGCACGAAGATAAAAAAAGAATGTATGCGGCTTCCCTCTGCTCCCCTTAATACTTACCTGATCTCCCTCTCGATCCAGTGATGTGCACAAGAGTATCGGCTCTCCGGGGAATCTCCCTCCTCATTAGCTTAGACAGCAGCAGGAGCCATTAGCTCCAATCAAAGCCAGACAGCCAATGAGGAGAGAGAGGGGGCGGGGCCGAACTGCAGCTCAATGTCTGATTATAGCGCACCTACTTGGGTGCCCCCATTGCAAGCTGCTTGCTCTGGGGGCACTCAACAGGAGGGAGGGGCCAGGAGTGCCGGCCCATGACTCAAGAAGAGAAGGACCAGGGCTGCTCTGTGCAAAACCACGGCACAGAGCAGGTAACTATTATGTTTGTTATTTTTAAAAAAATTGCCTTTTAATATCACTTTAAGGGTGGGGGTGGTTTTTTGTTAATTAATCGTGAATGAATACAAGGATGGCTGGCTATCAACACAAGCTTTGCACATCTACTGTAAGTCAGGCTTGCAAAAGAGAATAGTTGTAAAGATAAGATCAGCTCATAACTTGGATAAGACACTACAGAGCAACATAAACATCATAATGACAGGACAAGGACAACAGATGGTGAAGGCAGCAACATACCAAAATGCACACAGACACAGCGAAAGCATAAAGTCAATTTTCAGTTTTGGGTGGATGTAAGCAGCAACATACCAAAATGCACACAGACACAGTGAAAGCAAACAGTCAATTTTCAGTTTTGGGTGGATGTAAGCAGCAACATACCTGTGGAGGGACATACAAGATACAGTATGTTCAGATGGAACATTCAGGTGGGGCAGAGCCTGAAGTGCATATCAATTGCATAAATATATTTTGTGCATTTAGGAATCCAGGCCTTTTTTAAAACAATCTACTGAGCTGGCCAGAACCATCTCTTGAGGGAGTCTAATCCACATTTTCACTGTGAAAGAAGCCTTTGCTTATTTGGAGGTTAAATTTATTTTCCTCCAAATGTAAAGTATGCGTAAAGAATGCCCCTTTGTCCTTTGTGACGACCTTCAAGTGAATAACTTCATACGAGATATAAACTTTCAGTTACGGGGGGGCGGAGCTTGCAGCCGACGGAGATGGACGCTCACTAGCTGAGCTCCTCAGCACTCAGGGGGAAAACGGCACACACCACCTGTAATTCCGGTCAGAACAGGCACAACAAGTACCAGCGGATCCTCAGCACACCCCGGAGATCCGACCGAACATGCCGCGGAGAAATAAGGAGCTCCGTAAGCCGCAGAAACTTACAGAATATTACCCGCTCGGGCCTAAGCAAGATGGCGGCGGAACGAAGGAACGAGGTATGTCCAGTACACCTCAGTATGACCAATTAAAAAGCAATCCACACAAAAGGATAGCTCCACAAAGAAGCTCACAATCTCCGATCCACACCCCTACTTCAGGGAGCCCAGAAAAGGTGAGGGTGAGGTTGGATGCCTCTGATACAAGCCAGGACATAACACAAGGCCTAGAGTCAGGGGAGGATACCAGAGACCTCCCAGACTCTATTGATTTATTCCCCACTAACAATCAGCCTGTCCTGGACACCACCCTAAGGGACATGTTGGTCTCCCTGAGAAGCTCCCTACATGCTGATATGTTATCATGTGTACACAAATTCGGCGTGGAACTCAGAGAAACTACTGCTAGAGTGGATCACATAGAAAATAAAATGGGAGAATTTGCAGATACCATTAATGATCTTGTGGATGCCCATGATCATAACACTGATGAGGTGGACATTATCAAAGCTAAAATGGCGGACATAGAAGACCGCTCTAGGAGAAACAATATGAAAATAAGAGGGGTCCCCAAATCAATCCAACAAGCAGAATTACGCACCTACGCAGCACAATTATTCCAGGCAATAATCCCTGAATTATCAGAACTGGAGATAACAGTGGATAGGATCCACCGCCTACCAAAACCAACACCTACCAGACAACATACCCAGAGATGTTATACTCAGATTACATTTTTTTCAAACGAAAGAGCGACTAATGTCGGCCGCACGCAACAAAGATCTCTTTCCACCACAATACAAAGATTTACAATTCTTTGCAGACCTTTCCCAATTTACCCTACAAAAAAGGAGAAACCTCAATACAATTTCTAAAACATTGAGAAACCACAAAATAACCTATAAATGGGGATTCCCCACGAAACTGATCATTTCCCGAGATGGTAAGGACCACGTGGTGGATAACCTTGCCAAAGGTTTGCTCTTGCTCCAACACTGGCATATTATACCAGAAGACATGCCTAAAGAACGTAACGCCAAAGGCCCTGATCATATTGCTGACAATTGGAACCTGGTAACTTCTAAGAATGCCCGTAAACACACCTAAACTACGCAATACCAATACAGGTTATACATAACTGTCCCCTGATACAGAGGAAATGTCTGCTAAGCTGGACTGAACTTTGTTATAACCCCCTATCACAAGATGAGTGACTTAACGTCACACCCAGGTCGCATAGACCTTTTCGTTGTTGTTCTTTGTTCAATTATACTTTTTTTTTTCTTCTTAGTTATTTACAAGTTATTTCAGCAGCCGCAGAACTTTGCTACAGTTCTTGAGATTGACCAAGCCGTACAGAGGGACCACTTCCATCGGATCCTCCCGAACCAAAATTCTACCGAAATCTACTCTGACAAGCTAACTACCAAATGTAAGTGTTATGCACACATGCTTTACAATGCATCAAACCCAAAACACAAAAATGCCTATAACGTTTCTAACAGTCAATGCTAGAGGTCTAAATCATCCGGCCAAGCGTAGATCCATGTGGAAGGAAGCACTTCAACATAAAGGAGACATATTCTGTGTACAGGAGACGCATTTTAAAAAACAAGCCCAACCTACATGCTATCATCCTAAATTCCCGCACATATTTTTTGCAAATTCTAACACCAAAAGAAGAGGTGTCCTCACGGCAATAAAAGATACAGTAACCTTTCACCTTCACACCGAGATAAGTGATACACAAGGTAGATACCTTGTCCTAATTTGTGACATCAACAATATCACCTATACAGTAGTGAACGTCTATGCCCCCAATACGCATCAATCCCGCTTTCTTCACAAATTACTGAAAAAAATACAGCAAATACAGAAGGGGCACCTAATACTTTGCGGGGACTTTAACCTACCTCCAGACCCTACCATGGACTCTAGTTCAAGTACTAAAAGAAGACCCCAATCACTCCAACACCTCATGAGGACTTTTGATGTATACGATGCATGGAGATGTCTTCATGCCTCAGAAAGAGACTACTCCTTTTTTTCAGCTAGCCATAAGATGTACTCCAGACTAGATCTTTTCTTAATAGATAGATGGTTACTCACCAAAATTAAAGCTTCTCAGATCAATGGCATAACCTGGTCGGATCATGCCTCGGTCTCACTGCTGGTTGAAGATCAATCCGCTAGCGGTGCCACCTTCATATGGAGATCTAACCCACACCTATTTCAGGCTGATCCTTCCAGGTCTGCTTTACAAAGAGATCTAGAAGAATTCTTTAAATACAATGCAGGTTCAGTTGACGATCCTTTTATTACATGGAACACGCATAAAGCATTTATGAGAGGCCTTCTAATTAAAATGGGGGCCGGGGCTAAGAGAAAGAGGGGGCAGCGCATAATGGACATTTCCAAACAAATACAGACATTAGAAGATAAAAACAAAGCCAATTTCACCCAAACACAAACAGAAGAGATAACCAGGCTAAGGCATGAATTACGTCTCATACTGCTGGAGGATTTTGAGAAGTCTTCCAGGAGGTTGAAAATGACATATTATGCTACTGGAAATAAGGCAGGGAAATTATTAGCCACCTGCTTACGAGGTCTTAGACATAAAACTAAAATTCCTTGCATTATTCACCCAGTGACTCAAACTAAATTATACCATCCCCAGGCAATAGCAGATGCCTTTAGCGCTTACTACGGGTCTTTATATAACCTTAAAAAAGACCCCCAAGTGATTCAGCCCTCAGCCGATACTATTTCTGAATTTCTCAGCAAAATAGACCTACCTCACCTAACAGACACCCAAATTGAAGCACTGAACTCCCCCTTCACGACACAAGAAATATCTCAAGGGATAGACTCACTACCCAAAAACAAATCCCCCGGTCCTGATGGATTTTCAGGTGAATATTTCCAAACATTTAAAGAAATATTGTCACCTAGACTTACAGAGATATATAACCGAGCTGCCTCCTCTTCCTCATTTCCCTCCGAAATGTTAAAAGCAATGATTGTGGCGTTACCGAAGCCAGGGAAGGAACCAAACACCCCACAAAACTTCCGCCCGATTTCTTTACTCAATAATGACCTAAAATTATATGCTAAACTATTAGCCGGTAGAATTGTTAATCTCCTTCCTTCTTTAGTTCACCCGGATCAATCTGGCTTTACTAAAGGACGCCAAACAGTGGATGCAACCAGAAGGTTGATCAATCTTATACATGCAGCCAACAGAACCGGAACGCCTTCTCTGCTCCTCGCTTTGGATGCAGAGAAGGCGTTCGACAGAATCCACTGGAAATACCTAGAGCAGGTTCTAGCCAAATTTGGCTTTAAAGGTCACATATATCAAGCTATTATGGCACTTTACACATCCCCATCAGCACAGGTATACATATCTGGTATGCTCTCCACCCCATTTGAAATCACAAACGGGACACGTCAAGGGTGTCCTTTATCCCCATTAATTTTCAACCTCCTAATGGAACCATTAGCAGCATATATTCGCCAACACCCCCAAATCAAAGGGTTAACATTAGGGAACAACATGCATACCATAAGTCTATTCGCAGACGATATTATCTTAATTCTCACAGACGTCACATCTTCCCTGGCTTCGGTTCATGATGCTTTACATTTGTTTAATGCTATATCCTATTATAAAGTAAATGATACCAAATCCTACCTATTAAGTCTGAGGCTTACAGAAAAAGTAAAAAATGACATTACTTCCAAATTCCCATACAAATGGAAAGAAAAAGGCATTGCATACCTAGGGATTACTCTCACACCTAAAACCTCAGACTTGGTAAGAGAGAACTATACCCCTTTTTTGGACTCCTTAAAAGGTAAACTAGACAAAATGCAAAAGTTTGAACTGTCCTGGACAGGCAGACTTGCTGCATTCAAAATGCAAACTTTACCACAATTCCTTTATTTATTTAGGACCTTACCAATACCGGTTCCACAGTCCTTCTTTCATCAAGCACAACTGATAGTAGACAGGTATTTATGGGCAGGCAAAAAAGTACGCTGCGCCTTCAATAAACTTATAAAATCTAAACAGTCGGGAGGGATAGGACATGTTTCCATTAAAGACTACTATGCAGCTACCATACTTACCCAAGTTAAAACTTGGTTTCCTCAGAGCAACACCACACTATGGTCGGAACTTGAAAGCACACAAATAAAGGGGGGGAACCTATATAACTACCTAATCTCTAGTCCACACCATCACTCCAAACCATCATTACATGCACCTACTATACAGGCTTCTATTGAATCCTGGAAATACTTACTTGCAAATATACCCCAAGAAGATCCACAAATTCTTCTAAAATTTCCGATTACAGCCTTGGAACATATTATCCCTGACTTATCGTTAACAAACTGGTGTAACAGCAAATTACTCCTCCTAGAGGACCTTTTTGTGGGTCCTACAATGAAATCATTCAGATCATTACAGATAGAATACTCCATACCAGAATCTGAGACCTACAAATACATCCAATTATCCCACCTAATGGACAACAAGAGTAGTAACTTACTTACACAATTACCTTGGAAACTAGCCCTTTTCTACACAAACACCAAATCAACTCAAAAAGGCACATCCTTAATATATAGATCCTTACAAGACAAACATTCCTTTTGTAAAACAAACAACATCACAGCATGGGAAAGGGACTTTGACAGGACCTACACAGAGGAACAGTGGACAAAAGCATTCAGATTTACATATAACTCCACAAGAAGTGCCAACTTATGGGAACTGTACTATAAAATACTACTGCGATGGTATCTTACTCCATACCGAATTTCTAAATTTGCTACTGCAACATCCCCTGATTGTTGGAGGAATTGCGGTCACAGGGGTACCTTACTACATATACTGTGGTCATGCCCACACCTTAAAAGGTATTGGTCCCTCGTTTTTAGTACCATAGAACAAATCTCTGGTACCAAGATTAAATATTCTCCAGGTATGGCACTTCTGTCATTAGGAATAGAACTAATACCTGCTCCATTAAGAACTGTGACATCGCATCTATTGCTAGCAGCCAGACTCAACATAGTCAGACATTGGAAAGAAACAAACCCACCATTGATAGCGGAAACCCTTAATATAATGACTACACACAGTGCATATGAGATGCAGTTTGCCCGAAGCCAAGGGAATTACAACCAGGCTTCCAAAATCTGGAACTCCTGGTTAACATGGTATCCAAAAAACTCAGGACTAAATTTCTATGGGAATATTAAATAACTAAACAATTAATAATTTTATAATCCACATATTCAAAGTACTTGATATAAACATTAAACCTATGCTCTACGGATGGTCAATATTAAAGCTTGCACTGCAGAAGTATATTAAAAGTTCTGTTAATAGTTATTCAGTGGCACTATTCATATGTTGTCCAATATGAGAAATAATGTACTGGTTATATATAAACCTATGTCATAAATGAACGCCAGACACATCCGGGTACGTCGGGAGTGTGAAAAATTCCCCATATAGGACACAGTCAGATCCCAATAAGGGGTGTCTTGGGGTTTCGAGTAACGCTCTTGAGGTACCTGTATCCTCAAATGGTAAAGAATGACATACAAAGGAAAACGTTTGTACTAACATGAACATTGTAAAACAAAAATGTGACAACTCTTAAATGATTACACTGTACTTTATTATATGTTCGTTTTCATTTCATGGAAAAATTAATAAAAACTTATTGAAACTAAACTTTCAGTTACAGGGCTGGAACAAGTGTCAATGAACTACCAGTGCAGTGTTGTCACTGAATTTGTGCTCCATTGAGAACTACAAGTTCCTATTGACTTGGAGATTTCTCTATACGCTATGCGTAATCTGTGTCTCCTGAGCTAATAAGCAAATTTTTAGCTCTTTGGTATAATGCATCTTAGTACAACCCTGTTTCCAGAGTAAAACAGACATAACCACCGTCCTCAGATCCTTAGCTCCACTAGCAGACTTGTGTGTCCATGGGCGTTCCGTTTAAATATAGTACTTTGCATAGTCAAAACAATAGAGCTTGGTAGCTTCACAATCAGCCAATCAAGCACAGGCAAACAGGAGAAGTTATACAAATCTCAACCAATAAACAATGACTAGGGGCGTGTCTGTGCAGGGGCAGCGTGTATAATTTCCCGCCCCCTGTCCTTGTAAGCCATGCTCTTCAGCTAGACAAAGAAAGCCACATGGCTGGCCTTAGAATTCAGGAATGCTGTCCCCGACCGAAACGCACTCAAAGACTCCAGTTTTTACCGATGGTGTGAATTTTTATTCTACATTGTTCAGAGAACAATGCATATCCGGATTATTCTACCATACCTGTCAATGGGAGATTATCTGCAGGGACACACCATAGCCTCCCCCATGTGCTGATCAGACACAGAGAGACACGAGCGTACATCCCCCCATGACCGATAATGTCTTTGCAGAGTGAACACATCCCCCCCAGACGATCATCTGTGCATTGCACAGGGACCCTTCACTGGTGGACATATCCCCACTCTGTAAACACTTCTTTACATTTTACAGGAAGGTTTTCACTAGCAATGGGTCTTAAACTGGCATCAGTCTGCCCCAACTCGCTCTTTAGAGTAGGTCGCAGCAGAACTAACACTGGGAGACACTGTGACAATACATATTGAATACAACTTAATAAAATTTCCACAACAGTCCCTCCTCTTTTGTCATATGCTCACATGTGTCCCTTGATGAATCTTGATTTTCTTCTTACACCTAAAAATGAATCAGTCTTTACGGTCCATATGAGTCCATAAAAAGGAAAACACGGCTTGACTTGTAGACTCTGTTCTTTAGGAGGGTTGACTTAAAGGAGGACATGAAGGCAGGTTGTTTTGGGATCCTCTGTGTCTTGTACATGGGCTGGGCTTCGGGGCGTCTCATCTCAGCGAGGAAGATGTGGTCATCTGCTCGGGCTCTGTTCACTCGTCCAATCAGGCAACAGGAGTACCTCATCACGGCATATAGAAGGAATAGAAACAAAAACAACATGAGTATACATACCCCTAATTCCTTCAACCATGATCCGCTGAAAAATAAAAAAATCCCCAATGATTCCCAGACTTTTAAAGGTTTCCAACCTTCACTAGCTATAGCTCTGGCTTTGCCTTGCAGGGATCTCCCACTACCTCCAGGTGCAGGGCGTGGCCATGGGCACATGTTGTGCCCCGGCCTACGCCAATCTGTACCTGGGGGAGTGGGAGAGAGTGCTTGAAGATGAGGAGGACCTTGCCAGGTATAGGAGCCACATACACATGTGGCGACGATACATTGATGATGTCCTCCTCATCTGGGATGGCCCGGAAGAGCTATTACTAAAGTTCTTTGATCAAATCAACCTAAACGAATTCAACTTAAAATTTACTACGTCCTATGATCGCGACCAGATTGCATTCTTAGACGTACTGCTGAGACGTACCTGAGGATACAATCTCTAGTACACTCTTTCGAAAAAGCACCGCAGGGAATACCATCCTTCACGCGGATAGCTTTCACCCTACACGCCTAAAAAATTCTATCCCTTATGGACAGTACCTGCGCGTGCGCAGGAATTGTTCCGATGAGGTGTCCTTTAAACAAGAAGCACAGAAATTACAAACTAGGCTTCTAGCGCGAGGCTATAGTCGCTCATGCCTCCGTAAGGCATATAACAGAGTGGTCACACAGCCGAGGCATACATTGTTGTTTAAAGAGAGAGTGAGACGCGACCAGGCCATGGCTCCCACCAGGGTGATTTTACGCTTCTCGAAACAGCACAATGAGATAAGCAACATCATCCGCAAGTACTGGCCTATACTTTTAGATGACCCGAAAGTCAGCAGGTTTATTTCAAATACCCCCTCTATTACTTACAGACGAGCTACATCACTGAGGGACAAACTGGTTCAGAGTGAGTTCAGAAGTGCACAAAAAAGACGGAAACACTGTTCTGTTCTGGGATCTTTTCCCTGTGGGCACTGCTCGTATTGCCAATATATTAGATGTGAAAAGGTCTTCCACCTTCCAAATGGGTCAATCTTTAAACCCAGGCACTTTACCAACTGCCAAACAAGAGGGGTGGTATACCTCATGTCTTGCGAATGTGGAGCGCATTATGTGGGTAAGACTAAGCAAGAATTCCATCAGCGGATATCAAAACATATTTACCATATGCAAATTAGCAATCCATATTTACCCCTCGGGCGACATGTAATGGAAATCCACAACTCTGTAATGCCCAAAGTATCCTTCGCCGCACTCGATCGAATCCATATACCTATGCGAGGCGGCGATTGGAACAAAATTTTGTTGCAATACGAGCAGAGGTGGATCTTTGGATTAAACTCCACCTCGTTCCCAGGACTCAATGAGGCTATTTCATTTGCCCCTTTTTTAAAGGGTTTTATCTCCGGAAAAACACAATAGCTAATTCCTATATACAATCCACAAAATCCTTGATAAGCTTTTTCCCCCTTTTTTTTCTCCCATGCTCCGTCGTTCCCTGGTTTTTTCCCAATAATTGGATATTCTATTATACCAGTATGTATCATTAATATATACATTTATTTCATCCATTGTTATCTATCATTCTTTTATCGGGATGCTGTATAAATCCCAACATATGCATTTGAAGTTTTCTTTCTGTACTGATGCTCTCTATAGATAAATATATATGCCAATATGTAGCAGGAATGGCATTACTATAAACCAACAGATATATATGTCATGCACAATTTTAAATCTTGTTTTGCATATCTTTCCCCCTAGGACTGCCCCCCCTCCTAACTGAGGGAGTCCTGTGGTGCTATCTCCGCCCTCGCCTCGGGATCGGGGGTGATTCACGATCTGGCTTCCCGGCAAGGTGGGAGGGGAACGAGCCGGCCTGTTCCAGATGGCTCCTCCCCCCCATGTTTTCCCCATTGGATGCTCGGATGGCCACCGGGCGCAACATTGGGGATCTCTTCCTCCTTGCCGGCGGCATTCCGGAACACTCTCGGATGTCCTTCGCCACCACGCATGCGCGGGGCCCCGCGCGTGCGGTGTGACGTCACTGACATCGCGAGATTTCGGCGAGAGTGACACTGAGTCGGAGCCTAGCTCTTCCTGAACGCCGGGGAAGTCACGTTCGGCTGCCATAATGGCGGCCATGCCGCCCACCGTGGAACAACCGGGGTCAGCACATACACCTGGACAAATCACAAGTAAGTACACACCCCCATTAAGCATTATAAAAGTGGTATCTGCAACATACCCCCAGTCTCTCCTTCCCTTTGGTGAACAGCAGGCACCTTCTATCTTTCACTATGTAAGTACTGCTTCTACTATTTTGTGTTTCCCTTTGTTTGACACTACTCCTTGCCCTACACAATGGGGGCTCGTGCGAATATTATCTGATTTCGCATTGACCCCCATTAATTTATAACGGTCTTGCTTTATAACGGCTTGATTATTATCCGTTCTCTACATTTGATACTCTTGTGTTTATTTACTTGTAGACTGGTGGACTCAGAGTGGGATACCAATCCACCGAGCCCGCTACAGTTTGTGACCAATCCCGGGTTGGCTGACAAGCAACAGTCTTGTATGTATGGGGCAACGTAGTGCCAAAACACATGCCATTTAGCACCCGTTTGAGGTAATTAATCTAATTCAATCTTTCACTTTTGCGCAATTTCCCCCCTTCCCTCCTCCCCCCCCCAATCTCCCACTTTCCCTCTTCCCCCCCTCCCCCTTCCCCTTTTTCCCATGCATCCCTCCCTTTGTTCCCCCCCCCCCCTATCCCCGTTTCCTCCCCCCCTCTTTCCTTTCCCCCTTCCCTTCCCTCCCTCTTCATTCCCCCTTTTCCCACCCTCTTTTTCCCCCTCTATACCTGTCCCATTCTTAGCACTTTTGGTTTAATCATTCTTATTTTATTTCATCACATTCTTACACTCAGTTATTGTTATTCATCACCCATTTTTCACCTTTCCATCTTACTTTAGCTTATTACATTCTCACTTGGATCACTGTCACATTGAGCACAAACTGAGGGGTTGCCTATACCTTATACTGCCTATGAAGAGTACTATGTATATTTATACAACTTATACACCCTTATGTCTGTGCCCTGGGTAAGTGCTGGAGGCAGTTGTCCCCCGGCGTCCCCTCTTGGACACATGACTAACATTACTCAAATGACTAGACCTACTATGAGATATTCTTTGGTTATTATCACAGGTGTACTTCTTTGTGCTCCCCGGTTGGCTGCCAGTCTGGTGGGTGGTGCCCAAGAGTGTGACCTCTCGTAAGCTACGTCGCTGCTCTCACTACCCCGGTCCGAACCGCGTTGGCGGTAGGGGCGCCCGGTGCTCTCCCTTTGGGGAAGACGGGAGGACAGTCTTTTTAAGGGATCTCCACGTGGGAGGCCTTGCTCCTTTCTCTGCTGAACATACATTATTGGGTAATTATATTGTATCTATGCACCATATGGTGAATGTAACTATCATTATATCAATGCAATTCATTTACATGTATCAATTTTACTTATGTATATTTTTCAGCAGACTAATCCTCTGAAGAAGACCCCAAGTACAGGGGTTGAAACGCGTCAGGTCTAAATATTCATGCTACCCAGTGTTGTTGTGAATATGTGTCTGCCAATATATGTTCAGCCTATATAATATGTAGTTTTATCTCAAGTACCCCCCACTGGAGCTCATTGTTTCAACTTTTATGGTACACTTTAATAAATTTGATATATTTTTGATATTAAATCTGACTTCCTTTTTTTGTGCTGCCTAAAAACCCCACTCTGGGGGAACCTCTTTTTTGTTTTCAGTTTCCAAGGGGTGAGCAGCAAATCCCCTTTTTCCTCTCCATTGTCTTTCCATTTTGCCTTGCAGGGATCTAACCTTACCCATATGGGCCTGAACTTTGTCACTAGTATTCTCGATCCAGGTACAACAATCTTTTTTTTTTTTTTTTTGCTTTAAATACTTTTTATTAAGAAATTTCATTTGTTTTTCCAAACTCTTAGTCACATTACATAATCGTGTACAAAAGAAAAGAGTGGTTAGCATAGGCAACATAAAAGGAAACATAAGAGCACAATAATGACAGATAATATTCCAGAAAAACAAACCCCATTTCCCCATTTATCAACCTTACCCCCTCCCAACCCTCCCCCTTCCCCTTCCCTGCTATCCACTCCAACCATTCTCACCTACTACATTCACACACATTCACATTCTCCTATTTATTTAATTCCGAATCTAACCACTGTTTCCATATTTTAAGGAACTGCTTATGGTTCTTTCTTTTCCTGAATATATATTCCTCCTTATCAATCATTCCGTTCACCACTTTCTCCCATTCCCTTACTGTTGGGGTTTTTTTTTCCTGCCATTTACGAGCAATTAGCAACCTTCCCTGGAACAGGCATCTAGTCACTGCGGTCTGGACATGGCCCCGCACCCCTTCTCCTTCTATTCACCCCAGGAGGCATAGCCTGGCCCCCACATCGAGCGACGTCCCGAATACCCCATTAATCTTCCTAATTATGCCTTGCCAGTATCTATGCAATTTGGGGCATCGCCAGGTCATGTGCACCAGGTCACCCCTCCCATCTCAACATCTTGGGCATTCTGCATTCGGTCTTTTCCCAAACAAAAACAGCCTTGCAGGTGTGTAATAGGATCTATGCAGCAGGTATAGATGCGATATGGTCTGAGATGGTGATAACGAGACCTTGGGGCCCAAAGCCAAGACTCTACTCCATTGATCCTCTCTCATTGGCCTCACATCCCTTTCCCACCTAGTCCTACTACTACGCTCCAGCTCACCTTTCTGTGCTGCCCCCCTTATCTTCCCATACATTCCTGATATCAACCCTTTATATGAGCCTGCCTTAACCAGCCTCTCAAGGAACGGCATTTTACTCAGTTCTGGGATTTTCCCTTTAAATTGCATATTCAACGCATGTCTGACCTGTAAATAGCTATAAAATAATCGGTTCGAGATTCCAAATTCTGCACTGATTTCCTGAAATGATTTCAGTCTGCCATCCCTATATAACTGTGCCAGGAAGCCAATACCCTTCCTGGCCCATTTATCCACCTTCCCCAGTGTCTTGAGTTCTTCCAAGTTTTTATTATCCCAGAGAGGGGAGAATTCAGAGAACCCGCCATAGCCCATTATGGTCTTAGCAGTGTTCCAAACTTTAACCATTAGTTGTGTTGTTAAACATCTGGTTTCAAATGAGTCTGCCTCCACAGCTTCTACTATTGTACTATGTTTAGTGTCATTTAATAATAAGTCATTCCCTCCCTCCTTCCTCATGGGTGAGTTACTCCCTCTCATATATTGTAGTTGTGCTGCCAAAAAATAGAATTCCGGGTTCGGCAATGCCACCCCTCTCATGTCTTTCGGGCGCTGTAGTGCCTGCAGGCGGATTCTTGCTGGGCCATTCCTCCAAATCAGTTCCCTGAATACCCCTTCTAGTTTCCTAAACCAATGCTTTGGGATCCATACTGGGGAGTTGTGTACTATGTATAATATTTGTGGCATCCACACCATTTTAATTAAATTAATCCTGCCCGCCACCGACAGAGGCAGATGGCCCCATACCTTACATTTCTGTTTCAGTTTGGCCATAAGCGGAATCATGTTCCTTGCTATAAACTGTCCCGGGTCTTTTGTTAAGTTAACGCCTAAGTATCTCATTTGATTTGCTATCTTTAACTGGGTTGCCTGCTGTGGGAGTGGCTCTACCAAGGGGTCTATGGGCATAAGCACTGACTTCTCCCATCCTATTTCCAGTCCAGAGAAGCGTCCGAAGTCCTGTACCAGCATTAGAAACTCTTCCAAGGACGATTGTGTATCCCCCAAAAATAACAAAACATCGTCCGCATACATAGCTACTTTTTCTTCTCCCATTTCTCTTTTAAATCCCTGTATTTTCTGGGAGGTTCTCAAGGCAATAGCCAGGGGTTCTATAGGGAGGGCGAAGAGGAGGGGAGACTAGGGACACCCCTGCCTCGTCCCCCTCTCCAACTGGAACCACTCCGAGCACTCCCCATTTATTCTGACCTTTGCCCTAGGGTCCTCATACAGTAATTTTATCCAGCGGACAAATTGGGGACCAAAACGGAATTCAGCCAATACTCTCCACAAGTAATGCCATTCGACGCTGTCAAAAGCTTTGACTGCGTCTAATGATAGAATGGCTCTGTTCCCTCCACCCATAACTGGGATTTGTGTGTTCAGGAAGGCTCGTCTTATATTTAAACTTGTGGACCTATCCGGGATAAACCCGGTTTGGTCTGGATGTACTACCTTGCTAATTATTTTATTCAATCTAGCGGCCAGGGTCTTAGCTAAAATTTTTACATCCGTACACAAGAGGGATATTGGCCTATAGGAGGATGTTTCTAAACTATTTTTCCCTTCTTTTGCTAGAACTATTATGGTTGCTTCTGCCATAGAGGTCGGCAGCTTCCCTTCCTCCATGGCTCCATTGAATACCTGAAGAAGTGTAGGCAATAAAATATCCCCATATTTTTTATAAATTTCTATTGGCAGGCCGCCTGGTCCCGGAGCTTTCTGGCCCGCCATATCTGCCACAGCTTTGCGTAGCTCCTCGAGGGTCAATGGAGCCTCTAACCCCTCTCTATCCTCCTCTGATAGTTGAGGGATCTCACCTAAAGCCCCCCATCTCCTTTTCCACATTCCTCTGTGAGGTACTATATACATTTTTGTAATATTCCTTAAATTCATACGCTATTTCAGAGGTGGTCCTTCTAATCTCCCCTCCTTTAGCTTGTATTGCTGATATGGTATTTGAGGGGCTGTTTGCTTTAGATATTAGTGCTAGGATTCTCCCCACCTGTTCACCCTCACCAAAGAAGGTCCGCCTCTGAAACAGTTTTTCATTTTCTACTTTCTCCCAGACTGCTTTTTTATATTCATCCTGCTTCCTTAACCATCTGTCGTGGTCCTCAGGAGAGGATGACTCCACATAGCGTGATTCTGCCCTTTCCACCTCTTTCCTCAACTCCGTTTCTTTAGCCAGTGATTGTCTTTTTACATACGTTATTTTTTGTATCAGCTCCCCCCGTAGATATGCTTTAAGCGTGTCCCAAATTATGCCCAGTGATGCAGTCCCAGTATTCACCTTTATGAATTCTCTCAAGTTGGTGGCAATCCCTTCCGAATCTTTGATTATCTCCAGCCAAAATGGATTTACCTTCCAATCTCTCCTACCATAGCTTATCCCTATCTTTATTGAAAAGACTATTTGTGAATGGTCCGAGATCCCTCTAGGTTTATATTCTAACTCCTCTACCACCTTTAGGGCCTCTTCGTTGCATAGCATGAGGTCAATCCTGGACAAGGTAGAATATGATCTAGAGTGACAAGAGTACTGCTTTACCCCGGGGTTCCATCTTCTCCATATATCCACAAACCCTGTCTCTTCACAGAATCGAAACAATGGGCCTCCAGGTGCACTTTTTACAGGAGTCCTCTGTGTAAACCGATCCAGATTTTAATTTCAATAAATTTTTATTGGTATGAAAACAATAAGGAAGTTACATACACCTTTATCCTGTAGACAATGTATACATATATTAATACGTTATAAGTACAATATGCACGTGTTACAATCAGCTGAGTTAGTGCATTTGGTGCTTAACTTAACGAGACTAGTTCTGGGACAAGTTGTCCCTCTATTGGGTTCATTTACCTTATTTAAATAACAAGAAAATAATATAGAAACTGTGAGCTAAAGAAACTAAGCTCTAAAATAAATAATCAATAAAAATAAAAGTATAAAGAGTATGAAAAGTATAAAGAGTATGAAAAGTATAAAGAGTATGCAGCAGTTTAACATCCTGTATTAACTAGATTATATAAAATCAGGAGATTGAATTTCTGCCTTTATATACATGTGAGTACCATGCAGTCCACTTGTGCCACCTTACATTTTCCTTATGATAATTACCTTGAGCTGCAGCGAACATCAGTTCGTAGGTAGCACGTGTGTTGGTCATTTCAACTATTTCTTTAAGTGAGGGAGGTGATGCGCCTTTCCATTTCCTTAATATTGTCAATCTCGTACTCAGTAGTATGTGGGTAACTATGATTCTAGTATTGATTGGTATGTTTTCTATTCCTATTGATAAAACTGCTAATGCTGCATCTGGAGTTACTACTGAGCTTGTGAGTTCTGATATTAGGTTGAATACTTTTTTCCAAATTGCATGTAGAACCCGGCATTCCCATAGTATGTGATGTAATGTACCTCTATCTCCACAGTTTCTCCAGCACAGAGGAGAGGCCTGTTTCGCAAATTTGGATATCCGTTGTGGGGTTAGGTACCATCGGAGTGTTATTTTATGTGTTGTCTCCCATAGTTTGACGCATTTAGTTGCAATAAAGGTATTGCGGAGTGCTTTTTGCCATTGCTCATCTGTAAATGATATACCCAGATCTCTTTCCCACGCCTCTATGTTATTAGTCTTTTTGAACACTTGTTTGTTGTTAAGTATGTTGTAAAAAAGGGAGATACCTTTTATGTTGGTATTAGGATTGGTAAGATATAGATACACCCTCCACGGAACCTTTATAGATGTTACTGGAACTCTATGAAGATAGTGCTTTATTTGAAGGTATCTATAGTGGTCAGTGTCATCCAAACCATATTGCACTTGAAGAGTCTCAAATGATTTGAATGAGGAACCTACTCTGAGATCGTCTAGTGTCAAGATACCTTTAGTTATCCAGTGTGATATATTTAAATGTGGAATGTTTAGTGGGAGGCTAGATGTGGCGATCGGTATGGGCTTAGTCAGCTGACTAGAGAAGTCTGATGTTAAAAAGGACCTCCATGTTGTTAGTGTAGCTATCATTGTAGGAGACATATGTGAGTGTACGTAAGGTCGGGCATGGCAGGTCAATAAGGTGTCAGCTAGATTACCTCTCGGAAGTTGTGCTTCTTCTAATTCTACCCATCTATGGGTCTGGGTAGGATTTAACCAAAATTTTGCTTGTGATAAGATTGTTGCTGTATGGTAATCTTTTAAAATAACATGACCTATTCCTCCCGCATTTCTAGCATTAGTTAATTTCTTATAGGCACATCTGGCCCTTTTTCCTTGCCAAAGGTATCTATTTATCATAGTTTGGGCTTTAGAGAAAAATGTGTTAGGAACAGGGACTGGCAACGTCCTAAATAGATAGAGAAGCTGTGGTAGGATGATCATCTTAAACGCCGCCAGTCTGCCTGTCCACGAAAGTTCCATTTTGTCTATTTCTAGAAGTTTTTTGTTCAATGAACCCAGGAATATAGTGTAGTTGGCTGCGACTAGGTTACTTGTCAATGCTGTAAGTGTTATCCCTAGATATTTTATCCCTTCATTTTCCCATGTGTATGGAAATTTGTCACTCAATTTCTTTTGAAGGGATGCGTCAATGCCTATTCCCATGATATATGATTTACTCTCGTTCACTTTATAGTAAGAAATCTTATGAAACATGTCTAAGGCCTTATGTACTGAAGCCAGGGAGGATTCCACATTGGTTAGAATCATGATTATGTCGTCAGCAAATAGGCTGATCTTATGTATTGAGTTATTTATACGGAAACCGGTAATATTGGGGTTTGTTCGGATGTATATAGCTAAGGGCTCCATTAGCAGGTTGAAGATTAGAGGGGATAAGGGACACCCCTGTCTAGTCCCGTTCGTGATACTGAATGGCTTAGACAGTGTTCCAGATGCAAGCACTTGCGCAGAAGGCTTAGAATATAATGCCAATATTGCAGAGAGTATAGTACCAGAAAAACCAAACCTTCTCAATACTTGGGCGAGGTATTGCCAATGAATGCGGTCAAAGGCCTTCTCTGCGTCCAGAGCTAGAAGCAGAGAAGGCCTTTTATGTTCTCTCGCCAAGTGTATAATATTTGTCAGTCTTCGGGTAGCGTCGGATGTCTGACGTCCCTTGGTAAATCCTGTTTGATCAGGATGAATGAGAAGTGGGAGGAGATTTAACAATCGGGATGCTATAATTTTTGCGTAAATTTTCAGATCTATATTGAGGAGTGAGATCGGTCTGAAGTTTGGGGGTATATTGGGTTCCTTCCCTGGCTTAGGCAGTGTTACTATTATTGCATTTAACATTTCTGGAGGAAAAGAGGCAGAGGCAGCAGCAGCATCAAAAGTGCGTTGTAGATATGGGCTTAATATATGTTTGAAGGTTTTATAATAATCTCCTGAGAATCCGTCAGGGCCTGGAGATTTGTTACTTGGTAGGGAGTCTATAGCAGCATGTATTTCTTCTATGCTAAATGTTTGGTTTAGAGTTTGAAGTTGTTCTTGTGACAATGTAGGAATGTCTAGTTGTTGTAAAAATGCATTAATTGCGTCAGTAGTGGGTTGAGGAGTGTCCATGTCGTCTTTCAGATTGTACAGGTTACTGTAATATTGACTGAAGGTGTCTGCTATGTCCTGTGGATGGTACAGTTTATGTTTGGTAAGGGGGTGTAGAATGTATGGAATTTTTGTTTTGTATCTAATGCCCTTAATCCTGTAAGCTAAGATTTTACCTGCTTTGTTACCTGTGGCGTAATATGTCATTTTAAGCTTTTTTGAGGACTTTTCAAAAATTTCTAGTAATAACAATCTCAAGTCATATCTTAATTGTGTAAGTTGATGTGAGGTTGAGTAGGAGGTATTTTGTTTGTTGCTGGATTCTAACAGAGAAATTTTGTCTGTCAACTCTTTTATGTGCCGCTGCCTTTGCCTTTTAACCCTCGCCCCCAGTTGTATGAGGACACCTCTCACATATGCCTTATGGGCATTCCACAAGGTAAAATGGTTTTGCACAGAGGGTGCGTTGATGCTAAAGTACTCTTTCATCTGATCTTCTATATTTTTCCTGAAGTCCGGTTGTTGCATTAGGTAGGAGTTTGATCTCCACAAGTAGGATGTATTGCATGCGGCATCTTCTTTTAGAGATATGGTAATGGACGCATGGTCTGACCAAGTAATGGTATGGATATCTGTGGATATTACATGGGCTAATGTACTTTGATCCACCAGAAAAAGGTCAATTCGGGAATAGGAGTTGTGGGGAGAAGAGAAGAAGGTATAGTCCCTCTCTCCTGCATGCATACACCTCCATACGTCAAAAAGTTCCTGTTTATGTAGGATGTTCATGAGGGATGGGTTTGAACGTCTTGTTCCGGAAGATGAATCCAGATGTGGGATTGGGGTTGCGTTAAAGTCTCCACAGATGATCAATCTCCCCCTCTGGAGGGTCTTCACTTTTTGTAGCGTTTTGTTAAGGAATCGTAGTTGATGCTTATTGGGGGCATAAATGTTAGCGATGGTATAAGTGATTGAATTAATGTTGCATATTAATAGGAGATATCTTCCTTTTGGGTCTTTAATTTCTTTGTGAAGCGTGAAAGCCACAGAGTCTCTTATTGCTGTGAGGACCCCTTTGGTTTTGTTATGGGAGTTAGCAGAAAAAATGAAAGGGAAGCTCCTATGGGTACAAGAGGGTGCTGCTGTGGCAGAGAAGTGCGTTTCTTGAACACAAACCACATCTGACTTGTGGGTGATGGCCTCTGACCACATGGATTTCCTTTTAGCAGGATGATTCAAGCCTTTGGAATTAATAGAAATAATTTTTATGCCCATGGTTGTAGGGAAAGTATGCTAGAGCGTTTGGAGACGAGGGGACATTTTTGAGGTCTTGCTGCCCTCATGTGGTGTTTTCTGGTATTGCAGAGAAAATCTTTTTTCAGTGAGATAAGACAAAAGAGGTACTCACGTATACTGCTGAGGTTGTTTTCATTTTGGGATGACAGGGAGGTTGTGTTGTTCCGGCTGCGTCTTTGTGTATCCAACTGTTGCAACTTCAAAAACGTTGAAGAGAAAACATAAAAAATAAAGTGAACTGTTAACATTGCAGAATCAACTTTGGTATAAAAGAATAACTTCTGCATAGGTCAATCTGGTTTTAACAGACAATAAACTGGTATACAGCAGTTTGCTGTTTAAGGTTAGTGGGGGAAGAAAGTTCGGGCTTAGGAGCTCCTGGTTGGTGCACTGAGCCCAGAAAAGGTAGAAAATGAAAAGAAGATAGACCATCTGGGTTTAGTTATGCGATTTAGCATTTTTTGTGGTGACTGTTTTCCACACTGGATCCACAGGTTTGAGCATTGCTGGTTCTTGAGCAGGTAAGATATTCCACTCTTCCAAAAGAGAAAGTCCTTTCTCTAGAGAGTTCACTACGTGGGTGCGTCCCTCTCTTGTAACGGATAGTTTGGTAGGATATCCCCATCTATAAGTGATATTGTGGTTTCTCAATACTTTAGTGATGGTGTTCAAATTTTTTCTTTTTTGTAGTGTGTATTGAGAGAGGTCTGCATAAAACTGCAGATGCTGGTATTGAGCAGGAATGTGTTCCTTCTTGCGCATGACCATCATTAGTTGTTCCTTAGCTTGATAAAAATGTAATCGCAGGATTACATCTCTGGGAATATGTTCTGATAAGTAAGAGGGTTTTGGTAGGCGGTGAATTCTGTCAATCGTAATCTCCATGTCGGAGAGATCAGGAAGGAGAGATCTAAATAAAGAGGAGACATAGGTACGCAAGTCGGCTTGTTGTACAGTTTCAGGGATCCCTCTTATCTTTAAATTGTTCCTCCTGTTTCTGTCTTCGATGTCTGCGATTTTCTCCTTAATCCATTCAGTATCTCCCTCTCTTTCCTCATGTGAGTCTACCAGATCATTGATAGTGGTAGCATATTCCCCCATTTTTTGTTCTATGTGCTCAACCCTGGTCTCAACAGCCTGCAAATTGTTGTTAAACTTATGCATGCATTTCATTAGGTCAGATTGCAGTGAACTTCTTAGGGATAATAACATGTCTTTTAAGACAGTATCGATTACAGGCTGGTGTGATGTAGGAAAAGTTTCTATGGAGTCAGGTAATTCACGTGTGTCATCCCCTGAATCACTCGCGGGGCTAGCTGTATCAGTGAATCCCCCGCCATCCATCCGGGGTTTTGCCTTGGCTGGGCTGCCTGAGGGTGGAGAGGGAGAGTTTTGCTGTGGGCTTTTATGGATGCTTGTATTGTGATTGTGCCTGTTCGCCATAGAGAGGATGGTAGTGGATTTGTGTGCTGGGGTGGATGATGACCCAGCGCCATCTTGCCTACCGTCATGCTGCTTCATTTCATAGAAGTCCGTCAGGCGCTGAGGCTTCTTCTGTTCTTTTCGTTTTCTGGACATGGCTCCAGACTCTGCCCTGAGGTATTCTGCCACTGCGGGTGTAGAAAACGGGACCCGATGGGATGTTTTGTGCCCCTATTTCTTAGCTCAGTACCGGAGCTCCGGTATTATGCTGCCATTCAGAGTGCTCGCAAGCCACGCCCCCCCCGATCCAGATTTTTATCCATTGTCATGTTAAAATCACCTGCTATTATAACCGGCACTCCTGGTTTATCAGCAACAAACCTCATCAAATCACATAAAACATCTAATTTGAACGGTGGAGGGATGTAAACGTTTGCTATCACGCATTCACACTCCTCGATCATACAATAAAGGAAAATATACCTTCCATTTTCATCCGTTACATTCTGCCTGCAGGAGAAAACCACCCCAGACTCTATCAATATACTCACCCCTCTTGAATAAGAGGTGTGTGTTGAGTGGTATTGTATCCTATATTTTTTATGTTCCAGAACCTTGACAGAATCTCTCTCTAGGTGTGTCTCCTGCAGACACAATATTTTGGAGTCATCTAATTTAATTTCTGGCAAAAATTGCCTGTCTCTTGGCAGGATCCTTAACCCCCCGTACGTTCCAGGAGCAGATCCTAACATTCCTGCCTTTCTTGGACCGACCTGGGGCCACCTCCCTCCTATCCCCAAACCTCACCATCCCTCTTCCAAATCTTCCTATCACTACAAAATAGTTCCTTACTTCTATTATACTCTTTTCCCATGAAAAGAAAAACTCTTATCCTCGTGCACTGTGTAATTTGTGATTTCTCCACCAATGTATACTCAAACCCTATCCCATATATATTGCTGTATCCCATCCTCAACACCAAACTCACAATCTCCCCCTTTCCTACTCCAAGTTCACCCCACCTACCCCCACACATTCTCCCATTCTTCCTCCCCAGCTCCTGCCCTCCCCAGACACTCACCCTCCCCCCTACCCCTCCCACCTCCCTCCCTTCCACCACCCCCTCCTCCACCCCCCCCCTCCCTCTTCTCTGCCCTCCTTTGGGCCTATGTTGGGGGCTTCTAAATTTACCGCATTTCTTCCCCAAAGTGAGATTCCCTAACTTCCCAACAAATAAATAAAAGGCAAACCGTGCACTATACATCAAGAAAAAAAACAACAAAAAAGAAAAAATTATCCCAAAAGTCTCAAATAGCTCAGCTGTGTTCATTATAAAAGGATAACACACAAACCTTACTCCAAGGTTCCCCCTGCTAGAGGGGGATAATTCCACCTTCTCACACTTTCTTTTTTACCTTCAAACCTCCCTTCCCTTATCCCCCGCCCCCATCCCCACCCCCATCTCTGTGCATATAAATGTGCAAATGGCTACAAAAGGAAAAAAAATAGAAAAAGAAGTTTGGACGTATATAAAGAATAAAAAAGGAAAATGGGCCCAGGTCTGTCCACTGAATCATAGCTCTTCACCCTGGCGTAACTTCCCTTCATTTAATTCCAACCATGTTGTTGCTTCTACAGGAGTATTAAAAAATTTGGTTTCTCCAAGGGCTGTCACTTTTACAGTCAATGAATTTTGCTCTTTGTTTCTGCAGTTCAGGGGAAAAGTCTGGGTATACAGAAATTTTTGCACCTTTATACTGAATATTCCTCATTGCTCTTGCCCTCTGGAGTACTGTGCTTTTATCCTTAAAATACAACTTAACGATCATGGGCCTAGGCAAGTTTCCTGAAGGCAATGGTCTAGATGGCACCCTGTGTGCACGCTCGATAGCAAAAAAATTTGAAAAAAATTCTCTACCGAATATTTCCCTAAACCATGCCTCCATGAATTCTGCGGGGCGATCCCCTTCACTTTTTTCCGGGAGGCCTAGTACCCTTACATTCTTCCTACGTGCTCTATTTTCCATCTCATCCATTTTGTGGATGCACATATTCAACTGTTTCTGCATTACTTGCATGTCCTGCTTGATCGGGCTTACATCATCTTCTAACTGGCTAAGTCTCTCCTCCAATGGTGTTGTTCGCCCAGATACCTCCTGTATCTCGCGTTTAATTAGTAACACATCTTCCCCAATATATTTAAGCTGTGCGAATACTTCATTTAAAGATGACTTACAGTTATTAATTGCAGAGAGGATCTCTTTTAATGATGGTTCCTCACCTACGGTCAAGGTGGTCGGGGGTGTAGATTCCGCCCCCCCTTGTTTCTCCTCCGAGCCCGGGGGTGTCGCTACCGCTGGTACCTCCGCCAGTACCGCTACTGCAACTGTAGATTTTGTTACCTTTGATGCTGCTTTCAATTGTGTATCTATCAAAGAGCCCTGGCTTTTCCTCCCCGTAGGTTGGGCTTCCAAAGGTAACTGGTGTTGCTGCTCCCCTCCTTTCCTTGGTGTCTGATTTGGCGTGTGCGCGAACCGTTCCAGCTTTGTTGCAGCCAGTGCAGCCTGACTTGTTTTTTCCCCCTTGGTGCCGCGTATGGTCTGGGCGCTTCCCGCTGCACCCCCTCCTTCCTGTGTGGCCACCTCATCCCCCCCTCGCCTCCTAGTCATAGCCATGCTAGGGAGCGGGTTCGGTCATATACAACAGGACACACGGGACTCACCGGCGGCTGCTCGATCCCGCATTCACTTCCGCACTCCCCTCGCTCTCACCGGGGGAGTGTGTGTTGTTCTGTTGTCCTTGCGGGAGAGCCACAGGAGGGTCTACTACGCGTCCTGATCACAGGTGTTCGGGTACCAGCTGCCAGCACTTCCTCCAGCGTCCTCCTTCCTCCGCCTTCCTATCTTCCTCCAGCCTCACACATGGGAGCGGGCGCGAGGTCCGGGATCGCAGCGACCTCTCACCTCAGCATCCGGTCACGCCCCCACCCAGGTTATATTATATTTGTGGAAATAAAGCTTTTGCCTGGCTCTACAACAATCTTTACTTATGAATTCACAAAAACCCCCCTTAGTTGCCAACAGATAATCATGGGCCATCTTTTAATAGAAGGAACTTGATCTACTGTTGTTCCTGTGGAATCTTCCTTGCAGCTTCAACAGTTTAAATGAAAATCCTATCCACAATGAATAAGAAATTGCTCATATGCTCAAGCCCCCACCCTGTACAAGCAGGAAACCATGCCCAGACCTGGTCCGGGTTGGTGAACAATTCCCTTTTAGCTCTTCCTACCATCCTTGCCTTCTCTTGCACCATTAGATCCTCACGGTCGGCCACAACATAAGATGCTGGGACGAGTTTCACCAGGACTCATGAACCTCTTGCATTAGGGGGAATTACCTTATAAGCTGTAGAACACATAAGTACCAAACTAAAGTTGAAGCACGTTTGTGAGCTACCTAGTTGTCACAATACCCAAACTGGCAAGAACCAGAGCTATTGTTAAAACTATACATTATACCTCTAGAAATGTATCGTTAAGTTCTATTGACAAGTGTCTGTTTGGCGTTTTTACTAGTTTGTCAAAACTCCTCATCATTTATAGCATGTACCGCTGTCATTGCTGGGGTGCTAAAGCTCAGTGGTGATTTAGAATAGACCCAGCAATTGGTCCTCTTTGCTTTCTTAGCTAGTTGGTGAATACACTAAGCTAAAAATATAATTAAACAAAGATACTTCTCATTCTTTGGTGTGGTTGAGCAGCTTCTTGCAGTGGTTGATATGGATCCAGTTGTCTCGTCCGTCAAGCTTCTTTACAATGACCCATTCACCTGGTTGGAAAGAATGTAAACCGGTCATTGTGTCAGGATCCAGGAGAGACTCATGAACCCTGTGGTGGACCTTTTGAAGTTCACATTACAGTGACTGCACCTACCCTATCAACTGAGAATGTAGGCGACAGCTGCTGAGAAAAGAACACGCTGTTTTTGGTTGACCTCCAAACAAACCTCATATGGAGATAACCCAGACATGTGGGAACTCTATGACTGTAGTCACTGTATAACCTGTGCGTGGCTTACCATCTGGGGTGTACAGTAATACCTGGAACCATTGACAAAAAGGTTCTTGGCATCTGGGATGGGAGCCTCCTTCACCAGACTGCTGGTTGCTGATTCAAATTCCTTTAAAGAAAGACAGTCATAAAACATGTCATCCTACTAGGTCACAAACTTGGTTAGAATTAGAGAGGTTAATATTATTAGTTTGAGAATTTCCATTCTTACCATTATATCCCCTATTTTCTTCCTCATTACAAACAGAGGAGGGGAAGGAAGGGAAGGGCAGGGTTTAGAATGATGCAGAAAAAAACAATGAAAAAGGAGCCTATTATACCTTTACCATC
Source organism: Lithobates clamitans (assembly GCA_037952925.1). NCBI lineage: Eukaryota > Metazoa > Chordata > Amphibia > Anura > Ranidae > Lithobates > Lithobates clamitans. The sequence continues at coordinate 1,380,292 of JBBGZY010000608.1, forward strand.
TCTTAGGCATGTGTATTTGTGCATGTGTACATCTATGACCTGAAATATATACTTATAAATAAGAGTTACTGAATTACAGTATAAAACTCCGCAAAACAACTGTAATTAAATCTAAAAACCAAAGTGATTTCCATCGTACTTCCAAACCCAAGTCCTTTGTGTCCACATGTTTGTTTCAAAAGACCCCACCCCCTCCCACCAACTTTCTGTTGCATTCTTCACATCCTGCAGAGGAATTCCTGTTCTCTGCTCGGCTCTAAAAACCTATCCAACTGGTTTATTCACATATCAATGGCCAGGAAGGGGGAGGGGGGCTGGCTTCCTTGAAAACATATGGTCTAAAATATATATATATATATTGCAAATGGGAGGAAATCCCCCGCAACTCCTGTATTGCCTGGGCAGTCAGACCACTTTCACTTGCGACCGAAATACCACACAACAACAGAGCAACCAAAGCCAAAAACTGAAACTCCTGCAAAAAGATGACTTAATTTCACTAGATGCTGAAACTTGGCCCAAAAGCAGAGCAATTCCACCCAGAATCAAAACTCAGCAGAAACGAAATGGCAGTTGTAACGATTGAAACTCGGTCCACGGCAAAATGGCCGATGAAATCCAGACCACAAGAAAATGGCAGACGAAAATCGCACCATGACAAAATGGTGGATGAAATCCAGACTACAACAAAATGGTCGACGAAAATTGGACCATCACAAAATGGTGGCATTTATCCTGACCATAACAAAATGGCAGTAACAATTGAAATTCAGTTGTTGATCTCGCCAAAACCAGCACAAACTGAAATTTCTTCACTAGAAAACCAACATTTCTCCTCACAAAAACTAACTACACAATTGAGCCACCAAATGATCACTTATCCGTAGACAAACACTTTAGGCTATATCAACTAGGGCCCATAGGAGGACTAAAACATAGGCTATCCAACCAAACATATTCAAAAACGCCAAAGTAACATAAAACACAAAATAACACTGATTAAACATGCACTCTTGTCCCCAAATACAAACAAAACTTAGCTCTGAAAGTTTTAAGGTCAACAGATACACCAGGCCAAGACAATGCTGGTTGCATGCTTGATTTTTTTCATAGCTCAAAACAATAGAGCTCCCCATGCTATTGCCCAGAAACCTGTATCCCAGAGATCACCCACAGGGCATAGCCCTTTCAACAAACAGCTCTCCCTGTGAGCAATGTCCCAGCAATACATGGCTCCCCCCCCCCTCAGCCACATGGCCACTTGAATATGTTGCAGCCATTTTAAGATGACCTCAGACCAAACCATTTGTGTCTTAAGTCAGTTAAACAATCTACACAACTGATGCAATCTACTTGTTGGTCCCATAGATAGGTAATAATCACAATTCATACATTTCTAAACAAACATTACACAATATACAGTTCCTTAACCTATAATTAACAATCCCGCCATTATAGCAAAAGATGAAAAATTGGTTCTTTTGCAAAGCAGAACTCACTTAAAAGTGGACAGAGAAAAAAAAACCCCGACCTCAGGGCAACAAGAGATTTCAAAACTGAAATAAAATGGCTGTTTTTGTTGTCCCAGACCACGGATCTGCTCTCCCTCCTCCTGGCCTGCTGTGTAGGTAGTTCTGTTGGCTCCATAAAATTCTGACTCCCTATCCTGACGTGGAGATTTCTCTATACGCTTTGGGTAATCGATGTCTCCTGCGCTAATAAGCATATTTTCAGCTCTTTGGTATAATGCATCTTAGTACAGCCCTGTTTCCCGAGTAAAACAGACATAACCCCCGTCGTCACATTCTTAGCTCCACAGGCAGACTTGTGTGTCCATGGGTGTTCCATTTATCTATAGTACTTTGCATAGTCAAAACAATAGAGCTTGGTAGCTTCACAATCAGCCAATCAAGCACAGGCAAACAGGAGGAGTTATACAAATTTCAACCAAAGAACAATGACTAGAGGAGTATATGGGCGTATTTGTGCAGAGGCAGTGTGTATTATTTAAAATATATAAATGTAACAGCACTGCTTAATGAATTAATAAATAAAAAAATAAGACAATCACATTTGAACAGTGAATAAAATTGAATAAAAGTCTCAAAGTGATGTAAATGTAATAAATCTTCTTATTAATGTGAAAAAATCATGAGTAAATTTAAGATTGTGCCTCACTGTGACTCCACACCACTTTTTAAGGTGCTCCCACCACCATGTGCAATGCACGCTCACCTCCTTATAAGACTCTGTAAGGGGTCAATCACGCCTTGCACACCCATATAAGAATGGCTCCACACTGGTCCTCAATAGTTTCTGGTAAGCTGTTTGGGAGTATAGCTCACTCTGCACCTAATGCAGTATCCTCCCAATGTAACTGCTTCAGAGCTGACTCCACATTAGTCTCCAGCTAATTAAAATGACATGGAAAAGACAAAATTGCCTCCAATAGTGCAGTATCCTCAATCTTAAATGACCAGAACCTCACCACCCCAGGTATTAAACTCAGATTCATTTAAAAGTAATAGGCATAGATACAAAATCCAAACAGGTCTCACTTGTAACGAACAGGGTTCCACCGCCAGGCTCCACCTCTACTAGTTACGCTACCTACCTTGTGGCTTCATCTGGAGTGTGTATGATTTCCTGCCCCCTGTCCTTGTAAGCCATGCTCTTCAGCTAGACAAAGAAAGCCACCTGGCTGGCCTTAGAAATCATGAGTGTTATCCCCGACCAAAACGCACTCAAAGACTCCCGTTTTTACCATCGGCGTGAATCCCTATTCTGCATTGTTCAGAGTATAACGCATACCCGGATTATTCTACCATTCCTGTCAATGGGAGATTATCTACAGAGACACGCCATAGCCCCCCCCCCCCCCATGTGCTAATCAGACACACAGAGAGACACAAGCATCTATCCCCCCATGACGGATAATGTCTTCGGAGAGTAAACACATCCCCCCAGACGATAGTCTGTGCATTGCACAGGGGCCCTTCACTGGCAGAAATATCCCCACTCTGTAAACACTTCTTTAAATCTTACAGGAAGCTTTTCACTACCAATGGGTCTTAAACCGTCATCAGTCTGCCCCAACTCGCTCTTTAGATCAGGTCACAGCAGAACTAACACTGAGAGACACTGTGACAATACATATTGAATACAACTTAATAAAATGTCCACAACACTATGATACCTGCAAATAAATTACATGGTTGTACAGGTGAAACCACACGGCCATGCATAATGGTACACCCTAAAAATGGGTGCAACATGAAACATGCTCAAAAAGGTGGTGTTAGGCCTCAATAATAATATAGAATGTATACGACCATCACTTATATCCTTCAGTCTTTTATCAAAATATGGTATGTATATCTTCATCAGCCATGTGACACTTTGAATACTTGTGTCTTTACACTCTATGAGCCACCTTCACCAATTAGTGTGTCGTTTTTCTCACCTAAAAAGCAAATGTATTTAGAATGGATCAAAGTGCCTCAATAAGTGATTTATTAGACTCTCCGAAGCATCATCCCGTATAAACATCGAATTGTATCAATCCAAAATAACAAATGGGACTTTAGATATGCCTATGAGAGTCACACTAACACAGTATTATGTAATAAAAATAGGCTTTATTACAAAAATGTGTCTTTAAAATGTCAAACATATGACCAACATGAAGATTAAAAAATACATTGGGGACAAAAAGTATTCAGACCCCTTACATTTTTCATATTTCAGCCATTCACTAAAATCATTTAAGTTCATTTTTTTTCCTCATTAATGTACACACAGCACCCCATATTGACAGAAAAACACAGAATTGTTGACATTTTTGCAGATTTATTAAAAAAGAAAAACTTAAATATCACATGGTCCTAAGTAGGGATGCACCGAATGGGTTTTTTGGGGCCGAAACCGATACCGAAAATAAATCTTCCTTGATCCCGAAAACCGAAACCGATACCAAAGCAGCACCGAAACCAACATTTTTTGGGGGTAATATATAAAAAATTATATATTACCCCAAAAAAATATTGGATATACAAAATTGTGTTACATTCGTATTCGTTATATTATTTATGTTCAACTTAATCATTAATTTTATGCAGAAAAGAATACAGTAATGTCAAAAAGTACTTTAACCACCTCAATACTGGGCACTTTCCTTGTCAAAAGAAGTTTATTGAGTATACAATGTTATAAAGATACATAAAGTAAGTTTACAAGGATCTATAAAGTAAGCTCATTGTTTTACAGTAGGGTTTATATAGGTAAATATCATGAAATTTCAAATATTAAACATTGGGTTCACATAAACCTAAATTAAAGATACATATCATTTCCTTAGTTACTTTTGTAGGTATTTAAATGATTTATACCTACTATACATATTGTTTACAAGTAGAATGTATATAGGTCAAATAAATTCTGATAATGAGCTTTAATCGTAAGGTGGAGAAAAGGAAAGAGAAAGAAGAAAAAGGGTTGAAAGGTAGGAGGTATGGTCCACAAGGTTGTCCCGCTCGTCAGTTTATTATTCTTTTTAGTTCTCTTTGAAGCCTTAGAATGGGTGTCTCTGTAAGTCATTTAATCTGTTACCATGGCAACAGGACAGAGTCATTGAAGTTTGACAGGAACTGTTGTTTTATCCAAGGATGCCAAAGATTTTCAAATTTTGGAATTTGATTTTGATCGATGGCTACCATCTTAGCATGGGACATTGTATTATTCATTCTGTGAATTGTTTCTGCTAGTACCAATGTAGGAGATTTCCATGCCTTGGCCACTGTTTGTTTTGCAGCCGTTATTAGTTGGATCATAAGTTTGAATTGAGAGAGTGTTAACCATTCCGCTTTTAGATTAAGTAAAGTTAAATATGGATCTGGTTGTATTATTTTTTTAAATATTTTAGATGCAATCACGAAGATTTCCTTCCAGAAGGTTTGGATTACTGGGCACGTCCACCATATGTGTAAATATGTGCCTATTTCTGGGCATCCTCGAAAACAAAGAGTTGAGGTATTAGGTGAATATTTTGCCACTCTAGCGGGTACAAGGTACCAGCGAGTTAGGACTTTATAATTTGTCTCCAGTGCTAAGATGTTGGGTGAAGATGACTTAGATGTGAGCCATATGTTAGACCAGTCCGTGTCTTCTAAAGTTCGTCCCAGGTCCTCCTCCCACCTCTGAACGTAAGAGGGTCTATTAAGATTTGCTACTCCATATAATTGATTATAAAGTGATGAAATTGTACCTTTAGCAAATGGATCTTTTGTACAGATTGATTCAAAAATGGATAATTGGGATAATGGTGTATCCCCCTTTAGGAATGGTGTATAGAAATTTTTGATTTGGAGATATCTAAATATCTCAGAGTTTGGTAGATCATATTTTTCTCTAAGCGATGGGAATGAAAGGAATGATTTAGATGCTATGAAGTCATTTAGTGTCTGAATGCCTGATGTTGTCCAAGCTTTAAAAGAATTTGGGTAGATCCATGCCGGATAAAAGGCCGGATTTCTGATAAAAGAAAGGAGAGGATTGTGTGGAGATTGTAACTGATATTTGGTTTTTAGTTTATCCCAGAGAGATAAGAAGTGTTTAGTTATGGGATTATGAATTTTAAAGCGGTCTTTAGGATCAAGCCATAATACATTTGATATTAATAGAGGGTCATTTTCTGAAGCCTCTATAAATACCCATAATGGGATTTCCTGTTTTGCATGGTATTTGGACAGACTGGCCAAATGTGCTGCTCTGTAGTAGTTAGTAAAATTAGGGTATCCCAGGCCTCCTTTATTTTTGGGAAGATGTAGTGTGTGTATAGGTATACGTGGTTTAGAAGAGCCCCATATAAACAAAGTTGCTCTTTTTTGTACTATTCTCAAAAAATAGGAATGAATTGGAATAGGGAGGACTCTGAATAGATAAAGCAATTTGGGTAGAATAGTCATTTTGATTGCATTAATCTTCCCTATCCAGGATAAAGGAAGTTGCGACCATTGTTTTATTAGATTTGTGATCTGTCTTAATACAGGAGGATAATTGGTTGAGAATAAGTCAGAATGAGATGCTGTTAAATGAATTCCAAGATATGGGATTGATTTTTCTGCCCATGTGAATGGGAGTGCAGCCCTAGCCGGGATCAATTCCATGTTTGTGAGTGAAATATTAAGCACTAGGCATTTCTTAGGATTAATCATAAGGCCGGATAGGGCTGCAAATCCATCAAGAGCTGGTATTAAGTTAGGACCGGAGACCTGTGGTGATGATAGAAAAAGTAATATATCGTCTGCAAATATACATAATTTGTGTGTAATACCTCCTACTTCAATGCCAGTTATAGTTTGGTTTGTTCTGATGTATTGGGCCATGGGTTCAAGTATAAGGGCAAATAATAAGGGAGATAATGGGCAACCCTGTCGGGTACCTCTTTCGATATTAAAGGCTTCAGATTTGTATCCAGCATATTTTATATAGGCTTTGGGTTTATTATATAATGCCTTGATCCATGTTAAAAAGTGGGGTCCAAAACCCCATTTTTGTAATGAATATTGCATATATTGCCAGGATACTGTGTCAAATGCCCTCTTAATATCGAGAGATAGAAAACATAAAGGGATTTTCCGTTTTTTAGCAATATGTGCAAATAACACTGCCCTGCGTATATTATCGCCTGCCTGTCTATTTGGCATGAAGCCTACTTGATCTCTATGTATTATTTTCCTATAATGCTATTGAGGCGTTTTGCTATTATTTTTGCTAATAATTTAATATCGAGGTTTAACAGAGAGATAGGCCGATAATTCACACAGGAAGTATCATCAGAAAGGGGTTTTGGGATCATACAAACAATTGCCATTAGTGTTTCTTGCCAAAAAGAATGTCCATCTAGAAGTTTGTTAAAAGTTTCAGTGAGAATGGGAGAGAGTATTTCTGAGAATGTTTTATAGTATAAAGCTGAGTAGCCGTCTGGGCCTGGTCTTTTGTTAAGTTTTAGGTCTTTTATGGCGTTAGCAACTTCATCTATAGTTATAGGCTCATCCAAACTGATTTTTTGATTCTGAGATAACTCAGGTAAGGTTATTTTTGAGAAGAAGGATTCAGCTTCTGTAGGATTAAAATTCATTGTTTGTCTTGTATAAAGTTGCGAGATGTGAGTGAAATTTATGGACTATTTTAACTGGATTACAAGTGTAAACATTTTTTGATAATTTCAAACGTATTGGTTTGAAAGATTTGTTAGTTGAATTTAATGCCCGAGCCAAATATGTACCTGGTTTGTTTGTATTCATGTAGAAATTGTGTTTGGAGCGTTTGAGGGATTTATCAACTGACTCAGTGAGAAATAGATCGTATTCCAATCTAGATTTTTCCAGATGAGATTTTGTACTCTGAGATGGATTATCTTGAAATGATATGTAGGCTGCATTAAAATTGAGTTCTAGTTTTTTTGCTAGATTTTTGCGTTCCCGTTTAAATAGTGCCATTTGTCTTTGTATTGTACCATGTAAGACAGGCTTATGAGCTTCCCACAGTGTTATTGGGGAGATGTCTGTTGTATTATTAATTGATATGTATTCCTTTAAAGCTTGTTCAATGGCCATATGATGTAGTGGGTGTTTGAGCATTATGTCCGGTAAGTACCACGTTGGGTCATGCGCTTTTGGTATGGCTGAGGCTATAGTAGTGTATACTGCATTATGGTCAGACCACGGAATCGGAATTATATCTGATGCAATAATTTCTGGTATCATTCCTATTGTTAGAAAAATATGATCTATTCTGGTGAAGGTTTGATGAGGGTGCGAGAAATAAGTGAATTTCTTTTTCATTGGGTTACTTTCTCTCCATTAATCTACCAGATTGTATTTGGAAAGAAGTTGAGAAAAAGGTAATCTAGAGGTTATTTTGGATGGTGTAAAAGGTGATTTATCTAGAAATGGGAGGAGGACCTGGTTCGAATCCCCACACATTATCACTGTTCCTATTTTGTGTGTATTAATCACTTGTAATATATGTGAGAGGAATGGTGTAGCTTGTTTGTTAGGAGCGTAGTAGGAAATCACCGTGATTGCTGTATCCATTATATAACCCATGAGTATCAGGTATCTACCTTCTGGGTCTTTAATTTCTGATGATAAGGTGAATGGTGTGGATCGGTGAAAAGCAATTAGAGTTCCCCTTTGCTTGGTACAGGCAGAAGCCGTGTAAATTTGTTGATAAAAAGGAGAAATATATTTTGGAGTAGAATCTTTGGTGAAGTGTGTTTCTTGGAGGCATACTATGTGAGCCTTCTTGTTATGGAAAGTACGGAAGGCTTTGGTCCTTTTTTGAGGGACATTTATTCCCTGAACATTCAGGGAAAGTATATTCAGTGGTGCCATGGCAATAGATCAAATAGTTTTGACTTACTTTTTGTTATGCAGAGCTGACTGCGCAGATCAACCTGTGTGGACTGAAGAGATGAATAGATAGAAAAGAAACCAGTGAATTCTGGAGTAAAGAGTAAACAAAAAACATATGAGATTAGATGATACATTGTATAAATTATTTTTTGCAAGTAATCACAATTTACCTGTGAAAAAGAATAAATATCTCTCTCAGGGGAATAAGTGCCTTTGTCACACTCCCACATAATATGGTTGGGAGAATGAGGAGGGCTAATGGGGGTACAGGGATCTTCCGCTTACAGGAGAGAAGTGCTATGTCAAAAGACATCAAAATGATGTTTCATTAATTGGAGTGCAGAATATAGTTTTTGTTGAAATTATTTATTCCAGCGTGGTTGTATATGGTTAGTCTTGCCCTAGGCTAAATAATTCAGTTAGAAAGGTACTGTTAATAACTTTGGTATTGATGAAGATAGGTTTGAATTATTTTGGGATTTTAACCCTTTTAGAGTAAACAATTACATATTTTATTCATATGTAACTGTTTAGATATGTTAACTCATAAAATTGAGGTTGTATTGCTTCAGATTAGAATAAACAAAAACATAATTCTAGGAACTAGTTAGGTAATAATATATTTGTTTTAAGAAAAGAAAGAAAAAGCTTCCATTACTTCTGGATAATTGAACATATTTGTCCTAAAAAGTAATAAATCTATTGTTATTACCTGATAATATATAACTGAACAAGAATTTCCTTATTTCACTTATATATTCTAATGCTATATGAATCAGAAGTAATAAGAAATATAACTGGAATGTAACATGATCCCACACAGTGTGTGACTATCAGAATGCAGTTACATTCAGTTATAAATATAGGTTTTTTATAGAGAACCATCTCTTAGTATAATAAATGAAGAGATATCAGGAATTAGGATGTCAGTCCATTGAATCTTCTTGGTCCATGGATGATGTGGCATAACGGCCTCTTTTGTGAGAATGATGATTCCCATTTTGTTCTGAAATTTTCTGGGTACTGCCTGAAGGTGAAGATGACGCCATTCTTCTGCGTGAGGGAGAGTTGCTGCTTGTGGGTTCTGTCAGATTTAATTTTAAAAGGGTTTGTTGTAGTTCATCTGCTGATCTGCTTCTGTAAATTGTACCTTGGTAGTTAAATCTGACTGAAAAGGGGAAGCCCCATTGATACATAATGTTGTGGCGTTGCAGTTCCATTAGTTGGGGTTTCATGGATCGTCTTTTAGTAATAGTAAGTTGGGATAGGTCAGCAAAAATTTGATAATTGTGTCCTTGAAAGTTAAGTTCCTTTTTTTCTCTTGCAGCAATTAGTATTTGTTCTTTCGTTCTGTAATAATGAAATTTTGTGATTATATCACGTGGGGGTCCATCTTTCTTTTTGGCTGTGAGGGCTCTGTGTACTCTGTCCAGTTCTAAACGTTCAATAGGGATATCTGGCTTTAGTTCTTGTAATAGAGCAGTAATAGTAGATTGCAGGTCTGTCACAGTTTCAGGTATTCCCCTTATGCGCAAGTTTGAACGTCTGGCTTTATTTTCGTAATCTTCGAGCTTAGTTTGAAGTATTAAATTCTCTTTTTTTAATTGTTCCAATTCTGTTATATTTTCTTGGGTTGTAATTTCAATTTCATCCATTTTTATTTCTAAGGCTGCGGTGCGGTTTCCCAGCTCTCTTATTTCTTTGGTTAGGCTTTTTGTTATTTGGTCTGAGGTTTGTTTTAAAGCCTTATGAAGCATCTTTTCAAATTGTAATAATATTACTGGGGATACTGAGGAGGCTTGTGGAGAAGTTTGTGAGAGGATTTGTTCTGTATCTGATTCAAATGGAGAGTCTTGCTGTGACATTTTCTGTCTGTGAGAGCGCCCTGATGCTGTATCTTGTGAGGTGACTGGAGCTGCTTCAGCTGCAGTGAGTGCCTGTGAGCTCTTTGTGAGGTGATTTTTATTTCTGCCACGGTTTCCTCCCAGTACCATATTTCCTGCCCAAACTTTCACAGTTTGTTCCCTGGGGCAAAAAGGTTCAAATGGATACCTTTTGAGCCTGCAGGCTCCGCTTTGTCCTTCTCTTCTCTCAGCTTTGTGGAGCTCTAACAATGCATGTCTGCTCCGCTAGGCTCCGCCTCCTGCCCCCCCCAATACTGGGCACTTTCACCCCCTTCCTTCCCAGACCAATTTTCAGCTTTCAGTGCTCTCTCACTTTGAATAACAATTACTCAGTCATGCTACACTGTACCCAAATGAAATTTTTATCATTTTGTTCACACAAATAGAGCTTCCTTTTGGTGGTATTTATTCACCACTCCATTTTTTATTTTTTGTGATATAAGCGAAAAAAAAGCAAATAATTTGAAAAGAACCCAAAATTTTCTACTTTTTCTTTAAAAGAAACAAAAAAAAAATAAATCCTGATAATTGTATGATCATTGGTTTGTGTGAAAGTTATAGAGTCTACAAGCCATGCTACGCATTATTGAAAATGTATCAATCCTAATACACTGATGGCCTAATGCACTGATCTCAATTCTTGAGGCCCTAAAATGTCAGGACAGTACAATAACCCCCCAAATGACCCCTTTTTGGAAAGAAGACAGTCTGAGGTATTTAGTAAGAGGCATAGTGAATTTTTTGAAGTTGAAATTTTTTCCCTCACAATGCTTTGGAAAATTAAGAAATATAGATTTTTTTTTTCTTCACTAAATTGTCATATTTACAAGTTATCTATCACACACGGTGCAGGCATAATTGCAATTACACCCCAAAATACATTCTGCTATTCGTCCTGAGTATGGCGATACCCCATGTGTGAGACTTTTCCACAGCCTGGCCACATACAAAGGCCCAACATCCATATAGCACCATCAGGCGTTCTAAAGGCATAAATTACACATTTCATTTCCTGAGTACCTATCACATTTTTGAAGGCCCTGGAGCACCAGGACAATGGAATTGCCCACAAAATGGCCCCATTTTGGAAAGAAAACAACCCAATGTATATTATATGAGGCATAATGAGTCTTTTGAACATGTCATTTCTTTCCACAAGTTTTTGGAAAATGTGGAAAGAAAATGAAAACCTATTTTTTTCTCACAAAGTTGTCAATTTAGAAGATCTTTCTAACACATAGCATGTACATAGCCAAAATGACACCCCAAAATACATTCTGCTATTCGTCTTGAGTATGGCGATACCCCATGTGTGAGACTTTTCCACAGCCTGGCCACATACAAAGGCCCAACATCCATATAGCACCATCAGGCGTTCTAAAGGCATAAATTACACATTTCATTTCCTAAGTACCTATCACATTTTTGAAGGCCCTGGAGCACCAGGACAATAGAATTACCCACAAAATGACCCCATTTTGGAAAGAAAACAACCCAATGTATATTCTATGAGGCATAATGAGTCTTTTGAACATGTCATTTCTTTCCACAAGTTTTTGGAAAATGTGGAAAGAAAATGAAAACCTATTTTTTTCTCATAAAGTTGTCAATTTAGAAGATCTTTCTAACACATAGCATGTGCATAGCCAAAATGACACCCCAAAATACATTCTGCTACTTGTCCTGAGTATGGCGATACCCCATGTGTGAGACTTTTCCACTACCTGGCCACATACAAAGGCCCAACATGCAAGTAGCACCTCCAGGCTTCTAACACATAGCATGTACACACCAAGAGTTACACCCCAAAATACATTCTGCTGAGCAAAAGATAAAAAAAAGCTCACCTGTGGTTTTTGCAGGCAGGAATACCGTTCCAGAGCAGCCAAAGCATTTGTCCAGACAGCCAAGGGAAATGTCCAGGAATTGTCCAGGCAGCAGACAGATATGGAAAAGTATGAACATGGTTCAGTACAGTCCAAGGTTTAGCAGGCAGTTCAGGTAACAGGCATAGGCATGGCCAGTCCAGATGGCAGGCAAAGGCATGGCAAAGTCATGTGGCAGGCAAAGGCATGGCCAGTTCAGGTGGCAGACAGAGACATGACTAGTTCAGGTGGCAGCAGGCAGCACTTTGTACATTGGGCTTTGGTCAGGTAAGACCTGAGGACAGGGGTAGAGGCTTCTTCCCACCCAAATCTCTACGAAGCCTCCGAGTCTCCAGACCCTAATCCGAGAAAACTAAAAACCCGGAGAAAAATGTTTTCTCCACTCTGAAAAACTTTTCTGGAGCCCCTCACATATGTGAGACCCCTGTGCTGTACAGTGGCAGGGCAAATGATCAGTTCAGGAGGCAGGCAAAAAGCATGGTCATTTAACAGTCCGGGTCAATTCACGTTGAAGGCAGAAAGATGTTTGGCAGAGGCATAGTCGTTTACAGTCCGAGTCAATTCATGTTGAAGGCAGAAACATGTTTGGCAGAGGCATAGTCATTAACAGTCTGGGTCATTCACAGAAATGGTAGATAGTGGAAAAAAAAAATCTTCACTGTACTAATAGTGTAGTGAAGTATGATAGCACGTTCCAATACAGAGGCCTGGCTGGGAGGGACATTGGGGACAGTAGTATCGGGTGTCACAGCGAATTCCTCTACTTGCACACACACAACATTTTTTGGGGGCTTTGCGACCTGTTTGGGTAAGAGGGAGGATTTTGGGAAAGTGCCTTTCATGGAGTCTGGCTAATGAATCGGAGCGAATTAGTTGAGGGGCTTGGCCATGGGGATAGAGAAGGGCTGTGACAACGTCTTCTTGGAATTTTAGATAGGTTAGGGAACTTTGGGTGCACCTAGAAAAAATTATATATAAATTAAATAGGGCAAGTTGCGTCAAATGAACGGCGACTTTCTTGTACCAAAACAGTGATCTCCTGGTCGCCAAGTAGGGCTGCATCATCTGGTCGTTCATATCCACCCCCCCCCATATATAGGTTGTACTCATGCACACATTTTGGCTTCTGTATGGGGCCTCCTCTACTCTGAAGTTCCACCAAGGTGTCATTATGTATTGTTGAAAGGATGTAGACATCTCTTTTTTTATTTCTCCACTTCACCGCTAGTACTTCTTCAGTCCGCATACTGGCCATTTCACCCTGCTTCAATTTCTTGGCGACCAATCCTTGTGGGAAGCCTTTGCGGTTGGTCCGTGCTGTCCCACAGGCCACAGTGTTCTTTAGGTACAAATGGCGGAAAAGTTGGAGACTAGTGTAGAAATTTTCTACATATAGGTGGTAATCTTTCCCAAGTAATGGTTGGATCAGCTGCCAGACAATTTTGCCACTTGTTTCCATGTAGGTAGGGCATCCAGGGGGGTTTAGCTGTCTGTCTTTTCCCTCATAAATTATAAAGTCATATGTGTAACCCGTGGCCCTGTCACACGCCTTATAAAATTTTACCCCACGTTTGGCTCTTTAACTGGGGAGGTATTGTTTTATTCCGAGTCTTCCGGTAAAGTGTACTAGGGATTCATCCACACATATATTTCTATCAGGGGTAAACATCTCCTTGAAGCTGGCGCAAAAAAAATTGATTAGGGGCCGAATTTTGAATAATTTATCGTAACTGGGATGATTTCGAGGGAGGCATTAGGCATTGTTATTGAAGTGTAAAAATCTCATGTTCATCTCATAACGGGTTCTGGGCATCAATGACGAATAGACCGGCATGTGGTGGATAGGTTGGGTAGACCAGTAGGAATGGAGTTCATTTTTTTTTTTGTCAGCCCCATGTTGAGGGTTAGGCCAAGGAAAATTTTAAATTCTTCCACGGTGAGGGGTTTCCAAACAAAAGGACGGGCATATGAGGAACTTGGATTGTTGGCTATATGTTGGCTGGCGTATAGATTACATTGCTCCACAATGTAGGTTAGGAGATCATTGGTAAAAAAATAAATGAAAATAATAAAGTGGGGTTACATTTTCCGTCTGCATCTGAGGGCCTGGCTGGGCTGTAAAAAGGGGTATTACAGGTTCTACTGACGTATCGGGCAGCCATGTTGGATACAGTAGAACATCTGGGAGGCTAGTATGGGCACTGCCTCGTTGATGGGATCCGTTGCTAGCACCTGGGCTATTTTCTAGGAAGGTTGCAGAACTGCTGGTGGATGCCTGCCTATCCCGGAGTGCTGCGCTGCTGTTGGATGCCTGCTGGTGGATGCCCTGGAGTGCTGCGCTACTGGTGAATGCCTGCATATCATCCTGGAGTGCTGGGCTGCTGGTGGATGCCTGCATATCATCCTGGAGTGTTGCGCTGCTGGTGGATGCCTGCTGGTGGATGCCCTGGAGTGCTGCACTGCTGGTGAATGTCTCCTCCTGCTCATTTCTCCTGATTCTCCTTGTCAGGATTCTATCTTCCTCTGTTTCCAACTTGGAGCCACTGCTTTCCACTGGCTCATAGTCGCTATCCGAGTCTGACGGAGAGAATTCCCCGCTACTCTCGTCCGACATACTCTGGAGTATTTGGAGAGCCTCCTCTGCGCTGTAAGATCTTTTCGTCATGTTGGCGGGCAGATGTGCCAGATGGCGGGCGGCAAATGTGTCAGATGGCAGGCGGCAGATGTGTCAGATGGCAGGCGGCAGATGTGCCAGATGGTGGGTGGCTAGATGTGCCTGATGTTGGCGGGCAGATGTGCCTGATCATGGGCAGATGGCGGGTGGCAGATGTGCCAGATGGCGGGTGGCAGATGTGCCAGATTGGGGGCGGCAGATGTGCCAGATGGTGGCAGATGTGCCAGATGTTGGCGGGCGGCAAATGTGTCAGATGGCGGGCGGCAGATGTGCCTAATGGCGGGCGGCAGATGTGCCTGATGGCGGGCGGCAGATATGCCTGATGGTGGGCGGCAGATATGCCTGATGGTGGGCGGCAGATATGCCTGATGTTGGCGGGCAGATGTGCCTGATGATTGGCGGGCAGATGTGCCTGATGATGGTGGGCGGCTGATGTGTCAGCTGTTGACGGGCTTATGTGCCAGCTGATGATGGGCTGATGTGCCAGCTGATGATGGGCTGATGTGCCAGCTGATGATGGGCTGATGTGCCAGCTGATGACGAGCTGATGTGTCAGCTGATGACGGGCTGATTTGCCAGCTGTTGACCGGCTGATGTGCCTGATCGTGGGCGGATGGCAGATGTGCCAGATGGTGGGCGGCAGATTTGCCAGATGGCGGGTGGCAGATGTGCCAGATAGCAGGCGGCAGATGTGCCAGATGTTGGCGGGCGGCAGATGTGCCAGATGGCGGGCGGCAGATGTGCCTGATGGTGGGCGGCAGATGTGCCTGATGATTGGCGGGCAGATGTGCCTGATGATTGGCGGGCAGATGTGCCTGATGACTGGCGGGCAGATGTGCCCACTGTTGGCGGACAGATGTGCCCACTGTTGGTGGACAGATGTGCCAGTTGACGGGCAGATGTTCACTGACAGGTGTTTTCACTGTTTTGGGGACACTGTGTTTTGGGGACACTGTTTTGGGGACACTGTGTTTTGGGGACACTAGCTGGGTGATCAGTGGGTAAACAGCAGACAAACAGCTATAAAACTTACTGATCTCCCGGCTGTAGCACAGATCTCTCTTCCTCTCCTCACTGACAGGCTCTGTGTGAGGAGAGGAAGAGATGAGAGCAGTTACAACGCTCTCTATTTACACTACATGATGACTGTGATTGGACACAGTCGTCATGTGATCAGGAGGGCCAATCACAGGGCCCTCCTGTGTTGTACTGCTCTACTGTCTCTGGGGGGCACAGGCAGATCGGGATCGCGCCGCTGCGCGGGCACGTGGCGGCGTGATCTCCTGTCAAATGCCACCCCTCCCCCATGTTTACTATACGATGGCTGTGATTACACACAGCCATCGTGCGGATCAGGAGGGCAAATCACATTGCCCTCCTGCCGCTCCGAGATGCGGCGTGTCCGGGGGACACGCGCGCACGGGATCGCGCGGCTGCGCGATCCTACTCCTTCTGAAGGACGTTTGGGAACGTCCAGTCAGAAGGAGGGAGCTCCCACCCAGCCGTTTATGTGCAGTGGCCGGGTGGGAAGTGGTTAATAAAAAGTAACCCACATAAAAGTGGACAGAGAAGATAAAAAAAAAATAAAATAAGACTGCAGTCAGTGCACATTGCACCACCATACCAAATAAAACAGGCATAAAAAAATAAAAAAAATAAATAATAATATATAATATTAATAATAATGAATAATATTAATAATAATAATAATAATAATAATAATAATATAAAAATGCCAAAGACTGACTTTTTATATTTTATTAATTTCCAACTTACATCAGAACTAGTAATTCAGTTCTCTCTCCCTAAGGTGTCAGCGGCTGGATGTGCGATAAGTGTATGTATGTAGCTGCAGGTTACATACATAGTCATACAGTAGACCACACTGTTCCGGCCCCGGGTATGGGCAGAGAAATCCTGTAACACAGACTAGTCTACAGCAGCGGTGCTCAGCCAGTCACAGCAAGCAATGTAGACTAGTCTGTGTTTATGGAAGTCTCCGTCCTACCTGGAACACAGTGCGGTATAGTGTATATAGTACTGTATGTAGACAGCCACAGATACAGAACATACAGTTTTGCACATGCAGCAGGCTGACAGCTTAGGGAGAGAACCAAGAGACAATGACATAGTTTGGCCCAACAACAGAACTTCAACATAAAGTAAGTACTTTAAAGAACAACTCTCTCTACTAACCATAACAGAAATATGGCAGAAGGGCGTTTTTTCTGTTTCACAGTTTCTGTAAATATGAAATATTTTCTTTCAACTTAAATGAGAACTAGTAGTTTTTTTCCCCATGTTCTCTCCCTAAGGTGTCAGTGGCTGGATGTGCGATATAAAAGTGTATATATGTAGCTGCGGGTTAGATACATAGTCATACAGTAGACCGCACTGTGTCCTGGCCCCGGGTATGGGCGGAGACATCCTGGAACACAGACTAGTCTACAGCAGCGGTGCTCAGCCAATCACAGCAAGCAATTTAGACTAGTCTGTGTTTATGGAAGTCACTGCCCATACCCGGAACCCGGTTTTGTAGTATGTAGACAGCCACAGATACAGAACATACAGTTTTGCACATGCAGCAGACTGACCGCTTAGGGATAGACAATGACATAGTTTGCCCTAACAACAGAACAAACTATGTATAAGTAAATAGTACTTTAAAGAACAACTCTTTCAACTAACCATAACAGAAATATGGCAGAAGGCTGTTATTCTGTTTTGCAGTTTCTGTAAATATAACATAGTACAGTGCTATGCTATAATAACATTTTTATTTTATTATTTTCTTTCAACTTAAATGAGAACTAGTAGTTTTTTTCCCCAAGTTCCCTCCCTAAGGTGTCAGCGGCTGGATGTGCGATATAAAAGTGTATGTATGAATGCAGCTGCGGGTTAGATACATACTAGTTATACAGTAGATGGCACCGTGTTCCGGCCCCTGGTATGGGCGGAGACATCCTGGAAGTGGAACACAGACTAGTCTACAGCAGCGGTGCTCAGCCAATCACAGCAAGCAATGTAGACTAGTCTGTGTTTATGGAAGTCACCACCCATACCCGGAACACAGTGCGGTATAGTACTGTAGTATGTAGACAGCCACAGATACAGAACATACAGTTTCGCATTTGCACATGCAGTGGGCTGACAGCTAAGGGAGAGACATAGTTTGGCCCAACAGCAACAAACTATGGTACAGTAGTTCAAAAGCTTGAGTTCTCTCTTAAATTGAAGTGCAAAAAACTGTAGAAGAACTACAATGAACAACCAACAAATGGCACAACTAGACAATTGGAACATACTAGGTAGTCAGTCATACTATGTTGTATGTTCCAATTGTCCAATAGCACAGTCCAATACCAATTCATTTACTATGTTCAACATGGTAAATTAATTGGTCTATGCTACGGATTTTCAAATCTATTTCAGTAAAAGTGGCAGATTTCGCTTTAAGAACAAAAGCTGTTCAGCTTTCTCATGGGAGAGACAGTTTCTCTTCTGATCAAGAATATGAGATGCTAGACTGAATAGTATCTCACTCTCTGTACTGGTGCTTGGGGCAGATAAATATCTGCGTGCAATCTGTGCAAGCAAGGGAAAATGTTCTTTGTTGATGTGCCAGTACTCAAGGAGATTGTCACTTCTGGCAATAGGCTGTTTAGCTAAATAAATGTCCAGCTGTTGGGTAGCTGCACTTGTTGTGGCACCGCTATGGATTGGGGTGCATTTGTGTAAAATTTCTTCAAACATATCAGATATGAAGGGAGTGTGTTCCTCTTCACTTGTATGGGACCATTTCTCACTTTCCTCTGTGCGACACCTCGAAACTCCTTCACTAGATGCTTCCACCACCTCAATTTGTACCAGTATCATTTCCCGTGCATGCTGCTTTTTCTCCAAATTAAAGTAATGCTCTTTAAATCGAGGATCTAGAACTGTTGCAATGCAGTACAGAGGGTTGGACTTGGTGTCTTGAACCCGGTTGGTAACAGCCTCCAGTTGAGTGGTTTTAGCCGTTTTTATGCCATAGTCTGTTTCTACCTCTTTTCCAAGCAGATACCTCAGTGCAGCAATCAAGGGGATAACTTTAGCAATGGAAGCATTAGCTGAGCTTATTTCTTTTGTTAACTGTTCAAATGGAGATAGAAGAGACAAACTATTTTCAACTAACGTCCACTGATGTGCAGTCAGTGTTGCTGGCAGCTCGTAATCTGCAATGTATGCAGCTAAAACACGCTTTTGTTCAAAAAGACTTTGTAGCATATAGTAGGTGCTGTTCCAACGAGTGGCTACAGTAGGTGACCGCGATATTGTGTCAATCTCGCCGCATTTCTCAGCGAGATTTGACACCTGCGAACCCCGTCGCAGGAGCCAGCGCCGAGATGGTTCACTCATCGGGAAAAGAAAACTTTGATTTCCTTCCGCGATGAGTGACAGGCAGTGCTGACAGCTGTCTGGTATGAATCCTGAGGCGGGAACACCGTGCCAAATTTTAAATAAAAAAACCATGCCCTCAACATGGGGGGGTGGGTGCCTTGGGGGAGGGGGGCGCCCTGCGGGGCCACCCCACCCCAAAGCACCTTGTCCCCATGTTGATGAGGACAAGGGCCTCTTCCCGACAACCCTGGCCGTTGGTTGTCGGAGTCTGCGGGCGGGGGGCTTATCGGAATCCGGGAGCCCCCTTTAATAAGGGGGCCCCCAGATCCCGGCCCCCCACACTGTGTGAATGAGTTTGGGGTACATGGTACCCTTACCCATTCACCTAGGGAAAAGTGTCAATATAAAAAAAAACACACAGTACACAGGTTTTAAGAGTAATTTATTAGTCAGCTCCGGGGTCTTCTTCCGACTTTCGGGGGGTCTCCTTCTGACTTCTCCCGGTGTTCGGCCTCTTCTTCTCCCGGGCCCCGCCGCTATCTTCTTCCAGCTCTATTGCCAGCGAGGGGCCCGGTCTGCTGCCGCTGTCTCGTCGCCGCTGTCTCGACGCTGCTGTCTCGTCGCCGCTGTCTCGTCGCTGCTGTCTTGCCGCTTCTTCTCTTCTCTTCTTCCCCGATGTTGACACGACGCTCTCTCCAGCTCGAATGCTGTGTGCGAGCTGCGGAGCCATTTATATAGGCGGTGACCCCGCCCCCTTACGACGTCATGGTCCCAGCATGCGCAGGGACTCTGGCGTCATAAGGGGTGGGGCCCCAGAGTCCCTGCGCATGCTGGGACCATGACGTCATAAGGGGGCGGGGTCACCGCCTATATAAATGGCTCCGCAGCTCGCACACAGCATTCGAGCTGGAAAGAACTTCGTGTCAACATCGGGGAAGAAGAGAAGAAGCGGCGAGACAGCAGCGAGACAGCGGCGACAAGACATCGGTGTTCCCGCGGTGTTCCTGCCTCAGGATTCATACCAGACAGCTGTCAGCACTGCCTGTCACTCATCGCGGAAGGAAAACAAAGTTTTCCTTTCCCGATGAGTGAGCCAGCGTGACATGCCCAGTACCCTGTCGCCGAGAACCAGCGCGATGGTATCGCGCTGGAAACACAATCTCGCGGTCAGGTACTGTACATCTTGCTGTAGTCCTTTCGGTGCCATTCCAAACTGCATCTGCAAAGCTGTAACCTGAAATAGGCAAGCAGAGAATGCTTAAAGTGACCCACAATTTTTCTTCCTTTTGATACGATATCAGATATGGTGCGCTGACTCAGCAATCCTTCATTCACAGCTAATTGAAGCGATTGTGCCATGCACGGTATGCTTTGAAGTTCACTGTCCTCCATTGCCTTTGCCATGTTCCGCACATTATCTCGGACAATCAAATGCACTTTAGACTTCTCAATGTGCCAAGTGTCAAGCATGGTTTTTAAAGCATCAGATATTGCTGCTGCAGTATGTGATCCAACAAACTCATGTGCGTTAAGTAGGATGATTTGCAATTGAAATTTGTCATCTATCCACTGCGCTGTCAGGCTGAGCATGCTCGTTGGACTGACATCTGAACTCCAAATGTCGGTAGTAAAACTGATTGCTATGATGTCAGTAGTCATGAGCTCCTGAACGTGTTTTCTAAAACTGCTAAACAATTCATGTAGACTGGTATCTGCAAAGTAGCGTCTGCTTGGTAGTGAGTAATGCGGCTCAATATGTTGCATGAGCCTACGGAATCCAATGTCCTCCAAAACAGAGAATGGCTGGTCGTCTAATGCAATAAATTCCATAATTTTAGCTGTAATGGCATGAGCTTTGGGATTGTCACTTGCATATTTTTTAACTTTCAAACACTGTGGCCACAGATAGTGTTAAGCCTGAGGCACTTTTTGAAAGACTACTACTACTTTTGTAATCAGAATGCTGAACTGGATGACGTGTTTTCAGGTGGTGTATCAAACCTGTTGTTGAAAAATTCTTTGGCACTGTACCCCCTCTTGAAATTTCTGTTGAGCAAAGAGTACAGATTGCAAATTTGGGGTCTTTATCAGAAACTTTAAAATATTTCCACACTGCAGACATGGTCCACCTTTGCTGGTAACATAGAATAATATCATAGAATGATTTATTGATTTAGAGTGGGAGTGAAATCTGAGGGGGGGGGGGGCAAATCGATTTAAAAGCTAAACCCCAGGATGCAGCTTTAAAAAATAAAATAAAAACTAACTAATCCCTTTTTTTTTTTTATGGTGCTGCTCTTGGCATGCAAGGTAGTTATGTCTGCACTGCAGTACATCTGACTTGTACCAAAAAAATATAATTGAACCAAATACATTTGATTTGGAATGGAATGGATTGCTTGCAAATTGCAATTGCATGCTATTTTATTTTTTTTGAGCTATTCTTTAGTATACTTCATGCGCCTTGTTGTCATTGAATAAAATTTGTCACTTTGTCTTAGCGTAGTATTATAAGTTATACAGTTATACGACACTGACATGACAGCAAGCGCATTAACTTTTAAACATGCCAGTACGCAATAAATATAATTATTAATATATTATATATGAAATATAATATATTATATATTTATTGCATGAAACAACAATGTGCGGCGCTCATAAAATCTGCTGGAAATCTACATTGATAAATGTAAGATCACAATAGGTGATAGTAACACATAAAGTGGCAAAAATAAAAAATTATATCTAATATGTGACAACAAAAATATTGCGATTCGTAGGTCTGAAAGTACAAAACTATGTTGGTGACCAAAAAGGATGAATGAGTCACACTGAATGTGACATCAAAAATGAAAAATGAAAATATGAATTTTATACTGTAAACTACAGAATAGCTAAAAAAAAATAGCTTGCAATTTGCAATCCATTACATTCCATTTCAAATCATTTATTAATCACTCAGTCAGTTCAATTATATAATTTTTGTTTGCTACAAGTCAGATCAGATGTACTGCAGTGCAGACACACAGTCATTTTAAATAGTCAGTACTAGTACTATAATAAAATAATCAAGAAATACAATTACTAGTTTGTTTCTGTCAGTTTAACCAGTTGCCGACCGGCGCACAACGATGTACGTCTACAGAGCGGCACGGGCAGGCAAAAGGGCTTACCTGTATGTCCTTGCCTGCCCGCGGGTGGGGGGTCCGATAGGACCCCCCCCGGTGCCTGCGGCGGTCGGCAAATCTCCCCCGGCGATCGGTGGTGAGGGGGAGGCCATCCATTCGTGGCCCCCCCCCTCGCGATCGCTCCCAGCCAATGGGATCATTTCCCTGCCTCTGTATTGTACACAGAGGCAGAGGAAATGATGTCATCTCTCCTCGGCTCGGTATTTTCCGTTCCGGGCCGAGGAGAGAAGACTGTAATGTGAGTGCACCAACACACACACAAACACACACACACACACACACACACACACACACACACACACACAGTAGAACATGCCAGGCACACATTACACCCCGACCCCCCCCCCGATCGCCCCCCAATCCCCCCCCCAATCACCCCCCCCTGTCACAAACTGACACCAAGCAGGTTTTTTTTTTTTTCTGATTACAGTGTTAGGCCCCCTTTAGGTCTAGGATACCCCCTAACCCCCCCTAATAAAGTTTTAACCCCTTGATCACCCCCCGTCACCAGTGTCGCTAAGCGATCATTTTTCTGATCGCTGTATTAGTGTCGCTGGTGACGCTAGTTAGGGACGTAAATATTTAGGTTCGCCGTCAGCGTTTTATAGCGACAGGGACCCTATCTAATAAATGTTTTAACCCCTTGATTGCCCCCTAGTTAACCCTTTCACCACTGATCACCGTATAACCATTACGGGTGACGCTGGTTAGTTCGTTTATTTTTTATAGTGTCAGGGCACCCGCCGTTTATTACCGAATAAAAGGTTTAGCCCCCTGATCGCCCGGCGGTGATATGCGTCGCCCCAGGCAGCGTCAGATTAGCGCCAGTACCGCTAACACCCACGCACGCAGCATACGCCTCCCTTAGTGGTATAGTATCTGAACGGATCAATATCTGATCCGTTCAGATCTATACTAGCGTCACCAGCAGTTTAGGGTTCCCAAAAACGCAGTGTTAGCGGGATCAGCCCAGATACCTGCTAGCACCTGCGTTTTGCCCCTCTGCCCGGCCCAGCCCAGCCCACCCCACCCCACCCAAGTGCAGTAACGATCGATCACTGTCACTTACAAAACACTAAATGCATAACTGCAGCGTTCGCAGAGTCAGGCCTGATCCCTGCGATCGCTAACAGTTTTTTTGGTAGCGTTTTGGTGAACTGGCAAGCACCTGCCCCAGGCAGCGTCAGGTTAGTGCCAGTACCGCTAACACCCACGCACGCACCGTACACCTCCCTTAGTGGTATAGTATCTGAACTGATCAATATCTGATCCGATCAGATCTATACTGGCGTCCCCAGCAGTTTAGGGTTCCCAAAAACGCAGTGTTAGCGGGATCAGCACAGATATCTGCTAGCACCTGCGTTTTGCCCCTCCGCCCGGCCCAGCCCAGCCCACCCAAGTGCAGTATCGATCGATCACTGTCACTTACAAAACACTAAACGCATAACTGCAGCGTTCGCAGAGTTAGGCCTGATCCCTGCGATCGCTAACAGTTTTTTTGGTAGCGTTTTGGTGAACTGGCAAGCGCCAGCGGCCTAGTACACCCCGGTCGTAGTCAAACCAGCACTGCAGTAACACTTGGTTATGTGGCGAGTCCCATAAGTGCAGTTCAAGCTGGTGAGGTGGCAAGCACAAGTAGTGTCCCGCTGCCACCAAAAAGACAAACACAGGCCCGTCGTGCCCATAGTGCCCTTCCTGCTGCATTCGCCAATCCTAATTGACATCCCCAACCAAATGCAGTCGGCTGCATGAGAGGCATTTTTATGTCCTCTCGAGTACCCCTACCCAACGAACCCCCCAAAAAAGATGTCGTGTCTACAGCAAGCGCGGATATAGGCGTGACACCCGCTATTATTGTCCCTCCTGTCAATCCTGGTCTTTGCATTGGTGAATGTTTTGAACTCTACCATTCACTAGTTGAGTATTAACGTAGGGTACAGCATTGCACAGACTAGGCACACTTTCACAGGGTCTCCCAAGATGCCATCGCATTTTGAGAGACCCGAACCTGGAACCGGTTACAGTTATAAAAGTTACAGTTACAAAAAAAGTGTAAAAAAAAAAAAAAAAAAAACCACAAACAAAAATATAAAATAAAAAATAATAGTTGTCGTTTTATTGTTCTCTCTCTCTCTATTCTCTATTGTTCTGCTCTTTTTTACTGTATTCTATTCTGCAATGTTTTATTGTTATTCTGTTTTATCATGTTTGCTTTTCAGGTATGCAATTTTTTATACTTTACCGTTTACTGTGCTTTATTGTTAACCATTTTTTTGTCTTCAGGTGCGCCATTCACGACTTTGAGTGGTTATACCAGAATGATGCCTGCAGGTTTAGGTATCATCTTGGTATCATTCTTTTCAGCCAGCGGTCGGCTTTCATGTAAAAGCAATCCTAGCGGCTAATTAGCCTCTAGACTGCTTTTACAAGCAGTGGGAGAGAATGCCCCCCCCACCATCTTCCGTGTTTTTCTCTGGCTCTCCTGTCTCAACAGGGAACCTGAGAATGCAGCCGGTGATTCAGCCAGCTGACCATAGAGCTGATCAGAGACCAGAGTGGCTCCAAACATCTCTATGGCCTAAGAAACCGGAAGCTACAAGCATTTTATGACTTAGATTTCGCCGGATGTAAATAGCGCCATTGGGAAATTGGGGAAGCATTTTATCACACCGATCTTGGTGTGGTCAGATGTTTTGAGGGCAGAGGAGAAATCTAGGGTCTAATAGACCCCAATTTTTTCAAAAAAGAGTACCTGTCACTACCTATTGCTATCATAGGGGATATTTACATTCCCTGAGATAACAATCAAAATGATTAAAAAAAAAAAAAAAAATGAAAGGAACAGTTTAAAAATAAGATAAAAAAGCAAAAAAATAATAGAGAAAAAAAAAAAAAAAAAAAAAAAAAAAAAAAAAAAAAGCACCCCTGTCCCCCCTCCTCTCGCGCTAAGGCGAGCGCAAGCGTCGGTCTGGCGTCAAATGTAAACAGCAATTGCACCATGCATGTGAGGTATCACCGCGACGGTCAGATCGAGGGCAGTAATTTTAGCAGTAGACCTCCTCTGTAAATCTAAAGTGGTAACCTGTAAAGGCTTTTAAAGGCTTTTAAAAATGTATTTATTTTGTTGCCACTGCATGTTTGTGCGCAATTGTAAAGCATGTCATGTTTGGTATCCATGTACTCGTCCTAAGATCATCTTTTTTATTTCATCAAACATTTGGGCAATATAGTGTGTTTTAGTGCATTAAAATGTAAAAAAGTGTGTTTTTTCCCCAAAAAATGCGTTTGAAAAATCGCTGCGCAAATACTGTGTGAAAAAAAAAATGAAACACCCACCATTTTAATCTGTAGGGCATTTGCTTTAAAAAAATATATAATGTTTGGGGGTTCAAAGTAATTTTCTTGCAAAAAAAAAAAATTTTTTTCATGTAATCAAAAAGTGTCAGAAAGGGCTTTGTCTTCAAGTGGTTAGAAGAGTGGGTGATGTGTGACATAAGCTTCTAAATGTTGTGCATAAAATGCCAGGACAGTTCAAACCCCCCCCAAATGACCCCATTTTGGAAAGTAGACACCCCAAGCTATTTGCTGAGAGGCATGTCGAGTCCATGGAATATGTTATATTGTGACACAAGTTGCGGGAAAGAGACACTTTTTTTTTTTTTTTGCACAAAGTTGTCACTAAATGATATATTGCTCAAACATGCCATGGGAATATGTGAAATTACACCCCAAAATACATTCTGTTGCTTCTCCTGAGTACGGGGATACCACATGTGTGAGACTTTCTGGGAGCCTAGCCGCGTACAGGACCCCGAAAACCAAGCACCGCCTTCAGGCTTTCTAAGGGCGTAAATTTTTGATTTCACTCTTCACTGCCTATCACAGTCTCGGAGGCCATGGAATGCCCAGGTGGCACAAAACCCCCCCAAATGACCCCATTTTGGAAAGTAGACACCCAAAGCTATTTGCTGAGCGGTATAGTGAGTATTTTGCAGACCTCACTTTTTGTCACAAAGTTTTGAAAATTAAAAAAAGAAAAAAAAAATTTTTTTTTTGTCTTTCTTCATTTTCAAAAACAAATGAGAGCTGCAAAATACTCACCATGCCTCTCAGCAAATAGCTTGGGTTGTCTGCTTTCCAAAATGGGGTCATTTGGGGGGGTTTGTGCCACCTGGGCATTCCATGACCTCCGAAACTGTGATAGGCAGTGAAGCGTGAAATCAAAAATGTACACCCTTAGAAATCCTGAAGGCGGTGATTGGTTTTCAGGGCCCCGTACGCAGCTAGGCTCCTAAAAAGTCCCACACATGTGGTATCCCCGTACTCAAGAGAAGCAGCAGAATGTATTTT
Organism: Lithobates clamitans; assembly: GCA_037952925.1. Classification (NCBI taxonomy): domain Eukaryota; kingdom Metazoa; phylum Chordata; class Amphibia; order Anura; family Ranidae; genus Lithobates; species Lithobates clamitans. The sequence goes on from JBBGZY010000608.1 coordinate 1,407,094, forward strand.
GGGGTGCAATTCCACATATGCCCATGGCCTGTGTGAGCAATATATCATTTAGTGACAACTTTGTGCAAAAAAAAAAAAAAAAAAAAAAAAATTGTCACTTTCCCGCAACTTGTGTCAAAATATAAAATATTCCATGGACTCAACATGCCTCTCAGCAAATAGCTTGGGGTGTCTACTTTCCAAAATGGGGTCATTTGGGGGGGGGGGGGGGGGGGGGTTGTGCCATCTGGGCATTTTATGGCCTTCAAAACTGTGATAGGTAGTGAGGAGTAAAATCAAAAATGTACGCCCTTAGAAATCCTGAAGGCAGTGATTGGTTTTCGGGGCCCCGTACGCAGCTAGGCTCCTAAAAAGTCCCACACATGTGGTATCCCCATACTCAGGAGAAGCAGCTAAATGTATTTTGGGGTGCAATTCCACATATGCCCATGGCGTGTGTGAGCAATGTATCATTTAGTGACAACTTTTTGTAATTTTTTTTTTTTTTTGTCATTATTCAATCACTTGGGACAAAAAAAATGAATATTCAATGGGCTCAACATGCCCCTCAGCAATTTCCTTGGGGTGTCTACTTTCCAAAATGGGGTCATTTGTGGGGGTTTTGTACTGCCCTGCCATTTTAGCACCTCAAGAAACGACATAGGCAGTCATAAATTAAAGGCTGTGTAAATTCCAGAAAATGTACCCTAGTTTGTAGGCGCTATAAAACTTTTGCGCAAACCAATAAATATACACTTATTGACATTTTATTTACCAAAGACATGTGGCCGAATACATTTTGGCCTAAATGGATGACTAAAATTGAGTTTATTGGATTTTTTTTAGAACAAAAAGTAGAAAATATCATTTTTTTTCAAAATTTTCGGTCTTTTTCCGTGTATAGCGCAAAAAATAAAAAACGGCAGAGGTGATCAAATATCATCAAAAGAAAGCTCTATTTGTGGGAAGAAAAGGACACAAATTTCGTTTGGGTACAGCATTGCATGACCGCGCAATTAGCAGTTAAAGCGACACAGTGCCAAATTGTAAAAAGTCCTCTGGTCAGGAAGGGGGTAAATCCTTCCGGGGCTGAAGTGGTTAAGAAGGCAAAAGCAGCAATGCTCACCAGCGAATAGTTATGGTAGCCATCCAGGAGTGACAGTGCCCACTCTTGTACTTGAATATGCTATGTGCAGCCCTCTATAAAGCCCTCTCTCGCTGCCCAGTACCGTCTCTCGCTTCCCAGCAGCATATCTCAGGTCCCAGCAGCATCTCGCAAGCACGAGGAGCGTCCGCGGGGAAGATGCCAGCATCTCAGCAGGGAACGTGCTTACGAGTGCGGCTTTGCGGCGTCTTAACCGCGAGCAACGTGCACGCTGCCCACACAGAGGGTGACATCACCCGCTGGTTCTGCGGCCTCTACTGTGCATGCGCGATTTTCGGCGCCAGTATTGGCAAGAATTCTCTTTCGGCTTTTTTCCGAAAGGGCCATTTTTGGCCGATATGTTTCCGTGGCCGAAATCTCGGTGCATCCCTAGTCCTAAGTATTCAGACCCTTTGCTCAGTATTTAGTAGAAGCACCCTTTTTATCTAATACAGCCACGAGTCTTTTTGGGAAAGATGCAACAAGTTTTTCACACCTGGATTTGGGGATCCTCTGCCATTTCTCCTTGCAGATCCTCTCCAGTTTTGTCAGGTTGGATGGTAAACGTTGGTGGACAGCAATTTTTAGGTCTCTCCAGAGATGCTCAATTGGGTTTAAGTCAGGGCTCTGGCTGGGCCATTTAAGAACAGTCATGGAGTTGTTGTGAAGCCACTCCTTCATTATTTTAGCTGTGTGCTTAGAGTCATTGTCTTGTTGGAAGGTAAACCTTCGGCCCAGTCTGAGGTCCTGAGCACTCTAGAGAAGGTTTTCGTCCAGGTTATCCCTGTACTTGGCCGCATTCATGTTTCCCTCAATTGCAACCAGTCATCCTGTCCCTGCAGCTGAAAAACACCCCCACAGCATGATGCTGCCACCACCATGATTCACTGTTGGGACTGTATTGGACAGGTGATGAGCAGTGCTTGGTTTTCTCCACACATACCGCTTAGAATTAAGGCCAAAAAGTTCTATCTTGGTCTCATCAGAACAGAGAATCTTATTTCTCACCATCTTGGAGTCCTTCAGGTGTTTTTAGCAAACTCCATGCGGGCTTTCATGTGTCTTGCACTGAGGAGAGGCTTCTGTCGGGCCACTCTGCCATAAAGCCCTGACTGGTGGGGGGCTGCAATGATGGTTGACTTTCTACAACTTTCTCCCATCTCCCGACTGCATCTCTGGAGCTCAGCCACAGTGATCTTTGGGTTCTTCTTTACCTCTCTCACCAAGGCTCTTCTCCCCCGATAGCTCAGTTTGGCTGGACGGCCAGCTCTAGGAAGGGTTCTGTAGTCCCAAACATCTTCCATTTAAGGATTATGGAAGCCACTGTGCTATTTGGAACCTTAAGTGCAGCAGAATTTTTTTGTAACCTTGGCCAGATCTGTGCCTTGCCTTAATTCTGTCTCTAAGCTCTTCGCCCTTTCCTTTCCTTTGACCTCATGATTCTCATTTGTTCTGACATGCACTGTGAGCTGTAAGGTCCTATATAGACAGGTGTGTGGCTTTCCTAATCAAGTCCAAGCAGTATAATCAAACACAGCTGGACTCAAATAAAGGTGTAGAACCATCTCAAGGATGATCAGAAGAAATGCACAGCACCTGAGTTAAATATATGAGTGTCACAGCAAAGGGTCTGAATACTTAAGACCATGTAATATTTCAGTTTTTCTTTTTTAATAAATCTGCAAAAAATGTCAACAATTCTGTGTTTTTCTGTCAATATGGGGTGCTGTGTGTACATTAATGGGGAAAAAAATGAACTTAAATGATTTTAGCAAATGGCTGCAATATAACAAAGATTGAAAAATTTAAGGGGTCTGAATACTTTCTGTCCCCACTGTATATACACAAATGGAACTCTGTAAATCACAATGATATGGGCCGATCCCACCGATGTCACAAGTTCTTAAATATCTTGTAGGTCTATGCGTTTCGCTTGATCCCCTGCTTCATCAGGATCGTGTAATATTACATAAGTTTTGTAGTTGAAAAATAATAATGAAGCCAACTCTTTTAAATAAAATAAGATAAACTAATGGACATCAGGGGTGTGTATGTAAGTATGCACCCCGCAGCCTGTGGGAAATACCCGGATTCATAAGACCACAGAGTAAAGGCTAATAAACTTGTTTAACAGCAGAAGGTGGATGTGCATAAAAGGATTCAAGCAGAAGGATGGAGCATTCCAGATAGAGAAACACTCAGACCAAATAATGTTTTCAAAGGAGATCCCTCTCCTTAAGCAATATACCTGTATGTCTTTCCACCCCTCAGAAGCGAGGTTGCCACACAAGCAGCACAGCTATGCCATTTTGCTGTAATAGATTGAATACATCACAAAGTTGTCAGGTTTGGAGTTTTACATATTTAATATTTCGCTTTAAACATTACTTAAATCACTGTTCCTCACCAAATGGAATTTTTATGTTTACATACAGTGGTTTACATCGTTTATAAGGTTGAAAAAAGACACAGGTCCAGTTCAACCTATGTGTGTGTGTGTGTGTGTATTTTTTATTCTCTTATGACAATTTCCATAAATCTGTATATTCTGCTTCCTGAGAAAGAATTGTCAACACTCTCAGCTAGTACCACTTCCCGGGGTTCCACATTTTTACTGTTCTAACAGCAAATAACCCTTTCTGTGTGCTAAGGTTAAGCCTCCTTTCATCTACTCCAGGGAAGGTTTCCCGCCAGCAAAACACAATAGCACTGCTGGAGGGATTCCCCCATCAACACTGACTGTGTTGATAGGGGAATCAAGTGATTTTCTTTCCTTCAAGTTAGTTATTCCCCTCTTTTGAAAGATACTGACCATGGATGCCAGACTTCAGGGTTGGCGAGGAGTCCTGGACTCCCTGTCAGTGCTTGGGACTTAGATGGCAGAAAATTCCCAACTTCTAATCAACATCTTTCAACTTTTAGGCAACCCAGGAAAAGAGCTGAACTAATTCTGATCTGGATAGAATGATTCAATCCAGGTCTGTCGTATACAGCTCAGGCATCAAGGGTGGACTGGTCCACTGATCCAGTGCAAGCAAACACACTGCATTTGTGACCCACGTTTGGGTTGTCATTAACTTTGCACTGACCCCAGTGCAGTGATTTGGAATGTGGTGCAGGAAGTCGTATGGGACCCCTGCTTTCCCACACTGCATTCTAGTGTGAACAGGCCCTCTAGCTTCATTTAGATGTACAGTTGGGGGATAGTTAAAATGTGTAGTAGAGCCATGTTTTTGCCAACCACCAACGGCCCCCCTTAAGCTGCAATAGGCAGCAGATAAGCATGTTTTACATGCCACAGTTGTGATGCTTTGTACGCACAGCAACGTCTATTTGGCAGGTGGCAAGCCCAATAAACGTAATGCAAACAGGGGCATTCTGCAAACACTCTACAAACAAGTGCTTGCTGTTAATTTTTTGGGGAAAAATGGGGTTAAGAGGTGGTAAGGAGTTTGGAAAATCACTGTGCAAATACTGTGTAAAATAAAATATGCAACACCCACCATTTTATTCTGTAAAAAAAAAAAAAAAAAATGTTTTTCATGTAAACAAAAAATGTCAGAAAAGGCTTGGTCTTCAAGTGGTTAGAAAGTGGGTGATGTGTGCCATAAGCTTCTAATGTTGGGCACAAAATGCCAGGACAATTGAAACACCCCCCCCCCCCCTGCCAAAATTACCCCTTTTTGGAAAGTAGACATCACAAACTATTTGCTGAGAGGCATGTTGAGTCAATGTAATATTTTAGGTTTTGCCACAAGTTTCGTGGATTTTTTTTTTTTTTTTTTTACACAAAGTTGTAACTCAAAATTATATCTTGCTCACACATGCCATGAGTATATGTGGAATTACACCCCAAAATACATTCTGTTGCTTCTCCTGAGTATGGGGAAACCACATGTGAGAGGTTTTTGGCAGTCTAACAACATACAGGACCCCGAAAACCAATCACTGCCTTTAGGCTTTCTAAGGGAGTAAATTGCTCATTTCACTTCCTCACTAGCACACTATACTAGAGGGTACTACAAGAGTATGTGAAAGGCTTGTGTTTCAATGAGCCTTTACTAATCATTCTTCTGGACAAAGCTGGATCCTCTTTATTTGTCCAAAGTAGTGTCCTTGTTTAACAGGTTGAGTTACCTGTTGGTTCATTTAGTGGTCTTAAAGAGGTTGTAAATGTTTTTTTTTTTTTAATAACAAACATGTTATACTTACCTCCTCTTTGCAAGGGTTTTGCACAGAGTGGCCCTGATCCTCTTCTAGGATCGAACAGCAGAGTTCCTGGCTCCTCTCCACATCAAGTGCACCCTCGGAGACCCTCATTCCAAGGGGACACCCAAGCGGGCATGCTCCTGAATCCTGCTGCTGCATCCATTGTCACAGACAGCAGGACTCGGCCCCACCCCCTGGCTCTCATGTCACTGGATTTGATTGACAGCAGTGGGAGCCAATGGCTGTGCTGTTATCAATCTATCCAATGAGGACCCGAGACAGCGGAAGGAGCTGCTGTGCTCGTCCCCATCGATGGAATGATCGGGTTCAGGTAGGTAAAAGGGGGACTCTGGGGGGCAGCTGCACTATGAAAGGTTTTTCACCTTAGTGCATAGAATGCATTAAGGTGAAAAAACACAAGGGTTTACAATCCCTTTAAGCAGGGGTTACAGGCATCAAATGCTATGATTGATTGTTAGGTGGTTTACACAGTCAGTCTCTCAAGCCTACAAAATTTAGGGTTCTCCAATTCCATCTTCTTTAGGAGCCCACTTCACTAAATCTTTAGCTACATCCTGGGTGGAGAGGGCAGGGGCATCAGTGGAGCAGTTCTGCAGAGCTGCCACATAGTCTACCCAAGATGTCTGCTTCAGGCATTATAGGGAATGGAGGTACTTTTGCAGCAGGAGCTGGCGCTTGGCAGGAAGGTCTTACAGACAGTGGTCTCACCCTAAGGTAGACTTGGTTTACTTGCTTTTCCTCACAGGTTTGCCTTCCTGAAAGATGATTGGAGAAAGTCCCAGTTACACTAATGTAACACACAAGTTTCTGGGAATCTTTCAGGACAGATCTACTTTTTTTTTCCTCTCATACACTGGTGGAGATATTTTACTTTAATCTCACTGGAGAGATGAGGGATGGGAGGGGTTTTCCCCTGCTTGTTTGATTGTGTTTTCTGTTAGGGAGGAGCCAGTCATCACTTAGATTTGCCGTACTGGAAGATTCCAAAAAACCTTGTTACCTGTGGGATTTTTCTGTTGCTCCCTTAGAACTGAAGAAAAGGGAAAATGTCTACCCTCCTTGTCTATAACATTGCAGAGATCTTTTTTAAAGAACACCTAAAAGCAAAACATATCCAAATGATATACTCTGTTAACTTTTAGTACTCTCCAGCACGTGTGTTCAGGCATTTTCTTCATTTTCAGTGTTTCCTGTATAGTGTTAAAAAGAAGTAAAATGTAGCAAGTTAATCCCTATTTAGAACCCAATATGTGTGTGCTTTTTCATTTTCTAATTTTAACAGTCAAATGTGATAAAAGATTCTAAATTGACTTTCTACTTGTATAACACATATACTACAGTATGGATCATTAAATTGAAATAATATTTTCCATACACTTGTTAAGATAATATTGCAGTGGAATGTGACCTCAGCCAGTGAATGTGCCCTAATGCTGCAGGAAATGGTCACCTGCCAGAAAAGATTTAGCATCTGTGATATTTGAGGATTCCTCTTTACCCCTTGTAGCATAACCTATGACGTGTTTTTTTGTGCAAAACATCTGAAATATGTTTCTTAACATAAGAAGTCACTGTTGCCCAAAGCTAAATATTTTAATCCTGATCTCAGAATTTTCATTTAACCCAATAATGAACAAATACAGTATATAATATACATATAAAAATTGTGACATTGGGGATTGTTCAGCTTAAGTGGATAGATGCGTTTTGGTGCAGTGAGTCCACATCAGAGAGGCATTTATAGTTAAGGGCCTGGTAGCCCACGTTTATTAAAGGAAAAAACAAAACAAAAGTCCATCCAGGAATCCCACACAGGGGTCCAAGCTTCAGCAAGTAAACACAATAGAAAATCCAAATGAAAATGCTAGCCCACCTGGCTACTCTTCAGCAGTATTGCTGCTATAGGGAACAGGCCCTCAAACAAGCTGCTTGGATGCACACAGTCTTAGGCTCCTTGGTCACACACAGTTTCAAGAGCTTCAATGCACACAGCTTCTGGCTCCTTGGACGCACACAGCTTTGAAGCCCTTCAACGCACACAGCATCTATTCTCACACAGAGACACTTACTAGCAGCCACTGCTCCAACTTCACCTTCCTCCACCCTTTCTGCTCTCACCAATCCCTCGTTATATGGGCTGTGTGCACCTGGGCACACACCCTGCTGGCTGTCCACAAGACCCGGACACAGGGTTGGAGATCCTGTCCCACCCAAGACTCTGAAGGATCTCCAAACTACAGAGCCCCATAAGGAACTAGCAAAACCTGGAGAAAACTGCCAGAGCAGCTTTCTCCATTTCAAACTTACACTCTGTAGCTCTGCACTCAGCCAATATGCAGACTCTGTGTCCACTTTAACCCCATTTTTATAGGGACAGAGCCTTGCTCTGCCACAAAATATACAACAGTTATTTTTGGTAATGCCTAAACAGAATAAAATGTGTGCCTAAATAGGCACAGAGTTTTTGATGCTATTATTGATAACACAAATAAAATGTTTTGTGTATACACTGTATTGCAAACTGATATATGAAGTATATAAAGCTTATTCTGCTTTAATTAATATCTCAACTGACAGTCACAAAGATTGTTCAACATGTTTGAAATCCCTTTAACCACCTAAAGACCATTCTCTGTTGCCCAGAAAAATGAAAATAATCTTATTTATTTTCAAAAACACCATACTGTTATCTCTTCTACCTTGTCTTGGTCAGCCTCTATAATATTTTTTTAATAGCTGGTCATAAGCGTGTGTGCATTTGTGTGTCCTTGACATGTTTTTTTAAGGACAGAAAAACTTGATTTTAAAGTTATTAGGGTTGTGAACTCAAGCCCATGGCATCCCCAGACTTCAGTGAAAAAAAATTATACAGTTTTTGACAAGTCTTTTAGTAAGAAATAAAACCTGTCTTGTAATGCTAGGTTTTGAAAATCCACACTAGGACCGGATGATGTGTATTGGCAGGTGGTGTTTTTTTTTCTGTCTGCAGGTATCAGGCAATGTGATTGGCAAAGATCTACATCACTGGATGATGTGATTGATGTATGTTGTGGATTTTTTTTTTTAAGGACGCTTTGTGTTTTTTTAAAGCTTAAATTTATTTTTATTGTGAATTAGTAGGGTACTCACTCCCCTTATTGTTAAAGGGGGCTTCCAAATTCCAATAAGCTTGCAGACTCACACAACCACTGGCCACAACAATGTTCGCGGGCATGTGCCCTGGTACAGTACCAGGATAGGGGCACTCTCATCTTCCCTCGTTTCTTACTTGCCAGGTGGCAATTCTGAGTGAGGGCCAGTACTGATTTTTAGAAGGGACTTTATGTGGTTCCCCCTTAGAATTAGAGATGAGACCAATCTCTCGGGGGGGTCGCCCGTTCGCCGAATACCGGACATTATGGGGCGTTTGTGGGAAATTTGAGCATCCCCGCGGAAAGCCCCATAATGAACTGCGAGACCGTCAATGCACTGCGAGATCGCAGTGCATTAACGGCTGCTGGTTGGCCAAAGCATGCACCTGACCTGCATGCTTTGGCCAATCACAGTGCGCTCTGCTGTGAGAGCTACGATTAGCCAAAGGCAATCATGGCTCAGGGGGCTGAGTCCACGCCCCACACTATGTAAGGCTGAACGGCTTAAGTAGGCAGGACTGACGAACAGGATATCATCAACAGGTGATTCACTGTGGAGAGATAGGAGCTGGCAATTAGCCGACAGCTGAGCGGCCAGCACAGAGAAGAAAGGGCTGAGCCCAGTCCTGACACAGGCACGATATTTAAAGGAATATTTAAATTTTATTGTTTCACTTTAAGCATTATTAAAATTACTGCTCCTGAAAAAACAGACGTTTTTAAAACTTTTTTTTGCATTGATACTTGTCCTCTGGGGCAGGACCCGTGTCCCCAAACACTTTTTATGGCAATACCATGCATATAAGCCTTTTAAAATGAGCACTTTTGTTTTTTCATGCTTACGTCCCATAGACTTTATCGGTGTTCGCACAAATTTTTTGCCCGTTCGCAAGTTCTGGTACGATCCGAAGCGGGGGGTGTTCGGCTCATCCCTATTTAGAATTCATACTGGTATAGAATTGGTGGGGGCCTTACACCTTTTTTTGTGTTGGGGTCCCTCATTAACCTCTGTTAGATTCTCATCTAGGCCATTTGTTTACAAGTGATGCTACAAGGGGTGATCAAAGAGAGTAAAAGCCCATGGGTGACTTCAGCCATCTTGTGAACTTACAGTCAACTGACAGTGTGAAATATAAGCATTGAAAGATGTTACCATGATGGAAGCCCATGCCATCCTAGGACAGGGCAAAAATTTCTCTCCATGCAATCTGCCCCAAAGATGGCCCGGTTAAAGTCCACTTTTATTACTACCAGACGGCAAAATGTGTATTTGCTTCCACATTTGAGGTGCTATTAACAATTTATGGCACCGAAAGCATGACTAGTTCATTTTGGGTGTAAAAAGTGGCCATACACTATACAACTTGATTGTACAATCTCTGTAAAATTTCCTTTAGATTTACCAAAACTATGGCATAAAAGGATCTATCCATTCACTCTGTATTCTGTACCCTGCAGGCCCTTGCACTCTATCAGGGGTGACCAACATGTGACCTGTTGGCTGCATGCGGCCCCAGAGAGTTTAGCCTGTGGCCTGGGCCCGTCTGGAGAGGCACTGGGGATGCCGTGCAAACATAGCAGCTGTGGCAGCCTACATTGACAAGCCAGGCAAACGCATGACTGGAGGAATGCCTGGGATGCCTTGCAAACCTAGTTGATGGGTACAGGATGTGTGTGCTAATGAGGTCAGCTGATGAACTTTTTCCTGTGTCCTACTGGTTTTTACATCCCAAATCTACATACCAAGATGTCATGAACTTTCTATGGAACACACCAAGGGCCAAGGTAAGGCCTTGTTCTAAAAATCAAAGAAAGATTTTATTTTTCTGCAACTGAGGTACTTAAATGGACTATTAATATATAGGTAAGATAGAATTTAGGAAAAAAAGGTGAATTTGGCCTTTAACTCCTGAATGGAGGTTCCCAATGACCATGACTGACGTCAGAACTTTTCTAGAATTGGCAGGATATCATCAGCATTCCAACAAGCACTACACTCATCACTCTGTCCTGATTCGAAAGCTTCTAAAAAGGGTAGGCCAGAGGGGGAAATTGAAAAGGGTTTGGAACAATAGGATACATTTGACTTTAAGCAGCAGCCGACGTCAGTTCCTGTGTTGACCTTTGGTGACTCCTCCCTTTCATTCTGTCTAAGAACCAATGCCAGTACAGGCCTAGGGGCTGTATTCTCGTAAACACAAGGTGGCCAGGAGAGAGTTTTTGGCTATGTCAGTCGAAGCTTACATGCAAATGAGAAGAACGCTGAAAACTACAGCTACTTCAAGCTGGAGTGAGTGGCATAAGTGTGGGCAGACACCTAACACTTTGCTGAGTACCTGACAGGAACCAAGTTCAAGGTCCAGATGGACCTTGAACTTTGGAGCAGATTGGAGCAATGTTGGGCATCCTATATGACAAAGTTTGAATTGTTCTTGCATTATCACCCTGGAAAGAGCAACAAGGCTGCAGGCACCCTGTAATGCTATCCACTAGCCAGGCCTCACTGAGATGGAGATAAAGAAGCTGAAGAAGTAGAAATCCATGACTTCACTGGAGGAATGTCTAAGACTAGGCCTCAGGTAAACCTCACCCATGTACAAGAAAAATATACCTGTGTAGAGACACATAGAGAGGATCCAGAATTCACATGGAAGCATGACACTGAGGTGTTCACAAATGATCACCTAGTTCAGGAGACAAGCCATGAGTTTAACGATGTTTCAGTTGGTAGAACAAGTCACACTGTGTCGTCTGTTCAGTGTCAAGTGTATGCTGAGGCCTAGATTCCTCTTCTGCCTTGTAACATCTCTGCTTCACTAGAAGTACTTATCGTTGACTCGACATGTAAGAAGATGGATACCATCAAGTTTTGGTCCCTCCAGCTGGACCACTTTACCAAGTTAGCAGCAGATCCCCACAACCAGACCATGAAGACCGCCACCCAGATGATGTCAGAGTATTTCTGCCTTCTATATGGCTGTCTGTAAAAGATACAATAGGACCAGAGACCCTGTTTCAAAGGTGAGTTCTTCCAAGAATGGTGCCACTCACTAGGCATCAAGAAGTAGCGCACTACCCTGTATCACCTACAAGGCAATGTAGAAGGTAAACGTTTCAATCACTCCCTAATACACCTGCTGAGTGGCTTCATTCATGGTAAACATAGTGATATAGACGTACTTCCAGTCAACTTTGACTAAGCATTGCAACAGTATATTCCTCGACAGTGACCCTACCATGTTATGTTTTGTTTACTTGGGATGGCACAAACCTATCAAGGCCCACAGGATGGCTCATAATGGGGTTTTTGAAGGTCCTGTAAGCAACAAATATCTCTGCCACAGGGTGGTTCATTGATGGCTGCCTCATGTCTTCCACCATTATCTATAGGATACCTAGAAGAAGCCATGAATTCTGACAAAATTACAATGGTCATCTAGCTCAGGTCTATGCTCCCGCTGTAGAGTCCACTGAACCGCCATTTGTTGACATGCCTGAAGACTGAGATGCTTCACCTCCTTCCCAAAAAATTGAATGGATACTCAATTCCTGAGATTATCTAACTCAAGGGCCCCCAGTATTCTTTGTGCATGATGAATCTAAATGGCCAAGTGAGATGGAGAATAGCAGAATGCCCATTTACTCACCATGATCAGATACACTGGTCCCTTTATCTTTATTTCCTGCACAGCCCTGGGTTTCTGGACATGCCCAGGGAGTACACATTCCTCAGCTTTGGGAAATTTGAGAGACCACACCTGTTGAGGCAGAGGAAGCCGAGCAAGTGATTTGCAATAAGATAAGAGGCTCTGTACTGTGCAAGTAGCTGGGTTGGAGACTAAAACTATGTAACTTTTCCAGGTAACTCCTCACAAATTTTTACCAGAGTTCTCCAGGTCCAGTGGGGTGGCTCTTTTTCCTTGGGTATTGGATCCCTACATAGTTACATAGTTAGACGGGTTGAGAAAAGACACAAGTCCATCTAGTTCAACCAATAAAAATAAAAAAAAAATCATACAATCCCATATACACAATCCTATACCCAGTTGATCCAGAGGAAGGTGAAAAACCCCAGCAAAGCATGATCAAATTTGCTACAGCAGGGAAAAAAGATCGTTCCTGATCCCCCAGGAGGCAATCGGATTTTCCCTGGATCGACTTTACCTATAAATGTTAGTACCCAGTTATATTCTGTACATTTAGGAAAGAATCTAGGCCTTTTTTAAAGTAATCTACTGAGCTGGCCAGAACCACCTCTGGAGGGAGTCTATTCCACATTTCACAGCTCTTACTGTGAAAAAACCTTTCTGTATTTGGAGATGAAATCTCTTTTTCTCTAGATGTAAAGAGGACCTCTTTATACTCTGTGATGACCTTGAAGTGAATAACTTAACACCAAGTTCACTATATTGACCCCTTATGTATTTGTGCATGTTGATCATATCCCCCCTAATTTCCTCTTCTCAAGAGAGAATCAATTCAGTTCCTCTAATCTTTCCTCATAGCTGAGCTCCTCCATGCCTTTTACAGTATCAGTATGGTTGCTTTTCTCTGCACCTTCTCCAGTTCTCTGATATCCTTTTCGAGAACTGGTGTTCTAGATGAGGTCTTACTAATGATTTGTACAGGGGCAAAATGATATCTCTCTCTGGAGAAAGAAAGGTTTTTTGATCACGGACAAATCAACCTGATAATAGCATCACATCCCTTGATTAATTAAATGTAGATGGAGGGTTTGGGATTTTTAAGGTGCAAATTGATTTGAAAGATAGTAAAAACTAAGGCTGTGGAAATTAACGATTAATTCCTCGATTAATCGTTAATTTTTTTGATCGATTAAAACTCTCCTCTCCGCTGCATTCCGGGTCTTCAGGGAGTTCCGTTGGAGATCCGGTGACATCACGGACTCCTCCATCCTTCCCCAGTCATTGACGGTGCCCACGCTGGACAATGGTAAAGTAATGGAATACAGCAGCTGACCGATCTAATCATGGCCTGAATGGCTTTGGGCATGTCCGCGCATTGCAGAGGTGTGGCTGCGAGCCGGTTTTGTGATTGGCCGGACACACCACATGCTGATGATACGTGACCCTTGCTGGGAATAAACAAGCATTGGAAGGCATTACAATTGACCTGGACAGGTCAATTGTGGAGGAGGCATCATGGTGATTTAACCACTTCAATACCAGGCACTTAGACACCTTCCTGCCCAGGCCAATTTCCAGCTTTCAGTGCTGTCGCAATTTCAATGACAATTGCGCGGTCATGCAACACTGAACTCAAACAATTTTTTTATCATTTTGTTCCCACAAATAGAGCTTTCTTTTGGTGGTATTTGATCACCTCTGCAGTTTTTATTTTTGGCGCAACAAATAAAAAAAGACCAAAAATTTGGAAAAAAAAACAAGTTTTTCTTTGTTTCTGTTAAATTTTTTTGTAATTAAGTACATTTTCTTCTTCAATGACTGGCACTGATATGGCTGCACTGACGGGCACTGATACGATGGCACTGATGGGCACCGATGAGGTGGCACTGATGAGGTGGCACTGAGGGGCACTGATGATGGGCACTGATAGGCGGCACTGATAGGTGGCACTGGTATGCAGCACTGATGGGCACCCATAGGTGGCACTGATGGGCACTCATAGGCGGCACTGATGGGCACTCGTAGGTGGCATTGATGGGTACTTATGGGTGGCACTGATGGGTACTTATGGGTGGCACTGATAGGTGGCACGGATGGGCACTGATGGTCACTGATAGGTGGGCACAGATGGGCACTAATAGGTGGCACAGATGGGCACTAATAGGTGGCACTGTTGACACTGGTGGCACTGATCACATTGATGGGTGGCATTGCTGGGCATCCCTGATTTAAAATGGTGCCAGTCAGTGCCCATTTGTGGGCACTGATTGGCACAGATTGGGCACATTGGGCTCATGTGGATGGCCATGGGGTACATACCTGGCCATCCACATGTTGCCCGGCTCCCTGTTGGTCCTGGCGGATTCCCTGGTGATCTAGTGTGGGCATCTGAGGGGGGTCTGCGCTAATAAACAATCAGCACAGACCCCCCTGTCAGGAGAGCCGCCGATCGGCTCTCCTCTACTCGCGTCTGTCAGATGGCTCTTCCTATTGACATCGTGATCAGCCGTGATTGGACACGGCTAATCACGTGGTAAAGAGCCTCTGCCAGGGGCTCTTTACCAAGATCGGTGTAGCGGCGTGTCAGACTGACACACCGCTCCACCGATTGCCGCGATGCGCGCCCCTGCGGGCACGCGGCGGCATGTTAACTGAACCACCGCCAGTGGTTAAAGTATATATACAGCTTGAATCTGTATTTTAGTTTTAGATTAGGTCATGCAGAGAGAAAACACCTCCCGGTTTAGGCTTTCCCAGTGTGGAGCTTTCATTTCACTTCCTGTCCCAGAGACACAACGGGAAGTGAAATGCCTTTCCCATTTTTAGATGTTTGTCAACAGGACTGGTATACCCATTGAAGGCATTACCCAGATAGCAAGCAATTGAGCTGCAAGTTTGAAAATGTCTTGTTAAAGTGGAGGTCCACCCTAAAAAAAATGTAACATTTAAAGACTCCTTAAAAAAATTAAAAAATTTTTTTTTTTAAAGTGTTAAGTCATGGATTGTGGAAACTAACTAGTGTCGGGTGATTGTATATAGTGTATACCACATTTACCACTGATTAATGCAGAGTTGAAATGCAAGGAGATCAGCTAAACGTAGTTGGATCTGTATGTGCGTTATAATTAATTGAAATTAGTAAATTGATAAAAAAAAATTTTTTAAATCGATTAATCGAACACGAAATTTTAATCAGTAACAGCCCTAGTAAAAACTATAATATATAAGAAAAAATAAATTATTTTAGAAAAAATAAAAAATTGTTAAAATATAACAATTGGCAAGTACAGATCAACAGAATTTTATGGATACAGCATTATAGGATGGAATTCCCAACATCTTTCACATATATATCGGGCTTCTTCAGGGGTGCTGTCCAATTAGAGGTACAAGCCTTCTGGGTCTCCTGAAATATGGTGAAATCACTAAAGGGTAACAGGTATCTATCTGTGTCCAGAGAACCATGTGCTAGAGGTGACCATAGGGGGCATTCAAGGACTGAAAGAACAAAGTTCTGCAGTGGACTCAGTACCAAGGGACAAAAGCTGTCTAAAACCGCCAGTACTTATTGATAAGACTGGCATTTGACGGCAGCATGTGTGTGTCCCTGGGTTCCAGTTGATCTGTACTTGCCAATTGTTATGTCTTAACAATTTTTTATTTTTTCTAAAATATAATTTTTTTCTTATATATTATAGTTACTATCTTTCAAATCAATTCACACCTTAAAAATCTCAAACCCTCCATCTACATCTCTTTCTGGAGTCCATACCTCTCTTAATACAAGAAAGGACTGCTTGTTTTGGAAACCGCAGCTTGGCATTGAATGCTATTATTAAGCTTATGATCTACCAAAACCCCCAGATGCTTCTTCACTATGGTTTCCCCAAGTTGTACTCCCCCTAGTATGTATGATGCATGCATATTCTAATGCCGCGTACACAGGATCAGGATTTTGGTTGGAAAAAGGTACGATGGCTTTTCCGACGGGATTCCACTCAAGCTTGTCTTGCATACACACGGTCACACGAAATTCCGCTCCTCCTGCTAATCTCGTGTTTATCTCATGTTAGTAGAAGTTTGGTGAGAGACGATTCGTGTTTTTCAGCTTTCGTGCTTTTCAGTCCGTTACTGCTCTTCAGTTTGTGCTTGTGGGTTTGTATCTGGTTTTCAGTGCGTGTAGTCAGTTCGTATCTGTGTTTCAGTGCGTTCTTGTCTGCTCGTTTCTGATTTTCAGCTCGCTCTTCATAGGCCTTGCTGTTTTTCAGTGCGTTCTGTTAGTTCGTTCTGACCAGCCGACCATTTTGAAGCCATGTTGCGGGTACGTGCTCGTCGAAGAGTTCATTCTATGTGGGTGCTTGGTGTTGGGGTTATTACTTTGACCCAAGTCTAGTCTATGAACAGGGTGGGGAGGAGTTCATGGACCAAGAATTGGTTGCTCCAGCGTAACCAATTCTCTCATATGCCTTTGCTGCATGAGATCCAGGAGAATAACCCTGATGATTTCAGGAATTTTCTCCGGATGGGGGACCCCGTTTTTTACCGTCTGTTTGCTTTGCTGTCCCCTTATATTATGAAGCAGGACACCTGCATGCGACAAGCCATCACTCCGGAGCAGAGGCTAGTCGCCACGTTGCGGTACTTGGCGACAGTGAGAAGTCTACAGGACCTCAAGTTCTCGACAGGCATCTTCCCCCAGGCTCTGGGGATCATTATCCCAGAGACCTGTTCTGCCATCATTCAGGTCCTGCAGAAGGACTATATTAGGGTAAGTTTTCTCCTTTAACATCACATTCTGTGTATTTAATGTATGCTAATGTATTGTATTTCTTTCATCATTCCCTAATTACCATGATTGTAATATGCTGTGTATGTCCTCTTTATCCTCATGCATGATGGAAGTTTTTAGTGCTCCTTTTTTGTCCTTCATGCATATTTGCCTTCACTAACCTCCCCAGCATGCTATCCTGGGCCCATATACACCTAGCCTAGTTACTTAACAATGTATTTTGTCAGTTCCATAGTACTGCTTTACCCTAAACACCCCCTAAAATGTGTCCAAATGTTATTGTTGTCCTTCAACTCATTTATACCCCCCCTAAAAAAATGTTCCCAATGGGCTATCAGAGGGGGGGGGGATCTGATAAGTGGAACTTATATTTTTGTCTTTAAATACTCCTTAAACTAAATGTTATACTGATGTTGGCCAAGAATGTTTGTGTCTAATCTGCTTGCAATGTTTATGTGCAAAAGTACTAATTTTTTTTTATGTTTTGACTCCACAGTTTCCTTCAATGGCAGACTGTGGCACTTTGCCGACCGTTGGGACTTTCCCAGCTGTGGAGGGACAATTGATGGGAAGCACTTCCACATCGTCCCACCACCCCATTCGAGGTCATACTATTTTAATTATAAGGGTTTCAATAGTATTGTGTTGATGGCGGTGGTGTCAGCGACATACCAGTTTCTCTATGTGGATGTGGGGAAGAATGGACAGATGTCGGATGGTGGAGTCTTTGCCCAGACGGAGTTCTACACACGTCTCCAGAGTGGTGGCTTGGGATTGCCACCTGCGGAAGAGAACGTGGAAGGACTCCCGTTTGTTTTTATTGCTGATGAAGCGTTTGGTCTGAGTGATCACATGATGAGGCCATCACCCCGGAGAAG
Source organism: Lithobates clamitans (assembly GCA_037952925.1). Classification (NCBI taxonomy): domain Eukaryota; kingdom Metazoa; phylum Chordata; class Amphibia; order Anura; family Ranidae; genus Lithobates; species Lithobates clamitans. The sequence continues at coordinate 1,424,892 of JBBGZY010000608.1, forward strand.
AGGGTTTTTTAATGTCCAGGTGGCCAGAGCCCGAAGAGTCGTGGAGAACACCTTTGGGATAATGGCCAGCCGGTTCTGCCTATTTCTAAGGGCTATAAACATGGTGGAGTACAAACTTAACCACTTTAATCATGTTAGCATGCTTCATCTTGCACAACTTTTTAAAAGAGAAATGCTACTAATTATGTAGCCTCAGCTGGGCCTGAGGCTGGACTTCATGAACCAACAATGACGGCCCTGGAAGCTGGCCATCCTGGCTTCCCTCCCCCAAATCACCCGTGAAGTGCGTCAAAAATATGTGGAGAATTTTACGGGTAGGGGGGCCATTGCTATGCTAGCAAATTTTTAAATATTTGCAAAATAAAAAAAAAATTATATGATAAAATCTTGAATTTGATTTACTGCTTGGGTCTCTTTTATCTGTCCCCTAGGTTCTCCTAGTGCACTTTTAGTGCCAAGTGGTTTTTCCATTATTAAATAACACCCATTGTCACTGTAAACACCAACTTAATACAAAAACTGGTATTGAGCATTGAAAGAAGAAGACACACATTGTTGAGTATAAAACCTTTTACTCCGTGCACATTCACACGTGCGTTGTAAAACCTTTTTTGTTAAAAAAAAATAACATCTTTGTATCATAAATTTTTACCTTGAAAATATTATTTTGGTACATAAACAGGCATGTTTCAAAACATAACATACATAACTCAGGAACTTACAAAGTTCAACATTGAAAAACTGAAGGCAATATCAGACATTATAGTGTCAAAAATGTCTTGATATTGTCTTCATCAGATGGGGTGATGTCACCCCTGTAAAAGCCAAATTTAGAATATGCACACAAATTAGGAGTAAAAATGTGGATTTCCCTCCTGATCCCATGCCTAATGTCAACATGTGCTATCTCCCATCATGGGGGATCAGTGGACGTGTTTTGGGGGTGCATCCCCTTCCTCTCACCTACTAGTGATGCGAGGAAAGGGTTGCACCCACAAAATGCGTAAATTGAAATCCCCTGATGGCAGATAGCACATGTTGACACACTGTGTGCATCTTCCAAATTTGGCTTTTAAAATGTATAAAAAGATTATTTAAATTTTTGTAGAAAAAAGTTGTCATTTTTTTTTATTTAGATTCTCCCTAGTACATCAATCATGTTCTTCATTCTTTTTTCAATCTCCTTGGTTTTTTCCTTGATGAGGTCTAAATTCCGACTACAAAACATTATCTTCTGGTTTAGCCTTTGTGCACTGTCAGTCGTGAAATGAGTAGATTGTTCTTCCACAACATACTCATCACCTAAAAGAAAAAATACACACCATGTATTATAAATATGCAGGCATACATCTATTTTTTGTTTAATTAGTGTTTATTAAAAGACTATAGTATACAGAGCATACAAGAGGGATCATACATATCTGCCATTAGGCCTTAAAATAACATAATACAACTTGGCCGACACTTGAGGAGAAGTAAGTATTATACATGTCCAGTATCCAGCTATGGTGTCATAAACTTTACACATGTTCGATTGCAGTGTGCAATTTCGTCTCCGGTTAATCTGGTTGTCAGACTACTGGAGTTGTTGGCTGGCAGGTGGCAAAATTACCATAGTATACTCTGTAAGGGTCCTCACTTAAACAAAAAACACTTGCAAAATCTACAAGATGATAAGCAAGAAGAGAAGGAATAAAAAAAAGAAGAGAGAGAGGGGGGGAGAGGCAAGGGTAAGTGTGGAAGGGAGAGGGAGGGTAAGGGGGATGGGGGGGATACCCACCTCTGTCCAGTCCCTTTAAAAATAATATAGTCAAGATGTATCATATCAATTACTTATTTTGAGACATAGTATCCGTATATATGGATGTATATTTGAAGGCCAACCAGCAGGACCAAATTTTCTGCACCAAGTCAGATTTATTCCTAAGGGAATAAGTAAGATCTTCCATGTAGTACGTATGATCTATTTCCATTAGCCATTGGCGCAAGGAGGGTATGGTCAGTTGCTTCCAATAGCGGGGAATAAGCGCCTTTGCTGTGAGGCGTTATAGATTTTATTATATGTTCCTACTGGTGAGCCTGTACAATGGAGTAATATAACCCAAGAGTCATTGGGGATCTCAGTACCTTGAATCTCTTTCACCCAATGCAAGATAGTCAACCAGTATGGGAGAATTAGTGGGCTGTACCACCAAATATGTGCATGTGTAGCTCGTTCACCACACCCTTGCCAACATAAAGGTGATGTGTCAGGGAACGTTTTGTGTAGTAACTCTGGGGTGTAGTGCCATCTCATCAGTAATTTATAATTCAGTTCTGCTGTTTTGGAAGCCATGGAGGAGGTGTGAGCCATTAGAATAATAGTGGACTTCTGGGCTTCTGGTATCTCTTTATTAAGGTCTTTCTACCAATTGGCTAGGAAAGTAGGGTTACCTGTGGTGGTTAACGCCTGTAAAGCATAGTAAAAATAGGAGATGGGTCTCTCAACTGGTTGGTCCTCCGAAAAGGCCGATTCTATAGATGTTAAATCTGAGGTATTATGGATAGGTTTTGGGAGAGAGTGAACAAACGCTGCCAATTGGCGATATCTCCAGTGTTCCAAGGGTGTAGCTGTAGAGCTAGAAAGTAATGTAGATATAGGTACAATGCCTGTTTGATTGGTAACTTGGTGAAGTAAAGGTGGATTTCCCAGATTCCAGGTATGAGTTTTAGGATCCATGTTTCCAGGGGGAAAATAGTTATGGCCGGTCAGTGGCATAAGAGGGGAGTTGTATGACCATTTGTGTGTCTTGCATAGCGAGTCCCACACCATCAAAGTCGAGTGCGTGAGCGGTGAAGAAGTCAAGGACAGAGTCCTATGTTTCTTAGGGATCCATATTTGGGTATAAAGGTCTGATCTGCTGAGTGCCATTTCTAGGTTAACCCATAGTTTGAAGTCTTTATGATACTTCCAATCTGAAATCCTATTCAATATTATTGCACAAAAATATTGCTTAAGGTTACGTAGGGCCAAGCCCCCTTGCCTTTTGGGTCTGCCAAGAAGAGACCTAGCCAGTCTAGGTCGCCTTCTGTTCCATACATATGTGCCTATCAGTGATCTGATCAGCACAAAGAAACCAGCAGGTATTCCATAAAAGCAAGAACAGCAGCCTGGGTAGTATGTTCATCTTCAACACACTAATCCTTCCCAACCTAGAGTGTGACATTTGGGACCATTTTTGCAGGTCCGTCCTAATTGTATTGAGGAGGGGCACAAAGTTAGTACGAAATAGAAAAGCTGGGTCAGGGGTGAGGTATATACCTAGGTATTTCATCTTTTTTCTTTGCCAACTAAAGGGAAAATATTGTTTCAATTGAGTTGTGGCCTTGTCTGACACAGAGATATTTAGAATTTGCGATTTGGTCATATTAATCTTATACATCTTGGAGATGGTGCTAAATTTTGAGAATGCAGACATGAGGCTAGGTAAAGAGATCCTAGGTTGCTGTATATAAAACAAGGCATACATCTATTACCTGAATCTGTGATGTCAGACACTCACCTGTTGTGGTGACAATTTCCAACACAACTCCACATCCTGAGGTTGTGTCATCTCTTCCCCTTCTTCAGAAGGTGGGGAGGGGGTTCCTGTTGTCCTCCGACGTCCCAAGCCTTTTCTCCCCTATGAGAATGAAACAAAAGGTATACTTAGAAATATGAATGTGAAACATTGTTTGGAAATAGAGAAATTAGGGGATAGTCAATAGTTATTAACTCAACGCGTTTCTTGGCTTGAAACCAATCATCAGGAGTCCGATGCAATTTAGCTGTATTGAGACAATGAGGTATCTATTAATGTATGGACAGATATTTGTGGAAGAGATACACTGAAAATGTAAATTTCTAAATACTCACAAATAATGCACTAATTAATGATGATCTATGTGTTCCAATACAACATTGGTCTGGGTCCATAAAGTCTCCCCCGGGGTTGAGGCAGAAAGCACACTCCCGGCAACCGTCAGCCACGGCAGCCAGAGTGACCCAAGTACCCATAGAGGACGTCAGGCAGGGACAATTGGCGAGGCTTGAGAGTGTAGAAGAAACTGTGGAGAAATAGGAGAAAGTGTATAAGCTAGTGCCTAAATGTGATAAGTATGAGATAGGTGAGAACGGCATGGCTAGGCTGTGAATGAGTGGAGAGGAGCTGAGAAATAAAGGAGTGGGAGTGTGTTAGAAGGATAGAGTGTGTGTGTAACTGAGAAGCCATTACTGATGTGGATGAGCCAAAGTGACAGTGTGTGAAGAGATTACCTATGTGGTGAATGCCAAGCCGAACCAGCTGTCGCAAATTCATGACGAAATCTCAAGGCACCCGGCCAGAGACCGCTGTTTTATGCTGCGGGCCAGGGGCAGGCTCACGCCAATGTCATGCGCGGGCGTTATGACACGGTAGGGGGAGGGAAGGGACAGCCAATCAAAGAGCGCCGCGGCCCACCATCCCATACAGCGCCTGAGCCCGGAGATGGAGAACCACTGGGAATCCCGTACGAGGCAGCAATGACACCGCAGACGGGATGTGGGGAGCATGACGCCGATGCGCCGAGGCCAGGGCCCGCCCACGTCAATGGACAGGAGGGTGACGGGTCCTGGACAGGTCGCATCGCAACCCCGGGGAATAAACCGGACGGACCCCAGCAACGAATGTGTATAAAAAATCAATAGATAAAAAAAAAAATGTATGGACTGTAGAAGAGAAAAAGGAAATCCAAAAAGGATGAAAATGAAAAGGAAAACAAAACGAAAGCAACTCAATAATGAGTACACAAGCAAAAGCAAGAACAAACATTTCTTCGCCTTGAATTAAATCAATATAGCAAAGAAAACAGCAAAATACACACTCACTCTTTGCACTAAATACGATCACTGTGCAAAGAAGTGTAGGATATAAAAAAAAAGAAAAAAAAACTTTAGCCCTGAATTGAATCAGTGTTTATCTATCTAAAGAAAAGTAAAAAAATTATAAAAAAACAACTTTAGCCCTGAATTGAATCAGTATTTGTCTAACTAAAGGAAAACAACAAAACAACAAAAACTTTAGCCCTGAATTGAATCAGTATTTATCTGACTAAAGGAGAACAAAACAGACAGACAGAAAAAGCAGTTGCATCGGACTCCTGATGATTGGTTTCAAGCCAAGAAACGTGTTGAGTTAATAACTATTGATGTACCTATTTACTGTACAATGTATTTTTTCTTGTAACTGTACAACTAATATTGGAATTTTGCCTCTTTTTTTTTTTTTTTTTTTTTTTTTTTTTTTTTATGCCACTTCAGCGAAACTTATCTTAAGAGAAGTCGTATCAACTTTGAAAATCAAAATTTGTCCCGTCTCTCAATTTTTCACATCATTGTGGCTAATGTTCTGATTTTATTAATCCTAGACTTTATGATTAAAAGTAAAACACAAATTTCATCTAAGCGAGCAGATCATACAGGGAACACAATTTTACAATCTTCAATAATATTCACAAACCCTTAAAGCCCTCCATTTTCCCCTAATACCCCCCCCCCCATCCCTCTATTCCCCTTCACCCTCCTCTCATCCCATTCGCACACCACCCATTCCCCCTAATATTCTTACACCTATCCAACCCATTCATTCTCTAACCATAACTTCCATATGTTCTTATATTTCTTTAAACTACCTCTCTTTCTGTACCAGAATTCCTCTTTCGTGATCATAACTTTAACCTCTTTTTTCCATTCTCCTACTGTTGGGGGTTCTTTCTCCTGCCACTTCCGTGCTATAATTTTCCTTCCCTGAAACAAGCATCTTATAATAGCGGTCTGGGTGTCTTTCAACATATCATTTTCCTCCAGCAAACTCAACAGGCAAGTTCTGGCCTCCATTTCCAGGGAAGACCCAAATATTGCATTAATCTCCTCCACTAATTTTTCCCAATACCTATGTAACTTGGGGCATCGCCAAAACATATGCACTAGGTCACCTCTCCTATCACCGCACCGCTGACACTTCGCATCCTGCCTCTTACCATACCTAAATAGTTTCTCTGGTGTGTAATAAAGTCTATAAATCAAATATAGATAAGAGACCCCCTGTGATGGGGATAGAGATATCCTTGACCCTAATGCCAGAATAAACTTCCATTGTTCCTCCGTTATTGTACCAACCTCTGCCTCCCATTTAGTTTTCTTCCTGGACTCCACCTCCCCTTCTTGCCCCACCTTACTTATACTCCTGTACATTTGTGAAATCAGCCCTTTAGACCCCCTGGTGTTTACCAGTTTCCTTAACAGGGGCATTTCACACCACTCTATCTCCTTGCCTCTAAATTGTACCTCCAGGGCATGCCTTACTTGCAAGTAGCTGAAAAATAATCTATTGGGAAATGCAAACTCCTCTTTTATCTCTTGAAATGTTTTCAGACTCCCTGCCTTATACAGTTGCGCCAGGCAGTGAATACCCCTCCTGTCCCATTCTTCTATTTTCCCCATCATACTGAGCTCTTTCAGATTTTTATTATTCCATATCGGGGAGAACTCGGAGTACCCTGTATATCCCAATACAGCCTTTACCGTCTTCCAGCATTTGATCATTAGCTGAGTTGTTGGGCAGCTATATCCAAAAAGTTCGGCCTCCACTGCCTCCACCTCTGTATCATGACTGATATTGTACAACCATACGCTATTTCTTCCTACTCTTTCTTCCACCAGATTACTGCCTCTCATAAACTGGATTTGGGCTGCCAAAAAGTAACTCCAGGGGTCCGGTAGCGCCAGGCCTCCCTCCTCTCTCGGCCGCCGCAGCGCTCTCAAGCTAATTCTTGCCACTCTGTTTTTCCAAATTAGTTCCCTAAACAAACTATCCAGCTTCCTAAACCAATGCTTCGGAATCCAGACAGGAGAATTGTGTAACACAAACAGGATTTGCGGCATCCATATCATTTTAATAAGATTGCATCTACCGGCGACCGAGAGAGGAAGGCCAACCCACACCCGGCTCTTCTGTTTTAGTTTTGTCATTAATGGTACTACATTGCCAGTTATATACTGCCCTGGGTCTTTAGTTATATTTACCCCCAAGTACCTCATTTGATTTACAGTTTTTATGGAATTTACCTGTCCTGGGAGCGGGTTTACCAGGGGGTCTATTGGTAAAAGAGATGACTTCTCCCAGTTAATTCTCAGACCCGAAAAGCGCCCGAATTCTTTAATCAATTTCATAGCCCCTAGCAAGGAAGCTTGTGTGTCTTCCAGGAACAACAGGATGTCATCCGCATACATTGCGACTTTCTCCTCTACACCCCCTCTTTTAAAACCTTGAAATTCTTGCGACATTCTTAGGGCGACCGCCAGAGGCTCCAGCGCGAGGGCGAAGAGCAGGGGCGACAATGGGCACCCCTGTCTCGTCCCCCTCCCCAGCCGGAACCACTCGGAGCACTCACCATTAACCCTAACTCTGGCTCTTGGTTTGTCATATAAAAGACTCAACCAGTTCACAAAATTAGGGCCAAATTTAAACTCTGCCAGTACTTTCCACAAATAATGCCACTCAAGGCAATCAAATGCCTTGACCGCGTCTAGTGATAAGATGGCTCTATTCCCTTCCTTCTCCGTAGGTACTTGTATATTACTGTACAACCTTCTAATATTCGTACTCACCGATCTACCCGGTATGAAGCCAGTCTGATCTGAGTGGATTACTTTCGCAATTATCTTTTTTTAACCTGTTTGCTAGGGCTTTTGCCAGAATTTTAATATCTGTACATAGAAGTGAGATTGGTCTATATGAAGCTACATCTAACGGTTCCTTCCCTTCCTTTAGCAAAATTACAATGGTCGCTTCTGTCATAGACCTGGGCAATCTACCCTCCGTAACGGCTCCATTCAAAACTTCCAATAGTTTTGGGAGCAAAACATCCCCATATCTCTTATAAGTTTCTATGGGCAGACCATCAGGTCCTGGCGCTTTTTGATTCGCCATTTCCTTTACCACTCCTTGCAACTCCACCAATGTCAACGGAGTTTCCAGGGCATCTCTCTCCTCGCTGGATAACGGGGTTATCTTTAGTTTCTCGAAAAACTCCCACATTTCCCCCTCTACATCCAACTGTGGGGCCCTATACAGACCTTCATAATAGTCTTTGAACACTTCCACTATACCCGGGGTAGTTCTAATAGTATTCCCGTCTTTATCCCATATTCCTGATATGGTGGATGAGGGGCCATTTGCCCTGGCTATCAATGCCAAAGTTCTACCAACTAATTCCCCTTCACAAAAACAATTCTGTTTCTGAGACATTCTACTCTTTTCTTCTTTTTCCAGTACTAGTTTCCTGTATTCTTCCTGGCCTTCTACCCAATCCTTATATCTAGCTGTGGTTGGCTCCTCCAAGTACTTCCCTTCTGCCACCCTTACCTTTTCTCTTATTCCATATTCCCTGGCCTGTGTTTTCTTTTTGACATAGGAGATTTTCTGAATGAAGACCCCTCTAAGGAACGCCTTCAGGGCGTCCCAAGTTATACCTAGCGGGGCGGATCCTACATTCATATTTATGAATTCTTCCAAATTACCAACGATCCCCTCATCGTCCTCGATTAATTCAAGCCAAAAGGGGTTCAGTCTCCACTCCCCCCCTCCAACACTCCGCCCCATTTTAACTGAAAAGACCAATGGAGAGTGGTCCGAGAGCCCCCTTGGCTCGTAGTCTATCCCTCCCACTATCCTCAGGGCTTCCTCATTACAGAGCACCAGATCGATCCTGGACAAAGTAGCATGCGTTCTCGAGTGGCATGAATATTGCTTCTCACTCGGATGCCACTTCCTCCAGACATCCACCCATCCCACTTCATTGCAGAATTGGAAAAGCGGGCCCTTAGATGACCCTCCAGGGATCCCCTTTGTCGGGAATCTATCTACACAGTTATCCATGGCCGTATTAAAGTCCCCTGTCACTACAACCGGTACCCCAGATTTATCCGCTATGAAGCCCAACAATTCGCTAAGTATCTCTGTTTTGAATGGTGGAGGAATATACACGCTCGCAAGAATACAGTCCCACCCCTCAATATTACAGTAGAGAAAAACAAATCGACCATACTTGTCCAGTTTACTCTGCCTGCAGGAGAAAACCAATCCTGTATTTATCAGCACACTCACTCCCCTTGAATATGAGGTATGAGTTGAGTGATACTGCTCTTGATAGTTCCTATTCCTCAAAATGTTCACTGTATCCTTATCTAGGTGGGTCTCCTGGAGGCAGAGTATCCTGATATCCCTTGTTCTGGCCGTAGAGAAAATTGCTTGCTTCTTACATACATCTTTCACCCCTCTCACATTCCATGAGCATATCTTCATATATTTAAATTTCCCTAAAGTTACCCTCTTATCTGTTTTAGTGCCTACCATTCACCTATTCCTGTGTCTTAACTCAACATAATTCTCTATTCCAAAAACTATTGTGATTAAAAATTGAGATTTTAGTGTTTTAACTTTTTGTGTTTCTACAATACTTCCTACTTCACGCCACATTGCCCTTTTACACCCCTCCCTCCCCCCCAACATACACATCTCCCTCCCCCATCCCCCCCAACCCCCTTCCCTCCCCCATCCCGGCCACCCCTCCCCCCTCCCCCCCCGACCCAACCTTGGGCCCATCTCACCGAGCTTCTAAAGTGACCGTGTTAACCCACAAACCGTGGATACACCTCCTTCCCCCCTTTGCGTTGCAACCCGAACCCATATAAGAGGGGGAATTACCCCCATCATAACCAACATATAAAGAATTCTTATTCACTACCTCCCTAAACCCACACCTCTACAAATATAACCATGAGAGAAGGGGAGGGGAAAAGACCTAAAAAAATAATGAAGACTGGGGAAAAAAAAAAAAAAAAAAAAAAAAAAAAAAAAAAAAAAAAAAAAAAAAAAAAAAAAAAACACAGAGTTATGTCCCCAAATATGCATCTACTCGCTGGGCAAAAAAGAACCCCATATTTTATCCTCCTCTTCCCCCTTGCTCCTCTTCTAAGGCCTTCCGCTCTTCTTCTAAGGCCTTCCTCCCAGCTGAAATCTTCCCTCATTCTTCTCCAGCCATGAGAACACTTCCGCAGGAGTATTAAAGAACTGTGCCTCCCCATTTACTGTTACTCGTAAACGAGCTGGATATAACAGTGCATAGCCTATTTTATGTTGCCGTAGAGTCCGTTTGCACTCTATAAACTTTGCTCTCTGTCTCTGCAGCTCAGGGGAGAAATCTGGATACAGGGATATTCTTGCACCATTGTATAAAATATTTTTCATCTCCCTTGCTTTCTGAAGGATAGTGACTTTGTCTCCAAAAAACAGAAGTTTAACTATAAGAGGCCTTGGCTGACCCCCTGAAGGTGGGATCCTAGGGGCCACTCTATGTGCCCGTTCAATAGCAAACAAGCTAGAAAGAGCGTCCTTGCCAAACACATCCCTGAACCATCCCTCCATAAATTCTACCGGGTTGTTACCCTCGCATCTTTCGGGAAGACCCAGGACCCTCACGTTCTTCCTACGTGCCCTGTTCTCATATTCGTCCATCTTCCTTAAGCAGGTGTCCAATTGTTCCTTCATCCTTTTAACCTCCTGTCTTAGCGGATTCACATCGTCTTCCACCTGACTAAGCCTCTCCTCGAGGGTGGTGGTCCGAGCGCGTACCTCCTGCATATCCCCTTTCAGCACAACTAAGTCGTCTCTAATACCTCTAAGCTGGTCCGATAAATCAGACAGCGCAGACTTGCAGGCATTCGTTGCTAGAAAAATGTCCTTTAAAGATGGTTCCTGCTCTGGTATCCCCTTATCCTCTATCGCTTCATTACCCAAACCGCTCTCCCTCCCCAAATGTGTCTGCGACACTGGTTCGGTGACTGTGGGTACACAAGCTTGGGCTGGGCCTTGACTTTTCCTCCCCCCAGGGTGATTGGCCTGGGCTCCTTGATGCTGCGCACCCCCCATCTGATTCCCTTTCTTAGGTGTACAGTTTGGTGTATGGGCAAAGCGTTCCAATTTTGCTGCTGCACCTTGGCCTGCTTTATCCTTAGGGCCACGCAAATTATGTGCCCCAGCTCCTTCTTGTGCTGCGGTCTCCTCTGACCCTTTTTTCTTGGTCATCCTGTCCTCCCTCACCACTTAGGATTTCAAGAGCAAACAACAAAAAAAAAGAATACGATCCTGCTATATGATTAAGTTTTGATGTTTTGGGATTCTGCTGATAGCCCCACAGGAACACTGCCTTCAGAAAGTAAATGTAACTTTAGCCAGTGTATTAGCCAGTGTATTAGCCAGTGTATTCACTCCCCCCCTCACGGCCACTTCTCCAGCATCCAATGTCCCCCTCCACTCTTCCAAGGTAGGAACTCACCGCAAAAACCCCCCAAAGGGCAGCTTCCAACAGTCTTGTCCAGAAAAAAAGTGCAAACAGGCTTTTCCTAGGGCATACAGCGCATATAATACAGCATACCTGTGCAGTGTATCTTACCCCACCAACCAGTCAGCCGTTCTGTTCAACAGCGTCTTCCTGCTTGTGTTCAGCCAGCACGAGCGTTCTAAAGGAGGATCCTATGGGTCATGCACTCCTGTCTCCAGAGAGAGAGAGAAGAAAGAAAGGCAGGCAGAGGCAGCGCGCCGGTCCAGTCCTCAGGTGAACCGATCGTTAGGACGCTAGGATGTCTCCCCTATCTCCTAGAGGTTCGGCCGCCACAGGCATGGAGATTACCGCTCCGGTATACCGGCATCCAGCGTGGATATCAGGAGGAGCAGCTGGGTTCGGGTCTGCAACGCCCTCCCCTTCCTCTCAACCTTCGGTCACGCCCATGGCACACCCCCGGCAACTCGGAATTTTGCCTCTTAATATACTGCTGTTAACATGCTCATTTCTGCTCTACGATGTATACTTTTTATGATTGTATCTGGCTCAAGTACCTATACTATTAAACTTTTATACCATGATTATCCTACAATACTTTTTGTGGATATTACGTTCTATAGTACCTATTCCTAATATCTACACCATAACACATATCATTCAGTCAACACACTCACCAACATGCCTCATGCAAAGTCCCGCTTCTATCCCCTAATTTCTCTGTATTCACTGGGATGGATGCATGTTGGTGCTCTCCTCAAAAACAGTGTGGATAGGTCACAACCCTTTTTGATATACGATAACCAGGGTGGTAGACACCCGTTTTTGTGACCTGATTAATCCACCTATCAATGTCCACATATACTCATTACCATTTACCCTTTATCTATTTCCTGTTACCTCGTTTTATTCTTTATTCTACTGACCTTTATTAATTTTTTATGTTTATATTCTCTGTTACTTCTCATTTTCTCGCTGTATTATAATTAATTAGATAGAGACCTACGGTCCCTCTCTTGTCCATTGACTTATTTCAATGCAAGAGTCGCTTATATAGTCTTGTTTATATATATTTCTATTCCTTACAATTGCCTGTGCATATTGGTTTTATTTAGTAAAAACAATTAAAATTATTTTTCTTATTATTTATTTTTCTATATTTTCCTCTTTAAAATTCCTCTACCACACACTGTTTCAACACAGTGCAACACAACTTTGTTTTTGTTTTGTCCCTTATGCCATACAGGAATTTTTCATAACTAATCTATTTCATATAATAATTTTCCTCCTGTCTGAGTCTTCGTTGTCTTCCCTTTAGCCAAACCAACACTGATTTAATTCAGGGCTAAAACTGTTTTTTCTGTCTGTTTGTTTTGTTCTCCTTTAGTCAGATAAATACTGATTCAATTCAGGGCTAAAGTTTTTGTTGTTTTGTTGTTTTCCTTTAGTCAGACAAATACTGATTCAATTCAGGGCTAAAGTTGTTATTTATAGTTTTTTTACTTTTCTTTAGTCAGATAAACACTGATTCAATTCAGGGCTAAAGTTTTTTTTTTTTATATCCTACACTTCTTTGCACAGTGATCGTATTCAGTGCAAAGAGTGAGTGTGTATTTTGCTGTTTTCTTTGCTATATTGATTTAATTCAAGGCAAAGAAATGTTTGTTCTTGCTTTTGCTTTTGTACTCATTATTGCTTTCGTTTTGTTTTCCCTTTCATTTTCATCCTTTTCTGATTTCCTTTTTCTCTTCTACAGTCCATACATTTTTTTTTTTATCTATTGATTTTTTATACACATTCGGTGCTGGGGTCCGTCTGGTCTACTCCCCGGGGTTGCGATGTGCCCAGTCCAGGACCCGTCACCCTCCTGTCCATTGACGTGGGCGGGCCCTGGCCTCGGCGCATCGGCGTCATGCTCCCCACATCCCGTCTGCGGCGTCATTGCTGCCTCATACGGGATTCCCAGTGGTTCTCCATCTCCGGGCTCAGGCGCTGTATGGGATGGTGGGCAGCCGCACTCTTTGATTGGCTGTCCCTTCCCTCCCCCTACCACGTCATCACGCCCGCGCATGACGTTGGCGTGAGCGCGCCCCTGGCCTGCAGCATAAAACGGCGGTCTCTGGCCGGGTGCCTTGAGATTTCATCATGAATTTGCGACAGCTGGTTCGGCTTGGCATTCACCACATAGGTAATCTCTTCACACACTGTCACTTTGGCTCATCCACATCAGTAATGGCTTCTCAGTTACACACACACTCTATCCTTCTAACACACTCCCACTCCTTTATTTCTCAGCTCCTCTCCACTCATTCACAGCCTAGCCATGCCGTTCTCACCTATCTCATACTTATCACATTTAGACACTAGCTTATACACTTTCTCCTATTTCTCCACAGTTTCTTCTACACTCTCAAGCCTCGCCAATTGTCCCTGCCTGACGGCCTCTATGGGTACTTGGGTCACTCTGGCTGCCGTTGCTGACGGTTGCCGGGAGTGTGCTTTCTGCCTCAACCCCTGGGGAGACTTTATGGACCCAGACCAATGTTGTATTGGAACACATAGATCATCATTAATTAGTGCATTATTTGTGAGTATTTAGAAATTTACATTTTCAGTGTATCTCTTCCACAAATATCTGTCCATACATTAATAGATACCTCATTGTCTCAATACAGCTAAATTGCATCGGACTCATGATGATTGGTTTCAATCTAAGAAACGTGTTGAGTTAATAACTATTGATGCACATATTTACTGTACAATGTATTTTTTCTGGTAACTGTACAACTAATATTGGAATTTTGCCTCTTAATATACTGCTGTTAACATGCTCATTTCTGCTCTACGATGTATACTTTTATGATTGTATCTGGCTCAAGTACCTATACTATTAAACTTTTATACCATGATTATCCTACAATACTTTTTGTGGATATTACGTTATATAGTACCTATTCCTAACATCTACACCATAATGCCCCGTACACACGGTCGGATATTCCGATGGAAAATGTCCGATCGGAGCGTGTTGTCGGAAATTCCGACCGTGTGTGGGCTCCATCGGACATTTTCCATCGGATTTTCCGACACACAAAGTTTGAGAGCAGGATATAAAATTTTCCGACAACAAAATCCGTTGTCGGAAATTCCGATCGTGTGTACACAAATCCGACGGACAAAGTGCCACGCAGGCTCGGAATAAATAAAGAGATGAAAGCTATTGGCCACTGCCCCGTTTATAGTCCCGACGTACGTGTTTTACGTCACCGCGTTCAGAATGATCGGATTTTCCGACAACTTTGTGTGACCGTGTGTATGCAAGACAAGTTTGAGCCAACATCCGTTGGAAAAAATCCTAGGATTTTGTTGTCGGAATGTCCGAACAAAGTCCGACCGTGTGTACGGGGCATAACACATATCATTCAGTCAACACACTCACCAACATGCCTCATGCAAAGTCCCGCTTCTATCCCCTAATTTCTCTGTATTTACTGGGATGGAGGCATGTTGGTGCTCTCCTCAAAAACAGTGTGGATAGGTCACAGCCCTTTTTGATATTGTTTGGAAATGGGGTACAATTGTCTGTTTGGGCAGAGTTCCAAGTTGAAGACATTTACTCCCTTAACAAAGCTGCAATACTTAACTTTTTTGGACAAGTTTCACACATGGAGACACCCCAAGTATTCATTGGAGTACCTGTGTGGGACACCCTAAAAAGTTTGTTCTTGTGTCCCACACTAGTGCTCCTGAGTCCAGATGTGTAAACAGCTGCTGAGTGTCCTCTCCTTACATTACACTGAATCAAGTTTGCTATTCATTCTAGTTACAAACACATCTAGACAACAATGTCCTTAACTTCTTTTAATACAAATTAGCATGACCAAATGTAGTTAACCCTGTATTTGCCTAAAACATCGTATTTAGTTGGTGAACGAACGATGTTTACTATGAATGATTACTGTGCCCACGAGCCTGAGAGTTGCCATTTTAAACTGTACAACAGTAAAGAAAAGCACATGGCGCAGCATGCAAGTAATAATACTAATCGGAACACATGACAACTACTTTTTAGAAGCACTTTCTTGATCCTTCTGTACTGATCCTGCTCCCTCAATTTAAGGTCTGACCTCTGACCAGCGTTTTTTCAATTGCTCCTTGAATCGTCGTACCCCAAAATTCCTGTGCAGACTCTTCAAGATTCTGCACAGGTCTGCATGATCTTGGCCTTTCTCACATTTGGGTTTAGGTACAGTCCATACTTCCCATCATAGTCGGCCCTCTTCAAGATGTCCACCATCTCCACCATCTCTACAAAGGCCATATTTGAGGCCTTTAATCTTCTCCTCCAGGATCCGGACGTTTCGGGCTCCGGGCTTTCCTCTTCCTCGTTACTGCTGTGTCTCCGTCATGTTTCTCTCCCACTGCGACGAAAGAGAAGGGGCAGGAAATATTCTAGAAAGAATGTCGGGTGGGCGATGCAGGCGGAGTTTCACGCAAGCGCAGTGTATATGAAGCTAACATGCGTGTGTCGTACCTACGTTCTGTGTGCGTAGGAAGGAGGACCGGAAGTGCCAAACGTTCTAACGAAGGTAACATTTTAACTTGGGGCATCTGATTCGAGATTGAGGCCTATATTGGGATAAGATTAGGAGAGTTTAGCCTGATATTAGTGTCTTTGACTTGCATTTTGTCTTGCAGCAAATATGAAAAAATTCAAAGATCCTGATTTAATGGGCCATTTCATTGACAAATGCAGGGATATGCGTAATTTGTGGAAGGTTAAAAACCCATTATATCGCAAGAAACCAGCTAGGAAGACATCGCTGGAGAAACTGCTGCAATTTGTGAAGACGCAGGTCCCCAACATCGAGTTTGTGGAGAAGAAAATTGGTAGCTTGAGAAGCACGTATAGAAAGGAGCTTAATAAGGTCCAGGCTTCCATGAGATCAGGAGCAGCAGCAGAGGATGTGTATGTACCCAGTCTGTGGCACTACAACAGGATGCGGTTTCTGGAAGACCAGATGGAAGTCAGGGAATCACTTTCTACACTTCCATCCAGCCTTTCCGCAACCCTTCCCTCAACCCCAGCTAAGGCTTCCGAGGACCAACCTGGGCCTTCCATCCTGGAAGAAGTGGAGGAGCCCAGCTGGAGCCAGGTATAGTATTTTTCACATATTTATTGTCCGAAAATGATTGCTGTTAACTAGATGTTATTGATAACAAATGAATGATTTAACAAAAAGCGTTTTACATATCAATAGGCAGTAGGGGCCAAAAATGATTGGGACAAGAATGAAAAATGCTGGGCTCAGAATGATAGTCTTTTCTATTTATTAATATTCAATTTGCAACAGTCGTGAGCTGAAAATTGTATGTGATTGATGAACCAAAAACTAAAACTATGTCCCTTTTTCATACACAGGAAGACCTCAGCCAGGGCGAGGCTCTGGAACATGGCACACAGGAGGAGGGGGGGTAAGTGTCAGCAAGGAGGTGGCCAGGCCCAGTAGGAGCCTCACCCAATCCCAGGTGCCTCATAGTAACATAGAGGAGGCAGCACTGGGCCTCATTAAGGAGGCTTATGCACCCCTGAAAAGCCCCCCGACCCTGAAGAGGCCTATGGCTATGTAGCTGCAAAATTGCAGCAAATGGAGGAGGTACAACGCCTCAGGTGTGAGAAAATTAATTTTGAGGCCATTCATAAGGGGTTGAGTAGCCAAATTAGTGATAACATGCACTTAGTTGCGCTTGCCTATCCACCTATTCCTCCTCTTCCTCCTCCTCCGCCTTCTCCTCCTCCTCCCGCCACAAGTCCACCTCCAGAGCCACAGCCTCCAAGGAAGGCTGCAGGGAAGTGTGGAGGGAAGGCTGCAAAGGAAGACAAGAAAGTGATGGCCTGGGTTTAGTCTGGTCTGACAGAAGACGCAGGCTGTGGTAATATATGTCATCTGCTGCTGTTCATGATCTCTGGGAGTTCAGGATCAGATTGTGCTCCCTATTATATGGACTTCTCAGGCTACCAATTTTATTTTACAAAGAGTTGATGTGTACCCTGGGGGCCAAAGGCTTTGCAAATTCAAGCAGTTTCAAGCAGTTTCTCCAGCGTTGCCTTCCTCTTTATTTTGTTATTATGAGCCAAAATAAATGTTTTTTTTTATATGAAAATACTTGACTATGTGTTTTTGTTCAAATAGGACAGATTGTGAGTAGGCAGGTACATTTCCAAAATACAATGTCAAATTAACAAGGGACAACAACACCAACCTCCTTGAGCTTTATAAAAATACAAGATAATAATGTGGAAAATTGACACATCCAAAAAAAAAATTATGGAGATCACTAGAAACTAATTTGAAAATAATCCAAAAAAACAGGAGATCGTGATTAAAAATAAAAAAAAGATGACTATAAAAAATAATTATAAACATTATTATGGAGATCTGGCTTTAAAAACAAAAAATATTATTCAGGAGATCGCGAGAAATATTAAAGAAATACGTTTGTGAGAACTCTGTGTGACTATCCGCAGCAAAACAACTTCATTCTTCTAGCATTATAAAGAACAAAAGAATGCGCTGCATTAAAAGATCCAAAAATTTAAAGCGTGACGAATGTGCTAGCTCCCTTACGAACGCTAGTTTTACCAGACCGAGGACTTCCGTCTCGTACTTGATTCTGAGCATGTGTGATTTTTGGTGTGTTGGAATTGCATACAGATGATCGCATTTTCGGCTAGGAACTTTTTCCGACTCAAAAATTGAGAACCTGCTCTCAACCTTTTGCTGGCTGGAATTCTGCCAGCAAAAGTCCGATGGAGCATACACACGGTCGCATTTTCCGACCAAAAGCTCTCATCAGAGTTTTGCTGGCGGCATTTCCGATCGTGTGTATGGGGCGTTAGCCCCCAGGTCCATAACTTTACATTTATCAACATTAAACCTCATTTGCCACATAGTTGCCCAATTAAACAGTGCATTGAGGTCGGCTTGTAAGTTGGAGACATTCTGTAAGGACGTTATTCCACTGCATATCTTTGTGTCATCTGCAAAGACTGAAATGGTACGTTTAATCCCAGACCCTATATCATTTATAAAGATGTTAAAAAGTAAGGGTCCCAACACTGAACCTTGGGGTACACCACTACTCTCTGAATTCTGTAGTTTAGCCAGTTTTCTATCTGTTTACAAACTGATCTTTCCAAGCCTGTAGGCTTTACCTTACACATTAGCTGTGTGTGGGGAACTGTGTCAAACGCTTTTTCAAAATCCAAATATACTATGTCCACAGTCACCCCTCTGTCCAATGTTTTACTTTTGTGCAACGTTTGGAGCAGGGTTATCACAAAAAGCTTCAATCTGTTAAAATGGAGCTGCGGCAACAGGGGTAAAAAGACTGTAGATTTGGAGCAGTCCTTAGATGTCTTGACGGGCTCACTGCAATCACAAGAACAACGTTTAGAGGTGCACATCCATACATTGTTCCAATTATTGGAGGACCAGGAAAATCTTAATAAGAGGAACAATATCCGTATTAGGGGGGTACCAGAGGTACCAGGTACCTAGGACCTTATGTTAACAGTCAAAAAAATATTCAACTTTTTGCTGGAAAAACCTGAGACATCAAATATAGAACTTGATAGAGCTCATCAGGCTTTAGGACCTAGAAATATAGATTCAGCCAAACCAAGAGATATTATTTGTCATGTACATTTCTATAGAGAGAAGGAGGAGATTATGAGGAAGGCCAGAGAAAAAGGTCAAGTTAACCTAAATGGGACATCTGTTTATTTATTACACGATTTGTGTCGGCTTACATTAGAGAAAAGAAGAGCACTAAGGCCACTGCTTAAAATGTTGCAAGATCTCAAACTCGTATATCGTTGGAGCTTCCCATTCCAACTCCAAATCAAGAAAGATGGCAGGTGGTTTATTATACGTGATCCATCCGATATCCCCGCTATACAAAAAATCTTTGGTTTGCCAGACCTTTTAGCAATAACATGGCCACAGACTTATAACCATTTAAGAGAGCTGAACGTTTGGGAGTTGATGAAAGGACTGAAGCAATGGCCTTATCGAGTGCTGAGACCAGCCTGCCAGCTGTAATAGCTGCAAAAATTACTATTAACCAGGAGGGGGGAGGAGGGGGAGGAGAGGGAGTGAAGAGTTCCATAAGCAATAATAAATAACAAATCAACTGTAAATTCCCTTTCTCTTGCCCCCCCTCTTTTTTTGTTTTTTTGTTTTTCTAATACCCCCTGTAGTATGCCGTGGGTTTGACCATCAATGAAATTTCAAAGAACTTATGAATTTTTTTTAATGAGTTATGCAGTAGTATTTTATAGCATTATGGATATATATAACATTGAAAATTAATTTAGTCAGGATGGGATCAAACCCAGATTATCAACTATTAACCACTTGCCGACCGCCTACCGCATATATACTGCGGCAGAATGGCACGGGCAGGCAAAATCACGTATCCGTACGTGATCTGCCTCCCGCAGGCGGGGGGTCCGATCGGACCCCCCCCCGGTGCCATCGGCGGTCGGCATTTGACTGGGAGCGTCGGGAGGCGAGGGGGAGACCATCCGATCGTGGCCCCCCCCTCGCGATCGCTCCCAGCCAATGGGAATCCTCCTCTGCCTGTGTGTCGTTTCACACAGGCAGAGGATGTGATGTCATCTCTCCTCGGTCTGGCAGTTTCCGTTCCAGCGCCGAGGAGAGATGACAAGTGAGTGCACACAACACACACACACACAGTAGAACATGCCAGGCATACATTACACCCCCGATCCCCCCCCCGATCGCCCCCCGATCCCCCCCCCAATCACCCCCCCCCCCTGTCACAAACTGACATTAGCAGTATTTTTTTTTTTTTTTTTTTTTCTGATTACTGCATAGTGTCAGTTTGTGACAGTTAGTGTTAGGGCAGTGAGTATTACCCCCCTTTAGGTCTAGGATACCCCCCTAACCCCCCCTAATAAAGTTTTAACCCCTTGATCACCCCCCCTCACCAGTGTCGCTAAGCGATCATTTTTCTGATCGCTGTATTAGTGTCGCTGGTGACGGTAGTTAGGGACGTAAATATTTAGGTTCGCCGTCAGCATTTTATAGCGACAGGGACCCCCATATACTATCTAATAAATGTTTTAACCCCTTGATTGCCCCCTAGTTAACCCTTTCACCACTGATCACCGTATAACTGTTACGGGTGACGCTGGTTAGTTTGTTTATTTTTTATAGTGTCAGGGCACCCGCCGTTTATTACCGAATAAAGGTTTAGCCCCCTGATCGCCCGGCGGTGATATGCGTCGCCCCAGGCAGCGTCAGATTAGCGCCAGTACCGCGAACACCCACGCACGCAGCATATGCCTCCCTTAGTGGTATAGTATCTGATCGGATCAATATCTGATCCGATCAAATCTATACTAGCGTCCCCAGCAGTTTAGGGTTCCCGAAAACGCAGTGTTAGCGGGGTCAGCCCAGATACCTGCTAGCACCTGCGTTTTGCCCCTCCGCCCAGCCCAGCCCACCCAAGTGCAGTATCGATCGATCACTGTCACTTACAAAACACTAAACGCATAACTGCAGCGTTCGCAGAGTCAGGCCTGATCCCTGCGATCGCTAACAGTTTTTTTGGTAGCGTTTTGGTGAACTGGCAAGCACCAGCCCCAGGCAGCGTCAGGTTAGCGCCAGTACCGCTAACACCCACGCACGCACCGTACACCTCCCTTAGTGGTATAGTATCTGATCGGATCAATATCTGATCCTATCAGATCTATACTAGCGTCCCCAGCAGTTTAGGGTTCCCAAAAACGCAGTGTTAGCGGGATCAGCCCAGATACCTGCTAGCACCTGCGTTTTGCCCCTCCGCCCGGCCCAGCCCACCCAAGTGCAGTATCGATCGATCACTGTCACTTACAAAACACTAAACGCATAACTGCAGCGTTCGCAGAGTCAGGCCTGATCCCTGCGATCGCTAACAGTTTTTTTGGTAGCGTTTTGGTGAACTGGCAAGCACCAGCCCCAGGCAGCGTCAGATTAGCGCCAGTACCGCTAACACCCACGCACGCAGCATACGCCTCCCTTAGTGGTATAGTATCTGATCGGATCAATATCTGATCCGATTAGATCTATACTAGTGTCCCCAGCAGTTTAGGGTTCCCAAAAACGCAGTGTTAGCGGGATCAGCCCAGATACCTGCTAGCACCTGCGTTTTGCCCCTCCGCCCGGCCCAGCCCACCCAAGTGCAGTATCGATCGATCACTGTCACTTACAAAACACTAAACGCATAACTGCAGCGTTCGCAGAGTCAGGCCGGATCCCTGTGATCGCTAACAGTTTTTTTTGTAGCGTTTTGGTGAACTGGCAAGCGCCAGCGGCCTAGTACACCCCGGTCGTAGTCAAACCAGCACTGCAGTAACACTTGGTGACGTGGCGAGTCACATAAGTGCAGTTCAAGCTGGTGAGGTGGCAAGCACAAGTAGTGTCCCGCTGCCACCAAAAAGACAAACACAGGCCCGTCGTGCCCATAATGCCCTTCCTGCTGCATTCAACAATCCTAATTGGGAACCCACCGCTTCTGCAGCGCCCGTACTTCCCCCATTCACATCCCCAACCAAATGCAGTCGGCTGCATGAGAGGCATTTTCTTTATGTCCTCCCGAGTACCCCTACCCAACGAACCCCCCCAAAAAAGATGTCGTGTCTGCAGCAAGTGTGGATATAGGCGTGACACCCGCTATTATTGTCCCTCCTGTCCTGACAATCCTGGTCTTTGCATTGGTGAATGTTTTGAACGCTACCATGCACTAGTTGAGTATTAGCGTAGGGTACAGCATTGCACAGACTAGGACACACTTTCACAGGGTCTCCCGAGATGCCATCGCATTTTGAGAGACCCAAACCTGGAACCGGTTACAGTTATAAAAGTTAGTTACAAAAAAAAGTGTAAAAAAAAAAAAAAAAAACACAAACAAAAATATAAAATAAAAATAGTTGTCGTTTTATTGTTCTCTCTCTCTCTATTCTCTCTCTATTGTTCTGCTCTTTTTTACTGTATTCTATTCTGCAATGTTTTATTGTTATTATGTTTTATCATGTTTGCTTTTCAGGTATGCAATTTTTTATACCTTACCGTTTACTGTGCTTTATTGTTAACCATTTTTTTGTCTTCAGGTATGCCATTCACGACTTTGAGTGGTTATACCAGAATGATGCCTGCAGGTTTAGGTATCATCTTGGTATCATTATTTTCAGCCAGTGGTCGGCTTTCATGTAAAAGCAATCCTAGTGGCTAATTAGCCTCTAGACTGCTTTTACAAGCAGTGGGAGGGAATGCCCCCCCCCCCCCAACATCTTCCGTGTTTTTCTCTGGCTCTCCTGTCTCAACAGGGAACCTGAAAATGCAGCCGGTGATTCAGCCAGCTGATCATAGAGCTGATCAGAGACCAGAGTGGCTCCAAACATCTCTATGACCTAAGAAACCGGAAGCTACGAGCATTTTATGATGTAGATTTCGCCGGATGTAAATAGCGCCATTGGGAAATTGGGAAAGCATTTTATCACACCGATCTTGGTGTGATCAGATGCTTTGAGGGCAGAGGAGAAATCTAGGGTCTAATAGACCCCAATTTTTGCAAAAAAGAGTACCTGTCACTACCTATTGCTATCATAGGGGATATTTACATTCCCTGAGATAACAATAAAAATGATTTAAAAAAAAAAATGAAAGGAACAGTTTAAAAATAAGATAAAAAAATAATAATAATAAAGAAAAAAAAAAAAAAAAAAAAAAAAAGCACCCCTGTC
This sequence comes from Lithobates clamitans, assembly GCA_037952925.1. Classification (NCBI taxonomy): domain Eukaryota; kingdom Metazoa; phylum Chordata; class Amphibia; order Anura; family Ranidae; genus Lithobates; species Lithobates clamitans. Next base: position 1,448,101 of record JBBGZY010000608.1, read on the forward strand.
CCCCCTGCTCTCGCGCTAAGGTGAACGCAAGCGTTGGTCTGGCGTCAAATGTAAACAGCAATTGCACCATGCATGTGAGGTATCGCCGCGAAGGTCAGATCGAGGGCAGTAAGTTTAGCAGTAGACCTCCTCTGTAAATCTAAAGTGGTAACCTGTAAAGGCTTTTAAAGGCTTTTAAAAATGTATTTAGTTTGTCGCCACTGCACGTTTGTGCGCAATTTTAAAGCATGTCATGTTTGGTATCCATGTACTCGGCCTAAGATCATCTTTTTTATCTCATCAAACATTTGGGCAATATAGTGTGTTTTAGTGCATTAAAATGTAAAAAAGTGTGTTTTTTCCCCAAAAAATGCGTTTGAAAAATCGCTGCGCAAATACTGTGTGAAAAAAAAAAATGAAACACCCACCATTTTAATCTGTAGGGCATTTGCTTTAAAAAAAATATATAATGTTTGGGGGTTCAAAGTAATTTTCTTGCAAAAAAAAATTATTTTTTTATGTAAACAATAAGTGTCAGAAAGGGCTTTGTCTTCAAGTGGTTAGAAGAGTGGGTGATGTGTGACATAAGCTTCTAGATGTTGTGCATAAAATGCCAGGACAGTTCAAACCCCCCCCAAATGACCCCATTTTGGAAAGTAGACACCCCAAGCTATTTGCTGAGAGTCATGTTGAGTCCATGGAATAATTTATATTGTGACACAAGTTGCGGGAAAGAGACAATTTTTTATTTTTTTTATTTTTTTTTGCGCAAAGTTGTCACTAAATGATATATTGCTCAAACATGCCATGGGAATATGTGAAATTACACCCCAAAATACATTCTGTTGCTTCTCCTGAGTACGGGGATACCACATGTGTGGGACTTTTTGGGAGCCTAGCCGCGTACGGGACCCCGAAAACCAAGCACCGCCTTCAGGCTTTCTAAGGCCGTAAATTTTTGATTTCACTCTTCACTGCCTATCACAGTTTCGGAGGCCATGGAATGCCCAGGTGGCACAAAACCCCCCCAAATGACCCCATTTTGGAAAGTAGACACCCCAAGCTATTTGATGAGAGGTATAGTGAGTATTTTGCAGACCTCACTTTTTGTCACAAAGTTTTGAAAATTGAAAAAAGAAAAAAAAAAAATTTTTTTCTCGTCTTTCTTTATTTTCAAAAACAAATGAGAGCTGCAAAATACTCACCATGCCTCTCAGCAAATAGCTTGGGGTGTCTACTTTCCAAAATGGGGTCATTTGGGGGGGGTTTGTGCCACCTGGTCATTCCATGGCCTCCGAAACTGTGATAGGCAGTGAGGAGTAAAATCAAAAATGTACGCCCTTAGAAATCCTGAAGGCGGTGCTTGGTTTTCGGGGTCCCGTACGCGGCTAGGCTCCTAAAAAGTCCCACACATGTGGTATCCCCGTACTCAGGAGAAGCAGCTAAATGTATTTTGGGGTGCAATTCCACATATGCCCATGGCCTGTGTGAGCAATATATCATTTAGTGACAACTTTGTGCAAAAAAAAAAAAAAAAATTTGTCACTTTCCCGCAACTTGTGTCAAAATATAAAACATTCCATGGACTCAACATGCCTCAAAGCAAATAGCTTGGGGTGTCTACTTTCCAAAATGGGGTCATTTGGGGGGGTTTTATGTCATCTGGGCATTTTATGGCCTTCAAAACTGTGATAGGTAGTGAGGAGTAAAATCAAAAATGTACGCCCTTAGAAATCCTGAAGGCGGTGCTTGGTTTTCGGGGCCCCGTACGCGGCTAGGCTCCCAAAAAGTCCCACACATGTGGTATCCCCGTACTCAGGAGAAGCAGCTAAATGTATTTTGGGGTGCAATTCCACATATGCCCATGGCCTGTGTGAGCAATATATCATTTAGTGACAACTTTTTGTAATTTTTTTTTTTTTTTGTCATTATTCAATCACTTGGGACAAAAAAAATGAATATTCAATGGGCTCAACATGCCTCTCAGCAAATTCCTTGGGGTGTCTACTTTCCAAAATGGGGTCATTTGTGGGGGTTTTGTACTGCCCTGCCATTTTAGCACCTCAAGAAACGACATAGGCAGTCATAAATTAAAGGCTGTGTAAATTCCAGAAAATGTACCCTAGTTTGTAGACGCTATAACTTTTGCGCAAACCAATAAATATACACTTATTGACATTTTTTTTACCAAAGACATGTGGCCGAATACATTTTGGCCTAAATGTATGACTAAAATTGAGTTTATTGGATTTTTTTTAGAACAAAAAGTAGAAAATATCATTTTTTTTCAAAATTTTCGGTCTTTTTCCGCGTATAGCGCAAAAAATAAAAACGGCAGAGGTGATCAAATACCATCAAAAGAAAGCTCTATTTGTGGGAAGAAAAGGACGCAAATTTCGTTTGGGTACAGCATTGCATGACCGCGCAATTAGCAGTTAAAGCGACGCAGTGCCGAATTGTAAAAAGTGCTCTGGTCAGGAAGGGGGTAAAACCTTCCGGGGCTGAAGTGGTTAAGCCACTCAAAAAGAAAAGAGAATTTTTTTTCTCTTTTTTTTTTTCTTTTGTTTTTGTTTTTTGTTGTTTTAATCACAAAGGAAACAACTAAAAAAACAGTATCTATTAAAGTGTATGTGATACATGGTGGCACATTGGGGCTATGTATGAAGTGCATTGTTGTGCAATCTGATTAACTTGTTCTTAGTCTTACAAGGGGGTTATGTTCCCATTAGGCCTACCACCATGTGCTATGTATGGGGGAGTGGGAGAAAGAGGGAAGGAGGGGGGGAAATAAATGTAGTCGATGATTCTTTTCTGTTTTTTTTTGTTTGTTTTTTTTTAAACTGCAGAACGGTTCATAGTTTCACAGGGTTAGACATTGTATGATGCTGTATGTGGTGGGCAAAGGCTACACCAGTCCTATATGTCTGAATCACATTTGCTACTACTACGCAACATGATATACGCTATAACGACTGAGTTTTGGTTTAGACCAAACTTGGACTAAGGCTATGGAAATCTTTTTAGAGCCCCATAGGAACCGGTTATATGGGTGTTTAAACCTATGTTATCCGATTCACTATTGAAATCAAGGTCTGCTCTCCGACATGCGAACTGTTAAGTCAGGGTGTTATTTACCTGATTGGTTCCCCCAGCGGTTGAGGTGACTAGAGGGGGGTGTGGACGAGCTATGTTGGGGATACCTATCTGGTTGCCAAAGGTTACATAACATAATAATGAGATTAGGGCCCCCTTAATGAGAAACACTTGATAGATGAAGGAATGTGCTGGTATCTACATGCTCTTGTTAAATACATATATATGTGTGTGTGGCAGCAAATATATCTGGGTAAGCGTACGAACAACCACTGGGCAATGTATGTATGTGTGGGTATGCATATATGTATATGATAGATTTGGGGAGAGAGGGAGTGAAAGGGAAGAAAGGGGGGAGGATAATATAAACATAATACTATACTCTTGGAAGAGAAATAGAGGGAAAAGAGAAAGGAAAGGGAAAAGATTTTTTTTTTCTTTCTCTCTTGCATCCCTCCCCTCCCTCCAGATAGACTGCTCATACGGCCCATGCTGCTCGGACCGCCCCCCCCTTTCCTCCCCCCCCCCCTCCCACCCCCCTCCCACCCCCCTTACATATTAGAATTTGTGTTATAAAGCAATTATAGAAGCAATTGGTAACTTTGTTTCTGATCATGAACAGGATGAGACGGCACTACCACTAAAATGGGAAGCTCTTAAAGCGGTCCTACGAGTGTTATTCATCCAACATGGCTCTCGTCTTAAAAAAGAAAGATCGTGGCCATTCAAAATTCCCTGTTAAAGCTTCATACACTGGAAACATTACATAAAGCCTCACAGTCTCCAGAAGTATTAGCCAACATAATGTCTACAAGGGCATACTTATTGCAGCATATGGCAGAATCGCATAGTTCATACCAACAGAAATGTGCTTTAAATAATTATAGATATTGAAACAAATGTGGGAGACATTTAGCACAAATATTACATCCTCGTCCTCCTCAGACCTTTATAGCTAGCATAAGGAAGTCATCAGGGGGAAATTACTTCAGACCCGCAAAGTCTCCATCAAACATTTAGGGAATATTTTTCGGCTCTTTACAACTTGGCCCAACCATCCTTTGTAGACAACAAGGGATCAAAAACTTGTAGCATTGAAGACTATGTACAAGAAACCTCTATTCCAACATTAGAAAATGACCATAAGGAATTATTGGTCAACCATTTCTCAATGGAAGAACTACTTGGAGTAATTACAGACATTCCATCAGGGAAGAGTCCTGGCCCAGATGGATTCACTCCAAAATTTTATAAAACATATAAAGAATATTTGTCTCCATTTATGCTACAGGTGTTTAATTCCATCTCTTCTACAAACACATTTCCGACCCAAACATTGGAAGCCCATATCACTTTGATTCCCAAACCAGATAAAGACTTAACATTATGTTCTAGTTATCGTCCAATATCTTTAACTGGAGTAGACATAAAAATTTATGCCAAATTGATTGCGTCACGTCTCCAATCCTTCATACCTAGCTTGATACATAATGACCAGACCGGATTTGTGCAAGGAAAGGAAATGCATGACAATACAATAAAAACTTTCTTACTAATGGGCCATGCCCAAATGGCTAAAATACCAGCATGCCTCCTCTCGGTCGGTGCGGAGAAGGCTTTCGATCGGGTTGGGTGGCCTTTTCTCGAGCATTCACTAAAGTAAATAGGGATGGGTCCAAATTTACTTAATAAGATTTTGGCATTATACACTAAACCAAATGCTAGAATTAGGATCAATTGCTCACTGACCACAAGTTTCCCTATACAAAATGGCACCCGTCAAGGATGCCCCCTATCTCCTTTGCTTTATGTTCTAGTAATGGAACATTTAGCAATAGCCATCAGACAGAACCGCCCAATTACAGGTATAAAGCTAGACCAACAGGAAATAAAACTTTCTTTATTTGCCGACGACCTGCTACTTTATATTACCAATCCACATATTTCTATGCCCTCTATTCTATCAGAATTCCTGCGCTTTGGAGCTCTGAGTAATTTTAAGGTAATTGTTTCAAAATTTGAAATTCTCAATGTGTCACTTTTACCACATCAAGTGACGATGTTAAAAAATAACTTTTCATTCAGATTTTGCTCTTCTGCATTAAGGTACTTAGGAATTAATATTCCATCAGATCTGACCCAGCTATATTTGACAAAAATTATATTCCCTTAATGCAACGTACTCTACAAGATCTAAAAAAATATGATTCAAAACAATACTCATGGTTTGGGAGGATCAACATATTGAAAATGGACATAATACCACAATTTTTATATCTCTTTCAAAATATTCCTGTTACTATTCCTAGATCCTTTTTTTCTACTCTACAATCCACTTTCGTTAAGTTTATTTGGCGTAATAAGAGATCTAGATTAAATTGGAAAACGCTAGCATTACCTAAAACAAAAGGAGGAGCGGGTGCACCGAATCTCTATTTTTACTATGTGGCGGCAGTCCTGACCAGATTTGTAAGCTGGTTTCATCACGCGGATACCAAACAATGGTTCAATAGAACAGGGGCTGAATCAGTTTGACCTTCAGGCTCTTCCTTGGTTAGATTTACCCTTTCAGGGTAACCACCGAGATATGACCCTTTCTCCACCCTCTCTTACATCTCACCTATTGAGCCTATGGTCCAAAATGATATTGCGGTTAGGGCTTACTTCACAGATGAGACCAATGACACCTTTATTTGGCAATCCACAATTCCCACGTGCAGTAGACCGGAATCATTTTCTCATATGGAATAAGGAATCTTACCGAAGAGTGAGCCAGATTCTTTGCCAGGGTAAATTACCACCCATATTAAACCTAATATGAACGCATCAACCTTAATTTATGCAATGGATGGAATATCAACAATTATTGTCATTCCTATCTTCTATTTCTCCAAACCAATCCCTCAATAGAGACCTAAATATGTTCGAGTCCATCCTATTGCAAACTAACAGACCAAAACATGTTTTATCAGAAATATATATTCTTATCCTAAAAAACCACCCTGAGCCCCCAGAATTCACAAATAAATGGGCACGTGAACTTAATACTCAAATTGGAACAGAAGAGTGGGAGAAATCATTTACTTACACACATTGTCTGTCATCGACAATTAAAGCCCAAGAGACAAGCTATAAGCTTGTCTCCCGCTGGTATCGATGTCCAACAACCATGCAACGAATATATCCAGACACATCAGATAAATGTTGGAGATGTCATGCTGCCAAGGGATCGCTGCTACACATATGGTGGGAATGTCCCCAAATTCGTCAATTCTGGGATATAATCATGCAGCTGTATACTACAGTTACAGGGGATCCCCAACACCCCTCAAATTACTCTGCTATCCATTTTACCAGGTCCATATAAAAATATCAAACAAGGTTTGCTAAGACATTGGTTAATAGCAGCCAGACTGGTTATTCCGCGATATTGGCGAACTACACAAGCCCCTTCAGTTAACAAATGGATAGCAGAAATGGACCTAATTGAGAAGATGGAGACCCTCCTGTCACATGAATTGGACACATATGAAAAATGTTTTCCGATATGGGCCCCCTGGAGAACATTTAGGGAATCGCCTGGAAATTAGGGGGCAAATGGAACCTTAACCACTTGACGACCGCCTCACGCCGATGTACGTCGGCAAAGTGGCACGGACAGGCAAAATCACGTACATGTACGTGATTTGCCTTCCGCGGGTGGGGGGTCCGATCGGACCCCCCCCCGGTGCCCGAGGCGGTCGTCGTTTGTCCAGCGGCGATCGGTGATGAGGGGGAGACCATCCGTTCGTGGCCCCCCCCTCGCGATCGCCGCCGGCCAATGAAAACACTCCTTTGCTGCTGTATGCTAAACAGCAGCAAAGGAAGTGATGTCATCTCCCCTCGGGTCGGTATTTTCCGTTCCGGCCCGAGGAGAGACGACAAGTATGTGAGTGCACCAAACACTACACACACAGTAGAACATGCCAGGCACACAAATCACCCCGATCCCCCCCCCGATCGCCCCCCGATCCCCCCCCAATCACCCCCCCCCCCCCCTGTCACAAACTGACACCAGCAGTTTTTTTTTTTTTTTTTTTTTTTTTTTTTCTGATTACTGCATAGTGTCAGTTTGTGACAGTGACAGTGTTGGGACAGTGTATATTACCCCCCTTTAGGTCTAGGGTACCCCCCTAACCCCCCCTAATAAAGTTTTAACCCCTTGATCACCCCCTGTCACCAGTGTCGCTAAGCGATCATTTTTCTGATCGCTGTATTAGTGTCGCTGGTGACGCTAGTTAGTGAGGTAAATATTTAGGTTCGCCGTCAGCGTTTTATAGCGTCAGGGACCCCCATATACTATCTGATAAATGTTTTAACCCCTTGATTGCCCCCTAGTTAACCCTTTCACCACTGATCACCGTATAACCGATACGGGTGACGCTGGTTAGTTTGTTTATTTTTTATAGTGTCAGGGAACCCGCCGTTTATTACCGAATAAAGGTTTAGCCCCCCGATCGCCCGGCGGCGATATGCGTCGCCCCAGGCAGCGTCAAATTAGCGCCAGTACCGCTAACACCCACACACGCAGCATGCGCCTCCCTTAGTGGTATAGTATCTGAACGGATCAATATCTGATCCGATCAGATCTATACTAGCGTCCCCAGCAGTTTAGGGTTCCCAAAAACGCAGTGTTAGCGGGATCAGCCCAGATACCTGCTAGCACCTGCGTTTTGTGCCTCCGCCCAGCCCACCCAAGTGCAGTATCGATCGATCACTGTCACTTACAAGGCACTAAACGCATAACTGCAGCGTTCGCAGAGTCAGGCCTGATCCCTGCGATCGCTAACAGTTTTTTTGGTAGCATTTTGGTGAACTGGCAAGCGCCAGCCCCAGGCAGCGTCAGGTTAGCGCCAGTACCGCTAACACCCACGCACGCACCGTACACCTCCCTTAGTGGTATAGTATCTGATCGCATCAATATCTGATCCGATTAGATCTATACTAGCGTCCCCAGCAGTTTAGGGTTCCCAAAAACGCAGTGTTAGCGGAATCAGCCCAGATACCTGCTAGCACCTGCGTTTTGCCCCTCCGCCCGGCCCAGCCCAGCCCACCCAAGTGCAGTATCGATCGATCACTGTCACTTACAAAACACTAAACGCATAACTGCAGCGTTCGCAGAGTCAGGCCTGATCCCTGCGATCGCTAACAGTTTTTTTTGTAGCGTTTTGGTGAACTGGCAAGCACCAGCCCCAGGCAGCGTCAGATTAGCGCCAGTACCGCTAACACCCACGCACGCACTGTACACCTCCCTTAGTGGTATAGTATCTGATCGCATCAATATCTGATCCGATTAGATCTATACTAGCGTCACCAGCAGTTTAGGGTTCCCAAAAACGCAGTGTTAGCGGGATCAGCCCAGATACCTGCTAGCACCTGCGTTTTGCCCCTCCGCCCGGCCCAGCCCAGCCCACCCAAGTGCGGTATCGATCGATCACTGTCACTTACAAAACACTAAACGCATAACTGCAGCGTTCGCAGAGTCAGGCCTGATCCCTGCGATCGCTAACAGTTTTTTGGTAGTGTTTTGGTGAACTGGCAAGCGCCAGCGGCCTAGTACACCCCGGTCGTAGTCAAACCAGCACTACAGTAACACGTGGTGACGTGGCGAGTCCCATAAGTGCAGTTCAAGCTGGTGAGGTGGCAAGCACAAGTAGTGTCCCGCTGCCACCAAAAAGACAAACACAGGCCCGTCGTGCCCATAGTGCCCTTCCTGCTGCATTCGCCAATCCTAATTGGGAACCCACCGCTTCTGCAGCGCCCGTACTTCCCCCATTCACATCCCCAACCAAATGCAGTCGGCTGCATGAGAGGCATTTTTATGTCCTCCCGAGTACCCCTACCCAGCGAACCCCCCAAAAAAGATGTCGTGTCTGCAGCAAGCGCGGATATAGGCGTGACACCCGCTATTATTGTCCCTCCTGTCCGGACAATCCTGGTCTTTGCATTGGTGAATGTTTTGAACGCTACCATTCACTAGTTGAGTATTAGCGTAGGGTACAGCATTGCACAGACTAGGCACACTTTCACAGGGTCTCCCAAGATGCCATCGCATTTTGAGAGACCCGAACCTGGAACCGGTTACCGTTATAAAAGTTAGTTACAAAAAAAAGTGTAAAAAAAAAAAAAAAATATGAAATAAAAAAAAATAGTTGTTGTTTTATTGTTCTCTCTCTCTCTATTCTCTCTCTCTATTGTTCTGCTCTTTTTTACTGTATTCTATTCTGCAATGTTTTATTGTTATTGTTATTGTTATTGATTGTTATTGTTATTGTTATTGTTATTGATTGTTATTGTTATTGTTATTGTTATTGTTATTGATTGTTATTGTTATTGTTATTATGTTTTATCATGTTTGTTTTTCAGGTGTGTAATTATTTACACTTTACTGTGCTTTATTGTTAACCATTGTTAACCATTTTTTTGTCTTCAGGTACGCCATTCACGACTTTGAGTGGTTATACCAGAATGATGCCTGCAGGTTTAGGTATCATCTTGGTATCATTCTTTTCAGCCAGCGGTCGGCTTTCATGTAAAAGCAATCCTAGCGGCTAATTAGCCTCTAGACTGCTTTTACAAGCCGTGGGAGGGAATGCCCCCCCCCCCCCCACCGTCTTCCGTGTTTTTCTCTGGCTCTCCTGTCTCAACAGGGAACCTGAGAATGCAGCCGGTGATTCAGCCAGCTGACCATAGAGCTGATCAGAGACCAGAGTGGCTCCAAACATCTCTATGGCCTAAGAAACCGGAAGCTACGAGTATTTCATGACTTAGATTTCGCCGGATGTAAATAGCGCCATTGGGAAATTGGGGAAGCATTTTATCACACCGATCTTGGTGTGGTCATTTGCTTTGAGGGCAGAGGAGAGATCTAGGGTCTAATAGACCACAATTTTTTCAAAAAAGAGTACCTGTCACTACCTATTGCTATCATAGGGGATATTTACATTCCCCGAGATAACAATAAAAATGATTAAAAAAAAAAATATGAAAGGAACAGTTTAAAAGTAAGATTAAAAAAGCAAAAAAATAATAAAGAAAAAAAAAACAAAAAAAAAAAACACCCCTGTCGCCCCCTGCTCTCGCGCTAAGGCGAACGCAAGCGGCGGTCTGTCGTCAAACGTAAACAGCAATTGCACCATGCATGTGAGGTATCACCGCGAAGGCCAGATCGAGTGCAGTAATTTTTCCAGTAGACCTCCTCTGTAAATCTAAAGTGGTAACCTGTAAAGGCTTTTGAAGGCTTTTAAACATGTATTTATTTTGTTGCCACTGCACGTTTGTGCGCAATTTTAAAGCATGTCATGTTTGGTATCCATGTACTCGGCCTGAGATCATCTTTTTTATTTCATCAAACATTTGGGCAATATAGCGTGTTTTAGTGCATTAAAATTAAAAAAAGTGTGTTTTTTCCCCAAAAAATGCGTTTGAAAAATCGCTGCGCAATTACTGTGTGAAAAAAAAAAATGAAACACCCACCATTTTAATCTGTAGGGCATTTGCTTTAAAAAAATATATAATGTTTGGGGGTTCAAAGTAATTTTTTTGCAAAAAAAAAAAACTTTTTCATGTAAACAATAAGTGTCAGAAAGGGCTTTGTCTTCAAGTGGTTAGAAGAGTGGGTGATGTGTGACATAAGCTTCTAAATGTTGTGCATAAAATGCCAGGACAGTTCAAAACCCCCCCAAATGACCCCATTTTGGAAAGTAGACACCCCAAGCTATTTGCTGAGAGGCATGTCGAGTCCATGGAATATTTTATATTGCGACACAAGTTGCGGGAAAGAGACAAATTTTTTTTTTTTTTTTTTTTTTTTGCACAAAGTTGTCACTAAATGATATATTGCTCAAACATGCCATGGAAATATATGAAATTACACCCCAAAATACATTCTGCTGCTTCTCCTGAGTACGGGGATACCACATGTGTGAGACTTTTTGGGAGCCTAGCCGCGTACGGGACCCCGAAAACCAAGCACCGCCTTCAGGCTTTCTAAGGGCGTGAATTTTTGATTTCACTCTTCACTGCCTATCACAGTTTCGGAGGCCATGGAATGCCCAGGTGGCACAAAACCCCCCCAAATGACCCCATTTTGGAAAGTAGACACCCCAAGCTATTTGCTGAGAGGTATAGTGAGTATTTTGCAGACCTCACTTTTTGTCACAAAGTTTTGAAAATTGAAAAAAGAAAAAAAAAAAATGTTTTTTCTTGTCTTTCTTCATTTTCAAAAACAAATGAGAGCTGCAAAATACTCACCATGCCTCTCAGCAAATAGCTTGGGGTGTCTACTTTCCAAAATGGGGTCATTTGGGGGGGTTTTGTGCCACCTGGGCATTCCATGGCCTCCGAAACTGTGATAGGCAGTAAAGAGTGAAATCAAAAATTTTCACCCTTAGAAATCCTGAAGGCAGTGATTGGTTTTTGGGGTCCAGTACGCGGCTAGGCTCCCAAAAAGTCCCACACATGTGGTATCCCCATACTCAGGAGAAGCAGCTAAATGTATTTTGGGGTGCAATTCCACATATGCCCATGGCCTGTGTGAGCAATATATCATTTAGTGACAACTTTATGAAAAAAAAAAAAAAAAAAAAAAAAAAAGTGTCACTTTCCCGCAACTTGTGTCAAAATATAAAATATTCCATGGACTCAATATGCCTCTCAGCAAATAGCTTGGGGTGTCTACTTTCCAAAATGGGGTCATTTTGGGGGGTTTTGTGCCACCTGGGCATTCCATGGCCTCCGAAACTGTGATAGGCAGTGAAGAGTGAAAGCAAAAATTTACACCCTTAGAAATCCTGAAGGCGGTGATTGGTTTTCGGGGCCCCGTACGCGGCTAGGCTCCCAAAAAGTCCCACACATGTGGTATCCCCATACTCAGGAGAAGCAGCTAAATGTATTTTGGGGTGCAATTCCACATAGGCCCATGGCCTGTGTGAGCAATATATCATTTAGTGACGACTTTTTGTAAATATTTTTTTTTTTTTTTTTTTTTGTCATTTTTCAATCACTTGGGACAAAAAAAATAAATATTCAATGGGTTCAACATGCCTCCCAGCAATTTCCTTGGGGTGTCTACTTTCCAAAATGGGGTCATTTGGGGGGGTTTTGTACTGCCCTGCCATTTTAGCACCTCAAGAAATGACATAGGCAGTCATAAACTAAAAGCTGTGTAAATTCCAGAAAATGTACCCTAGTTTGTAGACGCTATAACTTTTGCGCAAACCAATAAATATACGCTTATTGACATTTTTTTTACCAAAGACATGTGGCCGAATACATTTTGGCCTAAATGTATGACTAAAATTTAGTTTATTGGATTTTTTTTATAACAAAAAGTAGAAAATATCATTTTTTTTCAAAATTTTCGGTCTTTTTCCGTTTATAGCGCAAAAAATAAAAACCGCAGAGGTGATCAAATACCATCAAAAGAAAGCTCTATTTGTGGGAAGAAAAGGACGCAAATTTCGTTTGGGTACAGCATTGCATGACCGCGCAATTAGCAGTTAAAGCGACGCAGTGCCAAATTGGAAAAAGACCTCTGGTCCTTAGGCAGCATAATGGTCCGGGGCTCAAGTGGTTAATCTAAAAAAAAAAGATCTATTGGGGTATGCGTAGGAGATGTCTTCATGTTGTACCCCCGCCCATCCTTTTTCTTTTTTTTTTTGTTTGTTTGATGCTATAGTTATGATAGTCTGCAAAATATTATTGTAAGATGTTTTTTTTTTTGGTGTGGATATACCACCAATGTATGTTTGTATTGCCTATTTGTAAAAACGTAATAAAAAGACTGAAAATATAAACATTATTATGGAGATCTGGCTTTAAAAACAAAAAATATTATTCAGGAGATCACGAGAAAGAATAAAGAAATACGTTTTTGAGAACTCTGTGTGAATATCAGCAGCAAAACAACTTCATTCTTCTAGCATTATAAAGAACAAAAGAATGCGCTGCATTAAAAGATCCAAAAATGTACAGCGTGACGAATGTACTAGCTCCCTTACGAACGCTAGTTTTACCAGACCGAGGACTTCCGTCTCGTACTTGATTCTGAGCATGTGTGATTTTTGGTGTGTTGGAATTGCATACAGATGATCGCATTTTCGGCTAGGAACTTTTTCCGACTGAAAAATTGAGAACCTGCTCTCAATCTTTTGCTGTCTGGAATTCCGCCAGCAAAAGTCCGATGGAGCATACACACGGTCGCATTTTCCAACCAAAAGCTCTCATCGGAGTTTTGCTGGCAGCATTTCCGATCGTGGGTACGGGGCATTAGCCCCCAGGTCCATAACTTTACATTTATCAACATTAAACCTCATTTGCCACATAGTTGCCCAATTAAACAGTGCATTGAGGTCAGCTTGTAAGTTGGAGACATTCTGTAAGGACGTTATTCCACTGCATATCTTTGTGTCATCTGCAAAGACTGAAATGGTACTTTTAATCCCAGATCCTATATCATTTATAAAGATATTAAAAAGTAAGGGTCCCAGCATTGAACCTTGGGGTACACCACTACTCTCTGAATTCTATAGTTTAGCCAGTTTTCTATCTGTTTACAAACTGATCTTTCCAAGCCTGTAGACTTTACCTTACACATTAGCTGTGTGTGGGGAACTGTGTCAAACGCTTTTTCAAAATCCAAATATACTACGTCCACAGTCACCCCTATGTCCAATGTTTTACTTGCCTCCTCATAAAAAGAAATCAGGTTTGTTTGAGAAATTCTGTCTTTCATGAATCCATGGTGTCTGTTGCCTAAACTATTTTTTTCCAGCAAGAACTCATCTTTTATTAAACTCTCCAGTATCTTCTCGATTTATATAAGTTAAACTAACAGGTCTATAGTTACTTGGTAAAGACTTCCCTTTTTAAATATGGGCACCACATTGGCCCTACGCTAAGCCAGTTGTACCATTCCAGTCATTAATAAGTCCCTAAATATTAGAAGTAGGGATGAGCCGAACACCCCCCTGTTCGGTTCGCACCAGAACATGCGAACAGGAAAAAAATTCGTTCGAACACGCGAACGCCGTTAAAGTCTATGGGACACGAACATGAATAATCAAAAGTGCTAATTTTAAAGGCTAATATGCAAGTTATTGTCATAAAAAGTGTTTGGGGACCCGGGTCCTCCCCCAGGGGACATGAATCAATGCAAAAAAAAGTTTTAAAAACGGCCGTTTTTTCAGGAGCAGTGATTTTAATAATGCTTAAAGTCAAACAATAAAAGTGTAATATCCCTTTAAATTTCATACCTGGGGGGTGTCTATAGTATGCCTGTAAAGGGGCGCATGTTTCCCGTGTTTAGAACAGTCTGACAGCAAAGTGACATTTTGAAGGAAAAAACACATTTAAAACTACCGCGGCTATTGCATTGCCGACAATACACATAGAAGTTCATTGATAAAAACGGCATGGGAATTCCCCACAGGGCAACCCCGAACCAAAATTAAAAAAAAAAAATGATGTGGGAGTCCCCCTAAATTCCATACAAGGCCCTTCAGGTCTGGTATGGATATTAAGGGGAACCCCAGCCAAAATTAAAAAAAAAAATTGACGTGGGGTTCCCCCTAAATTCCATACCAGACCCTTCAGGTCTGGTATGGATTTTAAGGGGAACCCCGCGCCAAAAAAAAAAAAAAAAAGGCGTGGGGTCCCCCTAAAAATCCATACCAGACCCTTATCCGAGCACGCAACCTGGCAGGCCGCAGGAAAAGAGGGGGGGACGAGAGTGCGGCCCCCCCCTCCTGAACCGTACCAGGCCACATGCCCTCAACATTGGGAGGGTGCTTTGGGGTAGCCCCCCAAAACACCTTGTCCCCATGTTGATGAGGACAAGGGCCTCATCCTCACAACCCTGGCCGGTGGTTGTGAGGGTCTGCGGGCGGGGGGCTTATCGGAATCTGGAAGCCCCCTTTAACAAGGGGACCCCCAGATCCCGGCCCCCCCCCTGTGTGAAATGGTAAGGGGGTACTTACCCCTACCATTTCACTAAAAAACTGTCAAAAATGTTAAAAATGACAAGAGACAGTTTTTGACAATTCCTTTATTTAAATGCTTCTTCTTTCTTCTTTCTTCCTTCATCTTCTTCTGGTTCTTCTGGCTCTTCTGGTTCTTCCTCCGGCGTTCTCGTCCAGCATCTTCTCCGCGGCGTCTTCTATCTTCTTCTCCTCGGGCCGCTCCGCACCCATGGCATGAGGGGGGAGGCTCCCGCTCTTCTCTTCATCTTCTTCTCTTCTTCATCTTCTTCTTCATCTTCTTCTTCTTCTTCTTCTTCCTTCTTCTCTTCTTCCTGTCTTCTCCGGGCCGCTCCGCAGCCATGCTGGCATGGTGGGAGGCTCCCGCTGTGTGACGGCGTCTCTTCGTCTGACGGTTCTTAAATAACGGGGGGCGGGGCCATCCGGTGACCCCGCCCCCCTCTGACGCACGGTGACTTGAGGGACTTCCCTGTGACGTCACGGGGAATGCCACAGGGAAGTCCCGTCATGTCACCGTGCGTCAGAGGGGGGCGGGGCCACCGGGTGGCCCCGCCCCCCATTATTTAAGAACCGTCAGACGAAGAGACGCCGTCACACAGCGGGAGCCTCCCTCCATGCCACAGCATGGCTGCGGAGCGGCCCGCAGAAGACAGGAAGAAG
The DNA here is from genome assembly GCA_037952925.1 of Lithobates clamitans. NCBI lineage: Eukaryota > Metazoa > Chordata > Amphibia > Anura > Ranidae > Lithobates > Lithobates clamitans. The sequence continues at coordinate 1,463,850 of JBBGZY010000608.1, forward strand.
AGAAGAAGAGAAGAAGGAAGAAGAAGAAGAAGATGAAGAAGAAGATGAAGAAGAGAAGAAGATGAAGAGAAGAGCGGGAGCCTCCCCCCTCATGCCATGGGTGCGGAGCGGCCCGAGGAGAAGAAGATAGAAGACGCCGCGGAGAAGATGCTGGACGAGAACGCCAGAGGAAGAACCAGAAGAGCCAGAAGAACCAGAAGAAGATGAAGGAAGAAAGAAGAAAGAAGAAGCATTTAAATAAAGGAATTGTCAAAAACTGTCTCTTGTCATTTTTAACATTTTTGACAGTTTTTTAGTGAAATGGTAGGGGTAAGTACCCCCTTACCATTTCACACAGGGGGGGGGCCGGGATCTGGGGGTCCCCTTGTTAAAGGGGGCTTCCAGATTCCGATAAGCCCCCCGCACGCAGACCCTCACAACCACCGGCCAGGGTTGTGAGGATGAGGCCCTTGTCCTCATCAACATGGGGACAAGGTGTTTTGGGGGGCTACCCCAAAGCACCCTCCCAATGTTGAGGGCATGTGGCCTGGTACGGTTCAGGAGGGGGGGGGGGCCGCACTCTCGTCCCCCCCTCTTTTCCTGCGGCCTGCCAGGTTGCGTGCTCGGAGAAGGGTCTGGTATGGATTTTTAGGGGGACCCCACGCCGTTTTTTTTTTTTTTTTTTGGCGCGGGGTTCCCCTTAAAATCCATACCAGACCTGAAGGGTCTGGTATGGAATTTAGGGGGAACCCCACGTCAATTTTTTTTTTCAATTTTGGCTGGGGTTCCCCTTAATATCCATACCAGACCTGAAGGGCCTTGTATGGAATTTAGGGGGACCCCCACATCATTTTTTTTTTTTTATTTTGGTTCGGGGTTCCCCTGTGGGGAATTCCCATGCCGTTTTTATCAATGAACTTCTATGTGTATTGTCGGCAATGCAATAGCCGCGGCTAGTTTTAAATGAGTTTTTTCCTTCCAAATGTCATTTTGCTGTCAGACTGTTCTAAACACAGGAAACATGCGCCCCTTTACAGGCATACTATAGACACCCCCCAGGTACGAAATTTAAAGGGATATTACACTTTTATTGTTTGACTTTAAGCATTAATAAAATCACTGCTCCTGAAAAAACGTCCGTTTTTAAAACTTTTTTTTGCATTGATCCATGTCCCCTGGGGCAGGACCCGGGTCCCCAAACACTTTTTATGACAATAACTTGCATATAAGCCTTTAAAATTAGCACTTTTGATTTCTCCCATAGACTTTTAAAGGGTGTTCCGCGGCATTCGAATTTGCCGCGAACACCCCAAATTGTTCGCTGTTCGGCGAACTTGCGAACAGCCAATGTTCGAGTAGAACATGAGTTCGACTCGAACTCGAAGCTCATCCCTAATTAGAAGCAATGGCTTTGAAATGACAGAGCTCAATTCTTTTAGGATCCATGGGTGAATGCCATCTGGTCCAGGTGCCTTATTCGACCTTTTTTATGTCTAAATATTTCTGGACCATATCACTTTTGTAAAAAAAATGTGTCACCTGGCGCAAAAATTATATTTAAAATTAAAATAAAATCTTCTGCAGTTAGGAATTCTCTACCATTGGTTAGAGGGAAATTGATATTGTATAAAAATTTAACTGCGCTGATCATAAAGTGCTTATACAATATTGCCACTATAAACAGTATCTGTGAAATGTGCACAAACATCAAAAACTATGTAACTTTATGGTGCAAGGTTATAGTGCAAATTAATAAAAATTGCAAAGTTATAAAACTACAGGACACAGGTTTTTAACAATATTTCCCAAAGTTCACTTCACAATTATATCATTTTAAATCATGTGTGTGTTCAAATCACATCCGTGCTATTTTGAAAGCCTTTTCACCACTTCGTGCATCACCACCACCTTCTGAAATGGTCACTCACCAGAGCTTAGAAAAAACTTTGCCTTTGGCTCATATTGGGATAACCACTTCACTCTCCTGGCATTTCTCCAGCTAGATTGCCACTAGTTACCCATGTGTAGAGGCTTCTGGGTAATCGCTGACATCACTTCCTGCCCCAACCCATACCAGATTGAGGCTTGTAACGCACACAGATCCCGGGAGACGAAGCGGCGGAACTAACCCAAAAAATACACTGCTGGAATGACTCGGTGCCGGCTTTAGGGCACCTGAATTGTGAGTGCACATTTTTATAATTGGGAATGTTTACCTTGAATGTTGGATTAAATACATTTTACAAAAGCATATTGTGCAATGATGGCTATTTACTTCTTATGAGATATCAAGATTTGAGGAGTAACTAGTGGCAATCTAGCTGGAGAAACGCCAGGAGAGTGGTGTGGTTTTCCCAATATGAACCAAAGGCAAAGTTTTTTTCTAGGCTCTGGTGAGTGACCATTTCAGAAGGTGGTGGTGATGCACAAAGTGGTGAAAAGGCTTTCAAAATAGCACCAATGTGATTTGAACACACTACATACATGAGATTTAAATTATATAATTGTGGGGGGCGTGGCTTGGCCGAGCTGGGAGATGGCTGCCTGAGAGAACAGCTCCCGCGTTGCAGTCTTTTCAGCAGTCCTACCGGAGGTAATTATCTCTATACCCGTTGATGGTCGATTCCTACATAAGTGGACTGATTTCTAAGGTAAATTGACATGACTAAAGATACTGACAGCGGGAGTGAGTCTGTCACGGTGGATGACACCCACAAAAAATTCGCCTTTGTACCTATTTGCCTCGCTCCGCTTGTTCACCCACCTCTATATAAGTGATTCTGGCTGCTTGGAAACATCTCATTTTAACTGTGGAGAGAACAGATGCTAGAAGAAAGATTGAGCCTCTTTTTGAGGGGACCCAATTTAACTACAGAGCATGAGCTAGTATTTCAGAAGCTTATACCAATGTTTCTAGTGTTTTTTTAAATTTTTTTTAAGTTTCACAGGTTTGACTGTTCACGTTTTTACTGCTTTCACAGATTAGTTTGCTTTACGTGTCAAATAGCAATATGATGTGAGTCTAAATATCGCTTATCCCAAACCTTAATACAAACTGTGTCGTAACAATCTGCAGAATGACTATTGCTGAATACATATCCCGCCCACAGCACGCTGCCTTAGGCTACATTTATACAGCTAGGGGATTTCCTCTATCCTCTACTTTATACTCTAAACTATCAAAAAGATTTAGAGACTGATAGCAAGACAAAGGTTGATACATCCGACATTATAATTTATAACTATTGACCAGACCCCCTCCTTATATAGAACTAAGTAGAATGTAACGGCGGAATACCACCTTTACGTACAACCCACAGTAGATCTGTTGCTCAGTACATCCCAACCCCCACACAGTGCAGTGAGAAGGCTCGGACTGGTATCTGATCCTTTTCACACCAATTGTGCACTGTATCTTTCTGACCTTTCTTATAGTAGATAAGGTTAGTCGATTATACCCTTCCCCTTCCCTATACTTTCAGCCTCCTCTATCTAGACACACAGCTTCATCACAGGCTTTGCATTCCAATCGGAGGAATCACAGTATCCCTATCTTACTTAAAGTCTGACACCCTACCACTACTAATAAAATGACAGACACTGGCCATAATATACGCAAGACGACAAACTCTAGTAAACCACAAAATAATGTCCAGATAAGAATTGAATCCATAAACATCAGAGGTCTGAATACTCCCGAAAAACGGTCACAACTGTTATATTCGCTACACAAAAATAAAACACAAATCGCATTTATCCAGGAAACTCACTTCCGTACTGACAGCCTACCCAAACTAGGGAATTATCACTACCCTACAGTATTCCATGCCTCCAATGCCTCCTTCAAAACTAAGGGGGTTGCTATAGAAACATTGCCTTCTGCAAATCACAGAAACCAAGCAAGACCCCAATGGTAGATACTTAACAATACATAACAAGCCCATCACTCTTGCAAACATATATTCTTCTAACACAAGACAGGTCACATTCTTTAGAGAAACCTTGCAATTGCTCACAGAATTCTTCTCTGGCATCCTTGTACTGGGTGGTGACTTAAACCCCTACCAAGATTCATCAACTGGAACGACGTCCTTGCCGTATAGAGCTCTGAGAGCGATCAAAAAACAACTACAGGAGTTGACATTGCATGATACGTGGCGCACGATTCACCCAAATGATAGGGATTTCAAATTTTTTTTACCACCCCATAACAAGTATTCCAGAATCGATCACCTTTTTATTTCCCAGAATTATTTATCTTATATCAAACATGCGAATATAGACCCTATGATCCTTTCTGACCACAATCCCATTTCGCTGACATTAACTATCCCGCTGTCACGCTCTTCACACTCGATATGGCGCTTAGACAACTCTCTACTGACAGACCTGGACTCTACATTCAAAATTAATACCCAACTCGTCCAATACTTTAAAGAAAATGCCAATGGGGAAACAAGCCCATCCATCGTATGGGCTGCTCATAAATGTGTAATTAGAGGTGAATTAATTTCAATAGCTGCATCCAAAAATAAACAACGAAAAGCCCATATAACGTCTTTAACCTCCAAAATCCATGCACTAGAAAGGATTCACAGAGCACCACTAGCCACTAAATCGCTTGCAGAACTACTGCAAGCGAGGGAAGAACTTAGAGAAGAATTGCATAAATCATTACGGTGCAAATACATTTTTACTCAAAAACTATATTATGAATGTGGCAATAAATTCGGTAAATTAATGGCTAAAGCACTACAAAGTAAAAAGACAGCTCTGACCATCCACAAAATTAAAGATCCTAGCGGGAAGTCTTTCACATCCCCGAAAGAGATTGCCACACAGTTTGTGAATTACTTCACCAAACTCTATAACATACCACCAACAGAAATCAAAGATCCCTCGCGAAATAGACAGGAAGCTATATCCACCTTTTTGTCACTACATGGTGTACCACACATTTCCCCTGAAGCATCTAAGACCCTTGAAGGCCCCATTAGTATTGAGGAAACCACAACAGCATTAAAACAACTCAAAACAGGAAAAAGTCCTGGCCCAGATGGGCTTACTGTCGGCTACTACAAAGCATTCCAAGGGATCCTTACCTCTCATTTTGTTACAGCTTTCAACACACTCTCTACCGTCCCACAAAATAATAAAGATTTATTAGAAGCACATATCACCCTCATCCCGAAACCCGGCAAAGACGATACACTAGTGACTAACTACAGACCTATATCCCTCCTCAACATAGATCTTAAACTTGTTGCTAAAATTCTTGCAAATCGATTACTCCCTCTCATCCATGACCTCATCTCCCTCGACCAAGTTGGTTTTGTCCCTGGCAGAGAAGCTAGGGATAACACCATAAAAGCCCTACATATCCATCATATCCTTTCGTCATCATCCTTACACAACCGCAAAGGTTTCCTCCTGTCGCTCGATGCGGAGAAGGCGTTCGACAGAGTGGCATGGGACTACATGTCAGCGACATTGTAAAATATTAGGCCTCAGAGATCATAATGACATAAAAGGTAGTCTATGTTACATCTTATTGTTATTTCATATGTTATGTTCAAACACCAATTACAATGTCATCTACATTTGAAATCATAATTACCAATATTACAGTATGTACCTATAAAGAAAGCTGTTCAATTAAATGTACTTGAAAATGTACCTATTATACAAGATGTATGTTTAACGTTCATTTGATGTAACTGTCATTAATATTTCATGAAAGATTTGACTATGTACTGATTTACCATTTGTACAACACAAATTTCTGAAAATAAAATAAAAATCTTTTGAAACAAAAAAAAAAAATTATATAATTGTGAAGTGGACTTTGGGAAATATTGTTAAAACCATATCACTTTTGAACCATTGTGATTCATTTGGGGCTGTATAATACCATCCCCATTATGGACTTGAGTGCCCCCATGTTTATTTGTATACAGGGAGCTGAAGAAAGTATTTAATACATTTGCCTTCTCTTTGTTCCCAGTCAGCCGTTCCAGATTATTTTGTAAAGGGCCTACATGCTCAGACCTAACTTTTTTACTAATATTAATATATTTGAAGAATTTTTGGGGGTTTGTCCTACTATCTTTTGCAATCTAACGTTTGTTTTGATTTTTTGCATCTTTGATTTCCTTTTTACATATTCTGTTATATTCTTTGTACATTTAAACGATGATAGTGTTTCCTCAATTGTATTTTTTTTAAAAGCTCTTTTCTTATTATTTATAGCTTTTTTTTAACTTTGGCTGTGGGCTGCATAGGTTTTATTTTTAGACGTATTGCCCATTGGAATATACTTTGCAGGGAGGTGGCATATCATATTTTTGAAGAATTCCCATTTCTGTTCTGTGTTCATCGATGCTGATATTCCCTCCCAGTTTAATGCCCTATACACACGATCGGACATTGATCGGACATTCCGACAACAAAATCCATGGATTTTTTCGGACGGATGTTGGCTCAAACTTGTCTTGCATACACACAGTCACACAAAGTTGTCGGAAAATCAGATCGTTCTGAACGCGGTGACACGTACGTTGGGACTATAAACGGGGCAGTAGCCAATAGCTTTCGTCTCTTAATTTATTCTGAGCATGCGTGGCACTTTGTGCGTCGGATTTGTGTATTTGTGTATATTATTAATGTTGTAATGTTCTATATTTGTATTATATTGCAATGCAATGGTTAAATTGATGTATACTTTCTGATTGACTTTGTGATCTACCTTGGTGCATTTGTATAGGCAAGTGTATGTATAGGTAAACCATTTTTTGGTTTTAAATAAAGTAGGGAAGTATTAAAACCCTATCAAGTTATTAGTTGCAGACTATGTCCCACTGGGACGATTTACCCCCACTTTTGTCCAGGAGATGACAGTCTTCAGGGTGTCAACAGGAAATAAGATGTTGGATGTGTATAGAGAGGCACCTGGTACAAAAGTTCATCTTACTAGAATGGAAAAGGACCTGGGGGTCCTAGTAGATGATAGGCTCAGCAATGCCATGCAATGACAAGCTGCTGCTAACAAAGCAAACAGAATATTGGCATGCATTAAAAAGGGGATCAACTCCAGAGATAAACCGATAATTCTCCCGCTCTACAAGACTCTGGTCCGGCCACACCTAGTGTATGCTGTCCAGTTCTGGGCACCAGTCCTCAGTAAGGATGTACTAGAAATGGAGCGAGTACAAAGAAGGGCAACAAAGCTCATAAAGTTGTGAGCCCTGAACTTATTTTCTCTGGAGAAGAGATGCTTGAGAGGGGAAATGATTTTCAATTTACAAATACCGTACTGGTGACCCCACAATAGGGATGCGGAAGGGAGAGTAAAAAAACATGTGGCCATTAAAATTAGAAGAAAAGAGGTTTAATCTTAAACTACGCAGAGGGTTCTTTACTGTAAGAGCGGCAAGGATGTGGAATTCCCTTCCACAGGTGGTGGTATCAGCGGGGAGCATCGATAATTTTAAAAAACCTATTAGATAAGCACCTGAACGACCACAACATACAAGGATATACAATGTAATACTGACATATAATCAAACACATAGGTTGGACTTGATGGACTTTTTTCAGCCTCACCTACTATGTAACTATGTAACTTATAGGACTTTTTGAAATATTTAATAGTTAAGAGCATCAAATACATAAAGCATGTTTTAGGGCAAAAAGCCTCCCCTTCTTTAGTGCTTGAGCAGTCGATGGTAGTAGAATTATGACAGAATGCACTAGGGTACCTGTGTTGAGGCTTGATGAAGACTAGTGTCTCTTTTGTATCTGGTTTTCCCCCCCATACACCTCTCAAAAGGTATTGATTAGCGAGGCTCCCTTTGTCATTATCAGAGAGGTAGCTGTCTAGGACCAGAAAATTATCCACCCTCACTGTATTTTCAACACGGATTTGCTTCTTTGAAGGAAACACACCTTACGTTATATCCATCAGAACCAATTTTCATTTAGGCTCAGCATTGTTAAACACACATAAAACAGGAAATAGGAGGAATTGTCCACAAAGTGAGGGAAAATGTCATCTCAGACAGTTATCAACAGGATTTTTGTCCTTTTGGAAAATTTATAGTCATTTCTTCTCTGGTGACAACTCTAAAGTGTGACCAGTACATTGGTGGAGCATTCCTTTTTATATTTTCCACTTTATATACAGGAGTGATCTGTGTGAAGAGGGAGCTTTACTCTTAAGGGGGAAGTGTACACACTTTTACCTGTAGTGCACCAGTGTTGTGCACAATACACTGACCTGTGGGAAAGGTCAAAGAGCAATATATAGGCATAGGTTCTGGTATATTTGGAGTCAACATCAGAGGCTGAGGAATATGTGGAAAGTGTGGAGAATAAAGGGGATATACGACTCCAGCAGGAAGGCATAAAAAACAACTAGTTTCCATATGCCCCTTAAAGGGGAAGGCACATCTTAACCTGTTATTCATGGGCCAAACTTCAAGGTGAAAGTCTGTTGTGACTGGTGGTGGTCTCACACACGTGGAGTCATATGTATAATATTCAAATATTGTGAAGTACAAAGCATTGAACACAAGATTTTGATTGAAGTGGGACTTTTATTTGTTCTGGACACAACTGTTTTATCTAATGAACAAGTTGGTGTTACATATGAACAGTACATAACTTTGTTTTGTTTTTATTGGTGCATAGATTGAGTTTGTACAGTTTGTGGTTTATATGTTGTTTAGGATATAACATTGGTATTTGCAGAACTGCAATCACATACTATAAAAGTATTTGCTGGTGTGTGGGAGCACAAGATATTGCAAATACAGCAAAATTAGTAATGTGGTCACATTACATAGAAGATTGCACAGGGGTTTTTGTTCACTTTAATTTATATATACATATAGATATATATCTATATATAGATATATATATAGATATATATATATATATATAGATATATATATATATATAGATATATATAGATACATATATATAGAAATTAAAGTGAACAAAAACCCCTGTGCAATCTTCTAGAGAGAGAGAGAGAGAGAGAGAGAGATCTATATATATCTATAGATATATATATCTACATATATATAGCTATATATATATATATATATATATATATTACTGATCAGCCATAGCATTTTGACCACCCACCTAATATTGAGTATGGCCCTTTTTGCTAAAACAGCCCTGACCCATTGAGGCATGGACACCAAAGTAACATCCACATGAATGGCAGGACCCAAGGTTTCCCAGCAGAATATTGCCCAGGGCATCACACTGCCTCTGCCAACTTGCCTTCTTATACTGCATCCTGGTGCCATCTCTTCCCCAGGTAAGTGACACACACTCATCCAGCCATCCACATGATGTAAGAAAATGTGATTCATCAGACCAGGCCACCTTCTTCCATTGCTCCGTAGTCCAGTTCTGATGTTTATGTGACCATTGTAGAAGCTTTTGGCTGTAGACCTGGGTCACCATGGGCTTCACAGCCCCATATACAACAAACTGCAATGCCCATTTTTTCTGCTTTTGCCACATTAACTTCATGGACAACATGTTCACTTGCTGCCTATGATATCCCACCAATTTTCAGTTGCCATTGTAAGGAGATATACCTTTTACCTGTCAGTGGTCATACTGTTATGGCTGATTGGTGTATATATACTGTTTATTGTATTTTAAACACCAAACTTCATATCTTCAAATGCTGTAAATATTATTAATCTGCATGCTTAAAACTTCTAATTCATGAAGCTAATTACTTATATCTCTTTTCTATCTCTTCCATAAGTTTGTTGTGATCACTAGTATTGTGACCCACAGTCCTCTTTCATATGATGACTACAACTTTCCTCCATGGGCTAATCGGACTGGATGGGCCATTGCATTGTCATCCATGCTTCTGGTCCCCATCTATTCTGTCTACAAATTCTTCACTGTGCCTGGGACCTTTGAACAGGTAAATTTAGTATTTTCATAAATCTAAGTTGTGTTATTTTGCTGTGTGTAAAGCCATAATACCTCAGGGTTACGAAAATGTAAAAACATATTATTTGAGCATTTTTTTCTGCACTCAACCTCACTTAACAAAACTGAAATTTTAGTATGGGCTATTACAAAGATCACCCCTCCCCCAGCCCATGTGGTCCAATCAGATCTACAAACTCAGGAGTAAATCAATACAAATGAATCTTCCAACAGTACAGTGTAGTACAAACAGATCAAAAATGTCAATCAGTCTATGGATATATCTATCTACTGTGTGTAGAAGGGATACTTCAGTAACAAAAAACTCTCTAACACTAAAAGACATCCAATGCAGCCAGGTGGTGAGGAGTAGGAGCTCCAGACACATGTAAACCAGAAAGAAAACAACACAGTAAAAGTAAGTGTGGTAAGTTAAAATGGAAAACAATATAAGAAGCATTCACAAGAGTCAATACAGACTGGTGGTATAGTGATGTCTCCACCTGCCATGGTCAGAGCTGTCAGCCATGGGGTTCCTAGAAGAGGTGAACACTTCAGTGTAAGGGAACAATAAGTCAGCCCTCCATTCCAGCCATCAGTCATTAGAACCACCCAACACAGTGCCTTCTCTCCTGCAGCCTAAAAGAGGATGGGTATACAGGGAAATGCATTTCAGGATCCCGGAGGCTGACAGCTCTGACCATAGCACCCGGCTGTGTTGACTCTCGTGAGTGCATTTTTTATAGTTTTTGAAATAAATCTCCATTGTCCACTATAGGCATCCTGGCACTATGTTTTTCACAAATAATAAATTCATACATTTATTAAATTTTTTTTAAACCTCAAAATTGCATCACATTTTAGCCGAGCATGGCTTATTCATAAGTCCACAATATGTTGAGCCAGCCTTTCTCAACCAGTGTGCCACGGCACACTGGTGTGCCGTCAGAGGTTCTCAAGTGTGCCACGGGATCAAGGTAGAGAAGGGCTGTCAGATGAGCCCGATCTCCCGATCCCCTGCCCAACTGTACATTGGCACTGGGAGAAGCTCTGTCAGCCTCAAAAGTGAAAGTAAAGTGCAGGGGAGTGTGCTGTGCTCTCTGCTTCCCCCTACAGTGCAATACCCAGCTGAATGAGGAAACTGGAAAGGTACTGTGCTAGAAGCTAGATTTATTTTAAAGAGATTTATACATGTGTCTCTGTGTGTGTGAGTGTCTGTCTCTCTGTATGTGTGTGTGTGTACACATGTCTGTATGTGTGTGTTTGAACGTGTGTGTGCATGTGTCTGTATGTGAGTTTGTGTGCACATGTGTCTGTATGTGCATGTGTCTGTATGTGTGTATGTGTCTGTATGCGTGTGCGCATGTGTCTGTATGTATGTGTCTGTATGTGTGTGTGCATGTGTGTGCATGTGTCTGTATTGTGTATGTATCTGTATGTGTGTGTGCATGTGTCTGTATTGTGTATGTATCTATATGTGTGTGTGCATGTGTGTGCATGTGTCTGTATGTGTCTGTATTGTGTATGTATCTGTATGTGTGTGTGCATGTGTCTGTATTGTGTATGTATCTGTATGTGTGTGTGCATGTGTCTGTATTGTGTATGTATCTGTATGTGTGTGTGCATGTGTCTCTATTGTGTATGTATCTGTATGTGTGTGTGTGCATGTGTCTGTATTGTGTATGTATTTGTATGTGTGTGTGTGCATGTGTCTGTATGTGTGTATGTGTCTGTATGCGTGTGTGCATGTGTCTATATGTGTATGTTACTTTTAATCCTGACCCTCCCCCCCCCATTCCTGTACCATCAGAACTGCTTTTGTAGGCTTGTTTGTGATAGCAGCAAGGACTGCTGATCCTCAGAAAAGCAATTCATGCAAGTATCGCTTTTCAGAGGCATTTGACAGGCAGTAAAGAGGCATTATGTTGCCTCCTCACCACCTATTTTAAGCCCGTAAATGCAGCATCACTACACTGCAACCGTGCAATGCACACAGTTGCGGGGTAGTTGCAGTGCAGCCTCATTCACACTGGGTATACCTCCAGCTGCAGCCACAGCATGTGTACACCCCCAGCTGCTGCCTTTGCAGCTAAAGGGGGAGAAGTTGGGCAGGTAAAAATAGCTCAACCATGTGGTTTTACTGCCCCTCCAACCTGACATGTGAACAAGGTTCACATCTGTGTGGCTGCGTGCTGTGTGTAGGGCAGCCCATTCAGTCCCCAACCTTTTTTTTGAAATTGCACTGCACCAAAAGCACCCCACGTTTTCCAATGTGTGAGGTACCATTAAGAATTAATTGCACCCCTAAAGATCAGAGCATTTGTCTGTGTGTCAGGAACGATCGCGATTTTGTGCGTGTTCCGTGACACACAGTAACGTGAACCAAGCCTTGAACTGGGATGCCTCAAGATTGAAAATACTTTTTAAGGGCGCCCCGACTGGAAAAAGGTTGAGAAACACTGTGTTGAGCAATACATTTTACATTGTTTCACAGTAAGTTGTTGGACTTCCCACCCTACTTTGAAACACTTATGCCCTTTATTGTATTCATGCTAGATGGTTTTCAAATTTTTTGATGGCAATAATAGGGAGAATCTCAACGATTCATACATGATGCATTTTGTGGGTTCCAAATACCCCACTTCATTCTGCTCTCTGAAACTGCACAAAAAAGCATGAGTCTGCATACAATAAATTGATTATATTATAAGAGTTCATACAATTTACTATATATAGAGTGATAGAGAGAGAGAGAGAGAGAGAGAGAAAAGAGGGAGAGAAGGATAAATCCCCTACAGGTATACTGTGATTTTTCACCCCATAATCAGCACAGGATTATAAGCTGCTGAAGGCAGAAAAACTAGACAGGCTGGAGTGAATCTTCTCTTGAGGGCGAGCCATGTCCATGACGTGTACTTTGATAGGGCTAGGCCTGCCCATGCACAGCTGTATAACCCTATGCACCTACTCCAGGATTGGCTAAAGCCTGAGGAGATGACCCCTGTTCAGATTGTGGAGTGGTTCGCCCTGGACCAGTTTCTGCAAGGACTTGGGTGGCCCAGTCAGGGTCCCAATCCCAGGATGAAATGGTTGCTACAGTCAAATAATATAAGGGAGAAACCGTAGCGCCAGTGTAAGTGTAATAATACAAAGCACCATGTTTAAAAGGAGGTTAACAACTCACAAGATAAAAGATAAAAGAAGTAATGCATGGGGCGTGTCTGAGCCGCATGGCACCCTGATCAGGGAGCTACGCTGATCCACGGCCTCTCACAGCAACCCCAGAGCGATGACATCCCCCCAGGCTGCCCTACATAGAGGGGGATCCTTCAGGGGGAAAACCGCCCCCGTTCAGCCCCACAAACTCATGGATTTCTTCCCCAGAACCAACATGGAGGGAGTCCAAAATGGCGCTGACACACAGACAGCTCCGGTCCCAGCTGCACAGCTGCTCTCCTCCCCTGACACACTGGGCGAAACAGATCAAACAGACCTCACAGAGGATATTGCAGATCCACACTCTCCACAGAAGGATCCCCATAAACGACCGGCCTCCTCTCCTCTGCAATCTCCATACTCCAAGGCACCTCTATGTAAAAAACTAAACATGTCCCCTGCACAAGCAATGCTGCTGATTATGGAGTCTAACTCACTACTTGAGGAATTCCCAGCTACTGGCAAACCTGCATCTGCCTTAGATCTCAGAGAAATCGGCCACACACAATCACAAATATCACAGATTGCAGAACGCACAGACAATCTGGAGTTAAACGTAGGGGAAATCGTAACAGCCCACAATGACATGGTAGACACATATCAAGACCAGTCATGCGAAATTCAGTGCCTTAAAGACAAAATAGCAGATACTGAGGACAGATCTCAAAGAAATAATGTCAAAATCAGGGGCATACCAGAATCCGTGACACAAATGGAGCTAATCGGACACCTGCAACCCCTATTTAAAAAAATTCTACCATAAGCCTCAAAACAAGAGCTTTCTATTGACCAAGCTCATTGCCTTGTAAAACCAAGCTACCTTCCAGCATCAATACCGCGCAATGTTATTGCAAGAATACATTTCTTTCACATTAAAGACATGCTAATGTCTACAGCGAGAAAAATCAAATCCTTGCCAGAACCATTATCCAGCTTCGCCATCTTTGCTGACATATCCCAAGCTACCGCAGCGAGACATAGGGAGTTCAGACCCATAACAGAAACACTGAGAACCCAACAGATAAAATACAGCTGGGCACACCCTACAAAACTCTTGGTTTTCAAGAAAAAAATTACCCCCATAATTACACCAAATGACAGCCCCAAATATCTGGCACAGTGGGGTCTTAAAGCAACTACCCCTCCATCCAACTCGAAGAACTACAATACCCAGCGTCTCACAAAAATTTGGGAGATGGTCCCTCCTACTTGAATCTGCATTTTTTTTATGACACTTTTGGTGGATGTTCATCATTTTTCCCAATTGCCAATACCTAAAAGAGGTCATGGTGACACGAGAACCCTGATGTTAGGTGTTTACCTTACACCCCCTGGTTGACGGGTCTGTTAAGCAAACTCATCGTATTTTTTTTTCTTTTTTTTTTCCTATTTACTGCCTGTATTTTTCTACAGTGCAGACAGCTATACTTACCTGTTACAGTTACTGTGTAGCTTATTATATCTGTATTGCAATGTTAGCCTTTGTGTTTATACTCATCTCTAAGTTGAAGTACCGAAATGTATTGGGTCGCCCTCTTTTCCTATATGCATCTAGTATAAGTTCCTCTCTAAACACCTCCAGACATCCCATTTCTGAAATATGGTTAAAATCACCTCCTTAAATGCCAAGGGACTTAATACGCCCTATAAACAATTGATTTTATGGAAGGAAGCCACACGCCTCCACACCGATATTTTATCCATCCAAAAAACCCATTTTAACCAAACTAATCCCCCCACATGCAACCATACAGATTTTGCGCACAATTTTTTCGCTAACACTGATAATAAATCAAAAGGTGTAATGATAGCCATCAAGCACTCAGTGCAATTTCAGTTACACTCCTCCTACACTGATCCAGCTGGGCACTTTATTTTACTGCAGGCCACCATAAACAACGCCCAAATCACCCTGATTATTCTATATGCCCCTAACACGCGCCAACGCTAATTTTTTTGGATTCCACCAACAAGGCCCGCAAATGCTCATTTATCCTCTCTTTATTACTGACATAAATCTTTTTGATGCCTGGAGATGTTTACATGGGAACGAAAGGGATTATACATTCTTTTCTAAACCACAACATTCTTACTCAAAGATTGATCTGTTCCTTGTAGATAACTTACTTTACAGCACATTTCTAAGACGGAGATAGACTACTACTATTACTTGGTCTGACAATGCTCCTGTCTCCCTTAAAATTTTTGTATCCCCGTTCAAAAAGAATATGTCTCTTTGGCGTTTAAACGCCTCTCTTCTTACAAACCATAGATACAAGGACCAGATCAAACAAGAACTAGTTTCTTTCTTCCAGCTGAATGCGATAGAGGACATAAATAACTATGTGTTATGGAATGTGCACAGGGCCGCCATGAGAGGCATTCTGATTAAGCTGAGTGCGTTTGAGAAAAGAAGGAGAGTCAAAGAGATCTCAGTTCTATTGACTCAGATTCAAACTCTAGAACAACAGCATAAAAAAACATTAGAGGTGACCACAGCTCAAACTCTTGCCAAATTTAGGCAAAATCTTGGCAACTGTCTTCTTAGACAACACAAACATTCCTTAAAAAGTCCAAACTAAATTTTTACACCCAAGCAAATAAAGCGGGCACCCTTCTAGCCAGGCAACTTAAACAATCTATGAGGAAACCCAGTGTAACCTCCCTTGATGACCCCAAAAAAAGGAACTATCACTAATCCATTAGAAATGGCCAATGCCTTTAGCAAATTGTATTCTTTTTTATATAACCTTCAAGATGCACCAGACTTCCAACCCCTTTCAGAGAGTTATAGAAAATACTTTTTGGAGGTGATTAAGCTTCCCTCTCTGTCCTCTTCACAACAAACCTCGCTAGCAACACCTTTCACTACTGAGGAAGTGCTGAAAGCCATCCACACTCTACCTGCCAATAAATCTCCTGGCCCGGATGGGTATAGTAATGAATACTATAAGGCATTCCCAGATATCTTGTCCCCATACATCAGTGCAGTGGCAAACCAAGCAGCACAAACTGGCTCTTTCCCCAAAGAAACCTTGGAAGCACTTATCGTAGCAATACCTAAACCAGGGAGACCACCCTCAAACCCAGCAAACTTTAGGCCTATCTCACTATTAAACATCAAAATTCACGCCAAATTGTTAGCTAACAGACTCCAACCCCTAACCCCTAATAGCCACTCTGGTACACCCAGACCAGGTGGGGTTTATTAATGGATGTCAAGCCCCCAATAGCACCAGAAGATTCATTAACTTCATTCAATGGGCAGAGTATCACGAGACTCCTTCTCTGCTCCTTTCTTTGGACGCAGAGAAGGTGTTTGATCGGGTACACTGGCCTAACAATTGGACAGGAGGAGCATACAATTGGGTTATATGCAGATGACATTCTTCTTGCCCTAACAGACCCCCTATCCTCTATCCCTGATCTCCAACACATTTTAAATGAGTTTGGATCAATATCCCTGTATAAAGTAAATGAGTCTAAATCCTTTATGCTGCCACTACAACTTTCTCCATCTTTACAAAAACAAGTCTCGTCGGGCTCCTCCTTCCTTCAGCCATGAAGTTATGGAAACATGAATTAGGAGCTGCATTCACAACACAACATTGGCGACAAACCCTTCAACAACCCAAGAAAATGTCCCGCTGCGTATCCCACTGGGAAACGACTTTCAAAGTCGTACACAGATGGTACCTCACACCACAAATATTAGCAAACCGCTACCCGGCACCCAATCCCCATTATGCTGGAGGAATTGTGGGTGCATATGATCCATTAGCCACATCTGGTGGTACTGCCCAAAAATTGCAGCTTTCTGGACAGGAATACACACCTTTATTGCCTCTATTACAGGAGTAACTCGTCCAATGACGCCAGAATTAGCTCTTTTTGCCATCGGAGTGGATAAAAGGCCAAGAAAGCGCCATACCTTCATCACTCACATGCTAATTGCTGGCAGGAGATCTCTGCCCAGTGCCTGTAAGTCAGACTGTGCTCCATCTCTTCATACAGTTATAAACTTTTTAAACACCCATGCTACCTTTGAGCAAATTTTTGCGCCGATACGAGGCAAAACGGCCTCCTTTGAAGAAAACTGAGCATCCTGGACCCTAGATGACTCAAGCATGACTAGGCCTTTATAAAACCGTTCAAGCTCCCTTCACTCCTGACCCGAATTTGACACTCATCTACATGGGACAAGCCATTCCTATTTTCTCTCTACATTGTGTTGCATATCTCTACCACCAAGATGCAGACCTAATACAATGCTTAACGGTACTTCTTTTTCATGTTGTTGGTGTGTATATATATATATATATATATATATATATATATAAAAGAATGAAAAAACAATAGGACCGATGCTTGATGCAAATATTTCTTTTACTTGAAACTTCCAATAAACATACAAAACTTGAAAACTTGAAAGTGCAGACGTGCAAGCAACTTTACAGTATTGAGCGTGAATCACTCTTCATCAGGCTTCTCTGGCTGTGTGTGGAGAACCCGACATCATCTTCCTCTCTTATCCACACCCAACACATCAGCACACATGTATCAAATCTAACCATTACCATTACTGATTAGCAAAACCTAAAAGTTTAACCCTTACTGTGTGAAGCAAATAATAAATAACATTTTAAATACATAAACCAAAATATTTACAAAAGATAAATTCATATATCATACAAAGTATCTCAATTTCAAGCGTTATCCAGAAGTCAACGACATCTACTGCCATCAGAAATTTACATTTGTCAAGCAATAATCACTCCGATTCATAACAATATAGTTTCAGATTTCTTAACCCATTTCAACTGGTAATTTGATTTGGCCGATTTCTCAAACGAGAATTCATTCCAATAGCTCTAGAGAAGATATAAAGTGTATATATCACATATCAGATCATTAGGCTGCCCTGCATCCACATCCTATAGAAATAGGTATAGATCATAGTCTCTATTCATACCACCCGGGTGTAGAAACTGTAATCTATTGATCCACCAAACTTCACGTTTCCTCAATTTCAAAATCCTGTCCCCCCCTCTTTTGTCACAAGGTATTTCCTCCAAACCCATAAACCGCAAATCGGTGTCTCTGTGTCTCGGAAAAATGACGCGACACAGGGAGACCTGACTGTGGGTGTCGGATCGTACTGCGATGTTGTGCTATGCGATCCTTGATTTTTTGGGTAGTCTCCCCCACATAGATGAGGTTGCACGGGCATAAAAGGATGTATACCACATAGGATGTCTGACATGTATAAAAGCCATTAAGCCTTATTTTACTTTTGGTTATGGGATGAATAAAGTGATCACCCTTGAGCATAAGATTGCATTGAATGCAATTGAGACATGGATAACATCCATTTCTTTTCCTGCCTAGTAATGTTGTTTTTTTTTCATGGGTATCGGATTTGAATTCAGATCACACAAGGGAATCACGCAAAGTTTTATTCCGCCGATATGCTTTTATGGGAATTTGTTGAAATTCCTCTATCTGCGGATATGATCGCTTTAAGATTGGCCAATGTCTCCTCACTAAATTAAAGATCTTATCACTATAACTGTGAAATTGGAAAATAAATGGTATCCTAGGTTTAGTTGATCTATATTTTTTGTAATTACAGGTCTTAGCTGGCGAGGAATAGGAATCAACTCTTGAGATTTGATAGCTATCATCCTCCCCATGTATTTGGCTCTATCATCAGAAGCCAGCTCCTTAGGGTAACATGGATCGTTAGCAATATTACAGTGAGGGACAGTAGACTAGAAGAAATGTGCTGTAAGTTTAGAGAGCGGGGCTATCCAGATGGTTTAATCACACAGGAACTAAATAAGATTCTAAAGCCAGCTAAGACCTGTAATTCCAAAAAATATAGATCAACTAAACCTAGGATACCATTTATTTTCCAATTTCACAGTTATAGTGATAAGATCTTTGATTTAGTGAGGAGACATTGGCCAATCTTAAAGCGATCATATCCGCAGATAGAGGAATTTCAACAAATTCCCATGAAAGCATATCGGCGGAATAAAACTTTGCGTGCTTCCCTTGTGCGATCTGAATTCAAATCCGATACCCATGAAATAAAAACAACATTTCTGGGCAGGAAAAGAAATGGATGTTATCCATGTCTCAATTGCATTCAATGCAATCTTATGCTCAAGGGTGATCACTTTATTCATCCCATAACCAAAAGTAAAATAAGGCTTAATGGCTTTTATACATGTCAGACATCCTATGTGGTATACATCCTTTTATGCCCGTGCAACCTCATCTATGTGGGGGAGACTACCCAAACAATCAAGGATCGCATTGCACAACATTGCAGTACGATCCGACACCCACAGTCAGGTCTCCCTGTGTCGCGTCATTTTTCTGAGATGGGACACAGAGACACCGATTTGCGGTTTATGGTTTTGGAGGAAATACCTCATGACAAAAGAGGGGGGGGGACAGGATTTTGAAATTGAGGAAACATGAAGTTTGGTGGATCAATAGATTATAGTCTCTACACCCGGGTGGTATGAATAGAGACTATGATCTATACCTATTTCTATAGCATGTGGATGCAGGGCAGCCTAATGATCTGATATGTGATATATACACTTTATATCTTCTCTAGATCTATTGGAATGAATTCCCGTTTGAGAAATCGGCCAAATCAAATTACCAGTTGAAATGGGTTAAGAAATCTGAAACTATATTGTTACGAATCTGAGTGATTATTGATTGACAAATGTAAATTTCTGATGGCAGTAGATGTCGTTGACTTCTGGATAATGCTTGAAATTGAGATGATACTTTGTATGATATATGAATTTATCTTTTGTAAATATTTTGGTTTATGGATTTAAAATGTTATTTATTATTTGCTTCACACAGTAAGGGTTAAACTCTTAGGTTTTTCTAATCAGTAATGGTTAGATTTGATACATGTGTGGTGATGTGTTGGGTGTGGATAAGAGAGGAAGATGATGTCGGGTTCTCCAGACACAGCCAGAGAAGCCTGATGAAGAGCGATTCACGCTCGATACTGTACAGTTGCTTGCACGTCTGCACTTTCAAGTTTTCAAGTTTTGTATGTTTATTGGAAGTTTCAAGTAAAAGAAATATTTGCATCAAGCATCGGTCCTATTGTTTTTTCATTGATTTATGGTGGAAGATTGGGAGTCCACCCTGATGGTGCTGTGAGCTGACCAAAGGATTAAGAAAAGAAGGTAACCCACCTGAATTTTGAATATACATATGTATATATATATATATATATATATATATATATATATATATATATATATAGTATATGCCTCTTTCCTTCATCACTATTTCATCCCCCCATCCTCGTTCTATCTTCTCCCTCACCTTACCACACCACCCCATATTCCATTATTCCATATGTTGGTAATTTAATGCCTCTCCCTGCTATAATCAATCTCCTATTGGTGACTGCTGCCATTATGTATCCAGAGATATGTCTTGACTGTTGCTATGTACATAAATACTTTCAATAAAGAATGGTAATTAAAAAAAAAAAAGTAATGCATATGTAAAGTAGTAAGCCTCGCTGCGGGATATCCATCTGGATAGCTGTGTTTGTGCAGTCCTGGATCTTGGCCGCACTGGGAATCTGGATCCCGGCCAAATCTAGGGTGGATATTTGATTTCCCCATTGTGTTATGAATTATGATTTGTTGTACAGATTAACCAGATGATTTGTTGTACAGATTAAAGAGAACAATTACAGTATGTAATTGAACACCTGGTGGCACCCCAGCCTTTCAGGCTCAAACAGTTGTGCAGCATACTTGGCTCATGCTCTTGTGCTTGAGAGTCACCTCAGTGCAGCTTAATCTTAGTAATGGGGTTTTCAGTGGTTGTACTGGTTTAGAGTGTACAGAGAAATTAAGGACTTTTGTGAGTCGTGTCAAGCCTTTCAAATACTGTAATAGCCCAACACCCCATGTTCAGAGCCCACTGGTTTCATATTGTCAAGGTGCCTTTTGATATTATAGCCATGGACTTGGTGGGTCCCTTAGTGAAGTAAGCTAGAGGACCAATATATTTTAGTGATCTTTGACTATGCCACTAGGTATCTAGAGGCAGTACCTTTACAAAATATCTCATTCAAGGTCATTGCATAGGGGATGTTTCCTTTGTTCACAAGAATAGGTCTCCCATCTCAGATCTTGACCAACCAAGGTACCCCGTTTATGTCTAAGGTGATGAAGGAGCTCTGTAAAACCTTAAGCACGTGTGGAATTCTGTATATTATACACAAACAGTTTAGTGGAAAGATTTAACAAAACTTTAAAGTAGTTGCAAATTGGTCATTGCATAGGAGTTGTTTCCATTGTTCATAAGAATAGGTCTCCCATCTTAGATCTTTACCAACCAAGGTACCCCATTTACAGTATGTCTAAGGTGATGAAGGAGCTCTGTAAAACCTTAAGCACTTGTGGAATTCTGTATATTATAGACAAACGGTTTAGTGGAAAGATTTAACAAAACTTTAAAGTGGTTCTAAAGGCAGAAGAGCCTCCCCCCTCCCCCTCAGCTGTGCACAAGAGCAGCTGCTCTCCAGTCTCCCTCCTTTCTCATTGGGTCAGACACAGCAGTGGGAGTCATTGTCAATCACAGCCAATGAGCTGAGAGCAAGTGACTTGCTTTGGGGGCCCATAGTGCCAGTGGGGGATCTGAGTAGAGGAAAATCTGGGCTGCTGTGTGGAAAATCATTGCACAGAGCAGGTAGGTATTAAATGTGTGTTAGTTTTTTTACCTTTAGTATCACTTTAGAGGGGATGCTTAAGAAAGTAGTGGAAAAATATGGTTGTGGCTAGGATTATTTACTGCCTCTGTTCTGTTCTTGTTTTTCATATGGGAGGTACCCCAGTTATCCACAGGGTTTTCACCCTTCAGGTTGGTTTATGGGAGACACCCTCATGGATTGCTGCATGTAGAAAAAAAAGGATACATGAGAACAAGAGACTACTTCTTATCAGAGCATAGTGGAGTACATGGTACAAATGCAGGATTGGATGGCAGATGTAATGCCCCTAGCCGGGGAACATTTGCAGGCTGCACAAAAGACCCAGAGTCAAACATACAACTGGTCTGCTAAAGTCAGAGAGTTTAAACCTGGGGATCGGGTTCTTGGGTTAGTGCCTACCATTAAGAGCAAGATCCTTGCAAAATCACAGGGATCATTTGAGATAGCTGAAAAGATAGGACAGGTTAACAAAGAGGTCTACCAGCCCAGAAACAGAAAACCCTACCAGATTGATCGTGTTGATCTGATTAAACTCTAGAAGGAAAGAAAGGTTTTTACAGTCAGATAGAAAGTTCAGGAAGACCTCAACGCTCAGGTTAGAAAGAAAGGCATTGCAGAAACCCTTTCCACTTCTCAAAATGGGAGTCCTGGGAATTCTTACAGAGAAATCAAGACATTTTCTTAACCACTTCAATATCGGACCCTTTTCCCCCCCTCGAGGGGGGGAAATGTCAGGACATTACAAATATCCCCCAAATGACCCCTTTTTGCAAAGTAGACAGCTTAAGTTATTTAGTAAGAGGCATGGCAAGTTTTTTTAAGTTGTCATTTTTTTGTCATTTTTTGGAAAATTAATAAATAAATAAAATGTTCACTTTTTTTTTTTACATACTGTCACCAGTGCAGTACAGTGTCATAACATAACTGGTGTGGCAGGGATCAGGGACAATGACTGGTGACTGCACAAAAAAAAAAAAAAAAATAATATTACAATTTTTCTTAACACACTGTGACGAGAGCAATATAATGTTACCATAACATTGCACTTCTCTGGAGATGGATATTTTTTTTTTACACATTATGAATTTCATTGCTATAAGCAAGCATGTTACTGAACAAAACTGATTCCTTCAATTTGTTTTGTTGTGATTAGCTGTGATTGGCCAGAGCTAATCACATGGTACAAATGGCTGTGAATGACCCTGTCCGTGCCATGTGATCACATTGACCAATCACAGCTATCAACACAATTGTACACAATGGATGGCATGAAAGGAAGCCATCCATTGTTTACAATTGTCACGTGATCTACTGTGATTGGTCACAGTGGTCACATGGTACCGGCAGCAAGCACTGGTCAGTCATCAACACAGCCAGTGACAGATTGTGCCACTGCGTGGCCCCGCCTTCTGAAAGGACATCATATGACATCCAATCAGAAGGACGAAAGGGCCTCCCAGTCGTCTATCGGCTATGGCCCGGGCAGGAAGGTGTTTTAAACCTGCTGGGTCTCACTAATATAATTGAGCCTTACCACATACCAGAAGCCCACTGTAAAATTGTATTTGCAGAGCTTAGAAGTATGTTGGATTTTGGTATCATTAAGGAGTCCTCAAGTCGTTGGTCAAGTCCTACAGACCTAATGCCCAAGCCAAAGCCAAATAAAACCATGTGGTTCGGTAATGATTTTTTTAACTTAAATAAAGTCTCAAAACTGGACATTTATCCAGTGCTCCGGGTAGATGATTAATTGAAAGATTAAGAGCAGTCTGGTACATTACTACTCTTGATCTACCAAAGGGTTACTTGCAGATTCCACTCTCCCAAGAAGCTAAGGTAAAGATACATTTACCACATCAGAGGGGTAATGTAGTATGCCAGCATGCCATTTGGATTGCACAGAGCTGCAGCCACTTTTCAGCGAGCCAAGTCCTGAGACCCCAAAGAATTCCCTGGAGCTTACGTTGACGACTTCAACATCTTTAGCCATGACAGGGAAAGTCATTTAAAAAGGTCCAGTTAATCCTAGATGTCCCCCTGAAAGGTAGGGTTCACATGGAGCCCAGAAAAAAGCAAAACTGGGCTAGAGAATGCCCCTATTTGAGGTATGTTCTAGGCATAGGCATGATCAAACCCCAAGTGAACAAGAAAAAAATATGTGTGCATGTGTACATCCATGCTATGATATCTTTTACTTAAGGTTCTAAATATCCCCAGTGACCGTGACTGCCGCTGTTCATCAATCACCTGTGTTAGGTATTGAAATCTGCTGGCTATTACCATTACACAGCGCTGTCACCTCTTTTGCACAATATCTTTCTCCACTTATTAATAAATTATCCAAACCTCTTATAAAAAATGTAAACAATCTCGTTAGTAGCAAAAAAGTGCTCAAAAAAGTATAATGCAGGTCTCTAGTGAGTAGCAAGTCCCATTCATTAAATGTAAAGTGCTCTTGCCAAAATAGTTCATAAGTGCTGTGTGATATTACATGCAATCTTCTCTGTGCTGCATGTAAAACAATATGTGCTTTTCTCCACACTCACCAGAAAGCAATTGACCGTATGCTGTGCATCAATCAGTACTGATGTATTGCTGAAATTATTCTACACTATGGCAGTGGCGGCCTCCATTAGGGACGCATGGGCGCCGCCCCCCTAATCTATGCGCCCAGCCCCTAATCTACATGTAGGGCGCTGGACGCATGGATTTCAATGGGGGGGGGGTTGAAGCACATGAGTAGAGCCTGAGGCTCCAAATAGCTTAAAAAAAGGGTGGGCTTAGCCGAACCAGTTGTGTGACAATAGCTAATTAATTTTCGCTATTGTCTTCCTGCTTCTCCTCCCGGCCAATCAGGAAGTGGGTCTGGCCTATCTAAACCCGATTGG
This sequence comes from Lithobates clamitans, assembly GCA_037952925.1. Lineage (NCBI taxonomy): Eukaryota > Metazoa > Chordata > Amphibia > Anura > Ranidae > Lithobates > Lithobates clamitans. The sequence goes on from JBBGZY010000608.1 coordinate 1,488,672, forward strand.
CCAAGAGGAGAACCAACCTTACTGGTCGCTGAGGAGGAGAAGCAAGGGGAAGCCACCTAAGCTCCCCGCGATCTAGATGGGGTAAGTGCGGGGCTGGTGGGAAGACGGGTGAGCGACGGGGGATGGTGGATGATTTGTCGATTGACCGGGTGAAGGAGCGATAGGGGATTTTGACTGATGGACCTAACTGGGGGGGGGGGTGTGAGGGGGGGGTTGATTGACCGATCCTAACGGGGGGGTGACGGGGAGCACCAGCCACCACTGCTCCATGGTGGTTCCCCCTTTGTTCCCCTATTGTCTATTTGAGAGGCATAAAGCTCCTAGGAGGATTGATCCCACTGTTGTAGCTGGAGGAGAGGAGTGCAGAGAGAGTAACATCTATATGACATAGCAAAACTATTACCCGGGAGGGTGAAATCCGCAAGTGCAGTTTGACACATTACTGTACGGCAAATTGTCAATTGCTTTCTGGTGAGTGTGGAGAAAAGCACACATTGTTTTGCATGGAACACAGAGAAGATTGCATTTGTGAACTATTTGGCAAGAGCATTTTGCATTTGTTACCTACTAGAGGACTGCATTATACTGTTTTGAGCACTTGTTTGTTATTAATGAGATTGATTTTTTTTTATTAGAGGTTTGTATAATGTATTAGTGTAGAAAGATATTTTTTGCAAAAAAGGTGACAGCGCTGTGTATTAGTAATGATCAAACCCCAGCTGAAAAAGATGGTGGCCATCAAGAAGTTGGAGAACCTCCACTGTTGTTCACTGGAGTCCTGAGGTAGAAGTGACTTTCTGCCATTTAATGGAGGCTTTGCAACCAGGAACCAGTCTCCATAGTCCCAGACTTTCCGAAAGAGTTCCTGGTGCAAACAATTCATTAAAGCTAGGTCTGAGTGCAGTCTTGTTCCAGGTGGTTGGGGTAGAAGAGAACCCTGTTGTCTACTAGAGCCAGAAGCTCATCCCGGCTGAGAAAAATGATTCTATTGGGGAAAAGGAGTGTCTGTCAAAGTGGACTCTAGAGATTCCACTATTATTTGTTAGGCTGAACCTTCAAGCTCACATCAGATCATGGCCCCCTTAAGTGGATGGCATAAAATGAATGCAAGGACTCCAGAATCACCTGGTGGTTTCTCGCTCTCCAAGATTTTACATTTGTAGTGGTATGTTAAATCAGATTAGGGAGTCTTTAAACAAGACCATTCAGATGAGACAGTAAGTCAAAATCGGGTGCAATTTTATTTCATACACTGCAGTGGAAAGGCAACACACAGATATTCAGCTATGCTGAGCCAAATGAAGAAGGAAGTATCTCTGTCTTACAAACATAAAATTCAACAATTTATACTTATGAATATGCATAAGGTCTAGGCATGTTTTAGGCTGTAATCTAGGTGTGATAGTATAGTTAGTCCAATCAGCATTCATATCTTCTTAGCAAGCGAACAGTTAAATGGGTGTATACATCATGTGACTGATAGACAGTGAAACTGGACCCGGATGCTGCCATGACAGTTCTAGCTCAAGCTGGTTAGATAAGACAGTTTTTTTTACTCAGGAATAAAACAAGCGTATTATAAATTCTTAAAGTGACAGTCTCTCTAGATAGATAGATAGATAGATAGATAGATAGATAGATAGATAGATAGATAGATAGATAGATAGATAGATAGATAGATAGATAGATAGATAGAATCAACATTATCAGACCCCTATAATTCTACTCAGGTACATAGACCTAGGAGAGTGCATCAGAATGTGGATGTCCTTTCCTGGGTCTATTGACTTTTTGTTAGTGGTGTGCAGACCCTTGGCCTGGAATTTGGAGCTTATGTGGAGAGTCAGCCTGGGGCAGGGTCAAAAAGGGGTTAATTGTAGAGGGCAGGTACTTCACTTACAGCCCTGCTTATAAATGAGGCGAACAATGATTGGGGAGAGTTGTTGTCTGCCTGTGTGCAGTCTGGATCTCACTTGACTGAAACTTTCCTGGTGGGCAAGCCTGCCCTTTTGGTTTTTGAACCTGTGCAGAAGCCAAGCACATTTCTGCTTCTCTTTCAATGTATTACATAGTAACATAGTTAATCTGATTGAAAAAAAGACATAAGTCCATCCAGTTCAACCAACAGAGAACAAAGAAAAAAAAAATACACAGATCGAAAACCTCCGTATACACAATCCTATACCAACAGTTGATCCAGAGGAAGGCAAAAAACTCCAATAAAGCATGATATAATTTGTTCCAGTGGGGTAAAAAATTCCTTCCTGACCCACTAAGAAGCAATCAGATATCCCCTGAATCAACTTAACCTATAAATATTGGTATTTAGTTACAGTGGCGTAGCTAGCACATCTGCCACCCGGGCCTGGTCAATTTTTTGCACCCCCCCCAAGAAAAATGGTATGTGGCAATATAGCGGTGCCACACCAAAACTGTGGGTGTGGTCATATTGCATCAACAGTGGGAGGGGCTTAAAGGGCCATATGCTTTAATGACTGTGCCACAAGCGAGTATGTAGCAGACAGTAGAAACCTCAGTATACCAATTTTAATAAAATAAAACTGTTCTATTGCATATCCCTTACTGCACACAGCTAACCCTAAAGTGATATTAAAGTCTTGTTTTTTTTGCTAATTAATAAACATGTTACCTGCTCTCTTGCAGTGGTTTTGCACAGAGCAGCTTGGATCCTCCTTTTCTCGGGTCCCTCGCCAGCACCCCTGGCCCCTCCCCCTTTCTGGGTGTCCCCACAGCAAGCAGCTTGCTATGGGGGAACCCAAGCAGGTGCATGAAGCCATGGCTTGACTCCGATCCTCCCATCTTCTGACTGGCTCACTGGCTGTGATTGACAGCAGTGTAAGCCAATGGCTCCCACTGCTGCCAAAAGCCAATTTCTCATGGACATCGCTGGATTGAGAGGGGGCTCAGGTAAGTATTAGGTGGGGCTGGGGGGGCTGCTGCACACAGAAGGTTTTTTACCTTCATGCATAGAATGCATGAGGAGTAAAAAATCTTGTGCCTTTACAACCACTTTAACAAAGAATGTGCTGTACTTAGAATGCAGTAGTCAAGTGTAAGAAATATAAAACACAGTGAGGGAAAATTATCAAAACTGGTGCAGTCAGAATCTGGAACAGCTGCGCATGGCAACCAATCAGCTTCTATCTTCATCTTTAAAAATGAAAGCTATCAGCTGACTGGTTGCCATGCACAGCTGCTCCAGATTCTGTCTGCTCTAGTTTTGATAAATTCCCCTAAGGGCTCATTCAGACAGGCACTGAGACAGTTCCTGTATGCTGAGACACTTTTTGCTGCATCTACATCCACCAGAGAGCTTCACCTATAGAAGTGAGTGCACAGATCCGAATGCAGACACTATGCGTTTGGATATATGCATCCCTTCCTGTTTGCATGTTAAATTTTGACATTCGACTATGTCCATGCAGCTGCTGCGTCCCAATTGACTTTGACTGGACTGCCTGCACAGGGATGCTCCATGTGAATAAGACCTAAATGTCATGTAGGCCAGATAGCAGGAAAGAGGAGATGTCGGGAAATTAAAAGAGAAGTATGGGAATTTTATTTATGAATCATACTTACCTAGGTAGATGCTGCATCTGTCCCCTGCCCGCTCTAAGGCTGAGAGCCAAGTAATCAAACAGGCGATCACTCAGTTCTCAGTGGCTGTCAGTCTCTGGCTCTGCTCTGCACCCCCCCCGGTGCTCACTGAAACACTGGGCTGTGGAATGGGTGGGAGTGGCCAGATCAGGCTCTCAGCTGAGAGGCTGAGCTGGGTGCCAGTCCAGGCATGAGAGCGGATCCTAGCCATATGGTTGCAATCTTTCCCCAGCCTGGACTGACTTTGTGACATCAGCCGAGAGCGGCTGTCGGCTGAAAATGGATCACAGAAGTGGAAAACAATCTGCACTGCTGTGATCACCAGGAAAAGTACAACCAAACGGGCTTTGGCTGTACGTCTCCTTTAATAAAGCATCAGATGACCTGTCTCTCTGCTCCTGTTTGACACTACTTGCGACAATTGACAAATGTCCCCATTTATGTTGTGAACTCAACCTCCAGGGCCCAGGCAGAATATTTCCCAGCCCAGGCTTTAAATCCTGATCCTGCCAGTTTCTGCCCTCCCCTATGTATACTGACCACGGTGTATCATGGCTGCTGAGTCCTGACACCAGTGGCGGCTGGTGAAGTTTTAGGATGGGGGGGCAGACACCGCCCTTCCTTTTTGAACCCTCCCACTTGGTGAAAATGGGCATGGTTTCAGCAAAATAGTGGGCGTGTCTCTAAGGTGGTGTGGTTAGCGTCTGAGATGAACGAGGGATGGAGGGAGAGGGATAGGGATGGAGGGACAGCAGGCCCAGATCCTACACAACAATAGAAATATGTGTATTCTAGAAAGTTTAACAATCAGCAGATAAAGATATTCCAAACACCTGGTGTTAGCACTTCAATCATCCCGGTACCATGGTTGTTATGGTGTCAGGATGATTGAAGCGCATTATTTCTATTATTACATTGTAATATAAAATGAAATCATTCAACTCACCATAATGCAGAATCAGTGGGAGCCCTGAGTGTGTCACTAGCCATGTCGCCTGCCACCAGATGCTATCAGGTGTCCCCAGCGGAGTCCGTCCTTACATCAGGTGCCCCCAGCGAAGTGCCCCTTACATGCAGCCTGTGTCCCACCAAATGCAGCCTGTGTCCCATCAAATACATCCTGCCTGTGTCCCACCAAATACAGCCTGCTTGTGTCCCACCAAATACAGCCTGCCTGTGTCCCACAAAATGCAGCCGCCTGTGTCCCACCAAATGCAGCAGCCTGTGTATGTAGCAGCCTGAAAATTAGTGGTGTTCTTCTGATCCTATTAGTACAGTACCGTAGGCAGCTGCAGTATTTACAAGTTAGTGTAGTGCGTCCTCTGCACAGTGTGCACCTAAAGCTACCTGAAGAAAATGAGTGGTGTTCTTCTGATCCTATTAGTACAGTAACGCAGACAGCTGCAGTATTTACATATTAGTGTAGTGCGTCCCCTGCACAATGTGCACCTAAGGCTACCTGAAGAAAATTAGTGGTGTTCTTCTGATCCTATTAATACCACAGGCAGACAGCTACAGTATTTACAGTTAGTGCAGTGCGTCCTCTGCACAGTGTGCACCTAAAGCTACCTGGAGACAATTGCTGTTGTTCTGCTCCTATTAATACCACAGGCAGGCAGCTACAGTATTTACAGTTAGTGTACTGTGTCCTCTGCACAGTGTGCACCTAAAGCTACCTGAAAAAAATAAGTGGTGTTCTTCTGATCCTATTAATACCACAGGCAGGCAGCTACAGTATTTACAGTTAGTGTAGTGCGTCCTCTGCACAGGGGGCACCTAAAGCTACTTGGAGACAATTGCTATTGTTCTGCTCCTATTAATACCACAGGCAGGCAGCTACAGTATTTACAGTTAGTGTACTGTGTCCTCTGCACAGTGTGCACCTAAATCTACCTGAAGAAAATTAGTGGTGTTCTTCTGATCCTATTAATACCACAGGCTGGCATCTACAACATTTACAGTTAGTGTAGTGCGTCCTCTGTACAGTGTGCACCTAAAGCTACCTGGAGACAATTGCTGTTGTGCTGCTCCTATTAATACCACAGGCAGGCAGCTACAGTATTTACAGTTAGTATACTGTGTCCTCTGCACAGTGTGCACCTAAAGCTACCTGAAGAAAATTAGTGGTGTTCTTCTGATCGTATTAATACCACAGGCAGGCAGTTATAGCATTTACAGTTAGTGTAGTGCGTCCTCTGCACAGTGTGCACCTAAAGCTACCTGAAGAAAATTAGTGGTGTTCTTCTGATCCTATTAATACCACAGGCAGGCAGTTACAGCCTTTACAGGTAGTGTAGTGCGTCCTCTGCACAGTGTGCACCTAAAGATACCTGGAGACAATTGCCGTTGTCCTGCTCCAATAATACTACAGGCAGGCAGCTACAGTATTTACCGTTAGTGCACTGTGTCCTCTGCACAGTGTGCACCTAAAGCTACCTGAAGAAAATTAGTGGTGTTCTTCTTATCCTATTAATACCACAAGCAGGCAGCTACAGTATTTACAGTTAGTGTAGTGCGTCCTCTGCACAGTGTGCACCTAAAGCTACCTGGAGACAATTGCTGTTGCTCTGCTCCTATTAATACCACAGGCAGACAGCTACAGTATTTACAGTTAGTGTACTGTGTCCTCTGCACAGTGTGCACCTAAAGCTACCTGAAGAAAATTAGTGGTGTTCTTCTCATCCTATTAATACTACAGGCTGACAGCTACAGCATTTACAGTTAGTGTAGTGCATCCTCTGTACAGTGTGCACCTAAAGCTACCTGGAGACAATTGCTGTTGTCCTGCTCCTATTAATACCACAGGCAGGCAGCTACAGTATTTACCATCAGTGCACTGTGTCCTCTGCACAGTGTGCACCTAAAGCTACCTGAAGAAAATTAGTGGTGTTCTTCTGATCCTATTAAAACCACAGACAGGCAGCCACAGCATTTACAGTTAGTGTAGTGCGTCCTCTGCACAGTGTGCACCTAAACCTACCTGGAGACAATTGCTGTTGTCCTGCTCATATTAATACCACAGGCAGGCAGCTACAGTATTTACAGTTAGTGCACTGTGTCCTCTGCACAGTGTGCACCTAAAGCTACCTGGAGACAATTGCTGTTGTTCTGCTCCTATTAATACCAAAGGCAGGCAGCTATAGTATTTACAGTTAGTGTAATGTGTCCATTGCACAGTGTGCACTTAAAGCTACCTGAAGAAAATTAGTGGTGTGCTTCTGATCCTATTAATACCACAGGCAGCCAGCTACAGCATTTACAGTTAGTTTAGTGCATCCTCTGCACAGTGTGCATCTAAAGCTACCTGAAGAAAATTAGTGGTGTTCTTTTGATCCTATTAATACCACAGGCAGGCAGCTACAGTATTTACAGTTAGTGTAGTGCGTCCTCTGCACAGTGTGCACCCAAAGCTACCTGGAGACAATTGCTGTAGTTCTGCTCCTATTAATACCACAGGCAGGCAGCTACAGTATTTACAGTTAGTGTACTGTGTCCTCTGCACAGTGTGCACCTAAAGCTACCTGAAAAAAATTAGTGGTGTTCTTCTGATCCTAGTAATACCACAGGCGGCAGGTACAGTATTTACAGTTAGTATACTGTGTCCTCTGCACAGTGTGCACCTAAATCTACCTGAAGAAAATTAGTGGTGTTCTTCTGATCCTATTAATACCACAGGCTGGCAGCTACAACATTTACAGTTAGTGTAGTGCGTCCTCTGTACGGTGTGCACCTAAGGTTACCTTTAGACAATTGCTGTTGTCCTGCTCCTATTAATATCACAGGCAGGCAGCTACAGTATTTACAGTTAGTGCACTGTGTCCTCTGCACAGTGTGCACCTAAAGCTACGTGAAGACAATTGCTGTTGTTCTGCTCCTATTAATACCACAGGCAGGCAGCCACAGCATTTACAGTTAGTGTAGTGCGTCCTCTGCACAGTGTGCACCTAAACCTACCTGGAGGCAATTGCTGTTGTCCTGCTCATATTAATACCACAGGCAGGCAGCTACAGTAATTACAGTTAGTGCACTGTGTCCTCTGCACAGTGTGCACCTAAAGCTGCCTGAAGACAATTGCTGTTGTTCTGCTCCTATTAATACCGCATTCAGGCAGTTACAGTATTTACAGTTAGTGTACTGTGTCCTCTGCACAGTGTGCACCTAAAGCTACCTGAAGACAATTGCTGGTGTTCTCATACTAATAATACTACAGGCAGGTAGTTGATTCTTCTAGCTGCAGTATCAGTATATACTGTATATACCTCCCAGCTTTGTGCAGCTACATCTCCCTGCAGGCCATTAGTAAGTCTGGAAGGCCAACAAAGAGAGGCAGACAGTCACAAGCCAATAAAAGAGGGCAAGCAGACTCTGTGTCTATAGGCAACAGTGCTGGTCATGGAGACGGTGCATCCTCATCAGCACGTGGCTGTGGGACACGTTTGTCCTTTTTTTCTGCAGCTGGCCGTGTTGAGCCGTAACATGCGGAAGAGAAGATGACCAAGCTGTCCTCATCCTCCTCATCCTCTCTCACCCAGGCTCAGGGTACTTTGTCTGGCAAAGCAGCTGCCAATGAGGCCTCTTCCCTCGGCTCAATGGCATCAGTCACTCCTTCCCTAGCCCCACCATGTCCTCCTGAGTAGTCCCCCGAACTGTTTGACCACAGTGTCGGGTACATGCTCCAGAAGGATGCCCAGCTTTTTGAAGGCTCCGATGATGGTACCCAGCTAGAGGAAGGCAGTAACGTGAGCCCAGAGAGAGGGGGTGCCCAAGAAGGACAGCAATCTGGAAGTCATGTTCCCCCAGCTGCAGCATACTGCCAGCTTTGCTCCAGTGATGAGGAGGGAGGGGATGAGGAGGTCACTGACTCCACGTGGGTGCCTGAAGGAGAGAGGAGGAGGAGTATGCACATCACCAACGAGGCAGGATGCCCTCCAGGGGCCAGCTTAAGGGCAGCACACCAACTGCATCATACCGCAGAGCTCCGCATGTGCAGGGTGCTGCTGTCTCTGTGCGTTATTCCAAAAGTTCTTTGGTGTGGGCCTTTTTTGAGATGAGTGCATCAGATCCCACCGCTGCTATTTGCAACATATGTCTCAAGCGTATCTCTCGTGGTCAAAAAATCTCCCGCGTGGGCACCACATGCTTGACCAGACATATGTTGACCTGCAATGCAGTTTGTTGGCAAGCGTACCTAAAAGACCCACACCAAAGAACAAAGAGGACCTCTCCGTGCTCCTCATCAGCTGGGATCTCCAACCCCACTATACCTTCAGTCCTCTCTGAGACCTGCACTGAGAGGAATGAAGGTGTAGAATTAGGTGTGTCACAGCCAAGTACTTGGGGGCAATCTGCTATTGGTACACTGACATCAGATTGTAACAGGCAAATTTCCCTGCCCCAGCTGCTGCACCGCCGAAAGAAGTTCGCTCCCAGCCATCCACATGCCCATTGGTTGAATGCTAGCTTGGCTAAATTGCTAGCACTTCAACTGCTACCTTTTCAGTTGGTAGACTCTGCCCCCTTCTGTGAGTTTGTGGAATGTGCGGTTCATCAGTGGCATGTTCCCAAACACCACTTTTTCTCACGGAAGGCAATTCTGGCTCTCTACCGGCATGTGGAAGGCAATGTCTTGGCCTCGCTGGACAAGGCGGTCAGCGGTAAGGTGCATATTACCGCTGACTCATGGTCCAGCAGGCATGGACAGGGACATTGCCTATCTTTCACCGTGCACTGGGTGACTCTTCTGGCAGCTGGGAAGGTTGCAGGACAGGGTGCAGTAGTGTTGGAGGTTGTTCTGCCACCACGCCTACAAAATACTACTAGTGGTGATTCTGCCACACCTCTCTCCTCCACCCTCTCCTCTTCTTCTTCCTCCATGGCCTCTTCCTGTGCTGATTTGACTTTGGAACCAGTGGTGCTCTGTAGGTGTTCAAGGGGCTACGCGAGCACGCAGGCCAAAAGATGCCATGTGGTGCTTGAGCTGGTGTGCTTGGGGGACAGGAGCCACACTGAGGCAGAGATTCTGTCAGCTCTGCAGGGGCAGGTTCAGAGGTGGTTGACGCCACGCCAGCTTAAGGCAGGTGTGGTGGTTTGCAACAATGGCACCAACCTCCTCTCCGCCCTCTGACAGGGACAACTGACCCATGTGTCCTGTTTGGCTCACGTCCTTAAGTTGGTGGTGTAGCGGTTCTTGGGCAGGTACCCGGGCTTACAGGATGTCCTGAGGCAGGCCAGGAAAGTCTGTGTGCATTTCCGCAGGTCATATAATGCCAGTGCTTGGCTGGCTGACCTCCAAAAGGAATTTAACTTGCCCAAGAACCGCCTAATCTGTGACATGCCCACCAGGTGAAACTCAACGTTAGACATGCTGCAGCGGCTGCACACGCAGCAGAGGGCCATCAATGAGTACCTGTGCGACTATGGCACCACGACAGGGTCAGGGGAGCTTGTTTTTTTTTCCCCATGCCAGTGGGCCATGATCAGGGATGCATGCACTGTCCTGTCACCATTTGAGGAGGCCACGAGGATGGTGAGCAGTGACAGTGCATGCATCAGTGACACTGTCCCCCTTGTCCACCTGTTGGAGCACACGCTTCGTGGAATAATGGACAGGGCACTTGAGGCAGAACAGAGGCAGGAAGAGGAGGACTTCCTTACCTCTCAAGGCCCCCTTTATCCATACAGTGTTCCTGCGTGCCCACTGATCACACAGGAAGAGAACGAGGAGGAGGATTAGGAGGAAGAGGAGGATTGTGTCAGCATGGAGGTGGAGCCTGGCACTCAGCATCAGCAGCAGTCTTTAAGGGATCATTTATAGTCCCAAGAAACCCATGGACTTGTACGTGGCTGGGAGGAGGTGGCTGCAGATCATATTGTCTTTAGTGACCCAGAATGCCTCAGCAAACCTACGCTGCATGGCCTCCCTGATCCTGCAAAGCCTGCGGAAGGATCCTCGTATTTGTGGTATCAAGGAGAGGGATCAATACTGGCTGGCAACCCTCCTTGATCCACATTTCAAGGGTAAGGTTTCGGACCTTATCTTGCCATCGCAGAGGGAGCAGAGGATGAAACGTCTTCGGGAGGCCTTGCAGAAAGATCTGTGCAACACGTTCCCAGAGACTGGGAGGTTACAAACTCCTGTTCCTGGACAACGTGTTGCTGAGGCTGCGGTCAGTCAAAGAAGGAGCGGTGGAGAAGGTGGCCGTCTGACTGATGAGTTCAGACAATTTTTTAGTCCACAGCCCCAAGGTATGATCGGTTCCAGCAACCATCGCCAGCGTCTGTTTTACATGGTGCAGGAATACCTAGGGGCAAGATCTGACTTGGACACCTTTCCCACCGAAAATCCTCTGGGTTACTGGGTCTTGAGGATGGATCACTGGCCAGAGCTTGCACAGTATGCAAGTGAGCTACTGGCCTGTCCTGCATCCAGCGTTCATTCGGGACGCACATTCAGTGCTGCTGGAGGTTTTGTAACCGATCACAGGGTGCGCCTGTCCACCGACTCGGTCGATCGACTGACCTTCATAAAAATGAATTAGTCTTGGATCACCACCAGCTACCAAGCACCTGATGCTGTTGTAACCGAATAATTTTTTTTTAAATGTCAGATCCCTTCAAGACTGACTATGCTGATGCTGAGTGACTATCCTGTTATGCTGAGTGACTATCCTCTTCCTCCTCAATGATCATGCTGATAGCTTGTAAGAATATTTTTGGTTCTGGGCGCTGCCACCAGTGGTTAAGGCCCAATTTTTTAGCCCCTGTTTAACAGGGGCGTGTAATTACAATTTTTGATGCAATACGTTGCAGCAGGGCTCGTTCCTGCGCTCCAACTAGAGTATCTGTAAGGGGTTGCAGTGTTGTGGCACCAGCACCAGTGCCTAAGGCCCAATTTTTCAGCCCCTGTTTAACAGGGACATGTAATTGCAATTCCATGATCTAATATTTCACAGCAGGTCCCGTTCCAGCTCCCACCAAGAGTAACTGTGAAAACTTACAGTGTTGTGGCACCAGCACCACCACCAAAGGCCCAATTTTTCTGCCTCTGTTCAACAGGTGCATGTAATTACAATTCTTGATCTAATATTTCACAGCAGAGCCCATTCCTGCGCCCACCAAGAGTAACTGTGAGGGCTTACAGTGTTGTGGCAACGCCAACACCTAAGGCCCCAATTTCTGCAAAGTATATAGGGCAGGCCCCTACTTTCAAACATCCAACTTACAAACGACTCCTACTTGCAAACAGAAGGAGACAACAGGAAGTGAGATGAAATCTACTCCTAGGAAGGGAAATTCTCTCCTGTAAGAGTTAATACGGGAAAACTGTGTCTCCTTTCCACTGATGCTTTATCACCAATCCTTGTTTCACTAAAAACCCCAAATTGTCAAAAAACATTTGTCATTGGGACAGAAAGTGAGGTAAAATCTTCTGAAGAGGTGCACAGACAGCAAAACAAATGTCAAATGTCCCCTAGCATTAACCCCTTCCCTGCCAGTGTAATTTATACAGTAATTAGTACATTTTTATAACACTGATCGCTGTATAAATGTCACTGGTCCCAAAAAAGTGTCAAAAGTGTCCGATCTGTCCGCTGCATTGTCGCAGTCCCGCTAAAAATCACTGATCACCGCCATTACTAGTAGAAAAATAATAATAATAATAAAAATGCCATAAATGTATTCCCTATTTTGTAGACACTATAACTTTTGCGCAAACCAATCAATATATGCTTATTGCGATTTTTTTTTAATCAAAAATATGAAGTAGTATACGTATTGGCCTAAACTGATGAAGAAATTTTGTTTTTTTACATTTTTTGGGGGGGATATTTATTATAGCAAAAATTAAAAAATATTGTTTTTTTCTTCAAAATTGTCGTCCTTTTTTTGTTTATAGCGCAAAAAATAGAAAACGCAGAGTTGATCAAATACCACCAAAAGAAAGCTCCATTTGTGGAAAAAAAAAGAACATAAATTTTGTTTGGGTACAACGTTGCACGACCGTGCAATTGTTAGTTAAAACAACGCAGTGCCGTGTCGCAAAAAATGGCCTGATCATTAAGGGGCAAATCCTTCCAGTCCTTAAGTGGTTAAAAGAAACTTGTGCCAAAGTGAAATATGTAAGTTTATATTGCCAATCTTCTGAATGCATTGGCTGTACTACTGGACTGCTGACTTCAATGTTTTCTGGGCTATTTAACGAGAGTAGATCAAGTAGATCAGAAAGTGTATTTCACTTGAAATCTATACTCAGAGCAGTAGCGTCACTAGGGAGGGTCAGAGGGGGCCCGGACCCCCCCACACATTATACTGTGCCCCACCATGTGCCCCTCAAATTAAAATGCCTTTTTGTTTGTATTTGTAGAAGGATGCGCCACATCTTGTTCGGGCCGCCGCTGGAGTAACACAGTCTCTCCTGAGAGGGAGAGCATCCTCAGTCAGCTCCTGCGGGGGATTCCTCCCCCCTCTCTCTGCTCGCTGACACTCTGCATAATGCGAGCGCTTGCACAACCACGGCTGCCCAATCTGCTCCTTCCCCCTGCATCCTCATTGGCAGGGAGGAGAGTGATTTGCAGGAAGGATTCCACCAGCACTGTGGGGGGGGGGGCGCCCAAGCCTACTCCCATTATCTTAGTTACTAAAAAAACAGACTGCTTTCTCCCATCCTTAGGACAGGAGAACCAGCCTGTAAATTCAGAGATTGTTGACTGCAAGCTGAGCCGAGTGTCAGTCTATGACACTCTTTCACAGCCTCACGTATGGGAGAGCAGAGAGGAATACAGCTTCTACTCCTCCCACCTCTGTTCCTCCTGTGTCTTTCAGTCCCACTCACACTATCTCTGGCGTGCAGCTGTATCTTAAGAAAGGGGATGTGTGGGCGGAAAATATGAAAATCAGTAGCTGCAAATTCCTCTGTGTCAATGATGCCTGAGCTTCCAGCCTGGACCTGTGCGTCAGTGCACATGGCAGTACACTGTGATCACTGAACTGTCCCCATCTCCATCCTTAGCCCTTCTCTCCCCCATCTGTCTCCCTTCCCCTCTCCTGTTCTTTCAAGACCTTCACTAATTTTAAGTTCCAGTTAGGCAGGTAATAGACAGTGCAAATTTCTTTCTTGCAAGCACAGATTGCAGGAAGGAAACTTGCATGATTCCCCCATCAACACAGGCAGTGCTGACAGGGGAATCCCTTTCACTGAGCAATTGTATTCTCCCTACAAACAGTGATTATCACTAGCGGCTATAAATATAAAATCAACATAGGAAAAATAATAATCAATGAAAAACGTCCATATATGAATACAGATGAATAGTGCTCAATGAAAAACGTCCATATATGGATACATGAATAAATGTTGATTTTATATTTATTATTTTGAGCTTACTATATATGCAGCGCTGTCACATTCACTTTATTATCTTCCTTTTCTTGTGGGAACACTTAGGTGACAGCAGCAGCATTCATTCACTTTTACAGTAGTCCCTTTTAGTGTTAGATTATTGATTAGCAGCACGCAACTACCTTTGTATTTAATTTCGTATCACTAGCAGCTATAACAACCACTGGTAATAATCATAAGAGAATCTGGCAGGCTAGTTGTACCCAGGTTGATCGATCAACTTGGTACATTCAGCCTGCCCAATAATGGTTCAAATCTCAGCCAGTTCCTGCTAAACCAGCCGCGATTTGAAACTGTCCATGGCTGGTCTTAGCACTTAGGCAGCCCATACATTGATCACTTTTTTCATTCAACTATTAGGTTGAATGAAAAAAAAAAAGAAATGATCCAATTCCCCCATCTACACATTCCAGGTGGATGAGGGAATCCTCCCACTGTGGACCAGTTGTGGAACTACCATTGTTGCTGTCCTGTCCCGGCTATTGACAGCGCTGGTCTCTGTCCCCATGGCAGCGGCGGCAGCACGTTGGAACCCAGAGCTGGTTACTTTATGGGGCTGATGTACAGGAGGGCCAGCACAATTTGTTATAGATGGGCTGGTCGTGTTCAAAATTCCACATGCCCAAGCCCGCCAGGAAGCCCACACTGCACATCGCTAATCACAGGCAGTGAGACATTTCCCAGTTCGCAGCCACACAGATCAGAAAATGTCTCACTGCTGTGATTAGCACTGTGGAGTGTGAGCTTCCTGGTGGGATCAGGCATGTTTGATTTCAAGCACACTAGACAGTTGTGTTCTCTGCAGGTTGCTTAGCAGCAGTTGAGCCTTCTCTGACATGCTGATCGGAAAGGAATGCAATCCAGGAGATGATCCTAGTCAAATTCTAGTGTTAAATATCATAGTGATTTTATTGATCAAAGCCCACACCTTACAGGCATGGAGCCCACATGGCTGCTGAACGGTTGATGATATATATGTGGTTGTACTCTTGATGGTAATAAATACTGTGTGTATTAGATCCGACTGGGTGCATCACCTGGATCACATCCCGATCAGCATGTCAACAGAGAAGGTTATACAGCATAAGGCTTGTTTCCAACCTATGCATTTTTAGTCCTTTTTGCATTTTGCAGATTTGCTCTATAGAACATGTTCCATAGGAAACCATGTTAAATGGGCTGTAGTGCAAATCTGCAAAATGCAAAAAGCACTAAAAGAGCATAGGTGGGGGTGAGTGGGGGGGGCATGGCCTAACGCAGCATGGAGTAGTACGTGTGTGCCCTGAGCTCTGTCCATTACTCCTGTAATAACTCATCCTGCACTCTGCAAACTCTGGCATCCACCTGGGAAACCTCCCTCGGGACCCTCCACACACCCTGCCTATACTCTATAGGCCTATAGCCATACGGCGGCCCGAACGGAGTGGCGGTCTCCCACGGCTACATTTAGGAAAGTCCGCAGCTTCGGCCTACTCCCGAAGGTCCGCGGCCATCTTGCTACACCCGATATTCCAGCCAGCACTGTATCCTGACCCTACTGTCTTCTGGATCACCCTATACAAGATTGAAGATACACAAAACGACACCCCAGACCCCCAAGGCATGTTACTGATGAAATTGCAGAAAGCGGCAGCGGCGAAACTCGAGCAGTACCACCGGCAAGAAAAGGAGGACATGGAGGAAGGTGGCTGGAAGCGATCACTCTTTGCAGAACTTTCCTTAACAGCGCAAATTGAGGAAGTAAAGATAGATATTTCACTTATCAGGCAGGACTTCCAAAAGCTCAGGGACTGGGTAAAGGAGACAGAGACCAGGCTGAGCACAGTGGAGGACGCCATTCCACCCCTACAGACATCCTCAGACCGCATGCAACAGCAAATACATCAACTCCTCACTAAACAAGATGATATGGAGAACAGGCTGAGATGTAAATTACGCCTTATAGGTCTGCCAGAGGGGACTGAAGGTAAGGACACTACCACGTTCATAGAACAACTCCTAATCACCACCTACGGGAGAGAAGCCTTTTCCCCCATGTTTGCAGTGGAGCAAGCACACCGCATGAAAGCCAGACCCCCCCCCGCAGGGAGCCCCGCACATTTATAGCTAAACTCCTTAACTATAAAGACCGAGATGCAGCTCTGAGAATGGCAAAGGAGAAAGGCAATATCCCAGTGGGGAATGTTAAAGTAGCCATCTTCCCAGACTTTTCAGCAGGGGTACAACACCGCCGCCAGAGCTTTATGGAGGCCAAACGCAGGCTAAGAAACCAACATTACAAATACTCCATGCTCTTCCCTGCCCGCCTCAGAGTAGAACATGATGGCGGTGCAGTCTACTTTGAGGATCCGGAAGAAGTTATTTCCTGGCTGAAGTGCCATGCTATCCCTGAAAGAGCCAATTGACCCAGTCCCATGTATACAGCTCTAACTTTTTGTGCTCACTATCATTTGTAGTGCTATTTTTCTCCAGAGTTGCATAGTTGTATTGTTGCCCGAAGTCGCATGAAACTTTATTTGGAACTACCCACTTCTGGACATGGAACGTCTCGTGCCAAACACAGCAAGCTCCTGCATGTGATATGGAACCGGCTTTACACCAATGTGAGTACAAACCACAAACCCCAGACACTTGCTATACAGGAGTCCTAATATCCCTGCCCCCTACATCACCGGAACCCTACATACTACTCCAGACCATACTGATCACAGGAGCTCTGGAGATGCAGGAGTCCTACCAGCCACATGCATTGTGCAGCAAGACTTTGCCCCACGCACCACTGGGAGTCACTATCATGATGGCTGGAGTTTTCTCTGGAGCTCGATCGATGCCTTTTGCAGAAAACAGGGGGATTGAATAACTTTGGTTCACCTTAACCTATTGAAATGGGAGGTATCCTTTGACCTATCCAGACCCCAGAGACTCAACCTCTACTACCTCTTCTACACAATTTGGAAGATAGAGTATTTCCCAGTTGGAACACACAAGTTAAGGGAACAAGTCCGCACCAGTTGGGAGGGGGGTGGGAGTTAATTAGGTTACAGTTTATTGAATTTGATTGTGCATACTAACTTCAGAAAACAGGTAACATTTTGAGAGCTATGTATATGTGAGTGTTCATATATGTTATGTATAACAATACTGCTATATCCATGTTTGAGTATTGGGAACCTAAGTGCTACACGCATAGAGGAAAAATTGCCTAACATTTTATTATTTGATTCCAAAAAGTTCTATCCATGGCATCTTTAAAATTTCTTATGTGGAATGTGAGGCCCATGCGCAAGAAAGTTAAGCATGCAGCAGTCTTCACATTCCTTAAGAGACAATATGCTGATTTAATAGCATTGGTGGAAACACATGTTGAGGGGAGCATCCACATGTCCATGGGTTGGGTGGGCATTTCATTCTACCCACACATCCCATGCCAGGGGAGTCTCAATCTTGATAGCTTAATCTGTACATTTTGAGTTATGTGAACTATCCACTGACCCACAGGGGCGATATATATATATTTCTACTAGATAAACTGTACGGTGAACCCCTCCCACATACTGACTTTTTATGTGCCACCCCTGTTCAACATCACCATAATTAAAAAGGGACTGTCGTTTATGGCCCGCCACCCTGCAATATCTGCAGTCTGGCTGGGCGACTTTAATACCACGCTAAATCCAACTCTGGACAGGTTATAACTGACTCCACCCACCCCGAACGCACCCAATGCAACTAAGTTTTCTAAGCTCATTTCCACCTTTCATTTAACATACACATGGCGCCACAAATTCCCACATGCGCAGTCATACTCTTGTTTCCCATCCACTCATAATTCCATGTTCCGTATAGATTTTATACTCATGTCTCACAGACTAACACCGCGACTGCTAGAGGCCGCATTCTCCCCCAGAATACTTTCAGATCATAGTCCCTACTGGATAACTCTAAGCATCCCCATTAATAAACCACCAAGATCTTGGCGTTTAAACCCATTTTGGCTCTCGCTCCTACCAGAGGATGATGAGCTTGCGAATAAATGGAAACTATACTTTGCGGAGAACTCAGCACCACCCCCGGCAGTATGGGACTCCTTTAAGCTATTCGCTTGCTCAACGCTAACTACAAGTATCAAGGAAATTAAGGCAGACTCCGCCATGGCCCTTGATAAGGTGATGGCGGACCTGTCCTCCTCTGAGCGAGACTTTGCCACTACCCTGACTCCCACAAAGGCAAACCTGTTTAAACTACAAACTAGAGTAGTCACCCAGCTCCAATTTCAAAAAGCAAGACAAAAACTATTCTTCTCTAAACAAAAAATGTTTGAACATGGGGAAAAAGCGGGCAAGTTATTAGCGTACTTGGTACACAGTGAAGATAGGCCCCCAGTGGTTTTCACACTACTTGGCCCTGGAGGACAACAAATTACAGACCCACCTACAGTAACTTCCAAGTTTAGAAACTTCTTCGCTGACTTGTACAAAACGACAGCTCCCATTGAAACGGAATCGATGTCCCTCTTGAGGGGATCAGTTTCTCGCAGCTGACAAAAGAACAGATAGACCTCCTCAAGGCACCCCTCACCACAGATGAAATCAGGATTGCCATTGCCAGTTTTGCCAGGTCTAAATCCCCAGGATCAGATGGACTCCCAATTGAATTCTATTCCCAATTTAGCATAATACTCACCCCTAAATTACTAGCTTTATACAACCATCTCTTTGAGTCTTGTGCATTACCTCCATCATGACAGAGGCAACAATAGTCCTCATCCCTAAACCAGGAAAAGACCTGGGATACCCAGAATCTTACCGCCCCATATCCTTCTTATAGGTTATCATCAACATACTGGCCAAAGTATTATCTATCAGGCTCAATCAGGTCATCTTATCCCTAATACACATGGACCAAGCAGGCTTCATGCCAGGTCGCAATACCACGTTTAATCTCAGGAAACTATACATAAATATACAAGCCACACATGAGAAGGTTGGGTCACGAGTCGTAGTGACTCTAGGCACAGCAAAAGCTTTCGACTCGGTGGAGTGGAGGTATCTCTGGAGATGCTTGGAGAGCTATGACTTCAGTCTCAAATACATTAAGTGGGTCAAACTACTGTACCAGGCACCCACAGCCAAGGTGGTAGCCCACGGGTGGCCGTCTCGGATGTTTGACCTCAGTATAGGCACGAGACAGGGCTGCCCTCTATCCCTACTGCTATATGCCCTTGCGGCAGAACCCCTTGCAATGTCCATCCGAGCAAACCCAGAGATTGGGGGACTGAGAATAGGCTCCCTGATTGAAAAAAATCAGTAAGTATGCAGATGACACGCTGCTATATTTGGCAGATTCAGGCCCATCTCTACATACTGCACTTCACACGATCGCACGATCAGGGTTGAAAATCAATTGGGATAAGTACCAAATTCCGCCAATCGACAGCTTCCCACCCCCGGAATCCCAAGCCAGACTACCATTACAGCGAGTTAATGTCACCAAATACCTAGGGATTCATATATCCAGATCCCCTGCAGACTACGTTTCCCTCAACGTAGAACCTCTCCTCTCCCTGGTTAAAACCAAAGTACAGATCTGGGCCTGACTCCCACTTGGGGTCTGGGGTCGCATAAATTTAATTAAAATGGTCCTACTCCCTAAGATACTATATGTTCTGTGGCATACCCCAGTATACCTACCCCTGAAACATTTCAAATCTTTGGAGGCCCTCCTAAAGCCCTTTATGTGGGGAGCCAACAGACACAAACTAGCGTGGCAAACTCTCAAGAACCCAACTGACCTTGGAGGCACGGCTCTCCCCGACTTCAATCTATATTACATTGCATCACAGTTGTCACAGCTATTCCACTTAAATAAGACGGATAGCGAGAGATTCCTCACTCTCCTATTTCCAAAGTGGGCACAACACACCAAAGACTCGATATACGCGATAGCATCGGGCTCAGGAGGAACGGAGTCAGGGAAAATAGACAAACCATATTATATCACTACAGGAAAATATGGGACTTAGCCTCTTCCAAACTCGAAATTGCACGATACAACGATTACAGGCCAATATGGCATAATGAGAATCTCCCCAAATTCACCAAAATCCATGACACAAGCATATGGTCCACACAGGGAGTATTTTATCTGCATCACATCCTAAAAGATGGGCACCTCAAAACTTTTGATTCACTTAGAGATGAATTTACAATCCAAAACCGAATGTTTTTTTAGATTTTTACAACTCCACCACGCGACACAGTCTCAATTTCCTGACTCTGTCCCATACCCTACACCCAATGTCATTATGGCAGTAATTAGGAGCACAGACCCCCACAAACTAATCTCAGCATTTTATAATATGCTCTCCACCCCCATTTCTACCAAAATAGCATACAATCTGAAACCCAGATGGGAAAGAGAGGTGGGATCAAATGAGGATGAGGAGTGGCGGGAGGCACTGGAGACCTGTAAGGCTGTATCCCCCAAACTATCTGATCGACTATCACAGCTTTATATTCTACATAGAGCATACCTCACACCCCTCAGAGTGGCAAGATACAAACGCACTCTCTCTACAACATGTCTGATGTGTGGACAAGAGACAGGCACATTTTTCCACCTGATCTGGACATGTCCCAAGATAAAACACCTCCCAAGATGAGACAAACACCTCCCAAGATAGTAGAATGGAAACTAGAAGTGAATAATACCCTGCCATACAAGAAATGTATATATATTAACAGAGGTTGCCCAAACAAATATAACAAGGTATGGAACTGCTGGCTACAAGAGTCTGACACCTGAATCATAAACCAGCCTTTCTCAACCAGTGTGCCGCGGCACACTGGTGTGCCGTCAGAGGTTCTCAAGTGTGCCGCGGGATCAAGGTAGAGAGGGGCTGTCAGATGAGCCCGATCTCCCGATCCCCTGCCCAACTGTACATTGGCACTGGGAGAAGCTCTGTCAGCCTCAAAAGTGAAAGTAAAGTGCAGGGGAGTGTGCTGTGCTCTCTGCTTCCCCCTACAGTGCAATACCCAGCTGAATGAGGAAACTGGAAAGGTACTGTGCTAGAAGCTAGATTTGTTTTAAAGGGATTTATACATGTGTCTCTGTGTGTGTGAGTGTCTGTCTCTCTGTATGTGTGTGTGTGTACACATGTCTGTATGTGTGTGTTTGAACATGTGTGTGTGCATGTGTCTGTATGTGAGTTTGTGTGCACATGTGTCTGTATGTGCATGTGTCTGTATGTGTGTATGTGTCTGTATGCGTGTGCGCATGTGTCTGTATGTATGTGTCTGTATGTGTGTGTGCATGTGTGTGCATGTGTCTGTATTGTGTATGTATCTGTATGTGTGTGTGCATGTGTCTGTATTGTGTATGTATCTGTATGTGTGTGTGCATGTGTCTGTATTGTGTATGTATCTGTGTGTGTGTGTGCATGTGTGTGCATGTGTCTGTATGTGTCTGTATTGTGTATGTATCTGTATGTGTGCGTGCATGTGTCTGTATTGTGTATGTATCTGTATGTGTGTGTGCATGTGTCTGTATTGTGTATGTATCTGTATGTGTGTGTGCATGTGTCTGTATTGTGTATGTATCTGTATGTGTGTGTGCATGTGTCTGTATTGTGTATGTATCTGTATGTGTGTGTGTGCATGTGTCTGTATTGTGTATGTGTCTGTATGTGTGTATGTGTCTGTATGCATGTGTGCATGTGTCTATATGTGTATGTTACTTTTAATCCTGACCCCCCCCCCCATTCCTGTACCATCAGAACTGCTTTTGTAGGGCTTGTTTGTGATAGCAGCAAGGACTGCTGATCCTCAGAAAAGCAATTCATGCAAGTATCGCTTTTCAGAGGCATTTGACAGGCAGTAAAGAGGCATTATGTTGCCTCCTCACCACCTATTTTAAGCCCGTAAATGCAGCATCACTACACTGCAACCGTGCAATGCACACAGTTGCGGGGTAGTTGCAGTGCAGCCTCATTCACACTGGGTATACCTCCAGCTGCAGCCACAGCATGTGTACACCCCCAGCTGCTGCCTCTGCAGCTAAAGGGGGAAAAGTTGGGCAGGTAAAAATAGCTCAACCATGTGGTTTTACCACCCCTCCAACCTGACATGTGAACAAGGTTCACATCTGTGTGGCTGCGTGTAGGGCAGCCCATTCAGTCCCCAACCTTTTTTTTTAAATTGCACTGCACCAAAAGCACCCCACGTTTTCCAATGTGTGGGGTACCATTAGGAATTAATTGCACCCCTAAAGATCAGAGCATTTGTCTGTGTGTCAGGAACGATTGCGATTTTGTGCGTGTTCCGTGACACACAGTAACGTGAACCAAGCCTTGAACTGGGGTGCCTCAAGATTGAAAATACTTTTTAAGGGCGCCCCGACTGGAAAAAGGTTGAGAAACACTGCCATAAACCATACAAAACCATATCAGTTTGGAATGAATACTCAGACACATATCTCACTGTGTAGTCTTTATTTGTAATATGTTTACTCTTAGAACATACCCACATGGAAAAAACAATGTACCTGTTATCTTACCTACAAAATGTATAACATTCAATGTAACAGTTACCAAGTTTATATGCAAAAGCAAACATAACATGTATGCACCATTTGATTAATAAAAACCTTTGTTCAACGAACAAAAAAAAAATGCATAGGTGTGAATCAAGCCTTACTGCTGCTAGGTGACCAGCTGGGGGCTCAGCTCTCTACAACCAATAGTGCCAGCCTTCCCCTGCATGCACCCATAATGTCACCAGCACTAGGTCCCAATGGACTGCCGCCGTTGCCAAGGAGACAGATGCCACACCAGCGCTGTCAATAGCAAGGGCAGGACAGCAAGAGTAAGCTGGGGAACCCAACAGGGGCAGAACTCCAGGGCCCGGTCACAAGTGCAACCTTTGCAACCCTGGTAGTTCTCCCACTACTTTGGACCCTTATATTTTCTTGGTGTGCTGGTCACATATATCTCTTGTTTTCTGCCACCCTGGGGGGCCCCAATACAGTAGGAAGGGAGCTCATTGTAGTACATGTGAAAGGGCCCCGTTGTGGGATCGCAGTAAAGGGCCCCAGGATATATATATAATTGCATTTTATAGTTGGCCCCTCTACTTTTGTCCCTGTCCCCCCATGTGCACCCCCTAAATATGAAAGCTGGAGACGCCACTGACTGAGAGAAAAAAAACATCATGAAAAAAATAGTTCCATGGTTATCATGCTGACACAGTATTTACCAACAGCAGAAATAAAAAGATATGGGCTTTGTAGAAACCATACAGATCACCATAGAGATATAAAATGTAAAGGTTTATTAGATACCTTAAATAAGAACCGCTAAATCCAAATAAGCCAAAGTTTCCACACAAGTAATTCCACTGTATCATTATTCATAGATAACAATATCATACTCACTAAAATTTACAATATGCTTTTCCAATTGCAACTGCAAAAACATCCCTGGGTGGGCGTGGAAGCATGAAACCCAGAGGAGAGGAGGGAAGGCACACCAAGTCCACCCTACAGCATACTTGCCTTATATACCACAACCAACAACCACAATATAACCTGCTGACACTGTACTTCAGTACTTTCACTGACCCAAAAGTATGCAGCTAAGGAGTTCAGACTTGGATGGAGTAGTGAAGGAAAAGACAGCCTGGTAACTAGCACTTTAACAAGGTTAGGAGAAACTGTCTTTTGTTTTTCTCTCAATGTAGGTTTCCTTGGAGATCTAAACAAAAGCATCAAAAAGGTTGTGAAATACTATATATATTACAACAGTGACCTCTAGTGGCTAAGTAAAAGTATTACAACTTTGAAAATTAGTCTAGTCAAAATGCTAATCTATAAAAGGTAAAGTAAGATACTGTATAACATATATCTTAAGATTTGGGGTCCTTGGCTAAATTACATTGATCATTCCCTCCTCTCTCTTTAATGAGATATAACATCTAAATACAATGTCTCACATCTAACATATACCCACATGAACCTATCCTTTTCCCATTTCCTTCAATCTACACCTCCATTCCTTTCCTCTTACTCGCATACAATTACTTACTAGAATTCCTTTCCTCTTACTTTAAAAAAATTACTTAACTGATTATTTCTATATCAATATATCATTAATAATGATAATTATTTACTAATAATTTCATGTTATATTGAATACCTTATAACTTTTGTATACTCATATATAATGATTATACGTGCTTTGTTATGTATATATCATCCTTTATTCTTTATCCTTGTAAAATTCAATAAAATATATTGTATCATAAATTAACATATTACCAAATGATCTGCATAAATAGGCTCTCATCTTCCTGGAAAAAACAAACATTTTTTTATATGCAGTAACGCTATTAAGTTGGTTCTTATTTCACATTAAATTATTTTCATGATTTCTAAAAACTATGACGTGATCCATCTCAATTGCCATTTGAACCACCTGTTTAAACAATTAATTCCCAACTAATATCAATATACAAATAAGTGGATAACCAAATCAAAAATACAGTTTCACAGTATGATAAAATAACAATAAAAAAATATATAGTGCATCACAAATCAGTGTATACAATAAATGTTCAATGAATATTCATAAATGCACAAATGAGAAAAAAAAGTATTTTTTATAAACTTTAGGAACCTAGCAACATCTGGAGTAACATGCCACCATGTTGCTATAGGATATATATAACATATACATATATGTTGCCATTATTGCTATAGCGCACATGGTGGCTAATGACCTGATATATTATCTCATCAAAATATCACTGTTACTATACTAGTACTATTAATTAGGGTACATGCCAGCTGGAAGCCTGACTTACAATGTTATTATAATATGAATGGCAGTTGGACAGGCAAGTTTATTGGATTTATGGATAGTTACATAATTGCATAGTTAAATAGTAGGTGAGGTTGAAAAAGGACACAAATGCAACCTATGTGTGTGATTATATGTCAGTATTACATTGTATATCCCTGTATGTTGCGGTTGTTCAGGTGCTTATCTAATAGTTTTTTTTTTAAACTATCGATGCTCCCCGCTGAGACCATAGCCTGTGGAAGGGAATTCCTAATCTTTGTTGCTCTTACAGTAAAGAACCCCCTACGTAGTTTAAGGTTAAACCTCTTTTCTTTTCAATCTTAGTTTATTTCAATATAAAGATATAACAAAAAGATAAGGTACTGTACAGTATAATATTGTATACATTGCATACAGAACAATAAAGGTATCCTTCATTATATATGCATGGAGTTATATGTCTTAGTATACAGCTTCCAGTAACATATTGTATTATCGCATTAGATATAAAGATGTAATGTAAATAATAGAATAACATGTGTGGGGGAATCAACCTATTACCACTTTTATAATTTTGCATGTTGACATTATCAGGAGATTCCTCCTTTTCAAGCTGAAACTCTGAAGAGATCCTTCAATCGTTTATTATAGATATTCAAGTTATTGGGCATTTCTGGAAGTATAATTGTTTTTAATATATATTTGAGTGGAGGGGGCGTGGCGACCGAGCTCCAGCATGGAAGCTTAACTAGAGAGCTCCGCTCGGCCGCCGGAGAGAATCTATTCACATCCACGTCCACCGGCCCCATCGCCAACGCAAACGGCACCCACAGAACCACCGGGACCCGCTGTGCAAGAAGAGATGCCCAGGCACAGGAAAAACCCGCAGAATATACAAAAAATGCAGGATTTCTTTAAAGGGCGCGAGCCTCAACAAAATGGCGCCGGCGCCTCAGGAAGATGGACGGAGCCGCAGGCCATAACTAACAACGGCCGCTCCGGCTCCTCAAAACAACCGCACAACCCGCATCTACACAGCGGATCCTCCTCTGGAACCTCAAGCCCCTCCACCAGGAGTCCAGCCAAACAAAAACAGCGGACATCATCCCCGGATCGCCCGCTCCAGGACCCTGAGATGGAGGTAAGCAGGCCTCAAAACGCTGCAGACACAGCAGTGCATGTCTCACAAGACCCCATAGCAGCATTCCCTACATCTGACAGGCCAGTGTCAGACACAGTCCTCAAAGAGATGTTGCTCTCTTTAAAAGCATCATTACATGCTGACATGACTGCTGGCATTAACCACTGCCAGAGGGAAGTCCAGGCTTTAGGGAACAGAGTGGACCACATAGAACAGAGAATGAGTGACTTTACTTCCTCTTTTAACACAATGGTGGATGCACACAGTAACCATGTTAAGGAAATCGCATGGCTAAAAAATAAAGTCGCAGATTTGGAAGACCGTTCCAGACGGAACAATCTCAAAATCAGGGGGATCCCAGAAACCATACCTGCTACGCAACTACTGCCATACACACAGGCACTATTCTCAACTCTGCTACCATCCTTATCAGCGCATGATCTGATAGTGGATCATATACATCGTATACCCAAACCTGCATTTCTTCCTGAAAACACTCCTAGAGATGTGTTACTTCGGGTCCACTACTATCACATAAAAGAACAAATCCTCACAACGTCCCGCAGATCTGATGATAGACACCCGCAGTATGCGGAACTACAAATACTCCCGGACCTGTCCAGGCACATGCTCCAACAGCGTCGCAACCTAGCGACCATAACTAAGGCCCTGAGGAACCACAACATACTACATAAGTGGAAATACCCTGCCAAGCTCTCCATCACCCACAATGGAGTCTCAGTAATGATATCCACTTTGGAAGAAGGTATTACAGCACTACGTAAATGGGGTATCTTACTCGACCAAGACAAGTCGACTACTCAGAGCCCCGCACCTAGCCCACTACAAGAAGACTGGCAAGTAGTCTCACGTAGACGGTCCTCAAAGAAAGCTACCGGTGGAAATGGCTGACAGCATAACGTTATGAAAAAATTCAAATCTCTCCGGACAACAGGAGATATATGATTAACATCCCTGTTTACCTCCAGTTATCCTTTGCAGCAGTTACGTCTGCCTTTGGATCAGTTCATAGATCCTTTCTTATTGAACTTACACTCTTTTCAATAACAATGCTCCTTTTTTTCATTTTTATTTTTCTTCACAACTGTTATTTTTTTTTATTATTACTACATGTTTGAAGCACATCATCCAGCAACAAACTTCTCTCAGAGCCTGGACGAAGACAGCACACCCTTCCTCTACCAGATCCTCTATAAAAGGTCACAGTGAGTACCTATACTTTATAACAAAGCAGACACCTTACTCACCCCCACATGCCTATTAACTGCCTATCTATAAATGCCAGGGGGCTGAACCACCCTGCAAAAAGACTCTCCATGTGGAAGGAAGCCCAAAAACACAAAGCAGACATCTTATGTGTGCAGGAGACCCACTTCCAAAACACAAAAGCTCCTAACTGTACACACAAGGACTACCCACACGTATTTATGGCATGTACACCAGAGAAGAAAACAGGAGGAGTGTTGATAGCACTGAGGAACACTGTGTCGTTTCATCAAAAGGATATTATCCTAGATCCAAATGGCCGATACATCATCCTGACAGGAGATATTAACTCCAAACCGTATACCTTAATATCCTTATATGCACCGAACTCACGTCAGACCCGTTTCATCAGCAGACTACTCAGGAAACTACAGAATCATTTATACGGCAATCTTATTGTCTGCGGTGACTTTAACCTTATAGTTGATCCCAAAATGGATACGTCTGCTCCAAAATCACATAGCTCCTCCTATCTGAGCAAAATAATACACCAGGCGGACCTATATGTTGTATGGAGATGTTTAAACGCGAACGCAAGAGACTACACCTTTTTCTCCCACAGGCATTGCTCATATTCTCGCATTGATCTATTCTTGACAGACAAGTGGCTGTTACAGAATATCTCGAGTGCGAAAATACATGATATAACATGGTCTGACCATGCTGCTATTACCTTAACCATCAATGACCAGGTTGTCTCCTCCTCCTCACCCATCTGGCGTAGTAATATAAGATTAATACAAGACCCTCAAACCTCCACTAAGCTCTCCCAACATATCAAAGAATTTTTTTCTAAACAATCTTAACTCTGTTGCAAACCCTTTCACCTTATGGAACGCCCATAAGGCGTACATGAGAGGTATACTCATACAACTTGGAGCACAGGGAAAAAAACGACATAATGCCCAAATTGACTCAATCCTAAAAGACATCCATACCATAGAAACACAAAATAAACAAAATCCTAATACTAGCCTCACCCAAAAACTCTCAGCTTTAAGAGACAACCTCAGAAATAGGCTCTCACAACAATACGATTACCATCTTAGACGTCTGAAACTACAATCCTATGCCAATGCCAATAGAGCAGGGAAATACCTAGCCAATAGACTTAAAGCAGTGAAAACCAAAACAAGAATTACCCACTTGCTCCACCCTACTCTCAAACATAAAGTCACCAACCCGCAAGACATAGCTAACCAGTTCGCAGACTACTATAGCAACCTATACAACATTAAAGACGACCCCTCTACATGCCAACCCACGCAAGACAGCATCCAAACCTTCCTCCAAAAGTTAAAATTACCAGTATTATCAGAATCCCAGATCCTTAATTTAAACTCCCTGTTTACCATAACTGAAATAACCACTGCCATAGAAACTCTAACAAATGGCAAATCACCCGGGCCTGACGGCTTCTCAAATGAATATTTCAAAACATTCAGATCACAGCTTGCTCCACACTTACAGTCAGTTTTTACAAAAGCAGCAGCCACAGCAACCTTCCCCCCAGAGATGCTGCAAGCTTATATTGTTACCATACCCAAACCAGGTAAAGAACCCACCACACCACCCAATTTTCGTCCAATCTCTCTTCTAAATTCTGATATAAAAATTTATGCCAAACTAATAACCAAAAGAATAGCAACTTACATTCCATCGCTGATTCAAAAAGATCAGATGGGCTTCGTGAGGAGGAGACAAACCTCTGATGCTACGAGGAGAATAATCAACATCATCCACCATGCCGAAATAACAAAAACGCCTTCTCTGCTGCTATCCATAGACGCAGAGAAGGCGTTTGATAGAGTGAACTGGTTGTACATGTCAATGACTTTATCTAAATATGGCTTTAGTGGCCACATACTGAATGCGATTCTAGCCTTGTATTCCTGTCCTTCGGCCCAAGTGTACACGTCCAGCATGCTTTCCACTCCATTCCAAATAACGAACGGTACTCGCCAGGGTTGCCCCTTATCCCCTACGATCTTCAACCTCATGATCGAACCCTTAGCGGAGGCCATTAGATCACATGATGGCATAACTGGTTTCCAATTTGGAACCACCACCCACATTATCAACTTATTCGCTGACGATATGATATTATTTCTGACAAATCCGTGCACAGCACTCCCTATGGCGCATGAAATACTAACTTCCTTTGGCAACATATCATACTACAGAGTAAACTGCTCCAAATCCCTTATTTTGGACCTAGGTGTGAACACCAAACAGCGTACCACACTACAACATTCCCTCCCATACACATGGAGTCCCAAAGGTATACCATACCTAGGCATTACACTTACTAATCATACCAGCTCCCTAATTGACGCTAACTTGAAACCCCTTTTAACCAAACTAACGATTCAAACCAACAACATAGCCAAGCACGAATTATCATGGCTAGGTAAGTTAGCAGCATTTAAAATGTTAATCCTCCCTCAAATCCTGTACATCTTTAGAGTACTCCCGATCACCATCCCGGAACATTACCTCCAATCCCTCTCTAGTCTCCAATGGAAACTCCTATGGAGTACAAAGAAAGCAAGATGCTCACAAACTACACTAATTCCCCATAAAAGAGTAGGAGGGGCGGGACTAATACATGTCCATGATTACATGTGGGCAACTAGGTTAGACCAACTCAAATATTGGTTTTCACCTAATGAAGTTCCACTATGGGTGGAAATTGAAAAAACCTTAGCTCCAATATCAGACCTACCATCGATCCTCATAAGTGACAGCTGGATACCCTGGAATCTTAAACACCTACCCCCCACTATCACTATATCACTCAAAGCATGGAGATTCCTCACATCTCGTCAGCTTACTGACAGTAGAGAAATAAACTACACACTCCCTCTAAGTGTGGTTGAAGCCAAGATACCAATGATATCTTTGAAAAAATTCCCTTCCCATAAAATCAATAGTGTACAAGACCTATATCATAAAAATAGACCAAAATCAGCATCCTGCTTAATGAAGGACCACAACATGCCACACAACATGCTTTTCACCTGCTTATGTGTAGCTCACCTCACACATAAACACCCTCGAAATGGTGTCCACCTTCCAAACCTAGCATGGCTTCACCTAACCCGAAGGTCATCCCATAACAAAGGAATATCTTTATACTATAATCTACTCCAGGGGAAAACAAAGTTCCAAAAATTAAGAGCACACGCTAGGTGGGAAATGGACCTCAAAACTTCAATTACTGATAATCAATGGCAATTCGCGTTTAAGACCATACAAACGGTGTCACACTGCACCACACACTGGGAAACATCGCTTAAGATAATACACCGCTGGCAATATACCCCCTGTAGACTATCAAAAATGTTCACTAACACCTCACCTTTATGCTGGAGAGAATGCGGACAAAAAGGCCATCTTCTCCATATGTTTTGGGAATGCCCTAACGTTACCAGCTTCTGGAACAACACTTTTAAACTGATAAGGGAAATTACGGGTATCATAACACCCCTAGACCCAAAACTAGCTATATTATTAATTGGACTAGAAAAATTTCCCTACTATGTAAGACATGTAGTAACACACATACTACTGGTTGCTAGGTCCCTAATTCTCAGTAACTGGAAAAGCGCTCCAACCCTTAACATCACGGATGTCACTAGGAAGGTCCAACAAAATTATACCTTTGAAAGACTCATAGCAATAAACTCGCTAAGATGTGCTAAATTTGACATACTGTGGAAAACATGGACTGATAAATATCATTATACATGAATGACTGTAAGCATAACCTGATGATTTATCATACGACTGCCCTAGATATGTGCTTCTTATTCTTATTCTTTATATTTTCCTTTATTTTATTTTATTTTATTTTATTTTATTATTTTATTATCTTATCATTATCATTTGTGTATATTCTCTACTTCCAACATTTCTGTAAAACTTTATAAACCTAATAAAATATTTGAATGGAAAAAAAAAAAAATATATATATATATATTTGAGTGACTGGTTCAGTACAAAAAGAAAGAAAACAGAGAAAAAGGTATGAGAGAGAGCAGGTGGAAAGATAGGGGACGACAATGAAAGTGGGAAGCACCCCAACATGGCTAATCAGCGGGTAAGGACGGGGCATCTCTGATCCATATGAGGAAGTCATCAGAGTATCGGAACATCGACCATGAGGACCAAGTAATGGAGAACTGTTCCTCTTTCCCTGCTTCCTGCGCCAGCAAACGCTCCAGATCTCTTATCTGATCCACTTCGACAGCCCAATCTCCCAAAGAAGGCACATCTATTGTTCTCCAATGTCTGGGGATCACTGTCCTAACCGTGGCCAAAAAGTGGCACAGTATGTCTTTTTTAATCAGCTTGAGTGGGCCCGGAAGCATAGATAGTAGGGCTATCTCTGGTGTGGGCTCAATTGAGGTCACCATCAGCCTGTTGTATAGATCAAAGACCTTCTGCCAATATTTCCGAATTGGAGGGCATGCCCACCATATGTGGAGCATTGTCCCACTAGAGGACAGGCATCTCCAACAAGTACCTGAGATAGGGGGATTAAATCGTTGGATAGTACCTGGGCATCTGTACCATCTCGTTAATAGCTTAAACCCCTTTTCTTGATTCTTAGTTGCCAAAGAGATCCTATGTGTTAAAATAAAGCTTTTTTGCCAGTCAGTTGGGGAGATGGAGTGCTGTAGATCTGTTTCCCATTTCTGTGTGTATATTGGAAGATCAGGGGTAGATACTTTTAAGAGAAGGGAGTATAACAGTGATACTACATGTGTTGGGGGATCTGGCTGTAAGAGCAACTCATCAAAGTCTGTCGGGTCGTCTAGGATTTCTGAGATGGGGGAGAAAGTACGTATGTATGATATTAATTGACTCCTTTGTATCCACATGGTTGGGGGCCCCACACTCATCTGGGGAGGTATGTCTGGTCTCAAAGATGGGTCAGCGCGTAGTACCTGTGCCAAAAGTCTATGACTATCCCTATTCCAGGGTCCAAATCTCTCTTCAACCTCTGCCGGGGGGAAAGCCGGAGTCCCAAAAAGAGGAGTCTTTGGGACTCTGGGTTTAGATAATTTACTTGCTAATAGCAGTCGGTCCCATATCTGGAGAGTCTGATGGGTAAGGGCAGTAGAGAGGGCACCATCTCTACGCTGAGTCGTAGGTGTCCACGGCAGGGCGCAAAGATCAGCCTCATTGAGATGTTTTTCCAATTGAACCCAGAGCTTGGAGGAGGGGTGGTGAAACCAATCCACAATGCGTGTGAGTACCGCTGCTTTGTGGTAGAAAGAAGCATCTGGAACCCCCGCCCCCCCCCCCCCCCGGGCCTTCAGAAGGGTCATTGTGTCATATTTTATCCTAGGGCGGTTTCCTTGCCATATAAATTTAGAAAAAATCTGGCAAAGCTTTTTGAAAAACGGGGTGGGGATGTGAATAGGTAAAGTTTGGAAAAGGTAAAGGAATCGAGGGAGGACATCTATCTTTAAAACATTCAATCTACCCAACCAAGAGAGCTGTTTTTAGATGCATATGTGGTCAGATCCGCTTGTGTTTTAAGAAGAAGAGGGGTGAAGTTGCTGGTGAATAATTGGGAAGCGTCTGTTGGGATATGAATTCCTAAATAGCGAATAGATGTGAAGTTTGTCTTAAAAGGGAAGGAAGATGCTAGTTGTTGAAGGGTTGCTTCTGGGAGTGAAATATTGAGTATTTCTGACTTACTATGGTTAACTTTAAAGTTACTAACATCTCCATATCTCTGGAACTCCTGCATAATGGAGGGTAGTGAGGCTTGCGGTTGGGTCACAAATATGAGCAGGTCATCTGCAAATAGGGCGAGTTTAGTATGTATGGGGCCTATACTAACCCTGTGGACAGCGGGGTTGTTTCTGAGGGCGATGGCTAGGTGTTCCATAACAAGAACATAGAGAATGGGGGATAAAGGGCACCCCTGTCGGGTTCCATTGCAAATAGTAAATTTTGGGGCTAGAGATCCATTTAGTCTAATCCTGGCGGAGGGGGAAGTATAGAGGGACATTATTCTTGAAAGCATGTTTTGGCCCAGACCCAGCTGTTGTAGTGATAGACGCAAAAATTGCCAATCGACACGGTCGAAGGCCTTTTCCGCGTCCACCATGAGAAGGCACAATGGGACATTGTGGGCTTGGGCACAATCTGTAATGAGAAGTGTTTTCAGGGTGTTGTCTCGTGCCTCTCGTCCACTCACGAAGCCTACTTGATCTAGGTGTATTAATCGGGGTAGTAGCGGTTGTAGTCTATTAGCCAGCACCTTTGCATACACTTTCAGATCGACCCCTATCAGCGAAATGGGTCGGTAATTAGCACATATGGTCAGGTCTTTGTCTGGTTTTGGGATGAGGTGGGAATACCGATCGCTCAGAGATTGAGTTAAATACTTTTGTTAAAAAGGGAGTGAGAAGGGGAGCAAATTGTTTATAAAATTTTGGGGTGAAGCCATCAGGGCCCGGACTTTTACCAGATGGGGTAGAAGCAACAGCTCGGGCAACCTCATCTTCCGATATCGGAGCTTCCAGGTCCTCTATCGTTTTGTCATCTAGAGTAGGTAGTGCGTTTTGTGTGATATATGAGGCTTGCGCGTCTGCTCTAGTATAGGGGGGTTCAGTGTTGCTTGTTACAGGTATGTTATAGAGGGATTGGTAAAAGTCCCGGAAAGCCTGTCCCATCTCAGAGGGTGATGAGACAGTTACCCCAGAGCTGTCCCGTATGTGGGGTATAAAGGTGTTAGGTTGTTTGGTATGTAGGGTGCGAGCTAGTGATCTACCACATTTATCCCGGAATTTGTATTGGTGAAAGGCTAGTTTGTTCGCAAATGTACGGGCTGAAGGTTTATATAATTCCCTAAGTTGAGAGCAGGCGGAAGAAACCTCCGCAAGCACCTCCACAGTCGGAGAGCGCTTGTGGGTAGTCTCTAGTGTCCTGAGTTTGTTTACAGCCTTGGTTATTGCAGCCGAGCGTTCTTTCTTCATGTGGGCACCCATTTGGATAAAACTACCCTGTAAGACCGCCTTTAATGCCTCCCATTTAATGGGTGGTGCAGTGTCATCAGAGGCGTGGTCTGAAAAAAAATTTGAAATAGTCTCCGCTATCCGAGTATCGAACCCTGGCTCAGTCAGAAGCGAATCATTCAACCACCATGTCCATTCTTTTATTGGAGTAGAGGGGACTGTGAGTGTCAGGAATACAGGGGAATGGTCGGACCAGACCATAGGGTCTACTTCACAATTTGGGGACCAATCTAAACAGCCGTGGTCGACCAAAAAATAGTCTAAACGGCTGTACGATCGGTGTACGTTGGAAAAGTGCATGTAGTTTCGTGATTCTGGGTACAATATCCGCCATATGTCTACAAGATGCATATTGTAGATGGCACGTTTTAGGGCCCGTATTTTAGGGAAGGATATAGAGGAACGGGATGTCGATGAATCTAGAAGTGGGTCCAAGGGAGTATTAAAGTCCCCCCCGAGTATGAGCTTACCCTCTGCGAAACCCGATAAGATCTTGAAATATTGTAAGGCCAATGGGACTTGGTGTGTGTTAGGTAAGTATAGATTAGCTATTGTAAATTTGGTTCCCCATAGAGAGATTTTCACAAAAACGTAACTGGCCTGGGGGTCCGCCATATGATCAAGCAACTCAATAGGGAGTGTTTTATGAAACGCAATAGATACTCCCTTAGATTTTTGTGTTGGATTGGTACTGTGGATCCATCTATTAAAATATCTACTGGCGCAGGAAGGGGTGGATTCAGAATGGAAGTGGGTCTCTTGTAACAAAAGCACGTTAACTCGTCTTTTGTGCATCTGATATAGTATTTGCCCATGTTTCGAAGCAATGTTCAGCCCGTTGACGTTATAGGAACAGAATTTCAACTGGGGGCGTGAGGTTACCGTGTGAGCCATGTCAGGGTGCTAGAGGCCGTGTAGGGGGGAGAACAATAAGGTATATAAGATAAGCATGTAGAGCAGTTCGGGGTAGGGTGAGGAGAAGAGGTGGAATACGAAAGTGGGAGGGAGAGAAGAGAGAGGAAAAGGAGAGGGAAGAAAGGAGAGAGAAGAGTTTGAAGATAATAGAAAAAATAAGGTGTAAATGAAAGGACACCTAAAAAATGTGTCTAGAAAACTAATGTGTTTGCTAACGCAAAACACTGCGTCATATATCGCACAAACAGTGCCTGTCCTACTGTGGGGGGAAGGTCGAAATGGGTGAACCTGAGCCGTGATCCCGACAGCGAATCAGGCATGTAAATAGTATATGTGGCACATTAATCATGTAAAACATATGTGAAGCATAAGGCAGCTTAACAGGTGAGAACAATCAACTAAATATCAACAATGTGTATAAGTAGCTAACCTGGGATCATATAAAGAATAAGTTGCAATTACATTAGTATCCTCTTGTAGATAACTCAGTTAGTCACAACTGTAGTACGTGCACAGGGGTACAGGGAGGGGGGGAGCGGGGGCCCCACCCGAGAAGGCACCCAATCGCATCATGCGTGGCGCTTTTTAACCTTACATTCTCCCGAAATGGGGACAATCAAGACCGATGGCGAGACCTCCCTCCGGAGCGGCCCCCCCACCCCTGCCACCCACCCCCCACCGCACGCCACAGAGGGAGGGGCTGAGAGGAAACAATCTGACATAAAGCAAAACATCTTATATAAAACTTTTGTTGTATTGTAGCAGTACCTGACTCCCTTCATAGTGAGAGTCCTTAGGTGACCTTAGACTATGTTCTCTCCCGAACCCCAGCCATATAATAAATTGGCAAAGAGCAGGGAAAGAGCTAAAAGGTCCGATCCCCGCTGTCACTTCATCATCTACCAAGTGTTCTAGGGAGCTCATGTAACTTCTGACTTAATCTTCTGGAGAGGTAGGTCGTCTCATTCCTGGGCCAGAGGAGGCTGACCTAGGCCAAGGCCCAACTGTCTCGATCCGTCGACTGGAGGGTCTAGCCAGTTTAAGACGTCTACCAGCTCTTGCTCAAGAAAGGAAAAAGTCAGGCAGCTGATCTGGGTCGGAGAGCGTGAACCTGCTATCTCCCCGCGTCACCTTGATGCTGAAGGGGTGGCCCCATGTATAGGAGGCACCGGCTTGTCGTATAAGATCTAGTAAAGGGCGCACCACTCGACGTATGTATAGCGTATTGCGAGACAAGTCTGGGTACAGTTGGATAGAGGCTCCAAGGAAGTCTACTGGGCCCACGTTCCATGCTTTTCGCATGATCTCCTCCTTCAAGGTATAATAGTGGACCCTACAGAGGACATCACGGGGGCGACTTTCTCGGGCTCTCCCCGGCCCTCCTACCCTGTGAACATGGTCCAATTCAATTGGTGATGTTGCCTCTCTTCCCAGCACTTTATTGAGGATGGATATGATAGTGGGTTTCAGTTCTGTTCCTGATGTTGCCTCAGGTAGACCTTGCAGTCTAATATTGTTTCTGCGACTGCGATTTTCGCTGTCTTCTATGCGAAGCTGTTGGTGGCATAGGTGACGGAGATGCGTCGCGGATGCAGATTCCAGGGCTGTTATATGTGCCTCATGGTCATCCTGAACAGTATTTAAGACTGATACCGCTTCCTCATTAGCTGTAACTTTTTGTCTCAGCGCGTTCAGCTCTACTTGTAGGGAATCCTCCATCTTACTTGCCCATGATTCGAAATCAGATCTGAAAGCAGCCAATAGGGCTGTAGTTTCCATTCTAATAGGCACTCCCGTCAGGGGGTGAGAAGTTGTCTGTAGTTCCCCGGTGTCTGTGTCCTGCGATGTGACTGCTTTTGTAGAGGAGGCTGATGTCTCTCCTCTGGATTCTTGGAGTTTCTCATTTGCGTCTAGAGTCATGCAAGCTGTTGCGGGAATGACGGTGGGTGGCTTGGTCTCGGCCAGGCGCCATCTTGTCTTTAGGTGTTCGGGGATCAGTCGGCGCTGTTCTAAGTATATACCTTTGTATGGTGCCTTGTTGAGGGTCAGCAGGTTCCGAGGAGTGTGAGCTAGCTGCCGCCATGTAAATTGCAGGTGTGCTGTATTGCGTGAATAGCCTGCGGCTGTTGGGATGGCACGGGTCTCAGGGGCGTGTGGCTTCAGCCATCCATGGTTGATTGCTCTCTATCGAAGCCCCCTCCTCCACAAAAATAAGGGGATCTGGGGGGGAAGGGCAGGCCCGAGAAAGCAGTAATGTCCCCCTGCCAGCATGGATGGCGATTCTAAGTGCTGTGTGCTCAAATGCAATGGGAGGGAAGCACAGTCTAGGTGCGATTCGTCACCTTACAGTGTGGGCCCGGCTGCACTGTTAGGCCGCAAGATGGCGGCCGATGCTGAATATTCTCAAAGTAATAAAAATTAAAAAGTGGCCTGTACCTTAGTCTCTGGGGCAGTGGAGGGGTGTCCACCCTACAGGATGGTGTGTTGGGGGTCTCCTGAGCCTCCGATTGCGGCCCCAAGGTCCGGTATTTGTGTAGGCCTCACAGGCCTCGGATCCGCTGTAGGCCGCGCATGCCTGAGGCCCACGTCTGCGGTTGCTGTGGTGGGATCCTGGGTGCCCGATCCATGTGGTCAGCTCCGGAGGCAGCGGTCCTGAATTTCGGCCGATCGGTTGCCCCCAGAGTGATGCAGCTAGCACCCGGCAATCGTGAGGAGTAGCTGGGGGAAGGTTTTAGGGAATATAGGCCCCGGATGGCTCTGGATTGCAGAGGACTCGGCGGAGCTCCTCTGCGGCACGTCCACCCACCTCGATGTCCGGACACGCCCCGTTAAACCTCTTTTCTTCTAATTTTAATGAGTGGCCATGTGTCTTGTTAACTCCATTCTGCAAAAAAGTTTTATCCCTATTGTGGGGTCACCAGTACGGTATTTGTAAATTGAAATCATATCCCCTCTCAAGCGTCTCTTCTCCAGAGAGAATAAGTTCAGTACTCGCAACCTTTCCTCATAACTAATATCCTCCAGACCCTTTATTAGCTTAGTTGCCCTTCTTTGTACTCACTCCATTTCCAGTGCATCCTTCCTGAGGACTGGTGCCCAGAACTGGAGAGTATACTTCAGGTGCGGCCAGACCAGAGTCTTGCAGAATGGGAGAATTATCGTTTTATCTCTGGAATTAAACCCCTTTTTAATGCATGCCAATATTCGTTTGCTTTGTTAGCAGCAGCTTGGCATTGCATGCCATTGCTGATCATCCACTAGGACACCCAGGTCCTTTTCCATACTAGATTCCCCCAGAAGTTCTCCCCCCAGTGTATAGATTGCATTCACATTTTTGCCACCCAAATGCATTATTTTAATTATTTTTTTTTTTTTACTGTTTACATACTTAAAGAATTTCTTGGGATTTTTTTCGCTCTCCTCTGCTATGTGTCTTTCGTGTTCTATCTTAGCCGCCCTAATTGCACCCTTACATTTCTTGTTGCATTCT
Source organism: Lithobates clamitans (assembly GCA_037952925.1). Taxonomy (NCBI): domain Eukaryota; kingdom Metazoa; phylum Chordata; class Amphibia; order Anura; family Ranidae; genus Lithobates; species Lithobates clamitans. The sequence goes on from JBBGZY010000608.1 coordinate 1,527,393, forward strand.
TTATAAAGTCTGAATGCTGATGATGATCCCTCAACATTGTATTTTTTTTCTTCTCCTTTGCATGCTTAAAAATGGAGTTAAGCCATCCAGGACTTTTGTTCAATCGTTTAACCTCCCTGGCGTTATGATTATTTTAGATTTTTTATGCTGAAAGCGGTACAATTATTTTGCATGGAAATTTGGCGTTTTATATTGTAGGCCTGTAATTCTTAGGAATAACTCACTTAAATCTGTCCAAACAGGAGTCTAGTAGACATCTCGGGTATGATAAATTTTGAAACACAAAATCATAAATTATAATATAATAAATAACTATAAATAATTATACCAAATAATATTATAATAATAATAAAAATTATTTAATAATGTAATCAAATCAAAAACACTGAAATTTGTTCAGTTGCAGAACTGTCACTACTTTTCAGTGTTTGATGACGGATATCCCCACAAATCACTACCACTCAATACTGCAAGTGATTCTAATTTATTATCGCTGTTTTCTAGCTGGTCTAAAACCACTTTTGATGTAAATGGACGGTTTTGGTTGCTATGGGCAATCTCCAGTTTCCAGGCAGAAAGAACAGTTTTTATAATATAAAACTGCATGCAGGGCACTGGAGAAACCACTAGGGACAAAAGGAATGTGAAATAATTTTATACAGTAATGTAATCTGTAAGATTACAGTGTACTGTATGTATAATGTGTGTTTCACTTTTTGAATTTGGTGTCGTTCTCCGTCCTCGTGCGTCGCAACGCTCGCAGGGAACGGAGCTCGGCTCTGTGATGAATAGACATGTGCAGGATGAAAAAATTTGTTTAGTTTCATTTTGTTTTGATTAATTATTTAACTAAATTTGTTTAGTTAAATTTGTTGCATTCGTTACATTTGTTTTCCGGATTCGTTTAGTTTCGTATTCGAATTCGAAAAAATTCGACCGCATTCGAAAAAAACTATCACATTAGAAAAAAATTCTAACGCATTCGAAAAAACTATCAAATTCGAAAAAATTCTACCGCATTAGAAAAAAACGATCAAATTCGAAAAAATTCTACCGCATTTGAAAAAATTTGACCGAATCTGAAAAAGTAAACTATATATAACCATTTTGCGAAATTCGAATGTCATATAGAATGAAATCGAATTCCAATAGAAAAGATTAGAATAGAATAGAAAATAAGATAGAAATAGAAAAACAATAGGAAAAAATATAATATATTCTATTGTAATCTTTTCTATTCAAATTCATTCTATACCAAATTCCAATTCTGGAAGATGTTTATATCAATATATATTATATAGATATTTTTTTCCCATTCTGTTCCATTGTTTTTTCTATTCTAGGCTTTTCTATTAGAATTCGATTTCATTCTGTTTCTTCTTAACCATTTTCCGAAATTCGAATTTCGTATAGAATGAATTTGCATTCAAATAGAAAAGATTAGAATAAAATAGAAAATAATAGAAAAGAATAGCATAGAAAAACCATAGACCAGGATATAAAAAAAAAAAAAAAAAAAATATATATATATATATATATATATATATATATATATATATATATATATATATATATATATATAACCATTTTCCGAAATTCAAATTTCGTATAAAATGAATTCGAATTGAACAGCTTTCAATCTAGTGTCAGCAAACAGGTCCTCCCACCGACCTTGTATATATATAAAAATAAAGTTCAGATGTGTTCTGACTGATCTAAGGAAGGGTGCGAACAAATCAGCCTGAAATGTAATCTTTGTCTGAACAGATGATTGTAACGATTTTGTTTGGAATAACTCTACTTGCTTTGTAATCTTTTTCAAAAGATTTCATGGAATAAAGCAACACATTTTTAAGTGCAGCAACCTGTGGAACTTTATATATATATATATATATATATATATATATATATATATAGAAAGGCCAGTGTGGTGGCCTGAATTTATGGGAGAAGCCCGGGGGGTATTTAACCAGCCCGCTCACCTGTGGTATTTGTTGGTTTCCTGTGCGCAATACTACGTCACTAGACCGACTATTAGAAACTCAGCGTCCGTGAGTTCTCTTGTTCATGACTTCCCGTATTCGTAAGTGTTCAAGATTCGAGGTCCTCGTTACCGATTTGTAAAATCGTACGTGTCTGGCTCGGCTGTCGCAGTTAGGGTTTCGGCTGATGTTTTCATTTCACGCATTGTTAGATATCATGTCACTAAAAGGTGATATCAGACTTACGAATCATTCACAAAAATTCACAACGTAATCGTAATGCATACCACTCGCACCGTCGTTAAGTTAGCCATTTCCTTATTTTGTACCCCACCGCGATGCAGATGTCGTTCAGGCATGTCTAAACTGTTTATCATGCTTCATGAGACAAGTCGATGTCATTCGCAAAATTCTCTATACCGACTCGTGTCAGTTCGATACTAATTAATTTCACAAACATTTCTAAAACATTTCTAAGCATTTCAAACCATTTTGAATCATTTCATTCATTTCAGTCACTTACCGCGCTCCGATTCGAATCCAGTCACATCTAAAGATGCACCGATTCGCTCCGGTGTGCCCCAGTTGCTACGGCCTCATTTCAGTACATGCTCCAGAGTCCGATTTATTGTCAGTCGCAGGTTACAGCTTACCGATTCGTGTCTGTCATTGCCATCATTTCACTGTCACGTATCACGTTCCAATACGAATTCAGTCGCATTATAAAGCGCACCGATTCATCTCGGCGTGCCCCAGGTATTTACCACATTTCGGTACATGCTCCAGAGTCCGATTCGTAGTCAGTCGCAACAGCGGCATGATCGATCTGTGCCTCTGTCATGGCAAACAAACCATTTCACTGTCACATACCGTGCTCCGATTCAAATCCAGTTGCATCCATGATGCACCGATTCGTTACGGTGTGCCCCAGTTGTTTGGCCTCATTTCAGTACATGCTCCAGAGTCCGGATCGTTGTTAGTCACAGATGTGGTGCAACCAATCCGCAACTCTGTCATGGCAATCAATTACCATTCATTTCACTCCCACATATCGCACCCCGTTTCGAATCCAGTCGCATCCGAGATGCACCGATTCGTTCCGGTGTGCCCCAGTTGTTTTGGCCTGTTCCAGAGCCCAGTTCATTGTCAGTCGCAGTAGCGGCACAGTCAATTCGCGCCTCTGTCAGGGCAAACATTTCAATCATTTCATTGTTACATACTGCACTCCGATTCGAATCCAGTCGCATCCAAGATGCACCGATTTGTTCCGGTGTGCACCAATATTTGCTGTTGCCTCATTTCAATACATGCTTCAGAGTCCGGTTCGCTGTCAATTGCAGTCGTGGCATGACCGAGTCAGGCCTCTGTCATGGCAAGATGTTTTATTCATTTCATGATCAAGGCAAACCTTTCATTCATTTCATTATCGACATCGCACTTTGGTTTCGAATCTCGGGCAATTGTGAGGCATTGATACATCCCAGTAGGCCACGACAGTCTTAGCCTCGTTTCATGCCATGCCCCACAGTTCGATTCATAGCTCATCGCAGTCGCAGCATACCTATTCGAGCCACAGTGAAGGCATGCATGTTTCACTGATTTATCTTATCCCATGCACTTGAAGTCACCATACAAATTACTTCTTCAACTTAGTTAACAAACCCTTCACGAGTTGTCACCTTTTCATTTTCCTCCAGGTCAGTCAAGTTCAGTAGGTCCACCCTGCACCAGGTTGGATGATAGGTAAAAAAAAAAAAAACCAAGCTGGGTACATATGCCTTTTTAGGTAAAAGAAGCAAAATTCATGTCACCCAATAGATTCCAGTCGACCAAAACACAACCCCAAGGACAGGACATCGTATCTAGATAAACCATGTCCCAGGCCAGCAGCGAAGACCTCACGGCCCCTCTGTCACCTTCTCCGGTCTCAGAGAGTGGCAGTGTGCAGTCTCTCAGGGGATGGACCATCCCCAAGTTGAGGACAGAACTAAGACACAGAGGCGTGCCCTTTCCCACTACAGCCAGGAAGGGTGAGCTCTTCAAGCTCCTCTTCCCTCCACCAGCTGCAGCAGGACCCAGCACCCAATAAAACAAAAAAGTGTAGCGCTATGAACCCCAAAACAAATTAAAAATGTATCAAAACAGTAGGTTATGTATATGTGAACAGTATGTGAAAATAATATCACCACCTTAAGATGTATCTATAGGATACAAAGAAGAAACTATAAACATTATAACTTAATATATAATATTGTGCTATAAATCAGAACAGCATTCAATATGTATATGTGGACAGTATGTGAAAATATGTCACCACCTTAAAGTGTATCCATAGGATACAAGATAAAACATAAAAGTATAACAATGTGCTAATAAGTCAAAACAATATGAAATATGCCAAACACTGGTGATAAATATTAATTATCAATATAAATATTAATAAAGTATAATTGGAAGACCATAAAAGGTCCAATAGGTCTAGCACCATAAAAGTTTATAGATAAAGATGTTCTAAAATATAAAAGTCCAAAATGTTGATTGTAGAAAAAGGTGAATGGAAAACCACTACCAGGGGTCTATGGAGGTTCAACACTAAAAATGGTACATCAATAGCTCCCCAAATTTTTCAATAGAGAGAATCAACTGGATCTGGCAGGTGAGTGAACTGTAGAAAAACCACGTGTGAACAAAAAATCTAAAGTGGTGCAGGGGCCGTCACCGGAGACATCAAGAGGCTTACTGGAACTTAATGACTTGAAAAGACATACGTCATACAAGTCAGAAAGGCTTAGTGACCAACCGGTCTGGATAATACGTCTCTTCAGATGTCCTCAATATGTAGCAGAAGGGAAAATGGCAATACGACTTTCAAATCCATAAACATTCCAATGAAAGCCATACGAGTGTTCATATGCCATGCGAGTAGTGAAAAAAACTCACATAGCGTGATAACGTTTAAACACTGGTTTATTAAAATAATATAAAATAGACTCACATGTTAGAAGATCATAAAAAGCTCAAGTATCAAATAGCAGTAATCGTGAGGGGTCCACTCGACATGTTTCAGCTAAGGAGCCATCATCCCCACGGGGACACGGGATGCGCGCAGGCACTCTAGTGTCATTTTACTTAGTATTCAGTGCAGAGATGATTGCGTTGGCCTATCCTCCTTACGGGGTGTGCACAGACGCTCTGGTGTCATTTCCGACAGTACTCTGTGTGGAGACGACTGCTTCTGACAGTATTCTGTGCGGGGATTGAAAGGGAGGGGATGCCGTGCCGTACAGCCAATCCTATGAAGAAGTCGATATGACAAAACATGTCGGAGGAGTGGCTGTATGGCAACCCAGCATCTGTGTATGATGCTTGACGCACTGTGATTCGACTTTGGCCGGCCAACACCACCTCGTAGCGCTGAGGATCCGACGAGGGAAGGGGTGAGAGTTTCAAGCTGCATCCCGGGTCTGCCGTGACAATTAGCACACTGTCATTACTAATCACAAGGAGTGTCTTGCTCATGCTTTTTTATATTTGTTAGGAATGTGAGTACAATGTTAGGAGACTCATTTTTATTTTATCCAATAAATGTTTTAAAACTTTATCACACTATTGGAGGCAATATTTCTTTTGCATGGTGAGATACCTCTGCCTGATGAGAAGTGTTGTCTATTAAGGAGTTCCATCTGTGTGGGCCCAACTTTATCCAGCTCGTGTAACCCCTTGGGGGGATGTTTATAAAGCTTACACGCCACGCATGAGAATGCAAGGCATGCATATCTGGTGAGTGCGGCTCCATTAGAGTGATTCACAATCACAATTGGTGTGGTGGAGGAGAGTGTTTACGGCAGAGGAAGATCATTACTGCATATTCACCTGTTGTGTTGCACATTTTTTGGCACTTAACTTTTTTCAGGCTTGGACTTAAAACATTTTTTTCTGGCTTGGACTTTGTTTTTACAGTCTAATCAATATTGCATGAATCATTCACTGTGATGTTTAAATTACTTTATTTCACTATTTTCATCATCAGATAATCAACTTACTTAGTCATTATTATAATTTTATAGTAACTATTTGGTTTAATATTTGCACCTTAGGTCATGGGTTCACAATAACAGATAAGTAACACCAATTTTATGATTCATTAATAGTTTTGGTTATTTTCTCTATAGCGCCACTATTTCACTGATTATCCAGAATACATACTTAAGCTCCTGAGGAAGCGCAATGTCTCAAAACATGTTGAGCTTCAACAAGCTACATCAACCTATACCAATCCCATCTGGATGTTGAATGTTGGCAGCCTTAAACCTTCTGGCTCATATGCTATACCTTTTATAGGATTGGTCTTTTTAAAAAAAAATCTAATTTTCAGATTATGATAGTAGCTTATCTTGGATATTAGATTTTATATATGAGATTTAGGAAGTTGCTACTTTTTAAGAATTTGTTGCTTTTGGTGCCTAAAAAGTCCATGGTTTTTCACTTTACATTGTGCAGTTTAAAAAGGATGTGGCACTTGCTACTGATAAATATATCCACAGTACCACACTGTGATGATGTAATTCTATCTATAGTAACTAGATCCCATTGAAAACCCATTTAATTTATTGCGCAGGTTAGTTTGTGGCTATTTCCACCTTTTTAAAACTGTGTAAAATGCACTGGAAATATGAGGAATCAGGAAGTGAGGCTATGTTGTGTCAGGCAAGACGGGATACAATGATCTGTATCATCTCCCAATCTATAGTTGGTAACTGAGACCTCCAAGTGACTATCACTCTCAGATTTATATAAGTTTAAATGGCATTTTACATACAATTCTCTAGTCAATGGTGTAATATATAGTACAGGCTCTGTTCTCCGTGGTACAATATAGAATACAACCCTAATACCTGTGCTAACTGGCTTTAAATGGGGTTTCACCTGCTGTATAAGGATGGCCTCAGGCTTGTTCGCAACTCCACATGCCCACGCCCGCCACTGATACTGCGCAGCACTAATCACAGTTAGTAAGACAATTCCCGATCTGTGCAGCCGCGGATTGGGAAATGGCTCACTGCCTGTGATTAGCACTACACAGTGTCAGCTCCCTGGTGGGCATGGGCATGTGGAGTTACGAACATGCCTGAGCCCATGCTTACTGCTGTACTGTACACCTGCACCCAGTCTCTCATGCTGGCATGTGTTTACTGTACAAAGGCCTCACCAAAAGCCTTTATGTACTAAATGGATTTAGTGTATGACATTTCCTTTTTACACAGTGTCAGGGCACACCACTGTTAATATATAATATATATATATATATATATATATATATATATATATATATATATATATATATATATATATATACACTGTATCTCACAAAAGTGAGTACACCCCTCACATTTTTGTAAATATTTTCTATTTTTCATGTGACAACACTGAAGAAATTACACTTTGCTACAGTATAAAGTAGTGAATGCATAGCATGTATAACAGTGTAAATTTGCTGTCCTCTCAAAATAACTCAATACACAGCCATTAACTGCTGGCAACAAAAGTGAGTACACCCCTAAGTGAAAATGTCCATACTGGACCCAATTAGCCATTTTTCCTCCCTGTTGTCATGTGACTTGTTGGTGTTACAAGGTCTCAGGTGTGAATGGGGAGCAGGTGTGTTAAATTTGGTGTTATTGCTCTCACTCTCTCATACTGGTTACTGGAAGTTAAACATGGCACCTCATGGCAAAGAACTCTATGAGGATCTGAAAAAAAGAATTGTTGCTCTACATAAAGATGGCCTAGGCTATAAGAAGATTGTCAAGACCCTGAAACTGAGCTGCAGCATGGTGGCCAAGACCATACAGCGGTTTAACTGGACAGGTTCTACTCAGAACAGGCCTCGCCATGATCGACCAAAGAAGTTAAGTGCACGTGCTCAGTGTCCTATCAAGAGGTTGTCTTTGGGAAATAGACGTATGAGTGCTGCCAGCATTGCTGCAGAGGTTAAAAGGGTGGGGGGTCAGCCTGTCAGTGTTCAGACCATACGCCACACACTGTATCAAATTGGTCTGCATGGCTGTCGTCCCAGAAGGAAGCCTCTTTTAAAGATGATGCACAAGAAGGCCCACAAACAATTTGCTGAAGACAAGCAGACTAAGGATACAGATTACTGGAACCATGTCCTGTGGTCTGATGAGACCAAGATAAACTTATTTGGTTCAGTGTCAAGCGTGTGTGGCTGTAACCAGGTGAAGAGTACAAAGACAAGTGTGTCTTGTCTACAGTCAAGCACTAGGGAGCTACAGTTCATTGAGGGAACCATGAATGTCAACTTGTACTGTAACATACTGTATGATCCCCTCCCTTCAGAGACTGGGCCACAGGGCAGTATTCCAACATGATAACCCCAAACACACCTCCAAGATCACCACTGCCTTGCTAAAGAAGCTGAGGGTAAAGGTGATGGACTGGCCAAGGATGTCTCCAGACCTAAACCCTATTGAGCATCCTCAAATAGAAGGTAGAGGCGCGCAAGTTCTCTAACATCCACCAGCTCTGTGATGTCGTCATGGAGGAATGGAAGAGGACTCCAATGGCAACCTGTGAAGCTCTGGTGAACTCCATGCCCAAGAGGGTTAAGGCAGTGCTGGAAAATAACGGTGGCCACACAAATTATTGACACCTTGGACCCAATTTCGACATTTTCACTTAGGGGTGTACTCACTTTTGTTGCCAGGGGTTTTGAGAGGACAGCAAATTCACACTGTTATACAAGCTGTACACTCACTACTTTACATCGTAGCAAAGTGTCATTTCTTCAGTGTTGTCACATGAAAAGATATAATAAAATATTTACAAAAAGGGGGGGTGTACTCACTTTTGTGAGACACTGTGTGTCTGAAAATGCCATATATTAATAATGAACAAGTGTCCCAATATTGAAATAAAGACTCCATGGGCAGCATAATTTGGAGGGGATTTACTAAAACTAGATAGTGCAAAATCTGGTAAAGCTTTGCATAGAAATCAGCTTCCAGTTTTTTTGTCAAAGCATATTGAACAAGCTGAAGTTAGAAGCGGATTGGCTACTATGCACAGCTGCACCAGATTTTGCAGTCTCCAATTTTTAATTAAAAAATCAACCCCTGTACGTCTCTAAGATCACGCAATACAACAGAGTTCATCTTATCAAAAAGTGAATTCACCAATAATAAAAAAAAGTTGGTAAATATTTAATATTTTTTGATGTGTGTCATCGTGTGTAAAAATGTACAATACCTGTAGGCGGAGACAGTTGATTGGTACCCGAGATGGAGTAAAAGCACACAGAGACTGAGGAAGGTGGCACAATGATTATTTTGTAAAGCAGAATTAACAATTAACAGGTGGAACGCAGCAGCAAGGAGATTACTTACAGTTCCAAACAGTATAGCAACAGGGTGCAATATTACAGGAGCATTGGTAGAACAGCGCTTAACAATCTTGGAGGTACTTTAACAGTCTTTGTATTTTAGCGGGTACTTTGGTAGGCTGTGTTACCGGAACAGCATCTGGTGAAGGGGGTGGCTGACAGGCAGAATAGTGGTGCAGATGCCTTAAGTAACCAGGTAGGCAGGTCCTTGTTCCAACTCTCCAAGGTTCCCAGATAGCTGAGCCAGGCAAAGTGTCCCTGCACTGTCCTTCCTCGACCGGAACCTCTCCCTAGTACTAAGTGTAATGTCCCTAGCTAACGTGGGATCCTGTCGTTATGCTATCCGATTCACAAATGCGCACCGGTGTAGAAAAGAACAGCTTTTTTTTTTAATAAAGCACATACACAGGGACACAGCATTATTGAACACCGGACATTGCCTAAAAATGTCAGTTATTTTGGCAGCAGGAGGGCAGAGGCAGACCCCGACACAGAGCTGACAGGCAGGGAGGGGAGAGAGGACAGAGGAGAGCTGCAAATGATGGAGGCACGTAAATTGACCATGTTGCCAGGGCTCAGCAGCCATGATAAACTGTGGTAAGTTTACAGGGGGAGGGCAAAACCAGGCAGGATCAGCCAGGTATTTTATATGATAGAAAGGGCCAAATTCCACAGCACAAGCACTGTTATTCATACTTTAAAGGAATAGGATCCATTTTTTTTTTAGGGTAACAAAACCACTTTATCTCTCAAACCTATATACCCCTTATGGACCCCATACATTTTTAAACTTTTGCTATGGATCTGTTTATTCTGTGTTCATTTGTTATTACTAGGTATGAGCAAATGTAATTTAGGTTCAGTTTGCGGGGACTTTGTTGAACCTATTGGGAAGTCTGAAAATTGTGACCTTGAAACTAAAACCCATTGAAGTCTACGGGGAGCAAATCTTGAAATCAATTCTTGCCATTTTCAAGACGTATAGATAACGGATTGTCAAAACAGGGTATGGGAAGTTTGGCATTACCTTAGGTGACCTGTACCGAGAAAAAAAAAATACAATCCTACGAGCAGAAGATCAACCTTTTGGTGTGATTTTGAGGGTAACATGAAAAAACAACAGTGTCTTCAGGTACATGCTTGGAGTTGACTACCTGTATTCTTTATGCTGCTAACGTTTAAATTTTTAAACATTTATTTTTACATTTCTTCAGTTACTTCCTAGTTTCCAGGCCTAGGCAAATGATGTAATACATAACAGGAATCTTCCGGAGAGTTTTTCTCAGCTAAGCACACCCACCTGCCTGCATGCCTGAGCTAAGGCCAGATGGATTCTAGGAAGTAAATGCTACATGAATATTCTGCCCTTACTGAAGATGGTTGCAGCTAGAAATGCTAAGGGGATGTTTTTCAAAGTAATTTCTCAGCAAAATAAAGCACGGAGACATGGATAGATGGGTGTGTTTGCTTTGAATATTAAAAATGAATTAAATAGTGCTTTTGGTTTGTGCTGCTCAGGTGTGCCGTTGTATATGGTGTTGTGGAGCAATATGATTCTCCAAGCTACACCATATTCTGGCATCACATATCCTGGATGGGCTATTGATTTTTTAACTTTTGCATTATTGATTGACCTAAATACAGCAGCAGCCCCCAAATCTGATTCATTACAGCCTATGAAAAAAAAGTATTTTTAGATAGTTTTACAAGACCTGATTTTTTTATCCGTATAGAATAGAAACCTCAAGAGATTGGGATTTTTGGGGCAACAGAAAACCAAAATATATTAAAAAAATTACAATAAATTTTATTTATACAAAAGTTTGTTAAAAAATGAATTAAACATATAACAAAAACAATATGATATACTATAGACGTGGCACAAAATCTTATAATCCGACGCGTTTCGAAATAGTGAAATTTCTTCTTCAGGGATAAATTTTTGCCATTATCTGAAAGGCACAAAATTGGCATAAGTGTACATACATATATGTTTACACTACCAAAAGAAAAATGATATGTAAAGAAAGCTTACAGTAATCATGGTTGACCCAACGAGTTCTCCGCGTGACACTCCAAAGACTCCCCCCTTCCTTCCAGCTGGTAAACGGTCTTTTATCGTGCAAAAGAGCCCCCAGAAATTGAGATCCAAGAAGAGACGCCAAATTGCCCCAAGCGGAAGGAAAACACTAGGGGAGAGGGGGGATGTGAAATCTGAGAAAAACCATATATATATATGTATTTATGTATCATCTATACGGGAGACATGACATCTGTGGAAGTCAAAACCAACCTTGTATGGAAGATATGAGTAGAGTATGTCTTCAATAAGCTATAGAGAAGGAAATTTTTCCTTCCTATAAAGAAAAATTGCAAAAATATGAGACATAAAAATGAAAAATGATAAAAGTAAATGTGAAAATAAAATATGTAAGTAGAAATATAAGAGCTAAAGAAAGCAAATAGCCCAACAGTATATAGGCGTAAAAGCCTAGAGATACAGTGAAGAGGTGAAAGATCGCCCCCAAAAGATTTAAATCCTTTAAATTCTGTATGAATAAAATTTTTTTATCCAGCTGTATTAGGTCTGAATTAAATGGTGGTGTAACAGCCACAACAGATTTAAAAGCTTTAGGTAAGTGTACAAAATAAGGCTAAAGCCTTTAACTTGTTACAAAAATAGAGTCAACAAAAACACTTCAAAACCACAACCCCAAATTCCCTGACCCATCCCCTCTACTTCAGCTCCGTATCCCCAATTATTCAAATATGTATTTGGTAGAGATTCGATAAGTACTTGGAGCAGGAAGGTTTTGTCTTGCAATAGAAAATATAGTGTATTTGGGGCGTGTCCTGGGAGCTCCGACACACAGCAGCTTTCCAGGGCTCACAGCAGAGACTGTATCAACACAGCGATCTCAACCCATCACATATTCTGCAGACCAGGAGAATGTCCTAGTGGCACAAGGAACGGGGAGCCATGTTGGCACCGGATGCCTCACTTTATAGCAAACCAAACAGCTAAAAGGGAGATGAGCCTGTTCACAGCAGGATGGGGACAAATCTTAACAGCGGCAGAGGTATAAGCTCTCAGGCATCCTCTACCTCCAACAGCCCAGCAAAAAGGAGACCCAGACTGTCTTCTGAGGTGGACATTCATACAGAGGTGAGCCCCATCCATAACTCTATTACAGCTTTTCCCACATGAAATCAACCAGTGATGGATACCAAATGTTGCTTTCTCTCCAAATTTGAAAGATCGCTCTAGACATGAAAATGAGAAAGTATGTGGTTTTCCAAGAAGTGTCAAGCCTGCTAATTTGAGAGAATACTTTACTAAACTGCTATCTTATCTCCTGCCTGATGTACCTCCCTCAGAACTGATTGTTGACCACAATCATAGATTGCTCAAGCTTCCCAACCTGCTGGACAAACTATCAAGAAATATGATAAAAATAAAAATGGGCTATCTTATCAAAGAGAAGTTACTCTGGGTAACTAGAAAAGTGGCTGTGAAGCTTAAAGGGCTTGTAAACCCTCATGTTTTTTCACCTTAATGCATCCAATGCATTAAGGTAAAAAAACACCTGGCAGTCACCGGCCCCCCAGCCCCCCGTTTTACTTACCTGAGCCCCATCATCTCTTCGGCGGGGACGCGATGTCCCTCTCCCTACGGGGTCCCGGCTCTTGATTGGATAGATTTATAGTAGCGCAGCCATTGGCTCCCGCTGCTGGCAAGCAAATCCAATGACGCGGGGGGGGCAGAGCCGAGTCCAGCATTTGTGTCTGTGGACGCAAATGCTGGACTCAGGAGCGCGCCCACAAGGTAACCCCCTCGGGAGAGCACTTCTCCTAGGGGGTTATCTGATGCAGGGAGGAGCCGCGAGAGCCGCCGAGGGACCTAAGTATGACATGTTTGATATTTTAAAAAAATAAAAAAATGATCCTTTACAATCTCTCAACTATTACAATACCCCTGTGTAATCATCGTATGCCACACAAGCGGGGTCACTCAGTGAAACTTATGATTACCAAAGAGGAGAAAACCCACACTTTTCGCTCTTTCAAGGAAAGCCTATCTTTTACGCAACTGCCAAATTTTGGACCCACAGGATCAGCCTCGTAAACAGCCCCCAGTCCCAAAGTGTCTGGACCCAGAGTGGAATGTGGCAGGACTAAATGAAGATATGGTTACCTAATTTAAATCTCCAATCTTATATTCTACATGATTTTGCTCACTGGCCCCGAAGATGTCTCCTGTGTACAGGACTGTAGCTGCAATCATCCATGAAAAAAGACACAGATTTCACCGCCCGCTACTACTTTTTTACTGTATTCTTGTTAATATCCTGTTCTCATGTTATGTTTGTTCAGACTTGTTCGCCCTAAGTCTCCAGCTACTTGATGGCCTTCAGTGATGAATCTTCTTCTTCCATAGTATACAGGAAGTATGACCTTGTCCTTGCATCCTCACTGCATTTTGATGTAGGTAAAAACTCCTTTGGCCTATTCAGCTGTGAGGTATAGTTGCCTGGTTAAGTATACTACTCACGCATTCCCTCTCAAGTAGAGGGGAGTACCACAGGCTGCCTGTTTCTAATTGCCATTAATTTAAAATCACTTCTTTAAATGTTAAAGGGCTAAATAGCCTAAAAAAAAAGATTTCTTGTTCATACATCACGGGACACAGAGGCCTAGTAATTACTTAGTGGGTTAGATAGTACCTTCAGGTGATTGGACACTGGTAACCCTAATTACATAGTGAGTTCCTCCCCTATATAACCCCTCCCATATGGAGAGTACCTCAGTTTTTTCGCCAGTGTCTAAGGTGGTTGGTCACATGGAAGATGTGCTAAGAAGAAAGCTCTGTTTGAGGGTCTCTGCGAGGACCTAGGAGCTATACAACTGGATCCATACCTCTGGCCAATACTAAAACACCTAAGATGGATGGTACCCAGGCCTCGTGATAAGAAGAAACAAGGTTTTGCCTGTAATGTCTCTCCTTGGAGGTCTGGGCTCTGGGATCCAGGCTTTGATGTACTAATATAACAGTGGCATGAAAAGATTCTGGCAAAGTCTTCTACAGGTCCAGGGAAGAGGATCCTGTGAGTAGGAACCCAGAACCCTGAAGGTTGGCACAACGCTACCTGCCGTGATGGGGGAAGGCTGGAATCTGTTCTCAGCAGTTCCTGCGGCGGGGATAAGTTAAGTGAAGACAATCCTAAAGTTTACACATTATGGATTATCTTCTGAGAGTAGTTGTATGTCTTACCTGGTTTCCGCCAATAGAGGGAGTAAGAGACATACCTGGTGTACACTTACATGCCTTCCAAGATACACTCAGTGAAGCTGGTCTGTGAAGCCGCTCACCTCCTCCACTGCAGGCTTTGCCACATAAACTGAAAAGGGGGGATCCCACTCAATCCGGGGGGTCCCACGCAGTCCTCATGGGGTCTCCTTTCTCCCCCCTCATCCCGGCCACCGCCATGATTTCCTATGCATGCTTTTTTTACGGCAGGGTCGGTGGGGAAGGAGGCAGGGCGTGGTTGCAGTGCCATGCACGTGTGGCGTGCACAGCGTGCCAGTGCGCAGGTGCAAAGCGGACGTTTTTTAAAGCCCAAGGCTCCAGAGCTCCTGTAAGCGGTGGGACACAGAGCTTTGGGCAATAAGCATCTCAATGGATCGGATCCTGGCAAACCTAAGACACCTACTCGTCATCAGGTTGTACAGTTTGTATCTAATGTTTATATTGTAAGACTATAGCACAACAGTGATTGCACTTTACACTATGTCTCCTCGTAAGAGGGCTTCAGGGGGAGGTAAAGAGGCACCGGAAAATCACCACCTACATCTAGGGGTTCTGGACATGCCTGCAGGATACCATTCCCCCCTTCAAGACTGGAGGCAGCCTCACAGGATGAGTCTGTACCCCTGTCAGTTTTTGCAGCCTCTCCCAATGTTTCAGTCCTTGTTTATGTCACAGAAGATGCTTTGAAGGCTGCATTGGATGGTTTAGAAGGAAGGATTACCACCTTTGTCACAGCTTCCTTAAAAAATAGCAGAAAAAAGGGTTAGATCCCCTCCCTCTGCTTTGGGTTCCCTATCGGATGAGCATTCTGATAATAAGGAAATATCCCTATCTGAGGATAGGGATCAGGTACAGTCGGACAAATCAGGGGAAGAGGAGAATCTCTCTTTTACCTCTCAGGCCCTCAAAGCGCAGGTGCAATACTATACTGAATTGGTGTGTTCCACATACAGATTGCCCTCTGCTGAGGCTGCCATTTCCCCTGTTTCCTCCCTGTGGTCCCGGAAATTACCACAGGCTACGTACACCTTCCCAACTCATCCTTTACTGAATTAATTGTTGTATGAGGAATGGGGTCACACAGATAAACTATTTTTTCTTCCTAAAAGGTTTTCTATGCTTTATCCGGTGGAGGAAAGTTTCACCAAGAAATGGGGTGTCCCAGTCATAGATGCGACTGTTTCTTGTGTGAATAAGAGCCTGACCTGTTGTGTGGACAATGCTCAAGGGTTTAAGGATCCAACTAACAAAAAGTTGGAAACTTTATTTAAAGCCTCTTTTTCTGTGGTGGGCACTGTAGTCCAGCCTACGGTCACAGAAATTGGCATGTGCCAGTTCCTCAAGGAACAAATGAAGCAGGTGCTTAGCCTCCTTTCCACTGAGGAGCCCGAGGTTTATGCAGACCTTTCTAAAGCCTTGTGTTTTATGGTTGATGCCATTATGGATTCTGCTCATCAAGCATCTCACTTCACTCTCCTGGTACACATGCGCAGGTCCCTTTGGCTTAAACATTGGGCAGCTGAGGCTTCATGCAAAAAATATTTAACTGGGTTCCCGTTTTGTGGAGAACGCCTGTTTGGGGATGATCTGGACAAATATATCCAGAAGATTACGGGGGTAAAACTACGTTGTTACCGGTCAAAAGGAAGAGTAAAGTCCTTCATTTAGACGTTCTCTGTCCCCAGCTTCTGGAGCCTCATCCTCCAGGCAGTGGCAACGGCCTTCCCAATCAAATACTAGGGGAAAGGTCCAAAGTCAAGCCCAAGGGCAAAAGAAACCTTGGGGTCCAATATCTGGTAAACAGAACCCCAAAGCCTCCCTATGAAGGGGCACTCCCACTCGGCTGAGTGGGAGGAAGGCTGCTACAGTTTGCAGGCGCCTGGCGGGAAGAGATTCAGGACAGATGGGTAGTCTCCACGGTGTCTCTGGGCTACAAGCTATAGTTACGAGAGCTTCCACCATCTCGTTTTCTAAGGTCAAGAGCCTCCAGGGATCCAGAGAAGAGAAGGCCCTTACTTTTGGCCTTAGAACATCTGTTATCCCAAGGATTAATTATAGAGGTGCCCCAGAAGAGCAAGGCTCAGGGTTCTACTCAAACCTCTTTATGGTTCCAAAACCAAACGGAGATGTCAGACCTATTCTGGATCTAAAAGACCTGAATCAATTTCTAGACATTCGTCCTTTCCGCATGGAGTCTATCCGCTCAGTAGTCTCCACCCTTCAGGGGGGAGAATTCCTGGCATCAATAGACATCAAATTGCCTATTTGCATGTGCCAATATTTCCCGCTCACCAAAGATTCCTAAGCTTTGCGGTGGATCGGCGACACTTTCAATTTGTGGCCCTTCCTTTTTGGTCTTGTAACCACTCCTCAAGTGTTCACAAAAGTTCTAGCCCCACCCCTGGCAAATCTAAGGGCTCAGGGCATAACTGTGACAGCTAATCTGGACGATTTGCTACTCATAGAACAGCCTGTAACATGCCTAAGCCACAATGTGCTCTGCACAGTAAAGTACTTAGAGTATCTAGGCTGGGTCCTCAATCTAGAGAAATCCTCCTTGCAGCCCCTAAAAAGGCTGGAGTATTTGGGCATGGTCATAGACACAGTCCAAAGCAGAGTGTTCTTACCCAGATCAAAAGCCAGGGCCTTAAAAGATTTGGTCCGGGTAGTCTCAGCAAGGAGAAATCCCTCCATCCGACTATAAATGAGACTATTGGGGAAAATTGTCGCCTCTTTCGAGGCTGTCCCTTACGCCCAATTTCACTCAAGGCCTTTACAATGTGCCTATCCCCAGGGGTGCGCCAGAGCCTCAATTAGTGGTTACTGATGAAGAATCTTTTAAAAGGAAAGTCCTTTGTCCCAGTTACTTGGAAACTCGTAACCACAGATGCCAGCCTAATAGGCTGGGGAGCAGTTCTGGAAGAAGCTTCCACCCAGGGAAGATGGTCCAGAGCCGAAAGGCTCTTGCCCATCAACATTCTGGAAATTCTGGCAATTCATCTAGCCCTCAAGGTCTGGACTTTCAGACTACAGGGTCATCCTGTCCGAATACAGTCCGACAATGCCACAGCTGTGGCTTATATCAATCACTAAGGAGGCACCAGGAGCCTGAATGCCCAAAAGGAGGTGAATCACATTTTTTTTCTGGGCAGAAACGCATATTCCTTGCCAGTCTGCGGTCTTTATTCCAGGGGTAGAAAATTGGCAGGCGGATTTTCTAAGCCGCCAGCAGCTGTGTCCAGGAGAATGGTCTCTACTCCCTGACATATTTCAGACCATATGTCAAAATTGGGGTACTCCGGATGTAGACCTGTTTGCGTCCAGATTCAACAAAAAAACTGAACAGCTTTGTGTCAAGAACAAAGGATATGCTAGCACAAGGGTCAGATGCCTTAACGATTCCATGGGATCGGTACTCTTTGATTTATGCCTTTCCTCCAATTCCGCTTCTTCTGCGGTTCAAAAGGGAAACAAAGTCGATCATTCTGGTGGCCCCGACTTGGCCCAGATGACCTTGGTATGCAGAGATCGTAAAGATGGCAGTGGGAAGACCTTGGGTTCTTCCGCTGCGTCTAGATCCAATATTCCATCCTGCCTTACGAAGTCTGAATTTGACGGTTTGGCTGCTGAGACCCGCATTCTGAAAAGCCGTGGGCTCTCGGAATCAGTCCTTTTCACTCTGGTTATTGCTAGGAAGCTGGACTCCAGGCTCATCTACTACAGAATCTGGAAGGCATATGTTTCCTGGTGTGAACCCAGGGGGTGGCATCCTAGAAAGTGTGCCTTTAGCAGGATTTTTGTTTTTCTTCAATTAGGCATTGAAATGAGGCTGGCTTTGAGCACTGTCAAGGTCCAGATTTCGGCCTTATCAGTATTCTTTCAAAGGCAACTTGCCTCACATTCCCTGGTCCGGGCCCTTGTTCAGGGGGAACTGCGCTAATAAAACAAACTTATGCAGATGACAATTGACCATCATAAAGTGCAAAAAAAACTCATAAGGGTATATGAAACATATATATATATGTAGTGCTCAAAAAGTATGCATTAAATAAACACACAAAAGTGCATTTTCATGTGCATCAGTGCAAATTTATAAAATATTGAAAGTCCATAAAGTTGATACGATGATCACCCAAGTGTTGATAAATGTTGGAAAATCTTGATAATTAAGAATGTGTGTCTGAACCACCATCACCAATATAAATGCTGCCCGCTTACCAGAGACCCATGACCCCCCACTACAGAGGGTCTGGGTGAGCTGTTAAGAAATGATTACTCTGGACCACCATCAAAGAACCAGATAATTTTGCTATGTTGAGATGTTGGGGGCCTCGATGTCAGATGGATCAATAGCAGAGCATCAAACCCTCAGCAACACGGATAACCATAAATGGAAAAGAGAGCTCCAAATAGTGTAAAATCGTATGGTTTTATTAAATAAAATGTGTAAACACTCACATGTAAAATCACAATGTTGAACGATTTGAAGAGAAGTCTGGGGCACCGGCCGGATACCCACAGACAGCCCGTCCTGCTGGTAACCACAGCGATAGGGGATGACGCGAAAACGTCACTCCGTTCTGCCCTATGCGGCGTTTCGAAACAAGATTACGTCTTCCAGGGGTAAGCGGTATTTAAAAATCCTATTATTCCCTATGGACAGAAGTGCATAGACTCCAGAGCAATGTTATCTGTCTCCAAGAAATTCAAATTTCAAATTCAAATGCAAAATAATGCACTGCATTTCTTCCACAAATGCTTTCCACATATATTTAGTGCCGACGCCTCCGAGAAGAAAAAAGGAGCTTTAATAGCAATCAAAGACACAGTAGCATTCAAACCGCTCAATGTCGTCCTAGATGAGCTAGGACCCAGAACTTGTTTGCATAATCAACAATGTTCTCTATACTATTGTAAACATCTGTGGGGTTGTGGCGTTGATTTGTAGTTGATTGTAAGGTGAGAGAACTCACTGAGTACTGTGTATGAGAATCTCCTCTACATGTCAGAGTGAAAACTAGATATTTTATAAAGTAAAATACAAATTTGGATTTGGTAGCACACGTGCATTACTGTAACAATGAAATCAGAGCTAATACTGATCCTTCCTGTCTTCCAAGTATAAGCCACCTTTCCTGCCTTCCAGGTGTCAGTCACCCTTCCAAGTGTCATCCACCCTGTCTGCCTTCCAAGTGTCAGCCACCCTTCCTGCCTTCCAAGTGTCAGCTGCCCTTCCTGCCTTCCAAGTGTCAGCTGCCCTTCCTGCCTTCCAAGTGTCAGCCGCCCTTTCTGCCTTCCAGGTGTCAGCCACCCTTCCAAGTGTCAGCCACCCTTCCAGGTGTCAGCCACCCTTCCTGCCTTCCAGGTGTCAGCCACCCTTTCTGCCTTCCAAGTGTCAGCCACCCTTTCAAGTGTCAGCCACCCTTTCTGCCTTCCAGGTATCAGCCACCCTTCCAAGTGTCAGCCGCCCTTTCTGCCTTCCAGGTATCAGCCACCCTTCCTGCCTTCCAGGTGTCAGCCACCCTTCCAGGTGTCAGCCACCCTTCCTGCCTTCCAGGTGTCAGCCACCCTTCTAAGTATCAGCCACTCTTCCTGCCTTCCAAGTGTCAGTTATCCTTCCTATTTGGGGGGTCTATACTGAGGAGGTACTATAGTTGGGGAGGGGGAGTGACACCATGTTTTTACGCACTGGGAGACACCAAACCTAGTGACGCCATTGCCGAATAGACCTTAGCTCACTTATAGGGAGGGGGGTTGGGATTTTCATCGGAGCAGAGATCAGTGACGTCACCCACACAGCCCATCCCCCTACAGTTAGTAATCACTCCCTAGGACACACTTAACCCCTCCCCGCCCCCTAGTGGTTAACCCCTTCAATGCCAGTGTCATTTACACAGTAATCAGTGCATTTTTAATCGCACTGATCGCTGTATAAATGACAATGGTCCCAAAAATGTGTCAAAAATGTCCGACATGTCCGCCATAATGTCGCAGTCACAATAAAAATCTCTGATCGCCGCCATTACTAGTAAAAAAAAAAATTATTAATAAAAATGCCATAAAACTATCCCCTATTTAGTAAACACTATAACGTTTGCGCAAACCAATTAAACGCTTATTGCGATTTTTTTTTACCAAAAATATGTAGAAGAATACAATTGGCCTAAACTGAAGAAAAAAAATGTTTTTTTATATATTTTTGGGGGATATTTATTATAGCAAAATGTAAAAAATAATGCGTTTTTTTCAAAATTGCCGCTCTTATTTTGTTTATAGCGCAAAAAATAAAAATCGCAGAGGCGATCAAATACCACCAAAAGAAAGCTCGATTTGTGGGAAAAAAAGGACGTCAATTTTGTTTGGGAGCCACATCGCACGACCGCGCAACTGTCAGTTAAAGCGCCGCAGTGCTGAATTTAAAAAAAACGCTCTGGTCAGGTAGGGGGTAAATCCTTCCGGGGCTGAAGTGGTTAAGGTCAGTTGCATACAGCTAACAGCTGGGATCTCCTCACACGCCAACAGTGCACACACAGCACTGCTCGTCACTGGCTCCTCCCAACCGGTTTCATCACTAGACACGTGACTTTTTCAAGGGTGACCATGTGACGACCTTGCTTAGCATTTATAGTGTGCATGCTGGTTGCCATAGTGACCAGGGCGTGTAATGCATCATCATGCCGCTAAATGCGTTCTGCACTACATTAAAACAACATAATATCCATACAAAGTAACAATTTAATACATATAGATACATAATCTTTACAATAAAACATATATTTAAAAACATAATTGCAACTCCAACCTAAAACCCATTTAAAATACATGAAGTAAACAAATATAACCTAGGAACTCAGGGAGTTCCTAGGTTATATCTGTTTACTTCATGTATTTTTTTTTAAATATGTTTATTGAGCTTTTACAAGCAAAAGTACATAGTTCATAAATGTGAGAGTAATTAGCCAGAAAACCGTAATACAAGTAATGTAGAATAATGAGCAGGATAAAACTGCAAGATTTGGGGCCTGTAAACAATAAGAATGAGGCTGATAATGATGTAACTGGTTTAACAAATTAAGCTATCTGAAGGCTCTGCCTAAGGAGTGGAAGCATGATAACATTTACTCGTAGAGTGAGTAAAGAGATCACTACCATTACAGAGAGAAGCAGGATGTATCATGTCAAATCATGAAGAACCTAAGTATATAGATTAAACAAATTAGGTGGAATGTCCAGGGGGGGGGCTATATGGAGTTAGGACATTGGGGGCGGGCTGGATCCAGAGTTGGCCTACTGTGTTAGCAAGATCTGCTCGCAGGTACCAATCCATGTAGCGGAAGGGGGCCATATGGGAAGAGATTTCTTCTGGAGAAAAGGAGTGTTCCATCAAGTGACGCCATCTTGCAATAAAGCGTTTCAGGGATACAGAGTGTTGAGTGATGATATCCAATTTTTCAATGTGGAATAGCTTTAAAAGTGCTTATTTGACCAAGGCAATTTGAGGCGGAGAGGGGTTGATCCAAGTACACATTATTGCCCTGCGGGCTGCCAGTAGGCAGATATGGACCCATTGAGGAAGAGAGGCATGGGTAGGCATTGGTGAAGAGGCTTACAGAGTGTCGCAACTGAAGAGACAGAATAGTGGGTCCTTGGGTAGATGTATATGTTGGGATCTGTCAATATAGTCCAACACCTGGTCCCAGAAGGTGGAGATTGCTTGACAAGTCCATAATCTGTGGAATAAGGATGGTCTTGGGATAGAGCACCAAGAGCATGCGGAAGCGGTTGAGTCAGTTTTGCTGTGTCGAAACGGTAAATATGCCCGATGGGCGATTTTAAACTGCGTTTCTCGACATGTTTCGCACATTACTTACTAGAGAGCGTACCCTTTGATATCCTGCGAGAATCTTCTCTGGTGCCTCTTGGTCATCTAGAATAGAGATCCAAGGTTTGAAAGGTACAATGTGGTATTTTGTAGCCTGATGGGTGATGAGGTTGGAGTATATGTCTGAAATGGAGTATTGATCCCGATCTATCAGGACATCAATGAAGGAGTGTTGGCAAGGATTTTGACGAATGCTACAGCAGGATCTGAGGTAGCTGGTTAGCTGGTGGTAGTGAATTTTTGTATTTCTCTCCAGGCAATTACAGTGTCTCTAATCAGGAGGTTGGATCTCAAATTCTGGGGAAGGACACGCAGCCTAGAATGCAGGACCGCCTGGAGATTAAACGGAGACACGAGGGCACCCTCCAGCATGAAGTTACATAGTTACATAGTTAGTAAGGTTGAATAAAGACACCAGTCCATCCAGTTCAACCTGACTGAGTGTGTGTCTACAACCCTGACCCTTGTCCCTAACCCTGTACATCGCACACTCACATCAGTCCCTACCCTCAATCCAAGGTCCCCATTCATATACTAGGGCCAATTTTGGACAGAAGCCAATAAACCTACCAGCATGTCTTTGGAGTGTGGGAGGAAACCGGAGCACCCGGAGGAAACCCACGCAGGCACAGGGAGAACATGCAAACTCCAGGCAGGTAGTGTCGTGGTTGGGATTCAAACCAGCGACCCTTTTTACTGCTAGGCGAGAGTGCTAACCACTACACCACTGTGCCGCCAACTACACCACTGTGCCGGCGGCACAGTTGGAGTAATGAGATTTTTTTGATAACCAGTCAATACCTTGTCTCAGTAGACATGAAAGATTGTAGAATCTGATATTTGGCAGGCCCGCCCCACCCTCACACTTCTGGAGACAGAGTTTTTGAAGCGCAACGCAAGGTTTTCTGCACTGCCAGATGAATGCGAGTAGCGCAGTGTGTATCTTTTGAACATCAGTATGCTTCATTAGCAAAGGTAGGATCTGTAACGAAAACAAGACCATCTTAAAGAGGTGGCATCTCCCGAATAGTGAAAGGGGTAGGGCTGCCCATGCTTCCAACTCCTGTACAATCTTGGCTATCAAAAGGGGGTAGTTCAGGCTATATAGGAAGGTGGGTTCCCTGCCAATGCGGACGCCCAGGTAGGTGATATGATGTTTTGCTACTATGAATGGGGATGAACCCATCCATGCTCGAGCCAGCTGAGAGGTAAGATTTCGCTCTTGTCAAAATTAATCCAGAGCCCCGAGCAGGTCCGGAAAATCACAAATAGGTCTTGGAGAAGTGAGATATCCACAGGAGGATTGGTTGAGAATAGGAGGACGTCATCGGTGAATAGAGCAGAGCGTAGAACTTGGTTGCCCACCGCGACACCACTAACCCCTGATGATGAGTTTAAAAGTCTGGAGAGTGGTTCAATAGCCATGTTAAAAAGAAGAGGGAATAGGGGACAGCCTTGTCGTGTGCCCTTGGTGAGCGGAATGTCAGGAGAGACAAAATTAGGGGTAACAAGGCGGGCCGACGGTGAGGAGTACATTTTTTGGACAAATTGCAATAGGGGGCCAGTGAAGCCAATTGCTCTCATGACCATGAAGAGCCAGGAGAAGCTGATGTAATTGAAAGCCTTCTCGGCATCTAGCTATATAATGGCTATGTCAAGGTCTGAGTGCCTCTTAGCAAATTCAAGGGCTAAGAGGACCTTTCGGGTGTTGAGGGTGGCAGATCGTCCCAGGACAAATCCTGATTGGGCTGGGTGGAGGATTGTTGGGAGGATGCACGCTAGTTGGGATGCGACGATTTTGGAGAAAATTTTTGAGTCTATATTGATTAAGGATATAGGCCTATACGAGCCCGGTAGGAGGGGGTCCTTTCCCTTTTTCGCAATGAGTTTGATGTGTGCTTGCACGCCCGAGGGAAGGTATGGGCCATCAGCCCACACTGCTGTATAGACATGGGATAGGGTCTCGGGGATGACATCCGCTGTCATTTTAAATAATTCCGCTGAAAAGCCGTCAGAGCCAGGGGCTTTTCCATTGGACATGGCTTTAATGGTAAAACAAATGTCTTCCTGGGAGATAGGGGCGTTTAGAATGTCCAAATGGTCAGGGGACAGAGTAGGTAGTTTAATTGACGCAAGCAAATTGTTCACTGCCACTGCGTCTATGGGGTCTACTGAGTATAAATTGGTATAATATTGGGTTAGGATTGTGCTAATCTCAGCTGGCGCATTAGTGATGTCTCCGTTAAGGGAGCGTAGGGCTCCAATATGTGTCGGCCTGCAACGTCCCGAGCACAGCTTCGCTAAGAGCTTATGTCAGGAAAGGTCTTCTCCGCTGGTAATATCGATCATTTGGCGTGCAGTATTGATCTCCACCAGCAGGTGTCTCCTGGCAGTTCGGAGCTGCTCTTTCCTGCAAGTATTCTGTCACCTTTGGGCCGCAGTACTGGCGTCCACCAGCGGAGGAATCCTGGCAGTATGGAGCAGGTATTCCCCTCTGCAGACCGGTATGACTACGATTCTGGTTTATTCTTTGATAAAGCTATGTACTGAGCTGGCCCTGCCCTGTATTCCAGAGGGCCGTGATGATTTCACTCCTCCTTTTGATATGAATCACCTGACCTTAATTAGCAAAGCTGCAGTATAAATACCCAGCAATTGCAGACTTATGTTGCCCTGGTGTTGTCCTTGAGCCCTGACCTGTATCCTGTTACTCTGATCCTGTAGCCTGAATCTGAACCTGAAGCCTGATTCCTGGAACCTGTTGATCCTGTTTCCTGTCCGTTACCTGAACCCTGGACTCTGGACTCTGAGCCTTGTACCTGACCTGTCCCTCCTGTGATCCATCCATCCTCTTTTGTCCTGTTTATCTCCCTTCCCAGCTACTGATTCCCTGTTTATGACCCCGGCCTGGCTTGACTACGATTCTGGTACTCCCTCTTGCTACATATGCTGGTTGGTTTTATATCACTAATTGTTTGGTTGTTCACTCTGTATTGGTGGTGTGTTCACATATGCATTTTCCTTATTAAACTTACTTTCACCTATTTATGTCTGGTTCACTCTGTCGCAGTCACACAGTTCTGGTCACATCTGGTTTATGACAGAATACCATGGCCATCCCTGTCCAGAAGTGGCTGCACAAGGGAACCATTTTGATTCAGTTGGTTGCAAACATGAATGCCGATGAGGTTATTTATTTTTCTCTGCTGGCATCTGAAAGTAGTGATTATTGCTGCCAGGCTTTGAAAGGATGGTCTAGTGACCAGTTGTTTGCCACTATACGTTTGGCTTATTCCCTGGTCGATCAGGGTTATATATTGTTTGGGGAGGTGCAGCCTTTGATAAAGCTATGTACTGAGCTGGCCCTGCCTTGTATTCCAGAGGGTCGTGATGATTTCACTCCTCCTTTTGATAGGAATCAGGTTGTATCCCTAGTTTGGCTTTTTGAAGATGATCCAGCCGATTTTTGTGAGCACTATTCAGCCTGTTCCCCACAGGTGATTGCGGAGTGCATTGTGTCTGCTCAGTCTTTTGTTAGACAGGGAGATTTAAAAGCACAGTTTGTACAACCTATACTTTCAGCATGGTCTGACATGATGCAAGCAGCTCCAGCCAAACAAACCACATTTGCCACCAAACACCAGCTCAGTATACGCTGCTGCCAACCAAATACTCATATCCAGTCTCTGTTCCCTGTACCTATCCTGCATTCAACCCACCTGCCTCTTCTCAGCTGCCTACAAACCCTCAGCTGCCATATCCCTATCCTCCTTTCCAGTCTGCTGCACCCCTCATCTACAGAGCTTCAGTGGCTAAGCCAAAGAAAAAACAAAAGTTTTTTCCAACCAAGATGATCCTGCCAGTAACCCAACCTGCCTCCGCACCAGCTAATCCAACCCAGTCTGACATCCCAGTGCCTGCCTTCCAGCCTGATGTCTCGGTGCCTGCCTTCCAGCCTGATGTCTCGGTGCCTGCCTTCCAGCCTGACGTCTCGGTGCCTGCCTTCCAGCCTGACGTCTCGGTGCCTGCCTTCCAGCCTGACGTCTCGGTGCCTGCCTTCCAGCCTGACGTCTCGGTGCCTGCCTTCCAGTCTGACGTCTCGGTGCCTGCCTTCCAGCCTGACGTCTCGGTGCCTGCTTTCCAGCCTAATGTCCCGGTGCTTGCCTTCGCGCTTGATGTCTTGGTGCCTGCCTTCCAGCCCAAAGTCTTGGTGCCAGTGTTTCAACCTAAGGTGCCAGTGTTCCAGCCTGAGGTGCCAGTGTTCCAGCCTGAGGTGCCAGTGCCTGCTCTGCAGCTTGATGAGCCTGCTCTCCAGCCTGATTTGCCTGCTCTCCAGCCTGATGAGCCCACTTTCCAGCCCAAAGTGCCCGCTGCCCAGCTTGATGAGCCCGCTGCCCAGCCTGATGAGCCCACTGCCCAGCCTGATGAGCCCACTACCCAGCCTGATGAGCCAGCTCTCCAGCTTGAAGTGCCCATGCCTGCTGCCCAGCTTGAAGTGCCCATGCCTGCTGCCCAGCTTGAAGTGCCCATGCCTGCTGCCCAGCTTGAAGTGCCCATGCCTGCTGCCCAGCTTGAAGTGCCCATGCCTGCAGCCCAGCTTGAAGTGCCCATGCCTGCTGTCCAGCTTGGAGTGCCCATGCCTGCTGCCCAGCTTGAAGTGCCCATGCCTGCTGCCCAGCTTGGAGTGCCCATGCCTGCTGCCCAGCTTGGAGTGCCCATGCCTGCTGCCCAGCTTGGAGTGCCCATGCCTGCTGCCCAGCTTGGAGTGCCCATGCCTGCTGCCCAGCTTGAAGTGTTCCTGTCCGCTGCCCAGCTTGGAGTGTTCCTGTCCGCTGCCCAGCTTGGAGTGTTCCTGTCCGCTGCCCAGCTTGGAGTGTTCCTGTCCGCTGCCCAGCTTGGAGTGTTCCTGTCCGCTGCCCAGCTTGGAGTGTTCTTGTCAGCTGCCCAGCTTGGAGTGTTCCTGTCCGCTGCCCAGCTTGGAGTGTTCCTGTCCGCTGCCCAGCTTGGAGTGTTCCTGTCCGCTGCCCAGCTTGGAGTGTTCCTGTCCGCTGCCCAGCTTGGAGTGTTCCTGTCCGCTGCCCAGCCTGGAGTGTAATTGTCCGCTGCCCAGCCTGGAGTGTAATTGTCCACTGCCCAGCCTGGAGTGTTCCTGTCCGCTGTCCAGCCTGACACCATGGACTTTCCCCAGCAACGGCTAGTTGGAGCGTCCAGAGGTCACTCCTTCGAGGGGGGATACTGTCAGGAAAGGTATTCTCCGCTGGTAATATTGATCATTTGGCGTGCAGTATTGAGGTCCACCAGCAGGTGTCTCCTGGCAGTTCGGAGCTGCTCTTTCCTGCAAGTATTCTGTCACCTTTGGGCCGCAGTACTGGCGTCCACCAGCGGAGCAATCCTGGCAGTATGGAGCAGGTATTCCCCTCTGCAGACAGGTATCACCTGACCTTAATTAGCAGAGCTGCAGTATAAATAACCAGCAATGGCAGACTAATGTTGCCCTGGTATTGTCCTTGAGCCCTGACCTGTATCCTGTTACTCTGATCCTGTAGCCTGAACCTGAAGCCTGATTCCTGGAACCTGTTGATCCTGTTTCCTGTCCGTTACCTGAACCCTGGACTCTGGACTCTGAGCCTTGTACCTGACCCGTCCCTCCTGTGATCCATACATTCTCTCTTGTCCTGTTTATCTCCCTTCCCAGCTACTGATTCCCTGTTTATGACCCCGGCCTGGCTTGACTACGATTCTGGTACTCCCTCTTGCTACATATGCTGGTTGGTTTTATATCACTAATTGTTTGGTTGTATTGGTGGTGTGTTCAGATATGCATTTTCCTTATTAAACTTACTTTCACCTATTTATGTCTGGTTCACTCTGTTGCAGTCACACAGTTCTGGTCACATCTGGTTTATGACAGCTTACCTGCCTTATTTCCATATCTATGGAATTGGAGAGGAGAGTAGGATTGTCTAATAGTTTCCTGTTGCGCAGAGCAGTGGTCAAAGGCACGCTTGGCTGCTTGCCATGCAAGTGAGTTGGCTGTAGTGCAGTTTAGCGTTAAGGCAGAGTGTGCCTGGTGTAAGGATTTGCTGGCCTCCAGATACCGGAGACGAGTTTGCTTCTTAAATTGAGCTGTATATGAAATAATGCGCCCCCTGAGAAAAGCTTTTCCTGTCTCCCAGGACAGATTTGGAGTAGAAAGATGGGCTCCATTAGTTTCTACAAATTCAGCCCAGGCACTGCGGAGGGCGAGTAGAAAATCATTGTTCTCCAAATAAGATGGGAAGCGCCAGGTGCCTGCATTGTGGGGAGTTACGAGCCCAGATAATTGAACACTAATAGGGGAGTGGTCAGAGATGACCATGTCTTCGATGGTGGACGAGGAGAGGAAGGGGAGAATACCCGGCGAGCAGAAAATGCAGTCTATGCCGGAAAACAAGTCATGGGGAGGGGAGAAGAAGGTGAATTCCCTCTCAGTAGGATGTTAGACGCGCCAGGTGTCTGTGAGGTGGAGCGAGGAGGCCGTTTGCTCTAAGATGGTGGGAGTGTCGCCTGTGTGTCCTCGAGTTGCGGGGCCTGGGATACGGTCTTCAGCCATGCGCATGACAGTATTGAAGTCCCCCCCAATAAGATGATAGTGTTCAGGGATTTGTAGGACCCAAGTGGCGAAATCATGAAAAGAAGGGCTGTCTGGGGGAATTAGGGGCATATATATTAAAGATAGCGATGTCACGTGAGGCAACCATCAGGTGAAGGGTAATTCTAGGGCCCTCCGAGTCCGTCTCAACTGAGCGAACGGTGTGGTGGAGGTTTTTGTGGAGCAAAATTACTACCCCAGCTTTACGACCCACATCTGGCGAGCGACATCTGCTCGCAGGCGCTTGGGGTGTCTTAAAATTTGCATACGCTTATGAGGGGAACTCAGCCCCTTGACATTCCAGGAAATTATTTTTAGGTAATTCCCATCATTCGAAGGAGCCATGGCTGAGGCAGTAGTAGGTATATGTGTGATGGCCCAAATAGGGGTAACGCCACCGCAGTCATCGCCCCGTCTGATCCGGGACCATTGGGACCTTGGCAGAGTCCTC
This sequence comes from Lithobates clamitans, assembly GCA_037952925.1. Classification (NCBI taxonomy): domain Eukaryota; kingdom Metazoa; phylum Chordata; class Amphibia; order Anura; family Ranidae; genus Lithobates; species Lithobates clamitans. The sequence continues at coordinate 1,557,046 of JBBGZY010000608.1, forward strand.
GGGGGAAGTTGAGGGATAACAGAATGGGTGACGTGATACAAAAAACAGTAAACAACAAGAGGATAGGCCTCCTAAAACTTTCCATGAACTTCACTTTTTTCCCCATGGAGCCACCACCTAGATCGCCCCCGCCCAGGAGCATCTCCTCCACTCATGTTGGCATGGGGCAGCCTTGAGAAGAGGGGTCCAGGGGGACGGGAGAAAAGGCAAAAGAGGGTTAAGGAAGGGGGGAGGGGGAAATGGATAGGGGAGAAAAGAGAAGGGGGGGAGGGAGAAGGAGAGAAGATGGGGAAAAAAAGGGGGGGAAGAGAGAGGGGCATGGAATCAGTCAGGGGTGACCCACATACAGTAAGTTAAGAGTAACCAGGCACAACAAACAATGTAAATAACATTAACATTAAGGGCCCACCGGACAATGTCAGAGATGGCGGACTGCGACTACTGGGTCCATGAAGATTGAGTTCCTTGGTGTCAATTAGAAGAGAAAGAAGCCATGAGTGTGTAGTCAGCGGTGTGTTGAGCGACCCCTGGAGGGGGCGACACGCACCCTTTTGTGGGGAGGCTTTTGAGGACTTTGCTGGCTCCTGGAGGACAGAGGAGATTTCCTGTGTAGAGATGACTGGCCAGAGGCAGAGGGGTCCTCCTGCTCCATGTCGGAAGGTTGTGTCGTATTAAGGTAGTGCTCCGCTTCAGATAGGAAGGTAAAGGAGACACATTTGCCTGAAGCAGATTGGATATGCAGGATCGCAGGGTACGCCAGAGTGAATTTGATATGGTTGTTAAAGAGGGACGAGCAGATCTCTGAGAAAGCCTTACGTTGTCGCATAACTTCGACTGAGTAGTCAGCAAACAGTAGTAATGAGTGATCATCCACAGAAAGGTTGCGTTGACGGTGGAAGTTTTGGAGTATGGCTTGCTTATCGGCATAATTTAGGTACCTGACGATCACAGGGTGGGGCTTGGAGTGGGACTCCGCTGGTTGACCTACACGGTGTGCCCGTTCCACTGTACAGGGGGTGCGGAGCCCCAACTGCTCTGGGATGATGGTGGAGCATATGGCGGTGAGCGAGGAGGGAGGATAGGATTCAGGGAGACCTATAATACGTAAATTGTTCCATCTGGAACGATTTTTGAGATCGTCCACTTTATCCTGGAGTTCCCGTTGGATTAAGGAAAGTCTGGCTATGGCAGCAGAGGTCGCGGTGGCATCGTCCTCTATCGCGGAGATTCGGTCCTTAGCCTGGTCGATTCTGAGGGTTTGTAGTTGTAATTCCTTATGTAGGTGTTCTAGCCCTTTAAGAACGGCTTGGTCCACTGCCTCAATGACCATTGGGGTGAGTAGGGTCACCACAGCTTGTGCAATGTTGGCAGGAGAGGCAGGGTCCATTTGGGTGGGTGTGGAGGGCATGAGAGGGAAAGCAGGAACTTGTGCTGTGTTCCCAGTGCTAAAATCCTCCAGCGCCGTGTTGGCTGCAGCATGTGCTGTGTCCCCAGCTTGCGGGGGGGAGCGGGGGCCGTTCGTGTGGTGGATCGCTCTACAAAGCGGTCCACGATGTTGCCCCAGAGGAGAGAGGGGTGTAGGGAGGGAATACCTCTCAGCTAGCCGGTTTAGTGGCAGTATATGGAGGAGCGCGGCGGGAGCTGAGGTCTCCTAGCTCCTCTCCATGCGGCGCCAGAACTGGAAGTCACCTACTTCATGTATTTTAAAGTTGGAGTTGCAATTATGTTTTTAAATATATGTTTTATTGTAAAGATTATGTATCTATATGTATTAAATTGTTACTTTGTATGGATATTATGTTGTTTTAATGTATTGCAGAACGCATATAATGGCATGATGATGCATTACACTCCCTGGTCACTATGGCAACCGGCATGCACACTATAAATGCTAAGCAAGGTCGTCACATGGTCATCCTTGAAAAAGTCACGTGTCTAGTAATGAAACCGGTCGGGAGGAGCCAGTGACGAGCAGTGCTGTGTGTGCACTGTTGGCGTGTAAGGAGATCCCAGCTGTTAGCTGTATGCAACTGACCTTATTATATGCGATTCATTCTGCTGGAAAGTGAGAGTGAAGTTTACCCTTAGTCTATAGGGAATATTCAATATAATATCTGTGCAATGCTCTCTTTCTTTGTTGTTACATATTGCGGAAGTTCTTTGAAAGCCAGAAGCCAGTCCATGCTAATGAGCAGCTGAATATATGAGCAAGCCATCTATCACTGGGATCACTCATTGAAAGCTGTCTAAATTCATCAATCACCAAAGACGTTACATTTTTTCAGAGCAGTATGCGGTCCTATTGAGATATTTGTGTACTGTGGTTCATCACATTAATATATCTCTCTATATCTTTCTTTTTTTTTTTTTTATTGTGTTCATTAATTTATCATTACATTGATATTTAATTATGGGATTTTGTTATGGTGAAGGTTGTTATGTTATTTATAATAGGCTCCATTTGCTTATTTTGCACATGATTCACTGATCAACCATTAGGAGGTTACACTGTGTTATATTGGGAGGTTAATATTAGAGCATTATACATTCTGAATATAAACAACACTTTTTTTGTGTGATATCAGTTCACATACATATCAATTGCAGCTATATTATTTGGTCATCTTCTAGTATTTGCCACTTATTTATTTATTTACTAGTTCATATCAGCGCTTCAGTACACTTTTTACAATATTCCAAACAAAAAACAAACACACCAAAAGAATGGGGTAAACATGGCTGCAGCACTTTATTGGTTTAAATAATTAACAAAATTAATTTATACTAATAATAATAATCTTTCAAGATGCGCATTTGAAGCAATAAATCTGCTCAGTCCTCATGACACAAGCATAAATGAACCAAAATTATTAAACAGTCTCCCTTGAAACAAGGTGACAATCCTCTTAAAGTGTCAGCAACAAAGGGTGGGAAGGAGGGAAGCTTGTAGTGTTCCCGAAGACTGCTGAGTAGGGATGAGCCGAACACTCCCCGGTTCGGTTGGCAGCAGAACTTGCGAACAGGCTAAAAATTTGTTAGAACACGCGAACACTGTTAAAGTCTATGGGACACGAACATGCATAATCAAAAGTGCTCATTTTAAAGGCTTATATGCAAGTTGTTGTCATAAAAAGTGTTTGGGGACCTGGGTCCTGCCCCAGGGGACATGTATCAATGCACAAAGAAGTTTTAAAAACAGCCGTTTTTTCAGGAGCAGTGATTTTAATAATGCTTAAAGTGAAACAATAAAAGTGTAATATTCCTTTAAATTTCATACCTGGGGGGTGTCTATAGTATGCCTGTAAAGGGGGGCATGTTTCCCGTGTTTAGAACAGTCTGACAGCAAAATGACATTTCAAAGGAAAAAAAGTCATTTAAAACTACATTGGGAGGGTGCTTTGAGGTAGCCCTCCAAAGCACCTTGTCCCCATGTTGATGGGGAGAAGGGCCTCATCCCCACAACCCTTGGGCGGTGGTTTTGGGGGTCTGTGGGTGGGGGCTTATCGGAATCTGGAAGCCCGCTTTAACAAGGGGACCCCCAGATCCCGGTCCCCCCTGTGTGAATTGGTAATGGGGTACAAAAAAAAGTGTCAAAAAGGTTAAAAAACACAAGAGACGGTTTTTGACAAGTCCTAATTTCTTCTTCTTTCATCTTCTTTCTTCTGGTCTTCCTTCGGTGTTCTTCTTATTCCTCCATCTTCTTCCTTCCGGCGAACTGGCGAACAGCCAATGTTCGAGTCGAACTCATTTTGGACCCGAACATAAAGCCCATCCCTACTGCTGAGAGAAGTTCCTTTTATAGGGAATTCCAAGATTCTGGAAAGTCCTGGAAAAAACTAGAAGCTTTCTTAAAAGGGCAATATAAATAATATAGTACAACTGAGGCAGACGTTGTTGCCGCCTTAAGCATTAGAAAGCACACTTAAAGTGGCAATATAAAAAAAACAATGCTGAGGCAAAATGCTGTTGCCATTTTAAGCAATAGGAAAGCAGCCGCAAGCCCATAAAAAGTGGACCCGAATGAATTGAGCCTCCTTTTTCCAATGGATTACAGGCTGCAATATTCCAAACAAAAAACAAACACACCACAAGAATGGAGTAAACATGGTTGCGGCACTTTATTGGTTTAAATAATTAACAAAATGTATTTATAATAATAATAATCTTTCAAGATATGCATTTGAAGCAATAAATCTGCTCAGTCCTCATGACTCAAGCATAAATTAATAAAAAGTATTTAACAACAGTCCCCCACCTAGCCGGGACTTGCTCTGCAAGACAAGGACTGGCTTACCCCAAAACCGCGGCCATTTCTATGCAAGATTGTAACCCTGAATTAAGAATATCAAGACCACTTTCAGACAGATGGATACCATCCTGGCTATAGAGGCCTGAAATACCTCCTTCCAATTCAAAATGCTGAGAAGAAACCATTGATGATAGGTATGAATTTCTGAATGGACCTGTTAATTTGTTTCCTGATCTTCTCCAAGGGTTGTAAATCAGGAGAATACCAAATCAATCGGGGAATAATTTCAGGAAAAATAATAGTAGTATCAGGAAATGCGATTTTAAAATCTCAGTCGGTAACCGGTTCTATAGAAGGGATGGACTGCACCTAAATGAGGAGGGTGCAGATCTGCTGGGAATGAAGATGGGCAAAAAGTTAGAGGGGTTTTTAAACTAGGCGATGGGGGGGAGGGTCCAGAGACAGTGATAGCCAGCGCGGAAGATATTCCAGAGGGTAGTATTGGGGGCATTAGTGATAGGTTAACCAAAGCACAAAAACACAAGGTGAGTATAGTAGCAAGTCCTAGTTGCAATCTTGAAACACCCAATACGAGGACAATATGCGACCGGTCTAAACTATGTGACATGTTCACCAATGCCAGGAGCATGGCGGACAAGATGGGTGAACTAGAGATACTGTTGTACAAGGAGGATTTGGATTTTGTGGGAATTTCAGAGACCTGGTTCAACAGCTCTCATGATTGGCTGGCAAACATTCAAGGGTATAGCCTATACCGCAAGGATAGAGAGGGTAAAAAAGGGGGAGGGGTATGCCTATATATCAAGAATAATGTACAAGTGAATGTGAGAGATGACATCACTGAGGGAGCTAGTGAGGAGGTGGAATCCTTATGGGTAGAGCTCCAAAGGGATGAAGCTAAGGGGAAAATAATACTGGGAGTATGCTATAGGCCCCCTAACCTGAGGGAGGAAGTGGAGACGGATCTACTATCACAAATTGGATTAGCAGAGAGGATGGGAAGTGTTATCATAATGGGGGATTTTAATTATCCAGACATAGACTGGGCGGAGGGAACCGCACATTCATTTAAGGCTCGCCAGTTCCTTAATGTCTTGCAGGACAATTTTATGGGTCAGATGGTAGACACACCAACTAGAAATAAAACATTACTGGATCTACTGATTACCAACAATACAGACCTGATCACAGATGTGGAAATACGGGGCAATTTAGGTAACAGCGATCACAGGTCAATTAGTTTCAGTATAAATCACACAAATAGGAAACATGAAGGGAACACAAAGACACTGAATTTCAAAAGAGCCAACTTCCCTAAACTACAAACCTTGCTAAAAGGCATAAATTGGGATAAAATATTAGGAACAAAGAATACGGAGGAGAGATGGGTTTGCTTTAAGAGCATATTAAATAAGGGCATTAGCCAATGTATCCCATTGGGTAATAAATTTAAAAGAGCGAACAAAAATCCTGGATGGCTTAACTCCAATGTAAAAATGCATATAAAAGCAAAGGAGAAGGCCTTCAAAAAATACAAGGTTGAGGGATCATCCTCAGCATTCAGACTTTATAAAGAATGCAATAAGAAATGTAAGGGTGCAATTAGGACGGCTAAGATAGAACATGAAAGACACATAGCAGAGGAGAGCAAAAAAAATCCCAAGAAATTCTTTAAGTATGTAAACAGTAAAAAAGGGAGGACAGACCATATTGGCCCCATAAAGAATGAGGAAGGACATCTGGTTACAAAGGTTGGGGAGATGGCAAAGGTATTGAATTTATTCTTCTCCTAAGTATTCACGAGTGAATCAGTAACCAAAACTGCAGTGTTTATCCTCATGACACAACACAGGAAGCACCTACATGGTTAACAGAGGACGGAATTAAAATTAGACTTGAGAAACTTAACATTAATAAATCACCGGGACCAGATGGCTTGCATCCGAGGGTACTTAGGGAACTCAGTCAGGTAATTGCCAGACCGTTGTTCCTAATTTTTACAGACAGTCTATTGACTGGAATGGTACCAGCTGATTGGAGAAAAGCCAATGTAGCACCAATATTTAAAAAGGGCCCAAAAAACATCCCTGGGAATTACAGACCAGTTAGCCTAACATCAATAGTATGTAAACTCTTGGAGGGGACTATATACAAGATTTTAGTAATAAGAATGATATCATTAGCAGTAATCAGCATGGATTAATGAAGAATCGTTCTTGCCAAACCAATCTATTGACCTTCTATGAGGAGGTGAGTTGCCATCTAGATAAAGGAAGGCCCGTAGACGTGGTGTATCTGGATTTTGCAAAAGCATTTGACACAGTTCCCCATAAACGTTTACTGTACAAAATAAGGTCCGTTGGCATGGACCATAGGGTGAGTACATGGATTGAAAACTGGCTACAAGGGCGTGTTCAGAGGGTGGTGATAAATGGGGAGTACTCAGAATGGTCAGGGGTGGGTAGTGGGGTTCCCCAGGGTTCTGTGCTGGGACCAATCCTATTTAATTTGTTCATAAACGACCTGGAGGATGGGATAAACAGTTTAATCTCTGTATTTGCAGACGATACTAAGCTAAGCAGGGCAATAACTTCTCCGCAGGATGTGGAAATCTTGCAAAAAGACCTGAACAAATTAATGGGGTGGGCGACTACATGGCAAATGAAGTTCAATGTAGAAAAATGTAAAATAATGCATTTGGGTGGCAAAAATATGAATGCAATCTATACACTGGGGGGAGAACCTCTGGGGGAATCTAGGATGGAAAAGAACCTGGGGGTCCTAGTAGATAATAGGCTCAGCAATGGCATGCAATACCAAGTTGCTGCTAATAAAGCAAACAGAATATTGGCATGCGCTAAAAGGGGATCAACTCCAGAGATAAAACGATAATTCTCCCGCTCTACAAACTCTGGTCCGGCCGCACCTGGAGTATGCATTCCAGTTCTGGGCACCAGTCCTCAGGAGGGATGTACTGGAAATGGAGCGAGTACAAAGAAGGGCAACAAAGCTAATAAAGGGTCTGGAGGATCTTAGTTATGAGGAAAGGTTGCGAGCACTGAACTTATTCTCTCTGGAGAAGAGACGCTTGAGAGGGGATATGATTTCAATTTACAAATACTGTACTGGTGACCCCACAATAGGGATAAAACTTTTTCGCAGAAGAGAGTTTAATAAGACTCGTGGCCACTCATTACAATTAGAAGAAAAGAGGTTTAACCTTAAACTACGTAGAGGGTTCTTTACTGTAAGAGCGGCAAGGATGTGGAATTCCCTTCCACAGGCGGTGGTCTCAGCGGGGAGCATTGATAGCTTCAAGAAACTATTAGATAATCACCTGAATGAAACATACAGGGATATGTAATGAAATACTGACACACAATCACACACATAGGTTGGACTTGATGGACTTGTGTCTTTTTTCAACCTCACCTACTATGTAAAAATGCTGTAGGTCATGCTTTATCATAAATAATAGATCCGAGGTTCTAATTCTACCTAAATCATTCCTCCTTAAGTGTATCACTAAGATAGACGGGACAGGCCAATACTGAAACAACTGAGACAAGTGAAAATTCAAATGACACCACTGAAAACCCTTTATTCCCTTCCAAAAAACCTGAAAATGGATGCAAGCCAAGATTTTCAGTATAGCATCGCTGGGAAGCTCTCTTACGAGCCCAGTAAATAAAGGAGTGTCCAATAATCCAAATGAAGGTTTTGTTACCAGAAAAATCAAAGAGACAAGTTAGGGTGAATCTACAGATTAAATCTTTGAGAATCCCATCTCCCCAGCTTTTTTATAATTGAATCAAGGCCCAATCTAGCAGCTTTAGTGGCTGTGCCTATGCAAAAATAATGGGATAAAAATTTGAAACCCTGAAGGCCTAATTTAGCCAAACATTATTTGAAAACAGAACTAAACTGATAGTTTGTGATCGGAGAGGAATCTTCGTGAATTAAAAAATGTATTCGTACCAAGAGGTCTGGATTGGATAAAATCAGAGCTCAATTTAACAGGGCAGATATCAGGATCAGTACAAGCTTGAAGATTAAGCCAACAACCTTTTTGCAGCTGGTCAGTTTTGGATTTTTTGATCAGAATATTGACACTAGAGGATAAAAGAACTATATCGCTAAAACCCAATCCTGACCCGCCTTTTTTGTTCTTTGGTACTAATTCTGATATCCTTAATGCTGCAAAGAAGGCCACAACAAAAGCAGTTTTAAGTAACAAGGCTTTATAAAAAGAAAAGCAAACTAAATGAGTAGATGAACAAAGTTTTTTTAAATATCTATAGAAATTGGACGCCTATCATCAGCCACAAAGCATGCCACAAATCATATTCAAAGATAACCATTTCTCCCATGCGACTGAGTATGAAGTCCATGTATTGGCTGCTATAAAACTTTGTATTGCCTTGCTGATAATGGTCATATCAAGTCCCAAAGATATTCTAGGCATACAACACCCTCCAGATCTGCACTTGGGAGCAGCTGCCTGAACTGCAAAATCTGTAAGCGAGACAGAGCATCTGCCATGTTCAATTTTCCAGGGATAAACTTTGCTTTTACCCAAATGTTACATTTTAGGCAAAGAAAAATAAAGTATCGCAATAATTTGATGACAAAGATGACAAAAACAATTTATTGCAAAGATGACGCATTTTTTATCCGATTAGACAATAATGCGCTTGTTAGCAAACGAATGACCCCACACTTCCAAAACTACAACTATTGGAAATAACTTCAATAGCACAATACACTTTGTAGCTTTTTTAACTATCCAAGAATGGGGCCAGATGCCACAGCACCAGAGTGTTTTAAAGATTGTTGCGAAGCCCTTGGACCCAGCTGCATCCGTATAAAGTTGCAATTCTGAGTAAAAAAAAAACAAATCTGTTTGTAAATGGGACCTACCATTGTAGTTATCAGGGAACTGGGACCAGATGATCAGATCTTCTTTAAGCTCCTGTGTCATCCGGACATGCAAAAAAGGTGACTTCAATCCAGAAGAGGCCAGAAAAAAATCTCCATATTGGCATAATCCTAGAGGCAAATACCAAAATGCTTAAAAGGGATTGAAGTTCTCTTAATAAAACCTTTCTCCACCAGGAAAAAAACTGAATAGAAGACTTAAGTCTCTCTATTTTAACTTCAGGTAGTCCGTATTCTATTAAAGAGGTGTCAATAGTTATTCCCAAAAACGCCAATGAAGTAGTGGGAAAAACTGTTATCTCAAAAGCTAAGGGAAATCCAAAATGATTTGATATATAAAAGAAAAGCTTTAGTAAATAAAAACAAAGTGAAGAATCAGGAGGGCCAAAAAACAAAAAATCATCTAAATAATGGATTATATTATCAAAACTGGATTCGTGAACAATGACCCATTGCAGAAAAGATGCAAAGCTTTCAAAATAGGCGCAAGACAGCCAGCATCCCATGGGCAAACACCTGTCAAGGAAAAATTGCCCTTCAAAGTAAAAACCAAAGGAGTTAAAATATTTAGGTGCAATAGGTAACAACCGGAAGGCTGATTTGATATCTGCCTTAGCAAGCAAGGTACCAGAACCAAATTTTCTTATCTTGCTAATGGCGTCATCAAATGTTGAATAACTGACAGATGAAAGTGAGATATCAATTTGATCATTTAAAGAGTCCCCTTTGGGGAATGAAAGATGATGGATGAGCCTAAAGGAGTTTGGCTCTTTTTTGGGGACTATACCCAGAGGTGATAACCAAAAATTTTGAAAAGCAGGAGATAAAAAATGACTGGATCCCCTTCCTTCAGAAATTTCTTTGAAAATTTTCTCCCTAACAATGTGTTTAAACTTATCAACTGACTTTAAATTATGGACTAAGGAACAACCATAACCTTCAAAAATAGGGAGCTGAAAACCTTCAGCAAAACCTTTAGGAAGTAGCACTGCTTGTTTGGATAAAGGCATAGCCAATAATGCATGTTTTCTGGCCTTACAGAGGTACAGGCCTTTTGGAAAAATATCCTTTTGTGTGGGGATAGTCATAGTGGATCTTCAAAAGCATTTGGAGAGTGGATGAGTGTCACCATACAATGAGCACTCGTGTTTATACCTGCAAGAAAAATTCCATTTACATTGTGACTCATTAAAGGCATGACAAATGCCTTTCTTATAAGCAGAAGCAATATTGGGATCGGTGGTCGGCTGTTTAACAAAATTTGATCCTTGAGGCACAATAAGATTCACTCATAATCCTATGTCCTTCATACCCCACTGTAAATTGGGGTACACAGACAACTTTTGACAATAAGACTCGTCATAAGAAAACCAGCCTAAACCACCAAAACTTATATGCTTCCAGGACTATCTCCAAATGTTGGGATAACCCACTACATTTATTAGGGAATTTTTCACCCATAATACTAGAAAATATGCAAAAGGCATGCAACCAGTTATGGAAGGTTCTGGCAATGGGCCGATCTTCTTCTAACTTGTCATCACCCTTCTTTTCCAGCGTCAAAGTAAATTCCTTAGAAATTGGTAAAAGTGACAGGATGTCAATATATTCACCCTTCCATATTTTTTCTTTGATGGACATAGAAAGGTGAAAACCAAAAGAAGAAACCTCACACAGAAGAATTTCCTTTAAACAAGTCTCAGGAACTGAATAGGAAGAGTTAGTGTTAATTACTGGCACAACTGGATTAGACAGGTTTAAATTAGACCAAAGTTGTGCAGAAGAATAATGAATAGCAATATGCTCACTAGCAGGAACCGCTGGTATAACAGGTTTTTGGAAGTAGACAAGGCTTCTGCTATTTTTGAAAAGGATTAGATAAAGCTTAGATAAAGAAGAAATGTTAAGTGTTATCAATAACAGCTTGCTCGCCTATAGGAATTGAAGAATTCATTTGAGGTATTGAAGCTGCAGTCTGATTTTCATCCAGCAGATGGCGTCTGGATGATAGAGGTTCAGATGGACTTACTGCTGAGAGAAGCCCCTTTTATAGGGAGCTCCAAGATTCTAGAAAGTCCTGGAAAAAAATAGAAGCTTTCTTAAAAGGGCATTAGAAATAATATAGAAAAAGAACAAAATCCCCTATTGGTGTACTTTAAAGGCACAAAGAACTGTTAGCAAGATTAATCTAGTATGCAATTTTATTCAATATAAAAAGTAGAAAACATGTTAAAAGAATGTAATGGAACAGATTTACAGTGCTGTCATCATATCATAATATAAGTGATGCATAAGGGATTCTTGCACCCGACGCGTTTTGGAGATATATGTATCTCTCCTTCTTTAGGGGTATAGTTGAGCAAGAATATTTAATATGCTGGAATGAAATATTTGAAAAAAATATAACATAACATAAGTAAACAGATGGAAGGCACTGTGGCAATGTACATATATGGAGCGAGACAACAGACAGAGCAAGATGGAAAAATTAATGGGAAAAACTAACTTACATATAATGAAGTGGCAACCCTTGCAGATTTAAAATCATATGGATGCAGAAAGATACTCCCAATTTGCTTAGGCCAGAAATTTAAGACAAATGGCTTGCCTCAAAGGAAAGAAGGTGCCTGGCCCAAAGTTGCTGACCCAGCTCCCCCCCCCCACACATATACTTATTGACTCATTTCATGATTTCAGGGTCTCTTCCTCTTCTTTGGCCTCAGTGGGTCCTCTGGCCTCCCCCCTTTCAGGGTCGGTTTGTGTGTGAGGGGGGAGCTGGGTCAGCAACTTTGGGCCAGGCACAGGCACCTCCTTTCCTTTGAGGCACGCCATTTGTCTTAAATTTCTGGCCTAAGCAAATTGGGAGTATTTCTGCATCCATATGATTTTAAATCTGCAAGGGTTGTCACTTCATTATATGTACGTTAGTCTTTCCCATAAATTTTTTCATCTTGCTCTGTCTGTTGTCTCGCTCCATGTATTTACATTGCCACAGTGCTTTCCATCTGTTTACTTTTGTTATGTTTTTTAAAATGTTTTGTACTTTTTATTGAAAAAAAATTTGAGATTTTGTTATTTTTGTATAATATTGGATGTGGCACAACCATATGCTCAAATATAGTCAACTCACCTGTTTGTTAGAAATAATATAGTACAACTGAGGCAGAAGTTGTGCTGCCTTAAGCATTAGAAAGCACACTTAAAGTTAATTAATTAATGCTGAGGCAAAATGCTGTTGCCGTTTTAAGCAATAGGAAAGCAGCCGCAAGCCAATAAAAAGTGGGCTCAAATGAATTGAGCCTCCTTTTTCCTATTCAGTGCGTATTATAGCTCACTTTACAACTTACTGGAAGACCCTAACACTCCCCACCCCTGGCTGGATACAATCTCCAGATTTTAAGATTTGCTCTGCCTACTGCAACTATCAGAAAACCAATTACAAGAGTTAAACACTCCCTTCTCCATCAAAGAGGTATAAAAGGTGATCCAGTCCCTTCCAAATAATAAAGCACTGGCCCCTTTGGTTTTTTTAGCTGAGTATTACAAACTCTTCTCTTCCCATCTTGTTCCCCACTTACAGAATACTTTTAACGCTGCAGTGTCCTCTGGCACTTTTCTTTCAGAAATGTTATCAGCAACTATTGTTACATTTCCAAAACCAGGTAAGGAGCTGGTATCACCCTAAAAACCCATCTCATTTTTAAATACTGATCTTAAGATTTATACTAAGATCATAGCCGGAAGATTAACAACCTACAATACTGATCAGGTTGGCTTCATCTTAGACTAGCAGGTACCTGATGCCATTCGATAAATTATAAATTGAATGCGTTTTGCTAAATCTGTCAAATAACCTCTATTTTCTTGGCCTTAAACGCAGAAAAGACCTTTGACATAATCCATTGGGGATACCTGAAAAATGCTAAAATTTGGATTCCGGGGCAGTATTCTGTCAGCTTTATACACATCTCCATCAGCACAAGTTTTTACTAAAGGAATGCTGTTCAATACATTTCATATAACTAATGGTACACTTTAAGGGTGCCCATTATAGCCTTTGATCTTTACACTTCTGATGGAACTTCTGGCACAAAAAATAGGAAGTCATATCTCTTTTCTGGATAAGAAACATCAAATCACCTTATTCGCGGATGATCTTATTTTAAGTCTTACTGATTTGGCTTCTTCCCTACCTGAAGTTTACAAACTCTTGAAGGTATTTAACACTGTCTTCTATTATAAAATTGCCAAGTCCAAATTAAATATTCTCAGCATAGATTTAGATAAGCTAACAAAATCTCATGTAGAGCAGTGAAGAGCAGTTAAGCCTCGTACACACGATCAGATTTTCCGCAGACAAAACCTCAAACTTTTGTGCGAAGGTGTGTGCCTGGATTTTGTCTTGCATACAAACGGCAAGGAACTGTCGGCCAACAAACACAAACGTAGTGATGTACTACATGTTTTTTCAGATCTTTAGCGCCACCCTTTGGGCTCCTTCTGCTTATTTCATGTTAGTAGAAGTTTGGTGAGTGTTGATTCGTGCTTTTCATTTAGCGCTTTTCAGTTTGCGCTTTTCATTTTGTGCTTTTCAGTTTGTTTCTGAACGGCCGTTCGTCAACCAGACATGTTGCAGAATCGGAGGAGATAACATGTTATTTATTATTGGCCTTGGAGTTATTGCTTTGACCCAAGTCCAGTACAGGAACAGGAGGAGGAGGAGGATTTCTTGGACCAAAAATTGGTTGCTTTATTAATTGTGGCCAATTAAGTCATATGCCTTTGCTGCGGGAGCTCTAGGAGAATAATCCAGATGATTTTATCTCTGGATGACAGACCCCTGCTTTCACCAACTCTTGGTATATTTTCTATATTTTTGGATGCATAGAATGAAATTTTTGGTTAATTTCTATTGGCTAATAGCATGTCTAATTTTATTTGTTTTCTTTTTTTAATGCACAATAAAAAAATGTGTAGAATAGTAATTGGCTATGTGTTTTACTTCAAATGACAGTTTGGGAGTAGGCAGTTACATTTATTAAAATGAAAAATTGACAAGGAACACCAACATAGTTGTATCTTTGATCTTAAAAACTACGGGATAATGGTGTTGTGGTAACTTGCACAAAAAAAAAAGAAAAAAAAAGCATAATAATATTATTCTTGATATCACTAGAAAATAAAAGCCTTTTAAAATACGTTTGCCATAACTCCATCAGTATCACCAGCAAAGCAGCATCATTATTATCCCATTAAATAAAGAAGAAGAGAATATGCACTGCATTTTGAGATTTCATAATTTGCCATGTCATGAATGTTAATTCTCCATTACGAACGCTAGTTTACAAGACCAACCACTTCCAGCACCCTTGCTTCCAAGCATTCGTGTTTGTACGTTGGACTTTTGTTCGACGGACTTGTGTACACACGCTTGGAAAATCCAAAAACAGACATTTGTCTGCGGACAATTTTAAAGTGTGCCATCAAACATTAAAAAGGGGGGGAAATGTATATCTCCATATACTGGGACTTTAAATGAAGCGCACAAGGAAAAGAGGGTGGTGCGCCTCCATCCCTATTTTAAATACAAAAATAAAAGACGAGTGTGGGACTTTAAATGAGGCAGGTTCAGACACAAATTTGAGAGTAAAGATAAAATTTATAATGTACAGAAGTATAAGGTAGCGTAACATTGTAAATAACAAATAGTTGCTCACTGCATATGCAGACATCTTGGGAAGTACATAGCATACATATAAACAGAGTATAAAACATGATTGACATAACAGGAGGACACTAATACATAAGTAATGAGTATGACTTGTATACAGTAAAATTCATAAAAATAAAATATCTGTAAATAATAAAAATATTCAGAATCAAAAAATGATGAAGCCCGTGATATGGAGAGTATTATATGTACAAAGGTATATATAGAGCAAAAAGATGGTCAGGTCCACAAACTTACATCCCATTGGAACACTGAACTTCGAATAGTCCTGGTGTGCAGGAGTCACCATATCAAGCCTCCCTGGGAGCTGAGGTATAAAAGTCCGCCCATAAGCAAGCCCACACCGAAAAGTCTCCAACCAGGGAACAAAAAGTAGTAAATTGAGTATTATGCCAATTGTGGCAAGTAAATCTGTAAGAAAATTGAAAGTGTTGTAAGTGATACACCCGGCAGCACTGTCAAGCACAAAGAGAATAGGGATGCACTGAGAAAAAGTGGTGAAGAAAAAGTGACAAAGAAGTGCAGGATAAAGCGTAGGTAAGAGTAAATCTACTAGACAATGTGCAAAAAGGAATGAGGCTGGGATGTGAGAAGAACCAGTGACAGTTGTGGAAAAGTAGATGAGCGAAACACTGGGAGCGTGCTGAAGAAAAATAAACCTTTTCTTCAGCACACTCCCAGTGTTTCACTCATCTACTCAACCTACGCTCTGCCGGTGGCCGTGGGGCACACTTGTCCTTTTTTTTCTGCTGCTGGCTGTGTTATTGAGCCAGAACATGCAGAAGAGTTGGTGGAGTGGATAACAAAGCCGTCCTCATCCTCCTCATCCTCTGTCACCTAGGCTCAGAGTAGTTTTCCTTCCTATGCAGCTGCCAAAGTGGCCTTTTCTACCTGCTCCTTGTCCACAGTCACTCCTTCCGTAGCCCCACCATCATGCATGGAGGAGTCCCCCGAACTATTCGACCACAGTGTCGGTTACATGCTGCTGGAGGATGTGCAGAAATTTGAAGGCTCCGATGTTGGTTCTCAGGTTGAGGAAGGGAATAACGTCAGCCTAGAGAGAGGGGGTGCCCAAGAAGGACTAGAAACTCTGCAGTCATGTTCCCCCAGCTGCAGCATAGTGCCAAGTTTGCTCCAGTGACAAGGAGAGAGGGGATGATGAGGTCACTGACTCTACTTGGGTACCTGAAAGAATAGAGGAGGAGGAGGAGGCACAATTCCAATGAGGTAGGATGTCCTCTAGGGGGGAGCTTAAGAGCAGCCACCCTACTGCATCACACCACAGAGCTCCGCAGGTGCAGGGCGCTGCTGACTTCCTTCTGATTTTGAAAAGTTCCTTGGTGTGGGCCTTTTTGGACACATGTGCAGCAGATCGCACCATTGCTGTTTGCAACCTATGTCTGAAGTGGATCAAGCGTGGCCACAACAGCAGCCGCTTGGGCACCACATGCTTGACCAGACATATGATGACCTCCCATGCAGTCTTTTTCCTGTATACTATATTTTAGATTTAATATCTCTCAGATATGATTTGGGTTAAATCAGAGTTCTTTGACCATGAGTGAAAGCTTTAACATAATAACAACATTTATTGGTGAGTAATTGAAAGTCTATCTAATACACAACCATCTATCTATAGTCTACACCAAGGAAGAAAATATTAGGTTAAAATAAGAGAATTACATGAAGGAATACAGAGTATATTCCTAAAAACATTAATCTGCAAGCATATTAAGTTACAAGTAAAATGCAGACCTTTCCCATAATTACCCTTTGCACCAAGGTTCCATTCTGATGGTTGCTCTCCTATAAAAGTGTGTTT
This sequence comes from Lithobates clamitans, assembly GCA_037952925.1. Lineage (NCBI taxonomy): Eukaryota > Metazoa > Chordata > Amphibia > Anura > Ranidae > Lithobates > Lithobates clamitans. The sequence goes on from JBBGZY010000608.1 coordinate 1,573,807, forward strand.
TCCCTCCCATCTAGTCTGTGTATATCATTACATGCTGATGCCTCATTGGTTGACATAGCGTGGCTCTAATTGGTGAGCTTCCCTATTCCTGGTTAAGGACTGGCTACATCTCCAATCCCTATACTTTGCATAAGTCAGGCCCCTTTATTGCTAATCCTTGTGACTATTCTAAACAGGAGCTTAACTTTAATTTTCCCGGGAAGTTAAGTATTGATTACAGGTTGGCCTTCCTTCATTGCATATCCCAGCATGGGATCCTTTGAAGTGAGTATGTGTAAAACAATCAGGTTTGGATCCCATTGTTTGTATACACAAGCCTAGGCACCGACTTGTCTGGTCTTCCAGAGATTTCTGTGGTGATAATATATTCCGCCCTACATAGATAAAAGCTAAATTACAGTAAATATATTAATTAAATATAAATAAAGGAAATCTAACATATATAAATATTAATAATTAAATATAAATTAAATATATTCATATTTCCAATATTTTACAGCTATTAAGGTAGATTTCACATAAACTTATAAGACAACAAGTCCGTAGACCCACATCAAAGAAAAAGGTGGACTTCTCCTTGCTCCTCATCTGGGATCTCTAACCCTACTCCAGTCCTCTCGAAAACCTGCACTGAGAGGAATGAAGGTATAGCAATAGGTGTCCCAAGTACTTGCAGCCAATCTGTTAGCAGTACACCACCATCTGATTTTAGCAGGCAAATTTCCCTACCCCAGTTGCTAAACCGTAAAAAGAAATTTGGTCCCAGCCATCTACATGCTCACAGTCTGAATGCTAGCTTGAATGCCAGCTTGGCCAAATTGCTAGCAATGCAACTACTGCCTTTTCAGCTGGTAGACTCTATCCCCTTTCGTGAATTTGTGGAATGTGCTGTACCTCAGTTGCAGGTTCCATTCCAGCTCTCTACCGGCATGTGAAAGGCAATGTTTCTGTCTTGTTGGACAGGGCGGTCAGCAGTAAGGTGTATATTACCGCAGACTCATGGTCTTGCAGGCATGGGCAGGGATGTTACCTTTCCTTCATGGTGCACTGGGTAACTCTGCTGGCAGCTGGGAAGAATGCAGGACAGGGTTCAGTATTGTTGGAGCTTGTTCCGCCACCACGCCTTCAAAATGCTAGTGGTGATTCTGCCACAGCTCTCTCCTCCACCCCCTCCTCTTCTTCTTCCTCTATGGCCTCTTCTGCAGATTTGTTCTCTGAACCAGCGGTGCTCCGTAAGCGTTCAAGGGACTACGCAAGCACTCAGGCAAAAAGATGCCATGCAGTGCATGAGTTACATAGTTACATAGTAGGTGAGGTTGAAAAAAGACACAAGTCCATCAAGTCCAACCTATGTGTGTGATTATATGTCAGTATTACATTGTATATATGTTGCAGTCGTTCAAGTGCTTATCTAATAGTTTCTTGAAACTTTCGATGCCCCCCGCTGAGACCACCGCCTGTGGAAGGGAATTCCACATCCTTGCCGCTCTTACAGTAAAGAACCCTCTACGTAGTTTAAGGTTAAACCACTGCTTAGGGGACAGGAGCCACACTGGGGCAAAGATTCTGTCAGCTCTGCAGGGGCAGGCTCAGAGGTGGTTGACACCATGCCAGCTTCAGCCAGGAATGGTTGTATGCGACAAAGGAACCAACCTTCTCTCTGCCCTCCGACAGGGACACTTGACCCATGTTCCATGTTTGGCACACATTCTGAATTTGGTGGTGCAGCGGTTCTTGAGCAGGTACCCAGGCTTACAAGATCTCCTGAGGCAGGCCAGAAAAGTCTGTGGTCATTTTCAATGGTCATACAATGCCAGTGCTCGGCTGGCTGACATTCAAAGATTCCCCAGGGCACAGAGTCTAAGAGCCAGCAGGTGTTCACCAGAGCCTCTAGTTAAGAGGATGGACTTGGCTGCAACTGGCTCCAGGTCGCGACCCCCAGGGTCTCCCAGCTCACGCCCACAGTAGGCTACAGGAGGACAGAGATAGTAAGGGAATAAGCCAAAGGTCGGGGCGACTAGCAGACAAGGATAAACATAGAACACACCAAAGGTCATGGTCACAAGCAGGTAGGGATAGTTGAGAACAAGCCAAGATCGGTAACTGGAATCAGATGTAGAAGACACAGCAAGATGCACATGGAAGCTAAACACACAAAGGTTGATCAGCAAGGCAGGCTTGCAGTGCACACGTTAATATAGTAGAGTTCCTTGATAGGGGCTGGGGTGGAGCCATGCTTTGAGGAGAGATTATTTAATTAGCCAGGTGAGAGTGGCTGACCTCTAAAGGTGAACACATGGAGGAGAGGTAAGCTGACAGACAAAGAATACTGCATAACCATGACGGCTTCATTCAGTCAGAGGAAGAGCAGTGGAGAAGGTGGCCGGCTGACCGATGCCTTTAAAAATTTTTCAGTCCTCAGCGCCAAGGTCTGATCAGTTCAAGCAACCATCACCATCATCTGCATTACAGGAATATCTAGGGGCAAGAACAGACTTGGAGACCTTTCCAACAAAGCATCCACTGGGTTACTGGGTCTTGAGGATGGACCACTTGCCAGAACTTGCTCAGTATGCAATTGATCTACTGGCCTGTCCTGCATCCAGCGTTCTTTCTAAACGCACATTCAGTGCTGCTGGAGGGTTTGTAATGGATCATAGAGTGCGCCTGTCCACACACTCCCTTGATAGGCTCACATTCATAAAAATGAATCAGTCTTGGATCAGCAGCGGCTATCAAGCACCTGATGCTTATGTAACTGATTGATTTTTCTATGGATGTGGGATCCCTTGTAGATTGCCTAGGATGGAAAAGGACCTGGGGGCCCTAGTAGATGATAGGCTCAGCAATGGCATGCAATGCCAAGCTGCTGCTAACAAAGCAAACAGAATATTGGCATGCATTAAAAAGGGGATCAACTCCAGAGCTAAAACGATAATTCTCCCCATCTACAAGACTCTAGTCTGGCCGCACCTATAGTATGCTGTCCAGTTCTGGGCACCAGTCCTCAAGAAGGATGTACGGGAAAGGGAGCAAGTACAAAGAAGGGCAACAAAGCTAATAAAGGGTCTGGAGGATATTAGTTATGAGGCAAGGTTGCGAGCACTGAACCTATTCTCTCTGGAGAAGAGACGCTTGAGAGGGGATATGATTTCAATATACAAATACCATACTGGTGGTGACCCCACAATAGGGATAAAACTTTTTCGCAGAAGGGAGTTTAACAAGACTCGTGGCCACTCACTACAATTAGAAGAAAAGAGGTTTAATCTTAAACTACGTGGAGGGTTCTTTACCGTAAGAGCGGCAAGGATGTGCAATTCCCTTCCACAGACGGTGGTCTCAGCGGGGAGCATCGATAGTTTCAAGAAACTATTAGATAAGCACCTGAATGAACGCAACATACAGGGATATACAATGTAATACTGACATATAATCACACACATAGGTTGGACTTGATGGATGTGTGTCTTTTTTCAACCTCACCTACTATGTAACTATGAGTGACTATCAAATTCCTCCTCACACTTGATGATGCTAGCTTCCAACAATATTTTTGGTTTAGGGCACCACCAGCACTACCTAAGGCCCAATTTTTCTGTCCCTGTTTAACAGGGGCATGTAATTACAATTTCTGATCTAATATTTCACAGCAGGGCCCATTCCTGCTCCCAACAAGAGTATCTGTGAGGGGTTACAGTGTTGTGGCACCACCACCACCAAAGGCCCAAATTTTCTGCCCCTGTCCCAGCAGCAGAAAAAAAGACAAGCGTGCCCCACGGCCACCTACAGAAGATGCACCATGTCCATGACCAGCACTGTCAACTGTAGACACAGAGCCTGCTTTCCCTCTTTTAGTGGTCTGTGAGCGTCTGCCTCTCATTGGTGGCCTTCCGGACATGATGGAGATTTTGTTTTGCAACACCACACTATACTGTATGCCACCAGAAAAGTAGTAGCAACTGCACTATAGGTGCACGGTATTCACCCACTCCATTCACCTTGCGGACCTACTAGCCAATGATAAAATTCTTTCAGTAATATCAGAGAAACCTTTAAAATCCCATCGCTAGGCCAATATACATACACACAACTTGTGTCTTATTTACAAAAAAACTCAGTACATATATCTATAGCTGTGCCTGGACTTTTTGGTCCTCTGATATCAGTCACGTTAAAGGAATTATACTCTTATATTCCTTTTTCGGATACACTATGGGAGTAGGTCATTCAACACAACTCTAGAATTACCAAATGTAATAACTACTGGGAATTGTCCCAAAAACTCATCATAGATGGTATTTGACTCCTGTTCATTTAGCCAAGTTCTCTAACATTGATGACAACCTTTGTTGGCGTGTAGGGATGAGCCGAACACCCCCCTGTTCGGTTCGCACCAGAACATGCTAACAGGAAAAAAGTTTGCTCGAACACGCGAACACCGTTAAAGTCTATGGCTCTAACACGCGAACACCGTTAAAGTCTATGGGACACGAACATGAATAATCAAAAGTGCTAATTTTAAAGGCTTATATGCAAGTTATTGTCATAAAAAGTGTTTGGGGACCCGGGTCCTGCCCCAGGGGACATGGATCAATGCAAAAAAAAGTTTTAAAAACGGCCATTTTTTCAGGAGCAGTGATTTTAATAATGCTTAAAGTCAAACAATAAAAGTGTAATATCCCTTAAAATTTTGTACCTGGGGGGTGTCTATAGTATGCCTGTAAAGGGGCGCATGTTTCCCGTGTTTAGAACAGTCTGACAGCAAAATGACATTTCGAAGGAAAAATTCCATTCAAAACTACCCGCGGCTATTGCATTGCCGACAATACACATAGAAGTTCATTGATAAAAATGGCATGGGAATTCAACACAGGGAAACCCCGAACCAAATTTTTTTTAAAAAAATGACGTGGGAGTCCCTCTAAATTCCATATCAGGCCCTTCAGGTCTGGTATGGATATTAAGGGGAACCCCGGCCAAAATAAAAAAAAAAAATGACATGGGGTTCCCCCTAAATTAACAAGGGGACCCCCAGATCCCGCCCCCCCCCCCTGTGTGGGGGGGGCCAGCATGGATGCGGAGCGGCCAGGAGAAGAAAATGAAGAAGAGAAGAAGGAAGAAGAGAAGAGGATGAAGAGAAGAGCGGGATCCTCCCCCCATGCCATGGGTGCGGAGCGGCCCAAGAAGAAGAAGATAGAAGACGCTGGACGAGAACGCCGGAGGATGAACCAGAAGAGCCAGAAGAACCAGAAGGAGATGAAAGAAGATAGAAGAAAGAAGAAGCATTTAAATAAAGGAATTGTCAAAAATTGTCTCTTGTCATTTTTAACATTTTTGACAGTTTTTTAGTGAAATGGTAGGGGTAAGTACCCCCTTACCATTTCACACAGGGGGGGCGGGATCTGGGGGTTCCCTTGTTAAAGGGGGCTTCCAGATTCCGATAAGCCCCCCGCCTGCAGACCCCCACAACCACTGGCCAGGGTTGTGGGGATGAGGCCCTTGTCCTCATCAACATGGGGACAAGGTGTTTTGGGGGGCTACCCCAAAGCACCCTCCCAATGTTGAGGGCATGTGGCCTGGTACAGTTCAGGAGGGGGGGCACTCTCGTCCCCCCCTCTTTTCCTGCGGCCTGCCAGGTTGCGTGCTCGGATAAGGGTCTGGTATGGATTTTTGGGGGGACCCCACGCCGTTTTTTTGGGGGGGCGCGGGGTTCCCCTTAATATCCATACCAGACCTGAAGGGCCTGGTATGGAATTTAGGGGGACTCCCACGTTATTTTTTTTTTTTAATTTTGGTTCGGGGTTTCCCTGTGTTGAATTCCCATGCCTTTTTTATCAATGAACTTCTATGTGAATTGTCAGCAATGCAATAGCCGCGTGTAGTTTTAGATGGAATTTTTCCTTCAAAATGTCATTTTGCTGTCAGACTGTTCTAAACACGGGAAACATGCGCCCCTTTACAGGCATACTATAGACACCCCCCAGGTACGAAATTTAAAGGGATATTACACTTTTATTGTTTGACTTTAAGCATTATTAAAATCACTGATCCTGAAAAAACGGTCGTTTTTAAAACTTTTTTTTGCATTGATCCATGTCCCCTGGGGCAGGACCGGGGTCCCCAAACACTTTTTATGACAATAACTTGCATATAAGCCTTTAAAATTAGCACTTTTGATTTCTCCCATAGACTTTTAAAGGGTGTTCTGCGGCATTCGAATTTGCCGCGAACACCCCAAATTGTTCCCTGTTTGGCGAACTTGCGAACAGCCAAAGTGCTTAAAGTGTAACTCCACTTTTTTGATAAAAAAAACAAACATTCTCCTCTGGGTGATCAATGTACATGTCGCAATCATATGCACTATATTATTTTTTCTTTATTTTTTAATTTTTTTCCCCACAAAAGTGAAGTTAGCCTTTATTGAAACCAAATCCAACTCTAGCTCTCCTTAGTATAGGCGCAAGTGACTTTCCCCTTAATCACAGGACAGTGGTTATGCTTGTGCATAAACATTAACTGAATTTGACAGTGAGTTATGAACAATGCATAGCTTACCAAACAGGCAAACAGTTTCATGCAGAGTTGGATACATGGATAGCCCGACAAGGTCTCAATATGGACGTTTACCTTGGCACAAAGGGGTTGGTTTACTAAAACTGGAGAGTGCAAAATCTGGTGCAGCTGTGCATGGTAGCCAATCAGCTTCAGCTTGTTCAATTAAGCTTTCACAAAAAAACTTGGAAGCAGTTTGATTTCAACGCAGAGCTGCACCAGATTTTGCACTCTCGAGTTTTAGTAAATCAACCATATAATGCCAACTTTTCAGTTGTTTTTTACTAGGATTATTATGGGCCAGGGCTGTTTATAATGTTTTCTTTTCTATTGGGGTGTTTTCCATACCTTTTTTTGGACAAAATAGTGAAATAGTGGCTAGTACCATGACTTAAAGTGTAGTTCCACCCAAAAGTGGAATCTTCCGCTTATCTGATACCTCCCCCTTCTGGTTCCACATTTGGCACCTTTCGGGGGCGTGGAGCGGGTACCTGCTTTTTTTTGTCCCCACTTCCGGGAGACTGGGCTGTGGTGAAGTACGTCAGCAGCTTGGCCCTCTCCTCCTCCGTCCCCTTCTACTGGGCCAGTGAGAGAGCACAACACAGTAGGGACCCGGCTACACTGCCCGGTTCCCTTACCAGCAATGGCAGCAGCACCCGACCAGCCGATGTAAACATCAGCTTCAATGCAGACATTGCTGGACTCCAGGACAGGTAAGTGTCATAATGTTAAAAGTCAGCAACTACAGTATGTGTAGCTGCTGACTTTAAATTTTTAAAGGGGCAGGCGGAACACTTCTTTAACTGATTGTTAATGTAATGCATTGTTATAAGAAAATGTCTTTGAACCATTGGTTTTTAGATATCCTAACATCAGTTTTTAGATATTCTAACAATCTGCTGGGCAATTTCTGCTGGATGTGGCATCTACAGTATATTGTCTGGAATGTTCTTTCTTTATGGTACTTGTTTTTTTCTCTTTCTTTTGTCTTGTACTGTTTTAAAAACCAAATAAAAACTATGTTTGAAAAAATATATATAGAGTATTATCTGAGAGACCATATTCATTAATGTTGTTCAGTGGTTTGATAGTACTTAAGCTGCTTGATTAGTGACCAATATAAAAAGGGAGAGGCAAGGTTGGTTTTATCTTGAAGTATACATTGGGTCACCAACCCCCCCGCTCAACACCCAAACAGGCGGTGGCACCCAACACCTTTTCAGCTGTCATGACACACATGGCACACCCACCTCCCAGATGACAGCATGCCGGCAGCTGGGGGCATTATAAGCTGTTATTGAGGAAGCCCATCTGCTGGAGTTCTGTCACAGACCATCTTTACCTTTCATAGGAACTGAATCTAGCGGTATGACTACTGATAGTGGTATACAGCTAGTACCCTCCATACCAGGCCCCATCAGGACAGCAGGTTGGCTCAGCCAGCACACACAGTACGCACTCAGCAGAGCATAGCTGAGGTTTAATCATGTCTGTAAGACTGTTATTATGCCATTACAACTAGTGGAGTATTTTGTAAGTACAAGGATTCATGTTTGTGGTGTATACGCTGATAGACTCAATTAAGCCACATGCAATATTAAGGTTAATGCAACCACTCCCACCTTTTTGTTGCTATGTCCCTCTTTCTAAAGTTGTAATGTATAGCAGGTATCTGGAAGGTCCTGGGGTGACACTGGGAGACCTGTCGGGTAGGTTGTACAGGGTCAAATGAATTCTAATGGTGGCCCTGTCTGACACTTCCAGTTTCTTATGAACATCTTTTGGCACACTAATCTTTAAAGTTTCCTACCCCTGCATTAGAGTGTATTATTTCAGGGACGATAGTCCCGTGTGTTGTAAGGTGGTTGGACAGTACACATCTTGGGTAGGTTACAATGTAAGTTGAAAAGGTGAGGCAGTTTTTATACTGAAATAAAAATTAAAGTGTATTATTTCAGAGACATTAGCCACACATTTTGTACAATGACTGGACATTATGGAAGTGCAGGGTTGTTTATAGGCAGTTGAGTTTAGAAGCTTTTTTGGAATGCAAAAAAATGGGTTCAGATGGATGTTCAGAGGCATTTAAAACGCCAAATGCCTGTAACAGCTTGTAACCGCTGCTAAACGTGGTAACTCGCGTTTAGCAGTGTTTCATTTACAGACGTTTCTCATTTTAACAAAAAAAAATATATATATATATTTTTTACAACTGCTTCTAGACGCAAACGCGGCTAAACACGGCAAGTAAACGCGGTTTAACCATTGTTCTTAGACGCCTGTTTCTAGCTGTCAAGTTAAATCCTTCAGGAGAGGTTGAACAACATCCCGTGTACATGAAGCCTTAGGCTTCATGCACATGGCTGCAAGAGGGCTGTACAGCATACATTCGGGCATAATTCTTTGCCCAGGGGTCACAGGTGCAGCATACAGCCCTCCACAGTGGCAATATAAAGATATACACACTGGTGCTTGTGTACAGGGACATATTCCTTGCCTGGAACGCAGACTTTCCCATGGCTACCCTGCCACCAGCTGATTTACCTAGTATTTTGGGAAGATGTAACGTTGGTGCCCGTGCTTTCATGTAGACCCTGCCACTGACACCCTGGTACCCCGTAGTACAGTGACACAGACATATTACCTTCCACATACACAAAAAATGGTGGCTGGTTACCTGCCAATGTGGTGCAGCAAAGGCCGTCTATTTTATGGGGTGATTATGGCACAATTTTTCTTTTCCTCCTGTGAAAAACCACCTGCTCGGTCAAGGATGCTACTTGAGATGGAAGGGTGAGTGCAGGAGACTTGTAGAGTGGTTGACATCTACACCTGATGTGCCATAAATTAGGCCTCTGAAACCATTTGTGGTATTTCCTAGAATATGATTTGACACTGGATGTTGCAGCAGATGCAGATGGAGAAACTTGTAGAGGGATGAGAACAGGCATGTACTGGCCATCGGGACTACCAGGAGTTTCCCGGTGGGCCGATGGCTCAGTGGGCCAGTCAGGTGCAGTCCTGGAGCTGCTCCTCTCTGACAGCGAGTTATCGCAATTTCACTCCTGTCAGGAGGAGCAGCTGCCGTCACTTGCTGGAGAGAGGATTAGGCTTTCTGCTCCCTCCAGCCTGCAGGGGGAGATAGACAGCCGGCAGAGTTTCCTTCCTCTCTCCCCTTATCGCATGACTGCAGAGAGGAACGAGATGCTGCCTTCAAAACTGTGAGTACATGTGGAAGGGGGAGGAGAGGAAGGACACTCTGATGTGAAGGGGGTTGCTGATGGGGACACTCCGATGTGAAGGGGGCTGGTGATGGGGACACTCTGATGTGAAGGGGGTTGCTGATGGAGACACTTTGATGTAAGGGGAACTCTGTTGGGGACACTCAAAATTAAAGTGGGCCGGTCATGATGAAGTCCAGGGCCAAATTTTTGTCCCAGTCCAGCCCTGGATGAGAGAGGTTAAAAGTGAAGAGTTAAGAGGAGAAGTGTGGGCCTTTTGCTGCCAACCAGTAATATTGAGGTGCTGCACTCACTGAGGCTGCAGGCCACAATGGTGCTGTTGGCAGCAGATGTTTGAAAAAAGGTCCAGATTGTAGAGCTCCACATTCAATGGCCAAGTCCTCTCATTATAGTGTCATACCTCTTAAATGTTGTCCAGCACATAAACATTCTACATCCTCCACCCTGCCACGAAAAAATTGAGCTCACGAAATTTCAAGAGTTCCTAGGTATAATTAGAGAGCAGCAAGGGCACCCTTGGGCACCGCAAGGGGAATACTTATACGCTGCGCAAATTGGTGGGTGTGACCACATTTCTCCAACAGTAGAAGGGACCTAACAGGGTATGGTTAAATAGAACCTGAGCCTACTCACTGTATGCATGGCAAACATATTCCACAATTCTTTACTCACAGTATATGTTTTAATTAGTTTGTCACAGGTGACAGATACACATAAACAATAACAAATCATAAAAAAAATACATTTATCCATTATATATGCTTTTCTAGACACAAAATATAAGGCAAGTATTTTCTCTGAGCCTAAATCTTAAAGATCAACTTCATTAACCACTTGACCTCTGAAAGATGTACCTCGATTCATAACCAGGCCACTTTTTGCGATACGGCACTGTGTTACTTTAACTGACAATTGCATGGTCATGCAACGATGTGCCCAAATCAAATTTGAGTAATTTTTTTCCCACAAATGGGTGGTATTTGATTACCACTGCGTTTTTTGTGCTATAAACAAAAACAAGACCGACAATTTTGAAAAAAAATATATTTTTTACTTTCTGCCATAAAACATATCCAATAAAAAAAGTTAAAAAAATCTAATTTCTTCATACATTTAGGCCAATATGTATTACAAGTTTTTGGTAAACAAAATCCCAATAAGCATATTATTGATTGTTTTACGAGAACACTATAGTGTCTACAAACTTTGGGCTATATACTCAAAGTTTTTTTTTTTATACTAGTAATGGCGGCGATCAGCGACTTATATCGGGACTGTGATATTGTGGCGGACATTCAAACACTAACCGAAACTTTGCAGGAACCAGTGACACTAATACTGTGATCAATAATATGCACTGCCGCTGTACTAATGACACTGGCTGGCAAGGGGTTAAACATCTAGGGTGATCAAAGGGTTAACTGTGTGCCTAGCCAGTGTTTGTGTTTACTATGTGTGCTGCTTTTACTAGGGGAAGAGATGGATTTTTGTTCCTGCTTTGCAGGAACACAAAATCCATCCTTTCCCCCTGTCAGAACAGTACTCTGCCTTGTTTACATGGGCAGAGCTCTGTTCTGAGTTTCTGCCCAATGATCGATGGGTGCCGATGGACATTGTGTGCAAGATCACATATACAGGGCCACTGTTAGAAATCATGGAGCCCTGTACAGCCTACCTAACGGGGCCCCCTTCGATCCTGCCTGTGACTCCACCCCGGCCCCTCCCCTGACCCCACCTCAAAGCAAAATGCATGCTTTGATGGGGTAGGGGCATACCGTGCAACAATTGCAAAAGTGAATGAGCGGCTTCAGAACTGCTCATATTACTTCCACATGAAACCCGACGGTTGCCTTTACACATATACACACACTACTGGCCACAGACCCCGGTCAGGAATGCGAGTATGCATTTAAAAACACATGTTTGCTGCACAGTCCTAATGCTGTTTTAAAATGGCGCATGGGACTATAGCGGTTAAAGTGAAGTAGTTGAGAGGCTGTAAAAATGCATAATAAAGTAGCATCATTAGGATATTCATTCACATAGTGCATCAGGTGCTCAACTCTGCCACAGTCTCACATGGCTGCTGCGCATGGACTTTGTTATGGTTGTACTGTGTTCCAATCTGTAACACACAGTACAGCCATATGTTAAAAAAGTCAGCATCATACAGGCATGTGACACTGTGCTCCAGCTTTAGTAAATCTCCCCATAGAGTGCAGAGCTCAGGAGTATGTTAATGCACAGAGCGCAGAGCTCAGGAATATGCTAATGCACAGAGTGCAGCGATCAGAAATTTGTAAAGCACAGAATGCAGAGATCAAGAATATGTAACACAGAGTGAAAAGGTCAGAAGTATTTACTGAGCAGAATGCAGAGCTCAGAAGTATATAACACACAGGGTGCAAAGGTCTGAAGTATGTAACAAACAGCGTGAAGAGGTCAAGAGTATGTATCACATAGAGTTCAGAGGTCAGCAGTGTGCAACAGAGTGAAGAGGTCAGAAGTATGTAAAGCACAGAATGCAGAAGTCAGAAGTATGAAAAGCTCAGGAATATGTAACACACAGAGTGCAGAGGTCAGGATATGAAACAGAATGAGTGGAGAGCTCAGGAGTAAGGAATTTACAGCACAACATATGGCAGTCAGGGTTGTATAGCATACAGTGCATCATAAAATGTATGGTGGTCAGAAGTATGTAAAAATACACAGTATACCACTACACTCTGTATTCTGTGATGTACCATTGCATATTTTTGGTTGCTGGTCCTCCAGTGTACAGGGGGTAGTGGTCAGGAATCCACACAGTACAGAGTGCAGTATTCAGCCATATTTAAAATACTTCATCATCCACTGCTAAGGTTTTTTGGGGTCAGCAGGATGAACCAGGTACCATGGGCGACCCAGGTGCTGATGCTGCCAGCCTTTGTAGCTGGCAGCATCGGAACTGTTAGCTTCCTAGTGAAGGATTTCTTTTTAACAGCGCAGGATGGGCAGAGAAAAGATTGTATTTATTTTCTCCTTTTACAATTACACTTGCCTTGAATTTTTTTTTTTTATGACAAGATTGCTATAAGACATCTAAACTCCCCTGTCCCCCTCCTCACAGTCCCAGACATTGAGCACCCAAAATAACTCAATGGTTATGCTGCCCCTTCCTCACAGTCCAAGACATTGAGCACCCAAAATACCTCACTGGTTATACTGCCCCCTTCCTCACAGACAATCAACATTGCAGCACCAGTCTATAAATCAACATCCAGTAATACTTACATTTTTACTAATCTCAGAGGCAGCTTAGAAGTGGACACATGGTGTGGCACATGCTGGCAGCAAAAGAAAGCCCATTGGGAGCTGGTCCGGGAGTAAACCGCTGGTGCAGCCAGCATAGAGGCAGTGCTAAAAGGGTGGAGCATAAAGTATTGTACATTGTAAATTGTACTGGTAAAGAATTTGAGGATAAGGGCTGCCTACAAACAGGGGATGGAGCAAAAAGAGTTACGAAGCATGTGCCCAGGGTGCCCAAGATTATAGATGCCCTAACAGGCCCTAACTCCACCCTCTTTTCCAGCCTTTTGTCTTCTTAGCACCTCTTCATCTAAGAAATAGACACAACTCACTGTTGTAAGTGTGCACAAATGTACAAAAGGTGCCTAACACATTTTTCCCTTTACCCACTGCTTGCGATTCCAGATAGATAAAAAATGTATTCTTTCTGATTAGGGGCTAATGTCAGGGTAAGCATTGCGTTTAGGTTTAGAGGTAAAGGTTAGACTTGGGGATTAGGTTTAGGATTTAAGGAAAGCAATATAATACCGGTAGGACAGTCACATACTGTAGAGAGAGTGAGGCGGATATATAACCCCAGTCACATAATTTGTAGCATTACAACCGGCTGATCAGAGTGTTCTGCTGACAGTTTTTTTCATTTAATCCACTGGGTTGAACGGAAAAAAACTCAGTACCAGACTTTAGACTAAGTATTAAACATAAATAGGTAATTGCACTCTCAGCCAAAATGACAGAGAAAAGCATCTCGCCTTATATTCTGATATACAATATATGCACTGTAAATGGTGTAAGTGTAGTGATAAATCTGATCAATACTCTATTTCCTCAATAAATGCGTAATGTACATATCCAAAAAACCTCTATGATCATTGGTACTAATTACCAGAATAAATTAACAACAAATTGACTAAATTATGCATCCAAAAAAACGCATGCACTTGTGAGTGAAATGTTCCCCAACACAAATGTTTAGGAATGCTTTCACACAAATTGCCACAAAGTTTTGTCCCAGTTATTCAATATGAATATGCGTGATTATGCCAGTATGTCTGACTCTACCCTACATGTGTCATCAAATGATGACATCCTCAGGGGCTCAAACAAGCATTGCTCATCACACACTTACATAGTATTCCTCAAGGAGCCAGTCTCTCTGAAAACTGCATTTAAAGCGATAGATTAACATGAATACAATACAATTGTGATAATAATTCATATAATCCGTACAAACAAAACATCAACACCTCCATGAGAAATTTTGACATACAATATTTTTAGCAGTGATAATATTCAAATAGTGTTTAACATAACTATATATATAAAAAAAAGAAAAGTGAACTTTTTCTTCATATATATCTCCTTATGCATTACAATTTTAAATTTCCACCAGCTAAAATCAGTAACAAGACTCAATGTTTTATCATTATATGCCATTAAACATTAGGGGGGAATAGAAACAATAAGAATAGCACTAAAAGAAAATGAAGCTTACTCAAGAAGACAGACTTCATATGTTTTTGTGTGTGGTATTTATATCGGAGACTATTTGCATGTGATAATGGTTGGATTAATTGAGTGGGATTTACTAAAATGGGTGCACATATAATCTGGTGTAGCTGTACATAGTACCCAATCAGCTTCTAACTTCAGCTTATTCAATTATGCTTTGACAACAAGGCCCGGTTCACACTGGTGTGACATGCGCTCCAACTTTGAGAGTGTGAAGTCGCATGACATGTAAAAATCAATGTTTCCCTATTAGAGCCGTCTTAACTGGTCTGACTTGTGTCAGTCCAACTTTGGAAAAGGTTCCTGCACTACTTTGGTCCAACTTCTGTCCGACTTCAGCCTATAGAAGTGAATGGAAGTTGGATCCTCATCTTGATTGTGATTTGGATCTGACATTACAGGAAGATTACACAGGCATTCCCTGAAGTTGCGTCTATGTCATGTCAAAGTCACGCTGAAGTCGCCTGGCAAACTCGCGCGACTTTCATGTTGGAGCAGTATGAACCCGGCCTAAAAACTAGAAGATGATTGGTTACTATACACAGCTGCACCAGATTCTGTGAGCACCAGTTTTAGTAAGTCTCCCCCATGGTCTATGCCTATTTGTGGAGGAATTGGTTGTTTGCATTGTCTAAATGAATGTACAATGAATGTTTTATTATTATTACCTAAAAAAAATGTTTATATTATTGTATTCACTTACTTTTTTTTTTTTTGCTTTTTAGAAGCTTGGATACTGTATCACCCCAGAAAACGAATATTATCTTGTTCAGCAAGGAGACATAAGGCAGTTTAAGGTGGGATTGCAACTAGCTTTTGAGCTATTGGAGCTTAATTCCTCAATTTCTGATATTACTGATTGCATGCTCAGTGTGGCCTGTAAAGCTAGATTCTCACATGATTCATCAAAGAGGAACAAGTTATAGGTGTTATTAATCCAAAGAGTTTTCAATTTTTCCTGTATTTAAATCCCAAACTTTTTCCACTTTGACTTGGGTAGGAAATACTTCAAAACCGTTTTTTGCCCTCTATGTCCCATTTGAGAGATTTTTATTCATTTATTAGCCTGTAGATACAATAGGATATGGGAGAAAATTTTGCCAAAGTGTGTTAAATCCCATCTTAGACAGTTGTCACTATAATAAGTATCCCCATTGGAAGATGATCGCTCTATTTTGTTCTAGTGACAACTGAGTTGTTTGGATTTTTCTGCACTTTAAGGGTGCTTTAACACGAGGCGTCGGCAGTAAAGCCCCGCTATTTTTAGCGGTGTTTTACCATCATTTTAGCGGCGCTATTCGCCTGCTGGCGGGGCGCTTTTAACCCCCGCTAGCAGACGAAAAAGGGTTAAAACCGCTGCATCTGCGCCTTACTGGAGGTTTGATTGAAATGGGCAGGGGCGCTTTAGGAGCGGTGTATACACCGCTCCTACAGCGCTGCAAAGATGCTGCTTGCAGGACTTCTTTTACCATCCTGCAAGCGCACCGCTCCAGTGTGAAAGCACTCGGGCACTATACAGGCGCTATTTTTAGCACTGTAGCGCCTGTAAAGCCCCTCAGTGTGAAAGCAGTCTAAGTGCCAGTGGCAATGGTCACCAGGACAAATAGGGAGGGCAAATCTCGCCAGCAGGAACACAGTCAAAAAAAAAGAAATGACAGTGGATCTAGCCACTCAGCACTATATCCAAAACTAAAAACACATTTTGGCTTAATTACAATATTACAGCCCAACTGAAGTCTCTCACCTTCTTACTTTAGTCCTGCTCTATGTAATACATTTTAAATACAGTGTCATTTTTATTAGGAAAAATTGACCAGATCATGGAGTGCACTTGGCAGCATGTCAAAGTGGAATGTTTTAGTACAATGTCTAGCTGGCTAAAAAAATATCTCTGCAATTTAATTTAGAATTTTGTTATTCACAAATGTATATCTTCGGCACTTTAAAGGTGATTTAAAGGTTTACTGTCCCTTTAACTAGTTTGTTTGGGCCAAGGTGGCCCAAATTAACTATTTTCTACACTAGCAAGTAGGTCTGCTGGGCACGCTGTATAAACTGTATGTAGCCTCAGCTACATAAAATACTGTTTACAGCCTTTGTTTCAAGCAGTGAGACAAGAACTTCCTGTTTCATGGTCGGAAACAAAACTAAGTTGGTCTAAGCACTGCTCAGCCAATCATTGGTAGCTTTATATTCTCTGAATACAAAGCTTCCTTTGATTGGCAAAGACAAGAATCACAACATCATCCGTCATCCAAAGCTAATCAGAGGAAGCTTTGTATTCATTCAGAGAATACAAATCTTGGCCCAAACTAAATCGTTAGGGACAGTAAACTTGGAGAGCATCTTTAAAGTGTATTTCCACTTTTGCAGTCAAATTGGAGAAAACTCAACAATGTTTGTAATGTGTTCCTCTTTTTACAGCATACCTAAAAAAAACATTCTTTTGAATTAACCGTTACATTTTTATGTTTCAGAGGAGAAGGTGTGAAGGCTGGCTGCTAGCATTTTTTTTAGCTAGATCAGCATAATCTGTCCCAATAGCTGGCTGGGAACAGGCTCCAGTTCTCATTAACCTTTTGTTAAGACAGACATACAAACAGAAATCTAGCAGAAGTGATGAGATATCATCTGCCTGCAATATAAAGACAGGGTTAAGCCGGCCACAGATGGTGCAATTTGATACCCCATTCAAAACACTGACTGTTTTGATGGGGGAATCCCTCCCCTACTGTGCTATTGTGCTCTTTTAGGTTCTGCTATGTGAATGGGGATATGTTGACATAAAAAATGTAGGTATTTTCCGATGCAGCTTTAAAAGTGGAAATACCCTTTACGCTGATGAAAAGATATCATGCATTCTCACAGTACCCCATGCCTTGATACAGGAGCACCGTTGGCCTTCAATAATAAATAAGTAAATAAATAAATACAATGAAAAAAAATAATAACCATTTTAATAGTGCAGAGATGCAAAGTGGTGTATATATAAAAAAAATACTTTTAACTGAGTGCTATGAATAAAGAAGAACATTTAAACCCATCTCCAGCACTTTGTAAAATAAAAAAAGCAGCTCTCATTGCAATGCTTACCCCAGCACTTGCCATTGCTCTGTGATTCAGCATTGGTACTCTTCCTGGTTGAATGACACTTCCTGTGATCCCAAGGTGTTGAGCACCTGTCCTATAGGGATGCATAATCAAACTGACCAGGCTCACAGCAGATTGCTGCAAAGAACAGCACCATCATTACAATTTGCCATTCTTTTCAGGACCCCCTACTTTCTAGAGGAGAAGTGAACCATAACGAGCAGGAGGAAATGTGTCCAGCCTGGAGTTGGGCTTTTAATTCAATAATTAATGCAAAATGCAATATATTGTGCAAAAAAAAACAAAATCCAAATTCAAGTGAATTTACTTTCTTTGTGTGTCCATACAGTCCAAATCAAATAAATTTATGAAAAAAACAGATGCATTATAAAACCATAGGAAAAAGTTCACTGAGATCATAAATATATAAAATTTATGTATACAATAAATACATATGTAAAATTATGAGAATAATATAATAAATATACTTGTGGCATTCACAATCTTAGATAATAAAACAAAAATAATAAATGTACATGATTTTTCAGGAAAAAAATGTGCATTTATTATTATTTTTTACAGGAAATTGCAAACATTGCACCTGCGTTCAGTGGATTGTGGGTGCAATGTCAGGCTCCTGTACACTATCCCTTCAGCTTACTGTCCAAACCTCCATACATGTTTTCAGTTAGGAAGCTGGAGGAAGAATTAATTGACTATGAGCGTGTTGATTAGCGCACTTGTAGTCTATTCAAAAATACAAGTCCGTCAGGCACGGTGGCAGATGGGACTTATAGGTTTATTCATTTAAAAAATCTCTGCAAATAAATTACGTGGCTGTGTGGGCAGAGCCCCACACAGTCGCACTGATTTTAAATGGGACAGCAACTAAAGGAGACAGGAGACAGGAACCGCAGGCAGCTGTCATGGGGGGGGGGATTCAGGGGGTATAAGGATGTAGTGCTTTGGAACGTTACACTCTAACTTCAGGCGTATTGTGTAACATAATCCTAAAAGTGATCTTAGCCTTTAATTTTAGAATATGTTATTTCATTCCATGAATATATTTTATACTGCCAATCTGATGCTATTGTAAATGCCACCCCCTATCACTGCCACCAGAAAGTTACCATATTCGCCATAAATTACTTAATAGCAATATTGTAAACCTGTTTTTTTTTAAACCACAACTATTAGTTATCTAATCCACAGCATGTGTTTTACTACAGCTGAAGCACTGGCTATCTTTATGAGAAACAAGACAGAAGACAAAATAAAGTATTAATACTTTGTACTAGATCAATTTGAAGATACGGTTGACTATTCAAAACAACGTTGGGTATCTGTTTAATGCATCCTTTACATGATTTTTATTCTTATATCACAATGTTAACTTAAATGTCTTCAGTCAGTCTGATGTTAGTGATAACATAATATATTTGCTGAGATAGGTTAAAATGTTCTGAATATACATTCTGCAGTTGTTTCATTAGCCGCCATATTAAAACTACCTCTATAATTTGTCTGTAATGTACAGTTTAATGCAATTATTGCTTTTTTGACATGTAACTTACATTATTATTATATACAGCTATTATCTTTGTTTAAATTATACAAAAAAAACTTTTTTCTGAACATCGAGCGTTGATTTAGTTATTGCGTTTGTTGGTTTTCATATATTGTTACTGTTATATGTTCCAAGAAAAACAGTTGTCCTATAAAAGTATCTTTATTCCAGGCCGGAAACTACTCACTAAGCCTTTAAGTAGAAGGAAAGGCTAAAATAACCCACGTTTAAAATGTCGACTCCCCATTGCTAATACACATACACAGTTTGTAATAAACTCCAGTATAAATACCTGTTGTTAATCCTTTTCCAAGCAGTCACATGACTGCAAAGCTCTGGCATCTCTCTGTATATGTGTGAACTAACAATGAGACTGGATTACACTGCAGCCACTCATTTACACCGAGGAGGTGGAGCTAAGCAGTCACATGACCGCTTAGAAGAAGATAATAAAAGGTATTTATACTGAGGGTTTTTACAAACTGTATGCAGCATGTATAAAAGTAGTGGGGAGGCAACATTTTAAACTTGGGTTAATTTAGCCTTTACTTCTGTTTTACTAGCCAAACCAATTCAGAGAAAAAGGAGGAGGTTCCAAAACCAACTAATCAGATTTGCTGCTTTATTTTCAGTGTAAGAGAATGACCTTTGAACCATCTAATATGGTACTGCTACACTTCACAAATGAAAATCATAGTTAAAGAATAAACGTATATCTCAGCCAAAAACCACTAGAAAAGCAACATGCTGGATATACATACATACATTTATTATATCAAAAGGATACAGCTGCATCACATACAGTGCCTTGAAAAAGTATTCATACCCCTTGACATACTCCATATTTTGTCATGTTACAACTAAAAACCTAAATGTATTGTATTTTTGGGGGATTTTATGTGATACACCAACACAAAGTGTCACATAATTGTGAAGTGGAAGGAAAATGGTTTTTAAAATTGTTTACAAATAAATATGTGAAAAGTGTGGCGTGCATTTGTATTCAGCTCCATTTACTCCGATACCCCTGACTAAAATCTAGTGGAACCAATTTCCTTCAGAAGTCACCTAATTAGTAAATAGAGTCCACCTGTGTGTAATTTAATCTCCATATGAACAGCTGTGCTGTAAAGCCCTCAGAGGGTTGTTAGAGAACCTTAGTGAACAAACATGAAGGCCAAGGAACACACCAGACAGACAGGTCAGGGATAAAGTTGTGGAGAAGTGTAAAGCAGGGTTAGGTTTAAAAAAAAAATATTTCAAGCTTTGAACATCTCACGGAGCACTGTTCATCCATCATCAATTCCCCATTAGTACACCCCCCACACACAAAAGACTAAGCAGTTATTACATTTGTGAAATTTCTTACCATTTAAGAGAGATGTCTGATTGAATTTTCAGGAAGTCAGCTCTGTGATTCAAAAAATGCAGCCTGTATTCTGGAAGGGAGGATCTCTTAGAACAGTGATTGCATCATATCCTCTTCTCTCTCTCTAAACTGTAATCGGCCTACATTTCCCATGAATCCTTGGGATTGCAGTGAATGTGGAAAGTACACTAGGCTTGTACATGTAAATGTGAACTTGCCCACTTCAACATAAATCACACTTCTCATTCTGCAGCCAGCAAGTCATACTGCCCAGTAACACACGGTGTGATAAGTTACAGCCTTATAAATACAAAGCATTTTAATATAAATGCATATTAATATAATATTAATTTAATGCATTTAATATAGATGCAAACCAGTGCAACGTGTTCGTGTCCACCAGTGCAGCTTATCAGGGACCACCAGTGCCTAATGTCAGGGACCACCAGTGCTGCATGTCAGGGACCACCAGTGGCGTGTGTCAGGCACCACCAGTGCCGCGAGTCAGAGACCACCAGTGCCGAATGTCAGGGACCAACAGTGCCGAATGTCAGGGACCAACAGTGCCGCATGTCAGGGACCAACAGTGCCGCATGTCAGGGACCACCAGTGCCGCATGTCAGGGACCACCAGTGCTGCATGTCAGGGACCACGAGTGCATATTATCAGTGCCCATCAGTGCAGTGTCACCAGTGCAGATTATCAGTGCCCATCAGTGCGGTGTCTTCAATGCCTTATCAGTACTCATTAGTGCGGATTCACCAAAGCTTTATCAGTGCCCATCAGTGTGGTGTCACCACTGCCTTATCAGTGCAGAATCACCAGTGCCTTATCACTGCCCATCAGTGCGGTGTCACCAGTGCCTTATCAGTGCCCATCAGTGCTGTGACACCAGTGCCTTATCAGTCCCCATCAGTGCGGTGTCACCAGTGCCCTATCAGTCCCCATCAGTGCGGTGTCACCAGTGCCCTATCATTGCCCATCAGTGCGGTGTCACCAGTGCCCTATCAGTCCCCATCAGTGCGGTGTCACCAGTGCCCTATCATTGCCCATCAGTGCGGTGTCACCAGTGCCTTATCAGTGCCCATCGGTCCGGAGTCACCAGTGCCTTATCAGTGCCCATCGGTCCGGAGTCACCAGTGCCTTATCAGTGCCCATCAGTGCGGTGTCACCAGTGCCTTATCAGTGCCCATCATTGCAGAGTGGAGATAGTTACAGATAATTGGAACAGAACGCATCTCGAGCTGACAAGTCTGTATGTGAAAGCACCGCTCTTCCTACAGCCTCACCTCCCCGCACCGGAATTGTGATAGACAGCGCAGAGCGCACTGTTCCAATGTGCAGATAGGAGGAGGAGGGAGCAGAGGAGGAGGACACCACCACCATGGGTGGTACAGACCAGGGGCTGTGAAACCCCCTCCACCCAATACAGCGAGCCAGGCGGAAGTACAAATCCCTGCTCGCTTTCAGAGGACTACAAGGGGGGCGTGTCAGACCACTGGCTGTGGTTACTGGAGGTATAGAAGCCAGCGGTCTTGCAAACAGGAAACCACCAGGCAATAAAGTTTTTTCAGCAAGTTCAGTAGGCTATAGCAGAGGAACTAAAGAGCTCAGAAGAACATGGCTGACATAGTTGGTGAAGGTAGGAGATCAGCAACGAGATCATGAAAAAAGTTTTTGCCCGGGGTTCTGCTTTAATCAGAGAAGAAGCCAAGAGGCTCATGGTAACTCTGGAGGAGCTGCAGAGATCCACAGCTCAGGTGGGAGAATCTATCCACGGGTCAACTATTAGTTGTTCACTCCACAAATCTGGCCTTTATAGAACAGTGCCAAAAAGTAGACATGTGCGGTTCGTTTCGTTCCAAAATAATATTCGGACACATTTTTTGTTATATATCCGAATCCCTGAATTGCAATTTAAACCAATTTTACCGAATGCTCGGAATAACGAAACTAAATTCATCCGGATTTCGGAAATTCAGACTGAAATTCGAATCGAACTCCAGTCGAATTCTAACTGTACACATATTGCTGAAATCAAAGACTGTGTGTGTTATTAGAGTACCATTTTGAAATAATGCTGTTTTAGTTAAGCCAATGGAGATTTAAATAGTCATTGTAATCATTTGATGAAGATTTTTCTTCTGTTTGTTCACTTGCCATATTTAAATCGAAAAAAATAAAATCTAAAGTTTTTGATTCGGCCGATTCAAAATGTATCGATTCGAACATTTTGAATCTTAAAAAAATGTAAATTCAAAAAAATTTTGAAAAATCTGTAAATTCGAATAGAATTTTAAAAATTACGAATATGAATTGAACAAATCAACCAAATTCACTGAAACTAAATAATTAGATTAACGAATCAAAATAAAACTAAACTAATTTTATCGTCATGCACATATCTACCAAGAAGAAAGCCATTGTTGAAAGAAAGCCATGTGGGGGACACAGCAAACGTGTGGAAGAAGGTGCTCTGGTCAGATGAGACCAAAATTGAACTTTATGGCCTAAAAGCAAAACGCTGTGTGTGGTGGAAAACTAACACTGTACATCACCCTGAACACACCATCCCCACCGTTAAAAACATGGTGGTGACAGCATCATGTTGTGGGGATGCTTTTCTGCAGCAGGGACAGGGAAGCTGGTCAGAGTTAATGGGAAGATGAATGGAGCCAAATACAGGGCAATTTTAGAAGAAAACCTGTTAGAGTCTGCAAAAGACTTGAGCCAAGGTTCACCTTCCAGCAGGACAACAACCCTAAACATACAGCCAGAGCTACAATGGAATGGTTTAGATCAAAAGCATATTCATGTGTTAGAATGGCAAAGGCAAAGTCCAGACCCAAATCCAATGGGAAATCTGTGGCAAGACTTAAAAATTGCTGTTCACAGACGCTCTCCATCCAATCTGATAGAGCTTGAGTTATTTTGCAAAGAATGGGCAAAAATGTCTCGTTCTAGATGTGCAAAGCTGGTAGAGACATCCCCAAAAAGACTTGCAGCTGTAATTGCATCGAAAGGTGGTTCTACAGAGTATTGACTCAGAGGGGATGAATACAAATGCATGCCACACTTTTCAGATATTTATTTGTAAAAAATTTGAAAAAACAATTATAATTTTTCTTCCACTTCACAATTATGTACCACTTTGTGTTGGTCTATAACATAAAATCCCAATAAAATACATTCATGTTTTTGAATGTAACATTACAAAATATGTAAAATTTCGAGGGGTATGAATACTTTTTCAAGGCACTGTAAATAACTTATCTGACCATCCATATGGTATAATAATTTGAAAAATATAGGCAAGAGCTATCAAAGTATTGAGACTAGAAAAAGGTGCCATGATCCAACGAATGCCAAAAAGAAGTCATCAAGAGGTGCTGGGATTTCAACACTATCTTATTCAGCAGGCTGGAGAAACTAAATCTATTTAAAAAAATCGGACTTGTTCTGGAAAGGCTGCTCACGTAAAACAAGGTCCCTCTCTGGTGGAAACCTAGAAAGTTCAAAGCAATAAATATACAACATGAGCATTAGACCAAATAGTAAAGGAGTGCAAATGTTAACCATATGATTACATACAACAGCCAATGCTTTTTGTGGGCCAACAACACTCCCTTTAATAAATACAGTAAAAGGTGTTTAAACACATCAAATTGTATTATATATGCACATGTATATGATTAAAGAAGAAGTCCATCTTTTCCTCCCTAAAATAGATGCTTAGTGCATGTAAATTAATCACAACCCCGGTGTCAGATTTTTACCTACTTTAGCTGTAAAAAGCAGGTTTCTGTGTCTGTGATGTCACTCCTCCTCCTGGCTGAATTTCAAAGTTCTCTGACTTCCTGTTGACTTCCTGTCTCCTTCCTTTACCAGTCCTGATACTACATGTCCCATGATCATTTGAGCCTCTGCAGTTTCAGGGCAGGCTTTGGGAGTCACTTATACCAGTTCTGGGAGTTGATGTGGGTGGGTCCTAGGGTTACTATGGCTGTTTCTGGGCCTTCATGGGGGTGGTGAAAGGGGAGTATTGCAATTCTGCTCTCACCATTCACACTCCATTCCTCTCTACAGTGAACATAGCAGGAAGTGTAACCTTACACACCAACTCTTGGACAAGAAATGTGCTATTCTAGCTATAAAGGGCACACAAATTTAAGACACATGATTATGTTTTTTTTTCTGCTCTGATCTCACTCTTTTTAACAGAGAACCAGAAAATTGTCTTTGTTGAAGGCATGCTTTGTAATGTGTATATCAGTGGCGGCTGGTGCTCAAAAGTTTTGGGAGGGGCCCAAAATTTTTTTGAAAAAAAAATCAATTGCAGTCACTGTGCCATCAAACGCTGTCACTGTGCCATCAAATGCTGCCACTGTGCCCATTAAACCCTGCCACTGTGCCCATCAATTGCAGCCACTGTGCCATCAAACGCTGCCACTATGCCCATCAAACGCTGCCACTTTGCCCATCAAACGTTGCACTGTACCATCAAACGCTGTCACTGTGTCCATCAAACGCAGCCACTTTGCCAAATTCTGCCACTGTGCCCATCAAACACTGCCACTGTGCCAAAGCTGCCACTGTGCCCATCAAATGCTGCCACTGTGCCATCAAACGCAGCCACTGTGCCTATCAAACTCTGCCACTGTGCCCATTAAATGCTGCCACTGTGCCAATCAAATCCTGCCAGTGTGCCCATTAAATGCTGCCAGTGTGCCTATCAAATGCTGCCAGTGTGCCCATCATATGCTGCCAGTGTGCCCATTTAATGCTGCCAGTGTGCCCATCAAATGCTGCCAGTTTGCCAATTAAATTCTGCTAGTGTGCCCATCAAATGCTGCCAGTGTGCCCTTGAATGCCCCCAGTGTGACCCCCGCCCGCTAGCCGTCTGTCCAGCACTTACCCTGTCTTGGTGGGGCAGCGGGTGACGGCGATGAACGGGGTCCTTCGCGCATCTCCTACCATCCTCATCTCCTGTCCTCTCCTCCTGATAGGCATCCAATAGTGGCGCCTGTCATTTCAGCCTATCAGGTGACGGGTAACAGACCCGAGCACCTGATTAGTGGAGAGGCGGTTCAGTGTTAGGAAAGCGAATATTCATTCACTTCATGCATTCATTCAATACGCCAAGTATGGCGCTCGCTGTTTACCTTTTTGACGCCTATTAGAGCCTATGGCTCTAATCAGGTGCTTAAAAAAAATTACCCCGTTGCTGTAATTCAGGCGCCCGGTGCCCCAAAAGGGGGGTGGCAGCGGCTGCCATAGATAGATTCATGCAGTGCATGAATCTATCTATTGGTGATAGAGGGGGTGGCAGGAGTCAGGGGGTGGCACCTGTGCGCCCTTATGGATGCACCGCCACTGGTGTATATAGTGTTTTGTACACACACAACATACACAAAACTCTATTTAGTCACACACAAATCTTTGGTTGTTGTAAAGTGTATGTGTAGTCACTAAGCACACTAAAATTATGATGAGCAGAAATGCGCACTCCTTCTACACAAAGTGTGAATGGGGCCCTAGATGCAAGGGATCACTACCATACTGGAATCATTGCAGTCTTATAGCTTGTTTAAATTTATGGTGTAAAAATGCAACACATCCACAAGGGGCAGTGGCTGGGGGTGAACACATGCCACGATTGTGATACTCTGCTTCATGGGTGTGGTGGGAACTATACCTCCAGTTGTGCTTGGTGGGCACTACTGCCTGCCAGATACAACTGATTCTAGTGAATGGAGCCACACTGCAATTGCACACAATATGCATGTTTGCATTGCAGTACTGCAGCATTTAGTGGGTTAAAATAGGTGATGAGGAGATGATACAACTCCTTCTCACTGCCTGTCAAATGTTCTTTGAAGAGTGATCCGAATGCAGATCACTCTTCAGTCTGCAAAGCAGGTGTAAATGTGTCATTCCAGTCTTGCAGCATGCCAAAGAATAATGGCTTACTGCTTGTATATGAATCACTTCACAGAGAGCTGGGCTTTGGGAGGGTGGGATCTGAGAGATGGGAATCTCCCCGTTCACATTGGTCAGCATAATTAACTGGACAGCACTGAATTCTAATTGTAATACATTCAATCCTACCCAGCAGCAGCACAGCTAGCTTCCAGAGCAGGCTGTGTATGAAGGGGTTTCCTAATTGATTTTGAATAAGGTTGTGATCTGTGAGGCGGGACTTGGGAGGTTTCCTATAGGTGTGACTGGGTGGGACTGAATGCTAATTAGGATGTATTCAATCTCACCCATCATCAGAGCTGTGAAGGAAGTTACATCATATGCACAGTCTCAAAGACTACAAAGGGTGTGTTTTAGGCTAGAGATGCAGCAGGAAGTGGCTATGAAAGCGACTCAGTCTACATTAGACTATACAGAATGTCACATGATACAAAACCACAGCTAAACCCAGAATAACAGAGGATCTGCAGCAGTGATGGCTCGGTCGGGTCACCCACACCCACACTCCCCGGGGGTTTTGCGGTCAGTCATCCAGCCCCACACTTACCCCAACTAGGTTCCGGGTGGGCAGCGCGGCGATGGGCGGTGGGTGGGTGTCTCCTTTGCATCACATGCGTCTCCTCCCTCCTCCTTCTAGGCGTCCAATAGGATCGCCTGTTCTTTCAGCCAATCAGGTGACGGGTCTTAGGACCCGATTCCTGATTGACCGGGAGGAGGATCAGTGTGAGAATAGCGAATATTAGAGTTAGCCTCTGGCTCTAATTACGTGCTTAAAAAAAAAATGCCCCCCAATTGCAATCCATCAGCCAGTGCCCTGCATGTAGATTAGGGGGCGCCACTGATCTGCAGACGGCTGAGCGACATGGTACAGAGGTATGATCTATGCTGGCACTAACCGTTCCATAGTTACATAGTTACATAGTAGGTGAGGTTGAAAAAAGCACAAGTCCATCAAGTCCAACCTATGTGTGTGATTATGTGTCAGTATTACATTACATATCCCTGTATGTTGCGGTCATTCAGGTGATTATCTAATAGTTTCTTGAAGCTATCAATGCTCCCCGCTGAGACCACCGCTTGTGGAAGGGAATTCCACATCCTTGCCGCTCTTACAGTAAAGAACCCTCTACGTAGTTTAAGGTTAAACCTCTTTTTTTCTAATTGTAATGAGTGGCCACAAGTCTTATTAAACTCTCTTCTGCGAAAAAGTTTTATCCCTATTGTGGGGTCACCAGTACAGTATTTGTAAATTGAAATCATATCCCCTCTCAAGCGTCTCTTCTCCAGAGAGAATAAGTTCGGTGCTCGCAACCTTTCCTCATAACTAAGATCCTCCAGACCCTTTATTAGCTTTGTTGCCCTTCTTTGTACTCGCTCCATTTCCAGTACATCCCTCCTGAGGACTGGTGCCCAGAACTGGACAGCATACTCCAGGTGCGGCCGGACCAGAGTCTTGTAGAGCGGGAGAATTATCGTTTTATCTCTGGAGTTGATCCCCCTTTTAATGCATGCCAATATTCTGTTTGCTTTATTAGCAGCAGCTTGGCATTGCATGCCATTGCTGAGCCTATCATCTACTAGGACCCCCAGGTCCTTTTCCATCCTAGATTCCCCCAGAGGTTCTCCCCCCATTGTATAGATTGCATTCATATTTTTGCCACCCAAATGCATTATTTTACATTTTTTTACATTGAACCTCATTTGCCATGTAGTCGCCCACCCCATTAATTTGTTCAGGTCTTTTTGCAAGGTTTCCACATCCTGCGGAGAAGTTATTGCCCTGCTTAGCTTAGTATCGTCTGCAAATACAGAGATTGAACTGTTTATCCCATCCTCCAGGTCGTTTATAAAAAAATTAAATAGGATTGGTCCCAGCACAGAACCCTGGGGAACCCCACTACCCACCCCTGACCATTCTGAGTACTCCCCATTTATCACCACCCTCTGAACACACCCTTGTAGCCAGTTTTCAATCCATGTACTCACCCTATGGTCGATGCCAACGGACCTTATTTTGTTCCATTCAGTTCTAGTGAAAAGAAAGTTGAAGTTTAGCTGTAAATTAACAATTATCATTTAAGAAAATAATGTGATAGCTCTAAAGCTGGGTTCACACTATTGCAAACTGGATGTGGGTTCCCAAAAAATTTGGGCTGAAATCAGACCTAAGACGGTGAATGGGAACGCACCGGACCCCTGCTGTGAACCGCATGCAAAGATAATGTGAACCCAGCTTTAAAGTGGTTGTAAACCCACTAAAAAACCCTACAAGACAAACACATAATGAGCTAGTATGCATAGCATACTAGCTCATTATGAAATACTCACCTTAGATCGAAGCCCCAGCAGCAGTTCCAGTACACAGCTCCTGGAGTTACTTCTGGGTATCGCGGGGGCCGGAGCTGTTAATAGGCCAAAGGGTGTCAATCCCCTGGTAACGTCACACTAGCTGAAGCAACGGCACGCACGTGCCATTGCTTCAGTACGCATGTGCCAATGATGTCGGCACATGCTGATACAGGGAATATTTCCTAAACTGTGCAGGTTTAGGAGATATCCGGGGTAGCTACATGTAAGCCTTATTATAGGTTTACCTGTAGTAAAAAGTGGATTGTAAGGGTTTACAACCACTTTAACCGCTTCCCGACCAGCCGCCACAGTTGTACTGCGGCAGAATGGCACGGGCAGGCGAATCGCCGTTATGTTACGTCAGGCGCGCACCCCTTCGGCGGCCGCGATGATCAAATTTGATCAACAACCGATCAATCCCCAGGCCTAGGCCAATGAAATCTGGCCTGGACCTGATGATCGCTCCTGGCGAATGAGATCCTTCCCCTGCATGTGTAAGTGTAAACAAAGCACGGGAAGTGATGTCATCTCTCCTCGTGTCTGTCTTTTCCGTTCCAGACCGAGGATAGAGAGCATCTCAGAGTAAGTGCACCAACACTACACTGACACCAGTTCACATAGGCACACATTTCACCCCCCGATCACCCCCCCCAGTTAACCCCTTCACCCACTGCCACTGTGTCACCCAGTGCAGCATTCAGATTTTTTTTTTATCGCTGTACTGGTGTCATTAGTGACACTAATCAGTGTTAGGGTAATTAGTGGTAGGCCCAGATAGGTCTAGGGACCCCCCCAATAAAGGTTTAACCCCTTGATTACCCCCTGTCACCAGTGATCACTGTATAAGTGTCACGGGTGACGCAGGTTAGCTAGATTTTTTTATAGCGTCAGGGCACCCGCCGTATTTTACCCAATAAAGGTTTAACCCCTGATCACCCGGCGGGTGATCAAAGTTAGGTTTTAGCGTCAGATAGGGTCTGCGTCACCCCAGGCAACATCAGATTATTGCCAGGAGCGCTAACACCCACACACGCACCATATGCTTCCCTTAGTAGTATAGTGTCTGAACAGATCAATATCTGATCAGAACTAAATTAGCGTCCCCAGCAGTTTAGGGTTCCCAAAAATGCAGTGTTAGCGGGATTAGCCCAGATACCTGCTAGCACCTGCGTTTAGCCCCTCCGCCCAGCCCAACCCAGCCCACCCAAGTGCAGTATCAATCGATCACTGTCACTTACAAAAACACAACACACATTACTGCAGCATTTGCAGAGTCAGGCCTGATCCCTGCGAATGCTAACAGTTTTTTTGGTAGTGTTTGAACCAGTCGCTGACAATCAGGTGCTTTTTTTCACTGTACCTGTAAATTTAGAGACCAAAATGTCTACACGTTTCTGAGCATGACAGATCGTGAAGAGGAAGTCACTCATCTGTCAGATTCAGGCTCAGAATACAAACCTGTAGACAGTAGCAGCACCCTGACAGATAGCTCTGACGATGGAGTTGTGGTCCCTGCCAAGGTCAGGCGTACCAGACCCTGTTTTTCTGCTGTCGTTGAGGTTCAAGAACCACAGGGCTCTCGTATGGAGCAGAGAGCCAGTACTAGCGCCGCTCATCCTTCTGGTGAACTGGCAAGCACCAGCGGCCTAGTACATCCTGGTCGTACATCCAGCACTGCAGTATCACGTGGTGACGTGGCGAGCCCCATAAGTGCAGTTCAAGCTGGCGAGGTGGCTAGCATGAGTAGTGTCCCGCTGCTGCCAAGAAGAAGACAAAGACAGGACCATCAAGCCCATAGTGCCCTTCCTGCTGCATTTGCCTATCCTAATTGGGAGCCCACCACTTCTGCAGTACCCATACTTCCCCCATTCACTGGCCAACCCGGAATTCAGGTGGAAACAGTTGATTTTACGTCACTTGATTTTTATTCGCTGTTTTTCACCAAAGATCTCTATAGATCTATTGTGGACCAAAGCAATTTATATGCTGGTCAATTCATTACCGCTAATCCCCAGCTGACCCTTGCCAGAGATTGGAAACCAATTACGGTTTACGAATTTAAGACCTTCCTGGGCCTATCCCTCCTCATGGGCATAACTAAAAAGAGTGAGTTGCGGTCATATTGGTCCACTGACCCAATTCACCATATGCCCGTGTTCTCTGCCTCCATGACCAGGACACGATACCATCAGATCTTGCGGTTCATGCACTTCAACGATAATGAACTCTGTCGTCCTCAGGGGTGACCCTGAATTCGATCGGCTCTACAAAATTTGGCCCCTCGTAAACTACTTCAAACAATGCTTTGCAGGCTTGTTTACTCCACATCAAGTTGTCTGCATTGATGAATCCCTGATTAAGTTTTGTGGCAGCTTGTCATTCAAACAGTATCTTCCCAGCAAGCGTGCCAGATATGGGGTCAAAATGTATAAGCTCTGTGACAGGGCCACAGGCTATACATATAGTTTTATGTTTTACGAGGGGATAGTTACGTAGAGCTGGAGAACTGCCCAGACTACATAGGAAGCGCTGGTAAGATTGTATGGGACTTGGTGTCACCCTTATTCGGAAAGGGGTACCACTTGTATTTGGACAATTATTACACAAGCGTGCCACTTTTTAGTTACTTGTTTGATCATCAAATTGGTGCATGTGGTACCGTGCGATCTAATTGCAGGGGCTTACCCCTTGTAGATTCCCATCTTAGGCTGGGAGAGAGAGCCTGCTTGAGATGTAATATATTGCTAGCTGTGAAGTGGAGGGATAATAAGAATGTTTTTGTTCTGTTCTCCCTTCACGCAGACACGACGGTCCAAATTCCTATGGCGATTGGTGTTGTGGAGAAACCCCTCCACAAATGTCCATGAATATAACTTTAATATGGGAGAGGTGGACCTCAATGACCAGTTGTTGGCGCTAAACCTAATTGCCCTTAAGGCCAGACGCTGGTACAAAAAAGTGTCTGTATATTTATTTCAATTGGCTCTGCTGTATGCTTTTGTGCTATACAAAGCTTCAGGACAAACTGGATCCTTGCTTAAATTCCAGAAAGAGATCATCACAGCCCTTCTGTTTCCAGACGGTGCTGTGGCCCAAATTCCCAATCCAAATGCAGTAAGTCGGCTGCATGAGAGGCTTTTTCCGCATGTCCTCTCTGGTACCCCTACCCAAAGAAACCCCCAAAGAAGATGTTATGTGTCTGTGTAGAAAGCACAGATATAGGCGTGACACCCGCTTTTATTGTCCCTCCTGTCCTGACCAACCTGGTCTTTGCATTAGTGACTGTTTCGAACGCTACCACACACTAGTTGAGTATTAGCGTAGGGTACAGCACTACGCAGTCCTAGGTAACACATACACAGGGTCTCGAAAGATGTGATGGCCATCACATTTTGAGAGACCCAAATCTGCAACGTTCAGTTTACAGTTTTTTTACAGTTTCTATAAAAGTGAAAAAAAAAACACACATACAAAAACACAAAAAAAATTAAAAAGCCAAAGATAGTTGTGGTTTTATTTTTATTCTCTCACGCTATTGTTCTCTCTCTCTTTTTTTTAAATCAAAAAGCTTTTATTATGTCAAAAGCAAAAGGCACTTTCAATAAAGATATGTATATATACAGTCCTTACAGAGAACATAAACGATTATACAGCTACAGGGAATATGTATACGAACTTTATAATGAAAATTATATAAAAAATGCTCAGTACGGCTTCCATATTGCCTTTTGTAGTAACTTCCATAAAATAAGGGTAAAAAAATAAAAAATAAAAACAAGAACCAAAGAAAAAACACATGAAAAACATTTCAACCTGACAGTGCCATTATACCTTTCTCCCCGTATATGACCCTACAACTGTATGCCTTCTACCACTAAGGTCACTTATCTACTGCGTCCCTCCACCATGTGTGTCGATCATGGCATGCATCTTTAATCTGTACACACCTCTGCTCTGGGCTGTCAGCATTGTAGTAGCCTGTTAAGGACCAGTTGTGGAGGAGCTACTTCTTGGGTGCCTAACCAACATTGCCATATTTTGGTGGTATTCTAATGGTTAGCATACCCACTGATCAATCTTTTTTTTTCGTTCAGCTCACAGGCTGCATGAAAAAAAGAACATTACAATATATGCCCAACAAGGGCTAGCAAATTACTGGTATGTTGCTGGACTTTGAGTGGTTATACCAGAATGATCATCTTGGTATCATTCTTTTCATTCTTTTTCATGTAAAAGCAATCCTAGCGGCTAATTAGCCTCTAGACTGCTTTTACAAGCAGTGGAAGGGAACGTACCTTCCATGGTTTTCTCAGGCTCTCCTGTCCCAACAGGGAAAACGAGAATTCAGCCGGTGGTTCTGCCAGCTGACCATACAGCTGATCGGAGACCAGAACAGCTCCAATCATCTCTATGGCCTAAGAAACTGGAAGCTACAAGCATTTCATGGCTTATATAAACAGCGCCATTGTGAAATTGGGAAAGCATTTAATCACACCGATCTTGATGTGGTCAGATGCTTTGAGGGCAGAGGAGAGATCTAGGGTCTAATAGATCCCAATTTTTTCGAAAAAGAGTACCTGTCACTACCTATTGCTATCATAGGGGATATTTACATTCCCTGATATAACGATAAAAATGATAACAAGAATGAAAGGAACAGTTTAAAAATAAAACAAAAAAGCAAAATAAATAATTAAAAAAGAAAAAAAAAAAAAAAGCACCCCT
Source organism: Lithobates clamitans (assembly GCA_037952925.1). Lineage (NCBI taxonomy): Eukaryota > Metazoa > Chordata > Amphibia > Anura > Ranidae > Lithobates > Lithobates clamitans. Next base: position 1,607,483 of record JBBGZY010000608.1, read on the forward strand.
ATCCCCCGTGCTCACGTGCAAAGGCGAACGCAAGCGTTGGTCTGGTGTCATATGTAAACAGCAATTGCACCATGCATGTGAGGTATCACCGTGAAGGTCAGATTGAGGGCAGTAATTTTAGCAGTAGACCTCCTCTGTACTGTAAATCTAAAGTGGTAACCTGTAAAGGTTTTTAAAGGCTTTTAAAAATGTATGTAGTTTGTCACTGCTGCACATTTGTGCACAATTTTAAAGCATGTCGTGTTTGGTATCCATGTACTCCGCATAAGATCATTTTTTTTATTTCATCAAACATTTGGGCAATATAGTGTGTTTTAGTGCATTAAAATTTAAAAAAAAGTGTGTTTTTTTTTTTAAATGCGTTTGAAAAATCGCTGCGCAAATACTGTGAGGCAAAGAAAATTGCAAAACCCACTATTTTAATCTGTAGGGCCTTTGCTTTAAAAAAATATATAATGTTTGGGGATTTAAATAATTTTCTAGCAAAAAAAATGTTTTTCATGTAAACAAAAAGTGTCAGAAAGGGCTTTGATTTCAAGTGGTTAGAAGAGTGGGTGATGTGTGATATAAGCTTCTAAATGTTGTGCATAAAATGCCAGAACAGTTCAAACCCCCCCAAATTACCCCATTTGGAAAGTAGACACCCCAAGCTATTTGAGGATAGGCACGTTGAGTCCATGGAATATTTTATATATTTTATATTTTGTCAGTTAAGTTGCGGGAAAATTAAATTATTTTTTATGCCCAAAGTTGTCACTAAAGGATATATTGTTCAAACATTCCATGGGCATATGTGGAATACATTCTGCTACTTCTCTTGAGTACGGGGATACCACATGTGTGAGACATTTTGGGAGCCTAGCCGTGTACAGGACCCTGAAAACATATCACCGCCTTCAGGCTTTCTAAGGGCAGAAAATGGTGATTTCACTTCCTCACTACCTATCACAGTTTTGGAGGCCCTAAAGTGTCAAGATAGCACAACCCCCCCCCCCAATGATCCCATTTCGGAAAGGAGACACTTTAAGCTTTTTGCTGAGAGGCATTTTGAGTCCATGGAACATTTTATATTTTGCCACAAGTTTTGGGAAAATTACATTTTTTTTTTACACAAAGTTGTCACTAAATGATATATTGTTCAAACTTGGCATGGTTATATGTGGAAATACACCCTAAAATACATTCTGCTGCTTCTCCTGAGTATGTGGATACCATATGTGTGAGATTTTTTGGGAGCCTAGCTGCGTACAGGACCCCAAAAACCAATCACCGCCTTCAGGCTTTCTAAAGACGAAAAATTGTGATTTCATTCCTCTCTACCTATCCCAATTACAGAGGCCATGAAATTTCCAGATAGCACAAAACCCCCCAAATGACCCCATTTTGGAAAGTATACACCCCAAGGTATTTGCTAAGAGGCAATTTGAGTATTTTGCAGCTCTATGAAGAAAGAAAAGAAAAATGTATTTTTTTTTCTTTTTTCAATTTTTTAAACTTTGTGACAAAAAGCGAGATCTGCAAAATACTCAACATGCCTCTCAGCAAATAGCTTGGGGTGTCTACTTTCCAAAATGTGGTAATTGGGGGGGGGGGGTTGTGCTATCTTAGCATTTTATGGGCTTCAAATCTGTGATGGGTAGTGAGGAGTGAAATAAAAAATTTATGCCCTTAGAAAGCCTGAAGGCGGTGCTTGGTTTTCAGGGTCCTGTACGCGGCTAGGCTCCCAAAAAGTCTCACACATGAGGTATCCCCATACTCAGGAGAAGCAGCAGAATGTATTTTGGGGTGTAATTACACATATAACCATGGCACGTTTGAGCAATATATCATTTAGTGACAACTTTGTGTAATGTTTTTTTTTTTTTTCTTTAGTTATTTTTCAATCACTTGTGACTGTACTGTGTTTGTACTGCCCTGCCATTTTAGCACCTCAAGAAATGAGATAGGCACTCATAAACTAAAAGCTGCGTAAATTCCAGAAAATGTACCCTAGTTTGTAGACGCTATAATTTTTGCGCAAACCAATAAATATACGCTTATTGACATTTTTTTTCCCAAAGACATGTGGCTTTTTTTTTTTCCTGCCACTTCAGTGAACTCATTTGAGAGGGTTATTTCAACTTTGCAGTTCAATTTTTGTCCCTTCCCATTTTCACATCATTGTGGCATTTTCCATTCTTTTAAGCATTTATTTAGAAAATGTATTTCAATATAAAAACTACAAATTGACCCCCTTTCCCCTATCTGACTTCCCCCTCCCTCCATCTTCTAACCCCCTCTTCCTAACCCCCCTCTGGTTTGTTTCAATCTATTCCCAGTCATTCTATCTCAGGGCCCTGTGCCTTCCAACATCTTCCCCCAATATTTGTCCGAGATTTTAAATTTTTTCCACACACCCCAAATACTATTATATTTTTTGATTTGGTCTTTATCCCTGCTGCTTGGGAATTCCATTTTACTATAATAATGTATTTGTTTAAACCAATCTCTTATATCTGGTTTTTCGTTGTTTAACCATTTTTTTGGGATTAATCCCCTTGCAGCATTCAAAAGTTTTGGGATTATTGTTTTCGTATATTGTTTCCTTGGGGTTCTGGAGTTCTGGAGTCGTGGAATAGGCATGTCAACATGTTGTTGTCTATCTTCTCTCCTGTTTTATTTATTTATAAGACCAACTATTTCCAGCCATCGTGGCTCTTTGTTTGCAATTTCTTCAACATCATGGTGTTCCGTCCGGTTGATATTTCTGGATTCTCTCTGGGGTTAGACACCACCTTGCCAAGAATTTATAATTCATCTTGACGGTGTTCATATCCCAAGAGTGGTTGTATCCTGCTCCTATCATCCTCTCAACTTGCTGTTCTTCAAATTTAATATCCAGTTCTTTTTCCTACCTTTCTATGTAGGAGGGTCTTCCTAGTCCTTCTAGGTCTAGATTCCGTTTTTCAGTGGCGTTTGTGTTGCACAAAGTTTTTCCAGTGGGTTTAGCTCTCCTCTGTCTCTGATTGGATGCAGCAATGAATTTACTAAGTGATGTAATTGAAATAATTCCCATTCTCTCAACTTCCACTCATTTGATACCTCTAATTCTAGTGCAGTTTTCATCTTCCCCTTTGTGGTGATATCTTTGATTTGTGGGTTCTTTGTTTCAACTTAAAAAAATATTTATTTTCCGGGTATAAAAAAATTTGTTCCAGTGAGAGAGATCAAAGGTGAGTTGTATGCCCAGTTTTCCTTCCGGTGAAGTGCATCCCAAACTTTAAATACATTTTTAGTCAGTTCGTGAGATTCTAAGTCCAGTGTTCTAAACTTGCTTGGTGTCCAGATATTTTTGTGCAATATAGTTTTACTTAAAGTGTTTTCTATCTCACCCCACTTTTTTTCACTTTTTTATTTTGTCCACTCTACCATATGTGCTAATATTACCGCCTTGTAGTACCTTGTTATGTCCGGAGTTGCTAAAATGTGTAATGTTTTTTTTTTTTTTTTTCTTTTCTTTAGTCATTTTTCAATCACTTGTGACTGTACTGTGTTTGTACTGCCCTGCCATTTTAGCACCTCAAGAAATCAGGCACTCATAAGCTAAAAGCTGCGTAAATTCCAGAAAATGTACCCTAGTTTGTAGATGCTATAACTTTTGCGCAAACCAATAAATATACGCTTATTGACATTTTTTTTACCAAAGACATGTGGCTGAATACATTTTGGCCTAAATGTATGACTAAAATTTAGTTTATTGGATTTTTTTATAACAAAAAGTAGAAAGTATCATTTTTTTTTTTAATTTTCTGTCATTTTTTCGTTTAAATCGCAAAAAATAAAAATCGCAGAGGCAATCAAATACCATCAAAAGAAAGCTCTATTTGTGGGAAAAAAAGGATGCAAATTTTGTTTGTGTACAATATTGCATGACTGCGCAATTACCAGTTAAAGCAGCGCAGTGCCAAATTGCAAAAAGTGCTCTGGTTATTGAGCAGCCAAATCCTCCGGGGTGAAGTGTTTAAACCATGCCATGTAAAAGAATAAAATATTTGATATACTGTAACACATTAATAATTAGTAATAATTTAAAATAATCAATAATATGAAAGAATGGTATGAAGCAAACTACTCTGCTTAAATCAATGAGCTAAAAATATATATATAGCAAAAAGAGTTGTGCGGCAGGTCACAACTGAGAACAACATATGCATTTTGTGTGTAATCATAATGACTCTGTGGCAGAGTTTGTTTTTACAGAAATATTCATAAATGCAATTCTATCAATTGTCTTTTACATTTTATAAACAAAGTGGTACCATAAAAAACAGTCACAATTATGCTATTGTATATAAAATATGAAAACATAACTCAGTGAAATGTATCAATTATTAGATGGACTCCAGGAGAGCTCCAGGGGTATTGCTAAGAATGTATATCATTAAGCAGCAATGACACTGGTAAACCAGCATACATGCATCTTTTGTGAATGGTTTTATTGGGATTTTAGTATTTTTTAACAACTTGATCTGAAAAATCTATACCATTGCAGTATGTTTTCAATTTTTACTATATACAGATGCAGCTCAAAAAATGTGAATATCATTAAAAAGTTAATTTATTTCAGTAATTCTAATCAAAAGGTGAAACTTTATACACACAGTGTGATATATTTCAAGCATTTATTTATTTTAACTTTGATGAGTATGGCTTACAGCTAGTGAAAACCCAAAATTCAGTATCTCAGAAAATTTAAATATTGTGAAAAAGTTCAATATTGTAGGCTCATAGGGTCACACTCTAATCAGCCAATTAACTCAAAAAAACCTGTAAATGTTTCCTGAGCCTTTAACCCTTTCGCTGCCAGAGACATTTTTTGCACACATGTTTAAAAAATCATTTTAGTCCTGAAGATTACACAAAACCCACAAATATTATATATTTTCTGAAAGCAGACACCCTAGAGAATAAAATAGTGGTAGTTGCAATTTTTTATGTCACACAATATTACCGCAAAGGTCCAGGAAATGCAAAATTTAGGATTTCATCAAAAAGTTAATTTCAGTAATTCAATTCAAAAAGTGAAACTCATACATTATATAGATTTATTACACACAGAGTGATATATTTCAAGCATTTCCTTCTCTTTATTTTGATGATTATGGCTTACAGCTAGTGAAAGCTCTATATTCAGTATCTCATAAAATTAGAATACTACATAAGACCAATAAAAAAAAAGGAATTTTAATACAGAAATGGTGGCTTACTGAAAAGTATGTCCTTTTGCATGAATTACTGCATCAATGTGGTGTGGCATGGAGGCGCTGCTGAGGTGTTATGGAAGCCCTGGTTGCATTGATAGCAGCCTTCAGCTTGTCTGCATTGTTGAGTCTGTGTCTCTCATCTTCCTCTTCTTGACAATACCCCACATATTAATTAGCTGATTATAGTGTGACCCCATGAGCCTATGATATTAAACTTTTTCACAATATTCAAATTTTCTGAGATACTGAATATTGTTTTTTCTCTAGCTGTAAGGCTACTTTCACACTGAGGTGCTTTACAGATGCTACAGCGCTAAAAATAGCACCTGTATAGTGCCTGTAAAGAGCCTCTCCTGTGTCTCCAGTGTGAAAGCCCTCGGGCTTTCACACTGGAGCGGTGCGCTTGCAGGAAGGTCAAAAAAGTCCTGCAAGCTGTATCTTTGCAGCGCTGTAGGAGCGGCGTACTCACCACTCCTAAAAAGCCCCTACCCATTGAAAACAATGGGGCAGCGCCGCCAAACAGCCGGCAAAGTGCCGCTGCAGTGGCGCTTTGCTCTCAGTTTTAACCCTTTTTCGGCCACTAGCGGGGGGCTAAATCCACCCTACTAGTGGCCGAATAGCGCCGCTAAAACGACAGTAAAGTGGCACTGAAAATAGCGCCGCTTTACCGCCAGTGCCCGCCCGCCCCAGTGTGAAAGTAGCCTAAGACATAATCATCAAAATAAAAAGAAAGAAATGGTTGAAATATATCACTCTGTGTGTAATAAATCTTTTTAACCACTTACCAACCGGCCCATAGCCGAATGACGGCTGCAGGGCGGTTGGATAACTCTGGGAGGGCGTACTATGACGTCCTCCCAGAATTCCCCTCTCGCGCGCCCCCTGGGGCGCGCACCCGAACACATCTGTGACCGCCGGGTCCGCATCATGGATCCCGGTAAATGGCCGCTGATCGCGGCCGTTTACCATGTGATCGCGCTGTCAAATGACGGCGCGATCACATGTAAGCAGACCGGCGTCATCTGATGACGCCGGTTCCTCTCCTCCCCTCCTGTGTACCGATCGGTACACTGTGAGTGGAGAGGGGGATGGATGGATGGCTGCAGCGCTGTGGGCTGGATGTGTAGTGCCCACAGCGCTGCACAGAGACATCCAGCCATCCATCCATCCATGCTCAGCCATCCCCACTACTCTGCAATGCTGTGCAATACTCTACAAAGCCCCACATTACCGTGGAATACCCCACATTACTCTGCAAAGCCCCACATTACCCTGGAATACCCCACATTACTCTGCAATACCCCCACAATACTCTGCAAAGCCCCACATTACCCTGGAATACCCCACATTACTCTGCAATACCCCCACAATACTCTGCAAAGCCCCACATTACCCTGCAATACCCCGCATTACCCCGCCATACCCCGCCATACTCCGACCTACCCCGCCATACTCCGACATACCCCGCCATACTCCGACATACTCCGCCATACCCCACCATACTCTGCCATACCCCGCCATACTCCGCCATACCCCGCCATACCCTGCCATACCCCGCCATACCCAGCCATACTCCGCCATACTCCGCCATACCCCGCCATACCCCACCATACTCCGCAATACCCCACCATACTCTGCAATACCCCGCCATACTCTGCAATACCCCGCCATACTCTGCAATACCCCGCCATACTCCGCAATAGCCTGGCATACTCCGCAATAGCCCGCCATACTCCGCAATAGCCCACCATACTCCGCAATACCCCGCCATACTCTGCAATACCCTGCCATGCTGAGCCATGCTCGGCCTCTGTATGTGGCCAGGCTGTGGAAGTCTGACACATGTGGTATTGCCATACTCAGGAGGAGGAGGAGAATCTATTTTGGTGTGTCCTTTTTGGTATGTACATGTTATGTGGTAGAAATATTGTATAAATGGACAACTTTGTGTTAAAAAAAAAAAATGCGTTTTAACCACTTCCCGCCCGCCGGCCGTCATACAACGTCCTTGACTTTGTGTGAGGATATCTGAAAGATGCCTGCAGCTACAGGCATCATTCAGATATCAGCTTTTTCAGCCGGCAATTCCCTACACCATAAGAATGATCATAGCGGCTGTTCCACTGCTTGATCGTTCTTACGGGAGGCGAGAGGGGATGCGCTTCTACCGACTCACCGCTACGATCGAAGCCAGGATCGTTTTGTTTTTTTTTTACTTTCAAGCTTCCCAGCCTAGAGGTGAGATGTGGGGTCTTATTGACCCCATATCTCACTGTAAAGAGGACCTGTCATGCCATATTCCTATTACAAGGATGTTTACATTCCTTGTAATAGGAATAAAAGTGGTCAATTTTTTTTTTTTGGAAAAAAGCATCAAACTAAAATAAATAAATAAATTAAAATGAACAATAAAAAAAAAAAAAAATTTTTAAAGCGCCCCTGTCCCTGTGTGCTCGCATGCAGAAGTGAACGCATACGTAAGTCCCGCCCACATATGAAAACGGTGTTCAAACCACACATGTGAGGTATCGCCGCAATCGGTAGAGCGAGAGCAATAATTTTGGCTCTAGACCTCCTCTGTAACTCAAAACATGTAACCAGTAAAAAATTTTAAAGCGTCGCCTATGGGGATTTTTGAGTAGCAAAGTTTGGCGCCATTCCACAAGCGCGTGCAATTTTGAAAGGTGACATGTTGGGTATCTATTTACTCGGCGTAACTTCATCTTTCACATTATGCAAAAACATTGGGCTTACTTTACTGTTTTGGTTTTTGTAAAGCACAAAACAGTTTTTTTCCCCAAAAAAACGCGTTAAAAAAATTGCTGCGCAAATACCGTGCGAGATAAAAAGTTGCAACGACTGCCATTGTATTCTCTAGGGTCTTTGCTAAAAAAAAACATATATAATGTTTTGGGGTTCTATGTAATTTTCTAGCTAATAAATGATGATTTTTACATGTAGGAGAGAAATGTCAGAATTGGCCTGGGTGCTCCAGAACGCCTGAAGGTGCTCCCCTGCATGTTGGGCCTCTGTATGTGGCCACGCTGTGTAAAAGTCTCACACATGTGGTATCACCATACTTGGGAGTAATAGCAGAATGTGTTTTGGGGTGTAATTTGTGGTATGCATATGCGGTGTGTGAGAAATAACCTGCTAATATGACAATTTTGTGGAAAAAAAAAAAAGTAAAAAAAAAAAAGTAAAAAAAAATGACAACTTCAAAAAACTCACCATGCATCTTTCTAAATACCTTGGAATGTCTTCTTTCCAAAAAGGGGTCATTTGGGGGGTATTTGTACTTTTCTGGCATGTTAGGGTCTCAAGAAATTAGATAGGCCGTCAGTACTTCAGGTGTGATCAATTTTCAGATATTCGCACCATAGCTTTTGGACTCTATAGCTTTCAAAAAGACCAAATAATATTCACCGATTTGGGTTATTTTTACCAAAGATATGTAGCGGTATAAATTTTGGCCAGAATATATGAAGAAAAATTACTAATTTGCAAAATATTATAACAGAAATGAAGAAAAATGTATTTTTTTACAGATTTTTCGCTCTTTTTTCTTTTACGGCGCAAAAAATAAAGAACCCAGCAGTGATTAAATACCACCAAAAGAAAGCTCCATTTGTGTGAAAAAAGGACAAAAAATTTCATTTAGATACAATGTTGCATGACTGAGTAATTGTCATTCAAAATGTGAGAGCACCAAAAGCTGAAAATTGGTCTGGTTAGGAAGGGGGTTTAAGTGCCCAGTTGTCAAGTGGTTAAAGAAATTCAAATTTTTTAAGATGCACTTGTATAATTTATGCAATTTAACGGGTAACTTTCTTGGAAAAATAAAGCAAATTAAAAAAAATAATATATCATATACAATTGCTACACAAGCCATCATTTAATTTAATATTAATAAAAATGACCTTTCCACTTCCATCTTCAGCAACATAATTTTCTGTAAATTTCCATGCAATATGGCAACCTCAGCCAGCATTGAGTAACCCCTACACATAAAAACACTTAACCACTTCCTGTCCTTAGGGCGTTTAAAAATGGCCTAACACAGTGATAGAGAAACTTGGCACCCCAGATGTTTTGGAACTACATTTCCCATGATGCTCAACTACATTGCAGAGTGCATGAGCATCATGGGAAATGCACTTCCAAAACATCTGTGGTGCCAAGGTTCACCATCACTGGCTCAAGGTTTAAGTGGTCATGCTGGGGTCATGGTTAAGACTACAACCATGACCTCTGTATATTTTTTTTCAGCTGACGATTCCCTACAATGAGGCTATAGAGCCGCTGGATCTCTTTTACAGGCTGTGGAAGAGGGTTCCCATTTACCAGGTGATGTGACTGGTGTAATTGGCTTTCCCGAACACAGTGAGAGGAACTGATGTTTCTCCCACTGTGTGACCTCAGAATAGAAAGTGACGATCTGGTATAAACAAGCCATTACCAGGTTGTGAAAGCATCGGATCAAACCGATCTCAGTTTGATCAGATGCTTTGGAAGCTAGAGGAAAATATGGGGTCTGATAGACCCCAGATCTTTTCAAAAAGAGGACCTGTCACGGCCCATGTTATCACAAGGAATGTTACAGATGCCTTGTGATAGAAATAAAGTTGATCCAAAAAAAAAATGAAAGGTACGATTGAAACAAAAAATGGGATAAAAAAGTTTTAAAGTGCCCCCCCACCCCGTTCTCATGCGCAAATCCCAAACCCACCAGACCATAGGTAGACAATTTAACTGATAAAAGTGTATCACACTCAGAGAGCACAGGAAATTATCAGCTCTCAGGAATTCTGGCAGGATCAACAGGTATATTTTTGTGCTTGCCAAACAGGTATAATAGATTGCCATTACCTAAATATTTAAAAGACTCTGTGCCGATACTAAGCATTTGCACAATTATCGGTACTCATGAATATGCTCGGATACCTGAAACCGATGCTTTCAGGCTTGGTTCTTTCAGCTGACAGTGGGATTCCCCTGTTGACAGCTGAAATGTAAACTGAAGTACTGGCAATTAGAGCTGTCAAAAAAAAGCAACTATGCAATGTTTTCCAAACAACATTGCTCATCCATTCAGCCAAAAGATAAAAAGAAACATTGTTTCTTTTTGTATCTTACCATTTTTCTTCATCTACAGATCAAAGGAATGAACTTCGATCTGCAGATGAAGTCAGTTTAAAGCAACCTGATAAGTAAAAATTTTTTTTTATTATTTTTTATTAAATGTTCCTCTGTTTAATCCCTTATTAACCCTTAATTTACTCTAATCAGCCTTAATTAACTCCTTATTCTCCTCCATTTGATTATTATTTTATTGCTGATCTTTGTTTTGTTCACCTCTATTTTATAAACTATTAATAATTAAAACTTTTTTTGTTTTCTTTGTTCGTTAATATTTTTACACCTTTAACCAGTTGCCAACCACCCGCCACAGTTATACCCGCGGCGATCAAATTTGCTACAGAACCGATCAATCTACAGGTCCAGGCCGATGATTTCTGGCCTGGACCCGCTAATCGGTTCTGGCGAATGAAAGGCCTCCTCTGCCTGTGTTTACAGTACACAGGCAGAGGAGGCCTTTCATTCGCCAGAACCAATGTCATCTCCCCTCGTGGAGCCCATTTCAGGTTCCAGTGAGCAAGGAGAAGACATCCATAGTGAGTACACCAGGCACTACATTGACACCAGCACACATAGGCACACTTTTAACCCCCCAATCGCCCCCCCCGTTAACCCTTTCACTCCGTGTCACAGTGTCACCAAGTACAGTTTTCAGATTTTTCACTGATCACTGTACTGGTGGCACTAAACAGCATTAGGGCAGTTAGTGAAGAGTTAGTGGTAGGCCCAGATAGGTTTTAGGGTACCCCCACATAGTCCCGAATAAAGGTTTAACCCCTTGATCACCACCAGTTAACCCTTTCACTCCCTGTTACTGTGTCACTAGTATAGTGTACAGAACCCTTTAATGATCACTGTATTCGTGTCACTTGTGATACTAAACAGTGTTAGGGCAGTTAGCAGTAGTCCCAGATAGGTTTAAGGTACCCACCATAATGTCCCTAATAAAGGTTTACCGCTTGATCGCCCGCAGATAACCCTTTCACTCCCTGTCACTGTGGCATTAGTATAGTGTACAGATCTTTTTTCTGATCACTGTATTAGTGTCACGGGTTAGCTAGTTAGCATCAGTTAGGTGTCAGCATCAGTTAGCTTTAATCCCAGACAGCGTCAGATTTTAACCCTTTGATTGCCAGTAACACAAACACACACACCATACACCTCCCTTACTAGAGTAGTGTTTGAACAGATCAATATCTGATTAGATCTATACTAACGTCCCCAATAGTATAGTGTTCCCAAAAATGCAGCGTTAGCAGGATCAGCGCAGACACCTGTCAGCACCTGCATTTAGCCCCTCCACCCAGCCCACCCAAGTGCAGTATCAATAGATCACTATCACTTTCAAAACAGCACAAAACAGAGCACACAAAACTGCAGCATTAGCAGAGTCTCACCTGATCCCTGCTAGCACTTACAGTTACGCATATGTGCAGTTCAAGCTGGTGCGGTGGCTAGCACAAGTAGTGTCCTGCAGCTACCAAGAATTCAAAGACATGCCCATAGAGCCCTTCCTGATGCATTTGCAAGTCCTGATTGGCAGCCCACCACTCCTGCAGCGCCCATAATTCCCCCACCACTGGCCAACCCTGAATTCAGGTGGAAACAGCAGATTTTACTTCCCTTGACTTTTACAAGCTGTTTTTCATGGAAAATCTGTACAGACCTATTGTGGACCAAAGCAAATTATACGCTGGTCTATTTATCGGCGCAAATACAAATTTGACCCTTACCAGAGAATTTGGCTGGAAACCTATAACGGTTCTCGAATTAAAAACCTTTCTGGGCCGATCCCTCCTCATGGGCATTACTAAAAAGAGTGAGTTGCGGTCATATTGGTCCACTGACCCAATTCACCATATGCCCGTGTTCTCTGCTTCTATGACCAGGACTAGATAAGAGCAAATCTTGCAGTTCATGCACTTGAATAACAATGAACTCTGTCGTCCTCGGGGTGACCCTAAATATGATCAGCTCCACAAAATTTGGCCCCTTGTAAATCACTTCAACCAAAAATTGTATACGCCCCAAGAAATTGTCTGCTTTGATGAGTCCCTGATTAAGTTTTCTGGCCACCTTGCTTTCAAACAGTTTCTCCCTAGCAAGTGTGCCAGATATAGGGTCAAGATGTATAAGCTCTGTGACAGGGCTACAGGCTATGCATATAGTTTGCGGATTTACGAGGGAAAAGATAGCACTGTGGAGCCCCCTTACTGCCCAGACTACATAGAAAGCAGCATTAAGATTGTTTGGGACTTGGTGTCACACTTATTCGGAAAGGGGTACCACTTGAATGTGGACAATTATTACACAAGCGTGCCACTTTTTAATCACCTTTTTGATTTTGGAATTGGCGCATATGGCACCATGCAATCTAATCACCAGGGCTTCCCCCAACAGCTTGAAGATTCCCGACTTAGATGAGGGAGAGATCCTGCTTCAAGTTTAATAAATTGCTTGCAGTGAAGTGGAGGGACACATGGAATGTTTTTTACTCCATTCATGCAGATATGACTGCCCAAATTACAACAGCAACTGATGTTGTTGAGCAGCCCCTCTGTGCCCACAGGGGTGGACTTCAAGGACCAGATGATGGCGCCGTACATAATTGCCCGTAAGGCCAGACTCTGGTACAAAAAGTGTCTGTATACTTATTCCAATTGGCTCTGCTGAACGCTTATGTGCTATACAAAGCGTCAGGAAGAACTGGATCCTTCCTAAAATTCCAGGAAGAGATCATCACAGCCCTTCTATTTCCAGATGATGCTGTGGCCCAACTTCCCAATGCAAAAGCAGTGAGCCGGCTGCAGGAGAGGCATTTTCCGGATGTCCTCCATGGTACCTCTACCCAAAGAACACCCCAAAGAAGATGTCATGTCTGTAGAAAATGCGGATAAAGACATAACACCCGCTTTTATTGTCCCTCCTATCCTGACCAACCTGGTCTCTGCATCAGTGACTGTTTCCGTTGCTACCACACACTAGTTGAGTATTAGATTAGGGTTCAGCATGGCACAGTCCTAGGGCACACTTTCACACAGGGTCTCACAAAATGTTAGATGGCCTTCACATTTTGAGAGACCCTAAGCTGGAACTTTTATAATTACTATAAAAGTGTAAAAAAAAAACATTAAAAAAATAAGAATAAATTAAAAAAAGCCAAAATAGTTGTTGTATTATTGTTCTTCTCTCTCTATTGTCCTCTCTCTATTCTGCTCTGTTTTACTGTATTTTATGCTTAACTGTAATGTTTTGTGTTTTATCGTGTTTGCTATGCAGGTATGTCATTCTACTGGTATACTGTACTGTTACTATGTTTTACTGTTAACCATTATTTGCTTTGCAGGCACACGATTCAGCTGCAGCACGGGTTTTATTTTAACAGCAGGGCTTGCTCTCACAATACGTAAATCTGTGACTTCAGTGCTGTAAGTGGTGATTTCACCACCACAGTTAAAAAAAAAGAGCAGATATACCGAAGCATGGAGCAGGGATGGGCATTAGGGGCGGATTGCCCCTATGCTTTGGCATATATTTTTTACTTGTTTTTGGCACAGATTGCAATACAAAAAAAGTTGTTTTATATAGTTAATGTTTTATTTATACTGTGATTTATTGTTACCATTGTTTGCTTTGCAGGTATGCCATTCAGCTGCAGCACTGATTAATTTATTTTGATAGTAACAGGGTTTGCTCTCATGATACCTAAATCAGAGACTCCAGTGCTGTAGGAGGTGATTTCACCACCGCAGTTAAAAAAAGAACATATTTGCCGAAACATAGGGGCAGGGGTTTCGGCATATTTTATTTACTTTTCTTGGCAGAGATTTCTTCATACACATTGATCGATGGGAGTGGAGCAATCTGTTAGGTTCTTTTTTTTCCACTCAGCCCATGGGCTGAATGAAAAAAAAGAATGGTGCATGTATGCCCATCATTTGAAGTGGGTGGATGCAGGGCAGTATTCTAATGGTGGGCACACCACCGATAAATCAATGTGAATGGAGGAATCTTTTAGGTTCTTTTTTTTCATTTAACACACAGGCTGCATGAAAAAAACAACATTACAATATAACCCAACAAGGACCAGCGACGTACTGGTAGGTTGCTGGACTTTGAGTGGTTATATGAGAATGATGTCTGCAGGTTTAGGTATCATCTTGATACCGATTTTTTCAGCCGGCGGTCGGCTTTCATGTAAAAGCAATCCTAGTGGCTAATTAGCTGCTAGACAGCTTTGACAAGCAGCGGGAGTAAGCGCTGTCTTCCATGGTTCTCTCTGGCTCTCCTTTCCCATTGGGGAACACAAGAATGCAGCCGGTTTTTCGGTCAGCTGACTATATTGCTGATCAGAGACTGGAATGGCTCCAATCATCTCTATGGCCTAAGAAACCAGAAGCTACAAGCATTTCATGACTTCAGTTTCACCGGCTATAAACAGTGCCATTGGGAAATTGGGAATGCATCTTATCTCACCGATCTTGGTGTGGTCAGATGCTTTAAGGGCAGAGGCAAGATCTAAAGTCTAATAGCCCCAACCCCAAATTTTTCAAAAAAAAGAGTACCTGTCACTACATATTGCTATCATAGGGGATATTTACATTCTCTGTGATAACAATAAAAAATATAGAAAGGGACAGTGTAAAAATAAAATAAAAAGCAAAATTAATAATTAAAAAAGAATTAAAAATTGAGGCACCCCTGTCCCCCCCGTGCACATGCACAAAGGTGAATGCAAACAGCAGACCAATTGCACCATGCATATGAGGTATCATCGCAATTTTCAGATTGAGGGCAGTAATTCTAGCAGTAGACCTCCTCTGTAAATCTAAAGTGGCAGCCTGTAAAGGCTTTTAAAGGCTTTTAAAAACGCATATAGTTTGTCACTGCTGCACGGGTGTGCATAATTTTAAAGCATGTCATGTTTGGTATCTATGTACTCGGCATAAGATCATGTTTTATACTTCACCAAACATTTGGGCAATATAGTGTTTTTTTAACGTTCAAAAAAAGTTTTTTTTTCCCAAAAATTGCGCTTGAAAAATCGCAGTGCAAATACTTTATGAAAAAAAAATTATAACATCCACCATTTTAATCTGTAGGGCCTCTGCTTAAAAAATATATATATATAATGTTTGGAGGTTCAAAGTACATTTCTAGCAAAAAAATTATATTTTTTCATGTAAACAAAAAGTGTCAGAAAGGACTTGGTGGTTCAAGTGGTTAGAAGAGTGGGTGATGTGTGGCATAAGCTTCTAATGTTGGACATAAAATGCCAGGACAGTTCAAATCCCCCCTAAATTACCCCTTTTTGGAACATAGACACTCCAAGTTGTTTGCTGAGAGGCATGTTGAGTCCATGGAATATTTTATATTTTTCCACAAGTTTTGGGAAATGACAATTTTTTTAATTTTTTTTTTTTTTACACAAAGTTGTCACTAAATGATATATTGCCCACACATGGCATGAGTATATGTAAAATTACACCTCAAAATACATTCTGCTGCTTCTCCTAAAAACGGGGGTACCACATTTGTGAGACTTTTTGGGAACCTAGCTGCGTACAGGACCCTGAAAATCAATCACCGCTGTCAGGCTTTCTAAGAATGTAAAGATGATGATTTTACTCCTCACTACCTATCACAGTTTTGGAGGCCCTGCAATGTCAAGATAGCACAATCCCCCCCCCCCAAATGACCTGATTTTGCAAAGTAGACACCAAAAAGATATTTGCAAAGAGGCATAGTGAGTATTTTGCAGCTCTCATTTGTTTTGTAAAATGAAGAAAATTAGTTTTTTTCAATTTTCAAAACTTTGTGACAAAAAGAGTGATCTGCAAATTACTTAACATTCCTCTCAGCAAATACCTTGGGGTGTCTACTTTCCAAAATTGGGTCATTTGCGGGGGGGTATCTTGGCATTTTATAGCCTCCAAAGCTGTGATAGGTAGTGAGGAGTAAAATCTAACATGTAGCCCCTTAAAAAATCCTGAAGGCGGTGATTGGTTTTCAGGTCCTGTACGTGGCTAGGCTCCCAAAAAGTCTCACGCATGTGGTATAACCATACTCAGGAAAAGCAGCAGAATGTATTTTGGGGTGTAATTCTACATTTACCCATGGCATGTATGAGCTATGTATCTTTTTTTTTTTTTTTTAATCACTTGTGACAAAAAATGAAATATTCAATGGGCTCAACATGCCTCCCAGCAAATTCATTGGGGTGTCTACTTTCCAAAAAGGGGTCATTTTGGAGAGGTTTTGTACTGCCCTGCCATTTTAGCACCTTAAGAAATGAGCTAGGCAGTCATAAACTAAAAGCTGCATGAATTCTAGAAAATGTACCGTAGTTTGTAGACGCTATAACTTTTGTGTAAACTAATAAATATATGTGTATTTAATTTTTTTTACCCAAGACATGTGGCTGAATAAATTTTGGCCTAAATGTATGACTAAAATTGAGTTTATTGGATTTTTTTATAACAAAAATTGAAAAAAATAAAAATCCCAGAGGTGATCAAATACCACCAAAAGAAAGCTCTATTTGTGAGAAAAAAAGGACGCAAATTTTGTTTGGGTACAGCATTGCATGACCATGCAATTACCAGTTAAAGCAGCACAGTGCCAAATTATAAAAAGTGCTCTGGTCATTGAGGGGGTAAAACCTTAATTTTTTAAGTGATTAACATATATTTGCATTGTTTCACATTGAAAAAAGCATAACATAAAAAAAAAAAGATTTCATTTGTAAATACGTTTGCAAGGCTTTGTACCATTGCTGACAGCTAAAGTATAAACAAAACAGTTGCGGTAGGTATCGTTAATTGGTATCGCTACTCGTACTCGTTTTAAATATAATGGTATCAGTGCATCCCTAATTTAAGGGAGAGAAGTGTATGCACTCTTTTTTTTCATTTATTTATTACAGGTACTTTTTTGCAGCGCTTTACATATATTTTGTACAAAGCAACTGTCCTATCCAGTCAAAGTGTAATAGGGTAATAGCCTATGTGTTTAAATTTGTCAGTTAGCATTTCAAGAAAATTGGAATATTTGGCCCTTGTTTTAGCCATCTGTGTTTAAATCAACATTAGTGAAACACATAGATTACATTCATATTTAATATAGTTGCATATATGTGTGTTCCTTGCAGATTATTTTTTAAACAATGATTGAAGCAATGCTTAAACTCCTTGGTGTATTTTTAAGGATAGAAGCATATTAAGATGACCTGCTGTGCCTCTTTTAAGGATGGTATTTTCCTCCCCTTTATTAAAGGTCAACTGACTTTAGATTATCCAGCCAGCTCAAGTGCGAATGCAATCTGTCATACAGACCAGATATGTATTGCAAATCTAGCAAAACATAATCTTTAGGAATCATATTCTGAATACTATTTTGATTAAAAATATGAGCTTGGGTTGATTCTAAACTAATATGTTAAGAAATGACTCCAGAAGATTGAATTAACCCCATCGCAACTAAGAGTAATTTATAAATTGGTAACTAAATAAGGAGTATATCAGAAATGCTTAGCAGACAGTTTAGAAAAATACATTTTAAATATTACATAAAGGAATAGTTTTGTGGGACATTAGTCATAGAAAAAGTATAGATGGATATATTGAGACAAATGTCATGGTGCATTTATACAAATATCAAGAGGAGAACAAAAAAAGACGGTTATCTTTGACAAGGCTTTTTCTTAAAATAAAAACTATTCAGTAGGATACAGTTTTAAAATAGATAAATGTGCAACCAGCAATATTTTTCACCATCAGGTAACCATGAATTCACCCAATCTAATAAAAACGTAGTATGCAAAGATGAACTTACAAGTACACAATGCTCAAGATATCCTGATTTATTTGGTGTGTCACTTGTTTTCCTATCACAAATATATGTAATAAGGAGTACTGCTCTGTTTCTAGTTATCCATATGCGAGGTAAAAACAAGCTATGGACAGCTTTTGAAGTAATTACAGTACCTTAAGGGGCTGGTAATGATGATGATATTGACAGGTGGGTAAGACAGTATGTGGACATATTGTGCTCTGTTATCATAAAAAAGGCTATGAACTCCCGATCCAGAAGGTGATGTTGTAATCTGGCACTATTAAAAGCAATTACTATGAGGATATAGAAGTTAAAGGTAGTGGGTTCTTCAACACTATACCTTGAAAAAAATGTTTTACTCTAAAAAGTAAATTAATAATTCTAACCTGCTTGGCAAGCAAATTTAATCTATACTCTTTTGAGTTGCTACTGGGGCTGCTAGTATCCAACAATACTTGGTTGGTGGGATGCCATGTCCACACAGCATCCAACAGGTAAGTATTAACCTTTCCTGTACATCATTTCTTTCCTTTTACAGCCAGCGTGTTGTTTAAATTATTTTGAACTATCAACTTCAAGAAGCTTTATTTGGGGGTTCATGTATGGGGAAGCTAATGACAGATGCTCCACGTCTCCCTCTAGTAAAACCCCACTGCAGAACAATCTTCCTGCAATAGCAACATTATTCATCTGCCTCTAACATCTTGGGAATCCTTTGTTAACAGTTACATAGTTAGTCAGGTTGAAAAAAGACACAAGTCCTTCTAGTTCAGCGAAAAAAAAAAAAATACAATTCCATATACACAGTCATTCACCCACAGCTGATCCAGAGGAAGGCGAAAAACCCCAGCACAGCATGCTCCAATTTGATACAGCAGTGGAAAAAAATATTTCCTGATCCCCCAAGAGGCAACCAAATTTTCCCTGGATCAACTTTACCTATAAATGTTAGTACCCAGTTATATTGTGTACATTTAGGAAAGAACCCAGGTCTTTTTTAAAGCAATCTACTGAGCTGGCCAGAACCACCTCTGAAGGGAGTCTATTCCACATTTTCACAGCTCTTATTGTAAAGAAACCTCAGAAAAAGGAATTGTCCCTCATGAGGGGTTTTCTAGGCAGAAAAAGGTAATAAAAAATATGTATAGAAAAAATGTCGTATTTAAGACTTTTTATTTATAACAAAGTATCAAAAATGTCTGCTTTAGACATGAATGATCAGGACATGAGCTATGATACACAAATAATGAATAAAAACAACGTCACTGACATGACAATATACAATAATAATACATCATGATCGAACACCATGAAAAAAATTGTATATAAATCTTGTAAATGAAGGATTCATTTACAAGATTTATATACTATTTTTTGCATGGTGTTCGATCATGATGTATTATTATTGTATATTGTCATGTCAGTGACGTTGTGGATTGGATTGAATTTAGTTCCTCTAATCTTTCCTCATAACTGAGTTCCTCCATGCCTCTTTTCAGTTTGGTTGCTCCTCTCTCCACTTTCTCCAATTCCCCGATATCCTTTTTGAGAACTGGTGCCCAAAACTGAGATGCATATTCCAGATGAGGTCTGACTAACAATTTGTACAGGGGCAAAATGATATCTCTCTCTGGAGTCCATACCTCTCTTAATACAAGAAAGGACTTTGCTTGCTTTGGAAACCGCAGTTTGGCATTGCATGTTTTTATTGAGCTTATGATCTACCAAAACCCCCAGATCCTTCTCCACCATTGATTCCCCCATTTGTACTCCCCCTAGAATGTATGATGCATGCATATTCTTAGCCCCCAAGTGCATAACTTTCCATTTATCAACAATAAACCTCATTTGCCACTTAGTTGCCCAATTAGACAGTGCATTGAGGTCGGCTTGTAAATTGGAGACATCCTGTAAGGACGTTATATCTGCAAAGACAGAAATGTTACTTTAAATTCCAGACCCTATATCATTTATAAAGATAATAAAAAGTAAGGGTCCTAGCACTGAACCTTGGGGTACACCGCTGATAACCTTAGACCATTCAGAGTAAGAGTCATTAACCACTACTCTCTGAATTCTGTCTTTTAGCCAGTTTTCTATCCATTTACAAATTTTTCTTTCCAAGCCTGTAGACTTTACCTTACACATTAGCCATGTGTGGGGCACTGTGTCAAATGCTTTTGCAAAATCCAGGTATACCACGTCCACACCCAGCCCTCTGTCCAAGGTTTTACTTACCTCCTCATAAAAAGAAATCAGATTTGCTTGACAACTTCTGTCTTTCATGAATACATGCTGTCTGTTGCGTAAAATATTTTTTTCCAGCAATAACTCATCTATGTGGTCTTTTAGTAAACTCTCCAGTATCTTCCTGACTAAAGAAGTTAAACTAACAGGTCTATAGTTATTTGGTAAAGACTTTGATCCCTTTTTAAATATGGGCACCACATTGGCCCTGCGCCAATCCAGTGGTACCATTCCAGTCATTAACGTGCCCCCAAATATTAGAAACAGTGGCTTTGAAAGGACATAGCTCAATTCTTTTAGGATCTGTGGGTGGATGTGCTTTATCCACCTTTATTCTGTCTAATAATTTCTGGGCCATATAATTTTTGAACCATTGTGGATCATTTGGGGCTGTGTCACTACTACCACCCTCATAATGGACACAAGCCCCTCCATGCTCCTTTGTATACACAGAGCTGAATAAAGTATTTAATAAATTTGCCTGCTCTTTGTCCCCAGTCACCCACTCTAGATTTTTTTGTAAAGGGCCTACATGCTCAGACCTGACTAATAATATATTTGAAGAATTGGGGGGCATGGCAACCGATCTTCGGTGGCTGAGAGCTCTGTCCAGCCACCGTGGGAATCCAGTGACATTGGCGTCTCTACTGCAGCCAGAACCCCGCTCCAAACTCCCACAGCACCCAGGGACAATCCTCCATGATCCAGCGCAAGAAAACTTACCCACAGCCACAGAAACTATCAGGTTTATTCCAAACGATTTCCTGTGGTCAGGAACAAAATGGTGGCATGGCCGCTCCAGGCGACTGGATGACAAGGCCGTGTGCGCCACAAAAGGGGCCAGATTAAGTGATCCTTTACCTGATCACCAACCACAAAGCAGTGGGTCATCATTAGAAGCTTCCAGCCCCTCCACCAGGAGTCCAGCAAAGTCCTGCCCACGCATGGCCTCACCAGGTAGGCCGCACACTTCCCTAGACATGGAAATCACAAGGCTGCAGCACACCACATCTTACCCTGCACCTGTTTTTAGAGATCCCATTGCATCTTTCCCCACCTCAGGGCAACCCATCTCTGATACATGCTCCTATCTCTAAAGGCCTCCCCGCAAGCTGACATTGTATCAGTCATCAACCAGTGCCAGGCAAATATGCAGGCCTTGGGGGAGAGAATCAAACACATTGAAAAAAAAACATAGAAAACTACTCCTTATTCTTTAAAACCATGGTAGATGCACTTAATGAGCAAAAAGAAGACATCACCTGGATAACAGATAAAATTATCGATTTAGAGGATAGGTCCAGAAGAAATAACCTAAAAATCAGAGGAATCCCTGAATCGGTAGCAAGCCCGCAATTGGCACAATGCGTCCATACTTTATACTTATGTCTCCTCCTTGCTACCGTCCTTATTGACTCGTGAGCTTATTGTAGACCGGGTGCATAGAATACTGAAACCCTCCTTTCTACCGTCTGAGATACCCAGAGATGTCTTACTCAGAGTAAATTTCTACCATGTAAAAGAACAACTGCTGACAGCATTCCGCCAGGTGGACAATGTTCCTAACCATTATGCTTCGTTTCAATTACTCCCTGACCTATCCAGACACACTCTGCAATGCCGACTCAACCTGCTAACCATAACCAAAGCTATGAGAAACCATCAAATAACACACAGATGGAAATACCCTGCCTCATTGGTCATTACCTACAATGGCAGCACTACAAACGTGGCTGTGCTAGAAGATGGGCTGGCTGCCTTCTGCCTGTGGAGCATCCTTCCGGAACATACAAACACCATCACACCAAGCCCTCAACCATCATCAATGGATACAGGATGAACGGTGGTATCACACATACGTTCCCAGAAGAAAAACGAAAGTGGAGGCTCCTAACTTTACAAACACAGCATCCAAGTTCCGAACTTCCCCATGATAAGGAATGGAATGTTCACCTTCCCTCTTCCCCCCAGTCCTTCCCAGCAATTAAATTGCTCACGGATCCTATCCAGGAACCTTTTTTCACAACTTTGATTTGTTGTTCTTAATCCACTTTATTCTGTTTAATCTCTTTACCTCTATGTTTGGTACATGCAGTACTCCCCACTTCGATCTGAAAGCATATGTCCTCAAGTCAGACCGCCCAGGATTGCCGATAGCCATAATGGTCTGAGTCGGTTCATTCCCCATGAGCCAATGCTCCACCACAACTGTGGGCAACTTACCACGCATCTTACTCAGGCATAGTCTGGTGTTGAGGTAAAACTATCAAATGCTTATCTCTTAATGCGAGAGGCTTGAACCATCCGGCCAAATGCATGCTGACATTATTAGTGTCCAAGAGGCTCACTTCAAATCCTCTGACATGCCCAGATGTTCCAACAAGGATTACCTAAACGTCTTTCTGTCCTGTACCACTGGAAAAAAAGAGGTGTCCTCATAGCCTTTAAAAGTACTCTTGCTTTTCAACTCAAAGCTGCTATCACGGACCCTGAGGGAAGGTATAACAGTTACGTGTGAAATCAATGCTCAAGCCTACACAGTGGTGGCACTATATGTTTCTAATTCTCACCAGGTCCGCTTCACTCGCAAACTCCTCATTCGAATATCTACTGTCAGACAGGGCCACCTTTTAATGAGTGGAGATTTCAACCTCCCTGTCAACCTGCACCTAGACTCGTCAGCCCAAGTTAAAAGAAGAACCAACTCACTTCAACATTTGTTTCACCCAGAAGAAATCTTTGATGTGTGGAATGCCCATAAGGCTTTCATAAGAGGTATTCTCATCCAACAAGGTGCGCAAGCAAAAAAGAAGATACACCTCCAAACTCAATAATATACTTTCTGAAATCCACATACTAGAAGTACAGAAGTGAAAATGTCCAAATTGGGCCCAAAGTGTCAATATTTTGTGTGGCCTCCATTATTTTCCAGCACTGCCTTAACCCTCTTGGGCATGGCGTTCACCAGAGCTTCACAGGTTGCCACTGGAGTCCTCTTCCACTCCTCCATGATGACATCATGGTGCTAGTGGATGTTAGAGACCTTGCACTCCTCCACCTTCCATTAGAGGATGCCCTACAGTTGGTCAATAGGGGTTTGGTCTGGAGACATGCTTGGCCAGTCCATCACCTTTACCATCAGCTTCTTTAGCAAGGCAGTGGTCATCTTGGAGGTGTGTTTGGGGTTATCATGTTGGATCAGATCAGATCAGATCAGATCCCGACCCTCCCCCCTGTGTGAAATGGTAAGGAGGTACAAAAGTACCCCTACAATTTCACTAAAAAAGTGTCAAAAATGTTAAAAATGACAAGAGACAGTTTTTGACAATTCCTTTATTTAAATGCTCCTTCTTTCTTCTATCTTCTTTCTTCTATCTTCTTTCTTCTTTCTTCTATCTTCCTTCGGTTTCTTCCTCCATCTTCTTCTTCTGGTTCCTCTGGTTCTTCCTCCGGTGTTCTCGTCCGGCATCTTCCTCCGTGGTGTCGGCGTCTTCTTCCCTTCTTCTCCTCGGGCCGCTCCGCATCCATGATGGCATGGAGGGAGGCTCCTGCTCTGTGACGCTTCTCTCTTCATCTTCTTCTCTTCATCTTCTTCTCTTCATCTTCTTCTCTTCATCTTCTTTTCGGGCCGCTCCACATCCATGATGGCATGGAGGGAGGCTCCCGCTGTGTGACGCTTCTCCTCTTCTGATCCTAAATAACGGGGGGCGGAGCCACCCGGTGACCCCGCCCCCCTCTGATGCACGGGGACTTGACAGGGACTTCCCTGTGGCATTCCCCGTGATGTCCCCTCTCTCTCTCATCCCCCTCTCTCTCTCTCACCCCCCCTCTTTTCCTGCGGCCTGCCAGGTTGCGTGCTCAGGTAAGGGTCTGGTATGGATTTTTAGCGGGACCCCATGCCATTTTTTTTTATTTTGGCACAGGGTTCCCCTTAAAATCCATACCAGACCTGAAGGGTCTGGTATAGATTTTGAGGGGGACCCCATGCCATTTTTTTTTTATTATTTTGGCCAGGGTTCCCCTTAATATCCATACCAGACCTAAAGGGCCCACATCATTTTTTTTTTAAATTTTGGTTCGGGGTTCCCCTGTGGGGAATTCCCATGCCGTTTTTATCAATGAACTTTTATGTGTATTGTCGGACCGGCAATTCATTAATAGCCTCAAGTAGTTTAAATGACTTTTTTTCCTTTGAATTGTCATTTTGCTGTCCAACTGTTCTAAACACGGGAAACATGCGCCCTTAAACAAGCCTTTAAAATTAGCACTTTTGATTATTCATGTTCGTGTCCCATAGACTTTAACGGTGTGCGCGTGTTCGCACAAATTTTTTGCCTGTTCGCAAGTTCTGGTGTGAACCAAACAGTCAGGTGTTTGGCTCATCCCTGGTCCTTAGTCTGCTTGTCTTCAGCAAACTGTGGGCTTTCTCATGCACCATCTTTAGAAGACGCTTCCTTCTGAGATGACAGCCTTACAGACCAGTTTGATGCAGTGTGCGGAGTATGGTCTGAACACTGACAGGCTGACCCCCCACCCCTTCAACCTCTGCAGCAATGCTGCCAGCACTCATACATCTGTTTCCCAAAGACAACCTCTGGATAAGACTCTGAGCACGTGCACTCAACTTCTTTGGTCGACCATGGCGAGGCCTGTTCTGAGTGGAACCTGTACTGTTAAACCACTATATGGTCTTGGCCACCATGCTGCAGCTCAGTTTCAGGGTCTTGGCAATCTTATAGCCTAGGCCATGTATGTATGTATGAATGTATGTATGTATGTATGTATGTAGAGCAACAATTCTTTGATTCAGATCCTCAGAGAGTTCTTTGCCATGAGGTGCCATGTTGAACTTCCAGTGACCAGTATGAGAGAGTGAGAGAGATAACAACAAATTTAACACACCTGCTCCCCATTCACACCTGAGACCTTATAACAGTAACGAGTCAGATGACACCGGGGAGGGAAAATGACTAATTGGGCCCAATGTGGACATTTTCACTGGTGTGTACTCACTTTTAGACACGTGCATTGCGTTTCGTTCCGAATCAAAATTCGAACGAATTTTTCATTATTCGGAAATTCGGATACATCTGAATTTCCGAATTATAAAAGTAATTAATTTAAACGAATCCGAAAAAAGCGAACGAATTTGAATCGAATTAGAAAACAATTTCGAATCGAATTCGAAAACAAATTCGAATCGAATTTGAAAACAATAGAAATCAATTTTCTAAAAAATACAATAAAGTAGAATATAAAATTATAAAGCAATAGAATATATATATATATATATATATATATATATATATATATATATATATATATATATATATTATTCTGTTTTATTATGCTTTTCTTTTCTTTTCTATTATTTTCTATTCTATAATAGTCTTTTCTATTCAAATTCTAATTCATTCTATACGAAATTCGAATTTCTGAACATGGCTTCTGAAGATCGAATTTCGTATAGAATGAATTTGAATTAGAATAGAAAAGATTTGAATAGAAAAGAATAGACTAGAAATTCGAATATCATATAGAATGAAATCGAATTTGAATAGAAAAGATTAAAGTAGAAAAGAAAATAATAGAAAAGAATAAACTAGAAAAACATATATTGTATTTTATTCTATTCTGTTCTATTGTTTTTCTATTCTATTCTTTCTATTATTTTCTATTCTATTCCAATCTTTTCTATTCAAATTTAAAATCATTCTATACGAAATTTGAATTTCAGAAAATGGTTTTATATATATATATATATATATATATATATATATATATATATATATATATATATATATATATATATAAAATATTTTTTTTTTTCTATTCTGTTCCATTGTTTTTTTAGTCTATTCTTTTCTACTCTATTCTAACCTTTTCTATTCGAATTCAAATTCATTTTATACGAAATTCGAATTTCGAAAGATGGTTTTATATATATAATTTTTTTCTATGCTGGTCTATGGTTTTTCTATGCTATTCTTTTCTATTATTTTCTATTTTATTCTAATCTTTTCTATTTGAATGCAAATTCATTCTATATGAAATTTGAATTTCGGAAAATGGTTATATAGAAATAGAATGAAATTGAATTCTAATTGAAAAGACTAGAATAGAAAAAACAATAGAACAGAATAGAAAAAAAAAATTATGGAATTGGAATTTGGTACAGAATGAATTCGAATTTGAATAGAAAAGATTAGAATAGAATATATTATATTTTTTTCTATTCTATTCTATTGTTTTTCTATGCTATTCTTATTTTCTATTCTTTTCTAATCTTTTCTATTGGAATTCGATTTCATTCTATATGAAATTCGAATTTCGCAAAATGGTTATATATAGTTTACTTTTTCAGATTTGGTCAAATTTTTTTCGAATGCGGTAGAATTTTTTCGAATTTGATAGTTTTTTTTTCGAATGCGGTAGAATTTTTTTCGAAATTGATAGTTTTTTTCGAATGTGGTCAAATTTTTTCAAATTCGAATACGACACTAAACGAATCCCGAAAATGAATGTAACAAATGCAACAAATTTAACTAAACTAATTTAGTTAAATGACGAATCGAAACTAAACAAAACTAAACAATTTTTTTCATCCTGCACATGTCACTTTTGTTGCCAGCGGTTTAGACATTATTGGCTGTGTGTTGAGTTTTTTTGTGGGGACAGCAAATTTACACTGTTATACAAGCTATACATTCACTTCTTTATATTGTAGCAAAGTGTAATTTCTTCAGTGTTGTCACATGAAAAGATATAATAAAATATTTACAAAAATGTGAGGAGTGTACTCACTTTTGTGAGATAACGATCCCAAAACACCCCAACCTACAGACAAGGACATTCAGAATTTCCCAAAACAGATACACCTTCCCACATTATCTGACACTCATCTCCAAACTCTAAATGCTCCATTCACGCCCCTAGAAATAATCATGTCACTTCCCAATGGAAAATCCCCAGGCCCCACAGTTTATCTAAAGAATATTTTAAAATCTTTAACAAATCTCCCCACATGCAAAAAGTTTTTGCCCAAGCAGCTTTAACCTCTTCCTTCCCAAAAGAGATGCTGAGAGCTTATGTGGTCACCCTACCGAAACCCGGAAAAGACCCTATAACAACCGCTAATTTTAGACCAATTTTTTAGCTAAACGGCTAATAGATATATTACCCTCTTTGGTTCAGCAGGACCAGATAGGTTTTGTGAGTGGCAGACAATCCGTTGATGCTACCAGAAGAATGGTGAACATAATGTACCAGGCTGAGAAAAATTGAACGCCTTCTCTGCTACTCTCTATAGATGTGGAGAAGGCGTTCGATAGGGTCCACTGGCAATATATGTCAAAAGTTCTGACAAAGTTTGGCTTTCAAGGATACATACTGTCTGCTATCCTAGCATTATACTCTACCCCAATGGCACAAGCCTACACCTCCAGGATTTCTGGCTAAACCATTCCAAATATCCAATGGGACCCGACAGGGCTGTCTATTATCCCCTACAATCTTCAATTTAATGATTGAACCCTTAGCCGAGAGGATACACTCACACTCCCCAGTCACTGGTTTCAGGTTTAACTCTAAGGAACATGTAATCAATCTATTTGCAGATGACGTTATTCTCATGCTATCTAAACTCCTCACCTCCCTCCCACAGACCCATCAAATACTAACAAGTTTTAGTGCCATTTCATATTAGAGATAATTTCCCCAGTCATCTTTCAGGACAGCACCATATAGAGACACTGGCTCCTCCCCTCTTAGGAAATACCACCTTTCAATTCAATATTTAAATCTCACCATCCCGCCGGCCCCTCAGTTCCGGTATTTCCTCCGATGATGAGACACTGCTAGGGAGCCGTGGCTGGACAGCCAGAGAGGCTGAAACCAAAATGTTTCTGAGGGGGGGGAGTCGGGTCTCTCTCTCTCTCACACTCTTTTACAGTCAGGTAAAGGCTAGGGAGCCACTACTACCTGTTTAAATCTGTAGCTTGGTGAGTCTCAGCTTCTCTTGGGGAAGGAGGACAGCTGTGGGAAGTGCACCGGATCCCTCCTGCCTGTTCAAGCAGCCAGCGTGTGGAGCTCTCTGGCAGGGCCGGATGACTGGTGATGTCAGTTCCAGCGGGGGCGGGCACTTCCAATGATCTTACTTCTTCTGGTTCCAGACGCGGGGCAGAAAATGGACTGAGCGTATGGCTGGTGCAGCCCTGTCTTCTTGCTGTAGAGTCAGCTGTCGGGGGCACGATCGACCACCAGTGGGACATGTCAGAGGCAGCGGTCTCACAAACTGCTCCAGGAGATAATAGCACCAGCCATGCTAAGGTAAGTGAAACCCTGGGGTAGTGTTCCCTTACCTAATTCCGATAGCTCCACTGATGTTTCCCCTCCCTGGTGGTCGGGGGGGAGGGGAGTGTGTCTGGGACCCTGGTGGTGGTTGGTCCTAGGGGAGCACTCCTGGTGGTCCTCTGTAATTGCACTGGTGAGATTGGGCATTTATGGCTGCTCTCTTTCTTTTTTCAGAAAGCCACAGAGAAAAACAAGCCGCCTCTTGTAGAGTCACCATGGGAGAATCCTGGACCAAGGCACTCTGTAAAGAGTGCATTGAGGGAACAGGGTACGGACCTGGCAGCTTTCTAGCACCTTTCAGTCCTTTAAAGCACTTTTTTCTAGCTTCCAGTTGCCGCAAGCCCAGAGTAATCCTTTACTAGTGCAGCAGAGTGTTGCACCTAGCCCAGTGGATACTCCCTCTGTTAGTGGAGAGAGACCAGGGGGCTCCAGAGAGGAAATTGAGGAGGAGCCAGACAGCGCCACTTCAGACTCCCAAGGGGAGTCGGATGTAGAGGAGGTGGATGGGGAATCCACACAAGAACCTCTCGCTACAAACTTTCCCTTGACGAAGTGGAGGATCTCTTGGGAGCTATCCACACCACTTTGGGTATACAGGAGGAAAAGAAGGCGTTATCGCTCCATGACCAGATGTACAAAGGTCTAGGGCAGTGGTTCTCAACTCCAGTCCTCGGAGGCCAGATTTTAAGTATTACCAACAGGCCAGATTTTAAGTATTACCTTGGGGAGTTGCAGAATAGAATACTGCAATCACTGAGCAGCAAGTGATATCACCTGTGATGTATTTCAGCTATCTTGCAAACCTGGCCTGTTGGTGGGTCCTGAGGACTGGAGTTGAGAACCACTGGTCTAGGGGAACAAAAAAGGATGGAGTTCCCGGTCCGTGATGTCATGGTCGAAGCCATCAAGAAGGAATGGAAAGATCCTGAAAGGAAACTTTTATTTTCAAGGGCTTTGAAACAAACGTTTCCCTTTGCAGAAGAGGAGGCTCTAGTCTGGAATAAATCTCCTAGTCTAGATGCTGCCTTTTCTCAGGTTTCCAGGCTTATGGACCTGGCCTTCGAGGATATGGGGGTTCTTTCAGATCCCATGGACACAAGGATGGACTCTCTTTTAAAGAAATCCTGGGATTCGTCGCAGGGAAACCTTAAAGTGGATGTAAACCCAATGTCATCCTTTCTAAACTACTGCCATAGGGGTTATCTATAAGGATATACATGCCTCCTGCATGTATCTTTATCTGTCAAATGTCTCCCCTCTGTCTGTTATGAGACCAGAAAAACTGCAGATTCTGTGGGTGGGTCTGTTGTCTGGAGCTCGGTGGGTGGAGTCGTGATGTCAGTAGACTCCCCAGCCACCTCTACACTCCCTTTGTCAATATGCATTTTCTCCTGTGTATTTCTTACACTGAACTTCTGCTATGATCTCTACCATCCAGTGAAAAGACAGTAAAGTAACCACATGACTTCAGCATGCCAAATCATGCTAAGGTGTGGAACAGCCAATCCTTGCAGAGCTGCTGAAGAAAGGAGTGGGGGTGGGAATTAAAAAATAATGCATGTCTTAGGCTAGTGCACGAGATATGTAAATCACCTGTCACTCACAGCAAGGGGGAGGATTTGACAAAGTTTTTCTCTGTTTGTCAAGTTTTATCTCACTGAACAATAAAAGAGGATTGCTCAGAGCTGGATTAACTCTTTGTGGCAAGACTGGGCTCAAATGATAGGAAATCTTATACTCTATATTATGACATAAAAAAAAATTAGAGTTTACATCCACTTTAAGCCTGCCATGGCGGTCACAGTGGTGGCCCGCAACATGGTATATTGGCTTACTCAAATTAAGGCGCACATCGAAGCAGGGATGCCAAAAGAAACTATTTTGTCTTCCTTCCCCATGCTACTTAAGGGGGTAGCATATATTGAGGACACTTCAGCTGAATCGGTGCGCATGTCCACAAGGTCCTCAGCCCGCACTAATTTAGCTCGAAGGGCCTTATGGCTTAAGACATGGCAAGGGGACAGCGCGTTTAAAGTTAAACTCTGTGGGATTCCCCTCACAGGGGATCTTTTGTCTGTACCAGGGTTGGAGGCCATTTTGGATCGGGCAGCCGATAAAAAAAGGGCTTTCCCATTAAAAAGAAGTTTGGGGAGCAGACTAAAAGAAAGTCTCACCCTCAGAGAAAGTTTGAAGCCCCAAAAGCTGAGTGGCAGAAAAAGGCTTGGGGCAGAAGGGCAAGGGTTGTGGAGGGGCAATTTTTCGCCCTCCTGAACAGCCCAAGAAAACCCAATGACGGGTTAACCATGGTGGGAGGAAGATTGGGGGCTTTCCTTCCACAGTGGGAGATGATCACTTCCAACCAGTTTGTGTTAGGGATCATAAGAAGAGGTTACCGGCTGGAGTTCTCAGAACCTCCTCCGCACAGACTCCTTGTCACCGAGCTGCCAAAATGCACAGAAAAATCATCAGCTCTTCTATCCTTCCTACAGGAGCAAGAGGTGGTGGTACGAGTTCCAGCAGAGGCTTCTATTCCCACATCTTTGTGGTCCGCAAACCTTCGGGAAAGTTCAGGCTTATCATGAACCTGAAGCCTCTGAATGTCTCAATTACTTACCGGAGATTCCAGATGGACTCAGTTTACTCGGTGAAGGAGCTTCTTCCACGAATTGCTTCATGGCGTCAATAGACTTGAAAGACGCTTATCTACACATCCCAGTCGCAGAAGGATATCAGAGGTTTCTCAGACTGGTGGTAAAAATCAGGGAAGGGACGTTTCATTTACAGTTCAAAGCACTCCCCTTTGGACTATCCTGTTTCCCCCGCATCTTCACCAAAGTTATGGTGGAGGTCCTGGCTTTCTTGCAGCTCAGAGGCATCTCGGTAGTCGCATACCTGGGCGATCTACTTCTGTTTGCCTCTTCCCCTGAACAGTTGTCCCAGGATCTTCAGGTAGCAAGAGACAGAAAACTTGGGGTGGCTCTTGAACCTGGAAAAAATCCAGTTTGGTTCAGTCCCAAAATGTCAAAGTAAAAAGTGTACTAAAGCGCTGATATGAACTAGTAAATAAATAAATAAGTGACAAATACTAGAAGATGACCAAATAATGTGGCTGCAATTATTGTGTATGTGAATTGATATCTCACAAAAAGTGTTGTATATATTCAAAATGTATAATGCGCTAATATTAACCTCCAAATATAACACGGTGTGATCTCTTAACCACTTCAGCCCCGGAAGGATTTACCCCCTTCCTGACCAGAGCACTTTTTACAATTTGGCACTGCGTTGCTTTAACTGCTAATTGCGCGGTCATGCAATGCTGTACCCAAACGAAATTTGCGTCCTTTTCTTCCCACAAATAGAGCTTTCTTTTGATGGTATTTGATCACCTCTGCTGTTTTTATTTTTTGCGCTATACACGGAAAAAGACTGAAAATTTTGAAAAAAAATGATATTTTCTACTTTTTGTTCTAAAAAAAATCCAATAAACTCAATTTTAGTCATACATTTAGGCCAAAATGTATTCGGCCACATGTCAATAAGTATATATTTATTGGTTTGCGCAAAAGTTATAGCGTCTACAAACTAGGGTACATTTTCTGGAATTTACACAGCCTTTAATTTATGACTGCCTATGTTGTTTCTTGAGGTGCTAAAATGGCAGGGCAGTATAAAACCCCCACAAATGACCCCATTTTGGAAAGTAGACACCCCAAGGAAATTGCTGAGAGGCATGTTGAGCCTATTGAATATTCATTTTTTTTGTCCCAAGTGATTGAATAATGACAAAAAAAAAAATTACAAAAAGTTGTCACTAAATGATATATTGCTCACACAGGCCATGGGCATATGTGGAATTGCACCCCAAAATACATTTAGCTGCTTCTCCTGAGTATGGGGATACCACATATGTGGGACTTTTTGGGAGCCTAGCCGCGTACGGGGCCCCGAAAACCGTTCACTGCCTTCAGGATTTCTAAGGGCGTACATTTTTGATTTTACTCCTCACTACCTATCACAGTTTTGAAGGGAATAAAATAACCAGGTGGCACAAACCCCCCCCAAATGACCCCATTTTGGAAAGTAGACACCCCAAGCTATTTGCTGAGAGACATGTTGAGTCCATGGAATATTTTATATTTTGACACAAGTTGCGGGAAAGTGACAATTTTTTTTTTTTTTTTTGCACAAAGTTGTCACTAAATGATATATTGCTCACACAGGCCATGGGCATATGTGGAATTGCACCCAAAAATACATTTAGCTGCTTCTCCTGAGTATGGGGATACCACATGTGTGGAACTTTTCAGGAGCCTAGCCGCGTACGGGGCCCCGAAAACCAATCACTGCCTTCAGGATTTCTAAGGGTGTACATTTTTGATTTCACTCTTCACTGCCTATCACAGTTTCGGAGGCCATGGAATGCCCAGGTGGCACAACCCCCCCCCAAATGACCCCATTTTGGAAAGTAGACACCCCAAGCTATTTGCTGAGAGGCATGGTGAGTATTTTGCAGCTCTCGTTTGTTTTTGAAAATGAAGAAAGACAAGAAAAAAAATGTTTTTTTTTCTTTTTTTAATTTTCAAAACTTTGTGACAAAAAGTGTGGTCTGCAAAATACTCACTATACCACTCAGCAAATAGCTTGGGGTGTCTACTTTCCAAAATGGGGTCATTTGGGGGGGTTTGTGCCACCTGGGCATTCCATTGCCTCCGAAACTGTTGTAGGCAGTGAAGAGTGAAATCAAAAATTTACGCCCTTAGAAAGCCTGAAGGCGGTGCTTGGTTTTCGGGGTCCCGTGCGCGGCTAGGCTCCCAAAAAGTCCCACACATGTGGTATCCCCGTACTCAGGAGAAGCAACAGAATGTATTTTGGGGTGTAATTTCACATATTCCCATGGCATGTTTGAGCAATATATCATTTAGTGACAACTTTGTGCAAAAAAAAAAAAAAAATTGTCTCTTTCCCGCAACTTGTGTCACAATATAAAATATTCCATGGACTCGACATGCCTCTCAGCAAATAGCTTGGGGTGTCTACTTTCCAAAATGGGGTCATTTGGGGGGGGGTTTGAACTGTCCTGGCATTTTATGCACAACATTTAGAAGCTTATGTCACACATCACCCACTCTTCTAACCACTTGAAGACAAAGCCCTTTCTGACACTTTTTGATTACATGAAAAAATTATTTTTTTTTTGCAAGAAAATTACTTTAAACCCCCAAACATTATATATTTTTTTAAAGCAAATGCCCTACAGATTAAAATGGTGGGTGTTTATTTTTTTTTTCACACAGTATTTGCGCAGCGATTTTTCAAATGCATTTTTTGGGGAAAAAACACACTTTTTAAAATTTTAATGCACTAAAACACACTATATTGCCCAAATGTTTGATGAAATAAAAAAGATGATCTTAGGCCGAGTACATGGATACCAAACATGACATGCTTTAAAATTGCGCACAAACGTGCAGTGGCAACAAAATAAATACATTTTTAAAAGCCTTTAAAAGCCTTTACAGGTTACCACTTCAGATTTACAGAGGAGGTCTACTGCTAAAATTACTGCCCTCGATCTGACGTTCGCGGTGACACCTCACATGCATGGTGCAATTGCTGTTTACATTTGACGCCAGACCGACGCTTGCGTTCGCCTTTGCGCGAGAGCAGGGGGGGACAGGGGTGCTTTTTTTTTTTTTTTTTTTTTTCTTTATTATTTTTTTGCTTTTTTATCTTATTTTTAAACTGTTCCTTTCATTTTTTTTTAATCATTTTTATTGTTATCTCAGGGAATGTAAATATCCCCTATGATAGCAATAGGTAGTGACAGGTACTCTTTTTTGAAAAAATTGGGGTCTATTAGACCCTAGATCTCTCCTCTGCCCTCAAAGCATCTGACCACACCAAGATCGGTGTGATAAAATGCTTTCTCAATTTCCCAATGGCGCTGTTTACATCCGGCGAAATCTAAGTCATGAAATGCTCGTAGCTTCCGGTTTCTTAGGCCATAGAGATGTTTGGAGCCACTCTGGTCTCTGATCAGCTCTATGGTCAGCTGGCTGAATCACCTGCTGCATTCTCAGGTTCCCTGTTGAGACAGGAGAGCCAGAGAAAAACACGGAAGACGGTGGGGGGGGGCATTCCCTCCCACTGCTTGTAAAAGCAGTCTAGAGGCTAATTAGCCGCTAGGATTGCTTTTACATGAAAGCCGACCGCTGGCTGAAAAGAATGACACCAAGATGATACCTAAACCTGCAGGCATCATTCTGGTATAACCACTCAAATTCGTGAATGGCGTACCTGAAGACAAAAAAATGGTTAACAATAAAACACAGTAAACGGTAAAGTATAAAAAATTGCATACCTGAAAAGCAAACATGATAAAACATAATAACAATAAAACATTGCAGAATAGAATACAGTAAAAAAGAATAGAGAGAGAATAGA
Organism: Lithobates clamitans; assembly: GCA_037952925.1. Classification (NCBI taxonomy): domain Eukaryota; kingdom Metazoa; phylum Chordata; class Amphibia; order Anura; family Ranidae; genus Lithobates; species Lithobates clamitans. The sequence continues at coordinate 1,642,744 of JBBGZY010000608.1, forward strand.
GAGAGAGAGAACAATAACATGACAATTATTTGTTTTATTTTATATATATATATTTTTTTTTACACTTTTTTTTGTAACAAATTTTTATAACTGTAACCGGTTCCAGGTTCGGGTCTCTCAAAATGCGATGGCATCTTGGGAGACCCTGTGAAAGTGCACCTAGTCTACTAGTGAATGGTAGTGTTCAAAACATTCACCAATGCAAAGACCAGGATTGTCAGGACAGGAGGGACAATAATAGCGGGTGTCACGCCTATATCCACGCTTGCTGCAGACACAACATCTTTTTTGGGGGGGTTCGCTGGGTAGGAGTACTCGGGAGGACATAAAAATGCCTCTCATGCAGCCGACTGCATTTGGTTGGGGATGTGAATGGGGGAAGTACGGGCGCTGCAGAAGCGGTGGGTTCCCAATTAGGATTGGCGAATGCAGCAGGAAGGGCACTATGGGCACGACGGGCCTGTGTTTGTCTTTTTCTTGGTGGCAGCGGGACACTACTTGTGCTTGCCACCTCACTAACTTGAACTGCACTTATGGGACTCGCCACGTCACCAAGTGTTACTGCAGTGCTGGTTTGACTACGACCAGGGTGTACTAGGCCACTGGTGCTTGCCAGTTCACCAAAACGCTACCAAACAAACTGTTAGCGATCGCAGGGATCAGGCCTGACTCTGCGAACGCTGCAGTTATGTGTTTAGTGTTTTGTAAGTGGCAGTGATCGATCGATACTACACTTGGGTGGGCTGGGCTGGGCGGAGGGGCAAAACGCAGGTGCTAGCAGGTATCTGGGCTGATCCCGCTAACACTGCGTTTTTGGGAACCCTAAACTGCTGGGGACGCTAGTATAGATCTGATCGGATCAGATATTGATCCGTTCAGATAATATACCACTAAGGGAGGCGTATGCTGCGTGCGTGGGTGTTAGCGGTACTGGCGCTAAACTGACGCTGCCTGGGGCTGGTGCTTGCCAGTTCACCAAAACGCTACCAAAAAAACTGTTAGCGACCGCAGGGATCAGGCCTGACTCTGTGAACGCTGCAGTTATGTGTTTAGTGTTCTGTAAGTGACAGTGATCGATCAATACTGCACTTTGGTGGGCTGGGCGGAGGGGCAAAACTCAGGTGCTAGCAGGTATCTGGGCTGATCCTACTAACACTGTGTTTTTGGGAACCCTTAACTGCTGGGGACGCTAGTATAGATCTGATCGGATCAGATATTGATCCGATCAGATACTATACCACTAAGGGAGGTGTACGGTGCGTGCGTTGGTGTTAGCGGTACTGGCGCTAACCTGACGCTGCCTGGGGCTGGTGCTTGCCAGTTCACCAAAATGCTACCAAAAAAACTGTTAGCGATCGCAGGGATCAGGCCTGACTCTGCGAACGCTGCAGTTATGCGTTTAGTGTTTTGTAAATGACAGTGATCGATCGATACTTCACTTGGGTGGGCTGGGCTGGGCTGGGCGGAGGGGCAAAACGCAGGTGCTAGCAGGTATCTGGGCTGATCCCGCTAACACTGCGTATTTGGGAACCCTAAACTGCTGGGGATGCTAGTATAGATCTGATCAGATCAGACATTGATCCGTACAGATACTATATCACTAAGGGAGGCGTATGCTGCGTGCGTGGGTGTTAGCCGTACTGGCACTAATCTGACGCTGCCTGGGGCGACGCATATCACCGCCGGGCGATCAGGGGGCTATACCTTTATTCGGTAATAAACGGTGGGTGCCCTGACACTATAAAATATAAACAAACTAACCAGCGTCCCCCGTAACAGTTATACAGTGATCAGTGGTGAAAGGGTTAACTAGGGGGCAATCAAGGGGTTAAAACATTTATTAGGTAGTATATGGGGGTCCCTATCGCTATAAAATGCTGACGGCGAACCTAAATATTTACCTCCCTAACTAGCGTCACCAGCGACACTAATACAATGATCAGAAAAATGATCGCTTAGTGACACTGGCGACAGGGGGTGATCAAGGGGTTAAAACTTTATTAGGGGTGGTTAGGGGGGTACCCTAGACCTAAAGGGGGCTAATACTAACTTCCCTAATACAGTAACTGTCAAAAACTGACACCATGCAGTAATCAGAAAAAAAACAAAAACTGTTTGGTGTCAGTGTGACAGGGGGGGGATTAGGGGGTGATCGGGGGGGATCGGGGGTAAAGGGGGGGGTTTTGTGTGCCTGGCATGTTCTATTGTGTGTGTGTTTTACACTCACATTGCAGTCTTCTCTCCTCTGCGTCGGAACGGAAAATACTGAGCCGAGGAGAGATGACATCATTTCCTTTGCTGCTGTTTAGCATACAGCAGAAAAGGAATGATTTGATTGGCCGGCGGTGATCGCGAGGGGGGGCCACGAACGGATGGTCTCCCCCTCACCTCTGATCGCCGCTGGTCAGAAGCGGACCGCCTCGGGCACCGGGGGGGTCCGATCGGTCCTTAAGTGGTTAAAGGGCGAACAGATCTGCTGTGTCCATGGGAAGGTTTCAACAACCAATGGTCATCCATCGACATCTGTATGTGCGAATACGCTCAACATATGTTAATAAAAATTTTAATAAAAACAACATATGTTAATAAACATTTCCACAACAGTCCCTCCTCTTTGTCCTATGCTCCCATGTGTCCCTCGATGAATCTTGATCTTCTTACACCTGGAAATTAGTCTGTCTTTATGGTCCATATGAGTTCATAACACGGCTTGACTTGTCTTCAGGAGGGATGACTTAAAGGGAGGACATGAAGGCCGGTCGGTCTGGGATCCTCTGTGTCTTGTACGTGGGTTGGGCTTTGGGGCGCCTCATCTCAGTGAGGAAGATGCAGTCATCTGCTTGGGCTCTGTTCACTCGTCCAATCAGGCAACAGTAGCACCTCATCACGGCATATAGAAGGAATAGAAACAAAAAAAAAAACATGAGTATACTGTATATATTCCTACTTCCTTCAACCTATGATCCAATGAAAAAAAAAATCCCCAATAATTCCCAGACTCCTAAAAGGATTCCAACCTTCACTAGCTATAGCTCTGGCTTTGCCTTGCAGGGATCTAACCTTATCCATATGGGCCTGAAATTTGTCACTAGTATTTTCGATCCAGGTACAACAATCTTTACCTATGAATTCACAGAAACTCCCCTTGGATGCCAACAGATAATCATGGGCCACCTTTTAATAGAAGGGTCTTAATCTGCCGTTGTTCCTGTGGGATCTTCCTTGCAGCTTCAACAGTTTCATTGAACATCCCATCCACAATTTATGAGAAATTGTTCAATCGTTTCATAAGTTCAATCCCCAGACATGTGGGAACTCAATGAACTCAGAGATATCCCAGACATGTGGGAACTCAATGACTGTGGTCACTGCATAACCTGTGTATGGCTTACCATCTGGGGTGTAATACCTGGAACCATTGACAAAAAAGTTCTTAGCGTCTGGGATGGGAGCCTCCTTCACCAGACTGCTGGTTGCTGATTCAAATTCCATCAAAGAAAGACAGTTGTGGGACATGTCGTCCTACTAGGTCACAAATTTGATTAGAATTAGAGAGATTAGTATTATTAGTTTGAAAATTGTCATTCTTACCCTTATCCCCCCATTTTCTTCCTCATTACAAACCGGAGGAAAAGACGCAGGGTTTAGAATGGTGCAGAAAAAAACCCCAATGAAACAGGAGCCTATTATACCTTTACTTTCTATTAGGCGTGTGTATTTATGCATGTGTACAGCTATGACCTGAAAAAGATACTTATAAACAAAAGTTATTACTTTATCCTTCATCTTTAACCTACAAAGAAAGGCAAATAGTACAACAATCCTGTATATTGGTAAACTATCACTGACATTCGACAAAACCGACAACAACTAAACTGTCTGTAACTCTTAGTTTCACGTTTCTACAAAAATACAATGGCCGTGACGCGTAGGAGGACCGCCGTGGTGGGTTTTAACATATTACTACATACAAACAATGAGAAGACTAAAACATGAGACAAACATTTAGATACAAATTTGAGGGAGATATTTCTTAGGTTCCAAAACAAAAAAGAAGAAAAAAACAACCAGACGGAATGTTGCCTTCAATGTTGCCTTCACTCTATTAACAAAAGAAAAAAATACAATGGGAAAAACACGAGAGCAGCTCAAAAAACTTGCATGGGCCAGCCACACAAAGTTGAAAAACAGGAGTGAGAATTTTAACCACACAAACATGTACTACACATCCAACCCACTTATCATTACAGATGTCTGAAGCCACAGCTGAACTACTTCCAAGGAATTTTTATTCTGGAGTCTCTTGCCTCCAGACATCAAAAGTACCTTCCAAAGGAATATACCCTACTGTACCCTCTGACCATATATGCCAATCTTTAAGGGGTCTCATGTCCGGAGCCCCAAATCCAGATCTCATGTGCAATGCAGCTGTCTGACTGCTGTGGAGCCTAATTTTTTTCCTCCAACGCATGGACGGCCAACATTACCCATGATGATTCAAATTGCTTATGCTGTGTCCCTGCGTCCAGGGCACCCTTGCACTAGTTTTCGGAGTAGTACTGCTTAGTGCCCATTTTTACAGTACTGGCACCTGGCGTTTCCGATTATTATACATGCCCTCCCGGTATGCTAGAATCTACTCCTCACATTTACATGCTCTACAACTGATTATTGCCAGCCCTATAAACGTGTTTGTCAGACAACTACAAAGCACAATGAGATCCTCTGCTATTCAAAACAATATTATGCCTTCTTTCTATCTGTGGATAGATGTTACAATAATAATGGGGATGCCTCCCATTTACTCTCTACCCAAAACTGAATTACGGTATAAAACTCTTTGAAACAACTGGAATTGTGTCCACATGCTTGTTTCAAAAGACCCCCAAGCCACTCCTACCAACTTCCTGTTTATATATGACATCAACAGTGTTTTTTTCAAAATTTTTTATAGCACAAAAAATAAAAACCGCAGAGATGATCAAATACCACCAAAAGAAAGCTCTATTTGTGGGGAAAAAAGAATGTAAATTTTGTTTGGGTACAGCGCCACATGACTGCGCAATTGTCAGTTAAAGCAAAAATCACTATAAATATATATATATATATATATATATATATATATATATATATATACCCTGTTTCCCCGAAAATAAGACCTAGCGTGATTGTTGGTGAAGGCTGCAATATAAGCACTACCCCCCAAATAAGCCCTAGTTAAAGTCCTTGTAGGTCTTATTTTCAGGGTAGGGCTTATTTTCAAGGAAACAGGGTAGGGCTTATTTGGGCGGTAGGGCTTATATTGCAGCCATCAATGAGAATCACGCTAGGCCTTATTTTTGGGGAAACAGGGTATATATATATATATATATATATATATATATATATATATATATATATATATATATATATATATATATAAATTAATTTTTTTTCACCATTGCACTTTAATATAAGTTATGAGTCTATCTCAACAATAAGTAATTTACACAGGTCATCTATTTTTACCATTTCCATTTTTCACTTTTTCATTTTTTCTATTTTTAAAACTTTTTTCTTACCCTGCAGTTTATTCATTAATGCTTGTATTTTCATACTTTCATACTCTACATTTGTACTAAAAGTGATTCCACCGCATGTCATTAAACCTAGCTAAACGAGCATTGAGATCTCATTCAGCCAAACCATCAGCTGCCTAGCATTATCTCATTAACGCTAGATCACGTGACATGCATGTTTTATGTATAAAAATGGTAATCACTTTTATGTAAGCCAGCTATGAGTAAGCGCTCCGTAAGCGCTCCGTAAGAGCGTGAAACGCGTCAGCGGCTTAGTTATATTGCTCCAGTGGTGTCATGTACTAATTTTATGCCACGTTTTGAATAAAGAAGATTTTATTTGCCAATTCTGGAGTGCGGCTGTCCAGATCTTTTTCCTGCATGTATACAAATGCTTGTATTTATAATCGTGATCTGTGCCTCCGCGTTAATTAAGCGTGCGAACTGGTGCACCAATTAATGTATGAATGGCTGTTGTGCCCTCTCCTTAGTGAATGACCATCTTGGTGTTGCTGAGTGGAAGTGCTAACCACTTGGCCACTCTGTTATTTTGATGGGGATAGACCACTAAATATGCCTGACTAGGTACCCATCTGATACTTAGCTTCTAGTTGGTCTTGTTGATTGTTGATGAGTATTTATAGAGCACTGGCTGTTTACAGGCTTGATTCATGTGAACTGAGTTTCTAAGGGAAGCCCCCTCTTTGGAATATATGTGAATTGACTAGTTTGACTACCATGCTGTCTTTATCATGACTTGTTTACATTGGGTTTGGATGGTTCCCCATTGGGAAGTTGGTCCTTTTGTTTTACGGTAGGCCCTTTATATTTGGTGGTATTGCATATGGTATCCCTATTTTACTTTGTTTCTTCCTCTGTCATGATTAGTAAGTCTTTATGTATTTTATAGATTATGTGTACAAGACCATTGGCTGTTACTGAATATACCCTAATTTTCCATCCGAGAGGCAGTGGCTTCACCTTGGCTTACTCATTTGCACCTCTATGGGCAACATACAAATGCTATGAATTTCAGTCTACTCTACTGGCTGATATTATTCTATTAAAGATTAGGAGTGTGTTTCAGTGTACTGGTACTGTATTTTATATTATGTATTTATCCATGAAGCATAATGTAATGTTTCAATTGAGACATTTGTTACCTAATGCATGTACTTGTATCTCCTAGATTCTGTCACATGTGCTCCTGAAGAAGGACTCCCGAAACGCATCAAGTCCACATGTGAACTGTAATCGGAATCTTTTCATGTTGTGAACCCCTATGTGGAGAGTAGATTTTCAATGGTTCATAATAAAGTTGTTTTTATGTACTCAGTTTACCATACAAAGTCCATGACTACATATCCGTTTCATTGTTATACATGGGCTTCCCACCCATTATAGGGATATTTATCTTCCCTGTGATAACAATACGCCCGCCTCCCAGACCTCCGATGTAAATCTAAGGTGGTAAACTTTAAAGGCTTTAAAAGCATCGCCTATGGATAGTTACATTTACTTTGTTTGTCGCCATTGCACGGGCATGCACAATTTTAAAGTGTGACATGTTTGGTATCCAGTTACTCAGTGTAACATCATCTTTTACATTGTATCAAGCAATTAGGTATTACATGGTGTTTTTGGGCATTAAAAGCAAAAAAATTTATTTTTTTTTTAAATGCGCTTGGAAAACCATTACACAAATAAAATGTCACATAGAAAATTGCAACACCCACTAAATTATTTTCTAGGGCCTCTCCTTTAAAAAAAATATATAATGTTTGGAGGTTCTAAGAAATGTTATAGCAAGAAATACTGATTACTTGTAATCAAAAAGTGTCAGAAAAGGCCTGGTCTTAAAGTGGATATTAGTTTTTTTTTAATTCTTAGCCTTTTAAGGTGTGGCTAACCTTGCTGGCCATTATTATTACTTTACATTGTACACCCACAGGGAACCCTGGACATGTATCTTGCCTGGCAATGGTTAGTCCATGCTACGGTGATTGATATTAAAAATACTAAAAAAAAATATTATAAATAAATAAACAGTCCAGAAAAATAAGTCTCTCAAATGGACCATAATGTGCAAATGGCAAAGTCCATGATTCAACTGTGGATAAGGTTATCCAATCCCTTCACCAAGTAAACATGCCACCACCACAATAGGTTGGACTCTTACCAGAGAGCCTGGACCCTTTATTATGAAGGGTCAAACAGGCTTTATGAATATGTCCTGGTAGTGGTCATCAGCAGAGGATGTACAAAGGAACCATGTCAGGAACAGCTCCAGAGCATCCAGGGTACTCCACCCAAACAGCGATCATGTAGTCAGATCCAAATAAAACATAAAATGCTGGAAAGTGTAAAACCTCTTAAGGGTTGCATTTAATATAAAGTATTGCACTTACACATATCCATAGTAAAAACAGAATTGCATGGTAAAAAAAAGGAAGGCGGCCACCACAGAACATCCAAACATGAACATACAGCTCAGCCCGACCGGTTTCGTTGACAAAAGGACTTCTTCCGGGGCGTCCCTGGAAAAAGTCCTTTTATCAATGAAACTGGTCGGTTTCTACAACCCTTTGTAATAAAGGGTCCAGGCTCTCTGGTATGAGTCCAACCTATTATGGCGGTGGCGTGTTCACTGGGTGAAGGGATTGGATAACCTTATCCACAGTTGAATCATGGAGTTTGCCATTTGAGAGACTGTTTTTTCTGAATTGTTTATTTATTTATAAAACAAAATTTTAGTATTTTTAATATCAATCAACACACCTTTTATTTTGTTATTTTTTTTGTGGTAATAGCTAAAATTTGTGGTGCTGCTTTTTTTCAAACTGAATAATCTTTTCACATGCGCAGTATTAAAAGGGGTTTGCTCGGGCCTGCAACACACCACTCAGCGCCAGAAGGACAGGTTGGCGTCAGAAACAATGAGAGCTGAACTAGATAATAAAAAGAGGTATGACACTCAATTTATACACTAAGTGACCAAAAAGTTAAAACAGCAGCCGTTTAAAAAATATTGACAATATAAAAGAATAGTATATATATAACAGTACATGTAAATACGCACTATAAACAGCGCTAATGTTGAGCAAAAGATATAAGTCATGCGGCCAAAAGTCTTTAAAGAGTAGTGCAGAGTCTGTGAAGTGATTAGGAAAATGTTCATAGGTGATAATACAGCTGGATCTAAGTGTGCACCTTCCACCGGTCAGTTGGACTTCACCCTGTGTTAACACTCTCCCCCTAGGGGGTCAAACTCACCAGAGCTGCAAAATAAATAAGCCTCCAAGAGAAGAAATCTCCTAATCATATCGCTATCAGCACCACTCCAGGGGGTTCACGGGGGGTCACAACTCCAAATAAATAGATGACAAAGAAGAAGAAGCACACATAGCGTAATTCCATTTATTCAAAGAAACCCCTTACATCTCACAAGATCCCCCTCAACCAATATACGTACGAGATAAAACAGTCAATCAAGCAGTGGAAGTAATGCACATCACTGTTCAGGAGATCAGCGCCTGACATCAGACTGAGTGTGCAGCGATTGGCGTTGGAGGATTTGGACGGACAATATAAGCCTGTCTCTTCGCCGTGTAGCCACGCCCTCTGTTGAAGTCAGAATATGACGAAACGCATCAGGGTGTGGCTTACACGACGCCGGAAGTGACGTTTGCACTCCACCGCAGTTCGGATTCACAACCAGGAAGTGCTCTGCTCCTTGGGACTTTGAACCGGCTGATCTCCGGAACGGGGATGTGCATTACTTCCACTGCTTGATTGACTGTTTTATCTTGTACGTATATTGGTTGAGGGGGATCTTGTGAGATGTAAGGGGTTTCTTTGAATAAATGGAATTACGCTATGTGCGCTTCTTCTTCTTTGTCATCTATTTATTTGGAGTTGTGACCCCCCGTGAACCCCCTGGAGTGGTGCTGATAGCGATGTGATTAGGAGATTTCTTCTCTTGGAGGCTTATTTAATTTGCAGCTCTGGTGAGTTTGACCCCCTAGGGGGAGAGTGTTAACACAGGGTGAAGTCCAACTGACCGGTGGAAGGTGCACACTGAGATCCAGCTGTATTATCACCTATGAACATTTTCCTAATCACTTCACAGACTCTGCACTACTCTCTTTAAAGACGTTTGTGTGAAGTTGGCTGCATGACTTAAATCTTTTGCTCAACATTAGTGCTGTTTATAGTGTGTATTTACATGTACTGTTATATATATACTATTCTTTTATATTGTCAATATTTTTTAAACGGCTGCTGTTTTAACTTTTTGGTCACTTAGTGTATAAATTGAGTGTCATACCTCCTTTTATTATCTAGTTCAGCTCTCATTGTTTCTGATGCCAACCTGTCCTTCTGGCGCTGAGTGGTGTGCTGCAGGCCCAAGCAAACCCCTTTTAATACTTGTAATTTGTCCTTTCTTGGCAGCCATGGATGCGTTGATGTTCTTGAGTAGTAGAACTATAGATATTGGGAATGTTTTTGCAGTCAATGAGCAGACTACTGCACAGGCAAATATCAATGGGGTATTTACCTCTTTAGGAAATGCATTAGAAAAACAGGTCCATACATGGTGGGACATCTGTGCGTTTGAACAGTATGTTAAAGAAAAAATGATAGTTAGGAGCTTAAGATGGGATGTAGTCCCCCAAGATGGGCTAGATGATCCGGAATCCATGAAAGAGTGGTTTGAGTTCTTTACGGGTATGGGATTCAAGTTGCAGGATTTGGTTCTTGCACGTAAGCGAAAGAAGATGTCTATCTTGGAGGGTAAGATCAATGAGTTCCGTATGCAACTTGATCCGATAAAAGACTAACAACAAGTAGTGGATTTCAATATCCGTATAAAAAAGAAACTTGAAAAGATTGATAAGGATACACAGAAAAAGAAAGCCAAGAAGTTCCAGAGAGATTTGGCTGACTTCAGGTCTGGTTCTGTGTATCTTTGGCAACAAGTTAAGGCCCCTGGTAATGTTGAACATAAAACAGGGACTGCACAGTCTGTATACCCTGTAAATAATTTACCAAACACTGTACCGTCTGGGGTGGGTGGCAGGAGGGAGGATGGACCTAGCCGTCCCCCTTATGCTTATTCTACTCCAGCTAGAGGTGGTATGGGCCATGGGGGATCTTATGAAGGGAGAAACAGACCCGGTAGTCCTCATTATCATACACCTTCTAATAGTCAGTATCAAGTCCCTGTATACAATAGATATGAACCTTTGAGGGATAACGGGGTACCAATCCCCCGTCCTTTTTTAGGGAGGGGGAGTAGCTGGCGGAGCTGGTCGGGGATATCCTCAACGCAGGGGAAGACCTCCTTCCCACCCGCAGTTGAGACAGGCGTATGTGGAACCACAATGGAGGGAGTACCCCCATTGGGAGAGGGACTATGCCCACCATCCCAATCAATGGAGAGGAGATCAAGGGGTTGTAGGGCAGGACGAAGGGCCCAGAAAAAGGAGAGAGCAGGACTAGGAGGCATTTTTAATTTGAGCAATGCAGTTTTATCACATAAGGAAATGAATATCTTGCATCTGGGTTTAAAGTGCGGCCTAAAAAGGCTGATCAATAAATTTGATGTTTTTATTGATGTGCATAAGTACATTAGAAAGATAAATATTAAAAAATACTTTTTGAACAAAAATTCCCAACTAGTCAGCACTATGGCTATGACTTCGGTGCCAACTGATAATGGATTGAGGAATAAGTCCCTTTTTAATCCCTTGAATAGTGCAAACCAGAGTATTGATGTTTTTAAAGGATTAGTGACGCAATATTTAGAACGTATAGTACCGAAAAAGAATGTAAACCCTCAACATATACTGGATGGGATTGCTATGCTGGAAAAAAGGAAGGAAATTGTCATAAGACCGGCTGACAAGGGAGGAGGGGTAGTGATTTTAGATAAAGAATTTTATCACAACCAGCTCACTGAAATGCTGAATGACAATAATACTTATGTGAAATTAGCAAAAGACCCTACCGTGCAATATGAGAGGAATTTAAGAAATTTGGTTGAAAGTGGTTATTCTTCAGGTGTTTTATCTAGTTGGGAAAGAAAATATCTTGTACCGAGTAGTAGTAGGATCCCTACGATCTACACTCTGCCGAAGATACATAAATATTTGAAAAATCCCCCAGGCAGGCCAATCGTTAACAGGATTGGCTCAATTACATCCCGGATGGGCCAATATCTGGATCATTTCCTGCAGGGTAGCATCATACATACCAAGGCATATCTTAGGGACACTAAAAGTCTCTTACAGATTCTACAACGGATTGACTTAACAGGGAAACAAGAAGTGTACCTAGTAACTGCCGATGTTGCATCGCTTTATTCGGTTATTCAGCACGATGATGCGCTCCTAGCCCTTAATTGGGCTTTGTCCCAACGTGATGATTTATCACATAGTCATAAAGTCTTCATCAGGAATGCCTTAGATTTTTGTTTAGGCCATAACTTTTTCTGGTTTGATGGCCAGTTTTACTCCAAATGTAGAGGCGTAGCTATGGGGGCAAAATTTGCCCCTAGTATAGCAAATTTGTTTATGGGTGAGTGGAAGGACAAAACCATCTTCTCTGTCGCTCGTACCCAACTTTTGCTATACAAAAGGTATATCGATGATTTATTTTTTATTTGGGAGGGCACTAGTGAGAGCCTACAGGAATTTTTGAGAGAACTTAATTCTAACATGAATAATATTGTGCTGACCAGTGAATTTAGTCAGAGTGACATACATTTTTTGGATTTTACTATTTTTAGGCAAGGGAATTGTTTGGGAACTAAAGTATACTTTAAGCCCATGGATTCCAACAGTTACTTACCCACCAATAGCGGCCATCACCCGATGTGGCTAAAGAACATACCTAATGGGCAACTCACTAGGGTGAAAAGGAACTGTTCGGAAGATGCTGATTTTGTGTTGCAAGCTCAAATTATAAAGAAAAAATTCATGGAGAAGGGGTACCAAGAGACGGTGTTTGACTCCATTATCCATGAATTAGCTTTACAACCTTAGATGTGCCCTACTAGACGAAGCCCCACCTGTATCGGTTAGAGAGAGTCATGAATGGAGTTTTATTTCGGGATTCCACTCCCAATACAGGGAGGTGGAAGACATCATCTCGGCCCATTGGCATGTTTTGATTATGGATAAAGTACTTTATCCAGTTTTGCCATGTAGGCCCAAATTTATCTATAGGAGGTGGCTAAGCTTTACGGATAAAATAGTGCAGAAAGTGTTGGATCCCCTGTCTAGGCTACCCACTTTTTGGGACAGAAAGGGTTTTTTTAGCTGTAGGAGATGTCGGGCTTGCAGAGAGGTCAATAGGCCACTTAGGGCTGTTGAAAATTTTGTGTCAACCTCTAATAACAAGGAATTTGTTATTGAAGAATTTATCACATGTAACACCTCCTATGTGGTCTATGCTCTGCAATGTCCGTGTGGTCTGATTTACATTGGATGCACTAATAGGCTCCTGAGAATCAGAATTGCAGAGCATATAGCCAATATAAAACTGGGCTTCAAAGACCACAATGTGTCGCTCCACTTTAAGTTGATGCATAATCAGGACCCGTCGGGTCTTAAGTTTTGGGGTATTGACCATCTTAAGCCGAAATGGAGGGGTTCTAATCTTGTCCGTGACCTCTCTAAAAGAGAGACCCAATGGATATTTTTGGTGGATATTTTATCGCCGAAGGGGTTAAACGTCGATTTAGATATTAATTGTTTTATAAGTGACTAGTAATAATCTTTAATATTTTTAAAGATTAAATTTTTAATCATATTTGTAATGATTATTTTCTGATAAAGGTTTTTAATGATGTATAGTTATCTATTGTGATTCCTATTGCTACACGAAGCATATACCTGTGTTATGTTTCAGGGTTGGTTTTTTTAAATGTGTATTTATTCTCGCATACTGTTCAATTGCTTTGTGCCTGAAATAACTGGTGCAAGTATAGCCTTTGAGTTTAGTTATGACAATGCAATTTTTTGTATGTATTTATTTCACTATGTGTGATTTGTCATTTTGTAGCATTGACTAACTTATTATAAAACTAGTATGATTATAAATAGCTGAGCTAGGATTCATACATATACTATTGAATATGCCAGTGTTTTGAGTTTATGGGCTCTTGCAATCTGTTTGAGTCCGTGAGATGAGCGTTCTGTCATGGACTCAAGCATCTTGTTATAACTCTTTTGAATTATGTGCAGTGAGGCTGACTATGTCCCTCCTCCACCCCTGTAGTGAGCCGCAGCTGAACACTTCGGCTGACAACGAGCGCCTGACGTCAGACTGAGTGTGCAGTGATTGGCGTTGGAGGATTTGGACAGACAATATAAGCCTGTCTCTTCGCCGTGTAGCCACGCCCTCTGTTGAAGTCAGGATATGATGAAATGTGTCAGGGCGTGGCTTACACGACGCCGGAAGTGATGTTTGCGCTCCACCGCCGTTCGGATTTACAACCAGGAAGTGCTCTGCTCCTTGGGACTTTGAACTGGCTGATCTCCGGAACGGTGATGTGCATTACTTCCACTGCTTGATTGACTGTTTTATCTTGTACGTATATTGGTTGAGGGGGATCTTGTGCAATGTAAGTGGTTTCTTTGAATAAATGGAATTACGCTACGTGTGCTTCTTCTTCTTTGTCATCTATTTATTTGGAGTTGTGACCCCCCGTGAACCCCCTGGAGTGGTGCTGATAGCGATGTGATTAGGAGATTTCTTCTCTTGGAGGCTTATTTAATTTGCAGCTCTGGTGAGTTTGACCCCCTAGGGGGAGAGTGTTAACACAGGGTGAAGTCCAACTGACCGGTGGAAGGTGCACACTGAGATTCAGCTGTATTATCACCTATGAACATTTTCCTAATCACTTCACAGACTCTGCACCACTCTCTTTAAAGACATGCGCAGTATTATTTTTGTATTTAATGGTGAGCATAGGTGTGCAAAGCCTATTGAATTAGGGTGTGCACCCCAAAGCTCAAACACATATGCGTGTGTGTGTGTATATATACTGATGGTGTAAGTAGAGCAGTGGACGGTGTCAGTAGGGTAGAGATTGGTGTCAGTAAGGTAGAGGTTGGTGTCAGAAGGGCAGGGGACAATGTCAGTATTTTTTTTTTCATTTTTATTATTTTATTTTTTTATTATTTTTACATTTTTTTTTTTTACCATATGTTTAGGAGCCTCATTAGGAGACTTTGGTGAAATATCATAGGTCCAAACAGGGGGAATCTGTGCCACACGGGGTGATTAGGGTGTGCCCAGGCACACCTGGCACATCCTGTGCGCGCACCTATGATGGTGAGTCTATACCACCCACGTGATGAATGGTGCCTAACTTCACAGCTAATCCCACTACAGATCTATGCCAACCCCCTCTCCTACATCACCAGCAAGTATGCCCAATTAGTGTCATTCCTAGATGCTCACTACCATGCACTAGACTTTTCCTGCCAAAACCTTATGATCAAGTTTCTCCTGAGATTTCTCAGTGTTAATTATTGACCACAACAGATTCCAATAAAAATTAAATCCATTCACACAAAAAAAACTTCTCATGTATTCCTGCTGAGGTCATTTGTCACCCCTTCACAAATAAAAAAAATGCACAGATGGGCCAGCAAAATCAACATATTTCTTTTAATTCCATTGTAGAAATGTTGACAAATACCAAATACTAAGCAACGCCAGAAAGATAAGCATAATTTATACATTGGTATACAGGTATACCCCACTTTAAGTACACTCACCTTACGTACACTCGTGAGTACGGACATACTCACGAGGGTATGTAAAGTGCTTTGCAAGTACTGTACAGACATTTTGTAGCCACAGTAGAAGCTGAAGCTCCAAAAGAGTAACCCGCCCTGTTCCAGACACACCCACTACAGCCCCTGACACCTCCACTACAGCCTCTGACACCCCCACTACAGCCCCTGACCCCCCACTATACCCTAGAAGTGAAAAAATGTATTGGTTCACTTTAAGCACATTTTCATTTTACATACATGCTCTGGTCCCATTGTGTACTTTAAAGTGGGGTATGTCTACACAGCTTTTTATTATAATTATAATTTTTAAATATGATGTACAGACATTATTTGCCATATTTATTTTTTACAGATATAAACATTTCAGAAGAGTAAATAACTTAAACCGCTACAAAAAACAAAACAAAAAAAACAAGGACTATGTGTAAAGCAAAGTTTTAAAGTGTTATTAAACCCAGGACCCTGCATTCACTATATCTGGTCTCCCACCATACACAGAACATGGAAATGCAATTATTTTAATAAATATAAACTGCTAAATACCTTTTCTCATCAGCAGTTAAAGCAGTCTTGTGACTTCTATGAGTGTATGATTAAAGCTTGTAGGAGGAGTTTTCATTCTCCCAAAATTGTCCAATGAGAATGCAGGACCCCTGAACTCTCTGTCTGGACAGTGCTGATTGGCCCTGTGCTGATAACATGCACTCTCAAAAGAAAATAAAAACTCTCTAGCAATACACACCAAACTGAGCATGTGCAGCCTGTCCCCTGGATCTGTAAATATCAGGTTATTTTTTGGAGACAGTGGAAGAAGGAGATGATCAGAGAAAACAGGATGGAACAGCCTTTTTACATAATACAGAGGATTAACGCCTTAGGCTCCACGGTGAGTTTAACATGCATACTTTACTGCATATACAGATAGATTTTACTGTTGTGGGTTTAGTAACAGTTTAAGTAAAAACCTGGAGGAGTATAGATGCAGTGTGGACCCACTCCCCACTGTCTGGCCACCCAATTGGGCAATAAAGAGTGGGTCTATG
This sequence comes from Lithobates clamitans, assembly GCA_037952925.1. Taxonomy (NCBI): domain Eukaryota; kingdom Metazoa; phylum Chordata; class Amphibia; order Anura; family Ranidae; genus Lithobates; species Lithobates clamitans. Next base: position 1,659,157 of record JBBGZY010000608.1, read on the forward strand.
GGTCTGCACTGCATCTAGGGTTCTCTCATCAATAGTAACCCCCAAGTGTTATACTTTACTCGCCACATTTTTGTGGAAGCCATTGGGAGCCATCTGACATCTATAATGAATCTATGTCTCTATGAGTGGTACAATCTCTATTTGTTCCTATAAAAAGGCTGCCCAGAATTTAGGCCAACAGTTGATGACCTTTACTAAGGAATGAATAGGGATTTATATGCATAAGAGGCATGTTCTGGCTGTTAGACTTTCTGTAAAGGGGTTGCACAGATCCAAGCCACCTGGCATAAAGGTCTTTGCAGAACATGAGCAGGTAATGTAGGATGTGAGGGTGTTGCTGGGGGTGGGCACAACTTAAAACATAACTGCAACAAAAGTACAGTTACCATTTAACAATAAAGCATAAGACATCAAAAAAGGTCCAAAACCAAAAATTACTTAGATATTATACAGTATATGGTAAAAATAAGGAAAAATCAATTCATATATTTCCTGTTTGGTTCTTTGTAAAGTAAATAGTATATATTATAAATTATCTGAACTTTTGCAGAGATTTTTGATAGCAGGCAATCATTTTGAAGTCACAGTGTCCCTTTTAGCATTAATGGATAAATCCGGGGGATTCCAGCGTTTCACATAAACTGGCCAACCTCCTAAAACAGAAGTGTACATAAATTTTTGTTTTGCAAATATAAGTGCAAAAGTTCTTAAATTATGCATTTTTACTAATATGCATTAATAATGAGGTTGGAAGCTGTCAGCTTTATAAACATTTCAACCTGCAAAGCTCTGGGGTGCAGACACAGTCTTCTTTCATCCAACAAAGTCCAACAGCAATTGGCCTGATTTACACAGCAGCTTTAACAATTCAGTCATATTCTCACAGTATTTACTGTATATAGGTAAGGTATGCAGAAATGCACAGTGAATTCATACACACTACTTATTCATTATTAAATGTGGTTTGTTAACAAACACATTAAGCAGAGGACTTGGATAGTTTCATTCGCAAGACTGTTGAACTAAGTTCTGGGAGATCTAGAATAAAAAAAAAATTTTTGTCAGTTTTGGGGTATATCTATCTATTAGCTATTTTGTGTTACTATTAATATAGGAATTACACAGTCTGTACTATGCACTAAGTGTGCTTGTAAAAACCTCTAAAAATAAAAGAATTATAATTGTATGCTTTCCACGCAGAATTTGGCAATGGCAAGGCTATGACCGCAATTTCATATGCCACTAATTGCAAATACCTGTCCCTTCTTTTACTGCTTCATTTATTTCAACATACAGGTTTTTGGTAGTGGCTTCTTGGTTTGGTGCATGCACATTTCATACCCTAATAATCAAATGTAATTCTTGTTATAGTACATATTTTAAACAGAATAATAATAAATTTCAATGCATCATCTGGCTATAAGACACAAAGCAGACTCCACAGTGAGTTTAACATGCATGCTTAACATGCATAAGCACCTGAACGACCACAACATACAGGGATATACAATGTAATACTGACATATAATCACACACATGGGTTGGACTTGATGGACTTGTGTCTTTTTTCAACCTCACCTACTATGTAACTATGTAACATCATAATTGTAACAATTATGTTCATAGCAATGTCTCCCTGCTTTCCATTCCCTTTTAGTAAATCATGATCAATTTGGTAGAAGCCACACACCCAATATTATATAATCAATACTTTTGTTTGCATTTTTAGAAACCATTCTTGTCAATTATCTCCTGATTAGTGATATATTAACAGTTTTTCACAGAGTAATGGATAGATTTAAACTCTCTTCAATTTCAAGTCCCCTCACTCCAATTTGGGGGAATGTTGAGTTTTCTCCCGGCAACTAGTAATGAGCTGCACTGCCCTGTTTTCTGTTCGAGCAGGGTTCAGAAAACTTTAACCACTTGCCTACTGGGCACTTTCATCCCTTTCCTGACAATTTTCAGTACATTTTCAATTTTGCGTGGTTACGCAACGCTGTACCCAAACAAAATTTTTATCATGATCAAGAAAGGGGATAGGGGGATTTTTATGGTGTCAGATATATAGATACACACTTGACTTACTGTAGATAAAACATAATTTTTATTAACATGATATACTTAAAAGAAAAAATAGACAAAGCATATTGTTAATAGGCAGTATGGGGTTATGAACATTTGGTGGTCAACATGTTATACAGGTGAGTAATAAATCGCAGCAGAAGGTATTGCACACTAGCCCGACATGTTTCGCTACTTTAGCTTCCTCAGGGGATGTGCAAGAGATTTATTAAATTGAGACCACTAGATAGACAAAAAGAGACAGAATTATAACAGCAGTCTGAAAATTACAGTGAAATTGTACATACAGAGTGTCAATATTAGTTATGAACCCAGTTGCCTAAAGAGACTAGACACTTACCCCATGCGATGATTGCACCCATGAACCACCTGGCCGGTCCCCTGACTTAGTCCCAAAAGACCGGATCCGAAATTTTTATCATATCTTTTGAGACAGATAGAGCTTTATTTTGGTAGCATTTAAACGCCACTGTGTTTTTTATTGTTTAATTAAAAAAAAAGTGTTTCTTAGTTTCTGTTATAACATTTTGTACATTTTTTAAGTAATTTTTCTCCTTCACTGATGTGAACTGATGGACACTGATGAGGCTGCACTGATGGGCACTGATGAGGTGGCACTGGTGGGCACTGATGAGGTGGCACTTTATATAACTCGAAACAAAAAAGGAAAACAAAGAAGACCAATGGGTCAGACTTTAAAGGCAGATTGGACCACAATATATATAAATTGGCTTTGCTGGGAAATATGCCTATACCTGGCCCCAGGCAAATGGTTCACGAATGGGCCGGAAGCATACTAATTTTCAGAAATTCAACTCAACATAGGGCTGAAGAAAAAATAAAATAGAATTTGGGAGGAGCTGACGTGCTGACGTTCCGTGTGTACCGTCTGCAGGAAGGGTGATCGCTTAACCCTGCCGGCTGATATTTTCTGCTGTTTTATTTCTACTACATTGTACGTGCTTTTTTAAACTTTCTAATAAACGTAAGTTATCAGGATTACGCTATGTCGATTCCTTCCTTTTTTTTCCTGGGGAACTCCTGAGTGTGACCGATCCCTCTGTGTGGCTTGGTGGATCACCGCCTTCCAGCTATTCCTCCTGGATAAAGGCCCCGACCGGGTTAAGGTCGCAAGCTTTTTTGGGCTTGCCTTGCGGTAAGCGCGCATTTTTATTGGTGTTATCACAGCGGTGCGGTGGAGGAACTATTCACCTATTTGCTGCATTTATTACCACTATGAAGATTGTGATCTGGGCTTGAGGCTTTTCACATGCATCTAGATGGACTATATTTTATATTTTTTATTCATTTATTGTTGAGTTTTATTTTCCACACATGATTTTTCATGCCTATATGGTATTGTATATGTTGGTTTAAATCACATATTTATGCATTATCACTTTTTGGCAATAGCGCTGCTACTTCCTTATGCTATAGGGCTGAAGAGAAAGCTAATGATTCTGATTCTTCTTATGCCGCGTGCACACTTCTCACTTTTCTCAGAATTCACACACTACAGACCGTGGTCGTCCTAGAGCATGTAAGTTTATAAAAAGACAACAAACTGGTGGTGGGCAACATACTGCTGTTGGTAAGAAACACATAGTAGATGATAGAAACTCATCACCATTCTCGGATTGCTGAAATGGTACAACCGCAAGATGAATCTCATATGCAGCAGAGTGCCAGTACTAGTGCCGTTGTACCTATTGGTGAACTAGCGAGCACCAGTGACCTAGAATATCCTGGTTGTAGACATGCCAGCACTGCAGTAACACTTGGTGATGTGGCGAGTCCCATAAGTGCAGTTCAAGCTGGTGCGGTGGCTAGCACAAGCATTGTCCTGCAGCCACCAAGAATTCAACCACAGACCATAGAGCTCATAGTGCCCTTCCCGCTGCGCTTGCAAGTTCTGATTTGGAGTCCGCAGATTCTGCAGTGCCTGTACTTTTCCCATTCACTAGACAACCCGGAATTCAGGTGGAAACAGCAGATTTATTCATTCATGGAAGATCTGTACAGATCGATTGTGGACCAAAGCAATTTATATGTCAATAAATTTATCATTGCAAACCCAAATTCAAACCTTGCCAGACAATTTTCATGGAAACGTATCACAGTTTCTGTATATTTAAGACTTTTCTGGGCCTAATCCTCAACATGGGCATTACTAAAAAGAATGAGTTGCGTCATATTGGTCCACAGACCCAATTCATAATATGCAAATGTTCTCTGCTGCTATGGCCAGGGGTAGATATGAGAAAATGATATGATTTATGCATTTCAACAACAATCAGCTCTGTTGCCCTCAGGGTGACCCTGAATATGATCGGCTTCACAAAATGTGGCCCCTCATAAATCACTTGAACCAAAAATTTGCAGCCTTGTATACACCTCAAGTTGTCTTTGAAGATGAGTCCCTCATTAAGTTTTCTGGCCGCCTTGATTTCAAACAGTTCATCCCCAGAAAGCTTGCCAGATATGAGGTCAAAATGTATAAGCTCTGCAAAAAGGCAATAGGCTATACATGGAGTTTCCTGATTTACAAGGGAAAAGATAGTCACGCGACAGCCCAGACTACATAGGGAGCAGTGGCAAGATTGTTTGGGAATTAGTTTCTCCCTTGTTCCATAAAGGGTCCCATTTGTAAGTGGACAATTTTTATACAAGCGTGCAACTTTCTAGATACCTTTATCCATTAAAAATTGTCTGCTGAGGCACTGTGTGGCCTAATCTCTGGGGCTTCCCCAACGGCTTGTAAATACCCAAATTACACAGGGGAGAGAGCCTGCTTGAATAGTAATGAATTCATATAACATAGATTGATGCGCTCTGATACAAAGTTCAATCAATGTGAGAAAATAATTTTTTGTGCTAAAAAACCAATGTGAAAAAAATTTGCTACCAAATCGCTAAAAATCACATATATATAAAATCGCAAATATATGAAAAAATCGCAAATATTTAAAAACTGTGTTCCTCCAGTTATACAAATCCACTGGAGGTGGTGCAATATCTCCAAAGTAAACTAAGCAACAATTATGTATAGATATACTAAAAATGCGTTTGCAAATAGTAATCAATCCAAATTAGTGCCAATAAATAAATAAATTAGATATATTCCCTGTGATAAGTGTTGTATCCTCCGTAATAAAAAATAAATAGATGATATACTTATAAAGGTGCAATATATATACAATTGATGAGTATAAATAGATAAATAGTGCCAATAGAATCTGATTAAATATAGATGATTACATTCATGAGATAGGATAAGTAAAAGTAATTTTCTCAGTATCAAGTGGTTTTATGTAAAATAAGCAAAGAGAGAAAACATTGCGCAATATTGTTACAATAAAAGTTCACAGGCAAAACAGCACAGTGATACACTCACGTGTGCCTGACTTGTTTTAGGCATGCAGATAAGTAGATAGGCAGATCTCAGCTGGCTTGTAAGGACAAGGCTTGCTACGCAAGCTGCTGCTGCTTGATACAATGTATTCAGCAGACTGTGTCCTAGGCTCCTCCCACACGTTGCATCACTGACACGTGACTTTCTCAAGGCCTTGTATCAATATTGCGCAATGTTTTCTCTCTTTGTTTATTTTACATAAAACCACTTGATACTGAGAAAATTACCATTCATTGTGGCTGTGGAAGAAATAGCTCAGAGGGTGAACAAATAAGTACTGCAGGAATCCAGATATCCCAGATTACTGAGGATTGAACTGTCGCCTGTTACTTATCCTATCTCATGAATTTAATCATCTATAATTATTCAGATTCTATTGGCACTATTTATCAATTGTATATATATTGCACCTTTATAAGTATATAATTTATTTATTTTTTATTACGGAGGATACAACACTTATCACAGGGAATATATCGAATTTATTTATTTATTGGCACTAATTTGGATTGATTACTATTTGATTACTATTTGCAAACGCATTTTTAGTATAGCTATACACAATTGTTGCTTAGTTTACTTTGGAGATATCGCACCACTTCCAGTGGATTTGTATAACTGGAGGAACACAGTTTTTAAATATTTGCGATTTTTTCATATATTTGCAATTTTATATATATATGTGATTTTTTAGCGATTTGGTAGCAAATTTTTTTCACATTTTTTTTTTAGCACAAAAAATTATTTTCTCACATTGATTGAACTTTGTATCAGAGCGCATCAATCTATGTTATATGTTTTAATTTTTAGGGGATTCTGACCACTATATAATTGATAGCAGCTTGATATCATTGTCAATCTAACAATTTTTATTTAATTAATTGCACGTGCATTCACATACATTTGATTTACACTTATTTGATTGTATATGTCACGCTAGAACATTATTGCGCTTGGTGTTTTTGTTTATTTACTTTAATAGTAATGAATTGCTTGCAGTGAAGTGGAAGGACAAAGGAGATGTTTTTGTCCTGTTCTACTCACACAGACACGACAATCCAAACTGCAATGGCGTTGTTGAGAAGTCCCTCTGTGTCCACAATTACAACCTTAACATGGAAGTGGTGGACGTCAACGACCAGATGATGGGGCTTTACTTATTTCAGGAAGAGATCATCACAACCATTTTGTATCCAGAAGGTGCTGTGCCCCAAGCTCCCAATCAGGATACAGTGAGCCGACTGCATAAGAGGCATTTTCCAGATGGCATTCCTGGTACCCTGACCCAAAATTCACCCCAAAAAAGATGTTGTGTCTGTAGCAGACACGGAATAAGAAGAGACACCCACTTTTTCTGTCTCTCCTGTCCTGGCCAACCTGATCTCTGCCTCAAGGACTGTTTCTGTCGCTACCACACACTAGTGGATTATTAGTATAGGGTACAGCACGGCACAGTCTAGGGCACACATTCCCACAGGGTCTCAAAAAATGTTAGATAGTCAGAAAATGAGCTATAACATTTTGAGAGACCCTAGCCTGGAACATTGAAAGTTTTTTTTTACAGTTACCTAAAAGTGTAAAAAAAAAAGTAAAAAAAAGCATAAAAATGAAAAAAGTAAAAAAAAAAAAAAAAGCCAAAAATAGTTGTTGTTTTATTGAGTAAATGTTCTGTTCTTACTTTTTTACTGTACTGTATATTATACTGCTATGCTGTAATGTTTTATTGTTACTGAGTTTTATTGTTAACCATTGTTTGCTTTGCAGGTATGCCATTCAGCTGCAGCACTGATCTGTTTATTCTGACGGCAACAGGGTTTGCTCTAAGAATACATAAATCAGTGACTATAGCACTGTAAGAGTAAGCCCAGGTTCACACCTATGCGAATTAGATGCGGCTTACACCGCATCTAATTCGCAGGACATTTTAAAATACATTCATATGAATGCATCTGGTTCACATATGTGCATTGCATTCGCACTGCGCATTGCACAAAAAACATGTGCATTTTTTGGGCATTGCGGTGCGAACTACAAGCCTATTATCTCCTATGGGAATGCATCTGATTCGCAGATGCATTGCGTTCTGAACAAGGAATTTCTCTTTCTCCTCACTACACCTCCCCCTCTCCCCCCCCTCCCTCCCCCTCTCCCTGCTCCCCAATCCTGAGCAAAAATGCAATGAATCCTTTGAACAGGAGATTTTTATCTCCCCAGTGAAACCTGAGCTTCAATTCGCACTGCACATGTGTGAAACCGGGCTCAAAAGAGCGTATATGCAAAAGCATGGGGGCTGGGGTGGACAATGGGCTGATCGCCCCTATGCTTCGTCATATATTTTTATATTTTTTTATATATTACCATATATTTTTTTACTTTTCTTGGCAGAGATTTCTTCATCCACATTGACTTATGTGAATGGAGGAATCTGTTAGGTTCCTTTTTTTGTTCAGCCCATGGGCTGCATGAAAAAAAAGAACATTACAATATATGCCAAACAAGGACCAGCAATGTATGCCCATCATTGGAAATGGGTGTATGCAGGGTGGTAGATTTTAGTGGTGGGAATACCACACACTTTGTCTAACAGAGATTTCTTCATGCGCATCAATCAATGTGAATAGAGGAATCTGTTAGGTTCTCTTTTTTCATGCAGCCCCCAAGTTGCATGAAAAAAAAGAACATTACAATATATGCCCAACAAGGACCAGCAATGTACTGGCACATCGCTGGACTTTGAGTGGTTATACTGGGATGATGCCTGCAGGTTTAGGCATCATCTCGGTATCGTTTTTTTCAGCCAGCGATTGGCTTTCATCTAAAAGCAATCCTAGTGGCTACTTAGCTGCTAGACTGTTTTTACAAGCAGTGGGAGTGAAGGTCCTCCCTCCTGCCATCTTCTAAGGTTTTCTCGGGCTCTCCTGTCCCACTGGGGAACCCAAAAATGCAGCCGGTGGTTTCGCCAGCTGACCATAGAGCTATGGCCTAAGAAACCGGCAGCTGTGAGCATTTCATCACTTAGATTTCCCTGGATATAAACAGGCTATTTTTTAATTGGGAAGGCATCTTATTACATCGATCTTGGTGTGGTCAGATGCTTTAAGGGCAGAGGAGAGATCTAAAGTCTAATAGATCCCACATTTTTCAAAAAAGAGTACCTGTCAGTCACTACCTATTGTTATTATAGGGAATATTTACATTTTCTGTGATAACAATAAAAGTGATAAAAAAATGCAAAAAATGAAAGGGGACGTGTAAAAATAAAATAAAAAAGCAAAATAAATAATTGAAAAAAAAATTAAAGCACCCATCCCCACGTACTTGCACGCAAAGGTGAAGGCCAGCATCAGTCTCGTGTCATATGTTAACAGCAACTGCACCATGCATGTGAGGTATCACTGCAAACTTCAGATCAAGGGCAGTAATTCTAGCACTAGACTTACTCTGTAAATATAAAGTGGTAACCTGTAAAGGCTTTTAATCACTTCAGTCCCATAAGGTTTTACCCCCTTAATGACAGACCATTTTTTGCCATCGCTGTACCCAAATAAAATGAATGTCCTTTTTTCCCAGAAATAGAGCTTTCTTATGGTGGTATTTGATCACCTCTGTGGTTTTTATTTTTTGCACTATAAACAAAAAAGTCCGTAGATTTTGAAAAAAATATACCATATATTTTTTATTTTCTGCTATAAAACATACTGAATAAAAAATGTAAAAAATGTTATTTCCTCATCAATTTGGGCCAATGTGTATTCTGCTACATATTTTTGGTAAAAAAAAAACAATAAGCATATATTGATTGGTTTGTGCAAAAGTTATAGCGCATATTCCCATGGGCAATACCTTTAAAAGGCTAAAAATAAAACCTATGTGTCTCATGGCCAAAGTTAAAAAAGCTATAAACAATAATAAAAGAGCTTTTAAAAAATATAAAAATGAAGTAACACTATTATGCCCCGTACACACGGTCGGATTTTCCGATGGAAAATGTCCGATCGGAGCGTGTTGTCGGAAATTCCGACCGTGTGTGGGCTCCATCGGACATTTTCCATCGGATTTTCCGACACACAAAGTTGGACAGCAGGAGATAAAATTTTCCGACAACAAAATCCGTTGTCGGAAATCCCGATCGTGTGTACACAAATCCGACGGACAAAGTGCCACGCATGCTCAGAATAAATAAAGAGATGAAAGCTATTGGCCACTGCCCCGTTTATAGTCCCGACATACGTGTTTTACGTCACCGCGTTTAGAATGATCGGATTTTCCGACAACTTTGTGTGACCGTGTGTATGCAAGACAAGTTTGAGCCAACATCCGACGGAAAAAATCCTAGGATTTTGTTGTCGGAATGTCCGAACAAAGTCCGACCGTGTGTACGGGACATTATTGTTTAAATGTTACAAACAATATAACAGAATATGTAGAAAGGAAATCAAGGATGCAAAAATTCAAAACGAACAACAGATTGCAAAAGATAGTAGGAGAAACTCCCAAAAATTGTTTCAAATATATTAATAGTAAAAAGGTCAGGTCTGAGCATGCAGACCCTGCCCTTTACAAAATAATCTAGAGTGGGTGACTGAGGACAAAGAGAAGGCAAATTTATTAAATACATTCTTCATTTCTATGTATACAAAGGAGCATGGGGGAGCTCAAGTCCATAATGGGGATGGTATTGACACAGCCCCAAATAATCCACAATGGCTTAAAAGTGCTATGGTCCAGAAATATTTAGACAGAATAAAGGTGGATAAAGCACCTGGACCAGATGGCATCCACCCACGGATCCTAAAAGAATTGAGCTCTGTCATTTCAAAGCCATTTTTTCTAATTTTTAGGGGCTCATTTATGACTGGAAATAGTACCACTGGATTGGCATAGGGCCAATGTGGTGCCCATATTTAAAAAGGGAACAAAGTCTTTACCAAGTAACAATAGACCTGTTAGTTTAACTTTTATAGTTGGGAAGATACTGGAGAGTTAATAAAAAGACCACATAGACGAGTTCTTGCTGGAAAAAATATTTTTTTTTGTTTTCAAAAAGTTTTTTATTTTGTTTTTAAGAATAACAGAGAAGGGGTTACAAATCCAAGACAATCAGAGCAATGAATACAAAGAGTGTAGGGATACGGTTTATATGCCAAGACTAAGTTCAAAAACATACTGTTGAGTTATATATATCTATTAGAGCTATCGACATATTCTGAAAGTCTGAGATTTAGCTAAATAGATGAAACATGTCTAGAGACCAAATCAAAGAGAAAAGAAAAAAAAAAGCCCCCAAGCAGGAAGATAGAACGTACAAAATAAAAAAGAAAAAGAAAAGAGAAACATAAAACTGTCAGGTTTGGAGCCTAAATAAGAACCAAGGATTCCAGATGGCATCATATTGAGGGATAGTGTCATGTAGGGTGTGATAGATCTTGTCAGCCAACATCATCTGGTCTATTCTTGCAATAACTTGAGAATATGGTACTGAAGCTGATTTCCAATGCAGAGCAACCACCCCATGCAAAGCTATACAAATAGAGTGGATCAGTTTAACCAACGGTTTAGGGGTGTCTGAAGGGGATTGAAATAATAGACAGTGTTGGTATGAGATGTTAAGAGGTTTGCCCGCTAATTTGTCTATTACTTTCAGGATCTCATTCCATGTAGGGAGTAGTTTCTTGCAGTCCCAAAATATGTGGAGAAATGAGCCTTGTTGCATGCATCCCCTAAAACAGAGAGGGGATGATTGTGGGTAGATCTTGTGAATACGCATTGGGGTGTAGTACCAGCGTGTCATCAGTTTAATAGCAGTTTCACGCACCATGATAGATTTAGTGCATTTGCGTAGGTTCTGCCAGCCCTTCACCCAGTCTATATCATCGACCTCAGGGTCTAATTCAGCTTCCCATTGGGATCTATATTTTAGGGTTGTGACCTCTGTGTTAGCTTCCAGGTTGACGTAGACTAGTGAAATCAGACCCTTTTGGCGGGGTGAGTCGTGGCATATGTCCTCATATAGAGTGGTGGAGGTCGCAGAAGAGCCTGAGTAATGCTTTTGGAAGAAGTGACGTATTTGTAAAAAGTGATAGAATTCAGTGTTTGGGATGTGGTACGTGGATTGCAGCTGAGAAAAGGAGATAAATTTTGAGTTTATAAAAAATTTATCTAACGTAGTTAGTTTTAAATCAATCCAGAGTTGGAAAGAGGAGGGTCTATCAAAGGCCAATGGGAATCTAGAATCTCCCAGAAATGAGGCACCCAGAGGAACAGCTGAGATGAGATTATATGTTTTTTTATATGTGTCCCAGAGTTGAAGGCCTGCTTGCGTAATCAAATTTTTAGTGCCTACTTCTGATCTAGTCTGATTGTTTGACCACATAAGGCCAGGGGGATATAGAGGGGTGATGGATTCGCTTTCAAACTGCACCCAAGGGACTCTGGAGTTATGAATATTCCATTGCGCTTGTTGAGTGTATCTACTGGCTAAGTAGTAAAACCATATTTGAGGAACCCCTAAACCCCCCCTTTTGGAAGAGCGGTACAGGACTTCTTTGGCAAAGTGTGGGGGTTTGTCCTTCCAAATGAATCTTTTAAGCAACACCTGAATAGTGTGGAGGTATGTTTTAGATATTTTAAGTGGCAGGGATCTAAAAAGGTAGAGAAGTTTAGGGAGAATAGTCATCTTGAGTGCAGTGATTCTGCCAAGAAATGAAATGTGGAGGTGTGACCATTGTTTGAGGATAACTTTCAATTTAGAAACCATAGGTGGGAAATTTACTTCAAAGAGTCTGCAGAAATCCTTAGTCAGGTTAATTCCCAGGTATAGAAGGTGAGAATCTGCCCAAATAAAGGGATAGACTGACTGAAGATGATGCAGTTCTCCAGAAGAGTAACCTATAGGGAGGGCGCTTGATTTTGCCATGTTAATGGATAGACCTGAGATCTCTGCAAACTTTGATAGAGTCTGAAATAAGTTCGGCAGAGAAACCAGGGGGTTGGTGAGAAACATTAGAACGTCATCAGCATACATCCCAAATTTGTATGTCGAATGGCCCTTCACATAACCCGAAATATCAGGATCTTGGAGTATAGCTATGGCCAGAGGTTCGAGAGCTAACGCAAAAATTAAAGGTGACAACGGGCACCCTTGTCTCGTACCCTTGCCCAGGTCAAAAAACCTAGAATTACAGCCAGGGAGTCTAATCCGAGTCTTCGGGTTACGATAAAGGGCCAAGAATGCTTGTAGGAAAGCTCCCTGGAATCCCATACATTGTAGGAGTGTAGTGATGTATGTCCATGAGACGCTGTCAAATGCCTTCTGTATGTCTAGGCTAAGCATGAGGAGTTTACGTGAAAAAAGGTTGGCATCTTGTATTATGTTTGTCGCCAGGCGAATGTTATCGGTGATAAGTCTATGGGGTATAAATCCAGACTGAAAAGGGGAAATCAAAGAGGGGATAACCCCTGCTAGTCTGTCCGCCATGATCCTGCTAAAAAATTTTAAATCATTATTAATGACCGAGATAGGTCGGTAATTTTGGGGTAGGGTGTGGTTTTTGTGGGGTTTCGGTATCAGGGACATATTGGCTAGTAACATCTCTTCAGGGAAACTACCCCCTTGTAGGACCCAATTAAATAAATGAATCAATCAAGTGGTAAGGAGGGATGAGAATTTCTTATAGTATATAGAGGAAAATCCGTCGGGGCCTGGGGCTGAGCCTGATTTTAAAGATTTAATTACATTCAAAACCTCTGCTGGTGTGATGGGGACGTCCAGTTTATCAAGTTGTGTAGGTGTAAGATGTGGTAGAGGAATGTTCTGAAACCAGGCCTCATCTGCTGGTGAGGGTTTTAATTGGGAGGGGGCTAGCAGAGAGGAGTAAAATTGTTCAAAGATGTGAAGGACCTCTTGGGGATGGGAAGTGAGATGTCCTGAGGGAGTCAATAATCTATATACGTGGGTTGGCGGGATGAGTGATTTAACTTTCTGGCGAAGAGGGTGGAAGCGGAGCTTTCATGAAGGAGAAATTTGGCTTTAGACCAACGCAGAGCTTTTTCCACCCTCTTCGACAAGATGCCATCCAACTCTAGTCTCTTTTGATCAATCAGCTGTCTGGTGGATTCTAAGTGTAGGAGATTGGTATTTTTGTAGAGATTATCTAGGTCTTTAGTAAGGGTTAAGATGTTTTGTTTGTCAATTTTGTTCTGGGCTGAGGCTAAACTAATTAATTTGCCCCTAAGGACTGCTTTATGCACCGACCAAACAATGGCGGGGGGAGTTTCTGGGATGGCATTGAGATTAAAATATTCTTCGATGGTTTGTGCAACTTCTGCTTCCACCACTGCGTCTGAGAGGAGGGCCTCATTTAGTCGCCAAGAGTAAGAGGTAGGTGCAAGCCTAATGTAAGTAGTGGTGAAGGCAGTGGCATGATGGTCAGACCAGGTGCAGGGGTGGATGCTAGCCTCTGTAGTATTAGCAAGAATAATAGGGGTAGTGTAGATATAATCCAATCTCGCATAACTTTTAAGAGGATGGGAGTAGAATGTGTATTCCCTAGTACCAATATTGAGTGCTCTCCAGGAGTCTACTAGCTGATGTTCCAGTAGTCCACTGGAGAGAGAGTGAGGAAATGATTTGGAGGAGGGGGACAAAGTGGATCTATCAAGGTTAGAATTAGCAACCATATTGAAGTCCCCTCCAATTATCATGTGTGGTGAATGGAAATGAGAAAGGCGGTCAAAGAAGGAGTGAAAAAAAGAGGCAGGGGAGTCATTTGGAGCATAAATACTAGCAATAGTAAGTTCTCTGTTATGAATCTGACCTTTGATTATTACATATCTACTATCTTTATCTTTAAATACCTGTTTGACTTCCATTGGGAAGGATCTGTGCAAGAGTATGGCGGCTCCCCTACTTTTTGTCTGGTGTAAAGAGCAAAAAGTCTGAGGAAAGCTTCTGTGGAGGAATTTAGGGTGCGAGGAATGTGCAAAGTGTGTCTCCTGTAAAAGGAGAATTTGTGCTCCCAGCTGTTTATAAAAGGCAAAGGCCTTCTTCCTTTTAGGTGGGGAATTAAATCCCTTAACATTGTGTGATATACATTTAATTACCATGGTAAATGTTATTATACACTATGGTCTGGGGATAAATAGGAGCCAAATGGGTCCTAAGACAGGCACCTATTGTTTCAGGGATCAAGCAGAGGGCCGACATACTCGAGCACTGGAGGGCAGTAGAGTGTGACATACAAAAAAGTAAGCCATAAAGGCTTAATAAGGCATGTACCCTGCAAAATATTTCTGCAATAGAGAATCGATGCAAACATAGTCTATTGGTTGACCAAAACCTGAGGCTAAAAAGGGGAGAAAAAAAAATAAAAGGAAGAAAAAATAAGAAAAGAAACCATAGGGCGGATAGTAACACAAGTGTCTTCATAACTAGAAACCGGATCAGGTAACTGTAATAAACCTGATAAGAGAAATACCAACTCCCGAGACTGCAAGGTCTCGAACCCAGCCTGGAAAAAGTTCTGAACTTTACAAATCAAGTGGATAGAAACCCCCCCAAAAAAATAAAAAGAGAACAGGCCTGCAGTAATGACTCACACCAAAAATAAAAAAGAGGTCAGAATCTGCAGGCTGCTGCTGGGTGGGGTGTGCATGTCGCAGCTCCAAGGGACCGACGTCCGGGTCATTGTAATCTGGTGCGGGGTGCTAGTTGCTGGGGTAGTTGTCGGCTACGCTGAGACGATCAAGGAAAGGGATCTTCCAATCTATCTCCGATGTCGTATCTGATCCTCCTTCTGTCTCTCCTGGTTGGGGGGGTCTGCCAGATGGGTGAAGGTCTAGGAGTAGAAGGGGGGCGGTGTCTTGCCGAATAAGTTCCTTCGGTGGATAGGTTCCCCCCCTGTACTGCGCAGGCGCAGCGCCTGCGCAGTACGTACTACTGTTGGCCGCCGTAGATAGCCGAAGCTCAAACGCTTCGATCAGCTGTACACGGCGCCTGCGCTCTGGGTCCAGATTCCTTCCCCACTATCCAAGTGGACCTAGAGGGGGAATCTAAAAGTGCCGAGCGCAGCGAGGCCGTGCCCGAAGCGTGGCGAGCGAAGCGAGCCCGCGAGGGGCCCTCTTACAGGCGCCGTGTACAGCTGATTTTCAGCTGTTCCGCTTCGGCTATTTCCGCCTGCTTCTACTGCGCATGCGCAGTAGAGGGGGAACTAATCCGCCGAGCGGAACTTTCTCGGCAGAACACCGGCGAATGACATCCGGATCCAAAAGGCCCAATTTGACCAGAACCTCTTGGCCTTCCAGGAGTGATGTGGCAGAGTAAGTGGTACCATTGTGGGGGATTACGAGCTTAAAAGGGAAGCCCCACCTGTAGCGAATGCGTGCAGCTTGAAGGGCAGATGTAACCTCTTTCATGCCACGTCTCCTGTCCAGGGTGGTGGGAGAAATATCGGGATATATTTGGATGGTACGATCGTCCAGAGTGATGCGTTGTTGATTGCGAGCAGCTCTGAGAATCTCCTCTTTAATTAAAAAGTCCTTCATGCAAAGAACAATATCCCTGGGAGGCTTGTCATCTGGAGGTTTAGGTCTGAGGGCTCTGTGAATGCGATCGCAGGTAAAAGCTCCGGCATCCGTGTCTGGGAGCAAAGATTTGAATAGACAAATTATTGTGGGGATGAGATCCGTAACGGATTCCGGTATACCTCTTATGCGCAGATTGTTGCGTCTATTGCGGTTATCGAGGTCCTCAATTTGGGATTGCATCAAGGAAAAGGCCGTGGCTAGGGATTCGTGTTCTCTGGAGAGGTCACTGTATGCTAGTGCCAGCTCGTCGTGCTTAGTTTCCAGTCTTTCTGTCCTGGAGCCTAAGGCCGCAATCTCCTGGGAGAGTGTGTGAGAGGTTTTGTGCAGCTCAGTCTGGAACTTTGTAGCCAGCCATGCGTACATGGCCTCCAGGCTGCTTTCTAGGTCTAACTTGGTAAGAGAGGCTGTGTACTCACGGCTAGGATCCAGGGGAGGTGTCTGGTCTGGGAGATATCCTGGTGATGAGGCCGGAGACGGACGTTTGCTTCTCCCCGCAGCGCCATTTTGAGACATGCTGCCAAGATCACGGGCGCGGAGGAGATAGTGGGTTAGGGTGTGCTGAGCCGATCCTCTGGGCTTTTTCTTTCTCCCAGGCATGCACCACGTATAAGGGGCTCGAGGGGTGATAAAATCGCTGAGAAAATAGCTGATATTAGCCCTGCTAAAACCGTTATCTTCCCGGGCTGGACGGAGCTAAACTCTCAGATGTCCATCACGCTCAGCGCCGCGCATGCGCCCCCGGAAAAAAATATTTTAAGCAACAGACAGCATGGATTCATGAAAGACAGAAGTTGTCAAACAAATCTGATTTCTTTTTATGAAGAGGTAAGTGAAACCTTGGACAGAGGGGTGGCTGTGGACGTGGTATACTTGGATTTTGCAAAAGCTTTCAATACAGTTCCCCTCACACAGTTAATGTGTAAGATAAAGTTTACAGGCTTGGAAATATCAGTTTGTAAACGGATAGAAAACTGGCTAAAAGACCGAATTCAGAGAGTAGTGGTTAATTCATACTCTGAATGGTCTAAGGCAGGGGCATAACTAGAAATCACAGGGCCCCATAGCAAAATGTTGTATGGGGCCCCCCCTGCAAACAGCCCCCCGCGCCTTTAATGGGCACAGTGGCTGCGTTTGATGGGCACAGTGGCTGCGTTTGATGGGCAAAATAGTTGCGTTTTATGGCACAGTGGCTGCGTTTGGGCACAGTGGCTGCATTTGACGGGCACAGTGGCTGTGTTTAATGGGCACAGTGGCTGCGTTTGATGGGCACAGTGGCTGCGTTTGATGGGCACAGTGGCTGCATTTGATGGCACAGTGGCTGCATTTGACGGGCACAGTGGCTGAGTTTGATGGCACAGCAAATTACTTGCAGGGTAAGGACAAGGTTCATGTCAGGTGCAGTGCAGTGTAGTCACTCACAGTCTCACAGCAAGGCAGGCAGGCTCTGTCAGGCAGCTCTTTTCAGAAACATTCCTCTTGCTCTGCTCGCTCCCCTACCTCTGAGCCACGTTGTCTGAAGATGGCAGAGGTGGGTGGAGCCGAGCTTGTTATCCAGCCACGGAGGTGGCATGCTATGAATGCTGGGGCGGCCGTGGCCTCTGACGTCACTGGTTGCTAGGCACCGGGCGGCCGGTGATTCTAGCAACCAGTACAGTCAAGTGGCATGCCACAGCTTCGGCGGCTCGGCGCCTCTTCTCTGTGGCAGCTTACAGAGCCGAGGCGCGCACCCACCTAGGATCAGCCCTGCTCACTGGGGCTCACTCGGCTGCGGGCCCCATAGCGCCCGCGTCGTTTGCTAAGGTGGTAGATCTGCCCCTAGGTCTAAGGTTATCAATGGTGTACCCCAAGGTTCAGTGTTGGGATCCTTACTTTTTAATATCTTTATACATTATATAGGGTCTGGGATTAAAAGTACCATTTCAGTCTTTGCAGATGACACCAAACTATGCAGTGGAATAACATCTTTACATTAGGCGACTATGTGGCAGATGAGGTTATGTAGATAAATGTATGCACTTGGGGGCTAAGAATATGCCTGCATCATACTAGGGGGAGTACAACTGGGGAAATCCATAGTGGAGATCATAAGCTCAAAAATAGCATGCAATGCCAAGCTGCGGTTCCCAAAGGGAGCAAAATCCTATCTTGTATTAAGAGAGGTATGGACTCCAGAGAGAGTTATATAATTTTGACCCTGTACAAATCATTAGTAAGACCTCATCTGGAATATGCAGTTCAGTTTTGGGCACCAGTTCACAAAAAGGATATTGGGGAACTGGAGAAAGTGCAGAGAAGGGCAACCAAATTGATAAGAAGCATGGCGAAACTCAGCTATGAGGAAAGATTAGACAAACTGAATTTATTCTCTCTTGAGAAGAGGAGATTAAGGGGGATTTGACATGTACAAACACATACAGTAAGAGGTCCAAATAGTTAACTTGGTGTTGGAGTTATTCAGTCATCACAGAGGACAAGGAGGCACTCTTTACGTCTAGAGGAAAAAAAGATTTCATCTCCAAATACGGAAAGGTTTCTTCACAGTAAGAGCTGTGAAAATATGGAATAGACTCCCTCCAGGGGTGGCTTAGTAGATTAGTAGATTAAGAAAGGCCTGGATTCTTTCCTAAATGTACATTATATAACTGGATACTAACATTTATAGGTAAAGTTTAAAGTTGATCCAGGGAAAAACAGATTGCCTCTCGGAGGATCAGAAAGGATTTTCTTACCTGCTGTAGCAAATTAGATCATGCTTTGCTTGGGTTTTTCACCTTCCTCTGGATCAACTGTGGGGATAGGATTGGGTAGATGGGATTGTATGATATTATTTTTTATTTATTTATTTTCATGGTTGAACTAGATGGACTTGTGTTTTTTTTTCAACCAGAATAACTATGTAACTATGTCTACAAAATAACAAAAAGGGGGACACTCAAAGGAGCAAAGACACAGGAGGCTGCGCACCCCAAAATATGTATATGGAAAACGGAAGACCCCCTAACGGGGCTTTACTGCAGCCAATATTGTAGTATAATCCAATTCCAAATAAAGTAGATAGACAGAAGGTTATGTTGATATAGAGCGGGTTTTACTTAATACATTCTGACATATACAAGTCAGGACATGAACTAGAATGTAACATGGGTCAAGAGGCAATGTGCAGTACAATCAACCATGGGCAACAGAAATAAAACAGCATAAATTGTTAGGTCGTGAGATCCTGACGCGTTTCGACCCCAGTGGGTCATCTTCAGAGGATAGGTGGTTTAACAACTGTAGGGATGTAAACATACATCAAAAAATGTTTCAAAACAAAACGGAACCAAACAGTATATCTGTATTTGCATGAACAAGTCTATATATTATTATAACATTACCAGTCAAAATTGCTCGTAAGTGATTGTAGACGGCCAAAATGTAAGGGAATTGCCCTCTCACGTGTCTCCAATTTCCCAGGCGGTGGGTCGGTCCCCCAAGAGGGCAGAAATCGCGCACACATACCTTACGAGGGATCACACAATCAATAGCCCCCAAAAGGTGGAGGAGAGGAGGGGCATGCACTGCACCTGTACAGGGTAATAAAGTACTAAATATAAATGAGACTTTGGGTCAGGAAGTTTTAACCCCTCAGGCAATGAGGGGGAGTAGCATATTACCGTAATTTTATACCATAATTATAATTATAATTATAAAGATATTGACAGATACAGGTTGGGGGTAGGCCCATAGATACAGCATGCAAGGAACAGGAAAATGAAATAAAAAGTGATGTAGGAAAGAGTAGGGGGGGGGGGGAAGGGGAAAAGGGAAAGGAGGGAGGGGGGGGAGGGGAGAGGGGAAGGGGGGGGGGGAAGGGGCAAAAGCCGTGGGGTATGAAGTGTGAATAGTAAAGAAAAAGAAAGAAAGAGAAGTCCAGAGGGGATCGTGCAACAAGGGTGACGTTAAGCAAAAACATAGAGTGGCAGAAATGCATGCATGTATGTATGGACCAGTACCCGACAAACACGAATAAAGAGACATGAGAAATCGTGGGAATCGTGATGTGAGCATGAATGGGGAAAGCCAGGGGATCAAGAAGTGTGAGGAAGACCCGGCCCGCAGGCCGGGAAGGGCGGGGGGAGTGGGAAAAAAAAAAAAGGGGGGGGGGGGGGAAAGGTGAAGTGAATAGAAGACGCCAGTCGTAAAGTGCTGGGGTGAGTGCAAAGGAAAACCAAACAAACAACCAAAAAAATATATGACAAAAAATGAGAAAGCTGTGATGGGTAGAGAGGGGGTGACCACGTGTTGGAAAGTGAATGAGTGAATAAGTGAATGAATGGATGAAATAGCCTTACGTGTAGAGCACGATTAATCAAGACAACTTGCAGAGTTCTGAAGGGTTAGAAGTATATAAAAAATTATTAATTGTTGATTAATACAGATGTGGCAAATGAAAAAATTATAGTGTGAAAGGAGAAGCAGTAAGGAAATACATAAGTTCTTACCAGTTGATGTGTAAGGCTGCAGCACGGGGGCATAGGATGGGACCAATGAGTCCCACTAGGCCACCCTTGCAGCCTAGGTAATTTTATAAGAATGCTGATTAGGCAAAAATGTTTCAGGTGCGGGCGATTGTCCCCTCCCATGTCCGATCCTCCAATGGGGGAAATGAGCGCAGCGTCAGCGGCGCTCACTGTGTGGTCCCCCCGGCGTTCCGGAGGAGTAGTCCTCCTGGGTCCACCATCGCCTCCGCCGCAAATGCGCAGGCGCCGTGACATCACGCGCACGCGCTGCAGGTCGCACGCGCGCGAGCACGGCGCCCGGAAGGGATCCGGGATGCCGCTGGCAGGGAAAAAGATAGCGCCCAATACAGGTGCCGCCACCTGATGGGCGCTTGGGGAGACGCCGGGCCATTGCGTCTCCCCACCCTGCCAGGAAGGCATATGTGACACGGCCCCACCCCCTCAGGAAAAGGGACACGACCAACCAAAGGCGACAACCATCGGGTATCTCAGCCTGGGAAAGAAGGAGCAGGAGGAGGGAGGAAAAGTCCAAAATAAGTTAATAAAGGGCCGTGGTTAAAGCTTCTAAAATACAGAGCATCATCAATTGGCCAAGGGATGTATAACCTACACAAAGCCACTGCCACAATACAGTTAGTAGAATTGCTAGTACAACATAACATGGTGAATTTTAATTTAAAGGAAACTGTGAACTGTCTTTCCTGTGAGATGGTGTTTCCATAGGGTCTACATAATTTAAACTGCAAGGGAATGCAAGTTCCTATATGTCGTGCTGTTGGGACCAGAAAGTGCAAAATTGACTGGTTGGAAATGAGGTAATCACAAATAAATAAAATTTATGTTCAAAAAGTTTACATGTTAGAACTTCAAATTGGCCCAATCTGCACCTATAGGTTCACTCATCCTGGGTAGAAGAAAAATCACAGTCTCAATACAATAAAGTGAGTTCAACAGGAGAGGACATACCAAAGTTGTATACAACAGGAGACAGTTCATAGTTCGTGTCGTGGCTCGAGTGTCAAGAACAGCGGGGGAGGGGTGTTTAACCACCCAATAGATACAACAACAAAAAGGGGGACACTCAAAGGAGCAAAGACACAGGAGGCTGCGCACCCCAAAATATGTATATGGAAAACGGAAGACCCCCTAACGGGGCTTTACTGCAGCCAATATTGTAGTATAATCCAATTCCAAATAAAGTAGATAGACAGAAGGTTATGTTGATATAGAGCGGGTTTTACTTAATACATTCTGACATATACAAGTCAGGACATGAACTAGAATGTAACATGGGTCAAGAGGCAATGTGCAGTACAATCAACCATGGGCAACAGAAATAAAACAGCATAAATTGTTAGGTCGTGAGATCCTGACGCGTTTCGACCCCAGTGGGTCATCTTCAGAGGATAGGTGGTTTAACAACTGTAGGGATGTAAACATACATCAAAAAATGTTTCAAAACAAAACGGAACCAAACAGTATATCTGTATTTGCATGAACAAGTCTATATATTATTATAACATTACCAGTCAAAATTGCTCGTAAGTGATTGTAGACGGCCAAAATGTAAGGGAATTGCCCTCTCACATGTCTCCAATTTCCCAGGCGGTGGGTCGGTCCCCCAAGAGGGCAGAAATCGCGCACACATACCTTACGAGGGATCACACAATCAATAGCCCCCAAAAGGTGGAGGAGAGGAGGGGCATGCACTGCACCTGTACAGGGTAATAAAGTACTAAATATAAATGAGACTTTGGGTCAGGAAGTTTTAACCCCTCAGGCAATGAGGGGGAGTAGCGTATTACCGTAATTTTATACCATAATTATAATTATAATTATAAAGATATTGACAGATACAGGTTGGGGGTAGGCCCATAGATACAGCATGCAAGGAACAGGAAAATGAAATAAAAAGTGATGTAGGAAAGAGTAGGGGGGGGGGGAAGGGGAAAAGGGAAAGGAGGGAGGGGGGGGGAGGGGAGAGGGGAAGGGGGGGGGGGGGAAGGGGGAAAAGCCGTGGGGTATGAAGTGTGAATAGTAAAGAAAAAGAAAGAAAGAGAAGTCCAGAGGGGATCGTGCAACAAGGGTGACGTTAAGCAAAAACATAGAGTGGCAGAAATGCATGCATGTATGTATGGACCAGTACCCGACAAACACGAATAAAGAGACATGAGAAATCGTGGGAATCGTGATGTGAGCATGAATGGGGAAAGCCAGGGGATCAAGAAGTGTGAGGAAGACCCGGCCCGCAGGCCGGGAAGGGCGGGGGGAGTGGGAAAAAAAAAAAAAAGGGGGGGGGGGGGGAAAGGTGAAGTGAATAGAAGACGCCAGTCGTAAAGTGCTGGGGTGAGTGCAAAGGAAAACCAAACAAACAA
The DNA here is from genome assembly GCA_037952925.1 of Lithobates clamitans. Lineage (NCBI taxonomy): Eukaryota > Metazoa > Chordata > Amphibia > Anura > Ranidae > Lithobates > Lithobates clamitans. Next base: position 1,682,115 of record JBBGZY010000608.1, read on the forward strand.
CCAAAAAAATATATGACAAAAAATGAGAAAGCTGTGATGGGTAGAGAGGGGGTGACCACGTGTTGGAAAGTGAATGAGTGAATAAGTGAATGAATGGATGAAATAGCCTTACGTGTAGAGCACGATTAATCAAGACAACTTGCAGAGTTCTGAAGGGTTAGAAGTATATAAAAAATTATTAATTGTTGATTAATACAGATGTGGCAAATGAAAAAATTATAGTGTGAAAGGAGAAGCAGTAAGGAAATACATAAGTTCTTACCAGTTGATGTGTAAGGCTGCAGCACGGGGGCATAGGATGGGACCAATGAGTCCCACTAGGCCACCCTTGCAGCCTAGGTAATTTTATAAGAATGCTGATTAGGCAAAAATGTTTCAGGTGCGGGCGATTGTCCCCTCCCATGTCCGATCCTCCAATGGGGGAAATGAGCGCAGCGTCAGCGGCGCTCACTGTGTGGTCCCCCCGGCGTTCCGGAGGAGTAGTCCTCCTGGGTCCACCATCGCCTCCGCCGCAAATGCGCAGGCGCCGTGACATCACGCGCACGCGCTGCAGGTCGCACGCGCGCGAGCACGGCGCCCGGAAGGGATCCGGGATGCCGCTGGCAGGGAAAAAGATAGCGCCCAATACAGGTGCCGCCACCTGATGGGCGCTTGGGGAGACGCCGGGCCATTGCGTCTCCCCACCCTGCCAGGAAGGCATATGTGACACGGCCCCACCCCCTCAGGAAAAGGGACACGACCAACCAAAGGCGACAACCATCGGGTATCTCAACCTGGGAAAGAAGGAGCAGGAGGAGGGAGGAAAAGTCCAAAATAAGTTAATAAAGGGCCGTGGTTAAAGCTTCTAAAATACAGAGCATCATCAATTGGCCAAGGGATGTATAACCTACACAAAGCCACTGCCACAATACAGTTAGTAGAATTGCTAGTACAACATAACATGGTGAATTTTAATTTAAAGGAAACTGTGAACTGTCTTTCCTGTGAGATGGTGTTTCCATAGGGTCTACATAATTTAAACTGCAAGGGAATGCAAGTTCCTATATGTCGTGCTGTTGGGACCAGAAAGTGCAAAATTGACTGGTTGGAAATGAGGTAATCACAAATAAATAAAATTTATGTTCAAAAAGTTTACATGTTAGAACTTCAAATTGGCCCAATCTGCACCTATAGGTTCACTCATCCTGGGTAGAAGAAAAATCACAGTCTCAATACAATAAAGTGAGTTCAACAGGAGAGGACATACCAAAGTTGTATACAACAGGAGACAGTTCATAGTTCGTGTCGTGGCTCGAGTGTCAAGAACAGCGGGGGAGGGGTGTTTAACCACCCAATAGATACAACAACAAAAAGGGGGACACTCAAAGGAGCAAAGACACAGGAGGCTGCGCACCCCAAAATATGTATATGGAAAACGGAAGACCCCCTAACGGGGCTTTACTGCAGCCAATATTGTAGTATAATCCAATTCCAAATAAAGTAGATAGACAGAAGGTTATGTTGATATAGAGCGGGTTTTACTTAATACATTCTGACATATACAAGTCAGGACATGAACTAGAATGTAACATGGGTCAAGAGGCAATGTGCAGTACAATCAACCATGGGCAACAGAAATAAAACAGCATAAATTGTTAGGTCGTGAGATCCTGACGCGTTTCGACCCCAGTGGGTCATCTTCAGAGGATAGGTGGTTTAACAACTGTAGGGATGTAAACATACATCAAAAAATGTTTCAAAACAAAACGGAACCAAACAGTATATCTGTATTTGCATGAACAAGTCTATATATTATTATAACATTACCAGTCAAAATTGCTCGTAAGTGATTGTAGACGGCCAAAATGTAAGGGAATTGCCCTCTCACGTGTCTCCAATTTCCCAGGCGGTGGGTCGGTCCCCATGGCATTTTTATTATTATTTTTTAATAGTAATGGCAGCGATCAGTGATTTTTAAGGGGACTGCAACATTAAGGCATACAAATCGGACACCTAACTGACATTTTTAACACATTTTTGGGAATCAGTGACACTAATACAGTGATCAGTGCTAAAAATATTCACTGACATTGTACTAATAAAACTGACAGGGAAAGGGTTAACAGCAGGGGCGTTCAAAGGGTTAACTGTGTTCCCTGGGTGTGTTTACTAACTGTATGGGGGGGGGCCACCTGGGATAACACAGAGATCCATCTTCCTGCATAGCAGAAACACAAGATCTCAGTGTAATCCCCTGTCAGAACAGAGATCTGCCTTGTTTACTTTGGCAGATCCCCATTCTGTCTCTGCGGGGAATGATCGCGGATGGCCGGCGGACATTGAGTGTGCAGAACCCACTGATTGGCTCCCCGCTGGCCAATTGGCACGCGTGCGCGCCCGCAGAGGCTAGTGCACACATTTTCCTACTGGTATGGCGATTTGCGCAGCCGAGTATAACCGCGTTGGGTGATCGGCATGAGGTTAAGGGCTTTAAAAAGTACGTAGTTTGCTGCAGCTGCAAGGGCATGCACAATTTTAAAGCATGTCATGTTTGGTATCTATGTACTGGGCAAAAGATCATCTTTTATACTTTACAAAACTATTGGACAATGTATTGTCTTTTTGTGCATTAAAATTCAGAAAAGTGTGTAAGAAAACTTGTGTAAGAAAAAACATTTTTTTGGTCATTTTTAAAACACTTGTGACAAAAAAATAAAATATTCAATGGGCTCAACATGCCTCTTAGCAAATTCCTTGGGGTGTTTACTTCCCAAAAAATGGTAATTTGGGGGAATTGTACTGCCCTGCCATTTTAGCACCTCAAGAAATGAGATAGGCAGTCAGAAAGTAAAAGCTACATAAATTCCAGTATACAGTATATACCATAGTTTGTAGACGCTATAACTTTTGCGCAAACCAATAAACTTACACTTATTGGGATTTTTGTTACCAAAGACATTTAGCTGAATACATTTTGGCTTAAATGTATGACAAAAATTTAGTTTATTGGATAATTTTTATAACAAAAATTAGAAAATATAATTTATTTTCAAAATTTTCGGTCTTCTTTCATTTATATCACAAAAAATAAAAATCCCAGTGGTGATCAAATACCACCAAAAGAAAGCTATATTTGTGTGAAAAAAAGGACATCAATTCTGTTTGGGTACAGCATCTCAATTACCAGTTAAAGTAGCGCAATGCCGGGGGTGTGACCGGATGTCAGAGTGAGAGGCGGTGCTAGCGGTCTCCCTCTGTCCTGATGCCTCCGTGACCATCCGCACCAGCTTAGCGGATCAAGCCCAGCTGGAAACTCTTTCATCCGCCGCAGAGCCTTGGGCTTGTCTGGCTGCCCGGCTCCCTTCAATACCTCCATATTGCCTGTGTCTGTGTGTGCCGCCGGAGCGTCATCAGCGGCGCCGACGACCCCCCCCCTGGAGCGGCGAGGAGCGGCGAGGAGAGCGCGAGACGCCGGCCGTGTCAGAGAGGGTTGCCGAGGCGACGGCTCCGACGCTGGCGACTCTGACGGCGTTCACTGACAGTGGAGGAAGCGACCAGTGGGGAACGTCCCTGCACTGCCCAGGTACCCCAGCAGCACCAAGGTACTGAGCACTACATAGGAGGCGGACTGTTTATGTCTCTCTTCTCTCTCTCTCTCACTGGGGGCTGAATTGTTGCCTGAAGTAGAGGGGTTTGAGGTTCAGGCAGCTTATCCTGCAATCATAAAGTGGCTTATCCCTGTGGGGGAGAGGAACACCCTGCTGGCGGGAGCCCGTATGTGCAATTAAAGTAAATATTTATTTATGGCAGAGAAAACAACAGCTTGGTAATACGGAATTGTCCATCATACTAGGCTGGGTGCTAGTCCTGCTTGTAACCAAACATCAGAAAAACATAACTGGGACTGTGTTATTATTTTGACCTGAGAAAAGGAAGGGAAAGGCTAACTTGACGAGCCGTTAAAACCCCATAAATTGTTCTCCTTTGGATTATATAATAAGCCATGACTAGAAAAAAGGGAGAGGAGTCGCAGCAGCAAGACAATACTAGCTCTCAAACCACTCGTACATCAAAGGAAAAGGGGAACCAGGCAGCAGCAGCAGCAGCGGCCAAGTTGGAAAAATTTGCGCACCCCTCCACCTCATCACCATCCAAAAGCATCCTCCAACAGCAGGAGAAATCTCATGTGGGGGGCTCTGGGGATAGGAAGAGTCTAGGAAAAGGGCCGACGGTAACACACACAACAAAAACCACGAGCAGTAAAGGCTCTGCGGGCGAACCCTCAGGAATGGCAACCAGCATGGTCGCCGAGCAAAATATATCTCCAACAGCGGAGACTACACTGAAAGATGTCCTATGCGCTGTTATTTCCTGCAAAACCTCCCTAAGTGAACTGTGCGATCAGCTGAAGGGGTTAAAGGAAGAGCTAATTACAGTAAGTCAAGAATTACAAAGGACTGTTGCTAGAACAACCATACTAGAGGAGAGGATGAGTCAGGTTGAGGACGATTTGGCCCCACTGAAGCAAGAGCTTAAAGCAATGAAAATGCAGGTCGACCTGCATAAAGTCAAGATGGAGGAAATGGAAAATAGGTCTCGCAGGAACAACGTGCGGGTGGTAGGCCTACCGGAGCGGTGTGAGGGCCCCCACCTCGAAGAGTTCATGGAGAAGTGGCTTAGGGGAACATTCGGGACGGAAACCTTTTCTCACCTTTTCTCTATTGAAAGAGCCCACAGAGTGCCAACTAGGCCCCCGCCTTCAGGAGGACATCCCAGACCAATAATTATGAAATTCCTCAACTACAGGGACAAGGTCACATTGATGCGCAGGGCTAGAGAGAAAGGGGATATTTTACATAATGGGGCAAAAATTTTATTTTTCCCCGACTACTCCCCAGACCTGCAGAAACGAAGGGCCGAATTTAGGGACATTAAGCACAAACTACGGGACTATAAAGTAGAATATGCCCTGTTGTATCCAGCACGCCTGCGCATTACTGCCCTAGGGGCCACTCATTTCTTTGACACAACGACAGGGGCAACAAAATGGCTCGAAGATAACAAAATGACTCTGTAGAGCTAGGGGTTCTATGAGGCTGGTTAAATCATTATGCTTCATTCTGTTTTTGTTTCTTTTCTTTTTTTTCTCTTTTTTTTCTCTCACCATATAGCAGATGGCATGGGGAGGAGGGGGCAGAGGGGGGCGTGATGGATGGAAGCACGGATGAAGGATGTGGTTTTATTAGGTATATACACTTTAAGTACCGATTTGGTGTTTTGGATTAGGGCTGGGGGTGGGGGAGAGGGGGGGAGGAGCTTGGAAGGGTATCACGAAGCACTTGGACAGTATATGAGTGAGGAGTTTTTCTTTGAACGGTTGGAAGGGAGTAAAAAGGTCACATGCATAGCCCCTAGGGCTGGCCTAGCTAGGCAGGAGGGGGAGACACGAAAAGGGGTGGGGAGAGGGGGGATGGGTCAGGCAAAAGTAGGGGGGGGAGGGGGGTAGGTTAAATAGAGGGAGGGGAGGGGGGTACACAAAAAACTATGGGGCCAGATACTGTGGTGAACGAAAAGCTCACATACTTAGGGGGAGAGGGTCTACAAAAATAAAGCACATTTGCACATGCTGTTTACGTTTAAACAACACCAGAGGAGGGGGCGGAGCGGTCCCTGGACGCGGGGGCCCTTGCCCCCTCACCTTATCTTTCTCTTTTCTCATTTTTAATACAACCACAGAGACTACGGTAAGTCCTGTGGATACAATTGCACAAATGAATTGCTTTTATCTTTTGAGGGGTCAGTTATTTTTTTTTCTTTCTTTTTTTTTTCTTTTTGTAAATGTCATTTAAAACTTTAAAAATAGGCTCGTGGAACATTAGGGGTATGAGTGACCCTGCTAAGAAGGCAGCTGTATTTTCGGTGATGGAAAATTATGGTATTGAACTGGCTTGCCTGCAGGAAACCCACCTCACTAACGAGACTAAATTATACGTTCGGAATAACAAATTCCAAACAATTCCAAGAACAGTATCACTCAGTTCATACCTCTTACTCAAGAGGGGTGAGTATCTTGGTGAGGAGAGGTACCTCATTTTCCTGCAGGGAAGCTAGGATAGACATGTTGGGAAGGTATGTCTTTTTGAGTTGTGTTGTGAAAAATATACCTTTGGTAATAGCAAATGTTTATATCCCTCCCCCGTTTAAAACAGAGATCATGCTGGATCTGTTGGAGTTTGTGGATGGCATGGTGGGTATTCCTATAATAGCGGTGGGCGATTTTAATGGAGTACTAGATAGCAGCATGGATCGATTTCCGCCCGCGCCCCGCGCGGAAAGAGTACCAGAGGGGCGATTAGCCCAACTGCTTGTAGAGATTGGATGGTGCGATCTGTGGAGATCTCACAATCCAAATATTCGGCAGTACTCCTGCCACTCAGGGTCATACTCTACTCTCTCGCACATAGACATGGCAGTAGGCAACAGTGAAGCCCTGCGATTAATAGGAAACATAGAGTATAGACCGAGGGGAATATCGGACCACTCACCCCTGACTTTGACTCTAAACCTAAGCATCAGAACCAGCCAGAAGAGGTGGACAATAAACCCACTATGGCTGGACCTGATCAGTAGCCCAACAGAAATATCCTCTAAGTTAAAAGAGTTTGTAACGTTTAACTCAGGCACAGCACCAGTGGGGGTGGTGTGGGATACCCTAAAAGCATACCTTAGGGGACTATTACACCAGCAGGTTGCCATGGTTAAAAAAATATCAAGGGACCGGGAGGCGAGGGCCAGTAGGGAGGCCACGGAAGCAGAAGCGCAGTATGTGTTAGATCCAACCCCAGAAAAACAGGAGATTTGGCTCAACAAACAACAAGAGTATAAAGAGGTAATCAACAGAAGAGTAGAGAACAAGAGACTTTTCCAGCAACAAAATTATTTTGGGGAGGGAGAGAAAGTAGGCCGGATGCTCGCCCTTCTAACTAGGTCTAATCTACTCTCACCAACCATCTCTTCAATTAAAACATCGGCTGGAAATATTACATCTGATCCGGCCGAGGTCTTAGAAACTTTTTCCATATTTTATAGAGACCTGTATAGGTCCCGCCAGGGCCCGAACCAACGTGAGATGGACAGGTTCATGGAGGGAGTAGACCTGCCCATACTCCCGGAGAGGGATAGAAGCGAGGTGGATTCCCCTCTGACCCTGGAGGAGCTACAAAAGGCAGTCGCAGAGTTGCCAGGTCAGAAATCTCCGGGCCCGGACGGGCTACCACTGGAGATTTATAGGAAATATGGGGAGATTCTGCTCCCAGAGCTCCTAAAAGTGCTAGAGCAGACGACTAGGGATGGTAGTTTGCCCTTATCAATGTCAGAGGCCGATATAGTAGTGATCCCAAAGGAAGGGAAAGATCAGTCGGAAGTTTCTTCATATAGACCGATATCACTGTTGTGCACAGATGTCAAGATCATTGCAAGGGTGCTGGCATCCAGGCTAAACAAATGTATTGACAAACTGGTGCACCCGGACCAATCGGGGTTTATCCCCGGTCGGTCCACTAGCACAAATATCAGAAGAGCTTACCTGAACCTACAGGTACCAACAGAGAATGTGGGATCCAGAGCCATATTGTCTCTGGATGCTGCCAAGGCTTTCGATAGCCTAGAGTGGGAATACCTCTGGAGGGTGCTAGAGAGGTTTGGATTCGGTCCCGTATTTATTAGCTGGTTAAAAATTTTGTATAACCATCCAAGGGCAAGGCTCAAGATAAACGGTGAATATTCGGAAAGCTTTTCCCTCGAAAGAGACAGGGATGCCCCTTATCTCCGTTGTTGTTTGTCGGGAGCAGTGAGGTCATCTACGGAAATACAAGGATTTCAAAGAAAAGGGAGAGAAGAGAGAATAGCACTTTTCGCCGATGATGTCATATTTTTCCTGGGGGACACGACCTCCTCGTTGGAGAAGGTGATGCATCTAGTAGAGGATTTTGGAAAGTTTTCGGGATTAGTTATGAACTGGGAGAAGTCATCGCTTCTACCGGTAGACTCAGTGGCCAACTCTACGCCAACGTGTTTGCCTCACTTGAAGATCACAGAGAAAATGAAATACCTTGGCGTTGTGCTGTCCAAGGACCCCGGTATGTTTATCAAGGATAACCTGACCCCCCTCTTACTAAAATTTAAGAGGAAATGTGATATCTGGAGCAGACTCCCTTTGTCTGTGGCGGGCCGAGCCAATCTGATGAAAATGGTCTGGATGCCGCAGTTGTTATACCTACTTCACAACTCCCCAGTCTGGATTGGAGGGAAGTGGTTTCAAAAGATCCAATCCCTTTTTAGGGAATTAATATGGAAAAAAGGGCAGGCTAGGATCGGCCTACAAAAACTGCAGCGCCCCGACACGGAGGGGGGACTGGGGGTTCCTCAACCATTTATGTACTATCTGGCAGCCCAGCTACAACAATTGGGTGTATGTGCCACAGAGAGTAGGGGAAACAACAACGTCAAAATCATTTTACAGGGGAACCCACACAGCTCATTAGTGGGAGCACTGTAGGCAGACTCGCTAGAAGGAGAAATCCCGACATTTAAAATGATCACTAGGGTCTGGCAGGCAGCTAAGAAAACAATGGGGTATAAAGGAATATCAGAACATGCGCCACTGTGAATCAATAAACGACTGCACGAACTATCAACAGTAGATAGGAACAGATCGTGGGAAAGTTGTGGGGTAAACCGGTTGATACAACTATATGAAGGGGAAACTCTGAAATGCTTTGAGGACCTAAGACACGAGTACGGGATATCAAACCAAGCATTCTACAGTTACTTGCAGATTAGGCACGCTCTTAGTAAGCAGTTTAGTAGGCAACCCCCAGTGTGGTGCAGGACCCCACTACTACAGACAATAATTAAATCAGAGACCACCAAGGGCTTAATTTCAGAGATATACTCCCAACTAACAAAGAGAGGAAATACGAAGGCAGGTCTATCAGGGATAAGGGGCAGATGGACAGTCGATGTGGGGGAGATAACGGAAGAGCAATGGGAGAGGATTCTTGAGTTTGGATCAGAGGTGTCGGTCTCTCCCTCACAAAAAGCCTCCCACCTGATGCTGTTACACAGATCTTACTACACACCAAAAAGGCTGTTTATGTTCGGCCGTAGAACCAACGATGAGTGTCCTAGATGTAGAGGAACAGGCGACCTAGTTCACATGGTCTGGAGGTGCCCAAAACTAGTAAGGTACTGGACTGAGATTATAAAGAAAATAAATGCTACGTTTAGAGCGGATTTAGAGCCCGATCCTAAAACCTGTGTGCTGGGCTACGTCAGTAGTGGACTGAGGGATAGAAGCACAGCCGTAGCGATAGCAAGATGCCTGTTTCAAGCTAGAAAATTAATTGCACAAGCATGGCAATCAAGCACACCTCCAACCCCGGAAGTTTGGGTCGGAACGGTTAACTCCACAATAAGGAGTGAAAGGACATTCTACACAAGGCTTGGTAATTACAAAACGTTTGTGAAACTATGGAACCCATGGGTTCAAGCAATGCCATGCCCCCAACCAGTGCTACTTTAGTGCTGAGGGCAACTGTCTTTCCACCAGGGCAGAGATGTCGTACTATAGTCTAGAGATCTGAAGTTAAGAGAGAACAAGGGGGAAGGAAAAGAGAAGAGGGAGAGAGGGAGAAAAGAGAAGAGAAAAGAAAGAGAAAAATAATAGCTTGACATAAGGTGTGCATCGGAATAATTAGCATAGGTCACTGGGGGGAAGGGGTGGGGGGGGGTTTACTAGTTTAAATAGTTCAAAAAGTAATAAAACACTGTCAGGTATGTAAGCAGTAAGAGATTGGGTGGCTGGCTGGCCGGGACGTATATGGCGGGTGTGATTGTCTTTTTCTTATTGCTCTTTTTTTTTCTTTTTCTCTTTTTTTTATGCTGCACTTTTGTATAACTGTAATTTCACATACTGAATGCGCAAACTAAGAGAAAAGTCTGAACGGCCACAATGATGTGACTCGGCAAGAGACAAATATGACCATCAATCTGAAAGATGTCTCTGGATCAAGGTAACTGAAGTGGCCAAAAAAAAAAAAAAAAAGTAGCGCAGTGCCAAATTGCAAAAAATGCTCTGGTCAGGAAGGGGGTGAAACCTTCTGGAGGTCATGTGGCTAAGGAGAAGTGGGCTCCCTCAACGCAAACCTGCCCTTAATTCATCCACTGCTACTAAACCATTTGTCTTTGGCATAAACTGTTATGCCCCGTACACACGGTCGGACTTTGTTCGGACATTCCGACAACAAAATCCTAGGATTTTTTCCGACGGATGTTGGCTCAAACTTGTCTTGCATACACACGGTCACACAAAGTTGTCGGAAAATCCGATCGTTCTAAACGCGGTGATGTAAAACACGTACGTTGGGACTATAAACGGGGCAGTGGCCAATAGCTTTCATCTCTTTATTTGTTCTGAGCATGCGTGGCACTTTGTCCGTCGGATTTGTGTACACACGATCGGAATTTCCGACAACGGATTTTGTTGTCGGAAAATTTTATAGCCTGCTCTCAAACTTTGTGTGTCGGAAAATCCGATGGAAAATGTCCGATGGAGCCCACACATGGTCGGAATTCCCGACAACACGCTCCAATCGGACATTTTCCATCGGAAAATCCGACCGTGTGTACGGGGCATAAGACAGGGCTAATTTGTTTTTTTTGCAGGCTAGCTGGTAAGTGTTCTGGGAAAAAAAAATTAATTTGTAACATCCCATTAAAATACTTTTATCTAAAGTCTACTCTATCTTCAAAACAAATATCGAGATTTTGAACTTCTACGAAGAACCTCCAAACCTCAAGCTGCCTAAAAACTTCTGAAAACAAAACAAAATAACCTACTGTAGACCTTCACCAAAAACAACTGGGTGGCAGCTTCATGTGTCAACACACAAAGCACTTCATGTTTCACTTGATCAGCCAGAAACAAAAACTATCACATCTTTTAGCAGCAGTGAAGGCATTCTGATTAGATCTCCAGTGAAATAGCAAATGTAATTTATTTACTGGAACGCCCTTTTGGATTGCAGTATGTTGGAAGACCCACACAGGCATGCGTACTGTACCATGTCTAATGTGGGACATGGACATCTTTACTGGTCAGTACTAGAGATGTGTTTTGAGTTCAAGTCAAACCCATGTTCGCTTCGAACATCGCATGTTAGACCGTTCATCGAATTGCAAACGATATGGGCGGTTCGCGCCAAATTTGAGTGGCCTGTCATGGCCCATAATTCACTGCGGCATTGCATTGCTAGCTGATGATTGGCCAAGCATGCACTATGACCAGCATGCTTGGCCAATCACAGCGCCGTCTGAACAGAGAGCTGTAATTGGCCAAAGCCAGGGTGGCTTTGGCCAATTATGGCTCAGGGGATTTAGTACACACCCCACACTATATAAGGCCGCCTGCACGTTGGCCCTGTGTAGTGTGTTCCAGCATTGAGAGAGAGATAGAGAGAGACAGTGTCATTTGATTTAAGTTAGATAGAGTAGGCAGGCGAGTCAGTTAGCTGCACTTACAGTGTATTGTGTATATATATGCATCCTAGGTGTTGTGTGTATATGTATATATATATATGTATATATATATATATATATATATATATATATATATATATATATATATATATATACACATATATATATATATATATATATATATATATATATATATATATATATATATATATATATATATATATACACACTGTATTCAGTTTAGCTAGATCCGTTCCTGTTATTCTCTTCCTACTGACAGGCAGCCAGGTGTTTTTACAGTATTTACAGCTACCTGAAGAAAATTGGTGGTGTTCTTCTGGCCCTATTAGTCCTATTAGCTACAGTATTTACAGTTAGTGTAGTGCGTCCTCTGCACAGTGTGCACCTAAAGCTACCTGAAGAAAATTGGTGGTGTTCTTCTGATCCTATTAGTACCGCAGGCATCTGTAGTATTTACAAGTTAGTGTAGTGCATCCTCTGCACAGTGTGCACCTAAAACTACCTGAAGAAAATTGGTGGTGTTCTTCTGATCCTATTAGTACCACAGGCAGCTGCAGTATTTACAAGTTAGTGTAGTGTGTCCTCTGCACAGTGTGCACCTAAAGCTACCTGAAGAAAATTGGTGGTGTTTTTCTGATCCTATTAATACCGCAGGCAGCTGCAGTATTTACAAGTTTGTGTAGTGCGTCCTCTGCACAGTGTGCGCCTAAAGCTACCTGAAGAAAATCGGTGGTGTTCTTCTGCTCCTATTAGTACCGCAGGCAGTTGTAGTATTTACAAGTAAGTGTAGTGCGTCCTCTGCACAGTGTGCACCTAAAGCTACCTGAAGAAAATTGGTGGTGTTCTTCTGATCCTATTAGTACCGCAGGCAGCTGTATTATTTACAAGTTAGTGTAGTGCGTCCTCTGCACAGTGTGCACCTAAAGCTACCTGAAGAAAATTGGCGGTGTTCTTCTGATCCTATTAGTACCGCAGGCAGCTGTATTATTTACAAGTTAGTGTAGTGCGTCCTCTGCACAGTGTGCACCTAAAGCTACCTGAAGAAAATTGATGGTGTTCTTCTGATCCTATTAGTACCGCAGGCAGCTGTATTATTTACAAGTTAGTGTAGTGCGTCCTCTGCACAGTGTGCACCTAAAGCTACCTGAAGAAAATTGGTGGTGTTCTTCTGATCCTATTAGTACCACAGGCAGCCGTAGTATTTACAAGTTAGTATAGTGCATTATCTGCACAGTGTGCGCCTAAAGATACCTGAAAAAAATTGGTGGTGTTCTTCTGATCCTATTAGTACCGCAGGCAGCTGCAGTATTTACAAGTTCATGTAGTGCATCCTCTGCACAGTGTGCACCTAAAGCTACCTGAAGAAAATTGGTGGTGTTCTTCTGATCCTATTAGTACCACAGGCAGCTGTAGTATTTACAAGTTAGTGTACTGTGTCCTCTGCACAGTGTGCACCTAAAGCTACCTGAAGACAATTGCTGTTGTTCTGCTCCTATTAATACCAAAGGCAGGCAGCTACAGTATTTACAGTTATTGCACTGTGTTCTCTGCACAGTGTGCACCTAAAGCTACCTGAAGAAAATTGGTGGTGTTCTTCTGATCCTATTAGTACCACAGGCAGGCAGTTGATTCTGCTAGCTGCAGTATCAGTATATATATACATCCCAGCTTTGTGCAGCTACATCTCACTGCATGCCATTAGTATGTCTGGAAGGCCAACAAGGAGAGGCAGACAGTCACAAGCCAATAAAAGAGGGCAAGCAGGCTCTGTGTCTAGAGGCAACAGTGCTGGTCGTGGAGACGGTGCATCTTCATCAGCACATGGCCGTGGGACACGCTTGTCCTTTTTTTCGGCAGCTGGCCGTGTTGAGCCGCAACATGTGGAAGACTTGGTAGAATGGATGACCAAGCCATCCTCATCCTCCTCATCCTCTCTCACCCAGGCTCAGGGTACTTTGTCTGGTAAAGCAGCTGCCAACGCGGCCTTTTCCCTCGGCTCAATGGCATCAGTCACTCCTTCCCTAACCCCACAATGTCCTCCTGAGGAGTCCCCCAAACAGTTTGACCACAGTGTTGGGTACATGCTCCAGGAGGATGCCCAGCATTTTGAAGGCTCCGATGATGGTACCCAGCTAGAGGAAGGCAGTAATGTGAGCCGAGAGAGAGGGGGTGCCCAAGAAGCACAGCAATCTGGCAGTCATGTTCCCCCAGCTGCAGCATACTTCCACCTTTGCTAAAGTGATGAGGAGGGAGTGGATGATGAGGTCACTGACTTCACAGGGGCCAGCTTAAGGGCAGCACACCGACTGAATCACACCGTAGAGCTCCGCATGTGGAGAGCGCTGCTGTCTCTGCGCGTTATTCCAAAAGTTCTTTGGTGTGGGCCTTTTTTGAGACGAGTGCATCAGATCCCACTGCTGCTATTTGCAACATATGTCTCAAGCGTATCTCGCGTGGCCAAAACATCTTCCGCTTGGGCACAACATGCTTGACCAGACATATGTCGACCTGCCATGCAGTTCATTGGCAAGCGTACCTAAAAGACCCACACCAAAGAACAAAGCGGACCTCTCCTTGCTCTTCATCAGCTGGGATCTCCAACCCCACTATACCTTCAATCCTCTCTGAAACCTGCACTGAGAGGAATGAAGGTGTAGAATTAGGTGTGTCAAAGCCAAGTACTTGTACACCGACATCAGATTGTACCAGGCAAATTTCCCTGCCCCAGCAGCTGCATCACCGAAAGAAGTTCGCTCCTAGCCATCCACATGCCCAGCAGCTGAATGCTAGCTTAGCTAAATTGCTAGCACTTCAACTGCTGCCTTTTCAGTTGGTAGACTCTGCCTCCTTCCGTGAGTTTGTGGAATGTGCGGTTCCTCAGTGGCAGGTTCCCAAAAGTCACTTTTTCTCACAGAAGGCGATTCTGGCTCTCTACCGGCATGTAAAAGGCAATGTCTTGGCCTCGCTGGACAGGGCGGTCAGCGGTAAGGTGCATATTACCGCTGATGCATTTTCCAGCAGGCAGGGACAGGGACGTTACCTATCTTTTACCGCGCACTGGGTGACTCTTCTGGCAGCTGGGAAGGATGCAGGACAGGGTGCAGTAGTGTTGGAGGTTGTTCCGCCACCATGCCTCCAAAATTCTATTAGTGGTGATTCTGCCACATCTCTCTCCTCCACCCCTCCTCTTCTTCTTCCTCCATGGCCTCTTCCTGTGCTGATTTGTCCTTGGAACCAGCGGTGCTTCGTAGGCATTTAAGGGGCTACGCAAGCGCGCAGGCAAAAAGATGCCATGTGGTGCTTGAGCTGGTGTGCTTGGGGGACAGGAGCCACACAGGGGCAGAGATTCTGTCAGCTCTGCAGGGGCAGGTTAAGAGGTGGTTGACGCCACGCCAGCTTAAGGCAGGTATGATGGTTTGCGACAATGGCACCAACCTCCTCTCTGCCCTCTGACAGGGACAACTGACTTATGTGCCCTGTTTGGCTCACATCCTTAACTTGGTGGTGCAGCAGTTCTTGGGCAGGGACCTGGGTTTGCAGGATGTCCTGGGGCAGGCCAGAAAAGTCTGTGTGCATTTCCGCAGGTCCTATAATGTCAGTGCTTGGTTGGCTGACCTCCAAAAGGAATTTAACCTGCCCAAGAATCACCTAATCTGTGACATGCCCACCAGGTGTAACTCAACATTGGCCATGCTGCAGCTGCTGCACACGCAGCAGAGGGCCATCACTGAGTACCTATGCGACTATGGCACCAGGACAGGGTCAGGGAACCTTGTTTTTTTTCCCCACGCCAGTCGGCTATGATCAGGGATGCATGCACTGTCCTGTCACCATTTGAGGAGGCCACGAGGATGGTGAGCAGTGACAGTGCATGCATCAGTGACACTGTCCCTCTTGTCCACCTGTTGGAGCACACGCTACATGGAATAATGGACAGGGCACTTGATGGAGAACAGAGGGAGGAAGCGGAGGACTTCCTTACCTCTCAAGGCCCCCTTTATCCAGACAGTGTTCCTGCGTGCCCGCCGATCACACAGGAAGAGGACGAGGAGAAGGAGGAGGATTGTGTCAGCATGGGGGTGGAGCCTGGCACTCAGCATCAGCAGCAGTCTTCAAGGGATCATTTACAGTCTGAAGAAACCCATGAACATGTACATGGCTGGGAGGAGGTGGCTGCGGATCATGTCATCCTTATTGACCCAGAGGATTCTGGACTGAATGCCTCAGCAAACCTACTCTGCATGGCCTCCCTGATCCTGCAAAGCCTGCGGAAGGATCTTCATATTCGTGGTATCAAGGGGAGGGATGATTACTGCCTGGCAACCCTCCTTGATCCACGTTACAAGGGTAAGGTTGCAGACCTTATCTTGCCGTCGAAGAGGGAGCAGGGGATGAAACATCTTCGGGAGGCCTTGCAGAAAGGTTTGTGCAACGTGTTTCCAGAGCCTGGGAGGTTACAATTTCCTGGTCCTCCTGGACAACGTGTTGCTGAGGCTTCGGTCAGTCACAGAAGGAGTGGTGGAGAAGTTGGCCGTCTGACCGATGCGTTCAGACAATTTTTTGGTCCGCAGTCCCAAGTTCTGATCAGTTCCAGCAACCATCGCCAGCGTCTGATTCAAATGGTGCAGGATTACCTAGGGGCAAGATCAGACTTGGACACCTTTCCCACTGAAAATCCTCTGGGTTACTGGGTCTTGAAGATGGATCACTGGCCAGAGCTTGCACAGTATGCAATTGAGCTTCTGGCCTTTCCTGCATCCAGCGTTCTTTCGGAACACACATTTAGTGCTGCTGGAGGCTTTGTAGCCGATCACAGGGTGCGCCTGTCCACTGAATCGGTCGATCGGCTGAGCTTCATAAAAATGAATCTGTCTTGGATCACCAGCTACCAAGCACCTGATGCTGATGTAAACGATTGATTTTTTTTAAATGTGAGATCACTTCAAGCCTGCCTATGCTGATGCTGAGTGACTATCCTGTTATGCTGAGTCACCATCCTCTTCCTCCTCAATTTTCATGCTGATAGCTTGTAAGAACATTTTTGGTTCTGGGCACCGCCACCTGTGGCCAAGGCCGAATTTTTCTGCCCCTGTTTAACAGGGGCGTGTAATTACAATTTTTGATGCAATACTTTGCAGTAGGGTTCATTCCTGCACTCCAACTATAGTATCTGTGAGGGGTTGCAGTGTTGTGGCACCAGCACCACTGCCCAAGGCCCAATTTTTCAGCCCCTGTATAACAGAGGCGCATAATTACAATTTTTGATGCAATACTTAGCAGCAGGGCTCATTCCTGCGCTCCAACTATAGCATCTGTGAGGGGTTGCAGTGTTGTGGCAATTTTTCTGCCCCTGTTTAACAGGGGCGTGTAATTACAATTTTTGATGCAATACTTTGCAGCAGGGCTCATTCCTGCGCTCCAACTACAGTATCGGTGAGGGGTTGCAGTGTTGTGGCACCAGCACCAGTGCCCAAGGCCCAATTTTTCAGCCCCTGTTTAACAGGGGCATATGATTAAAATTTTTGATGCAATACTTTGCAGCAGGGCTCATTCCTGCGCTCCAACTATAGCATCTGTGAGGGGTTGCAGTGTTGTAGCACCAGTGCCTAAGGCCCAATTTTTCTGACCCTGTTCAACAGGGACATGTAATTACAATTCTTGCGCCAACCAAGAGTAACTGTGAGGGTTTACAGTGTTGTGGCAACACCACCACCACCACCACCAAAGGCCCAATTTGTCTGCCCCTGTTTAACAGGTGCATGTAATTACAATTCTTGATATAATAATTCACAGCAGGGCCCGTTCCAGCACCCACCAAGAGTAACTGTGAGGACTTACAGTGTTGTGGCACCACCACCACCAAAGGCCCAATTTTTCTACCACTGTTCAACAATGGCATGTAATTACAATTCTTGATCTAATATTTCACAGCAGGGCCCGTTCCTGCACCCACCAAGAGTAAATGTGAGGGCTTACAGTGTTGTGGCAACACCAACACCTAAGGCCCCAATTTCTGCAGAGTATAAAGGGCAGGCCCCTACTTTCAAACATCCAACTTACAAACGACTCCTACTTGCAAACAGAAGGAGACAACAGGAAGTGAGATGCAATCTACCCCTAGGAAGGGAAATTCTCTCCTGTAAGAGTTAATATGGGAAAAACGTGTCTCCTCTTCACTGATGCTTTATCACCAATCTCTGTTTCACTAAAAACCCCAAATTTTCAAAAAGCACTTGTCATTGGGACAGAAAGTGATGTAAAATCTTCTGAAGAGGTACACGGACAGCAAAACAAATGTTACAGGGGTGATAACCCTTCCCTATGTTTTCCAAAAAGCTTGTTTGGCTTCAGCTACACTTTAAAAATGTACCAGTTCAAAATTACAAACAGATTGTACTTAACAACAAACCTACAGTCCCTGTCTTGTTTGGACCACCTGTATACTGCTGTTCAGAGTTTATAGGGCCTGGGGGCCCCACGCCTTTCCTTTTTTTAATTTGGGTTCGGTGTTCCCCTTAATAACCATACCAGACCCAAAGGGCCTGGTAATGGACTGGGGGGTGGGGGGTACCCATGCCGTTTGTCTCACTGATTTTCATCCATATTGCCGGGACCCGACATTACATTAAAGCCGCAAGCAGTTTTAAATGACTTTTATTCCTTTAAAAATGTCATTTTGTGCAGGGACTGTTCTAAGCACGGGAAACACGCGCCACTTTACAGGCAAACTATAGACACCCCCCAGGTATGATATTTAAAGGAATATTTCACTTTTTTTTAAAATTTAAGCATCATTAAAATCACGGCTCCTAAAAAAACGGCTGTTTTTAAAACTTTTTTTTGCATTGATACATGTCCCCTGGGGCAGGACCCGGGTCCCCAAACCCTTTTTAGGACAATAACTTGCATATTAGCCTTTAAAATTAGCACTTTTGATTTTGAATGTTCGAGTCCCATAGACTTTAATGGGGTTCTAATGTTTGCGCAAACTTTCGGTACGTTCGTAGGTTCTGGTGCGAACTGAACCGGGGGGGTGTTCGGCTCATCCCTAGTCAGTACTGGAATGACTGGAATGCAGCAGGAGCATTTCTGAGCCCCATTCCCTCTCCAGTGTGTGATTTGCAACCTGTGTGCCTTTTGGCTGGCTCCTTGATGTGTGTGTCTCCTCCTCTTCCTTGTAGAAATCTCAGGCACACTTGGATGCCCTGAAAACAGCCCTGATGCAACATGCACAGTCATGCAAAGATTTGTTTGCAATTGTCCACATAAGTGGTAACCAAGTGAAGACAGAAGAGATGAGCCCTGCTGCTATTTAAAAAACAAGAAAAGGTGCCACAGCCAGGAATGTGGTGATTCATTTTTGCTTCTGACTGATTTGCAGGAGTGCAATGAGTCACACCAGAACCAAGATAATTATCAGCGGAGCCTGCGATTAGCCACTTACAATAATCAGTATACTGTACATATTTTTTTGTTGATTAAGCATCCTGTGTTGATACAAAACTTCTTTTAATCGTAATACAATATAAATATTATCTTGCGACAAGCTACCTATTTTGTACAATAATGTCTTATGGCTAAGATCTAACTTAGGAGTATATTCAATATTCATAAAACAATTAATGTGACATGCACTAAAAGAGATTGAATTTTGTCCCACTTTTTGAGGTCTGCCTGCAATTTTGTGATCTTAAAATCACTACACTGGTTGGATTTACTCATTTCATATTTACTTATTGTTGCATTAAAGACTGTACTCTGTTTTCTCTGTTATCCATGCACGTGTTTCATTCTTTTACTCTCAGCTACTTAGTGGCTGAACCACTAAATTCACTGAGAACTTACTGCAACAACAAAAGTCACATTAATAGCTCCCTGGATAGGGGTGAACTATAGAATTTTCTGCTGCTATTTTTCTTATAGAAGAGTTCATTGATCAATTATCCCTGACTAGCTATGCATTTTATAAGGGATTGATTATATGCTAAATGCTATATACACATAGGAATGACTTCAGCAACAAGAAACTATGAGTTTGAATTTTTGCATTAACCAATACTTCCATTAGTGTCATCAAGGCTGGGCACAAGCATCACCAACTGCTGTTAATATCAGAACAGTGGATGAGAGTAAAGACATCCAGCCAATGCTAGAGCAAGTGTGTGGAGGCAGGAAGTTTCACTGGGATACAAATAATCAATGTACAGTACATATTATTTTATATGAAAAAAACTCAATAGCTTATAATACACAGTGTTTCAGTAAATTAAATATGAATATAGATCTAAGTTATTTCCACAAGTTTGTTAATATGAATTCTTATACTGCCACTCCCCTATATTGGTAGGGCTGATGCTTAGGCAAGATAAGACGCAGTAATAATATAGCCACATTAGTGGTTTCTAGGCATCAGCTCAACAAGTTCAACCTGACCTTTAAGAACTTTAACTGTTCAGGGTGTGATGAACAGATTTGGCTAGTTCCTCCACCCGAATCTCAAACTGCTGCAGCCAAAAGTCATTCAATTAAGTAAATAACTTCCCACTGGCTTATATGGCATTGTAAATTAGCTGACAGGCACACATTCTGGATGATGTCTGTGACAGACTTACCCGGGATAGAGGTCGTTGGAGGGGACTGAATGCAAGCCTCTTGCCGACCGATTATGGGCCCTGGCATTTGGGGGAACAGTGCTCTTTGTGAGCTGTATGCCTGGGGACTCTTGAGGTGGTATTACTGTGGATTCGGGTCATGGTCTCCCAGGACACACAGACTCTGGGGACCCTGTGTATGCCATATGGGAAATGGTGACTTGGAGGGTATGTCTTGGATTGCTTAAAATGGGACAGTAATATTTATCCCCAATATCTCCCAGGATATATATGCAAAGACTATTATTGGTTTGTTTGCTTCTGAACTCAACATGTTAATTGAGTGAGCTGATCACATTAGACTCCAGGACTGGCTAGGAGACGAACAGTCTACTCCTACTATAAGTGTTGATGACTAGGGTGAGGAGGGGGGAGAACACTGTTTGTATTGTTATTTGTAATTAGCTCCTGCTATTGTGAAAATGTCCTGTGGTTGTACTTATCATAATGTATAATGTACTGTGTGAAGCTCGGTGACCACAAGTCTGGGCAAAAGGTCATGTTTGTAAACTAGTTCATGTTCATTAGGTTAATTAGGTTACAGGTGTATTGTTAGAGTAATATGAGCAGGAGGTCTGCACCTCCTCTTTTACTGTATAAAAGAGACTGTGTTCCTGTCAATAAAGAGAGATTCCTGGTTGAACTTACATACAGCCTGCCTGGTGTTTGTTCTGAGCTACACAACTGGATTAGAACGGCACATAGCTGTAGTTCTAGTCCCGGAGCATCGGATGACCGAACAATCAGATGTTGTGATCTGCAATCTGATTCTATAGCCACAGAGGAGTGTCAGGAGAGTGGAACTGAGCGATCAGGGGCTAGTTACAATGTCATTAACCAAATACGGTCATGACTGTATTTGGTCAATGACATCATCCATGTCCTTCCAACATTACTGTTTACACTTCAACATCACAGAGGAAGTGTAAATTTGTAACAGACTAATGATACAAGAGGATCGTTGTGGTACTTGTCATGTTCATGTTTGCGTGTCACTCATCATGATTGATAATGGATGCACAATGCTGGACAACAAAATTTATGGGTTTACCAGGGGGATCTCCCTGCAGACCCCAATATCCACCAGGGCAAGTGATATGTAGTACAGATCCTTGTCCCCATCAATATACCGTATTTGTCGGCGTATAACACGCACAGCCGTATATCACGCACCCCCATTTAAGAGGGAAGTTTCAGGAAAAAAACTTTTTTTTAAGATAAACCACTTTGAAGCAAAATAATGGTCAGTGAACATCAATGCAGCCTGATTCGTGCCCATCTGCAGCCTCAATGCAGCCTGATCTGAGCCCATCTGCAGCTTTAGTGCAGCATGACCTGTGCCCATATGCAGCTTCAGTGCATCCTGATCTGTGCCCATCTGCAGCCTGATCTGTGCCCATCTGCAGCCTAATCTGGGCCCATCTGCAGCCTGATCTGCGCCCATCTGTAGCCTGATCTGCGCCCATCTCCCCCATCAATATAGCTGCCTGATTAAGCTTCACCATCACTCAATGAAGTAAATCCCAGAGCCATCATGTCCTGTTTACTCAGCTCTCAGTTGGCAGTCACATACACAGTCCCACCTCCGTCATCGGCATTGGACCAGCTCCTGTGATGGTCCAATGCCAGTGGCAGAGGCGGGACTGTGTGTGACGTGAGAGCTGAGTGAGAGCCGTGTTAGAGCTGAGTGAGAGCCGAGTGGAGAGGAGATGATGGCTCAGTGAATTCCTGCGGCGCTCACCCCCCTCCTTCCCCTCCGAGGTACACTATGATTTGTACGCACCCGTGATTTGCCCCCTATTTTCAGGGGAAAAAAGTGTGTGTTATACGCTGATAAATACGGTAAGTACAAGGTGCTGTCAGTGAAGGCCCCCTGGCAAGGCACTCTCCCCATGTTGAGAGCATGTGGCCTGTTAGGGTTCAGGAGGGAGCCACATGCTTGCCACCCCTCCCTTAACTGACCAGTTAAGCCACATGCTCAGATAAGTAACAATGTGATCGCTGAATAAAGCTTTGGACCTATTTTGGAGACCCATGGTGTGCTGGTGACATCTCTCACTCTGACTATTCATGGTGCCAGCCAGTGATTGCTTCAGCACCCACTTATATATACAGCCCTCTATACAGGAATGTGTGCTTTGGGAATAGTGCGTTGGGATCAGTTAAAAGTGGGTACACAGAACATGTCTAAAATTTGGTTTTGACTCAATACCCACAAAACTGTAATGCCCATTTTTAAGGCTAATAAACAAGGAATTGTCAAACAAACAGCACTACCGTATAGGACATGTAGCAAAGCAAAATGCTTTGTTAAAAATTCCCTTTGTTAGGCAGCAGAAAACTTAATGATTCTTTAAAATCAACATTAAAAACAACATTAAAAAATGCATAATTCCTGTAAATAACATGCCTTAGGAATGCTCTTAACCTACCTGTGAAGTGAGACAGCTTTTTGATGTACTAAACCTACTACAGCAAATATGTAAAAAAAACACCAGGGATTCACTTCACCTATACCAAACTGTTATACTAGATGAGAGTCTGGTATAGACGTTAATTTGGGACCACAAAAAGAAAAAAAAACAGTTTGGGGTTTCCCCTGCCAATACACACCAGACCCTTATCCTTGAGGAGCTCCTGGAATAGATGTCAAGGGGGAAGGCACACACACAAAAGGGGTCTCTGGCAAATTCCATACCAGTCCCGTCAGGCCCACACAATAAATGGGTAGAGGGATTATCATAATCTGGAATCCCCCTTTAACAATATGGTAGCAACCAGATCCCACCCCTCAGGAAAATGAGTAAAAGATACATAGTACTTCTACTCATTCACACACACACAAAAAGTAAACAGCAAATAAGATGTTTACACAGTTTATGACAATGCCTTCTTAAAAAAATATATATATCTATATATAAAAAAATGACCCACAATTTACATCCATGTCAATCAGGATTTCTGACACATTACAAAAGAAAAAAAATCCCGCCAACCAATGGACACTTCCGATCCCGTCACTGACTATTGCTAAATGATAGCCTGGGGCCCCGCTGCTAAAAGTAAACAAAGAAGTAGGGACTCCTGGGTGAAATCCTTAACCATGTACGGGCATATTTGGTCAGTAATGTCATGCTCTCCCTTTCCATTTGTTTACATGACCGGGGAATCCTGGCTAGTAAATTAATGGGGTCAGGTGATTTTACTGGTTGATAGGATACAGCAGATGCCAACAACTGCTGATTCCTTAGCAACCACTGACAGATAGAAAGCTGTCCTAGATAATAGCAGTAGAAATAAATTATGTTCTGTTCCCACTGAACGGGCTAACAGTCCAGGATTTGGACAAATGCCAAACATTTAAAATTCAGTCTGAAATTGTGTTTGGACTGAACTTGGAGCTCATTCTTTTATCCATCTTGAAGCTGTGATGTCCAGTAAAGGTGGGAGTGAGCATATGTCCACCCCCCCTCCTGAACCATACCAGGCCACATGATATAAAATACAAAATGGCATGTAGAACATGTAGCCTAGTTGGCAAAGAAAGGGAGGGGCAGCGATCATGTGCCAACCCTACCATTCTACATGCCCTCAACACTGGGGATCTTTATCAGGGGGCCCCATGTAAAAGCAGTGTGTCCCAAATTGATGGGGGCAAGGCCCTCTACTCCACATACAGTACCTGGCTCTGGTGGATGTGCAGGCTGCAGGGGAGAGTTATCTGACTGGTATGATTTTTTAAGGGGGAGCAATAAAAAAACAAATCCATACCAGGTCACAAACCTTTATTCCCCTGAACATTATTTGAGATAACAACATCTTCTCCACATACCTAGGCCAGGTGATTCTGGGGTCTGTGGGTGAGACTTACAAGAAATGTAAAACCCCCTTTATATCAAGGTGGCCCCCAGATATTTACGCCCAATGTAAATGTGTAAGGGTGTAAATAGTTAATGTGTAAATAATAACCCTGGTTACTCATTCACAAAACATGTTTACCTTGTAAATAAACACACACACCACAGGTCAAGTCTTTTAATTAAAAAATAAAGTCTTTCAATGTAAAGATCCCGTGGTGATACTTTCTCACTGCTATAATGTAACAATCAACAGCTTCCTGAATGGTTGTTAAATGTAAAAAAGCTAGCTGGGGTGCTGGTTAATGTCATTGTCCAAATAAGGTCATGCCTATATTTAATCAATGATGTCATCCAGTATTGCCGGTTTATTGACATTCGCCTGTAAGCCCAGGAACTGTCATTTGTGATGGTGTAGCATATGGAGAAGATTATAAAGGCAGTGCTAATTTGTGTTGTTGAGTATTTTATTGTGACTGATCTTGAATCTACATTATTACACACCATGACTGACATTGTATTTACAGTGTGGGACATGTTTATTTTTTGGGAGGGGGGTAAAGAAAGGGCTCACTGCCTCTCCCTTTCCTAGCTAGGCTGAATACTTGCATGAGGGTCTGGTATGGATTCTGCAGGCCCATATTGTTTTTTGCTCTGTGTTCTCCATCAAAATTAATACCAGACACTCATCAATGATAGCAATTTGATTGATTAATGTGAGGAAAAAAAAAACACGTGTTTTTTATTTGTTTGTTGTTTTTTTTTTTATATATTTTTTTTTCTTACATGGGGTCCCCCTTAAAATCTTTATTCCAGACAAGGGTCTGGTATAGATGTTGAAATGTTATTTAGCATCAATAGTTGTTTTTTACCAAATGTCACTTTTGCTGAAGTACTGCTACATGTGCCCTACTTCATTTAATATTTTTTTATTTAAAGGAATTGTTGTATTTTTTTAATGTTGCTTTTTAGGCTTTTTAAAACGTCTGGTTCTTCGATAAAAGGCATTTTGTAAAACAAAATTTTGCACTGGTGCATGTCCCCCATGGCAATGCCCAGCTATCCAATGCTTTTTCTCACTAAAGCTTGCAAATTAGCATTGAAGCCTATCTTGCTTCTAATTAATAAACTGACTTTTTACTTTCTCCATCAGCTCATCCCCCACAACTATTACCTTTTGTATCACTTGACCTCATAGATTGTAAGCTCTAGTAAGCAGGGCCCTCTGATTCTTCTTGTATTACATTGTATTGTACCTGTACAGTCTGTCTTCATTTTGTAAAGTGCTGCCCAAACTGTTGACGCTATATAAATCCTGTGAAATAATTTAAAAAAGGCATATAAAAATAACAAGATTCAGCTCCCATATATTTAAGGTTGGGTGTGTCAGTTATTCAGCAGACCCAGCGCAGGCCAGTTCACTCATAACTATTTGCTGCCTGTAATTGCCCTAAACAATATGATTTTTTTTTTCATTTTTTAATAGTAAACACTCAATTTTTCAACCTGGCATTGGAACTCACCTGACTAGCTTTAGGTTCCCACACCTCTCATTAAAGTGGTAGTGGTAAAAAAATTTCTGTGTGCGTGTTCTGGCCGCGAGCAGCATGGCTGATAGGTGTAAGCAAGCTGCAGTTTCCCTAGCCTCTTCTCCTACTCCCCTCAGCTAAAAAGCAACATGGGGCCTCTCTAGCTGCACCTGACCAAGCTGAAAAATGTGCAGAGCCACTAGGTGCCTTCCCTGGGGCAGATGTCCCTGCCACCAAAACCACATTTAAAGCCATGCTGTTCTCACTTCAGGCAGGGCTTCACAGAGAACTACGCTCATCTCTTAACCACTTATCCACTAGAATCGATTGTCTGGAGGAAGGATCAAGACATAAAGAACATCAAATGTCTGACCTGATTAAAGCACATATTGAAGTGATCAATGTGCAAGAGGAGCAAGCAGAGATGATCCAAAAATTGCAATTCAAAGTGGTGGATCTAGAGAAAAGTGCCTGCCACAATAATATTACATTTAGGGAAATCCCTGAGTCTGTCAAAGCCAATAAGCTTTTACCTTATCTGAAACAACTTTTCCTTAACACTAATGGACCTCTCACACAGAGATCTCCTTCTTGACCATGAGAAAAAAGGGGGGTTGAATCACGCTTACTATACACACAGGCTATTCCAGGCTGCTGCTCTTGGCTCCTCCTCCTCTCTGGGACTTGCAGGGACTTCACAGGCTGGGTGACAGCAGAGTGATCAGAGAGGGAGAAGGACACACACAGGACTGACACTCAATGTAACTTCTCTACCACCACTGTGATCTGATCTACTCCCACCATACACCGGGATCTGTGCTGGAACCACAGGCGTGCGCAGCCTATTGCATTAGGGTGTGCACCCCAAAAGCTCAAACAGACAAAAGTATTGGGACATCTGCCTTTACACACACAGGAACTTTAATGGCATCCCAGGATTAGTCCGTAGGGTTCAATATTGAGTTGGCCCACCCTTTGCAGCTATAACAGCTTCAACTCTTCTGGGAAGGCTGTCCACAAGGTTTAGGAGTGTGTCTATGGGAATGTTTGATCATTCTTCCAGAAGTGCATTTGTAAGGTCAGGCACTGATGTTGGATGAGAAGGCCTGGCTCACCGTCTCCGCTCTAATTCATCCCAAAGGTATTCTATCAGGTTGAGGTCAGGACTCTGGGCAGGACAGTCAAGTTCCTCCACCCCAAACTCACTCATCCATGTCTTTATGGACCTTGCTTTGTGCACTGGTCCAAATCATTTGGTGGAGGGGGAATTATGGTGTGGGGGGGAGGGGGGATTATGGTGTGGGGTTGTTTTTCAGGGGTTGGGCTTGGCCCCTTAGTTCCAGTGAAGGGAACTCTAATGCCCCGTACACACGGTCGGATTTTCCGACGGAAAATGTGTGATAGGACCTTGTCGGAAATTCCGACCGTGTGTAGGCTCCATCACACATTTTCCATCAGATTTTCTGACACACAAAGTTGGAGAGCAGGCTATAAAATTTTCCGACAACAAAATCTGTTGTCGGAATTTCCGATCTTGTGTACACAAATCCGACACACAAAGTGCCACGCATGCTCAGAATAAATAAAGAGATGAAAGCTATTGGCTATTGCCCCGTTTATAGTCCCGACGTATGTGTTTTACGTCACCGCGTTCAGAACGATCGGATTTTCTGACAACTTTGTGTGACCGTGTGTATGCAAGACAAGTTTGAGCCAACATTAGTCGGAAAAAATCCATGGATTTTGTTGTCGGAATGTCCGATCAATGTCCGACCGTGTGTACGGGGAATTAAGGTGTCAGCATACCAAGACATTTTGGACAATTTCATGCTCCCAACTTTGTGGGAACAGTTTGGGGATGGCCCCTTCCTGTTCCAACATGACTGCACACCAGTGCACAAAGCAAGGTCCATAAAGACTTAGATGGAGGAAAATTACCTTCAAGTGCAAAAATTCACATTATAATAGTAACTAAACCAACTAAAAGTTTGTTTCACTTGAGATTAATCTGTATGGTAAATATCTATAGGAGGGGTTTCCACCATCCCTGCTAAACTTATTTTTATACAATATGTCTTATTTTCAGCTTGATGTGTATTATGTGAAGTTGCGTATCACAGAGATCGGTATTGTGATAATATTGAAGTTTATTGAGATTTCCATATACATTAGAGGATTCCACCATTATTGTTAAGTTATTGATCAGTAAGTTAGCGCTGCACTTTTTTTTTTTTATTTTGTGGTGTGGGAACACATAAAAGTGCTTAGTGGCAGGCCTTTCAATTACACTTTTTTATTTTACCTCCAGTAGTTTATTGTAAATAGTGGTGTGGTGATTACCTATTATACTAAAATCGGGATGTGGCATTAATAAACAACAGATTTCAGTTGTGCCCCACCAGGCCGGCACCCCCTTGGACAATGTGCCTGGCAGGTGAGTTCATCGCCCCGATCCCTGCACTCAGTGCACTGATGGGCACTGATTAACAGCACTGATTGGCAGCACTGATTGGCACTGACAGGTGGCACTCATTTGTACTGGTGTGGAACTGACTGGCACTGACAGGTGGCACTGATTGGAAGCACTGATTGGCACTGACAGGCGGCATTGGCACTGACAGGCAGCACTGGCACTGATTGGCACTGACAGGTAACACTGATTGGAAGTACTGATTGGCACTGCCAGATGGCACTGATTGGAAGCACTGGCACGGACAGGTGGCACTGATTGGCACTCGGTGGCACTGATTGGAAGCACTGATTGGCAATGACAGGTGGCACTAATTGGAAGCACCAATTGCCACTGACAGGTAGCACTGGCATTGATTTGCACTGACAGGTGGCACTGATTGGAAGCACTGATAGGTGGCACTCATTGGCACTGATAGGTGACACTGATTGAAAGCACTTGGCACTAATTAGCACTAACAGGTTGCACTGACTGGAAGCACTAATTGGCACTGACAGGCGGCACTGGCACTGATTGGCTCTGACAGGTGGCACTGATTGGAAGCACTGATTGGGACTCATTGGCACTGACAGGTGGTACTTATTGGAAGCACTAATTGGCACTGACAGGCGGTGCTGGCACTGATTGGCACTGACAGGTGGCACTGATTGGAAGCACTAATTGGCACTGACAGGTGGCACTGATTGGAAGCACTGATAGGTGGCACTGATTGGAAGCACTAATTGACACTGACAAACTGACAGGCGGCACTGGCACTGACAGGGGGCACTGATTGGCACAGACAGGTGGCATTAGTTGGAAGCACTGACAGAGGAGAGAGGGGGGTTTCCAGGGGCGTACCTAAAGCATTTGGCACCCGGACGGATCCTATATCTGGCACCCAACACCCCACGTTAAAATGTAAAAACACCCCACTGTGCCCCTGCATACCTCTGCATCCTTCAATAACTCTTTGTCACTACTGCGTACCCCCTCTCCACAACTGCACCTCTGGACCCCTTTACATCACACAGCACCCTGCACCACTGCACCCCTTTACATTACACAGGACCCTGTATCACTGCACCCCTTTACATTACACAGGACCCTGCACCAATGGACCCCTTTACATTACACAGGACCCTGCACCAATGGACCCCTTTTTCATTACACAGCCCCCCTCAGCACAGACCCCTCCTTCAGCACAGACCCCTCATTCAACGCAGACCACCCCTGAGCACAGATCCCCCCCTTCAGCACAGATGGACCCCCCTCTTCAGCACAGATCCCCCCCTTCAGCACATACCCCCCCACAGCACAGATCCCCCCTTCAGCACAGATGGACCCCCCTCTTCAGCACAGATCCACCTTCAGCACATACCCCCCCTCAGCACAGATCCCCCCCTTCAGCACATACCCCCCCTCAGCACAGATCCCCCCCTTCAGCACATACCCCCCCTCAGCACAGATCCCCCCCTTCAGCACATACCCCCCCTCAGCACAGATCCCCCCCTTCAGCACATACCCCCCCTCAGCACAGATCCCCCCCTTCAGCACATACCCCCCCCTCAGCACAGATCCCCCCCTTCAGCACAGATTGACCCTCCCCTTCAGCACAGACAGATCCCCCATCCCATTCAGTACCTCAGATCAGCGTGGCACAGGCACAGCAGGGCCCCTCCCCCTGTGTAGGCATAAACATTGGAGGGGGAGGCGGCTTCACTCTGCTCGCTGTGCCTGTGTAATATCCTAGCAGGACCGAGCAGCTATTGAACAGCCAATAATTAAGCAGCTTGAGAAAGGGGGCGGAGCTACATACACGTAGCAGACCCATCCCATTGGCTGGTGTTCAGATACCTGCTGGTCCCGCCCACCCCGACATCATACATGAAATCTGACAGCTCCTCTCTCTCTCTGCATGCAGTTACCATACAGGACAGTGTCACACTGAGCGGATCTTTCAAGCCCAAATATCGGCACAATGTTATACTGACTCACAGGCAGTGCAGGGTACACATTGCACATCGGATACAGATGGCATGGGGCTAAACACTGCTTGGGGGATTAGGGTGTGCCCAGGCACACCCGGCACACCCCGTGGGCACGCCTATGGCTGGAACACAGGACTCCTACATCATGATGTCTGAGTACCTGTCAGTGAGAA
This sequence comes from Lithobates clamitans, assembly GCA_037952925.1. Taxonomy (NCBI): domain Eukaryota; kingdom Metazoa; phylum Chordata; class Amphibia; order Anura; family Ranidae; genus Lithobates; species Lithobates clamitans. The sequence continues at coordinate 1,712,303 of JBBGZY010000608.1, forward strand.
TATCTTTAGCCTGACTCTGCAGTCTTTGATGTCCCATCTCGTTATAAGGTCTCTGATCCATTGGTCGTGGTTCGAAGCAGTATTAACAAACAGCTTTCTCTGATCCTCTGTAACAGGGGATCATGAGTTTCTGGTAAGCGGCCAGTCTGATTTCACGGTGGTGGAGCAAGCACGCTTGGGTGATTTATTTTTTATACATGGACTTTTTATTATCACTTTGAACATTTTGTTTTTGGATTGATTATTCATTTGACATGTGTTTTTTATATTATGTACACACTAAAGGGGAACTCTTCACTTAGTTCTAAATATTTGGTTTCGTGATGATGTGTATGATCACCAATCTGTTTTAGCACGATTCAACCCCCCTTTTTTCTCATTTAATTTCACTATGTTTGTGTTACATAGATGAATTGCGGCTATAATTGTTATTGTTTATGTATTTCCCCGAAACGCAGTTATTCCCCTCATTTTCCTTCTTGACTATGCCCACAGAATCCCAAAACCAGCGCATTTTCTGGACACAGTCCCTAGAGATGTTACATAGTTACATAGTTACATAGTAGGTGAGGTTGAAAAAAGACACAAGTCCATCAAGTCCAACCTATGTGTGTGATTATGTGTCAGTATTACATTACATATCCCTGTATATTGCGGTCATTCAGGTGATTATCTAATAGTTTCTTGAAGCTATCAATGCTCCCCGCTGAGACCACAGCCTGTGGAAGGGAATTCCACATTGGCATGCATCCATTTTTGCCACATTAGAGATTAGCCTCTCAAGAATGCCCATACACTTCGTCCTCCATACAAAATCATAACATTGTTTCAGGATATCTCAGCTGTCACTGCGCAGAAGAGGAAAGAAATTCCCTCAATCACTAAAGTCCTGCAGGATAATAACCTAACCTATAGAGGGGGATTTCCAACTAAACTACTGGTCATGCACCAAGGTCAGCAAGTGGCTACGGTATTACCTCACCGAAAGAGAGGTTTAAACAACTCCATAAATGGGGTCTTGTGTCCACACTCTCACCGAATGGCTCTTGTCAGAGTTCGGCACACACGTCTCATGCGCCACAAGAGAAAATAGAGCGTGGTGAACAGAGGTCTTTTCTTCCATAGCTCTACACCTTAATTATCTTTACAGCGGGCATGCTACAAAGTTATTTTCATCTTTCACAATGTCACCCTTGAAGCTTGGCAGAATCACACATTCCGTTCTCACTCCCCAGTTCTGCGCACACCTTACAATATAACATTTCTGCTTAAAAGTTGTTTGGTTATATTAGCTGTTTACCTTTTCTACATTTACATTGGATTTTTTTTGTAAATCATCCAGGTGTTTTTATAATTGTAATCACTAGCACATTTAACTGGTCCATTTATAGTGACCTTGGTTCTCTCCCTCTGATCCTGGTTTGCATCATCACGTTCAAATCATAATGTCACTCAACATTACCACCATCAATGCAAAATGTTTTAAAAAACCCTTTAAAGTGGTTGTAAACTCTCCCCCACAACTTTGTCCCATGTGAATCAGCATAAAAAACCCTAATGAACACTGCTTGTAGATATCTCCTTACCTGCTTAGTATTGTTGTAATCCTTTATGTTCTTTAGAATGACGTCACTGAGCATGCACAGATCTCCCCTGATTTACAGCACACTCTGGGTACTTATCTATCTATTATCAGGACTTCCTACGAAACACCACTGCAATCCCAGGAGACTTCATAATCACTCAGAGCTTCCTCCTACACCCCATGTGACCATGTGACATCACATGGAATGTAAACCAGGGCATCGGACAGCATTACTGCAGTCTTATCAGCTGAAGATGATAAGCATGACACAGGCAAGCACTAGATTATCGGCACAAGTAAATACTATGAAATAAAACAAGTCAGCTATTAGCAGGGAAGCAGGGTTGCGATAGAAACATTGGATTGCGAAGGAGGCTTGGTTAACAGTACAGGAAGTGCTCAATGTAAGGGCAGAAATACACTCCACTGTAGACTCAGAAAACAATACTTAAGATGGCGCTGCCTAATCCCTAGAAACAAGTTTTTTAAAGTTTCTTTAAACAGTAAGTAATATGCGATTTGGGCTGGATCACAGTGGCTATAGTTTGATAATTACTTATTAGGGATGAGCTTCGCGTTCGAGTCGAACCCATGTTCGACTCAAACATCGTCTGTTCGCCCGTTCGCCGAATTGCGAACGATATGGGCCGTTCGTGCCAAATTCGTGTGGCGCGTCACAGCCCATAATTCACTGCAGCATCGCAGTGCATTGCTGGCTGATAAATTGGCCTAGCATGCACTATGACCCGCATGCTTGGCCAATCACAGCGCCGTCTGAACAGAGAGCCGTAATTGGCCAAAGCCAAGGAAACTTTGGCCAATTATGACTCAGGTGATTTAGTACACGCCCCACACTATATATGGCCGCCTGCACGGCGGCCCTGTGTAGCGTGTGTTCCGGCGTTGAAAGAGATAGACAGACAGACAGTGTCATTTTATTTAAGTTAGATAGATTAGGCAGGACAGTCAGTTAGTTAGCTGCACTTACAGTGTATTGTGTATATATATGCATCCCAGGTGTTGTACATATATATATATATATATATATATATATATATATCTATATACACTGTATTCAGTTTAGCTAGATCCGTTCCTGTTATCTTGCTACTGACAGACAGGCTTGTCTTGTTACAGTATTTACAGCTACCTGAAGAAAATTGCTGGTGTTCTTTTGATCCTATTAGTACCACAGTCAGGCAGCTAGACTATTTACAGTTAGTGTAGTGCCTCCTCCTCACAGTGTTCAGTTAAAGCTACAAGTTAGTTTAGTGTGACTTCTGCACAGTGTTCAGCTAAAACTACAAGTTAGTGTAGTGCACAGTGTTCAGCTAAAGCTACAAGTTAGGGTAGTGCGTCCTCCTCACAGTGTTCAACTAAAACTACAAGTTAGTGTAGTGCAACCTCTGCACAGTATTCAGCTAAAGCTACAAGTTAGTGTAGTGCGTCCTCCTCACAGTGTTCAGCTAAAACTACAAGTTAGTGTAGTGCGACCTCTGCACAGTGTTCAGCTAAAGCTACAAGTTAGTGTAGTGCGTCCTCTGAACAGTGTTCAGCTAAAGCTACAAGTTAGTGTAGTGCGTCCTCCTCACAGTGTTCAGCTAAAACTACAAGTTAGTTTTTTGTGAGCTCTGCACAGTGTTCAGCTAAAGCTACCTGTAGAAGGTTGGTAGTGTTTTCCTGATCCTATCACTACCGCAGGCAGCTAAATAAGCTACAAGTTAGTTTTTTGCAAGCTCTGCACAGTGTTCAGCTACAGCTACCTGTAGAAGGTTGGTGGTGTTTTCCTGATCCTATCACTACCGCAGGCAGCTAAATAAGCTAAAAGTTAGTTTATTTGCGAGCTCTGCACAGCGTTCAACTAAAGCTAACGTATAAAGGAAAAGTGTAGAAATTGCGCCAACTCCTAAATGGGGATAAAGCAGCCAGCACAGCAATATGACCGTTGCAAGTGTAAATTAATAGTAGAAAAGTGTGGCGCTAGTGGGTGGTGAGACTCCTGTTACTATACAGGTAAAAGTAGTGGTTGGGAGGGAGTGAAAACACTTTCAGTGTAAATATGTGAAAAAATATTTTGTTTGTAAAACATAAAAAAAATATATATAATAAATAATATATACAATATATATAATAAAGGTGAAAAACAGTATGTGTTAAGAATGTAAAATACTCAGTGAAAACCTATAGGTTAATTAGGAGACAGTCATGCATATGGAATAAAGCAAATAATTGTCAATGCAAGATATCTAGATAAGCTGAGTATGTTATTCCAAAAAACTAAAATACAATGGAGGTGGGAGACAAGAAGAAGGACATCGACATCCCTAGGGGAGAGTAAACATAAATAGGAACTCAAAAGTCTCTTGAATGACAAGATGGGGTAGTCTCATTCAGTCCCGCAGGCAACAGGGTGTAAGCCGTCTTCTCAAAAGGTAATTTAAAGGTTATTGGGAAAAGTCCTGATCAATACGCTGGATCTTGGCTCATATGGATAATTCCCACCAGGAGAAAGAAAAAAGCAAAAGAATACCCTTACCAGATCAGGTGGACTCACAGGCCGTGGCGGTGAGTCAAACGAGCCTATACCGTTAGACGGTGTGAGGTAGAGGTTTGTGGGAAGACTTGTAAACCATCTTGTCAGCAGTCCTCAACTGAAGAACCGATTTGGAGTCCGGGGTCCCCAGGGTGTGGTTCCGATCGCCGGATGACCGTTTCCTCAGAAGTCCATCATGTGTGCAAATAAGCAAGAAAGAGGAAAAAAACTCCACATAGTGTAAATCCTTGATTTGCAAAAAGCATAAGAGCACTTTATTTGAGGAGTGTACTCTGGGAAAAAATTTTTTTTTACAAACAGGGGGCGGTAAAAACTTGGCCCAATATGGAAACCGGCATAAAATAATATAAAAACAGGTGCAGTGGGTAGTGGTGGGGTATAGTCATAGAATCCGACGCGCTTCGCCTCCCAGCAGAAGCCTTTGGAGGCGAAACGCGTCGGTTTCTATGACTATACCCCACCACTACCACTGCGCCTGTTTTTATATTATTTTATGCCGGTTTCCATATTGGGCCAAGTTTTTACCGCCCCCTGTTTGTAAAAAAATTTTTTTCCCGGAGTACACTCCTCAAATAAAGTGCTCTTATGCTTTTTGCAAATCAAGGATTTACACTATGTGGAGTTTTTTTCCTCTTTCTTGCTTATTTGCACACATGATGGACTTCTGAGGAAACGGTCATCCGGCGATCGGAACCACACCCTGGGGACCCTGGACTCCAAATCGGTTCTTCAGTTGAGGACTGCTGACAAGATGGTTTACAAGTCTTCCCACAAACCTCTACCTCACACCGTCTAACGGTATAGGCTCGTTTGACTCACCGCCACGGCCTGTGAGTCCACCTGATCTGGTAAGGGCATTCTTTTGCTTTTTTCTTTCTCCTGGTGGGAATTATCCATATGAGCCAAGATCCAGCGTATTGATCAGGACTTTTCCCAATAACCTTTAAATTACCTTTTGAGAAGACGGCTTACACCCTGTTGCCTGCGGGACTGAATGAGACTACCCCATCTTGTCATTCAAGAGACTTTTGAGTTCCTATTTATGTTTACTCTCCCCTAGGGATGTCGATGTCCTTCTTCTTGTCTCCCACCTCCATTGTTTTTTAGTTTTGTGGAATAACATACTCAGCTTATCTAGATATCTTGCATTGACAATTATTTGCTTTGTTCCATATGCATGACTGTCTCCTAATTAACCTATAGGTTTTCACTGAGTATTTTACATTCTTAACACATACTTTTTTTCACCTTTATTATATATATTGTATATATTATTTATTATATATATTTTTTGTATGTTTTACAAACAAAATATTTTTTCACATATTTACACTGAAAGTGTTTTCACTCCCTCCCAACCACTACTTTTACCTGTATAGTAACAGGAGTCTCACCACCCACTAGCGCCACACTTTTCTACTTTTAGTTCAGCTAAAGCTACCTGTAGAAGGTTGGTGGTGTTTTCCTGATCCTATCACTACCGCAGGCAGCTAAATAAGCTACAAGTTAGTTTTTTGCGAGCTCTGCACAGTGTTCACCTAAAGCTACCTGTAGAAGGTCGGTGGTGTTTTCTTGATCCTATTACTACCGCAGGCAGCTAAATAAGCTACAAGTTAGTGTAGTTCGTCCTCCTCACAGTGTTCAGCTAAACCTACAAGTTAGTTTTTTGCGAGCTCTGCACAGTGTTCACCTAAAGCTACCTGTAGAAGGTTGGTGGTGTTTTCTTGATACTCTCACTACCGCAGGCAGCTAAATAAGCTGAAGTTAGTGTAGTGCGTCCTCCTCACAGTGTTCAGCTAAAACTACAAGTTAGTGTAGTGCGACCTCTGCACAGTGTTCAGCTAAAGCTACCTGTTGGTGGTGCTTTCTTGATCCTATCACTATCACAGGCAGCTAAATAAGCTACAAGTTAGTGTAGTGTGTCCTCCTCACAGTGTTCAGCTAAAGTTACAAGTTAGTGTAGTGCGAGCTCTGCACAGTGTTCAGCTAAAGCTACCTGTAGAAGGTTGGTGGTGTTTTCCTGATCCTACCACTACCGCAGGCAGCTAAATAAGCTACAAGTTAGTTTTTTGCGAGCTATGCACAGTGTTCACCTAAAGCTACCTGTAGAAGGTTGGTGGTGTTTTCTTGATTCTAACACTACCGCAGGCAGCTAAATAAGCTACAAGTTACTTTTTTGCAAGCTCTGCACAGTGTTCAGCTAAAACTACAGGTTAGTGTAGTGCGAGCTCTGCACAGTGTTCATCTAAAGCTACCTGTAGAAGGTTGGTGGTGTTTTCCTGATCCTATCACTACCGCAGGCAGCTAAATAAGCTACAAGTTAGTTTTTTGCGAGCTCTGCACAGTGTTCAGCTAAAGCTACCTGTAGAAGGTTGGTGGCGTTCTCATACTACAGGCAGGCAGTTGATTTTGCTAGCTGCAGTATCAGTACATGTATATATATATCCCAGCTTAGTGCAGCTACAGGCCATTAGTATGTCTGGAAGGCCAAGAAGGAGAGGCAGACAGTCACAAGCCAATAAGAGAGGGCAAGCAGGCTCGGTGTCTAGTGCTGGTCGTGGAGACGGTGCATCCTCATCAGCACGGGGCCGTGGGACATGCTTGGCCTTTTTTTCGGCAGCTGGCCGTGTTGAGCCGCAACATGCGGAAGACTTGGTCGAGTGGATGACCAAGCCGTCCTCATCCTCCTCATCCTCTCACCCATGCTCAGGGTACTTTGTCTGGCAAAGCAGCGGCCTCTTCCCTCGGCTCAATGTCATCAGTGACTCCTTCCCTAGCCCCACCATGTCCTCCTGAGGAGTCCCTCGAACTGTTTGACCACAGTGTTGGGTACATGCTCCAGGAGGATGCCCAGCGTTTGGAAGGCTCTGATGATGATACTGAGCTCGATGAAGGCAGTAACATGAGCATGGACAGAGGGGGTGCCCAAGAAGGACAGCAATCTGGCAGTCATGCTCCCCCTGCTGCAGCATACTGCCAGGTTTGCTCCAGTGATGAGGAGGGAGGGGATGATGAGGTCACTGACTCAACGTGGGTGCCTGATAGGAGAGAGGAGGAGGAGGAGGAGGCGGCACATCACCAACGAGGCAGGATGCCCTCCAGGGGCCAGCCTAAGGGCAGCAAATTGACTGCATCACATGTGCAGGGCGCTGCAGTCTCTGCACGTTATTCAAAAAGTTCTTTGGCTCTGATGATGATACTGAGCTAGATGTAGGGATGAGCCTAACACCCCCCCCCCGGTTCGGTTCGCACCAGAACCTGCGAACGGACTGAAAGTTCGCACGAACGTTAGAACCCCATTGACGTCTATGGGACTCGAACGTTCAAAATCAAAAGTGCTCATTTTAAAGGCTAATTTGCATGGTATTGTCCTAAAAAGGGTTTGGGGACCCGGGTCCTACCCCAGGGGACATGTATCAATGCAAAAAAAACTTTTAAAAACGTCCGTTTTTTCGGGAGCAGTGATTTTAATGATGCTTAAAGTAAAAAAAAAAAAGTGAAATATTCCTTTAAATATCGTACCTGGGGGGTGTCTATAGTATGCCTGTAAAGTGACGCGTGTTTCCCGTGTTTAGAACAGTCCCTGCACCAAATGTCATTTTTAAAGGAAAAAAACTCATTTAAAACTGCTTGCGGGTTTAATGTAATGTCGGGTCATGGCAATATGGATGAAAATCAGTGAGACCAACGGCATGGGTACCCCCCAGTCCATTACCAGGCCCTTTGGGTCTTGTATGGATATTAAGGGGAACCCCGCACCCAAATTAAAATAAGGAAAGGTGTGGGGCCACCAGGCCCTATATACTCTGAACAGCAGTATACAGGCGGTGCAAACAAGACAGGGACTGTAGGTTTGTTGTTAAGTAGAATCTGTTTGTAATTTTGAACGCGTACATTTTTAAAGTGTTTAGCTCCAGCCAAAAAATCTTTTTTAAGCTTTTTGGAAAACATAGGGAAGGGTTATCACCCCTGTGACATTTGTTTTTCTGTCTTTCCTCCTCTTCAGAAGATTTCACATCACTTTTTGTCCCAATGAAAAATGTTTTTTGAAAATTTAGGTTTTTTGTGGAACAAGGATTGGAAAGCATCAGTGGAAAGGAGAATTTTTTTTCCCATATTAACTCTTACAGGAGAGAATTTCCCTTCCTATGGGTAGATTTCATCTCACTTCCTGTTGTCTCCTTCCGTTTGCAAGTAGGAGTCGTTTGTAAGTTAGATGTTTGAAAGTAGGGTCCTGCCCTATATACTCAGCAGAAATTTGGGCCTTAGGTGTTGCTGTGGCCACAACACTGCAAGCCCTCACAGGGCCCTGCTGTGAAATATTAGATCAAGAATTGTAATTACATGCCCCTGTTGAACAGGAGCTGAAAAATTAGGCCTTAGGCACCGGTGCTGGTGCCACAACACTGCAACCCCTCACAGACACTCTAGTTGGAACGCAGGAACGAGCCCTGCTGCAAAGTATTGCATCAAAAATTGTAATTACACGCCCCTGTTAAACAAGGGCTGAAAAATTGGGCCTTAGGCACTGGTGCTGGTGCCACAACACTGCAACCCCTCACAGAAACTCTAGTTGGAACGCAGGAACGAGCCCTGCTGCAAAGTATTGCATCAAAAATTGTAATTACACACCCCTGTTAAACAAGGGCTGAAAAATTGGGCCTTAGGCACTGGTGCTGGTGCCACAACACTGCAACCCCTTTACAGACACTCTAGTCGGAACGCAGGAATGAGCCCTGCTGCAAAGTATTGCATCAAAAATTGTAATTACACGCCCCTGTTAGACAGGAGCAGAAAAATTGGGCCTTGGGCACTGGTGCTGGTGCCACAACACTGCAACCCCTCACAGACACTCTAGTTGGAATGCAGGAACGAGCCCTGCTGCAAAGTATTACATCAAAAATTGTAATTACACGCCCCTGTTAAACAGGGGCTGAAAAATTGTGCCTTAGGCACTGGTGGTGGTGCCCAGAACCAAAAATGTTCTTACAAGCTATCAGCGTGATGATTGAGGAGGAAGAGGATAATTACTCAGGGATAGTCACTCAGCATCAGCATAGGCAGTCTTTGAAGGGATCTGAGATTTCAAAAAAAATTATTCGGTTACATCAGCATCAGGTGCTTGGTAGCTGGTGGTGATCCAAGACTGATTCATTTTTATGAAGGTCAGTCGATCGACCGAGTCGGTGGACAGACGCACCCTGTGATCGGTTACAAAGCCTCCAGCAGCACTGAATGTGCGTTCCGAAAGAACGCTGGATGCAGGACAGGTCAGTAGCTCAATTGCATACTGTGCAAGCTCTGGCCAGTGATCCATCCTCAAGACCCAGTAACCCAGAGGATTTTTGGTGGGAAAGGTGTCCAAGTCTGATCTTGCCCCTAGGTATTCCTGCACCATGTAAAACAGACGCTGACGATGGTTGCTGGAACTGATCATACCTTGGGGCTGCGGACCAAAAAATTGTCTGAACGCATCGGTCAGATGGCCACCTTCTCCACCGCTCCTTCTTTGACTGACCGAAGCCTCAGCAACTTGTTGTCCAGAAACAGGAGTTTGTAACCTCCCAGTCTCTGGGAACGCGTTGCACAGACCTTTCTGCAAGACCTCCCGAAGATGTTCCATCCTCTGCTCCCTCTGCGATGGCAAGATAAGTTCCGCAACCTTACCCTTGTAACGTGGATCAAGGAGGGTTGCCAGCCAGTATTGGTCCTTCTCCTTGATACCACGAATACAAGTATCCTTACGCAGGCTTTGCAGGATCAGGGAGGCCATGCAGCGTAGGTTTGCTGAGGCATTCGGTCCGGAGTCCTCTGGGTCACTAAGGACGACATGGTCCGCAGCCACCTCCTCCCAGCCACGTACAAGTCCATGTGTTTCTTGGGACTGATCCCTTAAAGACTGCTGCTGATGCTGAGTGCCAGGCTCCACCTCCATACTGACACAATCTTCCTCCTCCTCCTCCTCCTCCTCCTCTTCCTGTGTGATCGGCGGGCACGCAGGAACACTGTCTGGATAAAGGGGGCCTTGAGAGCTAAGGAAGTCCTCCTCTTCCTGCCTCTGTTCTGCCTCAACTGCCCTGTCCATTATTCCATGCAGCGTGTGCTCCAACAGGTGGACAAGGGGGACAGTGTCACTGATGCATGCACTGTCACTGCTCACCATCCTCGTGGCCTCCTCAAATGGTGACAGGACAGTGCATGCATCCCTGATCATGGCCCACTGGCGTGGGGAAAAAAACCAAGCTCCCCTGACCCTGTCCTGGTGCCATAGTCGCACAGGTACTCATTAATGGCCCTCTGCTGCGTGTGCAGCCGCTGCAGCATGGCCAACGTTGAGTTCCACCTGGTGGGCATGTCACAGAGGCGGTTCTTGGGCAGGTTAAACTCCTTTTGGAGGTCCGTCAGCCGAGCACTGGCATTGAATAAATAGTGAATAATTCCGCGCCACATAAAAAATATATAAAAAAATATATTAAATTATAAAGAGATAAGTGAAGCAGCTACACCCTAAGCATAAAATGAAAAATTTCATAAATGCATAAATGTGAAAAAAGAGGGGTTGGGGAGCGCTAAATGGTCAACAAGGAAAAATATTTATACATATAGGACAAAAAAATCCCTTAAATGTGAATAAATTCAAATAAAAATACCAGCCTGCCCATATATATAAAACTTGAGTGAACAAAAATCATAAATCTAAATAATAGTGAACAATGATAATTGTGCAATCGTGACATATAGTGTCAAAAAATAGAAAATAAATATATATCAAATATAAATTGACATCAATGACAAAGTCCATCCAAAATTGGTGTAAGATCCTGATGTAAATCTTTGATAACAAAACGTGAGCAGCAAAATCCCTTCACCATCACTTGAAAAAAACACCAATGTGCTCATGGAAATGGATGTCCGCTTACCAGATGAAGTTGACCAATTTAATTAAAAAAAGGTCAAATAGGCTTTAGCAAGATATTGCTTGCTGCAATGGAGAAAAATAAACCAGACTCTTGTCCTCACATCACAGGGTCTCACGCATGGGATATAAAATAGATGGAGAGGAACCAAACATAGTGTAACACCATTTATTTAAAAATAAAAATAAAAACAAAACATAGCCAAATGGCTACTCACATAGAAGGTGCCATCGCCCGACACAGAGGCTGAAAAGCGTATCTAGGAATGGAGAAATCCAATCTATGGGAGAGGCTTCCCAGATGATCGCGGCAGCGGCGTGCGTTCCACCCTCGACGGACAGACGAACCACGGAAGCCGGAAATGATGTAATTGCGTGACCAAGTACCGCCTCGACGTACGTTTCGTTTTACACGTCTTCAGGAAGCGTATGTTTGGTTCCTCTCCATCTATTTTATATCCCATGCGTGAGACCCTGTGATGTGAGGACAAGAGTCTGGTTTATTTTTCTCCATTGCAGCAAGCAATATCTTGCTAAAGCCTATTTGACCTTTTTTTAATTAAATTGGTCAACTTCATCTGGTAAGCGGACATCCATTTCCATGAGCACATTGGTGTTTTTTTCAAGTGATGGTGAAGGGATTTTGCTGCTCACGTTTTGTTATCAAAGATTTACATCAGGATCTTACACCAATTTTGGATGGACTTTGTCATTGATGTCAATTTATATTTGATATATATTTATTTTCTATTTTTTGACACTATATGTCACGATTGCACAATTATCATTGTTCACTATTATTTAGATTTATGATTTTTGTTCACTCAAGTTTTATATATATGGGCAGGCTGGTATTTTTATTTGAATTTATTCACATTTAAGGGATTTTTTTGTCCTATATGTATAAATATTTTTCCTTGTCAACCATTTAGCGCTCCCCAACCCCTCTTTTTTCACATTTGAGCACTGACATTATATGACCGGCAGAAATGCACACAGACTTTCCTGGCCTGCCTCAGGACATCCTGTAAGCCCGGGTACCTGCTCAAGAACCGCTGCACCACCAAGTTAAGGATGTGAGCCAAACAGGGCACATGGGTCATTTGTCCCTGTCGGAGGGCAGAGAGGAGGTTGGTGCCATTGTCGCAAACCACCATTCCTGCCTTAAGTTGGCGTGGCGTCAACTACCTCTGAACCTGCCCCTGCAGAGCTGACAGAACCTCTGCCCCAGTGTGGCTCCTGTCCCCCAAGCACACCAGCTCAAGCACCGCATGGCATCTTTTGGCCTGCGTACTTGCGTAGCCCCTTGAATGACTACGGAGCACCGCTGGTTCCGAGGAAGAGGCCATGGTGGAAGAAGAAGAGGAGCGTGTGGAGGAGAGAGGTGTGTCACAATCATTAGCATTTTGGAGGCGTGGTGGCGGAACAACCTCCAACACTACTGCACCTTGTCCTGCATCCTTCCCAGCTGCCAGCAGAGTCACCCAATGCGCCGTGAAACTTAGGTAACATCCCTGTCCATGCCTGCTGGACCATGAGTCAGCGGTAATATGCACCTTACCGCTGACCGCCCTGTCCAGCGAGGCATGGACATTGCCTTCCACATGCCGGTAGAGAGCTGGAATCGCCGGAAGGGGGCAGAGTCTACCAACTGAAAAGGCAGCAGTTGAAGTGCTAGCAATTTTGCCAAGCTAGCATTCAACCGCTGGGCATGTGGATGGCTGGGAGCAAACTTCTTTCGGCGGTGCAGCAGCTGGGGCAGGGAAATTTGCCTGGTACAATCTGACGTCGGTGTACCAAAAGCAGATTGCCCACAAGTACTTGGCTGTGACACACCTAATTCTACACCTTCATTCCTCTCAGTGCAGGTCTCAGAGAGGACTGAAGGTCTAGTGGGGTTGGAAATCTCAGCTGATGAGGAGCAAGGAGAGGTCCTCTTTGTTCTTTGGTGTGGGTCTTTTAGATGCGCTTGCCAACGAACTGCATGGCAGGTCAACATATGTCTGGTCAAGCATGTGGTACCCAAGCGGGAGATGTTTTGGCCACTTGAGATACGCTTGAGACATATGTTGCAAATAGCAGCGGTGCGATCTGATGCACTCGTCTCAAAAAAGGCCCACACCAAAGAACTTTTTGAATAACGTGCAGAGACTGCAGTGCCCTGCACATGTGATGCAGTCAATGTGCTGCCCTTAGGCTGGCCCCTGGAGGGCATCCTGCCTCGTTGGTGATGTGCCGCCTCCTCCTCCTCCTCCTCCTCTCTCCTCTCAGGCACCCACGTTGAGTCAGTGACCTCATCATCCCCTCCCTCCTCATCACTGGAGCAAACCTGGCAGTATGCTGCAGCAGGGGGAGCATGACTGCCAGATTGCTGTCCTTCTTGGGCACCCCCTCTGTCCATGCTCATGTTACTGCCTTCATTGAGCTCAGTATCATCATCAGAGCCTTCCAAATGCTGGGCATCCTCCTGGAGCATGTACCCAACACTGTGGTCAAACAGTTCGAGGGACTCCTCAGGAGGACATGGTGGAGCTAGGGAAGGAGTCACTGATGACATTGAGCCGAGGGAAGAGGCCGCTGCTTTGCCAGACAAAGCACCCTGGGCATGGGTGAGAGAGGATGAGGAGGATGAGGACGGCTTGGTCATCCACTCGACCAAGTCTTCCACATGTTGCGGCTCAACACGGCCAGCTGCCGAAAAAAAGGCCAAGCGTGTCCCATGGCCATGTGCTGATGAGGATGCACCGTCTCCATGACCAGCACTAGACACAGAGCCTGCTTGCCCTCTCTTATTGGCTTGTGACTGTCTGCCTCTCCTTCTTGGCCTTCCAGACATACTAATGGCCTGTAGCTGCACTAAGCTGGGATATATATATATAAATATATATATACTGCAGCTAGCAAAATCAACTGCCTGCCTGTAGTATGAAAACACCACCAACCTTCTACAGGTAGCTTTAGCTGAACACTGTGAGGTGGATGCACCCCACTAACTTGTAGGTTTAGCTGAACACTGTGAGCAGGACGCACTGCACTAACTGTAAATAGTCTAGCTGCCTGACCGTGGTACTAATAGGATCAAAAGAACACCAGTAATTTTCTTCAGGTAGCTTTATATACTGTAACAAGACAAGCCTGCCTGTCAGTAGGAAGATAACAGGAACGGATCTAGCTGAACACTGTGAGCAGGACGCACTGCACTAAATGTAAATAGTCTAGCTGCCTGACCGTGGTACTAATAGGATCAAAAGAACACCAGTAATTTTCATTAGGTAGCTGTAAATACTTTAACAAGACAAGCCTGCCTGTCAGTAGGAAGATAACAGGAACGGATCTAGCTGAACACTGTGAGCAGGACGCACTGCACTAAATGTATATAGTCTAGCTGCCTGACCGTGGTACTAATAGGATCAAAAGAACACCAGTAATTTTCTTCAGGTAGCTTTATATACTGTAACAAGACAAGCCTGCCTGTCAGTAGGAAGATAACAGGAACGGATCTAGCTGAACACTGTGAGCAGGACGCACTGTACTAAATGTAAATAGTCTAGCTGCCTGACCGTGGTACTAATAGGATCAAAAGAACACCAGCAATTTTCTTCAGGTAGCTTTATATACTGTAACAAGACAAGCCTGCCTGTCAGTAGGAAGATAACAGGAACGGATCTAGCTGAACACTGTGAGCAGAACGCACTGCACTAAATGTAAATAGTCTAGCTGCCTGACCGTGGTACTAATAGGATCAAAAGAACACCAGTAATTTTCTTCAGGTAGCTTTATATACTGTAACAAGACAAGCCTGCCTGTCAGTAGGAAGATAACAGGAACGGATCTAGCTGAACACTGTGAGCACGACGCACTGCACTAAATGTAAATAGTCTAGAAAATAACAGGAACGGATCTAGCTAAACTGAATACAGTGTATATATATATATGCAACACCTGGGATGCATATATATACACAATACACTTTAAGTGCAGCTAACTGACTGACTGTCCTGTCTAATCTAGCTAACTCAAATGAAATGACACTGTCTCTCTCTCTCTCTCTCTCTAAGCACACCGGAACACACTGCACAGGGCCGCCATGCAGGCGGCCTTATATAGTGTGGGGCATGTACTAAATCCCCTGAGCCATAATTGGCCAAAGCCTCCTCCTGAGACCTGCACTGAGAGGAATGAAGGTGTAGAATTAGGTGTGTCACAGCCAAGTACTTGTGGGCAATCTGCTTTTGGTACACCGACGTCAGATTGTACCAGGCAAATTTCCCGGCCCCAGCTGCTGCACCGCTGAAAGAAGTTCGCTCCCAGCCATCCACATGCCTAGCGGTTGAATGCTAGCTTGGCAAAATTGCTAGCACTTCAACTGCTGCCTTTTCAGTTGGTAGACTCTGCCCCCTTCCGTGAGTTTGTAGAATGTGCGGTTCCTCAGTGGCAGATACCCAAACGCCACTTTTTCTCATGGAAGGCGATTCCAGCTCTCTACCGGTATGTGGAAGGCAATGTCCATGCCTCGCTGGACAGGGCGGTCAGCGGTAAGGTGCATATTACCGCTGACTCATGGTCCAGCAGGCATGGACAGGGATGTTACTTAAGTTTCACCACGCATTGGGTGACTCTGCTAGCAGCTGGGAAGGATGCAGGACAACGTGCAGTAGTGTTGGAGGTTGTTCCGCCACCACGCCTCCAAAATGCCACTACTAATGATTGTGACACACCTCTCTCCTCCACCCCCTCCTCTTCTTCTTCCTCCGTGGCCTCTTCCTCTGCTTTGTCCTCGGAACCAGCGGTGCTCCGTAGGCGTTCAAGGGGCTACGCAAGTATGCAGACCAAAAGATGCAATGCGGTGCTTGAGCTGGTGTGCTTGGGGGACAGGAGCCACACTAGGGCAGAGCTTATGTCAGCTCTGCAGGGACAGGTTCAGAGGTGGTTGACGCCACGCCAACTTAAGGCAGGAATGGTTGTTTGCGACAATGGCACCAACCTCCTCTCTGCCCTCCGACAGGGACAAATGATTCATGTGCCCTGTTTGGCTCATGTCCTTAAATTGGTGGTGCAGCGGTTCTTGGGCAGGTACCCGGGCTTACAGGATGACCTGAGGCAGGCCAGGAAAGTCTGTGTTCATTTCCGCCGGTCATATAATGCCAGTGCTCGGCTGGCAGACCTCCAAAACGAGTTTAACCTGCCCAAGAACTGCCTAGTCTGTGACATGCCCACCAGGTGGAACTCAACATTGGCCATGCTGCAGCGGCTGCACATGCAGCAGAGGGCCATCAATGAGTTCCTGTGCGACTATGGCACCAGGACAGGGTCAGGGGACCATGTTTTTTTTTCCCCACGCCAGTGGACCATGATCAGGGATGCATGCACTGTCCTGTCACCATTTGAGGAGGCCATGAGGATGGTGAGCAGTGACACTGCCTGCATCAGTGACACTGTCGCCCTTGTCCACCTGTTGGAGCACACGCTGCGTGGAATAATGGACAGGGCACTTGAGGCAGAACAGAGGCAGGAAGAGGAGGACTTCCTTAGCTCTCAAGGCCCCCTTTATCCAGACAGTGTTCCTGCATGCCCACCAATCACACAGGAGGAGGACGAGGAGGAGGAGGAGGATTGTGTCAGTATGGAGGTGGAGCCTGGCACTCAGCATCAGCAGCAGTCTTTAAGGGATCAGTCCCAAGAAACACATGGACTTGTACATGGCTGGGAGGAGGTGGCTGCGGACCATGTCGTCTTTAGTGACCCAGAGGACTCCTGACTGAATGCTGGAAGGGCAAAAACTGGCTGGGAACCCTCCTTGATCCACGTTACAAGGGTAAGGTTGTGGACCTTATCTTGCCGTCACAGAGGGAGCAGAGGATGAAACATCTTCGGGAGGCCCTGCAGAAAGGTATGTGCAATGTATTCCCAGAAACTGGGAGGTTACAAACTCCTGTTTCTGGACAACGTGTTGCTGAGGCTTTGGTCAGTCAAAGAAGGATCGGTGGAGAAGGTGGTCGTCTGACCGATGCGTTTAGACAATTTTTTAGTCCGCAGCCCCAAGGTATGATCGGTTCCAGCAACCATCGCCAGCGTCTGTTTTACATGGTGCAGGAATTCCTAGGGGTAAGATCAGACTTGGACACCTTTCCCACCAAAAATCCTCTGGGTTACTGGGTCTTGAGGATGGATCACTGGCCAGAGCTTGCACAGTATGCAATTGAGCTACTGGTCTGTCCTGCATCCAGCGTTCTTCCGGAATGCACATTCAGTGCTGCTGGAGGCTTTGTAACCGATCACAGGGTGCGTCTGTCCACCAACTCGATTGATAGACTGACCTTCATAAAAATGAATCAGTCTTGGATCACCACCAGCTACTAAGCACCTGATGCTGATGTAACCGAATATTTTTTTTTTTTAAATCTCAGATCCCTTCAAAGACTGCCTATGCCAGGGATCCTCAAACTACGGCCCTCCAGCTGTTGCAGAACTACACATCCCACGAGGCATTGTAAAACTCTGACATTCACAGACATGACTAGGCATGATGGGAATTGTAGTTCCTGAACACCTGGAGGGCCGCAGTTTGAAGACCCCTGGCCTATGCTGAGTGACTATCCTGAGTAATTATCCTCTTCCTCCACAATGATCACGATGATAGCTTGTAAGAACATTTTTGGTTCTGGGCGCCGCCACTAGTGCTTAAGGCCCAATTTTTCTGCCCCTGTTTGTTTAACAGGGGCGTGTAATTACAATTTTTTATGCAATACTTTGCAGCAGGGCTCGTTTCTGCGTTCCAACTAGAGTATCTGTGAGGGGTTGCAGTGTTGTGGCACCAGCACCAATGCCTAAGGCCCAATTTTTCAGCCCCTGTTCAACAGGGGCATGTAATTACAATTCTTGATCTAATATTTCACAGCAGGGCCTGTTTCTGCGCCCACCAAGAGCGAGTGAGGACTTACAGTGTTGTGGCACCAGCACCACCACCACCACCAAAGGCCCAATTTTTCTGCCCCTGTTCAACAGGGGCATGGAATTACAATTCTTGATCTAATATTTCACAGCAAGGCCTGTTTCTGCACCCACCAAGAGCGAGTAAGGACTTACAGTGTTGTGGCACCAGCACCACCACCACAACCAAATATAAAAAATATATAAAAAATATAATATTTCACAGCAGGGCCCTGTGAGGACTAATGCCCCGTACACACGGTCGGATTTTCCGACGGAAAATGTGTGATAGGACCTTGTTGTCGGAAATTCCGACCGTGTGTAGGCTCCATCACACATTTTCCATCGGATTTTCTGACACACAAAGTTTGAGAGCAGGATATAAAATTTTCCGACAACAAAATCCGTTGTCGGAAATTCCGATTGTGTGTACACAAATCCGACAGAGAAAGTGCCACGCATGCTCAGAATAAATAAAGAGATGAAAGCTATTGGCCACTGCCCCGTTTATAGTCACGACGTACGTACATGTTTTACGTCACCGCGTTTAGAACGATCGGATTTTCCGACAACTTTGTGTGACCATGTGTATGCAAGACAAGTTTGAGCCAACAAATCGTAGGATTTTGTTGTTGGAATGTCTGAACAAAGTCTGACCGTGTGTACGGAGCATTACAGTGTTGTGGCCACAACAACACCTAAGGCCCAAATTTCTGCTGAGTATATAGGGCAGGCCCCTACTTTCAAACGACCAAGTTACTAAAGACTCCTACATGCAAACGGAAGGAAAGAACAGGAAGTGAGATGAATTCTACCCCTAGGAAGGGAAATTCTCTCCTGTAAGAGTTAATATGGGAAAAACATTTCTCCTTTCCACTGATGCTTTATCACCAATCCTTGTTTCACAAAAAACCCCACATTTTCAAAAAACATTTGTCATTGGGACAAAAAGTGAGGTGAAATCTTCTGAAGAGGAGCACAGACAGCAAAACAAATGTCACAGGGGTGATAACCCTTCCCTATGTTTTCCAAAAAGCTTAAAATTGATTTTTTGGCTGGAGCTAAACACGCTAAAAATGTACCAGTTCAAAATTACAAACAGATTCTACTTAACAGCAAACCTACAGTCCCTGTCTTGTTTGCACCATCTGTATACTGCTGTTCAGAGTATATAGGGCCTGGGGGCCCCACACCTTTCCTTTTTTTAATTTGGGTGCGGGTTTCCCCTTAATATCCATACAAGACCCAAAGGGACTGGTAATGGACTGGGGGTACCCATGCCATTTGTCTCACTGATTTTCATCCATATTGCCAAGACCCGACATTACATTAAAGCCACAAGCAGTTTTAAATGACTTTTAAATGACTTTTTTTCCTTTAAAAATGACATTTTGTGCAGGTACTACACGGGAAACACGCGCCACTTTACAGGCATACTATAGACACCCCCCAGGTACGATATTTAAAGGAATATTTCACTTTTTTTTTTACTTTAAGCATCATTAAAATCACTGCTCCCAAAAAAACGTCCGTTTTTAAAACTTTTTTTTGCAGTGATACATGTCCCCTGGGGCAGGACCCGGGTCCCCAAACCCTTTTTAGGACAATACCATGCAAATTAGCCTTTAAAATGAGCACTTTTGATTTTGAACGTTCGAGTCCCATAGACGTCAATTGGGTTCTAACGTTTGTGCGAATTTTCGGTCCGTTCGCAGGTTCTGGTGCGAACCGAACTGGGGGGTGTTCGGGTCATCCCTACTTATTATAATGGACTAAATGAAAAGAAGCATCAGAGTGGGAGAGTTTACTTCCTCTTTAAGCAATCCAGACGCTGGAAAGAGGCAATCTCCCAAAAGACAGCTGTTCTTTGTGTGCAGGAGATACATTTTGCTCACACTAAAAGCCCTTCCTGTCAGCACAGGTTATTTCCCCATCAATTTTTTGTCGATGCACCCAAAAAGGCCAGAGGCGTGATGATCGCTATCCATACCTCAGTGGCTCCCATCATGAAGAAACTGATCCACTGGGCAGATACTTAATCTTGTCCACCTCTTTCAATAATTATCCCCTGGTGAAACATTTATGCCCCTAACACATGTCACTAATCTGATTTGACCAAATTGTAAACACTTCCTAAAGAACAAATTATTCTTTGTGGTGACTTTAATGACATTGCAGATTTATCCCTGGACACTTTCAGCACCCTTAGAAAATGGTCCACTGCTCTGTCCTCCCTTATTCAGTCAGAAGATCTCTACGACCCCTGGCGGTGCCTTTACGGCTCAGCGAGGGTCTACACTTTTTATTCAACAGCTCAAAAGTCCTATTCCAGGTTTGACCTCTTCCTGGTATGTAAGTCTCTCCTCCAAATTATCCCATAGGCAACCACAGGGCTCATTACTTGGTCGGATCATGCGCCTATCACTATTACACTCGCTCATGGTCCTAAGGCTAAACAAAACTCACTATGGCGATTGCACAAAGCCATACTAATACACACCAAGTACCAGGAACAGGTTAAGAAAGAAATAAAGTGTTATTTCAACCTCAATGCAGGGTCATTCACCAATGGTTCAGTTCTATGGAATACACACAAAGCCTATGTTTGAGGCCTTTTTCTCAAGCGAAGTGGAAACGGTCCAAGCGTATCAATACTTTTCTAGACCAATTACGACAATTAGAAAAATCAAATAAGCAAAACCATAATGCAGCAGATACAATCTCATTACGCAAACTAAGTGAAGAGCTGTGTGCCTTCTTATGCCCCGTACACACGGTCGGACATTGATCGGACATTCCGACAACAAAATCCTCTGATTTTTTCCTACGGATGTTGGCTCAAACTTGTTTTGCCTACACACGGTCGCACAAAGTTGTCGGAATTTCCGATCGCCAAGAACGCGGTGATGTCAAGCACGTACGACGAGACTAGGAAAGGCCGGTTCAGAACCAAGCGCAGCACCCTTTGGGCTCCTTTTGCTAATCTCGTGTTAGTAAAAGTTTGGTGAGAGACGATTCGCGCTTTTTCAGACTCGTGGCTTTCAGATCGTTTTCTGCCGTTCAGTTTGTGCTTGTGGGTTTGTATCTGCTCTTCAGTGCGTGCAAGCAAGTTCCGCGTGACTTTAGTCACTGTATTCTTGTTCGTTCGTTACTGGTTTTCAGGTCGCTCTTCACAGGCCTTGCTGTTCTTCAGTGCGTTCTGTTACTTCGTTCTGAGCAGCCGACCGTTTTCTAGCCATGTTTTGTATGCGTACTCCTCGTAGAGTTCGTGCTGTGCGGGGGCTTGGTGTTGGGGTCCTGACCTTGACACAAGTCCAGTCCATGAACAGGGTGGGGAGGAGTTCATGGACCAAGAATTAGTTGCTTCAGCGTGACCAGTTTTGTCATATGCCTTTGCTCCGTGAGATCCGTGAGAATAATCCTGATGATTTCAGGAACTTTCTCAGGATGACGGACCCCGTGTTTCACCGTTTGTTGGCTTCGCTGACCCCCTATATCAGCAGGCAGGATACCTGCATGAGGCAAGCCATCACTCCGGAGCAGAGGTTGGTCGCTACCTTGCGGTATTTGGCCACAGGGAGAAGCCTGCAGGACTTAAAGTTCTCGACAGGCATCTCCCCCCAGGCTCTGGGGATCATTATCCCAGAGACCTGTTCTGCCATCATACAGGTCCTGCAGAAGGAGTAAATGAAGGTAAGATTTTTATCCTTTAATATCACATTTTATTGTATTGAATGTTTGATAATGTATTGTATTTCTTTCCTCATTCCCTAATTACCATGATTGTAATATGCTGTGAATGTCCCCTTTGTCCTCATGCATGCTGGATTTTTATGTCATTATTATTTTATGTCCTTCATACATATTTGCCCTTCAATAACCTCCCCAGCATGGTGTCCCCTGCCCTATATTCACATCATGTAGTCACTTAACAATGTATTTTATCAGCTCCATAGTAGTGCTTTACCCCAAACACCCCCTAAAATGTTTGGAAATGTTATTTTGGATTTAAATTCAGGCAGAGGGCCAGAGGCTTTTTTTTGTGGTGTCCCCAAATTTTTGGTAACCCTCCCTCCCCCAACTGCTAAGTCAGCTTATCACAATTCTCTATCCTCAATCATCTATCTGCTGTCTTTGCCAAACCCATACACACTATACCCACCTCTTTAGTGCTCAGATTTATGGATGAATTCCCCAAAGCATGTAGTGCAAGGGCCTGCCTGTATACTTTCCAATGGTACTGTTTAAAGTTCTTGTATCCTATTATGATCTTGATAGGTAATAGCAGAATGTCCAAATGTGCTCAAATGTGTACAGTGTGTATTTATATCTTTGTATTATGACACTTCTTACCTGTCCAGTGGGCTGCCAATAGTGTAACTAAGGAGGGGCTGTTCCAAGTAATACCCTGTATTTAGGCATTCATCTCTCAATGAAGTGAAGAGGGTTACCTGTCCAAGAGTCCCCCCCCCTATAATGTTAGAAATGGCCCATGAGAGGGGGGGAGGGGGAATATGATAGGTGTACCTTATACTTTGTTGTTGTTAAATTCCCCTTAGTAAATGCTATCTGGAGGTTGCCCCATAATTTGTGTATAATCTGCTTGCCAGGTTTCTGTGAAAAAATAGTAATGTTTTTTTTTTTTCCTCAACAGTTTCCTTCCACGCCACAGGAATGGCAGACTGTGGCCTCCCACTTTGCCCAGCGGTGGGACTTTCCTAACTGCGGAGGGGCAATTGATGGGAAACACGTCCACATCGTCCCACCACCGAACTCGGGGTCGTACTATTATAACTACAAGGGGTTTAATAGTATAGTGATGTTGGCGGTGGTGTCGGCTAATTAGTTCTTGTATGTGGACGTGGGGAAGAATGGCCGGATGTCCGATGGTGGAGTCATCGCCCAGACGGAGTTCTACAGGCGTCTCCAGAATGGCAGTTTGGACTTGCCACCTCCAGAGGACAATGTTGAAGGTCTCCCATTTGTGTTCGTTGCTGATGAAGCATTTGCGCTGGGGGACCACCTGATGCGGCCATTCCCGATGAGGACCCTCACCCCGGAACAGAGGGTTTTTAATTACCGGCTGGCCAGAGCCCGAAGAGTGGTGGAGAACACATTTAGGATCCTGGCCAGCCAAGTCTGACTATTTCTGACACCCATCCATATGGCGGAGTATAAACAGAACCATATTATACTGGCGTGCTGTGTTCTCCATAATTTTTTAAGAAAACATTCAGCCAGCTATGCTGGCTCAGTTGGGCCTGAGGCCAGAATCCCAAATACTTCCACAATGATGGCACTTGAAAGCGGCCGTCCTGGCTTGCCCTCCCTGAATGCCCGTGATGTCCGGTTACGATACCTGGAGTTCTTTGCGGGTAGGGGGGCTATCAATATGCCAGACAATCTGTGACACCTTTTTCAAATAAAAAACAACCAAAAGCAATTCTTGGTGAACATTTACTGCTTGTGTTTGTTTTAGCTGACCCTGACAGAAATGTGTTGAGTGCAGAAAATGTCGTGATTGGGTAACCTTATAAAAAACAGTGTTGGCTGGTACTTCCTAAATGCAAAAACACATTTCACTACAAGTGCACTTGCAACTGCACTGAACCTGCACTTGTAGTGCAAAGTGTATTTGCCCTTAGGAAATAACCCCCATTTGTGCATAAAACAACAATTACATCACCTCAAAAGTGTTGTAGTGTTGAGACAATAATCCACACATTCTTGAGTAAGGCACTTTTTTATACCTGCACAATCACATGTGCATTTACCAAAGGTTTTTAAAACAAACCAACATGTTTGTTGTCTAAAATGTTTGCAGTAGCATTATGAAAAATCAAAATATCCATTTCAGATAAAACAGGCCTGTGTAAAACCAACAAGAAAGCCAAAAAACTAGAACTTACAAAGTTCACATATGGTAAAACCTGAAGGCTATATCAGACATCAGTATTTAGGAACTGGGTTTGATATAGCGTTCAGATGGGGGGAACTCACCCCTGGAAAAGCCAAATTTGGAAGATGCACACCAATTTACGAATGTCAACATGTGCTATCTGCCATCAGGGGGGATCAAGGGACTTGTTTTGGGGGAGCAAGCCCTTCCTCAACGCTACTTTATAATTGAGGAAGGGGTTGCACCCCCAAAACGCGTCCATTGATCTCCCGTGATGGCAGATAGTACATGTTGGCACACTGTGTGCATCCTCCAAATTTGGCTTTTCTAAACATTGAAAAAATTGCAATTACAGAAAAACGGTCATTTTGTGGGGTTTAAATTCGCCCCTAAACATCAATGATGTTATTATTTTTGGTAATAACATCACGTATTTGTTGCTGGATGTTTTGCAATTGGAGATTACATCCCATGATCTCCCCTATCAGTATCTGGGCACTTTCAGAAGTAAAGCGTTCTCTCTCCCTCACATCACGATCACCTAAAAAGAGATAAAGAACAAAAAAAAAGGTCTCAAAAATCTGCCACCAGCCATCTCTTTTACCTGAGTCTGTGGTCGCAGACACTCACCTCTTGTGGTGTCAATCTCCACTACATCTTCTTCTTCCTCCTGCTCAGCATCTTGGGTTTGGGGTAGTTCCCCTTCTTCCAGAGGGGGGGGGGGTCTGTGTTCTTCTGGGATGAGGAGTGTCCGAGTCTTTTCTCCCCTATGTAAAACAAAAATGGTATATTTAGCAAACAGATATTTGATGGCAGAACTATAGAAATAGGAAACATTGCTTGGAAGTGGGGTACAATTGTCTATTTTAGCCGAGTTCAAAGATGTCTTTTTTTTATTGTCCTTTGTCAAGCTGCAATACTTTACCTGTTTGGTACAAGCTTCACAGATGTAGCCCCCCCCTATAGTATACACTGGAGCACCTGTGTGCCCCCCCTAATAAAAATGGTGTTCTTGTGTCCCACACTAGTGCTACAGTGTCCAGATGTGAAACAGCTGCTCAGTGTCCTCTCCTTACACACAATCTAGTTTGCATTTCATTCTAGTAACAAACCCATCTACACAAACAAGTATTTGGCATCCCAGTAGGCCCCAAAAAAATGTGGGAAAATGCATATGGCCTAAACAATGGTGTTCTAGAGGCCGAACGAAAAATGTTTGATACGAACGAATAATGGGCCCATGAACAGTAAATTTGACCTTTTTAAACGTTACAATTAATAAAAGCATATGGAGCAGAACGAACGGAATAAAGCCAGAAAGAATAGAAACACAGCACAACTACTTACTTTTTTGCAGCACTCTCCGGATCTTTCGGTACTGCTCCGGCTCTCTCAACTTCAGGTCCGACCACCGCTTCCTGAGCTGATCTTTTGATCTTCGGACCCCGAAATTCCGCTCGAGACTCCTGACCACTTTCGCCATGATCTTGGCCTTTCGGATGTTCGGGTTGGGGTAAGGCCCATATTTTCCATCATAGTCGGACTTCTTCATGATGTCGACCATCTCCAACATCTCCCCAAACGACATATTTGTGGCCTTAAAACGTCTCCTTCTGGATCGGGATGTGCCTGGATCCGGGCTTTCCTCCTCCTCCTCGTTGCTACAATTAACACGCACCTGGTGTGACTCCGCCATCATGCTCTTCCCCCACTGCGCCGAACGAAAAGGGGCGGGGAATAGAATAGAAAGAACGTCAGGGGCGGGCGGAGTTACACACATGCGCAGTGTGTATAAAGCGTAACACGCGTGCGTATTACGTACGATCTGTGAGCGGAGGAAGGAGCATTGGACGCGCCGATCGTAAGAACGAAGGTAAGAGACAAACTTGGGCCTATACTGCTTCTAGATTGAGGCCTATATTGTAACAAGATTAGGAGAGTTTGGTCTGACATTAGGCTTTGTCTTGTGTTGTGTCTTGCAGTGAACATGGATATTTTAATGAGAGATACTGACTTCATGTCACTATTCATTGATATGCTAAGGGAGCTGCCCTGTCTGTGGGAGCTTACCCACCCCCATTTCAAAAACCAAGCAAAGAGGAAGGCAGCACTGGAGCAATTGTGTGAAATTGTGAAGCAGGTGATCCCCACGGCAGACATCACTTATTTAAAGATCTTAATTGGTTGCCTGAGGAGCACATATCTGAGGGAGCGCAAGAAGGTCCTGGATTCACAGAGATCAGGAGCAGCAGATGACATCTATGTCCCCAGGATGTTGTACTACGACAGGCTGCACTTTCTGGCAGGCCAGACTGAACCCAGGCCATCCCTCTCAAGTCTTCCTTCCACGCTTCCTTCCCCCCCGGCTGAGGCTTCTGATGCCCAACCTGGGCCTTCCAGGCCATATGTGGAGGAGCCCAGATTGAGCCAGGTATAGCATTCCTCTAAATATTTCTGCTTGTCCAATCAATGATGTTACCTAGATGTTAGTTGGGAGTACTAATTTATGATTGTGATTGATGATGCAAAAACTAAAACCATGTCCTTTTTTCATACACAGGGAAGTCTCAGCCAGGAGGTGGCTGATCTGCAGGTCCCTCCACCCACCCTGAAAACAGAAAGTGGCAGCAGGAGGAGTAGCCTAGAGGAGGCGGCTATCAGATTTTTTTGGAGGGCTACAGAGGTCCTGGGAGCACCACACACCAGGCAGGAGAACCTTGCGGCATTCATTGCCTATAAAATGCAGAGGATGGAGGAGGGCCAACAAGCCATGTGTCAGGCCCTCATATCAGAGGCTCTGGAGAAAGGTGTGAGGGGCCAACTTACACCTCACACACAGCTTTGGGATGGTCCTCCTCCTCCCTCTCCTCCAGGTCCTCCCAGTCCTCCTCCAGGTCCTCCCAGTCCTCCTCCAAGTCCTCCCAGTTCTCCTCCAGGTCCTACTCCTCCTCCTGCCACATCTCCTACTGCACAGCCACAGCCGGGAAGGTAGTGTGAAAGGAAGACCAGAGAGTGATTGCCCTGGATCCAGTCTGGTCGGCCAAAAGATGCAGCCTCTTGTGGTACCACAGCCTGGGGACACTGATGTCATCTGCTGCTATCCGAGTCTCTGTGAATCCCGGACCAGACTGCCCTCCCTTATATATGGACTCCTCAGGCCACCAATTTTGAGGTTTAAGAATTGATGTCTGCCGTGGGGGTCCCAGGCTTCACTAATTTCTCCTGTTGATCCAGTGTTGCCTTCCTCTTTGTTTGGTTCTGATACCTTAATAAAGGATTTTTGTTTTGAATTATACTCTCCTATGTGTTTTACTTCAAAAATGATGGTTTGTGAGGATTCAGGGACATTTCTAATATACAATGTGAAATGAACAAGGGACACCAACACCAAAAAATCTCCTGGAGATTAAATAATAAAAGATATCAATGGTGTTGGGGTAACTTGCCACACAAAACACACACAAAAATATTCTGGAGTAAAAATAAAAATAACATTGAACAAAGATCAGCCTTGGAAAAAATCCAAACATTAAAGAAAAAAAAAGGCTTAAAAACCAAAAAAAAAATATAAAAAAAATATAAAACTGTCAGATGTGACAACTAATAACAATATATTGAGGGAATCCCACTAAAAAAACACAAATCAATCTTTGTGAGAAGTGTGTGTGAATATGAGCAGCAAAACGACTTAATTCTTGTCACATTATAAAGAAGAAGAGAGTGCGCTGTATTAAACTATTTTTTACATTGCAGCGTGACGAAAGTGCTTTATCCATTACGAACGCTAAGTTTACCAGAACGAGCTGTCCCGTGTCGGAATTTCTTCTGAGCATGCGTGGCACTTTGTGCGTCGGAACAGGTCACACACGGTCGGAATTGACGCGATCGGATTTTGTTGTCGGAAAATTTTATCTCCTGCTGTCCAACTTTGTGTGTCGGAAAATCCGATGGAAAATGTCCGATGGCGCCCACACACGGTCGGAATTTCCGACAACACGCTCCGATCGGACATCTGACCGTGTGTACGGGGCATTATACTCTTTGTTTGATCATCAACAAACCTGGAGAACTATTAGCACAACAGGTTAAAAGTAAAATGGCCAACTTGCAGGGCTCAACAGACCCTTCTCAGAAAAAAAGGTCCTGGATACTATTTATCCACTCCCACTCCACAGCTATTGGGCCTGACAGCTTCTGTAATGATTATTACAAAACTTTTCCTTCCTTTCTCGGTTCCCAATCTGTGCAAGGCATACACTCACTTCGCTGACATGGGAGATATTCCCAAGGAATCTCTTGAAACAGTGATTGTCACTATACCCAAACCGGTTAAATATCATGCAGATCCAGCCAATTACAGTATAGACTAATTTCACTGCTTAACACCTAACTCAAGATCTGTGTGAAAATTCTCGTCACTCGCCTTTCCCAATATATCCCACAATTAGCAAAAAAGAATTCTGGTTGGCCGCACATCTAGTAAAAGCACCTTTATTTCAGCAAGTCTATAAAAACATGTCCAAAAACACAAATAGAGGGAGACAACATCACCAACTAATGCATTTCACGCTTCCTTAGCGCTTAGTTATAGCAAACTGTAGTTTACCCCGTGCAAGTCAGCTTTGTCCTATACTGCAGGCTCCTGATGGCACCAGGAAATGTATCAATCTCATTGAGTGGGCTGAGCATCATGGAACATGTTCTCTACATCTTTGGATGCAGAGAAGCGTTTGACAAAGTGCATTGGCTGTATCTTGTGGAAGTATTGCAGAAGTTTGATTTACAAGGAACATCGCTACGTCCAATATCAAAAACATTAAACCAACAGTTCTAAATGTAAAATGTGGGAGGAAATCGTCCATATATGTATTGATGGGGAATCCTCAGGAACTGTATAACTTCAAACTAAGGTATATGACATCTGAGGGAAAGACAGACACACCACCACCGACAATGAAGAGGCTTACCAGATGAAGTGGACCCAAAGGGGCGTACGCCGAGTTGGGTCGGATAAGTCTTGGGTGGTCAGTGGCTGTAGATGGCCTGGGGGGCGAAATTTATGGGATGAACCACAAGTTTCTGTATCCCTCAGAGTGATGTTGGAAACCCGGAGGGGCGAAGTTTATGGAACGAACCACAAGTTGCTGTATCCCTCAGAGCGATGTTAGAAACCAAGTGATGGTGATGACCAATGGAGAAAAGGAAGGAAAGACCACATAGTGTAAATCCGTAAATGAAAATAGAATTTATTAAAAATAAAGAAATACACTCACATGTAGATCCATTAAAAACAGCGCTGTAAAGAAGTGGCGGCCTACCCAACGCGTTTCGTCCTCTTAGACGTCATCTGGGGGGTTGACGTTGACCCCCCAGGCGACGTCTAAGAGGACGAAACACGTTGGGTAGGACCCCACTGCCGCCACTTCTTTACAGCGCTGTTTTTAATGGATCTACATGTGAGTGTATTTCTTTATTTTTAATAAATTCCATTTTCTTTTATGGATTTACACTATGTGGTCTTTCCTTCCTTTTCTCCATTGGTCATCACTATCACTTGGTTTCTAACATCGCTCTGAGGGATACAGCAACTTGTGGTTCATCCCATAAACTTCGCCCCCCCAGGCCATCTACAGCCACTGACCACCCAAGCCTTATCCGACCCTACTCGGCGTACGCCCCTTTGGGTCCACTTCTTCTGGTATGCCTCTTCATTGTCGGTGGTGGTGTGTCTGTCTTCCCCTCAGATGTCATTTACCTTGGTTTGAAGTTATACAGTTCCTGAGGATTCCCCATCAATACATATATGGACGATTTCCTCCCACATTTTACATTTAGAACTGTTGGTTTAATGTATTGGACATTGGACGTTTAACATTTTTTAGTGCTACACTTACTGTGCAGACTTTGGATAGAAGTAACAGGTGTGGAAAAAATTGCGCTTTGGGTGTTGGTGGTGCCTTCACCCTGTAACCTTCTATAGCAGTGGTTCTCAACACCTGTCCTCAGGACCCCCTAACAGGATAGATTTTAGGTATTACCTTGGGGAGATGCAGACTAGAATACTGCAATCACTGAGCAGCCAATGATATCACCTGTAATGTATTTCAGTTATCTTACAAACCTGGCCTGTTAGTGGGTCCTGAACACAGGAGTTGAGAACCACCGTTCTAGAGGTACTCTTGATGGAAGCAAGAATTGACCTTGCTTTAAAAGAAATTAAATTTGATGCCCCTCTCAAACAGTTGCGGAAAACTTGTTCTTTGGGTGTTGGTGGTACCTTCACCCCGTAACCTTCCAGAGGTACTCTTGATGAAAGCAAGAATTGGCCTTGCTGTAAAAAATATAAATTTGATTCACCTGTCAAACAGGTGTGGAAAATTGGTCCTTGAATGTTAATTGTGCCCAAGAAACCTATACCAAAAAATGACTTCACAATAAAATCAACACCCACAAAGCTAGGCAGCCTAGACAGTCTTGAAGAGATTTAATATCCCAATTACACTTAATCAGCGACATCGGCATCAGGTCTTGATAGCTGCTGCTAATCCAGGACTGATTAATTTCGACAAATGTCAGCCGATCAACAGAGTCTGTGGACAGACACACTCTTTTATATGTCACAAAACCTCTGGCAGCACTGAATACTTGTTCAGAAAGCATGCTGGATACAGGGCAGCCCAGCAGCTCAATTGCATACTGGGCATGTTCTGGCCAGTGGTCTATTCACATGATCCAAAAGCCCAGTGGATCGTCACCTAGAAAGCTCTCCTTGTCTGTTTTCACACCTAGATCATTTTCCACCATATGATGCAGACGCTGCTGATGGGATCTTGAAGCTGACAGCCCTGGGCACCGAGGACAATTTTTATTTTGAAATGCATCACCGATGCGGCCTCCTTCTCCACCGCTCCTCCTTTGACCAACAGAAGCCTCAAAACTAGCTTTTCCATTAGACTGGACCCTACCAGAGTTTGGAAAGGCATTACATAAACTCCTCAAGTAGAAGGTAAGGTTAAATAAAGACAACAGTCTATCCAGTTTAACTTGTGTAGGTGTCAGTGTCTTTAATAATTTCCCATTTACCTGTATGTTGTGTTCCTTAAGATGCACATCTAAGATGTCTTCTGGTAAGGACTAAGCGCTAACATTTGAGCGAAATGCATCTACCTTTTTGTCCCCTGCTCCATCTGTAAATTACTTGTCATATGAAGCTTCAATAAAAGGATTTTTGGAAGTGCAGCTGTCCAGAATAATTTCCTTATGCACATCTAGGAGTCTCCTAAAAATACCAATACTGCCCGCAGTCACCACCAATGGTGGAAGAGAGTTCGACATCCTTATTGCCCTGACAGTGAAAAAACCCTGGGCAGTTTAAGGTTAAACCACTTTTCCTCCAATCTCAATGTGTGGCCCTAATCCTCTTACACACCTTGAGACTGAATAGTTTTTTTGCTATGCTGGGATCACCATTGAGGTATTTGTAAATCGCTATCATATCTCCTCTCAAGCGTCTTTTCTCCAGCGAGAATACATTTTGTGTTTGCAGTCTTTCCTGATAATTGAGGTCCTCCAGTCCCCTTATTCGTTTTGTTGCCCTTCATTGGATTCTCTCCAGTTCCAGCACATCCCTTCTGAGGATTGGTGACCAGAACTGGACATAATACTCCAGATGTGGTCTAACCAATGTTTTATAAAGTGGTAGGATTATTGATCTATCTCTGGAGTATATCCCTTTTTATGCATGATAATATTCTGCCAGCTTTGGTAGCTGCAGCTTGACATTGCATGCTATTGCTCAATCTGTCATCTACCAGGACCCCCAAATCTTTCACCATCCTTGATTCCCCCAACAGTTCCCCCCCTAGTGAGTAGTTTGCATTTATGTTTTTTGCCCCCAAGTGCATGACTTTACATTTCTCCATATTAAAGCTCATTTACCATGTATTTGCCCACTCCATTATTTTGTTCAGGTCTTGCTTTAAAAGTTCTTTATCTTGATGTGAAGTTATTGCCCTGCTTAATTTTGTGTAGTCTGCAAAAACTAAGATTGAGCTACTTATCCCTTCCTCTATATCATTTATGAATAAATTGATAGGAATTGGCCCCAAGACAAAATCCTGTGCTTTCTCTGTGAGGGCATGATAAGTTCAGAAACTTTTGCCTTGTGATGGTGGTCATGGAGGGTTTCCAACCAATAATAATCCTTTTCCTTAAGGCCACAAGTTCTCTGGTCCTTTCACAGGCTTTAAAAAATAAGGGAGCCCGTGCATCGCAAGTTTGCAGAGGCATGAGAAGCAGAGTCCTCAGGGTCACTGAGGATTACACTATCTGAAACTGCTTTTTCCCAGTCATGTACTATTTCCATGGTTTCTGGAGACTAAAAAACATCTCTTAAGGTTTGACGTATGTCTTCCTCTGCTTCTATGTCAGAATCCTCCTCCCCCTCCTCCCTCTTGCCTTGTGTGTTCTGTGGCATAGCAAGAATGGTGTCTGCAGGCCTTGAGAGAAAAGGAAGTCCTCCTCTTCCTCCCACTGCTCTACCTCGAATGCCCTGTCCATAATGCCACGCAGAGTATGCTCCAGCAGGAACACAAGAGGGATTTTGTCACTGATGCATGCATTGTCATGGCTCACCATCTTTGTTGTCTCCTCAAATGGTGACAGTACAGTGCATGCATACTTTATCAGCAGCCAGTGGCATGGGAACAAAAGCCGAGCTGCTCTGAGCCTGTCCTTGTGCCATACTCACACAGGTACTTGTTGATGGCCCTCTGCTGCATGTGCAGCATTGCCAAAGATGAGTTCCATGTGGTGGGCACATCACAATTCGTGTGGTTTATGGGCAGGTGGAATTCCCGCTGAATTTCAGCCAAACGAACACTGACTGTGTATGACCCCCTGAAATGACTACAGACTCTTCTAGCCTGCCTTAGAAGAGCTTGCAAAACGGGTTACCTGTTTAAGAAACGCTGCACCACCAAATTGAGGACATGTGCCAGGCATGGCACATGTGTCAACTTTCCCTGTTGAAGGCAGACAGAAGGTTAGTGATATTATTGCATACCACTATTCCTGGTTCATGCTTCTGTGGCATGAACCACCTCTGGGCCTGCACCTGCAGAGCTGAAAGAATCTTTTCTCTGATGTGGCTTCTGTCCCCTAGACAGACCAGCTGAAGCACTGCATGGCATCTTTTAGCCTGACTCAATGAATGGCCCCTTGAACACTTAGGGGGTACTGGTAGCTCGTAGGACAATCCAGCAAAAGAGGGCATGGAGGAGGAGGAGGAGGGGGTGAAGCTGACAGATCTCACATCAACACTACCAGCTGTATAGAGGCGTGGGGGCAAAACAAGCTCCAAGACTGAGCCCTGTCCTGCATCCTCCTAGTTGCGCGCAGATTTAAACACTGTGCTGTGAATTAAATATCTTGTTCCTGATCATTGTTGCTGGACCACGTGTCAGCAATAATGTGGACCTTGCGGCTGACTGCCTTTCTCAACGCTGCCAAAACATTGCCTTCTATGACATGGTACAGAGCTGGAATGGCTTTACGTGCAAAGAAATAGTGACTGGAAACCTGCCATTGTGGCACATTCTGGAAATTCACGGAAGGGGTAGAATCCACCAGACTGAAAGGCAGGAATTGTAAAGCCAGCAATTTGGCCAAGCTAGAATTTAGATGCTGGGCATGTGGGTGGCAGGGAGTATATATTTTTTGCTGTAGCAGCTGGGGCAGAGAAATTTGCCTGCTATACTTTACAGCTGGTGGTGTGCTGCTGGCAAACATGTTGCAAGGACCTGTGACACCCTTTACTATTCCATCATCCCTGTCAGTGGAGGCTGCTGAGAGGTCATGAGATATAGCGGGGGTAGACATGAAAGGTGTGGAGTGAGGAGGAGTAGAATTGTGTCCCTCGTGTGTGAATTTCAGGTGCTCTTGCCAATGGGCTGAGTGGTGGGAGGTTAAATGCCTTGTCAAGCATGTGGTACCCTAATGGCTGGTGTTTTTGCCACACTTGATCTGCTTGCGGCAGAGATTGCAAATTATAAACCAAGTATAAATCCGCGCTTAGAGCAAAGGCAATAGGTTGCAGCCTCCCCTACTAGGTCCCCTATTTGGGGGCTAGGAATTAGATAATAACAAAAATAATGGCGTAAGTGGCACTCCCTATATACTACAAAGTGATAAACCCAGGTTGCTCTTTACGTGGTGTGTTACCACAGCTGTAAGTGTTGTGTATAAGTATACCACTAATTAACACACCCTACCAGCAGCAAAGTGTAATCTATTAAAGTAAAAGTGATCTCTGTGCTATCATAGCTACTGTACAGAGAACGTGCTGTAATATGTATATATATATATATATATATATATATATATATATATATATAAGAAATATAAATAAACATGATAAATGCTAAAAAACTATAAAAATATATAAAAATATATAGTGTCCATCCAGTGATAATAAGTTCATAGACCAAACAAAATAGCCAATACAGGTGCTAAAAACTATATGTATCCAAAGTACATCAAACAAATTATTTAAGAGTTCCAAAGTGCTGGGTGCTTGTGAGTGCAGAAATATCCAGGTGACTTTCTTGCTCCCCCTCCTGGGTCCCCACTCACTAGCTCCAATAATCCCTACAGGGGTATCTCTAATAAAGGGCAGACTTGGTGTACAGGTGATCCTTCCAGAGGTAGGTCATCTGGCCAGGTTCCTCTCCAATCTTTCCCTCCAATCACCAGCTCCAATAACCCCTACAGGGGTATCTCACATCTAGAGCAGATTTAGTATGCAGGTAATCCCTCCAAGGGCGGGTTGGCCAGCCAGGCTCCTCTCAATAATTCCCTCCAATATCCAATACAAGGTGGTTGTTAGATATTCATGCAAAAAAATGAGATATGGGCTCCCATAGTGTAGTATTCAAATTTGGGAATGTTTTTAATTAAAGCTATAAAATTGATTTAAAAACAAAACAAAAATAAAAATAAAAACAAATGTTCCCTACAGGGAAACTGCCCCAAAGAGTCTACAGCTAAGGGGTAGCTGATAGTCTCAGAGCCATGGTAATGGTCCCGCATGCAGTGTGCACTCCAGCTGCATTCCACAGGCTCAGACGAGCAGCTAACGTACCCGGAAGTGATGTGTGTGCATGGCTCCCTCTTACGCATTTCGTAATCAACGTCTTCTGAGGCGGTGCCATGTTACTACTCCACACGTCTTTTAAGGCAAGCGGCCGTGAAGGACCCACCCCTTCCTCATAATTAAGAGGATGTACTATACTATAGTAGCAGACTAATAAAGATAGACAGGTGATAAAAATGACTATGTACAAACGAAGAGGGTAGCTATGGGGGCACGCTACGCACCAAGCATAGCAAACCTCTTTATGAACATGTGGGAAGAAGAATATGTGTATAAGAAGCGGATACCTCAGATAAAATTGTACCGCAGGTACATAGATGACCTGAATATAATATGGATTGGTAATGCTGAGACCTTTGAAAATTTCCTCAAAAACCTGAATACGAATAGATATGGCATCACGTTTACAGGAAAATGGAATTATCAAAAGATAGACTATTTAGATCTGGAGATCTTCAAGGAAGGGGAACGTCTATGTATTATAACGTTCTTCAAAGCAACTGATCGCAATGGATATATTCCTACATTAAGTTGCCACCACCCTAAGTGGAAAGAGAATATTCCTATGGGCCAACAACTATGATTGCGTAGGAATTGTGATTCATTGGAAGACTTTGAAGCACAATCCAATATCCTGATAAAACGATTCAAGGAGAAGGGCTATCTGCAGGAGGATCTTGACAAAGTGAAGCTAGAAATACTGAAGCTGGACAGAGATAGCCTTTTCCACAAGAAAACAAGTAAGAGGGAGAATCATGTGGAAATGGCCTTTATTACAGGGTTTAATAACCAATATAAAGCCTTTGAAAAAATTATGAAAAAATACTGACCTGTCCTGAAGGAAGATCAGATTTTGTCCCAAATTCTGCCTCCAAGACCAAAATTTGTATAAGAGAGCACCTACCCTTTGGAACCATCTTGTCCATAACGTAATTGATCCCCCCAAACCAGTAAAAATCTTAGGGTTTTATAAATGCCAAAGATGTTTACCCTGCAGAGTTAGTAAACAACAGGCAAGAAAAAGGGAAACATTTAAATCTAAGACTGATCTTAAGGAGTACCAGATAAAAGAGTTAATAACCTGCCATAGCACCCATGTTGCTTACGTGATTGAATGCCCTTTTCCATCTTCAGTATGTGGCAGGACTACGCGTCCCCTATACGTAAGAATACAGTAGCACATTAACAATATTGAAAAAGGATTTCCAAAGCACAACCTTTCCTGGCATTTTGATGAGGTACATCAGAGAGATCCCACTGGCCTTGTATTCTATGAGATTGATATTGTTAAACATCATTGGAGAAGCAGTAATGAAACAAAATTAATTTCACAAAACGAAACAGGGAGAATCTATCGGTTGAGCTCCCTTGCCCCCAGGGGCTTCAACCTGGACATAGATCTGAACTGTTTTTTAGCCAACCTTTGAAAGGCCCCCGCAGACTGCGGGATGACACGGAACTGAACAGACACCCATCTATCTTCTTGGCATCTACCTACTACACACCCTTTAACACCATCTACTGAGCCACTTCCAGGACCTGCCCTTCGGCCTCAGTGGAGCCTCAAGTTTCTATCCTTTTATACACCCTTCATGGGCCTTCTCTTCTCCTTTTTTTGAAGAGAATATTATATACATACATTTTGTACTTAGATAGAAACCTATTGCTACCTATATAGAAATCCTATTTTTGATATGCAAATAAACACTTTTTTTCTCGGAATCAAGAATATACTGGGTAGACAGACCATGTCAGTGCCGCTGTAATTTAAAGTGTCATGGAATGCCAAGTCAGCCAATACAGTGTTAACAACTATCTGTAACTCACACCCACCCCTGAGGAAGGAGGCTAATTGAAAAATTGTGATAAATATGGGAAATTTGCTTGAAAAAAATGTTTTGCCTGTCATGAATACATTTGGGTTAACAAAAGTTAGGGCAAAAAAGTTATTGAAAATAGCAAAAGCAACAGGGCTAAGTATTGCCAAATTACAACCAAGTGCTCTTATCATCAGAATGATGGTGAGGGGAGACCCAGATGCCCTGAAACATCATGTAAAATGGTGTAAACTAACAAAAAAGGAGTATAAGAAGGACCCATCTAAATGGTGGCCGCCAGAGGGTCCCTTAATACACCTACAATTGATGCATTGTTTAATCTGCTTTTAAAAATGTCTGATTGTGGGGGGATTGAATGTTTAGCAGCCTGGGAAGAAGTATCCAGGAAGGATATTCCCCCCCCCCCCCTTATAAAATGTGCTCAGAGAAAGCTGCTTTACATGTAGAAGATGAGGATGAGATGCCCAATGCTTGGGCTTCCCCTTATGACTCAATAAGAAGGGAATTATCAGGAGCATCTGCACCTATGGTATAGCAAGTGGAAACTACAGGAGGGGAGTCAGCTATTGATGATATAAGAGAGGCATCTGGTTATCAGCAGGCCACTCCAAGTAATATGATAGAAACTCCACAGTGTAGACACATAGGTAAACTTGTTAATAAACAGTATTCCCCACATTATCGTAGAGAGGAACCATTCTATGATGTAGATGGTACAATGACATTTGAAAAAGATGGGGAACTGTGGCAGTACACTCCAGCAAGAGCAGATGCCTTAGCAAGATTTAATAAATTAAATAAATCTGATACTAGTACTCCTCCAGCAAGGGGATCTAGAGATCATGCTTCACATGTGTTAACTAGGCAACAGGTAAAACGGTTGGGATTACTACCCCAGCCTACCCCAGAAGATAGACAAAGGACAAAAGAGTATTTTAGATCCAAATTAGAACCATTTGGACAAATGCCCTTGAGAGAGGTAGCTTTACCAGGGGAAGAAGATGGCCAGGGTAATTATACCGCAAGAATGGGAAAAGTTTATGTCCCCTGGAAACCCAATGAAATTAGGGCAATTATTGCTGATCTGCCCAACTTAGAGAAATGTCCAAAGAAATGGTATAAAAAGTTGATGTGGATAGAGAAAACGCAACAGGCTACATATATGGATATGTGGATCTTGATTGATTGTGCTGTGCCAGAGAAGTATGTGGATGTGTGGAATGTATTTGCAAGGAAAAAAGGAGCATATGATCAAGGGATTATAAAAATAGAAGACCCACCACTAGATCCAGTTGTGTATGAAGAAACAATTGACAGATTAAATGAGATTTTAAAAGATTGGGTAATAATTACTTTTGATAAAGGGCAAGATATGCGAGCATTGATGGATGTTGTGCAGAAGAAAGGTGAGGATGTGTTAGATTACTGGAATAGATTCAAAGATGCTATTCAGAAGCATACTGATTGGATTCCAGATGATGAAAGTGATATGAAGCGACCAGAGTTGGTGAATGTATTGGTGGGTGGAATGTTGCCTGAGATTAGGGAAGAAATAGAGCTTCGTACAGTGGGATGGAGAAAAAAACCTGCCCCTGAGTTAGTTGAGATTGCTCAAATAGCTTATGAAGTGTTACAGAAAAGGGAAGACAAGGTAGAAAAGAAGGAGAAAACAAAAATGATGAATATACAACTACCAGAGGTTAAGGAAAAAGTCCCAGAGCCCAAGGGGGTACCAGTATCTACAGTACATGTAACACCTTAGGGTGTACCGGTAGCGGCCCCCCTTACCCACCTTCGGGAGTGGTATATATCTCTAATTATGGGGCACCACAGCAAAAGCGTGGTAATTGGAGACAAAATGAGGGACAATGCATAAACCCTAGAATTCAGTCCCGATACCAACAAATCATCCCAAATATAGTAAGACCCCCGATCCTGCAGCCTCGTGCCTCCCCCACTTGCTACAAGTGTGGATTGAGTGGGCATATAGCAAGAGTCTGTAGGGGGCGCTAGGATGGATGTGGTGACAACATGGATGACCCATTTTATCAAGCTTTAGCTATAATTGAAGTTGATTCTGTTGATGAGCCAATGGTTGTAATAAATGTAAACTGTATTGATTTGTGTGGTCTCATAGACACAGGGGCTTCACGGTCCCTTTTGAATGTCTTTGACTTCAACTTGCCACTCTCCAATGAAAGGGTTTCTTTGGTTGGAGTAAGTAATATTATAATCTCGGCAAGGGTTACACAGTCGGTACTGGTGACATTGGGAGAGCATTCAACAGAACACTCATTTGTATTGTCTCCACATTCCCCCTGTAATTTATTAGGATGAGATTTACTTTCAAAAATGGGGGTAACCATTGCTTTATCACCAGGTAAAACTGTCATTGACATACCGCATAGGGTAAAAGAGAAAGCAACTGATCTGTTGTTCATGCCTTTATTAGTAGCTGATATGGAGGGAGGAATTCCAGAAGAGGCCAAACAGAAAATTGACCCCTCCATATGGGTAACAGGAGCAAACACTCCTGGCCTTATGAAAGTTGCCCCTGTGCGGTTAAATAGAGACCCTACACTACCAGTACCTAGGCTACATCAATACCCCTTATCTCCTGAATCAGTTGAAGGTATTAAGCCAGTAATAGAGGAGTTACTACAGGAGGGTGTTCTTACTCTTTGTAGGAGTTCTGCTAACATTCCTATCTATCCAGCTCCCAAACCTATAAAAGCAGGAGAAAGAAGCTATCGCTAAAACTAATGAATATTTAATTTTACAGAATCTGAGAGATTAATAAGGATAGAGATAAAAATAAATAATAATGAATGTATAACAAGTTCCTGTACCGGGAAAAGCAGCACTGCATATGGAAAGTATTAACATGCAGGTCTTAGCTGTTCAAATTAGAAGGGAAAGCGAAGTCTAGCAGAACTAAGACGTATGTTAGAAATGCCCCAAGAGTGGGGTCTCGGGTTCAGCAGATAGTGGAGTGTGGTGATTTGATTAATGAAAATTTCATTCCTTCCCTGAACTTGTTGTCTTGAATTTGGGACAAAATACAGAACCAATGATTGATGTGTCAGTTAATGGTTTATCTATCCTGTGTTTAATAGATAAAGGCGATTCAAAGAGTTTGTTAAATATATGTGATGCCAATTTTTCCACTTCGAATCAGCAGGTAATTTTGGTCGGGGTAAGTAATGATGTAATTACTGCCAAAGTCACTGAGCCTCTATAGGTAAGAATGGGAGGTCAGTGTCATAAATGTTCTTTTGTTTTATCGCCATAACTCCCCTGGCAGTCTGCTAGTCAGAGGTATAGTAACAAATATAGGAGTAACTATATTTTTAACCACTGAAGGAATGGGAGTAAAACATACTTGAAGTAAAGGGAGACTTTAGATTTGCTCCTTATGCCAGCAATTTATTAACCCCAAGCAGAAATGGCTATTGTAAATATCTATAGTGACTCAGCCTATGCTGTAGGCATAGTGCATAGTTTTGCACAGCTCTGGCAAGAGAGGGGTTATTTGACAGCAGCAGGAAACCCTATACAACATAAAGAGATAATTGTTAGATTATTGGCAGCGGTCCAGCTGCCTCTTAAAGTTGCAGTAATTAAATGTAAAGCACATTCCAGAGCAAATGATAGTATATCACTTGGGAATGCTTTGGCTGATAGGTATGCTAAAGATGTTATACATACTTATGAGCCAACTACAGCGCTTCCAACATTCCTGCTCACAGATCTTCAAGTGGATCTGAACATCCTATCAGCCCTGCAGGCAAGCTCGCCTCATACATCCTCTTGGACCACAAAGGGAGCTGTTTGTGGGGCAGATGGTCTATGGAGATTAAAAAACAGACTAGTTGCTCCTCTGACATTGTTTCCTTCTTTGTTTGCTTTGAGCCATGGGCCTTGCCATGTCTCAACAGGACGGGTGTGTCGGGTGGTAGCTAGAGATTGGTGGGCTCCAGGTTTTTCTGCATATGCTGCTAATCAGGTTACTGAATGTTCTATATGTCAAATGCATAACATTGGGAAGTCAGTGCCCACTCCCATGAAGCATATTCCACATACTGAGGAGCCATTTCAAATTGTGCAAATTGACTTCTCGGATATGCCCCCTTGTGGTCGATTTAAGTATCTTTTTGTTTGCATTGATCAATTTTTGAACTGGCCAGAGGTGTGGCCCACGTCCAAAAATGATGCCAGAACTGTGGTAAAATGTCTGACGAGGGAATTGATCCCAAGGTTTGGTATGGGGTCAATAATTTCCTCAGATAGAGGTACACATTTTGATAGTAAACTCATGGCAGAAGCAGTGAATATTTTGGGTATGAAACCGCAATTGCATACTCCTTACAGACCTGAAGCTAGTGGGATGTGGAACGCAGCAATCAAACCCTGAAGAGGTATTTAGCCAAAATAACTGCTAATGGACAAAGCACATGGGTAGAAGCATTACCTATAGCCTTGGCGACCATTAGGACTACCCCTAAAGA
Organism: Lithobates clamitans; assembly: GCA_037952925.1. Lineage (NCBI taxonomy): Eukaryota > Metazoa > Chordata > Amphibia > Anura > Ranidae > Lithobates > Lithobates clamitans. Next base: position 1,753,685 of record JBBGZY010000608.1, read on the forward strand.
GAAACATGGACTGTCACCTTTTAATATATTGTTTGGGCGACCACCTAAAAGACTACATTCATCTCTTGTGCAGCCAGAGACAGTGACTTTAATAAATGGTCAAGATTCCATGATAGAATATGTTCGCAAATTGGCAAATGTGTTTTCTAAAACTTTTTCCAGAGCCAAAGCAGGACAACCTGTGGACACGAGTGAAGGAACTCATGGACTAAAATCAGGAGATTGGGTGTATATCAAGAATCACACACCCCGGACTACTTTGGAAAGGACCATTTCAGGTCATTCTTGTGTCTCCTACTGCAGTGAAGCTGAAAGACTATAAGTATTGGGTGCATGGTTCACACTGTAAGAAGTCTGTGGTTCCAAAAGAGAATATAAGCCGGTCTGCTACTGGCAAGAATTGTACTGTACCTTTACCTTCCAGGTCTTCTCCATTGACTCGTGCGTGAGCAAGAAAACTGCAGAATGAATCTCCTAGGGCCTAAGATGAATCTGAAGCTCTGGAGTGTTATCCTCAGCGGTTGAGCGCTGGTGTGAATTACAGTCATGGCATATGAATGGACATACAAGAAAGAAAAGGGTAAGATACAAGACACTTTTCTTTTTAATGCTACTGTAATGGAAGAAATGTCACAACTTGAACCGGTTTCAGATACTGATCTAAGAGCACGGAGGGAAGCCGCACATGAATATCATGCCAAACTAGCAGAGCCTTTCCATAACTCTTTTGTATCTATGCACCTACAAGCTACCAAGAAACTGAATATCACTAATTGCTGGATATGCACACATGCACCTATTTCTCATAAGACTATGCCTTTGTTAGGAATACCTAGCACTTTAGCTGAAATAGAGGACAGTGCACACTTTGGTGAAGTCAGTAGAACAATGATTGACAGAGCCATTTCACTTCTACTGTTCACAAATGTTCCATTGAGAAAGCCAGCTGTCTGCATTAACTTTACTCGAACTTATACACCTGAGTTGCTCTCCCAGGGTTACCAGAGTACTACCCGACCGATTGGGAACTCCAACTGCATGGATAATGCTGATATCAAGTACTGGTTTGATGCTAAGGATACTGTGTGGAAAACTGATAAATATTAGGAATTACATAACTACACACATCGTCAACATTCCCGGCAGAACAATATGAAGCTATTGATGTGCCTGCAAGGATATCATTTCAATAAAGCTTGTGCTGCCCCACCAGGTTATTATTTCATATGTGGAAAGAAAGAATATTCTTGGGTTTGAATTCTAATGGGGTTTGTTACTTTGGTAGAGCCATACCTGCTACTTGGTATATGGAGGATAATGACTTTCAAGAAACACAGCTCCACAAAATACCTGTACACTTTCTTAAAAAAGACTTTGTGCACTTTGTTAAAAGGGACCTCACTGATCAGTCAGCTTCAGGAGAAGATGAAACCCCAGGAGGACAAGAAGAAGAAGAAGACTCCGAAATTAATGTGAAAAATGACAATTATCCTGATAGGCCTACATTTTATCCTAAGTCAGATGATAACTTCACAAATATTGAATCACATGACAGAGAGATTAAACCATTGTTTTCTATACCTTGGGTAAATAGATGTTGTATTAAAAAGGCTTTCAGTTTCATCATTGATTTGGCAGACCTGATGGATAACATTACTGCCTTGTATGACAGAAACTTTATAGCCCTTGCTACAGAATTAAAGATGATCAAAAAAGAAGTTTTGCAGCACCGGCTGGTGCTGGATTATCTCACGGCCAGTCAAGGAGGAATATGCACCATAGTGGAAACTACTTGTTATATCTACATTGGAAATGATACTAAGACTGAAGATGCCATCATTTCGCATGTAGAAAAGGTGAAGGTTAAATTTCGCAAAAAACATACCGAAACTGCTTGGGTTGAAGGTAGCTGGGAAATCTGGCTTTCCTGGCTCAATCCTCTCAACTGGTTTTCTGGTATTGCAGGATGGTTTCTGGAATTTTACATGGTATTCTATATATTGTAGGAATTATAGTCCTCATAATCCTGATAGTTAAATGCGCACCTATGTTATGCAAATGTTGTTTGAAGATAATCACACGTGCTGGTACTAATATTGGTTCTTCTGAGCCCTTAAGGTCTCGAGTCAGAACTGCTCATGAGATGGTGGTCTGTATACCTGGAGATCAACCTAGAGATACAGAAGAAGCTTAAAAGGGATACTGAAAGAATTCTAAACACAGGAGGGGCTGTGAAGATATGAAATATATGAACCATATTTTTCTATGTATCCAGAGTTCCTCTTCAACATGAATTTGTATTTCTGATATTTCTTATTATTCTTGTTTTTCTCTAAGATGTTTCTGAATTCTTTTGGTATTGCAACACAAGTGGCTGACCGGTTGACAATTAAATGTTCTGCCAATGACCTGACACAATTCTCGGAAAGGATGTGATATGGGAAGATGTTAACATAGAAAGTCCCTGTCTAAAAGTCAAATTAACCTTTCCCAAATAATTATTCTTCCTTTTCTGTCAAAATAATTTGTTAATTAAAAACAGTCAGGTCAAGATGACCCAAAAACTAGCCAAAAGCTGTGTTGACATACTTGGTGAAATGCGTACTTGTGACATGTAACTTTGGGCTTTTGCCCGCCATAGAATGTAATGCTAGGAGTTTCTATAAAAGTCTGAACCACTCTGTAATCTGTATCACGATCGATTTAGATGTGATCCGCTGTATGTACAGTGCATATTCTGAAGTAAACATACATGAGACGAATGCAGCTCTATTAGCGTTGATGTCCTTTATTTCAAGGTTCAACTTAACAGCCCAAACCCTCGTGAGGGGGTCCCTGGCAAAATACCGGCTGGCCCTTAGTCTCCACGCCCTGGGGGATCCCTGTCACCTGCTCGCCTGTGGGCTCACTGTAAGTAGTACCGTGACACATTAGTAATGTATTGGTATGTTTATATTTTTATTTATTTTTTAAATTTCCCTTAGGACAGACTGACTATGTATTAGCTGTCTATTATTAGTATCCCTCACTTCCTGATATTTGCATACACATGTGCTGTTATGAGTATGTGTTTTTATGTCTTAAAATGTCAATGAACAGACATGCACTGTTTCCTATGGATACGGGTTTGCGGCATTACAGGGTTAACTTAATAGCAATGGGTGTAGCCTCTATTTTCTATTGCCCCTATTTTTAACTTTATGGATGCCTCTGGATACATATCACCTGTCTATCTTTATGAGTCTGCTATTATAGTACAGTACATCCTCTTAATTATGAGGACGGGGTAGGTCCCACGTGGCCGCTTGCCTTAAAAGACGTGTGGAGTAGTAACATGGCACCACCTCATAAGATGTTGATTATGAAATGCGTAAGAGGGAGCACGTCACTTTCGGGTACGTTAGCTGTACGTTAGCTGCTCGTCTGAGCCTGTGAAACGCAGCTGGAGCGCACGCTGCATGTGGGACCATTACCACGGCTCTGAGACTATCAGCTACCCCTTAGCTGTAGACTCTTTGAGGCAGTTTCCCTGTAGGGAACATTTGTTTTTATTTTTGTTTTGTTTTTAAACCTATTTTTTAAGCTTTAAATAAAAACATTCCCAACTTTGAATACTACCCTATGGGAGCCCATATCTCATTTTTTTGCATGGATATCTAACAACCACCTTGTATTGGATATTGGAGGGAATTATTGGAGAGGAGCTTGGCTGGCCGACCCGCCCTTGGAGGGATCACCTGCATACTAAATCTGCTCTAAATGTGAGATACTCCTGTAGGGGTTATTGGAGCTGGTGATCAAAGGGAAAGATTGGAGAGGAGCCTGGCCGGATGACCTACCTCTGGAAGGATCACCTGTATACCAAGTCTGCCCTTTATGCAAGATACCCCCTCTAGGGGTTAGTGGAGCTGGTGAGTGGGGACCAAGGAGGGGGAGCACTTTGGAATTCTTAAAGACTTTGTTTTGATGTACTAGTTTTTTAGCACCTGTATTGACTATTTTGTTTGGTCTATGAACTTATTATCACTGGATTTGCACTATATATTTTTATATATTTTTTATATATTTTTATAGTTTTTCAGCATTTATCATGTTTATTTATATTTCTTATATATACATATTACTCCCTTAGGGGAGACAGCACATTCTATGTAGCTATGATAGCACGGAGATCACTTTTACTTTAATATATTGCACTTTATTGCTGGTAGGGTGGGTTAATTAGTGGTATACTTATACACAACACTTACACCTGTGGTAACACACCACCTAAAGAGTGACCTGGGAGATCACTTTTACTTTAATATATTGCACCTTATTGGTGGTAGGGTGTGTTAATTAGTGGTATACTTATAACACACCACCATAAAGAGCGACCTGGGTTTATCACTTTTCAGTATATAGGGAGCGCCACCTACCCTATTCTTTTTCTTATTATAGAGAATGTAAATTGCAACAGTGCGATCGCCTGCATATGTGCTAAAAAAAGGCCCACACAGCTAGACTGTGGGAAGTGGGCCTGGAGATAACAGCTCCACAGTCTGATGGAATAGGATGACTGCTCTCTAGTCTTCCATGAAGGCTTCCTCTGGAGGACATCTTGCCTCATTAGGGTTATTTCTCTCCCTCACTTTCCTTCTCTGCTCTATCTGGCACCCAAGTCATGTCAGTGACCTCATCATCATCCCCTCCATCCTCATCATCACTGGAGCCAATTGGCAATACACTGTGGCTAGGGGAACATGACTGCCATTTTGTTGTTTATCAGTGTTCTCCCCTCTCTGTAGGCTCATGTTACTCCAGTCCTCTATCTCAGAACCAACATCAGAATCAAGTATTGTCTGCATATCCTCAAGAAGCAAGTGGCTGACGATGTGTTCAAATAATTCAGCTGACTCCTCCATGTATGATGCTGGGGCTATGGCAGGAGTAGCTGTGGACAAAGAGGCAGAAACAGCCACTCTGGAAGCTGTGGTGGACTAGGCATTAGTTTCAGCTTGGGTCAGAGAGGATGAGGAGGATGAGGATGGTTTAGTAAACCAATCTATTACCTCCTCTACATTCTGTGGCTGGATAGCATGGACAACATCACTAAACTGAGACAAATGTGCCCTGCTTGAGGACGGACCATGTCTACCTTTGCCTGTGGAAGCAGACGCTGCTGTCCCCCTAATAGTGCATGGGAACATCTGCTTCTCCTTGTTGGCCTCCCAGACATGATGGGGGGAGGGCTTGTTACCCAAATTTAATGGAAACTGGGAAAGTGTGATTGGATGCACTTTATTGAATGAAAAGTGATGTTTGGTGCGCTTTAAATTGAGGACTGACGCTGACAGAAATGTAAAATCAATAAAAAAAATGAAAAAGGGGAAACACAAGCATCATAGTCAGAAAAACTTCAGCTGACAATTAAAAAAAAGGGGGCAGTCAGGGGACAAAAAAAGACAAGAAAAAACAAAACACCCCAAAAAAATTAAAAAGGGTATACAACACTGCATACAGCACTAAATGTTATGTAATTCTGTGTTAAACGCTGCACTAACAAATTGCACTGACACTACACTATACTGACACACTATACTCACACTATACAAACACTACACTAACACTCTACACTCAGAGTCACAATAAGTGAACACACTAACTCGTTAGTAGCAAACTGTGCCCTGCTCTGTCTATCTCCACTCCAACAACACATTGCAAAAGCTTCTTTTGGGGAAGGAATCTTTAATAATGTGGGGTGGGACTATGAGCCCTGAACTGTGATTTGACAAAGTCATCATCACTTTGGCCATTCAGGGCTTTGACAGTGCACTGCGCCCTAATTGGCAAAGCCTTGCACCTGAACAGCGGTCAGGTACAAGGCTTCATCCAATTAGGGCCTTAGAATGCACTGTGCAGCGCATGTGGTGTTTAGTGGGTGAATATCCTGCCGAGCACCCTGCAAATTCTGGTTTTCGCCAAATGGGCGAACAGGCGATATTCATGCCAAGAACTCTTGCTTGGCCCGAACCGTTTGCACGACACTAGAGACAATGCATATTAGACTCCTCTGCATGTCTCTTATACTCAGCTCTAATAAGTATAATATGCGTTCCTGGTAGATATGCTGACCTATGCACCACATTTGCTTACACTGGGGCACGTTGGTTCACAGACTGGCTGACATAATTCACCCTGGATGATTTCAACCTATTATCTAGATTGTTTACCTAAGCATTGCTCTCCAATCTTGGGTTATAATTGCTTCATATGTTCTTTTAAAAGCTGCATGATCTCACGTCCTGATGAAGCAGGGAAACACGTCAACCTTGACAATTTGATCTTAAGATCACATATACAGGAAACTATGGGCAGTTAACCTGTACAGTTGCTTTTATTCTGTTTTAATGGATATGCCCAAATAAAGTGTTATATTTAAAAAACAAATAAACAAAAGAAAAACCTTCTGTGTGCAGCAGCCCCCCCAACCTCCGCTAATACTTACCTGAGCCCCCTCTCGATCCAGCGATGTCCATGAGATCTATGCCTCTCTGGGGACTCACACTCCTGATTGGCTTTTGTGCAGCAGTGGAAGCTAATCACAGCCAGTGAGCCGATCAGGAAACGGAGGGTCAGGAGCACACCTGCTTGGATGCCCCCACAGCAAGCACCCGGCCAAAGGGAGGGACCAGGAGCGCTGGTGTGTGACCCGAGAAAAGGAGGATCCAGGCTTCTCTGTGCAAAACCATTTCACAGAGCAGGTAAGTATAACATGTTTGTTATTTAAAAAAAAAAACAAAAAAACAAGGCTTTAGTATCGCTTTACCTGTGATTAGGAAAGTAAGGAAAACAGTGTTTTCCCACTGACATTTTATAGGGGTTTTGTACAGTGGATGTGTGTGTGTGTGTTTTTTTTTTTCTTTGTAATACCAGCTCAAGTGAAGACAGCCCAGCAGGAGGATGTTAAAACTTGTGTTTACTTTTTTGTTATGTTGGAACAACTCTTTAATTTGCCTATTTCCCATTACCTAGACAATTTCCTATATGTGGTATCAGTTGGATTTGATTAATATGTAAATTGTGTTTTTTAATTACATTGGTGGCTTATCCTCCTTGTTGCTAATAACTACTGCTATTTTGCAGGTTTTCTGAGTCATATAGAACACTGGTGTAACAACATATAATCAAAGCAATGAATTAGTAATGGTTTTGCATAAAACAGATCTTGAAAGTTACAGCCCATGGATGCAATTGCTCTTTCAAATAAACAATTATCTTTTTTTGTACGCTAACAAGGTGTAATACCTTCAACTGAAGAATATTCATATGTTTCTTCAGACACTGAGTTAGGACAGCCGTGTTGAAAAGATTGTAGGTTAAATGATGAAGTACTGAAGATCTTTGCTGATTGAGAACTTTCATCAGTATAGTATTCTCTATGAGTTGGAGTTTTTTTACTTTGCAAGGACAACCCATGAGCGCGCAGTCCTCTAACAAAGAGACAGTCTTGGCTAACTGATCTGTTATCACTGCTTTCCTCAGTAATGCTTGCATCTACTGTGTCAGCCAAAGACCAAATATGGGATTGTTTTTTTTCATTTTCACAGCTGACAACAGTTTTGCTAAAACAATGAAAATTGTTCTTCTCCTCCGTAATTCCCAACAGTGATTCTTTGTTGTCATTGCTGCATAAATGATTGAGGCCTTTGCCATTTGGTGTCAAGTAACATTCATTCATCTCTGATATGTAAGAAATAGGTTTTGTATCAGCAGGATGGCTTAGATCACGTTTGGTATCAGTCTCTAAGCTGTTAAACTGTTCTTCTGTATTACTTAATTTCTGTTGTCTTAAGTATTTTTCACATTTGCATATTTTTTCATCTGGAATACAAAGGGTATTTTAGAGGTAAACTAAAGGCATTTACTGTATTTATTGGCGTATAACACTCACTTTTTCACCCTGAAAATCGGGTGCAAATAGTGTGTGCGTGTTATACGCCAATACTGCAATTTAAGCTCCCTAGGAGGGAACAGGGAGGGGACGGGACGAGAACGAGAATCTCCTGTTTACTCAGCACCCACTCTAATAGTAAGTCCCGTCTCCTGGGCCAGCATTGGACCAGTTTTCTGTCTATCATAGAACTTTGTATTAAAGAGGCAGCCGAGTAAACAGGAGATTCTCCCTGTATGTAATCTGACGGCGCTCGTCCCACCCCCCTCCCTGTCCGCTCTGAGTCAGCAGTAATCTGAGCTGAGGCTGCAGATGGGCACTGATCAGGCTGCATTCATTGCAAAGGTGAGGCTGCATATGGGCATTGGTCAAGTTGCAATGATGGGCAATTGTGAGGCTGAAGATGGCAATGGTGAGGCTGCATTGATGGGCAATGGTGAGGCTGCATTGATGGGCAATGGTGAGGCTGCATTGATGGGCAATGGTGAGGCTGCATTGATGGGCAATGGTGAGGCTGCATTGATGGGCACTGTTTTGCTTCAAATTCTTTATTTAAAATTTAAGTTCTTTTCCTGAAACTTCCCTCCTAAAATGAAGGTGCGTGTTATACGCCTGTGCGTGTTATATGCCGATAAATACGGTAATTACTTAGAATTTGGTAAATAGAATTATTTTACATATGTGATATCCAGAACTTCTAAAATAAATATATGAATTATGGACAAACATACTGGATTCACAATGCCAATATACCGGTAATCAAGGTCCTTCAAATAGATTTCCCACTTTCAGCATGTATGTACAAAATCTGTTTTGCTTGGATATAAAGTCAGGAGTTGGGACCCTTTGAAACATTAGCTATGCAACCATTCACAGAAATGCTCCAAAGTTTTTAGGACCCATTTATATATGCAGGTTGCAGTTAAATGCAAACCATAATAGCACAGTGTGGTGCTTTGTAGTGCCATTCATGTTATTGTAGTGGACAATGACATGCGGACTTCAATGCACCATTATGCACATATTGGGGGTTATTTACTAAAGGAAAATCCACTTTGCACTACAAGTGCAAACTACAAGTGCGAAGTGCACTTGAAATTGCACTGAAAGTGCACTTGGAAGGGCAATCGCTGTAAATCTGAGGGGGACATGCAAGGAAAATAAAAAACAGCATTTTAGCTTGCACATGATTGGATAATAAAGTCAGCAGAGCTTCCCCTCATTTCAGATCTACCTCCCAGATTTACAGCGACTGCACTTCCAAGTGTACTTGTAATTTGCACTTGTAGTGCAAAGTGGATTTGCCTTTCATAAATAACCCCCACTGTGTCTGTGGTGTGCTGCATTAAAAATAGAAAGGGTTAAGCAGGTTTGTTAGTGCGCTAAGGTTCACTAACAGCCTATTCCATATGAATGGACTGCCATAATGTAACATGCTTTGATGCACAATAACATGTCAACATTGATATAATACCACAGCATAGTTGTTCACAACTAGACAAGACAAGCTTACACACAGGGTGGATTTGATTTAAATCAAGTTGATTTAAATCACAATTTAAATCATGATTTAAATCACTAGTTAAAAGTCTTGATTTAAATCAACTCGATTTAAATCATAATTTTGAAAGAGCAACTGTCATCTCTGTCCCGCAGCGGCTCCTTCTCTGACCCGTTATTGACTCAGGACAGTCCCATTCACTTTCATGGGACGGCTGGTGATGCGGCAGTGACATAACAAGGTGAGGGATGTGGCTGCAGCAGGTGAGTGGATGCCCGCTAACTGCCATGATGGATCTGAAATGACAGGTGCTCTTTAAATGTAAGGACTCATTCTAGCTGGTAGTTAGATTCTTTATTATTTGCAAACAAAATGAAGGTATTTTGAATAACAAGGCTGTCAGGTTAGTAAAACAGCGGTATCAGAAATGATTCAATCATACAGTTTGCAGTTTCCATAGATTTGCAAAACAATGGGATAAAGGAATATTCCTGATCTTTGTTTTATGTCTTGGTTACTGTGAAACTGTGTGAATGCATCAATGCAGTGCATGTTATCTCAGCTTGGATTTATTGAATGAGTTTACCAAAAATGTAAATATTGCAGAATACACAGCCTCATGCTACATAACTAAGCTCAATTGCATGCTGAATAAACTAAATTGTTAATGTATCCTAAATAGACAACTATATTTAGATAGATATTTACTCCAAAAGCATTTTATTAAAATAAATTTGATAAAAATCAAAAAAATCGGTTTAAATAAAACATTTTTTTTTCTTCAAATCATTGATTTTTATTCACCCTACTTACACAGTAATACTATGCGCTCCAGGAAGATATGTTGAACAGATAATTTTTACCCTTGGTGGGCAGCTACTACTATATATTAAAAAAAATATTAGTCCCAATCAATGTAATAAAACAAATAAAATAAAATCACTCTAGCAACGCTCCACCATTTACAACCAACTTTCCCATCAAGTGATAGGGTGTGAGCAAAGTCCTTGCACTCTTAAAGTGAGAAGAATGTCTCTAAGGTATCAATTGTTCATATGATAAATGTTAGCATCCACTCCTGGTAAGTGACTCCAAACACCAAAGTGCATCAAGTGGACACCGCTCCTTTTTGACACGGCACTCACCAAAAATATTTTGCATGAATTGCAGAATTCTCCCAATAACCTTTGTTGTTCCATCAATGGCTGGTATTCTTCATCATAGCAAATACTATTTGCTGTAATTAAGTACTGTATATACCAGAATGTACAGGCTGCTGCATTCTGTACAAAGCTTTACTGCGGGGCTGCCCCGTCCTCTTCCTGCTTTTGAACTTCAGGTGCTGTACGAGTTAACAGAATCTGGTCTTGGGTTCAGCTGTACTAAAGATAATCCGACAAGGGCATGCCCACTTTTGCACTCTCCTCCATTGAGAAATTTTCTTTCACTAATTACACTTCCTGCAACACCCACCATAAGGGCCCTTTCACACTGGGGAAGTTTGCAGGCGCTATTGCACTAATAATAGCGCCTGCAAACCGACCAGAAAGTGCCGCTGCTTTGTCTCCAGTGTGAAAGCCCCGAGGGCTTTCACACTGGAGCAGTGCGTTGGCAGGACGGGAAAAAAAGTCCTGCCAGCAGCATCTTTGGAGCGGTGTATTCAATGGGATAGCACGGCTATACCGCCGGCAAAGCGCCTCTGCAGAGGCGCTTTGCGGTGGTTTTTAACCCTTTCTCGGCCTAACAATAGTGGCGCTTTACCGCCGATGCCGCCCCCGCCCCAGTGTGAAAGTGGCCTAAACAAAAGTAGATAAAAGTGTGTTTCCTAAATCAGTGTGCAGTCCGGACAGCTGTACAGTTGGCAGACCAGAGTGCAGCTCCCTCCGTGGCTGCTATATCAGAGCTGTTGCAGCCAGGCACTATAGACAAGCGAAGAACCGCCTCTGTGGGACACAGAAAACACCACCGGATGATGTGCTCACACTGCCAGGACATGTGTAGTCGCAAGCTCTGTCAGGAAATATAGCATATACTGCTATAAATATTAGCATTTATTAAAAAGGGAATTTACTCTAGAGATAAAATGATAATCCTGCCACTTTATAAAACTCTGGTTAGGCTGCATCTGGAGTATTCCATCCAGTTCTGGTCATCAATCCTCAGACCAGGCAAAATTGAACTCCTTCGAAAACTAAACCACACCCCACCCCCCTCGTTTTTGGATTTTTTTTTTTTCATTCCTTTTTCTTCTATTTTCTTTGGGACCTCCGTCCCACAGAGCCGCGGCGATGTACATCACTTCCGCTGTTTTTTTGCCTTCCTCCTTCCCCATCTGGGGCCTGTGTGTGTCTCAGAAGATGATGGGACCATGCGCAGTAGGAAAAAGGCTGTAAAGCTGCAAGGCGCCCGCACCCGGAGCCAATGGACGGGCTCTCTGGACAGATAAGTGTCCTTATATTAAAAGTCAGCAGCTACAGTATTTGTAGCTGCTGGCTTTTATTTTTATTTTTTTCACCCAGACTGGAATTCCTCTTTTTACTGTCAGGGCGGTAAGGATGTGGAACTCTCTTCCACAATCGGTGGTGTCTGCAGAAAGTATGGATAGTTTTAAAATACTCTTGGACGTGCATCTTGGAGAAAACAATATAAGGGGAAATGGACAGTGATTTTTTACACGCAAACACACACACACACACCAACACAGGTTGAACTTGATGGACTGTTGTCTTTATTCAACCTTACCTACTATGTAACCATGAAATGCATTTCAGAGGCTAGGATCTACCTCCTTCCTCAGTCTCTTGCATCTACACATGTCCTGGCAGCACATCATCCAGTGGTGTTTTCTGTGTCCCACAGCGTAGGTTCTTCCCCTGTGCCTTGCTGCAGTGGCTCTGGTATAGCAGCCATGGTGGCTGCTGCACTCTGGTCTTCCATCTTCACAGATGTCCAGACTACACACTGATTTAAGAGACACATTTTTATCTACTTTTGTTTATGGAGTTACAGACAGTGTAATCAGTAAAATAACATTTCTCAAAGGAGGGGAGGACAGGAGTGGGCATGTCTTTGTCAGATTATCTTTAGTGCAGCTGAACCCAAGACCTAAATCTGTTAACTTCAATAGCACCTGAAGTTCAAAAGCAGGAAGAGGAAGGGGCAGCCCGGCAGTGAATATTTGTACAGAATGTACAACCTGATACATACAGTACTTAACTACAGTGAATGGTGTTTGCTATGATAGAGAATACCAGCCATTGATTGAACAACAAATGTGATTGGGAGAATTCTGCTATTTAAGCTAATTACTTTTGGTGAGTGCGTAGTCAAAAGGGAGTGGTGCCCATTTGGTGCACCTTGGTGTTTGGAGACACCTACCAGGAGTGGATGTTAACATTTATCATATGAACAAATGATACCTTAGAGACATTCTGCTCACTTTGAGAGTGCAAGGACTTTGCTCACACCCTATCACTTGATGGTGGAAGTTGGTTGGAATGAAAGAAGTGGAGTACTACTAGAGTGATTTTATTTTATTTGTTTTATTTCATTACACGCATTGTGGCTAATATTACCACTGCATGGTTTGAATGGAGCTTTAGGGAATTCAATGAGGTTTAAATAATTTTTATATCTAATACCTAATCTGTACCGAATTTGCATTTTGAAATGCATAACTACCCTACAAGTAATAAACAAATAATTTATTTTAATATGTAAAGTAGATAATGTATTTAATACAGTCCATTTTAGGACAAATTAGGAATAAACCTGCACTATTCAGACTGAAGCACGAGCGGCTACCTTCCATAAAGACCACATGTCAAAACAACCAGGAGAATTTAGACATATAGACATCCGATGTTATATGAATGCAAATACAGTTTTTTTTTGCTGAAAGAAAAAGCCCCACCTTACAACAGGGGAAGGAGAGAGATTGTGTAATTGTGAGTGGGGGCAGAATGAATGGATTTGCAGCTGCAGATTCATTCATTCTGTTTCAGTGTCACAGAAATCATTTCTGTTAACCCTTTCATACCCCCTCCTCTCCTATGCATACTATCTGTATTTTGTGTCCCTGTGACCTGTACAATAACCCTTTCACCACCCTAATCCTCAACATCTGAACCTTAATGAAAGGTCATGACTTTACTGTATATGACCAGTATATCAACCCCTTTACTCCCTCTTTCCTCTGTGTAAGATTTATACATTAATGTATCTGGTTCACCTCTCTCCATGTTTAACCCCCCCCCACCCCTTCTGTACTGGAATATTTTTTGTTTTCCAAAAAATGGTGGCAAAAAATGAACACCTTTGGGTGTCTATCTTCCACAAAAGGGTTATTTTGGGGGTTTTCATACTATTCTGGCATTTTTATTTTACCAGAAAGTAAGTATACAAAATCCAAAAAACATGAAATAAATATTATTATATACCACCAAAAGAAGTACAGTGTTGTTGTTGTAATTGTCAGTCAAGCTATCACAGCACTGAAAACTGGAAATGGCCTGGTGATGATGATAGAGGCTGGTACTCAAGTGGTTAGAGTCATGGTTCTAATTTAACTTAAGCTATGCTCATTTGGATTTATCAATTGTTTTGATATGTGGCTTTTATTAACAGTAACCTCTGTTTATGCATTATTTTTTCATCATATGCTCAGTTTGAGTTGTTTAGGATTTCCATGTTTACTTTAATAGTGATTCTAAAGTTATAGGTGTTGAACAGCACATACATTTAATAGAACAGAATATGAACTAGCCATGTATATGTTGTATTAAAAATCTTAACCTTAATAAAGTTATGGTTACCTGGATCATCAATGTCAAAATTATTTTTTTCTTCATCTGGTTTTTCTTCTGTCCTTTCTTCACCAGATTTGCTTTTAGGTGACCAAGTCATCTTATTCTCCTTTTTCAACCTCCTTCTTGCATTAGCAAACCAGGTGGACACTTGAGTAAGGGTCATCTTAGTTATAATTGCCAGCATTATCTTCTCTCCCTTTGTTGGGTAAGGATTCTTCCTATGCTCATATAACCAGGTTTTAAGTGTACTTGTATTCTCTCTAGTTGCATTTTTCCTTCTGGCAGAGACCGTGAAATCCAGTGCTCCAAACCTTTCCACAGATAATGAATCACAATGGGCAGAGACGGCAATAAAAAAAAAAAGTTACAGAGGGTGTAACTCTTAGCCAAGCTATGTAAAACTGAAAAAAAGGTTTGTTCATAATAACACTTTAATGTATGTTCATTTTTCTGTCTACTGTTATAATATGATGTCCCAAAGCTCTTTTAAAGGGGTTGTAAACCCTCGTGTTTTTTAACCTTGAGGCATAGGATGGCAGTCACCTGGCAACACCTGGCAGTCACTGGCCCCCCAACCCCCCCGTTTTACTTACCTGAGCCCCTTCATCTCCTTGGCGGGGACGTGCTTTCCGTCTCTCAACAGGATGCTGGCTCTTGATTGGATAGATTGATAGCAGCGCAGCCATTGGCTCCTGCTGCTGTCAATCAAATCCAATGACGCAGACATCTGGGGGCGGGGCCGAGTCTGGCATTTGTGTCTGTGGACGCAAATGCTGGACTAGGGAGCGCGCCCGCAAGGTAACCCCCTCGGGAAAGCACTTCTCCGAGGGGGTTCTCTGATGCATGGAGGAGCCACGAAAGCAGCCGGGGGACCCCAGAAGAGGATGTTCGGGGCCACTCTGTGCAAAACAAACTGCACAGTGGAGGTAAGTATGATATGTTTCTTATTTTTAAAAAATAAAAAAAGATCCTTTACAATCACTTTAAGTAGAAGCGGGTTTCTATTACACTGCGTTGCTGATTGTTCATACACCTAAACCAGGCTATCTGCATTTTCTGTGCTGTAAACAGGAATTTTGTATGCACAGTTGGCCCTGAAACTAAAAAGGTTAACTTGCACAGTTCTGCCCACTATTAAAACATGAAAAATGAGACATGCAGATACCCTTTGTTTTAAGAAGGCGCTAGTGTGCTTCATACTTGTTTAGTAAACTCATTTTTGATTCCTTTTAGCCCACTTCACCATGATGTACAGTATCTCACAAAAGTGAGTACACCCCTCACGTTTTTGTAAACTTTTTTTATATCTTATCATGTGACAACACTGAAGAAATGACACTTTGCTACAATGTAAAGTAGTGAGTGTAAAGCTTGTATAACAGTGTACATTTGCTGTCCCCTCAATATAACTCAACACACAGCCATTAATGTCTAAACTGTTGGCAGCAAAAGCCATTTTCTCTCCCCAGTGGCATGTGACTCGTTAGTGTTACAAGGTCTCAGGTGTGAATGGGCAGCAGGTGTGTTAAATATGGTGTTATCACTCTCACTCTCTCATACTAGTCACTGAAAGTTTAACATGGCACCTCATGGCAAAGAACCCTGAGGATCTGAAAAAAAAAATTGTTGCTCTACATAGAGGTGGCCTAGGCAATAAGAAGATTGCCAAGACCCTGAAACTGAGTTGCAGTATGGTGGCCAAGACTATACAGCGGTTTAACAGGACAGATTCCACTCAGAACAGGCCTCGCCATGGTTGACCAAAGAAGTTGAGTGCACATGCTCAGCGTCATATCTAGAGGTTGTCTTTGGGAAATAGACATATGAGGGTTGCCAGCATTGCTGCAGAGGTTGAAGCGGTGGGTGGTCAGCCTGTCAGTGCTCAGACCATACACCGCACACTGCATCAAATTAATCTGCATGACTGTCATCCCAGAAGGAAGCCTCTTCTAAAGATGATGCACAAGAAGGCCCGCAAACAGTTTGCTGAAGACAAGCAGACTAAGGACGTGGATTACTGGAACCATGTCCTGTGGTCTGATGAGACTAAGATAAACATATTTGGTTCAGATAGTGTCAAGTGTGTATGGCGGCAACCAGGTGAGGAGTACAAAGACAAGTGTGTCTTGCCTAAAGTTAAGCATGGTGGTGGGAGTGTCATGGTCTGCGGCTGCATGAGTGCTGCCGGCACTGGGAGCTACAGTTCATTGAGGGAAACAGGAATGCCAACATGTACTGTGACATACTGAAGCAGAGCATGGTCTCCTCCCTTCGGAGACTGGGTCACAGGGCAGTATTCGAACATGATAATGACCCCAAACACACCTCCAAGATGACCACTGCCTTGCTAAAGAAGCTGAGGGTAAAGGTGATGGACTGGACAAGCATGTCTCCAGACCTAAACCCTATTGAGCATCTGTGGGTCATCCTCATGCGGAAGGTGGAGGAGCGCAAGGTCTCTAACATCCACCAGCTCTGTGATGTCATCATGGAGTGAAAGAGGACTCCAGTGGAAACCTGTGAAGCTCTGGTGATCTCCATGCCCAAAAGGGTTAAGGCAGTGCTGGAAAATAATGGTGGCCAGACAAAATATTGACACTTATGGGCCCAATTTGGACATTTTCAGGGGTGTACTCACTTTTGTTGCCAGCGGTTTAGACATTAATGGCTGTTTTGCGTTATTTTGAGGTTACAGCAAATTTATACTGTTATAGAAGCTAAGCACTCACTACTTTATATTGTAGCAAAGTGTCGTTTCTTCAGTGTTGTCACATGAAAAGATATAATAAAATATTTACAAAAATGTGAGGGGTGTACTCACTTTTGTGAGAAAATTTATTTTTTAATTCTTCCCCACTTTGCAAAAAAAAAAAAAGTTTAACTAGATCTACAACTTAGCACAACTTAGTACAGCTTATGTAAACTCTTTAACTTACTGTATATATTCTTTAATATGTAAATGGAATTTCAAAAGTGAAGCACATAGCACCAGTTTGGCACTACTGAAGATTTTTCTAAATATTAGCACTATGCATCAGAATTCCATAGATTTGAAGCTTATTCATATTGACAGTGGAATTGAACTATATTTATTCTTTCTATTTATTGGATACTTGGTGGATGTTCCACTTATTCCTATTGCACAATAAGCACATTTTTTATACTTTTTTGTTTTCCCACAGTACTGCATTTGAATTGATGCATATACTTCACACGTGTACTATGAAGTAATTGGAGAGATTTTGATTGGGTTAATGCGACAGCAGTGGTAGTTTATATATGATTTCAAGTACATTTAATAAGGGAGGTTTGTGGGGGTTTTTATTATAAAGTAGAATGGAGTAAGGGGAAATGTATTTATTCTTTATATTCTACAATACTTTCCATCACATCAGTTAACACTCTTTACTCTCCTGGTATCTACATTGAGCTGACACATAGTTTATACCATATATACTCGAGTATAAGTCGATATAAATATAAGCCGAGGACCTACTTTTACCACAAAAAACTGGGAAAACTTCTTGACTCGAGTATAAGCCGAGGGTGAGCCTCACTGTGTCCATTGCATGCCTAACTGTGTCCATTGCATGCCTCAATGTATGCCTCTGTGTCCATTGCAGCCTCAGTGTATGCCTCTCTGCCTCAGTGTATACCTCCTGTGTATGCATTGCAGCCTCAGTGTATGCCTCCTGTCTATGCATTGCGTCCTCAGTGTATGCCTCCTGTGTATGCCTCTGTGCCTCAGTGTATGCCTCCTGTGTATGCATTGCAGCCTCAGTGTATGCCTCCTGTGTATGCATTGCAGCCTCAGTGTATGCCTCCTGTGTATGCAATGCAGCATCAGTGTATGCCTCCTGTGTATGCATTGCAGCCTCAGTGTATGCCTCCTGTTCATGCCTCAATGCATGCATTGCCGATCTCCCTACCTGATCAGCCGTGTCATGCAGTCAGACGGCGGCCATACAGTTTTTAAAAGCCGCGCCTCCTCCTCGTCCTCGTCCTCATCCTCCGTGATAGGTAGAACACTCAGTTTCCCAGCAGTCAGTGTTCCGCCTATCACAGACAGCCTCTCGTTCTCATGGGATGAGAATGAGAGGACGTCCATGATAGGCGGAACACTGAACACTGACTCACTGCTGGGAAACTGAGTGTTCTCCTATCACGGACTAGGACAAGGAGGAGGCGTGGCTTTTGAACACTGGTCGGCTGCCGTCTGAGCATTACACAACTGATCAGGTAGGGAGATGGCACCGTGACTCAAGTATAAGCTGAGGGGGGCACTTTCAGCACAAAAAAATGTGCTCAAAAACTCGGCTTATACTCGCGTATATACAGTAAGTTTGAAAATAAGACACGGGTACGTTCACGTTCAACTCATGTGTGTGATTTTTATTCTCTAACAATTTCCACAGCCCTGTATATTCTGTTTCCTAAGCAAGACATCTAAAAGTTTTTTTGCAGATGTTGACACTCTCCCCACTTCCTGGGGGAGAGAATTCCAAATTTTTACTGCTCTAACAGTTAAGAACCTCTTACACAATCTAAGGTTAAACCCCCTTTCTACTAACCTCAAATCATGTCCCTGTGTCCTCTTCAAGGATATTAAAGTAACAGTTACTCAAGTCACCTTTTATATAGTTTTATAATGTCATATTATCAATATCCCTTCTTAAGTGCCTCTTCTCCAGAGTGAATAACCTATTAGCGGTAATTTATGTAACTGATCCTCATAGCTGAGGTCCTCCATCCTCCTTAGTACATTTGTTGGCCTTCACTGAACTCTTTCTAATTCAATAATATATTTGACTAAAACTGAACTGCATATTGAGATGAGGCAGAATCAGTGTTTTGTAAAGGAGTAGAATTATTAATTTATGTATTTTTTTTTTAATTCAAGATTTATTTTAATTCAAGATTCTCATGGGAACAATAGGAAACAGAAAAACAGAATAAGCAGTCCAGCAGGACAATAGAGTATATATACGTTTCTCATACATTTCCATTTGGGTATATAATGTACGTGTATAAATATGTAAGATGTTATCATTCTAATGCCCCGTACACACGGTCGGATTTTACGATGGAAAATGTCCGATCGGAGCGTGTTGTCGGAAATTCCGACCGTGTGTGGGCTCCATCGGACATTTTCCCTTGGATTTTCCGACACACAAAGTTGGAGAGCAGGAGATAAAATTTTCCGACAACAAAATCCGATCACGTCAATTCCGACCGTGTGTGGCCTGTTCCGACGCACAAAGTGCCACGCATGCTCAGAAGAAATTCCGGCACGGAACAGCTCGTTCTGGTAAACTTAACGTTCGCAATGGATACAGTACTTTCGTCACGCTGCAATGTCAAAAATGGTTTAACACAGCGCACTCTCTTCTTCTTTATAATGTGAGAAGAATTAAGTAGTTTTGCTGCTCATATTCACACACACTTCTCACAAAGTTTTTTTTTTTTTTTTTATTGGGATTCCCTGAATATATTGTTAGTTGTCACATCTGACAGAATGTTTTTTTTTTTTTTTTGGGATTTTAAGCCTTTTTTTTTAGATTTAATGTTTGTATTTTTTCCAAGGCTGATCTTTGTTCAATGTTATCTTTATTTTTACTCCTGAATATTTTTGTGTGTGTTTTGTGTGTCAAGTTACCACAACACCATTGATATCTTTTATTATTTAATCTCAAGGAGATTGTTGTTGGTGTCCCTTGTTCATTTCACATTGTATATTTGAAATGTACCTGAATCCTCACAAACAAACTGCCCTTTTTGAAGTAAAACACAAAGGAGAGTATAATTCAAAACAAAAATCCTTTATTAAGGGCTCAGAACCAAACAAAGAGGAAGGCAACACTGGATCAACAGGAGAAATTAGCGAAGCCTGGGACACCCACGGCAGACATCAATTCTTGAACATCAAAATTGGTGGCCTGAGGAGTCCATATGTAAGGGAGGGCAGTCTGGTCCAGAATTTGCAGAGATCTGGAAAGCAGCAGATGACATGTGTGTCCCCAGGCTGTGGTACCACAAGAGGCTGCATTTTTTGGCCGACCAGACTGAACCCAGGGTCCTCACTTTCTGGTCTTCCTTCCATGCTTCCTTCCGGGCTGTGGCTGTGCAGTTGGAGATGTGGCAGGAGGAGGAGTAGGACCTGGAGGAGGAGGAGGACTGGGATGACCTGGAGGAGAAGGAGGAGGAGGACCTGCAGGAGGAGGAGGAGGACCATCACAAAGGCTTGTCTGAGCTGTAATTTGGCCCCTCATACCTTTCTTAAGAGCCTCCAATATGAGCGACTCACACATGGCTTGTTGTCCCTCCTCCATCCTCTGCATTTTATAGGCAATCGTGGCAGCAATGTCCTCCTCCACTGTGTGTGGTGCTCCCAGGACCTCTGTAGCCCTCCAAAAGAGTCCTCTGCCAGCCTCCTCTAGGGCACTCCTCCTCCTGCCACTTTCTCTTTCCGGGGGGGTGGAGGGACCTGCAGATCAGCCAGTCGGCTCGGCCCGGCCACCTCCTGGCTGAGACTTCCCTGTGTATGAAAAAGGGACATGGTTTTAGTTTTTGCTTCATCAATCACAATCCTAAATTAGTACTCCCAACTAACATCTAGTTAACATCATTGATTGGACAAGCAGAAATATTTAGAGGAATTCTATACCTGGCTCAATCTGGGCTCCTCCACATGTTGCCTGGAAGGCCCAGGTTGGGCGTCAGAAGCCTCAGCCGGGGGGGAAGGAAGCGTGGAAGGAAGACTGGAGAGGGATGGCCTGGGTTCAGTCTGGCCTGCCAGAAAATGCAACCTGTCGTAGTACCACATCCTGGGGACATAGATGTCATCTGCTGCTCCGGATCTCTGTGAATCCAAGACTTTCTTGCGCTCCCTTACATATGTGCTCCTCAGGCCACCAATTAAGATCTTCAAATAGGTGATGTCTGCCGTGGGGATCACCTGCTTCACAATTTCACACAATTGCTCCAGTGCTGCCTTCCTCTTTGCTTGGTTCTTGTAATGTGGGTGTTTAATCTCCCACAGACATGGCAGCTCCCTTAACATATCAATGAATAGTGACATGAAGTCATTGTCTTTCACTAGCATATTCATGTTCACTGCAAGACACAACACAAGACAAAGCCTAATGTCAGACAAAACTCTCCTAATCTTGTTACAATATAGGCCTCAATGTAGAAGCAGTATAGGCACAAGTTTGTCTCTTACCTTCGTTCTTACGATCGGCGCGTCCAATGCTCCTTCCTCCGCTCACAGATCGTACGTAATACGCACGTGTGTTACGCTTTATATACACTGCGCATGCGTGTAACTCCGCCCGCCCCTGACGTTCTTTCTAGTCTGTTCCCCGCCCCTTTTCATTCAGCGCAGTGGGGCAAGAGCACATGGCGGAGTCACAGCAGGTGCGTGATAATTACAGGAACGAGGAGGAGGAGGAGGAAAGCCCGGATCCAGACACGTCCCGATCCAGAAGGAGACGATTTAAGGCCACAAATATGTCCTTTGGGGAGATGATGGAGATGGTCGACATCCTGAAGAAGGCCGACTATGACGGAAAGTATGGGCCTTACCCCAACCCCAATATCAGAAAGGCCAAGATCACGTCGAAAGTGGTCAAAAGTCTTCACAGGAATTTTGGGGTACGACAATCGAAAGATCAGCTCAGGAAGCGGTGGTCAGACCTGAAATTAAGAGAGCCAGAGCAGTACAGAAGAAGAGTGCTGCAAAAAAGTAAGTAGTTGTGCTGTGTTCCTATTCTTTTTGTCTTTATTCCGTTCGTGCTGCTCCATATGCTTTTCTTAATTGTACAGTTTAAAAGGGCAACTTTAATGTTCATGGGCCCATTATTCGTTCGTATCAAACATTTTTCTTTCAGCCTCTAAAACACCATTGTTTAGGCCATATGCATTTTCCCACATTTTTTAGGGCCTACTTGGATGCCAAATATTTGTTTGTGTAGATGGGTTTGTTACTAGAATGAAATGCAAACTAGATTCTGTGTAAGGAGAGGACACTGAGCAGCTGTTTTCACATCTGGACACTGGAGCACTAGTGGGGGACACAAGAACACCATTTTTATTAGGGGGGCCACACAGGTGCTCCAGTGTATACTATAGGGGGGCTACATCTGTGAAGCTTGTACTAAACAGGTAAAGTATTGCAGCTTGACAAAGGGCAATAAAAAAAAGACATCTTGGAACTCGGCTAAAATTGACAATTGTACCCCACTTCCAAGCAATGTTTCCTATTTCTAGTTCTGCCATCAAATATCTATGTGCTAATTATACCATTTTTGTTTTGCATAGGGGAGAAAAGACTCGGAGGACACCCCTCATCGGAGGAGACCACAGACCCCCCACCTATGGAAGAAGGTGAAATACCCCCAACCCAAGAAGAGCAGGAGGAAGAAGAAGATGTGGTGGAAATTGGCACCACAACAGGTGAGTGTCTGCGACCACAGACTCAGGTAAGAGATGGATGGTGGCAGATTTTTGATACCTGTTTTTGTTTGGTTTTTCTCTTTTTAGGTGATCGTGATGTTAGGGATCAAGATCCTTTCACATCTGAAAGTGCCCAGATCCTGATCGGGGAGATCATGGGGTGTAATGTAGAATTGCAAAACATCCAGAAAAAAATAAATGATGTGATTCAAAAAAATAATAACATCATTGATGTTTTGGGGCGAATTTAAAACCCCACAAAATCACTTTTTTGATTGTGGTCCAATGTTTTAAATCTTTTTGCAATGTTTTGAAAAGCCGAATTTGAAGGATGCACACAGTGTGCCAATATGTGCTATCTGCCATCACGGGAGATCAATGGACGCATTTTGGGGGTGCAACCCCTTCCTCAATTATAAAGTAGCGGTGAGGAAGGGCTTGCTCCCCCAAAACACGTCCCTTGATCCCCCGTGAGGGCAGATAGCACATGTTGACATTCGTAAATTGATGTGCATCTTCCAAATTTGGCTTTTCCAGGGGTGATTTCCCCCCATCTGAACGCAATATCAAACACAGTTCCTAAATACTGATGTCTGATATTGCCTTCAGGTTTTACCTAATGTGAACTTTGTAAGTTCAAGTTTTTTGTCTTTCTTGTTGGTTTTACACAGGCCTGTTTTATCGTAAATGGACATTTCTATTTTTGATAATGCCACCCCAAAAATTGTTATACAACAAACATGTTGGTTTGTTTTAAAAACCTTTGGTAACTGCACATGTGATTGTGCAGGTATAAAAAAGTTGGTTAATCAACAATGTGTGGATTATTGTCTCAACACTACAACACTTTTGGGGTGATGTAATTGCTGTTTTCAGCGAAAATGGGGGTTATTTACTAAGGGCAAATCCTCTTTGCACTACAAGTGCAGGTTCAGTGCAGTTGCAAGTGCACTTGTAGTGAAATGTGTTTTTGCATTTAGGAAATAACAGCCAACAGTGCTTTGTATAAGGTTACACAATCACGCCATTTTCTGCACTCAACACATTTCTGTCAGGGTCAGCTAAAACAAACACAAGCAGTAAATGTCCACAAAGAATTTATCTTTTTTTTATTGTAAAAAGGCTTCATATATTTTCTGGCATATTGATGGCCCCCCTACCCACAAAGAACTCCAGGTAGCGTAACTGGACATCACGGGCACTCAGGGAGGGCAAGCCAGGACGGCCGCTTTCAAGCACCGTCAGTGTGGTTTGATGTATCATTCCGGCCTCAGGCCCAACTGAGCCAGCATAGTTGGCCGAATGTTTCCTTAAAAAGTTATGGAGAATACAGCATGCCAGTACAATATGGTTCAGTTTATACTCCGTCATATGGATGGGTGTCATAAATAGGCGGAACCGGCTGGCCAGGATTCCAAATGTGTTCTCCACCACTCTTCGGGCTCTGGCCAGCCGGTAATTAAAAACCCTCTATTCCGGGGTGAGGGTCCTCATCGGGAATGGCCACATCAGGTGGTCCCCCAGCGCAAACGCTTCATCAGCAACGAACACGAATGGGAGTCCTTCCACATTGTCCTCTGGAGCTGGCTGCCATTCTGGAGACGCCTGTAGAACTCCGTCTGGGTGATGACTTCACCTTCGGACATCCGGCCATTCTTCCCCACGTCCACATACAGGAAGTCGTAATTAGCCGACACCACTGCCAACATCACTATACTATTGAACCCCTTATAGTTGAAATAGTACGACCCCGAGTTGGGTGGTGGGACCATGTGGACGTGTTTCCCATCAATTGCCCCTCCGCAGTTAGGAAAGTCCCACCGCTGGGCAAAGTGGGAGGCCACAGTCTGCCATTCCTGTGGCGTGGAAGGAAACTGTTGGGGAAAAAAAAATAAACATTACTATTTTTGATCAGAAACATGGCAAGCAGATTAGACACAAACATTATGGGTCAACCTCCAGATAGCATTTATTAAGGGGAATTTAACAACGCCAAAGTATAAGGTACACCTATCATATTCCCCCTCCCCCCTCTCATGGGCCATTTCTAACATTATAGGGGGTGTGTGGAAATCTTGGACAGGTAACCCTCTTCACTTCATTGAGAGATGAATGCCTAAATACAGGGTATTACTTGGAACAGCCCCTCCTTAGTTACACTATTGGCAGCCCACTGGACAGGTAAGAAGTGTCATAATACAAAGATATAAATACACACTGTACACATTTGAGGACATTTAGACATTCTGCTATTACCTAGCAAGATAATAATAGGATACAAAAACTTTAAACAGTACCATTTGAAAGTATACAGGCAGGCCCTTGCACTACATGCTTTGGGGAATTCATCCATAAATCTGACCACTAAAGAGATGGGTATAGTGTGTATGGGTTTGGCAAAGTCAGCAGATAGATGATTGAGGATAGAGAATTGGGATCAGCTGACTTAGCAGTTGGGGGAGGGAGGGTTACTAAAAATTATTTGGGGACACCACCAAAAAAAAAGATTCTGGCACTCTGCCAGAATTTAAAGCAAAAATAACATGTCAAAACATTTTAGGGGGTGTTTGGGGTAAAGCACTACTATGGAGCAGAAAAAATACATTGTTAAGTGACTACATGAGGTGAACATAGGCCAGGAGACACCATGCTGGGGAGGTTATTGAAGGGCAAATATGTATGAAGGACCTAAAATAATAATTACATAAAAATCCAGCATGCATGAGAACAAAGGGGACATTCACAGCATATTACAATCATGGTAATTAGGGAATGAGGAAAGAAATACAATATATTAGCAAACATTCAATACAATAAAATGTGATATTAAAGGATAAAAATCTTACCTTTATATACTCCTTCTGTAGGACCTGTATGATGGCAGAACAGGTCTCTGGGATAATGATCCCCAGAGCCTGGGGGGAGAAGCCTGTCGAGAACTTCATGTCCTGCAGACTTCTCCCTGTCGCCAAATACTGCAGGGTATCGACTAACCTCTGCTCCGGAGTGATGGCTTGCCTCATGCAGGTATCCTGCCTGCTGATATAGGGGGTCAGCAAAGCCAACAGACGGTGAAACACGGGGTCCGTCATCCTGAGAAAGTTCCTGAAATCATCAGGATTATTCTCACGGATCTCACGGAGCAAAGGCATATGAGAGAACTGGTCACGCTGAAGCAACCAATTCTTGGTCCATGAACTCCTCCCCACCCTGTTCATGGACTGGACTTGAGTCAAGGTCAAGACCCCAACACCAAGCCCCCGCACAGCATGAACTCTACGAGGAGTACGCATACGCAACATGGCTAGAAAACGGTCGGCTGCTCAGAACGAAGTAACAGAATGCACTGAAGAACAGCAAGGCCTGTGAAGAGCGACCTGAAAAACAGTAACGAACGAACAAGAATACAATGACTAATTAAAGTCACGCGGAACTTGCTGCACGCACTGAAGAGCAGATACAAACCCACAAGCACAAACTGAACGGCAGAAAACGATCTGAAAGCCACGAGTCTGAAAAAGCGCGAATCGTCTCTAACCAAACTTTTACTAACACGAGATTAGCAAAAGGAGCCCAAAGGGTGCCGCACTTGGTTCTGAACTGGCCTTTTCTAGTCTCGTCGTACGTGGTGTACGTGACCGCGTGGTTGGCGATCGGAAATTCCGACAACTTTGTGCGACCGTGTGTAGACAAAACAAGTTTGAGCCAACATCCGTCGGAAAAAATCTTAGGATTTTGTTGTCGGAATGTCCGAACAAAGTACGGGGCATATGAGGTTCCACATTATCAAACTCAGTTGTAAAGGAATTCAACTGGAAGAAATGCCTTTACATACCATGTTCACACCAGGAAATTACTTTATGAAGACTTTTAAGACAGGGTATAGTCAAACTCAAGCAGTCTTATAAGAATACCCAGGTGACAACCTCGTTTCTAAACCACTTGAGGACCAGCCACCGCAGTTATACTGCGGCAGGTTGGCTCCCCTGGGTGACCCGTTGTAGCTGTACATCAGCCACTTTAAGAGCACTAGGGGGCTTGTGTGTGTGTCTGTAGCTCGACGATGAAACTGATGCATGTGCCCGGCGGTCACAATGTCTGCTGGGCACCCGCGATCGCTCCTGAGAGGGACAGCATGGAGGTCTGTCAGTGTAAACAGACATATCTTGGTTGTGTAGGGGGTGAGGAGACTGATCTGTTGTTCCTAGTGCAATTTTTTCAAAATTGATGCCCTTTTTTTGTTTATAGCACAAACAATAAAAACCAAAGAGGTGATCACATACCACCAAAAGAAAGCACTATTAGTGCGCAATTGTCAGTTAAAGCGACGCAGTGCCGTATCACAAAAAATGGCCTGGTCATTAAGGGGGACAAATCTTCCGGGGCTGAAGTGGTTAATGTTGCCAAGAACAAATACAAACATTAGAGGTTAAAACATAGAAAGGAAAGCAGGGATCATCGCAGAACAGAACTTAATACAACATTTATGCACCGTCAGATCACTTTATAGTAAGCAGAGAAAAGGTATAGGATCTTATGTGACATTGCAAAAGAAAGAGGATGCAGAATGCCAGCATTGCCATTGAGATTCAAACTGGGCAGGTCTACCATCTTTATAAGCCATCATTTGTTCAAATTTACAGTATATTTCATTAACTTGTTTGATTACCTCCCTCACCAGGGATTTCGTTAGTTTTCCATTTTCTGAGGATTGCTGCTCTAGTGGCAGGTAGCACCTGCATAAAGGTTAGGCATAGTGAGGTGGGTATTTTAGAAATGTTATTGCTAAGAACGACCTGCTCAACATTGGGTTTAATTATGAGTCTTGTGATTCGGGAGAGTAGTTTAAAAACTTTGGCCCAAAAACTACAAAGATGAAGGGAGGACCATATCATATGAAGCAGAGTGCCAGTATTTCCATACCCTTTCCAAGAGTCATTGGTAACATCAAAGGCAATTTTTGCTATTAGGTATGCGGTATAATACCATCGCAATTGGAGTTTTTGTGCCATCTCCCAATAGTTAGAGCATCTGGAAATTTGTTAGTTACAGTGAATTGCATTCGCCCATTGAGAGTCAGAAAATGAGCGGTTAGGATCCCTTTTCCATTTGGAGAAATGTGAATGTTTAACAAATGTGAATTTGGCATAAAGCAGGCCATAAAATAATGTGATGCCTTTGAATTCCAATATGACCAAGCTTTTGATGGAAGGGTTATTAAAGATACATTTTGGCTCCTTATCAGGTGAAGTAGTCTAGTATAAGTGTAAATTTCTTCCTTGGGTAAGGAATAGTCTCGAGCAAGGTCATCAAATGGTTGGAGTTCCTTATCACTCATGATATCCCTGATAAAAGGAGACCTTTATCGATCCACATTGTGTAAAAATGATATCTGGAGTCAAAACTTTTAAACAGTTGAGAGGAATAGGGATCGTTTCGCATTTGGCAGAGGTGTCACAGTGAGCCTTGAGCTCCCGCCAGGCTTCAAGCATAGAAAATGTATGTCCTATAGTCTGTGCTGGATATATGGTGCTACTAATCAGTAGTAGATGATAGAGGCTCTCCAGGAGAGCCCAGTTGGCCTCCAGGGTACTCAAATGTGAAGGAAGGGATCAATATCTAAGCTGATCTAATAGGGACGCTGTGTAATAATCTTTTAGACTGGGTTCACATTACTATGTGGAGTGGCTCATAGAAGGTGTCCAGTGCATCCCTGTTCTCCGTTTCAGGGACAAATCAGGCCCAAATTTTGGGCTGGATTCTGACCTGAAATGGACCAGAAGATGCACAGGACCCCTGATTGTTCATGAGCAACATACTTTACTGTTTGCCGGACAGATTTAGATAGTATAGATAGTATAGATTGCATAAAGAGGAAAAAAACGCGCTAGATCTGTATAGCAGTAATGATTTAAAAATTCAAGGTTATATATGAAAATATTAAAGTCCAAAAAGCAGCAGCATATAGCAAAAATGTACAAATTAGATGGAAAAGAGAAGCTGCGCTATATAGAGGTCAACAATGGCTTGTGTATTCCAGGATAATGAAATGCAGTTCAAACTAATCCACACAAACACCCAGGTGAGCTAAATCCTTATTCAGTGCCACCACCTATTGAAAAACACGCTTACCAGATGGCAAGCGGAAGTAAGCGGATGGCTATAGCCCAGCCAAGGCCTTTGCGTTAAATGAAAGGAACATCCAGACAGATGTAGTCAAATAGATTAACTGTATCCTCCAAACCCTTGATGCCGTGAATCTCCCATGGGCCTGCATGTTTCCTATATTTCCTATAGGAAATTTTGCCAACCTATTTGCCAATAATTTGGCATACATTTTCACATCTACATTTAGTAGAGAGATTGGTCTAAAGTTTTTTGTGGTGTGTTGGGAGTTTTCCCAGGCTTGGGAAGAGTAATGATGGTGGCCGACAGCATTTCTGGTGGGAAAGAGGTATTATTCGGTTGTACATTTGATACTATTCTGATGAAAAGCCAACTGGGCCTGGAGATTTGTTGTGGGGAAGTTGCTTTATAAGTGTTTCTATATCTGGAATGGAAAAAAAGGGGCATTAGGGCAGTCCAGATCCTGTTTTTGGATTACAAGCAAAGAAATTGAAGCAAGAAATTTAGAAATTATTTCAGGAGTTGGTTGGGAAGTGCTGGGGTCATTTTGTAAATTATATAGCGAGCCATAGTAGGCACTGAAAGCATCAGCTATTTCTTTAGGGTTATACACTTTTTTACCAGTAGAGGGGTCCATGATATATGTGATCTTCTGTTTGGTGATTTTGTCTTTGATCATATCTATGATTATTGACTTTCTTAATTAGTAAGGACCAGAGTTCTTGTCTGGTGTTAAATAGTTTATCCTAAAGTTAGAGGTGAGGAGATCACTGACTCCTCACCTTAGAGCTTAATTGAATGAGAATTCCTCTGATGTAGGCTTTGTGGGTGTTTCACAATGGTGTTAATATGAAAAAATTATTTTAGTGCTTTAGTGATAATATCTTTGTACAATAGATGGGACAATAGATAAACATAATTTCGCCATCTATTCACCCTTGCTTCGGTGTGTACTTCTCCCACATTGATGGATACTGGAGCATGATCAGACCAGGTGATGTTATGTATTTTAAGATTTGTTCACATTTTGAAGAAGGAATTTATCCAACAGAAACAGATCGATTCTAGAGTATGAATTATGTACAATGCGCAAACTATGTAAAATCTCTTTCTGAGGAGTGCTGGCACCTCCACATGTCGAACATGTAGGATGTAGAAATAAAATTAGTGTGTGTAGCCCTGAGTCTACGAAGTTAGGATGAGGTGGCAAAGTCTAATTCCTTGTTAGGAATAGCATTAAAGTCGCCACATAAAATGACATGTCTTCAACGCATGGAGGTAGCCATTCTCCACAGTTTGTTGAGAAAACTGATCTGTTTTACATTAGGCAGGTAAACATTGACTAGGGTGTACATGACACTATTAATCTCACCAATCAATATTATGTATCTAATCAAATCATCAGAAGGAACATCCAGCTGTTTAAAGGTGACAGAATCCTTCACCGCAATGCCACTTCCCTCTTTTTCTTAGGGGCATTAGAAAAATAAACACGAGGGAAATTGTGATGTTTGAAAGATGGTGGCCAAAGTGATGAGAAATTAGTCTCCTGCAAACATATAACTTCACATTTTAATTGGCAAGTTTCTCTCCATGTCATACTCCTCTTGGCCGGACTGTTGAGGCCTTTCACTTTGAACAAAGAGATCTTGAAGGCCATGTTAGGCGAATGAGAGATCAAGGTGATGACCAATCTAGGTAGATTGTATATCTCAAGGTCCACACAGAATTGATGGAACTGTGGCTTATGTGGCTCACGGCAATGAAAATGGGAAAAAGTAAAAGGAAACATATCTTCTGTAAACCCCTTAAAAAGGCAAGAGTTTCCCCCCACTCATCTGCTATCCTTAGCCATGGCCTCAGGCAAACCAGGGCCAATCCGACTCACCTCAATTAACATTAAGGGGCTGAACACCCCAGAAAAACGCTCTGTGCTTCTCTCCAGGCTGAAACATATGCAAGCCCATTACTGTTTCCTTCAAGAGATACACTTCAAGAGATACACTTCTGATAAAATACCCAAATTTCATGATTGTTCTTTTCCGACAACTAATCATGGTTGTTCTCCTGATTCCAAATCAAAGGGAGTTTGCATACTGATTCGCAATTTAACTTCCTGGTCGTTCCGGGACCAATGGTGTGATGCAGAAGGTCGCGCTCTATTCATAAAAGGGATGGTTGGGGACTCTATGGTCACTCTGGCAAACCTTTATTTGCCCAACTCAAACCAGATTACCTTTTTAGATCAGGTCCTTGCGAAACTGAGCATGGTGATAGTGGGTGGAGACATGAATTTCACAATGGATCCTGCACGGGATGCCTCTAGTAACGCTTCCCACATGTCCTATGCAGCGCTGAAACACTTAAAGAAGAGCTTTCCATCTTGTGGGCGTGTGGCACATTCTTAATCCAAACCACCGAGAATATACCTTCTATTCCCAGCCACATGAATCTTATACTAGAATGAACCTTTTTTTGCCTTCCCAATCTCTCTTGTCTAAAGTTGCATCAGCTTCCATTGGTCCGATTACTTTTTCGGATCATGCCCCAGTTATGGTGGACGTTGACCTGTTGTCTCTGGCCCCCAAACCTTGGATGTGGAAACTTAATGATTCACTAATTCTAATACTTTCGGTCATTGAGGAAGTCTCCACGGAATGACGCTCCTTCTTCTCTTCCAATGTGACTAATGACAGCACACCTATGATGGTCTGGGAGGCACATAAGGGATACATCCTGGGCATTATGAATAAAATTGGCTCACGCCTTAAAAAAAAAAGACCAAACAAATTGTAGATATAGATGGGAGGATCAGGAAACTAGAAGCAGTCTACAAAAGGTCGTTGGCTAGAGATGTTTTAGCAGATCTTACGGTTCTGAGAGATCAACTACTCTCTCTTGCAATGGACAGAGCGAAAGCCACGCTTGCCAAATGCAAATGATCTTTCTATGAACATAGTAACAAATGTGGCCTATAGCATACTCCCAGTATTATTTTCCCCTTAGCTTCATCCCTTTGGAGCTCTACATATACGGATTCCACCTCCTCCCTAGCTTCCTTAGTGATGTCATCTCTCACATTCACTTGTACATTATTCTTGATATATAGACATACCCCTCCCCCTTTTTTACCCTCTCTATCCCTGCAATAAAGGGAATACCCTTGAATGGTTGGCAGCCAATCATGAGAGCTGTTGAACCAGGTGTCTGAAATTCCCAC
Source organism: Lithobates clamitans (assembly GCA_037952925.1). Classification (NCBI taxonomy): domain Eukaryota; kingdom Metazoa; phylum Chordata; class Amphibia; order Anura; family Ranidae; genus Lithobates; species Lithobates clamitans. Next base: position 1,785,727 of record JBBGZY010000608.1, read on the forward strand.
AAAATCCAAATCCTCCTCGTGCAACAGTATCTCTAGTTCACCCATCTTGTCAGCCAGGCTCCTGGCATTGGTGAACATGCCCTGTAGTTTAGACCAGACGCATACTATCCTCTTATTTGGTGTTCCAAAATTGCAACTAGGACTTGTTACTATACTTACCTTGGGTTTATTTGCTTTAGTCAACCTACCACTAATGCCCCCAATACTACCCTCTGGAATATGTTCCACACTGACTATCTCTACCTCTGGACCCTCCTCCCATCGCCTAGTTTAAAAACCCCTCTAACTTTTTGGCCATCTTTGCTCCCAGCAGTCCTGCACACTCCTCATTTAGGTGCAGTCCGTCCCTTCTATAGTACTGATGACCGACTGAGAAGTCAGCCAAGTCTTCTAGGAACCCAAGCACCTCCTTACTACACCAGCTACACCAGCTCCTCGGCCACTTGTTTACTTCCCTAATCTCCCCCTACCTTTTTGGTGTGGCTCGAGGTACCGGTAGTATTCCTGAGAATACTACCTTGGAGGTCCTTTTCATCAATTTAGCTCCCAAGTCCCTAAAATCGTTCTTTAGGACACTCCATATGACTTTGTCATTGGTGCCAATGTGCACTATGACAGCTGGGTCTTCCCCAGCCCCCACCAGTAATCTGTCCACCAGATCCATGATGTGCCAAACCCGAGCACCCGGTAGACAGCATACAGTTTGGCACTTCAGGTCTTTGTCACAGATTGCCCACTCTGTCCTTCTAAGAATTGAGTCCCCTACCACCAGAATCTGTCTATCCTTTCCCTTCGCTTCCCCCCCACTCTCACTGGAGCAGTTCTTCCCCTGGCAGCTAGGAGAGTCCCTCAGCTCTAGCAGTGCTGGTCCTTGACTGGTTTTACCAATGTCACTCAATGAAGCATACTTATTGGGATGCTCCAGCCCTGGATCGGCCTCCCTGGCACTTCCCCCTCTATCCTTCCTGACTGTCACCCATCTATCTGACTGTCTCCCTTCCTGACTGTCACTCCTAAATCTTTCATTCAAACTAAAGTCTGTTGGAGTTGATGAAATTGTATGTCCATGGATAAGGAACTGGTTACACATGAGCGGATCCAGAGAGTAGTAATAAATGACTAAATTTTCTGAATGGTCCAAGGTTGTGAGTGGTGTGGGTCAGTGTTCTGTCTTGGGCCAAATGCTGTTCAATTTGTTTATTAATGATATAGAGGTTGGAATCAAGAGCTCAAAAGGATCTGGGTGTGCTTGTAGATTACATCCTTAGCAATAGCATACAATGCCAAGCTGCAGCTAACAAAACTATCAAAATATTCTGATGCATTAAAAAGGGCATACATTTACCATATAAATGAATGGGTGGTGTGGTCAGACGACGGAGCGGATGACCACATAAGCATACAGCTCTTATCCACTTCGACTTACCTGAATTACAGCCACACAGAGCCTCGGTTTTGGCAAAAAACAGCACCCAGCACATCGGGCACTGCAGGGCATGTCCAACAGGAAGAGTAAGAAGAGAAGTAGACCAGGGAATATTTCTTCCCCCCAGCCACGGCACTTCAGCTGCCAAAATTTCTGGAAGATAGATCCAGGTGCAACAATGTCAAGATTCATGGAATTTCAGAATCCGTGAAGCCTTCTGACCTGCATGTTTATTTTACCAACATTTTGCAAGAAGCTTTTCCAGAAGCTCCTCTAGAAGACCTTGATAACTGATCGCATACATAGGCTTCCAAAGCCAAGGGACATGATTGGCAGTATCAGTTTTTACCACACAAAGAAAAGCTCTGGGTGGTTTCCAGAAATAAGGAGAAGCTTCCACAAAGTCTGCAGGATCTCAAATTTTTTTGGTGATCTCTCAGCAAATACGATGCAGCAAAGAAGACAGCTGGCTACCATCACTAAGCCATTACATAACCATTGCATCCACTTTCATTGGCTATACCCAGCAAAGCTACTGTAGGGGACAGCCCTGCTGGGTCCCATTAGTGATCCCAAAGGAAGTTGAAAGATGTCCGTTCACCTTTACCTGGGCCGCGGGACAGAAGTAAATTGCATGGATCCAGTGCATCATCCACTGACCTAAAGCAACATGCTTGAGAGCTTCAGTTAGAAAGACCCAATTTACCCCACAAACGATTTTTCTGCATCCGTCAATAAGAGCAACATAGGGATTTTTCAAACACGGGCTGCATGGATCAGATTGATAGCTTTAATTGTGTTGTCCCTGGCTTCTCTCATCGAGACGAAACCCACCTGATCAGAATGGATCAGCTTGGGGATCAGTTCAAGCATGCTATTTGTCAAAATTTTGGTGAACAGCTTGAGGTCAGCATTCAGAAGGGAGATTGCATGGTAGTTTTGACAATGCAGTGGATCACTTCCTTTCTTCTCAATAACTGTAATATGTGCTTGAAGTGTGTCTGCTGGAAAGACAGCTCCTGTACCCGCGTCGTTGTATGCAGAAAGGAAATGAGAAGTCAAAAGGGATGTAAATGTTCTGTAATAAAGAAGAGAATAACAGTCCCGTCCAGGGGCCTTGCCCGTTTTCGCATTAGATATGGCTGTGGCCAGCTCCTCTGCCAAAAGCGGTTCCTCAAGGGCGGCCAACTCCTCCTCCAAAAGGCGAACAATACCCAAGCTTTGTAGATATGTCTGAATAGCAGCCACCTTGGTAGGGTCTCCCGTAGAAGGCTCTGCAAGTGGAAGATTGTGGAGAGAGGAGTAATATCTTTAAAATATCTTAGCTATTTTCTCTGTTGCGTGAGCCTTGTTTTGAGCTTCATCCAGGATTTCGGGGATAAATGAGTGAGCCCGTTGATCTCTCAGGGCTCTGGCCAGAAGTTTCCTAACCTGAGGGAAGAGGCAAAGGTGGACCTCCTATCACAATTTGGATTAGCAGCTAGGATGGGAAGTGTCATCATAATGGGGGATTTTAATTACCCAGACATAGACTGGGCGGAGGGAACCACGCATTTGTCTAAGGCTCGCCAGTTCCTAAATGTCTTGCAGGACAATTTCATGGGTCAGATGGTAGACGCACCAACTAGAAATAAAGCTTTACTAGATCTACTGATTACCAACAATACAGACCTGATCTCGGATGTGGAAATATAGGGCAGTTTAGGAAACAGCGATCACAGGTCAATTGGCTTCCGTATAAATCACACAAATGGGAAACATAAGGGGAATACAAAGACACTGAATTTCAAAAGAGCCAACTTCCCTAAACTACGAACCTTGCTAGAAGGCATAAATTGGGATAAAATCTTAGGAACAAAGAACATGGAGGAGAGATGGGTTCGCTTTAAGAGCATATTAAATAAGGGCATTAGCCAGTGAATCCCGTCGGGTAATACATTTAAAAGAGCGAACAAAAGTCCTGGATGGCTTAACTCCAATGTAAAAATGCATATAAAAGCAAAGGAGAAGGTCTTCAAAAAATACAAGGTTGAGGGATCATTATCAGCATTCAGACTTTATAAAGAATTCAACAAGAAATGTAAGGGTGCAATTAGGGTGGCTAAGATAGAACACAAAAAACACATAGCGGAGTAGAGCAAAAAAAAATCCCAAGAAATTCTTTAAGTATCTAAATAGTAAAAAAGGGAGGACATACCATATTGGCCCCATAAAGAATGAGTAAGGACACCTGGTTACAAAGAATGGGGAGATGGCAAAGGTATTGAATTTATTCTACTCCTCAGTCTTTACGAGGGAATCAGGGGGCTTTAGTTACATAACTGCAGTGCTTATCCTCATGACACGTCACAGGAAGCACCCTCATGGCTAACAGAGGACAGAATTAGAAATAGACTTGTGAAACTGAACATTAGTAAATCACTGGGACCAGATGGCTTGCACCCGAGGGTACTTAGGGAACTCAGTCAAGTAATTGTCAGACAATTGTTCCTAATTTTTACTGACAGTCTACTGAATGGAATGGTAACAGCGGATTGGAGAAAAGCCAATGTAGCACCAATATTTAAAAAGGGTCCAAAATACATCCCTGGGAATTACAGACCAGTTAGACTAACATCAATAGTATGCAAGCTCTTGGAGGGGATGATAAGGAACTATATACAAGATTTTAGTAATGAAAACGATATCATTAGCAGTAATCAGCATGGATTCATGAAGAATCATTCTTGCCAAACCAATCTATTAACTTTCTATGAGGAAGTGAGTTGCCATCTAGATAAAGGAAGGCCCGTAGATGTGATGTATCTGGATTTTGCAAAAGCATTTGACACAGTTCCCCATAAAAGTTTACTGTACAAAATAAGGTCCATTGGCATGGACCATAGGGTGAGTACAGAGGGTGGTGATAAATGGGGAATACTGGGAATTGTCAGGGGTGGGTAGTGGGTAGGGAGGTAGTGGGGGTAGTGGGGTCCCACAGGGTTCTCTGCTGGAACCAATCCTATTTAATTTATTCATAAATGACCTGGAGGATAGGGTAAACAGTTTGATCTCTGTATTTGTGGACAAAACTAAGCTAAGCAGGGCAATAACTTCTCCGCAGGATGTAAAAACCTTGCAATGTTTAATGTAGAAAAATGTAAAATAATGCATTTGGGTGGCAAAAATATGAAGGCAATCTATACACTAGGAGGAGAACCTCTGGGAGAATCTAGAATGGAAAAGGACCCTAATAGATAATATGCTCAGCAAAGGCATGCGATGCCAAGCTGCTGCTAACAAAGCAAACAGAATATTGGCATGCATTAAAAAAGGGATTAACTCCAAGGATAAAGAGATAATTCCCCCACTCTACAAGACTCTGGTCCCGCCACACCTAGAATATGCTGTCCAGTTCTGGGCACTAGTCCTCAGTAGGGATGAGCTTTATGTTCGGGTCGAACATGAGTTCGATGTGAACATCGGTGTTCGCCCGTTTGCCAAAAAACAAACATGATGGGGCGTTCACGACAAATTCGAGTGCCGCATAATTACGCATAATGCACTGCGAAATCATAGTGCATTGCTGTATGATGATTGGCCAAAACATGCACCATGACCTGCATGCTTTGGCCAATTCCAGCGCCCTCAGCTAAGAGAGCCATCATTGGCCAAAGGCAGGGTGTCTTTAACCAATTATGGTGGAGTAAGTCCACACCCCACACTATATAAGGCTGCCTGCACGTCGGTCCTGTGTAGTGTGTTGTTGGCGTGGACGGAGAGAGAGTGTGATTTAGCTTGAACAGGCAGGCACAGTACTGTGCACCCATAGTGCAGTTGCTACTACTTTTCTGGGGGTGTAAACAGTACACAATATAGTGCACCCATAGTTGCTATAAGACTTCTGGTGGTGTACACAGTACCATGCACCCCTAGTGCAGTTGCTACTACTTTTCTGGTGGTGTACACAATACACAATACAGTGCACCCATAGTTGCTATTACACTTCTGGTGGTGTACACAGTACCGTGCACCCATAGTGCAGTTGCTACTACTTCTCTGGTGGTGTACACAGTACACAATACAGTGCACCCATAGCTGTTATTACACTTCTGGTGGTGTACACAGTACCGTGCACCCATAGTGCAGTTGCTACTATTTTTATGGTGGTGTACACAGTACACAATACAGTGCACCCATAGTTGTTATTACACTTTTGTTGGTGTACACAGTACTGTGCACCCATAGTGCAGTTGCTACTACTTTTCTGGCAGTGTACACACTACACAATACAGTGCACCAATATTTGTTATTACACCTCTGGTGGTGTACACAATACCGTGCACCCCTAGTGCAGTTGCTACTACTTTTCTGGTGGTGTACACAGTACACAATACAGTGCACCCATAATTGTTATTACACTTCTGGTGGTGTACACAATACCATGCACCCCTAGTGCAGTTGCTACTACTTTTCTGGGGGTGTACACAGTACACAATACAGTGCACCCATAGTTGCTATTAGACTTCTGGTGGTGTACACAATAGCGTGCACCCCTAGTGCAGTTGCTACTACTTTTCTGGTGGTGTACACAGTACACAATACAGTGCACCCATAGTTGCTATTACACTTCTGGTGGTAAACACAGTACTGTGCACCCCTAGTGCAGTTGCTACTACTTTTCTGGTGGTGTACACAGTACACAATACAGTGTAGTGTGGTTTTGCTAAAAATAATTTACAGCATGTCTGGAAGGCCACCAAGGAGAGGCAGTTGCTCACAGGCCACTAAAAGAGGGCAAGCAGGCTCTGTGTCTACAGTCAACAGTGCTGGTCATGGACACGGTGCATCCTCAGCACGTGGCCGTGGGGTACGCTTGTCCTTTTTTTCTGCAGCTGGCCATGCTATTGAGCCACAACATGCAGAAGAGTTGGTGGAATGGATAACAAAGCCATCCTCATCCTCCACATCCTCTGTCACCCAGACTCAGAGTAGTTTGCCTGCCAATGCAGCTGCCAAAGCGGCCTATTCCATCGGCTCCATGTCAACAGTTACTCCTTTCCTAGCCCCACCATCATGCATGGAGGAGTCCCCCGAACTATTTGACCACAGTGTCAGGTACATGCTGCAGGAGGATGCGCAGCAATTTGAAGGCTCCGATGATGGTACCCAGGTTGAGGAGGGAGTAACGTGAGCCTAGAGGGAGGGGGTGCCCAAGAAGGTGAAGAAACTGGCAGTCATGTTCCCCCAGTTGCAAGCATACTGCCAAGTTTGCTCCAGTGACGAGGAGAGAGGGGATGATGAGGTCAATGACTCTACTTGGGTGCCTGATAGAGGAGAGGAGGAGGCACATCTCTAATGAGGCAGGATGCCCTCCAGGGAGCAGCTTATTGACAGCCACACTATTGCATTACACCGCAGAGCTAAGCAGGTGCAGGGCTCTGCTGACTCCCCGCATATTTTGAAAAGTTCTTTGGTGTGGGCCTTTTTTGTGCAGCAGATCGCACCGTTGCTGTTTGCAACATATGTCTGAAGCGTATCAAGCGTGGCCAAAACAGCAGCCGCTTGGGCACCACATGCTTGACCAAACATATGACGACCTCCCATGCAGTCCATTGGCAACAGCACTTAAAAGACCTACATCAAAGAACAAGGCGGACCTCTCCTTGCTCCTCATCAGCTGGGATCTCCTACCCCACTGTACCTCCAGTCCTCTCAGAAACCTGCACTGAGAGGAATGAAGGTATAGAAATAGGTGTCCCAAGTACTTGCGGCCAATCTGCTAGTGGTACACCAACATCCGATTTTAGCAGGCAAATTTCCCTACCCCAGTTGCTAAACCGTTGAAAGAAATTCAGTCCCAGTCATCCACATGCTCAGAGTCTGAATGCTAGCCTGGCCAAATTGCTAGCACTGCAACTGCTGTCTTTTCCGCAGGTAGACTCTGCCCCCTTTCATGAATTTGTGGAATGTGTGGCACCTCAGTGGCAGGTTCCCAAATGCCATTTCTTTTCATGGAAGGCCATTCTGGCACTCTACCAGCATATGGAAGGCAATGTCTTGGCCTCGTTGGACAGGGCGGTCAGCAGTAAAGTGCATATTACCACTGACTCATGGTCCAGCAGGCATGGACAGGGACATTACCTTTCATTCCTGGCGCACTGGGTAACTCTGCTGGCAGCTGGGAAGGATGCAGGACAGGGTGCAGTATTGTTGGAGCTTGTTCCGCCACCACGCCTCCAAAATGCTAGTAGTGGTGATTATGCCACAACTCTCTCCTCCACCCCTCCTCTTCTTCTTCCTCTATGGGATCTTCCTCTGCAGATTAATCCTCTGAACCAGCGGTGCTCTATAGGCGTTCAAGGGGCTATGCAAGCACTCAGGTAAAAATATGCCATGCAGTGCTTGAGTTGGTCTGCTTAGGGGACAGGAGCCACACTTGGGGAGAGATTCTGGCAGCTCTGCAGGGGTAGGCTCAGAGGTGGTGGACGCCACACCAGCTTTAGCCAGGAATGGTTGTATGCGACAATGGCACCAACCTCCTCTCTGCCCTCCAACAGGGACACTTGACCCATGTTCCCTGTTTGGCTCATGTCCTGAATTTGGTGGTGCAGTGGTTCTTGAGCAGGTACTCAGGCTTACAGGATCTCCTGAGGCAGGCCAGGAAAGTCTGTGGTTATTTCCGCTGGTCATATAATGCCAGTTCTTGGCTGGCTGACCTTCAAAGGGAATGCAACCTGCCCATGAACTGCCTCATCATGCCTGCCAGGTGGATCTCAATGTTGGCAATGCTGCAGCAACTGCACATGCAGCAGAGGGCCATCAATGAGTACCTGTGTGAGTATGGCACCAGGAGAGGGTCAGGGGAGCTTGGATTTTTTTTTGCCAGTGGCTACTGATCAAGGATGCATGCACTGTCCTGTCACCATTTGAGGAGGCCACGAGGATGGTGAGCAGTGACAGTGCATGCATCAGTGATACTGTCCCTCTTGTCTTCCTGTTGGAGCACACACTTCATAGAATAATAGACAGAGCACTTAAGGCAGAACAGTGGGAGGAAGAGGAGGACTTCCTTACCTCTCTATTCCCCCTTCATCCAGATAGAATTTCTGCGGGCCCGCCGATCACACAGGAAGAAGAAGAGGAGGAGGATTGTGTCAGCATGGAGTTGGAGGATAACACTCAGCATCTGCAGCAGTCTTCAAGGGATCGTTTTCAGTCCCCAGAAACCCATGGAGTTGTACGTGGCTGGGAGGAGGTGGTTGCAGATCATGTGATCCTTAGTGACCCAGAGGACTCAGGATCGAATGCCTCTGCAAATTTACGCTGCATGGCCTCCCTGATCCTGCAAAGCCTGCGAAAGGACCTTAGGATTCATGGTATCAAGGAGAGGGATCATTACTGGTTGGCAACCCTTCTTGAGCCATGTTATAAGGGTAAGGTTGCAGAACTTATCCAGCCTTCGCAGAGGGAGCAGAGGATGAAACAGCTTCATAAGGCCTTGCAGAAAGGTTTGTGCAATGCGTTTCCAGAGCCTGGGAAGTTACAATTTCCTGGTGCTGGACAACTTGTTGCTGAGGCTTCATTCAGTCACAGAAAGAGCGGTGGAGAAGGTGGCCCTGCTGAGTGATGCCTTCAGACAATTCTATAGTCCTCAGCGCCAAGGTCTGATCAGTTCCAGCAACCATCGCCAGCGTTTGAATTCACATGGTGCAGGAATATTTAGGGGCAAGATCAGGCTTGGAGACCTTTCCAACAGAACATCCACTGGGTTACTGGGTCTTGAGGATGGACCACTGGCCAGAGATGGCTCAATATGCAATTGAGCTACTGGCCTGTCCTGCATCCAGCGTTCTTTCTGAATGCACATTCAGTGCTGCTGGAGGCTTTGTAACCGATCAGAGTGTGCCTGTCCACAGACTCTGTTGATCGGCTCACATTCATAAAAATGAATCAGTCTTGGATCACCAGCTACCAAGCACCTGATGCTGATGTAACCAATTGATTTTTCTATGGATGTGGGATCCCTTGAAGATTGCCTATGCTGAGTGACTATCCTATTATGCTGAGTGACTATCCTATTCCTCCTAAATCTTCATGATGACAGCTTCAAAGAATATTTTTGGTTCAGGGCACCACCACCACTGCCTAAGGTCCAATTTTTCTGCCCCTATTTAACAGGGGCACGTAATTACAATTTTTGATCTAATATTTCACAGCAGGGCCCGTTCCTGCGCTCAACAAGAGTATCTGTGAGGCTTTACAGTGTTGTGCCACCACCAACACCATCACCGACTAAGGCCCAATTTTTCTGCCCCTGTTTAACAGGGGCATTTAATTACAATTTTTGCTCTAATATTTCACAGCAGGGCTCGTTCCTGCACTCAACAAGAGAATCTGTGAGGGATTACAGTGTTGTGGCACCACCACCACTGCCTAAGGCCCAATTTTTCTGCCCCTGTTTTACAGGGGCATGTAATTACAATTTTTGATATAATATTTCACAGCAGGGCTCATTCCTGCGCCCACCAAAAGTAACTGTAAGGGCTTACAGTGTTGTGGCACCACCACCACCACAAAAGGCCAAATTTTTCTGCCCCTGTTTAACAGGGGCATGTAATCACTATTCTTGATAAAATATTTCACAGCAGGGCCTGTTCCAGCGCTCACCAAGAGTATCTGTGAGGGCTTACAGTGTTCTAGTACCACCAACACCTAAGGCCCAATTTTCCACAAAGTATATAGGGCAGGCCATATAGTAAATACAGGCGGTCCCCTATTTTCAAACATCCGACTTACAAACGACTCCTACTTACAAACGGAGGGAAACAACAGGAAGTGAGAGGAAATCTACCCCTAGGAAGGGAAATTCTCTCCTGTAAGGGTCAATATGGGAAAAAGGTGTCTCCACTGATGCTTTATCACCAATCCTTGTTTCCCTAATAACCCAAAATTTTAAAAATCCAATTGTCATTGGGACAGAAAGTGAGGTGAAATCTTCTGAACAGGGGCACAGACAGCAAAACAAATGTCACAGGGGTGATAACCTTTCCCTATGTTATCCAAAAAGCTTAAAAATAGAAAAATAGATTTTTTTGGCTGGAGCTACACTTAAAAAATGTACCTGTTCCAAATTACAAACAGATTCAACTTAAGAACAAACCTACAGTCCCTATCTTGCTTGTAACCCGGGGACCGCCTGTATACTGCTGTTCAGAGTATATAGGGCCTGGGGGCCCCATGCCTTTTTTTTTTCAATTTGGGTGCAGGGTTCCCCTTAATATCCATACCAGACCCAAAGGGCCTGGTAATGGGCTGGGGGGGACCCATGCTATTTTTCTCAATGATTTTCATCTATATTGCCGGGACCAAACAATACATTACAGCCACAAGCAGTTTTTAATTACTTTTATTCCTTTAGAAATGTCATTTTGCTGCAGGGACTGTTCTAAACATGGGAAAAATGCATCCCTTTACAGGCATACTATAGTCACCCTCCAGGCATGATATATAAAGGAATATTTCACTTTTATTTTTTTACTTTAAGCATTATTAAAATCACTGCTCCTGAAAAAACGGCCGTTCTTAAAACTTTTTTTTGCTTTGATACATGTCCCCTGGGGCAGGACCCGGGTCCCCAAACACTTTTTATGACAATAACTTGCATATTAGCCTTTAAAATTAGCACTTTTGATTTTTCACATTCGGGTCCCATAGACTTTAATAGTGTTTGCGTGTTTGCACAAACTTTTTGTCAGTCTGCATGTTCTGCCGAGAACCAAATTGGGGGGGTGTTCGGCTCATCCATAGTCCTCAGGAAGTATGTACTGGAAATGGAGCGAGTACAAAGTAGGGCAACAAAGCTCATAAAGGTTCTGGAGGATATTAGTTATGAAGAAAGGTTGCGAGCGCTGAACTTATTCCCTCTGGAGAAGGTGACTAGGGATGGGCCGAGCAGACCCCTGTTCGGTTCGCACCATAACTTCCGAACACCGCAAAAGTTCGGACCCGAATAACAAACTTCCATTAAAGTCAATGGGACTTGAATGTCAAAAATCAAAAGTGCCCATTTTGAAGGCTTATATGCAAGTAATTGGGCATACAATGGTTATAGGGTTCCGGGTCCTGCCCTGGGGGACATGTATCAATAAAAATAAGTTTGTGAAAAACTTTATTTTTAAATGAGCAATCATTTTTTGATTTTTAAAGTGAAAGCCTAAAAATGAAAAATTCCTTCCAAAATAGTGCCTGGGGGGTCCCCTTAGTCTACCTGTAAAGTGGCAGATCTGTACCATGTCTAGAATCTGCTGCAGCAATAATTTCTCTGCAAGCTGCTTTTATTTTGCTCAGCAACAGCTGGGGAGCCAGTGTGTATGATGAGGCCACAATTTAGTGCACTGGGAACAAGATTAGAAATTTTTTGGATACATTCTGGTGTCACTTTGACTTGGTATAGAAGTAACAGGTGCGTACAAATTGGTTTTTGGGTGTCGGTGGCACCTTCCCACCATAACCCATATAGAGGTAATCTTGATGATAGTAAGAATTGGCCGTGCTGTAAAAAAATGCAATGATATGCACCTGTCAAACAGGTGCAGAAAAATACCTCTTTGGGTGTCGGGGGCACCTTCCCAACGTAAACCTATATAGCTGCTCTTGATGGAGGCAAAAACAATTGCAATGATATGCATATGGTTGGTGTTTTTGCCACGTTTGGTGTGCCTGAGACACAGTTTGCAAATAGCACCAGTGCAATCTGCTGCAGATGTGCTGAAAAAGGCCCAGACAGCTAAGCTTTTGGGAGTAGATAAAATATATGGTGTAACAGCGCTAAAGTCCGTGGAAATAACAAAAAAATAACGTTAAAAATAAGTAACAGTGGTCCATAAAATTAGTCCAAGAGAGAATCTATAATACGTAGATCATCCGTAATAGGGATGGATAAGGGAGCCAGGGAAATCTGTGCAACCAGGGTACCAAGGACAGCTTCCTGTTGAGTGAAGTCAATTCTCCATGTATACATAAAAAATCCAAAAAGAAAGCGCCTCTTAAGTATCAAAGATTTATTCAGGTGATAAAAGCATTATAAACACTTACATAAAGATAGATGATTGGCAGCTTCCATAGAGAACTAATCCCGGTGTTCGTCAATGAAATCCCAATGGTGTGGGGCTGGATGGATACCGTGCGGATGGCCGCGGACCTCCGCTCGGAAGCGCCGACTGTGTATGCGGTGTAGTGAGGGAATCACTTCCGCGTTCCAACAGGTCACATGGGCAATGACGTCACTCGGGTTGTTCAGATTCGCTGGGGACCACTACGCATTTCTGAGCATGCGCGAAGCTCGTAACGGGCATGTGTGCTCCTTTTTCAAGTGTATCTCGGGAGCTGAACAACCCGAGTGACGTCATTGCCCATGTGACCTGTTGGAACGCGGAAGTGATTCCCTCACTACACCGCATACACAGTCGGCGCTTCCAAGCGGAGGTCCTCGGCCATCCGCACGGTATCCATCCAGCCCCACACCATTGGGATTTCATTGACGAACACCGGGATTAGTTCTCTATGGAAGCTGCCAATCGTCTATCTTTATGTAAGTGTTTATAATGCTTTTATCACCTGAATAAATCTTTGATACTTAAGAGGCACTTTCTTTTTGGATTTTTTAAGCTTTTGGGAGTGGGCGGGGAGATAACAGCTGCAGAATTTCATGGAATAGGGTGGCTGCTCTCTACTCTTTCTTGGGGTTGTGCCGCCTCACCTTCAGTTTCCTCCTATGCTCTATCTGGCACCCAAGTCACATCAGTTCCCTCATCATCATCATCTCCATCTTCTCCATCTTCATCATTACCACTGGAGACAACTTGGCAATACGCTGTGGTTTGGGGAGCATGAATGTCAATTTGTCTACCAGTGTTCCTCCCTCTCTCTAGGCTCATGTTCCTGTCATCCTCACCCTCAGAACCAACATCTGAATCCAGTAATGGCTGGGCATCATCAAGGAGCAAGTGGCTGATGCTGTGGTCAAATAACTCAGCTGACTCCTCAATGGCTGATGTTGGGGCTATGACATGAATTGATGTGGACAAGGAGGCAGGTTTACCAATCTGGCAATTTCAGGGGGCTGCACACTTGTCTCTGCTTGCGTGACAGAGGATGAGAAGGATGAGGAAGATGAGGAAGATTTAGTAAGCCAGTCCACCACCTCCTCTGCATGCTGTGGCTGGATAGCATGGGCAAACTCACTAAACAGAGAAAATGATGCCCTGCCTGAGGACTGACCACCACGTCCACCTTTGCCTGTGGACACATTTGTTGCTGGCCTCCTTACAGTACCAAGGGAATGTCTGCCTCTCCTTGTTGTCCTCCCAGACATTATTTGGAGGGAGGGGGTGGTGCTTATAAGCAAATGTAAAGAAGAAGTTGAAAACTTTACATAGATGCACTTTAATCAATGTAAAGAGGTGTTTGGTGCACTTTAATTTGAGTACTCACACTACACAGACACACTCCACAGATACACTATAATATACTGCAATATAATGCGCCAAACGTACAGTGACGCACAGAACTATATGGCGTTAAACTGGCAGTAACGCACACAAAAGTAAATGGCGTTAAACTGGCAATAACGCACACCAAAGTAAATAGCATTAAACTGGCAGTAACGCTCAAAACTACATGGTGTTAAACTGGCAGTAACACACACAGAACTATATGGCGTTAAACTGGCAGCAATGCACAGAACTATATCGCGTTAAACTGGCAGTAACGCACACAGAATTATATGGTGTTAAACTGGCAGTAACGCACACAGAACTATATGGCGTTAAACTGGTAGTAAGGCACACAGAACTATATGGCGTTAAACTGGCATTAACGCACACAAAACTATATGGCATTAAACTGGCAGTAACGCACACAGAACTTTATGGCATTAAACTGGCAGTAATGCACACAAAAATATAAGTTGTTAAACTGGCAGTAACGCACACAGAAGTAAACGGCGTTAAACTGGCAGTAACGCAATCAAATTCAACCGTCGCTACACTGATGCTATCTGAACTGTCCCTACTCTAGCTATACACTAATGTAAAGATTACTGACACGGTCTCACTACACTCCATGAAACTATCTGAGCTATCCCTACTCTACACTAATGTATGTATGAATGACACTGCCTCACTACACTACAGTAAAACTATATGAGCTGTCCCTACTCTAGCTGCATACTATGCAAAGCTGAATGATGGTCCACCCCACTACACTGACACTATCCCTACACTGACACTAAACTAATATTCTACACTGACAATTGAAGAAAAATAGCACAGTATAGCACACTAACTAACTAATAGCACTGAACAGAGCCCTGTCCTATCTCTCTCCACGCCAAAAATTGAAAATGGCTGCCATTGAAAGAATAGTTTTATACTGTGGGGTTAAGGATAAGGTCATGATGACAGTGTCCAATCATGACTCTGACAGTGCTCTGTGCCCTGATTGGTTGAAGCTTTCACTGCTTCAGCCAATCAGGGCTTGCAATGCACTGTTCAGCACCGCAATGCATTGTGGTTGGTTCGGGGGGGCGAACAAATGGTCGAACGACCCGTTTGTTCAGCTGTTTGTCGAATGTCCAAACAGCAAAAGTTCTGCCTGAACTTATGCTAGGGCCGAACCATTCGCCTATCCCTACTGGTGACCCCACGATAGGGATAAAACTTTTTCGCAGAAGGGAGTTTAGCAAGACATGTGACCACTCATTAAAATTAGAAGAAAAGAGGTTTAACCATAAACTATGTAGAGGGTACTTTACTGTAAGAGTGATCAGGATGTGGAATTCCCTTCCACGGGCGGTGGTCTCAGCGGGGGGCATCAATAGTTTCAAAAAACTATTAGATAAGCAGCTGAACCACAAAAACATACAGGGATATACAAGGTAATACTGACTTATAATCACATACATAGGTTGGACTTGATGGACTTTTGTCTTTTTTCAACCTCACCTACTATGAAACTATGAGGTACAGTATCAAATTTTGGTAAACTATGGAATAAACATGATAATGGTAACCTGTTTGGCCTACATCTTGTGCTCCGGACTATTGCAGCATATTGTCTCCAGTTGTGTGCCTACAATATATAGACTTATACTTAGACTACTATACATATCTATTAGGTTACATGCTAAATTATATATAAATAATAATAATAAGTAATATTATTTGGAAACAACTTTGAAATGCTGTAAAATAAGAGGAAAACATACAGTTTATCCAAAAATTATTAACAAAATCACAATGCTTACAAAAACAGACTTATTGGTGTTGATTTACTATAGGCAAATAGGCTTGTCACATTGCAAGGGATTTTTTCCTTAGCTTAGAGAATGAGGTGAAGCTCTGATGACCTTCATCAACCTAACATGTGCAAGCAAAAAATATGATATTTGTTTCTTGCTTGTGATTGGGTATTCTTTGCAAAGTGAATTTTTACTGCAATCACTAAGCTACTGGAAAAAATCCCTACAGAGTGAAAGCAAAGAGCCTATTTGCCTTTAATAAATCAATGCCATCACGTGGTAATAAAAAGCAGAACATGTTGCTAGTACATAAAAACAGCGTACCTTCAAAATACCATTATCAAATTGAAACGAATCAGTCATTAACAAAGGAAATGTCTTTTTCTGTGTTTTATTGTGTGCATGACCCCACAATTTGAACAAGTAGACTTTTATCCTAAACATTATTAATATATTAACATGTATCATCCACTAATTAAGACACTCTAGCTTCTTCAATCCAAAGGTCCAACCCAATCCTGTTAGGTTGATTTACTAAGAACAGGCAGGCTGTCTACCTTGAAAAGAAAATTTGCACTTTTCAGGATAATTTACCAATGTAGCCTTAGCTTAATTAATGAATTTGCTGGCTTCCTTTGTCCAATCATTTGCAAGCAAGACTACAATTCTATTTTTCCATTTCCTTGCTTGTGATTGGGTATTCCTTGCAAAGCAATGTTTCATCACATCCATTGCAAAGTGCAAATTCTCATGCAAAATCAACAGCTTGTTTGCATTTAGTAAATCAACCTCTGTTTCTCTTTCCTATGATGTACATGGGTAACATTCTCTTTTCCTAAGGTCCCTTTCACACAAGGTGGACCCGTCAGCGGGATGTGCTTGCTCAATGGGGCATCTGTCTGCTGATCCTCGTTGAACAATGCAGAGCAGACACGGACACAGCCCGCTGATCTCTATTGGGTGGTTATATGGAAATGGACCACTTGACCATTTCCATCCAGCTGTCATCCGATCCAATCCGCTAGATGGATGGGGATCGGATCCCCATTCAACTGTTTTTAGTGGACAGTATCAGATCGGATGCCATAGAGAGCAATGGAGTGTCCAGTCGGTCCGCCAATGTGAAAAGGGCCAACCTTTTTTTTTTTTTTTAGATAAGGGGGTAAGGGGGTTAACAGTTTCAGTGCTGTACTTCTCCTTGCTGACATATCTGGTGGCCTCTTTGAAGGAATCCAATGTGTGAACGACCTCCTTGATATGGGAAAGACTGACTTGTGTCTCATTACCAGCCCTTGTCAGAGCCTCTATGAATCAAAAGAAAATATATAACATATACCTTTTTAATTAATTATGCTGAACAAACTCTGGTTGATCCTGTGGATATATATATATATATATATATATATATATATATATATATATATATATATATATATATATATATATAAAGCTAAGGGACTCTAGGAATTTGCTGAGAACCTAAAAGGTTGTTTGAGTTTGAGGACAATGAGTGTATTGATGCGTAAACAAGATAACACTTAGACTTAGAGGAGTAAACCATTTTGTTTACAAGATCTTCAGCATTTGCAAACATTGCTGTTGGAAAATACAGAGTTTATGACTTTCTATTTATCCGCATTTGTGGAAACAAGAGTGGAATCTGTATGGTCAGTTTACCCTGGTAAAGGAAAGTCAACACTGAAATAATCAGAGAATCTCAGAATCATGAAAAATATGTGTATTTTATAATTTAGAGCTAGGTAATAAAATGTAAACAGTTCAAAGTGTGTACAAATGATTTCTAGGTATATTCATTAATATTTTAATAGGGATCGTTATGAATATAATGCCATCCCTGTAGCAAGGTTTCATGTCTAGATTCTGTTTTAAATAAATAAATAAATAAAAATCATGACCAATGCATGACCAAACCTTCAGAGGAAGATATCTATATATACTCTGAATAATATGACATGTTTAATTCCTTATAAGTTTATCCCATAAGAAGTGTATACAATAATTCATTATCTGCCATAAAACCTGAATATAGGTATTTCTAGTCTCAGGGTGTCACCTGGTGGCCAAGTTGCACTAATCAGTAATTTGCTTCCCAGTCTGAGCGCCAACTAAACCCTCTGTGAGGAGCCAGAAATTAGATTGTTTTTGAATAGATAAATAGCAAGCTCTTGGAGACTCACAGGGGTTGATTTACTAAAAATGCAGAGTGCAAAAGTTGGTGCAGCTGTGCATAGTATCCAATCAGCTTCTAACTTCAGCTTGTTCAACTAAGCTTTGCTAATACAACCTGGAAGCTGATTGGTTTCTCTGCAGAGCTGCACCAGATTGTGCACTCTCCAGCCTTAGTAAATCAACCCCACAGAGTATCACATTAATATACATTCATCATCCATCATTACACATCATAAGACACATGTCCTCCACTCCATGTCCGTCACTTTGAAAGAAATACTCCATCTTAAGCTCAGTCCATCTCGATCCACCTGGTGCCATTTTGAAAATTTGGTCGGCAGCCATCTTAAGGCAATCCATCCTATGTGATCCACTCCTGCTTCTGAGGGTAACCAATAGTGTATTATTCTCTAGATGTTTTTTGTCTGTTTAATTGATAGGCCAATTTTAATAGTTTTTGCTGTGTAATTTGATATTTCACTCATGATAACATGTAGAAAAGAGGGGGGGGGGGATTTGGGACTTTGAATGAAGCACAATGAAGTGCCTCCATCCCTGGTTCAATTTGAGAATAAAGGGGAGTTGGGACTTTAGATGAAGCAATTGAATAGTGGAGGTAAACATCAATATAAATTGTTTTATTGATATCATGGACATAAAAACAATGGAAGAATAATTTCATATATATATACATAAAGCATGAACAAGGCATGAACATGATAAATAAATGAGTACATAGATAACAACACATGATCATAGCGAATACATGGTAATTAATGTAGATATATACAGTAGCATGGCATACAAGAGCCGGCGGTAACATGCTTGATACCGGCACCTGTGCCCACGTGATATGTGTGCATCCACTGAATGGTACAATGGCAACATCATCAAGCATGATAGGTAGTAGATAGGTAACATTCTATATATGGTGTAGCTGTGGCATCAAGTAGAGCTTGACGCGTTTCGTGGATATGTCCACTCATCAGGAGCAGATGCGACAGAGATTCCTATGGAATATATGAATATAATAAACCACACTCTTAAATAGAGAGGGAGAATATCAAGGAAGATAGGTGTTTATTGTATTGAGGTGGTTAACCAACCGCACTTACCAACTGAGACAGCAAATGCGGCATGTGGTAATTGACACAAAGTGAGCTGGGACATAGCTTCGTCATGGGAGCTGAGGTAGGATGAAGCTATGTCTCAGCTCACCTTGTATCAATTACCACATGCCGCATTTGCTGTGTCTGTTGGTAAGTGTGATTGACGCAATAAACACCCATCTTCCTTGATATTCTCCCTCTCTATTTAAGAGTGTGGTTTATTATATTCATATATTCCATAGGAATCTCTGTCGCATTTGCTCCTGATGAGTGGACATATCCACGAAATGCATCAAGCTTTACTTGATTCCACAGCTACACCACATATAGAATGTTACCTATCTATTACCTATCATGCTTGATGATGTTGCCATTTTACCATTCAGTGGATGCACACATATCATGTGGGCACAGGTGCCGGTATCGAGCATGTTGCCATCGGCTCTTGTATACCATGCTACTGTATATATCTACATTATTACCATGTATTCGCTATGATCATGTGTTGTTATCTATGTACTCATTTATTTATCATGTTTATCATGTTCATGCCTTGTGCACACTTTATGTGTATATATGAAATTATTCTTCCATTGTTTTTATGTCCATATCAATAAAACAATTTATATTGATTTTTACCTCCACTATTCAATTGCTTCATTTAAAGTCCCAACTCCCCTTTATTCTCACTCATGATAACATAACCTCGAAAATTAGGATTTTTTTTTAATATTTTTTAATTTTTCTTTTGCCATATTGGCTCATCCAACAGACAGGTTTAAGCCTTTATTCTTTCTGCAGGAGGATAACAGTGGTAATCTGCCAAATGCATTATTGTCTGCCAGGTTTAATTATAAGTGCCTAGGCGCATGCGCGGCAGCCTCATGAACGGTCGCGCGTTCTGAGAGCTCCGCTCCACTCCGGCCTACGATCCCCGCCAAAGCTATAAACAGCGGCGGAACTGGACCATCGCACCTTCCCCGTACCGTCAGGAGTCCTGAGGGACCCCCTCGCATGACCGGGGGCTCGGCAAGACGGGACCTTTCCCGGTTTCTTTACTCCGGCCCGCGGACCGCAGCCTCCACAAACATGGCGGCGGCCGGCGCCACACGAGGCTCCTCAGGGAATCCGGAGGCATCCCTGGAAGACTTTCCGCCCCTGCCCTCCCCCAGTGCCACGATGAAACAACAAACTGTGAGTAACTCCCAGGATGGGTTATTATCAGGATCCCCCACGAATTCATTAGGCTGTAGCCCCATGGAAGTACCCTCCCTATCCCAGATGGAGGAGAGTGGCCCCATATCCATACCCAGCCCTCAGAATGATCCCTCTGCTCCCATCCCTGCCGACTTTGCAGCCCTGATGAACACTTTCTCTAACATGCTGACAAGAGGTTTGGCACACAATGCCTCACAAATCACCACTACCATACAGGCTGACCTGCAGCAGCTGGGTGCACGCATTGAAGCAATCGAATCAAAGACTGATCAAATTGCTGCAGTTGCCAACCAGAACACTGATAGGATCCAAGAATTACACGGCCAACTGGACATGGCTTACTCAAAACTCGATGACCTCGAGAACAGGTCTCGCAGATACAATTTTAGGCTAAGAGGCCTTCCAGAATCTTTTAAGGACACGGACAAAATCGTTCGCTCTTTTATCAAACATTTAATTCCGGACATACCAGACTACAGGCTGGAACTGGACCGGGCACATAGGGCTCTGCAACCTCCAAGCCAAGACGGCCTACCCAGAGACATTGTGGTTAAACCCCATTTCTTCAGAGTCAAAGAAGAAGTCATGCACAGAGCTAGAGAATCTGAAAATCTCTCCTTTCCCCCTTCACGATTCAGAGACGGAGATCATTAAAGCCTCTTTTGAATATCCTATCACAAAAATCGATCGCCTACAGATGGTCGTTCCCCTTTTGCCTCAACTTTGCCCACCTAAACAAGTCCTACAGCTTCACAAATTTCGGAGAGGGGGAACGTTTGCTGCTGCAATTGGGCCTTATATCTCACTCGCCAACACCTTCTTCTGCTATAGATTCCAAAACACCTCAGTCTGCGAAGAGACCACCACCCTCGAGCCCCATCCAACCCTTATGGCATAAACAACAAGCCAAGAGATCCAAAGATGGACGCCCTCCTTAACGGAATGTCTGCTATCTACAGTGCCTTCTCCTCCCCAGGATTCCCTGGTCAACCTTCTGGCAATGGGACGCTGACCTCCCAAGCCCCCGTTCTCCTTTGGCTGGCTTTTTGCCAGATCTTGTCTTGATGCTGAGACGTTTGCTTTTTGTTCTCTGTTGCTCCGGTTCTCTCAGGACTCCTACAAGTTTGCTTTTTTTTGTGGTTCTATTTTTAGTTTTTCTCTAAGGCGGTTTGGCCGGAGTGGCTGCACTTTGCCTCCACGAGTTTCTGAGTGGCATTTTCCCCCACTCAAAAACACCTTCATAACCCCTTCACGGGGTTCCCGTTTTTGGGAAAACCCTTTTTTTTTTTTTTTTTCTCTAGGGCAGTGGTTCTCAACTCCAGTCCTCGGGACCCACCAACAGGCCAGGTTTGCAAGATAGCTGAAATACATCACAGGTGATATCACTTGCTGCTCAGTGATTTCAGTATTCTAGTCTGCAACTCCCCAAGGTAATACAGAAAACCTGGCCTGTTGGTGGGTCCTGAGGACTGGAGTTGAGAACCACTGCTCTAGGGGGTGGCTGACTGCCAACCCCCCTGTTAGGGTTCTTGGTTTGTTATCTAATTACACTAAGAATGTCTGATCGCTTACATCATCTGTTTTACATTGTTATTAATATGTCTTGTCTCTCTTTCTCAGGGTCAATCCCCCCCAACTTTCTATCCTCCCCATCTCACCTACTCCCGGTGTCACTCAGAGGCCTAACTTTCTTGCTATTTCCCGGTTACCAAAACCTTCAGGCAGCGGAGGCTTGGACACGAGCACGAATTTGGAGGTCTCAGGTAGGCTCCTTCTATGTGAAGCGCACATCCCCCCCTCTGATCCATGCACCCTGATACACGTGTTCCTCCTTCCCAAATCTGTATAGCCACGCATAATGTACAGGGCATGAACTCCCCTGTCAAACGACGCAAATTATTTAATCATTATAAATCACAAAAAATTGCAGTTTTCCTATTGCAAGAAACTCACTTCCCAGCCTCATATAACCCCTCCTTTTTGCACGGTTATTACACGCAGTTTTTTCTCTCCAATGCTGAAAATAAGTCTAAGGGGGTAGCCATCTGTTTTGCAAAACACCTTAAATTTTCCCCCTCTGAAGTAATTAAAGATCAGGCGGGCAGGTTTCTACTGGTAAAAGGGACGATTGAGGGTTTATTATATACCTTTATCTCTTACTATGCCCCAAACAAAGGCCAGGCTTCCTTTTTCTCCACCATGTTGTCCACTTTAGGCCCAAAACTCGAGGGGAAGATAATAATGGGAGGAGACACGAATCTCCCTTTTGACATTTCCCTAGATAAATCAGGGTCGGGACCCTCTCGATCCAAAAAACCCCCAAAGCAAAGTACTAAAATAGCTTCCGCTCTGTATTCTCTGGGCTTGGTGGACATATGGAGAGAAATGAACCCTAGGTCCAAAGACTTTACCCATTATTCCGCCCCCCATCACCTCTACACCAGAATCGACCATATTTTTATACAATCCCAAAATATCCCCAGTGTTAAAAGAGCAGTTATTGGAGACTCCCCTATTTCAGGTCACTCTTTGGTTCTCCTATACCTACAGCAATCTCCTAACCAGGGAAGCAAATTCATTTGGCGCCTCAATGAAGGGCTCCTTAGTGACCCAATACAATGCTTGATTATAACTAAAGAGATTCAGGAATATTTTAGCTTAAATGACACGGGAGAAGTTTCTCCGGAAACGCTGTGGGCGGCCCATAAGGCGGTTCTCAGAGGGAAGATTATTCAAATCTCTTCCAACCTTAAAAAAGAACGCAAGGCTGACATTGATAATCTTCGCTTAAGATTTCACTCCTTGTCTAGAAGAATCCCACTAAGGATTCGCTTGAGGCGCTCGAAAATGCGCGGACATCTTTGAACCTGGCCCTCACCTCCGAAGCTGAGAAACAGCTCCGGTGGTCAGGTGCACGCTTTTACCACCAGACTGACAAGATAGGTACTAAACTAGCCACCAAATTATCCCCAAGACCTCGTTCAGCTGCTTTCTCCAAAATCCACACTCTATCTGGCGTACTCTCTCAAAACCCTAAAAGTATAATGGAAACATTCCACAATTTTTACACTTCACTATACAAACAAGAACGATCAACACCTGACCATTCTATATCGGACTTCCTAAATAGCTTATCACTCCCCAAATTAGCGTCGGAACATTCAGACCTTCTGGATGATCCTATTTCAGAAGTAGAGGTACTCGGGGTGATTAAACACCTGAAACAAAACTCAGCCCCGGGGCCTGACGGCTTTTCCGCGTTTTATTACAAAAAATTCGGACCTTAACACCGTACTTGACCAAATTTTTTAACTCACTCAGGTCCGGCTCTCCCCTGGATAAAGCCCTCAATCTTGCCTTCATTTAGGTCATTCCAAAACCTGGCAAAGATAAGACTATGGTCTCCAATTACCGTCCTATCTCCTTAATCAACAATGATCTAAAAATATTAACTAAAGTTCTTTCCAATCGGTTAGCTTCTTGCATAGCCACCTATATCAACAAGGACCAAGTGGGCTTTATCCCGGGGAGACAAGGACCTGATCAGATCAGGAGAGCAATTAACATTATTTCTCTCCTCAAATCTCAATGGGATGGAGGACCCCCGCAACAAGGCTATTTGTTATCCATAGATTTGCAAAAGGCTTTTGACACAGTCACCTGGCCCTACTTATTCCATGTACTAGAACGTTGGGGATTTGGTCAACATTTTATGAACATCCTTAGAGCCCTGTACTCCGGCCCCACTGCACAGGTCAGACTACAGGGCTACTACTCTGAGCCTTTTACTATAGAAAGGGGTACTATTCAGGGGTGCCCGCTCTCCCCCCTCCTGTTTGCCATAGCCATGGAATCCTTGGCTATCGCAATTAGAACTCACCCTGACATCAAAGGAGTGGTATGTGGTGAAAGCGAGCACAAATGCGCCCTTTTTGCCGACGATTTGTTGCTTTTCGTGACCTCCCCCCTAATCTCTACTCCTAATATCTTCGCCTTGCTAGATAAGTTCGGAGAGATATCGGGACTGCGAGTTAATGTAGCCAAATATTCTGCCCTGAACATCTCGGTCCCTCCTAATGTTCTAAGTAGCCTTCAAGACCACTTTCCGTTTTCCTGGAACAAGGTCTCCCTTCCATACTTAGGGGTCAATCTTACAGCAAATGTAGCCTCTCTCTACTCAGCCAACTACCCTGCCACCTTTCGTAAATTGATTTCGGACCTATCCATTTGGGCAATCATAACTTATCTTGGCTAGGCCGTATTAACGCAGTCAAAATGACCCTCCTGTCCCGTATCCTTTACTTATTCAGATCTCTGCCCATCCCTATCCATAAATCGCAAGTTCACCTACTCCAATCCAAAATCGTAAAATTCATATGGGGAATGAGGGGAAGTCGCTGCGCACAACACGTTCTATTCCGCCCCAAATCACAAGGGGGTCTAGCTCTACCCAACATTTGGTGGTACTATCAGGCAGCCCAATTGGCCCAGATCTCCATTGTATACTCAAAGGGCCAGAAACCTGATTGGGTATCAATGGAACGACTTGCAGTCCCTCGTCACATGATTGACTTTTTACTCTGGTCCCCCTCTAAATTGAGACCACTCATTCTAGCCCCCACACTATCACACTCTCTTGCACTGTGTGACCGACTTTATAAAAATCCATCCCTGATTTCCCCCGTTAAACCCCTGACACATATCTTTCATAACCCGGACTTCCCACCTGGAATGAACATTTTAGCTTTCGGTTGGTGGTTAAATAAAGGCTTACTCAGAATAGGGAACTATTTCTCCTCCTCAGGCCCACTCTCTTTGGCGTTCTGCACAAGTAAGCTTGAAATGCCCTCGGCCGAACGTTTTCGCTTTATGCAGATCCACAATTTCCTTCACTCCATTTGGCCAAATAAACTAGAACCCCCCTCAATAACTAACTATGAATCATGGTGTGCGGGTGCAGTGGATCAGAGAGGGGGGATCTCCATCATATATGCATCACTTGCCTCTGCAGTGTCCAAGCCTCCATACGCCTTATCCTGGGAGAAAGACCTTGATTTCTCCTGGGATAGTGACCAATGGTTTTACTGCTTTCTTCGCTCATTTAAGGGTATCCTTAATGTTTCCCTCATGGAGGGCAGCATTAAAGTGCTCATGCGATGGTATAGGGTACCCTATCTTCTGGCTAAGATATATCCGGATGCTTCCCCGCTGTGCTTCCGGGGCTGCAATCACACAGGGATTCTGCTCCACGTTTGGTGGACATGTCCACGGATAAGGGGATTATGGAACAAAGTATTTTCAGTCATCCGCAAAATATCCTCCGCCCAGATTCCTCAAACTCCAGAAATAGCCCTACTGAACCTGAAAGTAGATAAGGTTGATAAATATACCCAACAACTGATCTTCTACATTCTACTGGGCACCAAAATAACGATAGCCTCTTGCTGGAAAAAACACAGAGTCCCATTCACAGCGGTGAAGCATAAAATTTCCTGGATTATGGCACAAGGAAAGATAGTTAGTATTATCCAAGATAAAGTTAATAAATTTGAGTTAACCTGGGAACCTTGGGCCAATTTCTGTCATATTTCATTACGCCCTGGCATCACCCATCCAGGGCAACAGGCTATCTGAGTGACTCCGCTGCCATTCCTCATCAAGAGCGATAGTACTCCCTCCCCCTTGCTTCTCATCTCACTTTTTATCCCCCTACCTTCTCCCTTTAGTACCCCTGACCCTCTGATTGCTCTCCTTTGTAAAATGTTATCCCCTGGCATTTCGTTAGATTATTTGGGCACCTTCCTTTTGCCCATTTTTTGGATGGATAAGTTAATGCCCTAAATACCCCAGGGTCCCAGGCCCCAGGGGCTGCACGTCTGTTCATATTACTCCCGATAAGGAGAAATCTTTGGTCCTATGTTGGTTTTACCACCCGTATATAATCACTAACGGGACAGGACATTACTCTTTACTACATCTAGCTTTTGAGACTGGTTTACCCTCTATGGACAGGAATCGCCAGTGGGTGAGGGATCGGGGGGGTGGCCTCAAACCCGCAGTAAGCTCCCATATGGGGCGGGTGGCGGGCATCTCTCCTGATCCCTGATCCCTTGCAAACATTGGATTTAAGTCTCCCTTACTCTTTACAACCATGCCCTACTTAACCTGGTAAATGAGTTTTACATGACCCCTGTTGGGTTCTGGTTTGACAGACTATTCAATTGTTACTGTCCTAGCGCCAGAGACATATCTATCTTTTTTGTATAATTTTATTTTATAATTTCGAAATACTTTACACTGTAACACAGCTTTTTGCAGGCAGGACCTTTTCTCTTACATCTTGCATTAAGAGGCTTCCCCTCAAATTAATTTGCTCCTTATGTACTTTTGTAACCTCCTACCATGTATTGCCTTATACAACTGTTCTGTAAAAATTTTTTTTTGTGTGTTACCACCAATAAAAATCTATTGAAAGTAATTATAAGTGCTTATGCTGTCTATGAGGGGAAATTAATTATTTAATTTAATTAATTAATTTATTTTATTTTGTATATACCCATGCTTTAGAGGGGTACCTTAGGTAATTCATTGTGAAGGTAATCTCAGTGTCTGTGTCGCAATATAAATTTCTACTGTCACTTTTGTTTGCTAAGTGAGTTCGCATCCACATAATTTTATTGTGTTTAACAGATAAGTTCACCTTTAAAAAAAAATGGAAATGCACATCTTTTTGCAGGTAAAAAAATGTGCATTTATTATTTTTTTTACTTGGAGCATGTGAAGCATTACAACCACAATCTGCTGATGGCATGCAGGACTCCTGCAGACTTATCTGTGTATCTGTCTGCTTGCACCTCGTACGGGCAGACAGATGCATGTTCACAGGAAGAGAGAATAAACTACCAATGTGCTCAAAAGCACCATGGTAGTTCATTGAATCTACAAGCCAACAGCAGTAAAGGCTGTCTGTACCTGTATTTTCCCATTCCCAGAGTATTGTGAATAAATGATGTGGCCGGGTGGGCAGAGCCTCGCATGGCTACGTTATTTTCAAACAGTGACAGCAGCGGGCGTCCTCAGTAGGTGCCCATTTGCTGTCATTGGGGGGAGAGGCTGCAGCGGCTGGAATATGTTATATGTTTCACCCTAAATATGGGTGGAATATGTAGCACGTTCCAAAAGGTAAACTTATGCTTTAAAGAATATCTGCATAGGGCAGCAAACCCCAGAAATTATTAATTGGTGAGCCTAATTAATATTATTATTTTTTTTTTTTATAAATTATTATTGTATTGTATTAGAGGCACTATTATACATCAATTAAATAAACCAGTGGTCCCCGAGCTGTAGCCTGTGGGCCAGAGGTGGCCTTTTGCTGGCCTTTATCTAGCCCTTGAGGCAGCATTCCATCCACTGACATCATCCATGGGACATCATTCCTCCCACAAACACCAGCGATGGGGCACCATTCCTCCCACTGACACTGCTGCCAGGGCATTTTCTAATCCCACCTGGCACAGCAGTCTGGCCCCCTAAAGCCTGAAAGACAGTTCCCTGGCCCTTTGTTTAGAAAGTTTGGAGACCCCTGGATTAAGCGATAGATATAGATGAATTAATTAAACGTTTAAACATCCTGAGAGCCTTATACAATGTCAAAGCAGGGAGTGTGGTTAAAGTGGTTGTAAACTCTTACAACACACTTTTTGCTACAGGTAAGCCTATAATAAGGCTTACCTGTAGCAACCCTGGATGTCTTCTGTATTTGCATGTGCCAACGTCATCGGCACATGCGCACTGAAGCAAACTGAAGCAATGGCATGTATGCTTCAGTTAGACTGTGCCATTACCGGCGGCTCCCGGGAGTGACGTCGTCACGGCTCCGGCCAATCACAGCGCCGGAGCCAGCAATACCCAGAAATAACTCCGGGAGCGATGCCGCCGGCCGGAGCAGTGAACGAGGACCACTGAGGGGGCTTCGATCTAAGGTAAGTAATACATAATGAGCTAGTATGCATACTAGCTCATTATGCCTTTGTCTTGCAGGGTTTTTTTTATTTTTTTTTGGGGGGGGGGGGTTACAACCACTTTAAAGCCCCCCACCATAATAGCATTTTTTCTTTTCCTTTTTTTTTTTAACAGGACAGGAGCTTGGAATCTGTGTCTATTAAGTGGAAGTTAAAAAGACTGTATATATTGCCCATATTGGCCAGTCTCAGTCACTAAATATACGTGCTACCTCTGGTTGTGCTGCTTTATGTGTTGGCAGTGATGCAGATCCAGGCACATAGCAACAAGCCAAGGGATATAGACACAATGCAAGCAATGTATAAAAACAGCTTCAGTAGTACTAAGGATTTCCTTGTGTGGCCTGGCACAGATGTTCATTAGTGAAAGAAACTAGATTTTTTCAGAAGTGCAAAACATAAGGGAAAAAAAGGAAGCACACAACTAGCACATTAAGACACTTTATTAAACTGAAAAGATGAATAAATCAAAATGCACTTGCATTAACCAAATTAGGCATGCGCATTTAAACATCCCCAGATCAAAGAAGAATCATAGCCAGGGATATAACCTGTTTCATAACAGTAAGGCCCCTTTCACACGATCGGACCGTTCAGATCCGCCTGTCAGTTTTGACGGCGGACCTGAACGGGCGATCCATGTTAGCCTATGGACCGTCGGATGTCAGCAGAGACATGTCCGCTGACATCCGACCCCGTCCGATCCGCCAAAAGCAGACGTATGGGCTCTACGTCCAGATCCGTCGCTGGCGGATCGGATCGTGTGAGATCTGACGAAAACGGACACGCTGTCCGTTTTCGTCCGATCCCTCCATAGGCGGCAGCGGCGCCTGACAAGCCCCTCCCCGCTCAGTGAGCAGAGAGGGACCTGTCATCCGCCGGCTCAGCGGAGATCAACGGACTGATCTCCCGCTGAGCCGGCGGACCGAGGCGGGCTCCGTAGAAACGGAGCCCGCCTCGTGTGAAAGGGGCCTTACTCTCTCTCACTGCAGTCTCTACAGGCAGACTGGGGAAAGGATCACATGCACTACCAGCTGGGGGGCCTGCTCCACAGTGGAATTCACATAGCACTGTCACCTGTGTAGGATTGCTGGCCATTCCCTAATCAAAGTTGCCAGGTTGCTATGACAATGTTCATTTTGGGGATGTGTCCCTCTTTCTCAAGTCTCAAATGTTGGTCTGCCCACCCCTAGAGCTACCACCTTGGACTTTTTTAATTTTAGGCAAAATGAACATTGGCATTACCACAGCTGTGTTCTTTTTTGGGGAAGTGAATAGCGGTTATTGTGAACTTTTGTCAGCAAGGTATCCTTTAAAAAAAAAAAAAAAAAAACAGCAATGTTAGGAGTCTGACTGATGATGTCAGTTCTACTGTGGTCTATGGTCTAGTACTCCAATTACACATACAAAATATGGGGAGATGTGCCCTGCCATGAGGGAAAATTAACAAAGAGAAAAAAGAAAATTAAAAAATGTCATTCAGTGGGGAGAGGGTCCTTATAATTGCATTTGGTGGGAGACAATGAAAAAATATAGTCCATAAAACATCTGTAAGTCCATAATTAACCACTTCAATACCAGGCACTTTCACCCTTCCTACCCAGGACAATTTTCAGCTTTCAGTGCTGTCGCACTTTGAATGACAATTGCGTGGACATGCAACACTGTACCCAAACTAAATTTTTATCATTTTCTTTCCACACATTCTTTTGGTGGTATTTGATCACCTCTGGGGTTTTTATTTTTTGCTAAACAAATAAAAAATACCAACATTTTTGAAAAAAAAAAAAGTTTTTCTCAGTTTCTGTCATAAAATGTTGTTTTCCTCCTCACTGACGGGCACTGATGGGGCGGCACTGATGGGCACTGATGAGGCGGCACTGATTGGCACTGATGAGGTGGCACTGATAAGGTGGCACTGATGGGCACTGATGAGGAGGAACTGATATGTAGAATTGATGGGCATTGATAGGTGGCACTGATATGCAGCACCGATGGGCACTGATAGGCAGTACTGATGGGCACTGATGGGCGACACTGATTGGCACTGATAGGTGGTACTAATTGGCACTGACAGGTGACACTGATGATGAGGTACTGATGTGTTACTGCTGGGCACTGATTGGCACTGTAATGGGCACTGATTGGCACTGTGGTGGGCTCTGATTGGCACTGTGGTGGGCACTGATTGGTACTGTGATGGGTACTGGCAGTCTTTTATTATGGGGACACTGCTGGGCACTTATTGGCATGTGATTGGCACATCTGAGGGGGCTGTGCTGATCATCAATGTGCTGATTATCATACCCCCCGCTGACAGAGAGAGACACCGATCGGCTCTCCCTGTCAACGTGAACCGAGGAATGCCATTTACAGGCACTTCCTGATTCACGCGATGATCAGCTGTGATTGGTCACGCTGATCACGTGGTAAGAAGCCTCTGACAGAGGCTCCTAATCACGATCGGAGATGTGGCATGTCAGACTGACATGCCGCACTCGCCCCCCACGGGCGTGCGCTGGCATGTTATCCTGCTGAACGTCATAACAGCGAACCCCATTAAAGTCTATGGGACCCAAACTTCAGAATCAAAAGTCCCCATTTGGAAGGCTTATATGCATGTTATTAGCCTTAAAAATGGTATGGGGGGTCCAGCTACTGCCTTGGGGAATATGTACCAATGCAAAAAAAAATTTAAAAAAAGATTTTATTTAAAGGAGCAGTAATGCTTAAAGTGAAACAAAAAAAATGTGCACTCGGAACAAGATTAGAGATTTTCTGGATAAATTCTGGTGTCTCTTTGGCAGACTTTGGATGGAAATAACAGTTTTGCACTACAATGAGCAAGTCTAATGTGAAGAAGCCAAATTAACTACTTAGGCTCTCACACCTGTTTACCCCCTATGGACCAGACCAAATGTTTACATTTCTGCTATGTGTCTGTTCATGAGTCTATAACTTTGTAATTACTTATGATAAATAATTGATACATATATTGTTTTTTTGGAGGAAAACAGGTCTTTCTTGTTACCATATAGTCCTCTGAGAACTTTTTAATTTATTTGCATTTTAAGGGGAACAAAAATGTATTTTTTCAATTTGATAAGTAATATTTTGAACACAAGTACTATTACTGTGGGGAAAACATACATCTTATTCTGCTGCTTGTTCTATTTACTGCTAAATTAAAATTACATTTTTGGTACAATGCATGTTAAAGTTATTTACAAAAGAGATACAGTTTTTTTTGCATACATTTCATTTTTCACATAATGCATCAGTAATTTAAAGTTCTTACTGATTTAAAATAAAACAGATATACCCTAAATCACATATTTTTAACAGCAAATCCTTGAAGGTAACAATGTATATATGTGCTTAATAATATTTTTCTCCCCATTTTTCCAGCAAAATGTTTTAAATAGAAACATGGAACGGGACATGAAACTGTTAAATAGCAATTATACAGGTTGAAATGAAAGGGTTAAGTAGTAAAACAAGAGCATGTCCTGGTTAATTAAGAATTAACTCCCTGTGCACACAATAAACTGTCCTCTATTAACTGCAGCTCTCTCACTCACAAATCTGTCTGACTGAGATAAGATAGATACTGTGTTGCTTGTTTGTTGTTGTTTTGGCTTAAAATGTTACACTGAATGCTCACTGTGATTGTCTGTCAGAATTATTCAATGAGGAAGGCTTCTCACTAACTCCCAGTCATAGGATCATCTTTCTACAGACACCAGGTCTCACGCTGTGCACAGTAGCAGGAGAGAAGAACTTGCATTAGGTACAAGAGACACTCTGTATAGAGGAGGGAGTTTTATGTACGTTTGTAAGACACAGAAGGTAGGCAACTGATTATAGTACAATATGCCAAAATTAACATTTTTTTTTTAGATAAAAACTGGTGTCTCTTTCTCAGACTTTGAATAGAAGTAACAGGTGTGGAATAAGTGGGCTTTAGGTGTTAGTGGTGCCTTCCCACCATAACCCTATAGAGGTACTCTTGATGATAGTAAGAATTGGCCTTGTTGTAAAAAATGTAAATTTGATGGCCCTGTCAAACAGTTATGGGAAAATTGGGCTTTGGGTGTTGGTGGTACATTCACATTGTAACCCTATAGGGGTACTTTTGATGAAAGCAAAAATTGGCCCTCGCTGTAAAAGAATGTAATTTGACATCCCTGTCACACTGTTGTGGAAAAATTGGTCTTTGGGTGTTGGTGGCACCTTCACCCCTTAGCTTTCTAGAGGTGCTCTTGATGAAATTGAAATTTGATGCCCTTGTCACACAGTTGTGGAAAAATTGGTCTTTGGGTGTTGGTGATGCCTTCACCCCGTAGCATTCTAGAGGTACTCTTGATGAAAGCAAGAATTGGCCTTGCTGTTAAAAAAATAAAATTTGACATCCCTGTCACACAGTTGAAGAAAAATTGGTCTTTGGTGAAAAAAATATATATACAGCGCCTAGGATTTCGTTGGAAAACTCAAGAGAAGGACTATAACAAACTCTGCCACTTTTTATTTGGTGATACACCAAAGAAATTGTAAAAGAAATTGACAAGCAGACTGGTTTGTAATCCTTAGACCTCTTTCACACTGAGGTATTTTTCAGGTGCTTTTGGGCTAAAAATAGCGCCTGTGAAGAGCCTGAAAAATGACTCCCCTGTAGTCTCAGTGTGAAAGCATGTGAAAGCCTGAGTGCTTTCACTCTGAGGCAATGTGCTGGCAGGATGTTAAAAAAACTCCTGCAAGCAGCATCTTTGGAGCGGTGAAGGAGTGCTGTATACACGGCTCCTAAACCACCCCTGCCCATTAAAATGAATGAGCAGCGCCGCCGAACTCTTGGAAAAGCGCTGCTGCAGCGGTGTTTTGCGGGTCGTTTTAACCCTTTTTTCGGCCACTAGCAGGAGTTAAAAGTGCCCCGCTAGTGGCCAAAAACCTTCGCAAAAATGATGGTAAAGCACTTAAAAAAATAGTGGCACTTTACCACCGACACCGCCGACATTTCGGTGTGAAAGCAGCCTTACTAAAACCACTCTGGCTAGCACTAGTAATTTAACACTAATTGCAATGTGACCCCAAAAGACTGTGAACCTTGAATAGTGCCATATATGGTAAGTGATAATAATCTATATAACAATATATATCACTACTATGATCAATCTCTACAGAACAAAATTCTATGTACAAAAATTATTTAGACATAAAGTGTAAATGCTATGAAAAACATACAGTGCAAATGTTACAAAAAATGGAAATGTTACAAAAGAAATTGCAAAAAAGTGCAACTCCAGTGCTGTAAAACAGAAGGAATAGTTCACAATGCAAAATGAATGTAAAAAAAAATCCACATGAGATCGGGAAGAAAAAAATCCCCAAAAAACATTCCAACTCAGTACCAAAAATCTTCTTGGAATTATTGTTCAAAAACACTGTAGGTAACACCCAGTGTGAGCCTTCACCGTCCCCGCTATAGTAACTTATCAGAGTTAATGGCTGGTCAAGTTATAAACCAGCTCTAAGTTGGATGCTAAGGGGTCACTCTCCACAATACTGGCTCCCAGTATGATCTCTCACACAAAAACCTCTTATGCAAGTCTTGGTCACACATAGAAGTAAGACAGAGGAAGAAAGGCTTCCATAGCGTGATAACGTTTAAAACAGGCTTTAAAAAAAGAGTAAAACCACTCAAATGTATAAAGTGTCTTCCTGACATTAGGGTAATAATGCTTAATAGTGTTGCTTATCGGTTCTGGCTGCTAACCACAAGCTGTGAGAGTGATACAGGCATGCAAGGTGACGTATGAGTCCCTGCCCCGCCCTACGCACTTCGTCAAGCAATGCCCTCATGGAGCGGAAGGACGTCTCATGCCACTGCACCATCTTTATAGTGGAAGTCTGCCCAAAAAACTCCACATTATGTTAAAAACATACAACGTATAAAAAATATAAAAAACGGTTGCTCTGAGCATGCTAATCCACATTATAGTAACTTCATATCACTTTCCTCTATGTGTTATAATCTAAAAAACACATCTCTCAAAAGTATATAACCACAACACCCTGCCAGTATTTAGGGTGATATCTATGTTTAACCTGTATGGGTGTAAAGTTCCCATTTCATAAACCCATTGAGTTTCCTTCTTGAATACTTGCTTCAATTTGTCCAGCCCTCTTCAGTGTCCTACAACCTCATCAATCTTATAAAAGGCAAGCAAACTTTTTTATGTTTTATCTTAAAATGTATGGAGACGCTATGTTTATTAAAAATCTTTTTTATGTTTATGTTCTCCTATTCTAAATTCTCAACCTTCCCATGGTCCTAGCCACGTACTACATCTGACATGGACACTCAAGGACATAAACCACGTGGGTAGACTCACAAGTAATAAGGAATTTTATTCTGTAAGGTCTGATTAGTCGTCACAGAGGTAAATTCATTTTTCTAGAGGTACTTTTAATAAAAACGAGAATTGGCCATGATCAAAAAAATGTCAATTTGATGCACCTGTCAAGGAGGTGCAGAAAAATTGGTCCTTGGGTGTTAATTTATCCCATAAATCATATATTAAAAAATCACTTCAAGATAAAATTAACACCAACAAAAGCTAGGCAGTCTAGACAGTCTTGCTGAGATTCAAGATCTCAAAAATACTTAATCAACGACATCAGCATCAGGGGCTTGATAGCTGCTGCTAATCCAGGACTGATTAATTTTAACAAATGTCAGCTGGTCAACTGAGTCTGTGGACAGACACACTCTTTTATCCGTCACAAACCTCCACCAGCACTGAATGCCTGTTCAGAAAGCACACTGGATGCAGGGCAGCAGAGCAGCTCAATTGCATACTGGGCAAGTTCTGGTCAGTGCTCTATTCTCATTACTCAGAAATCCAGTGGATCATCTACTGGAAAGCTCTGCAATGCCAAGCTGCTGCAAGCAAAGTAAACAGAATATTGGCATGCATAAAAACTGTACTGTGACCCCACAATAGGGATAAAACTTTTCTGCAAAAGGGAATGTAATAAGACACGCAGCCATACACTAAAATTAGGGAATTGCTTTAACCTTAAACTGTGTAGAGGGTTCTTTACTGTAAGAACGGTAAGGATGTGGAATTCTCTTCCACAGGCAGTGGTTTCAGCAGGGAGCATCGATAAATTAAAAAAACTATTAGATAAACACCTGAACGACCACAACATACAGGGATATACAATGTAATACTGACTTATAATCACACACACAGGTTGGACTTGATGGACTTGTGCATTTTTTCAACCTCACCTACTATGTAACTATGTAACTGTGATGGGAGGGCTCGTGGAACGCAGAATACATCTTATGTCTAAGTCACCCTGTGCCATCCTGGCACAGGGTGAGTGAGAAAATATATCTTGGACTACTTAAAATGGGACAGTAATATTTGTCCACAGTATCTCCCAGGATGTATGTAGAGACTATTATTGGTTTGGTTGATTCTGAACTCAACCTGTTAATTGAGTGAGCTGATCACATTGTCCTCTATACAATGTAGGAGACGGGACGACTCCTATTGGAGCTCATGTTAATTAGGTTATTTAGGTTATGTTTGTATTGTTAATTGTAATTAGCTCCAGCTATTGTGTTTATACTACTGTGTGAAGCTCGGTGCCTACAAGTCTGTCCTACAGGTCATGTCTCTGAGTCATCTGGTCTGGGTAAATTTAATAGTAAATTAGCTCATGTTAATTAGGTTAGCTTTGAGTCATCCTGGTGTATAAATTTGTGTGAGATCTCAAATAAAGAGTTAGTTCTGATGTACTCTAAGACTGGTGTTGTCTAGTTCTTGGGGGTTCCTATAGCCAGATCCAATGGGCTCGTGTTCCAGAACTTAGGAAGCGGTATACTGACGGAAGCACTCAAGCGGAGTGAGGGACTTTCCGTGTCATTGGTGGCAAGCAGCGGGAAAGCTTCCTGCAGTCTGGGACATCCAAACCTACAACTGGATCCAAGATCAGCATAGCAGACTTCAGTCACCCCAGCGAAAATATGGACCTGGCATCAGAGTTCCCGGGGCTGCTGCGGATCATCCTTTCAACATACACCAGGACTGTGTCTAAGGATGAATACCTGGAGCTCAGGCAGCAGATTCGGGTGGGGCTCTGGATCGGAGCCCTCCAGCTCGCTGGTATAAAACAGGGAAACCCAAGAGCAACGGGCCAGTGACCAACGGGCATTGCGGATGGCATTCCTGGGAGAGCGGCCCCAGGAGCAATGGGTGACTGAGTTGGACAGGCTGGTCCAGCAGGAGATAGAGCTGGACAATCATTATCGGGCTCTGCAATGGCACGCAGAGGAGGGATATTTAGGGGAGACGACAGAATGCTCTCCGGAGGGATATGACTTTGGCGGCCCTGGATTGCTGTGGGAGAGCCTTACAGATAATTTTATGTTTGGTGATGAAGGGGAGCCTGACCTTGAGGACCTGCGAGAATATAGAGAGGCTATGCTCGGTCTTGCAGGGGTCTCAGAGCTCAAACCTGAGCTGGACCATTTGCTAAGGAAGGAACAGTATCTGGGAAGGGCATACAGGAAACTGTTAGAACACGTTCAGCACCATGCCAGAGAATCGGCAGTGGAAAATCTGAAGATTGCCGTCCCCAAACCTGAAGTGCTGAAAACAGGGCAGAGTTCTGCTAACCTCTGTCCAGCACTGATAACATCTTCTGGGTTCCATGGACAGGAGATGGTGAACCTCTATCCCCAGACACCAGTTATAGAGATAGGGGATTTAATAGACTTTTCTGCTGAGGAAGAACAACCTGATGAGCCTCCAGCAGAAGAGCTGGTATTAGGGCCAAACTTCACTGCGCTCTGCCCAGCACCAACAGCAGTATCTGTGGAGTTACAACAAACTTCTCCAGCTGCAGATCTGGCAACCGGACAGAGGGTCCAAGACCTCTGCCCCACACCTGTGGCAGTTTCGGAGGCCCAGGGTGAGAAGGTGGCAATCACTTCCCATCAGCAGATACAGGGGGAGAAGGGAGAGGAGGTGTGTGTTGTCCCTCCCCAACAGTTGGCCAGGGTGGAGGAAGCGGCCTTTCCTCCCCAGCAAAGATCAGTGCACCTGGGAGACAGTACCATAGACATGTCGTCCAAGCAACCAGATGAGGGAATGGAAAAGGAAGCAGCCGGCTCACCTCCCCAATGGCAGCTACACAGTTTGGGATTGGAGGAAGCCAGCCTCCTGCTCCAACGGTTAGCCGGAGCGGAGGATGCAGAGTGCCCAGCAGAAGTGCTGGCAACAGGGCAGAGTGTTACCAACCTCTGCCCAGCATCGGCAACAACTACAGAGTTCCAGGGAGGCAGGGCAGTCGGCCTTCCTCCCTAACAGTTAGCTGGAACAGATGGTGTGGGGTTTACAGCAGAAGGGCTGGCAACAGGGCCGAGGACTGCTGGACTCTGCCCTCAACTAACAGAGGATGGATTTCCTGTGAAGGTGGATGGGACTTCAGGCTCCACCTGTATACCCCAGGATGCTGGGCAGTGGGCCCAGATCCCCAACAGCATGACAGAGTGAGCCCAGTCACCCTGTCTTCTCTCCAGCGGCAGAAAGGACTCCAGGGAGAAGGGCCAGTCCAGGCCTCTCCCCAGTGGCAGATATGTTCTCTGAGAGAGGCAGAGGTTGGCTGGGTGAGTAATGCTTTGTTTGGAACAATTTATTTGGGGTACTGTGTGGGTACAGGCATTAGAGGACTGGAGCTACTTACTAACTTCGGGGTCAACCCGTCTGGGGTCTCCTTATGTGATAGTCTTCTGCCGAAAGGGGAGAGATGTGACGGGAGGGCCCGTGGAACGCAGAATACATCTTATGTCTAAGTCACCCTGTGCCATCCTGGCACAGGGTGAGTGAGAAAATATATCTTGGACTACTTAAAATGGAACAGTAATATTTGTCCACAGTATCTCCCAGGATGTATGTAGAGACTATTATTGGTTTGGTTGATTCTGAACTCAACCTGTTAATTGAGTGAGTTGATCACATTGTCCTATATACAATGTAGGAGACGGGACGACTCCTATTGGAGCTCGTGTTAATTAGGTTAATTAGGTTATGTTTGTATTGTTAATGGTAATTAGCTCCAGCTATTGTGTTTATACTACTGTGTGAAGCTCGGTGCCCACAAGTCTGTCCTACAGGTCATGTCTCTGAGTCATCTGGTCTGGGTAAATTTAATAGTAAATTAGCTCATGTTAGTTAGGTTAGCTTTGAGTCATCCCGGTGTATAAATTTGTGTGAGATCTCAAATAAAGAGTTAGTTCTGATGTACTCCAAGACTGGTGTTGTCTAGTTCTTAGGGGTTCCTATAGCCAGATCCATTGGGCTCGTGTTCCGGAACTTAGGAAGCGGTATACTGACGGAAGCACTCAAGCGGAGTGAGGGATGTTCCGTGACAGTAACTATGTCTGTTTTCACCCCTAGATAATCTTCCACCATATGATGCAGACACTGCCAATGGGATCATGAAGCTAACAGCCCTCGGCGCCAAGGACTTAATTTTTTTTAAATGCATCACCAAGGCAGCCCCCCTCTCCACCGTTCCTCCTTTGACCAACAGAAGCCTCAAAACTAGCTTTTCCATGAGACGGTAACCTACCAGAGTCTGGAAAGGCATAACATAAAAAGATGTCCTCAAGATATTTCATCCTGTGCTCTCTCTGTGAGGGCAGGATGAAGTCTGAGACTTTCCCCTTGTAACTGTGGTCAAGGAGGGTTCCCAATCAATAATGATCCTTATCCTTGATGCCACAAATTCTCAAGTCCTTTCACAGGCTTTGAAGAATAAGGGAGCCCATGCACCACAAGTTTGCATGAAAAGCAGAGTCCTCGGGGGTCACTGAGGATTACAGTATTTAGAACTGCCTCCTCCCAGCCACGTACTACTCCCAAGGTTTCTGAGGACTAAAAATCATTGTTTAAGCTTTGACGTATCTGCTTCCAAAACTGCCAGAACCCTATTCCTCCCTCTCATCTTTTGTGTTCTGTGACATCGCAAGAATTATGTCTGTATAAAGCGGGCCTTGAGAGGAAAGGTAGTCCTCCTCTTTCTCCCACTGTTCTGCCTCCATTGCCCTATCCATAATGCCATGCAAGGCATGCTCCAACAGGAACACAAGAGGGATTGTGTCACTGATGCATGCATTGTCATGGCTCACTATCCTTGTCGCCTCCTCAAATGGTGACAGTACAGTGCATGCATCCTTTATCAGCAGCCATTGGCATGGGGAAAAAAAGCCTAGCTGTCCTGAGCCTGTCCTTGTGCAATAAATAAAAAAAGGGGAAAACCTGCATCACAGTCAGAAAAAATGCAGCTGACAATTTAAAAAAAAGGAGGCAGGCAGGGGACAAGAAAAAAAAAAAAACATGCAGCAACCTATACAGCACTGTATATGGTACTAAATGTTATGGAATGCTGTGTCAAACACTGCACTACACTAACACACTACACTGACACTACACTATACTGACACACTATACTCACAAACTATACTAACATTACACTAACACTCTACACTCAGCCCTACCCTGGACCACAAAAATCCCCGCCCCTACCTCCCAAAGCCCCGTCCCACCACAGAAAGCTCTGCCCCCGGACCTCTGAGAGCGGGAGGTGAGCCCGGCTGGCCAGGTAGGTTTTTCTGCCAATATATACTGCCTGTAGACTCACTGTTACGCTAAACCCTCCCTGACAATGTTGTTAGAATTTTAAAAATGGCTACTTGATCATCTCCTGTAGCCGCATCCACAGTCTGGTCATCTCCTGTAGTCGCATCCGCAGTCTGGTCATCTCCTGTAGTCGCAATCGCAGTCTCTGGTCATCTCCTGTAGCCGCAATCGCAGTCTGGTCATCTCCTGTAGTCGCATCCGCAGTCTCTGGTCATCTCCTGTAGTCGCATCCGCAGTATGGTCATCTCCTGTAGTCGCAATCACAGTCTTTGGTCATCTCCTGTAGTCGCATCTGCAGTCTGGTCATCTCCTGTAGTCGCATCCGCAGTCTGGTCATCTGTAGTTGCATTCGCAGTCTCTGGTCATCTCCTGTAGTCTCAATCGCAGTCTCTGGTCATCTCCTGTAGTCACATCTGCAGTCTGGTCACCTCCTGTATTCGCAATTGCAGTCTCTGGTCAACTCCTGTAGTCGCAATCACAGTCTTTGGTCATCTGCTGTAGTCGCATCTGCAGTCTGGTCATCTCCTGTAGTCACATCCACAGTCTGATCATCTGTAGTTGCATTTGCAGTCTCTGGTCATCTCCTGTAGTTGCATCCGCAGTCTCTGGTCATCTCCTGTAGTCACATCCGCAGTCTCTGGTCATCTCCTGTAGTTGCATCCGCAGTCTGGTCATCTCCTGTTGTTGCATCCGCAGTCTGGTCATCTCCTGTAGTCACATCCGCAGTCTCTGGTCATCTTCTGTAGTCGCAATCGCAGTCTGGTCATCTCCTGTATTCGCATCCGCAGTCTCTGGTCATCTCCTGTAGTCGCAATTGCAGTCAGGTCATCTCCTGTGTTCGCAATCGTAGTCTGGTCATCTCCTGTAGTCGCATCCGCAGTCTGGTCATCTCCTGTAGTCGCATCCGCAGTCTCTGGTCATCTCCTGTAGTCTCAATCGCAGTCTCTGGTCATCTCCTGTAGTCACATCTGCAGTCTGGTCACCTCCTGTATTCGCAATTGCAGTCTCTGGTCAACTCCTGTAGTCGCAATCACAGTCTTTGGTCATCTGCTGTAGTCGCATCTGCAGTCTGGTCATCTCCTGTAGTCACATCCACAGTCTGATCATCTGTAGTTGCATTTGCAGTCTCTGGTCATCTCCTGTAGTTGCATCCGCAGTCTCTGGTCATCTCCTGTAGTCGCATCCGCAGTCTCTGGTCATCTCCTGTAGTTGCATCCGCAGTCTGGTCATCTC
Organism: Lithobates clamitans; assembly: GCA_037952925.1. Classification (NCBI taxonomy): domain Eukaryota; kingdom Metazoa; phylum Chordata; class Amphibia; order Anura; family Ranidae; genus Lithobates; species Lithobates clamitans. Next base: position 1,826,922 of record JBBGZY010000608.1, read on the forward strand.
CTGTTGTTGCATCCGCAGTCTGGTCATCTCCTGTAGTCACATCCGCAGTCTCTGGTCATCTTCTGTAGTCGCAATCGCAGTCTGGTCATCTCCTGTATTCGCATCCGCAGTCTCTGGTCATCTCCTGTAGTCGCAATTGCAGTCAGGTCATCTCCTGTGTTCGCAATCGTAGTCTGGTCATCTCCTGTAGTCGCATCCGCAGTCTGGTCATCTCCTGTAGTCGCATCCGCAGTCTCTGGTCATCTCCTGTAGTCACAATCGCAGTCTCTGGTCATCTCCTGTAGTCACATCTGCAGTCTCTGGTCATCTCCTGTAGTCGCAATCGCAGTCTGGTCATCTCCTGTACTTACATCCGCAGTCCCTGGTCATCTTCTGTAGTTGCATCCGCAGTCTGGTCATCTCCTGTAGTCGCAATTGCAGTCTTTGATCATCTCCTGTAGTCGCATCTGCAGTCTGGTCATCTCCTGTAGTCGCATCCGCACTCTGGTCATCTGTAGTTGCATTCGCAGCCTCTGGTCATCTCCTGTAGTCACAATCGCAGTCTCTGGTCATCTCCTGTAGTCACATCTGCAGTCTGGTCATCTCTTGTAGTCGCAATTGCAGTCTCCGGTCAACTCCTGTAGTCGCAATCGCAGTCTTTGGTCATCTCCTGTAGTCGCATCTGCAGTCTGGTCATCTCCTGTAGTCATATCCACAGTCTGGTCATCTGTAGTTGCATTCACAGTCTTTGGTCATCTCCTGTAGTCGCATCCGCAGTCTCTTGTCATCTCCTGTAGTTGCATCCGCAGTCTGGTCATCTCCTGTTGTTGCATCCGCAGTGTGGTCATCTCCTGTAGTCACATCTGCAGTCTCTGGTCATCTTCTGTAGTCGCAATTGCAGTCTGGTCATCTCCTGTAGTCGCATCCGCAGTCTCTGGTCATCTCTTGTAGTCGCAATTGCAGTCTGGTCATCTCCTGTGGTCGAAATCTAAGTCTGGTCATCTCCTGTAGTGGCATCCACAGTCTGGTCATCTCCTGTAGTCGCATCCGCAGTCTCTGGTCATCTCCTGTAGTCACAATCGCAGTCTCTGGTCATCTCCTGTAGTCACATCTGCAGTCTCTGGTCATCTCCTTTAGTCGCAATTGCAGTCTGGTCATCTCCTGTACTTACATCCGCAGTCTCTGGTCATCTCCTGTAGTCGCATCCGCAGTCTGGTAATCTCCTGTAGTCGCAATTGCAGTCTTTGATCATCTCCTGTAGTCGCATCTGCAGTCTGGTCATCTCCTGTAGTCGCATCCGCAGTCTGGTCATCTGTAGTTGCATTCGCAGTCTCTGGTCATCTCCTGTAGTCACAACCGCAGTCTCTGGTCATCTCCTGTAGTTGCATCCGCAGTCTGGTCATCTCCTGTTGTTGCATCCGCAGTCTGGTCATCTCTTGTTGTCACATCCGCAGTCTCTGGTCATCTTCTGTAGTCGCAATTGCAGTCTGGTCATCTCCTGTAGTCGCATCCGCAGTCTCTGGTCATCTTATGTAGTCGCAATTGCAGTCTGGTCATCTCCTGTGGTGGCAATCGCAGTCTGGTCATCTCCTGTAGTCGCATCCGCAGTCTGGTCATCTCCTGTAGTTGCATCCGCAGTCCCTGGTCATCTCCTGTAGTCACAATCGCAGTCTCTGGTCATCTCCTGTAGTCACATCTGCAGTCTCTGGTCATCTCCTGTAGTCGCAATCGCAGTTTGGTCATCTCCTGTACTTACATCCGCAGTCTCTGGTCATCTCCTGTAGTCGCATCCACAGTCTGGTCATCTCCTGTTGTCGCATCCGCAGTCTGGTCATCTCCTGTAGTCACATCTGCAGTCTTTGGTCATCTCCTGTAGTCGCAATCACAGTCTGGTCATCTCCTGAAGTCGCTTCCGTAGGCTCTGGTCAAATCTTGTAGTTGCATCTGCAGTCTGGTCATCTCCTGTGGTCGCAATCGCAGTCTGGTCATCTCCTGTAGTCGCATCCGCAGTCTCTGGTCATCTCCTGTAGTCGCATCCGCAGTCTGGTCATCTCCTGTAGTCACATCCGCAGTCTGGTCATCTCCTGTAGTCGCATCCGCAGTCTCAGGTCATCTCCTGTAGTCACATCCGCAGTCTGGTCTTCTCCTGTAGTCGCATCTGCAGTCTGGTCATCTCCTGTAGTTGCATCTGCAGTCTGGTCATCTCCTGTAGTCGCATCTGCAGTCTGGTCATCTCCTGTAGTCGCATCTGCAGTCTGGTCATCTCCTGTAGTCGCATCTGCAGTCTGGTCATCTCCTGTAGTCGCAATCACAGTCTCTGGTTATGTCCTGTAGTCGCATCCACAGTAGTACCTGCTGTTGCACTGCACAAATCACTTTATTACACTTTATTTATGATACCTATGGTTATGCATATTTATTGAATCCATATTGAGCACTATATTGGATTGGCTGCTTGCTTCTGCTTGGGCCTGGCACACACGCACAATCGCACATGACTTAAAAGTTTTAAGTCATCATCATGTGTGATTGCGCGCGTGTGACAAGCAGAAGCAGCCAATCAAATATAGTGCTCAATATGGATTCAATAAATAGATATCATAAATAAAGTGTAATAAAGTGATTTGTGCAATAAGCTCATTAAACAGTCCACGTTCAGTGAAAGTTAATGTACTGCAAACTTTGCAGTACATAAACTTTGACTAAATGTATACTGTTTAATGAGCAGGGGTGGACTGACCCATCGGGCACTTGGGCACTTTATGTAGTGCCAATCCATATTTTCTTAATTGAACGACTAAAGAGTGTTGTAGTTTTGTTAGCTGTTTTTTTTTTTTTGACAGGGGCGCAGTTTCAGTGATTGCCATAGGCGCCATTTTTACTAGATACGCCTCTGTATGGGAATGAACCTTTTTTAGTGTGGGGTGGGACTATGAGCATTGAGCTGTGATTGTAGAAAGTCATCATCACTTTGTCCAATCAGGGCTCTGACAGTGCTCTATGCCCAAATTGACAAAGCCTTGCACCTGACCAGCTGTCAGGTGCAAGGCTTCATCTAATTAGGGCCCTAGAATGCAATGTGAAGGTTTCTCCGACAGAACTCCGACGGAATACAATTCAAGCGGTCTTGCCTACACACGGTCAATCCAAAGTCCGACCACAGTCCGACCGTCCAGAACACGGTGACATTCAGAACATACGACGGGACTAGAAAAAGGAAGTTCAATAGCCAGTAGACAATAGCTTTCGTCTCATACTTGCTTCAGAGCAAGCGTCGTTTTTGGTCTGTCGGAACAGCATACAGACGAGCGGTTTTCCCGATAGGAATTAGTTCCGTTGGAAGTATTTAGAGCATGTTCTATTTCTAGGTCCATCAGAATTTTCTAAAAAGAAAGTCAGATGAGGCACACACACGATCGGAATAGACAATGAAAAGCTTCCGTCCGACTTTTCCTGTCGGACATTACGCTCGTGTGTACGCGGCTTCACATATCACCACACATGCCCGAGTGAGATCAATAATTCTATAACAGTTATTTATGGTTAACTCTAAAGTGATGACCCGTAAGGGCTTTTAAAGCATCACCCATGGAAAATATAGGATGCGGAAGCTTGCCTCTGTTTCACGGGAGCACTCAATTTTAAGCATACCTCCCAACATTTTGAGATGGGACTGAGGGACACCTACTAGCAAACGTATATAGGCATAGAACACGCACCCTGCCACACCCCCTTAAAGGAGAATTAACCAAAAAAAAGTTCAGATAAACCCACAAGGGCTTTTTTTTTACCACTACTATTCCTTTATAATGGCTTTTAAAATTTACAAATGAAGCAATTTAGAAATTGGATGAAGGGTTTAGCACTGGAAAACACTTTTTGAAAGTTAAAAAATGCATTTTATATACAACTAATTATACTAAACCAAAACAAGGGACAAATGCAGAGGAAAGAGGGACAGAGGGACATTGTTTCCAATCAGGGACAGTCCCTCAAAATCAGGGACAGTTGGGAGCTATGTTTGAAGGCTCAGTCTTAAGTCTAAAATTATTTTTTTAAACATGTGAGCAAAAATCACAAAAACAGCTTAGCCATTGAAAGGGTAAAATTACATGCTTAGGAGATACTCTTAAATTGTTTGTTACCCCAGCATTTCATATTCCTAATATGTGCCTGCTGTACCATGTACTTGTATGGAAAATAATCCTGTTCCATTTATATTGCTTCTCTTGTGTGAAATCCCTGGTGTTCCTGCCAGTCCCTCTGCTTTTCTATTAAAAACTGACCACACTAAGATGATGAGGACACCTTTGTCAGTTCTCTAGCTATGCTGGGAACTCAGCCTGCTATGCTCCAATTATCAGACTTAATGTGGTAATGTGATCACTTATGAAAAAGGGAAAAAAAGGTATTTATAATGCTTTGTTATATCTATGCACAAATGTTTTGCCTTTCATTTCAGTTTTAAACTTAATGGGTTGTTTTATTTATTTATTTATTTATTTTGCCACTTCAGCAGACAGCATTGAGGGACTTGAATCAACCTTGCAGTTCATCTTTTCCGTCCCTGTCATTGTCACATCATCGTAGCAGTTTTAGAAGTAACAAAATTTACCTACAATTTATTCAACTTAGACAGACTAAACACAATACCCAATATACCCCCTTTAACCCTACCCTAAAAACCCCTTCCCACCTCTGCTATCCTAAGTTAAGACCGATGCCGGTCGACTCCTTGCAAAAGGTCTTACAATCTCAATTCCTGGACGTAACTCCATGTCTTTTTGAAAGCTGTCCATCTCTCCCATTTTGCCATGGCTTTGTTATCTCCTCATCCATATTACTTCCCCAGCACTCCATTGTATATATTTCCTCGACCATATCTATCCACTCCCAGATTAATGGGGTTTCCTTCTTTTGCCAGTTCTTGGGTATAAGTCCCTTAGCGGCGTTTAAAAGATGAGGGGTCAGGGACCTTTTATACTGCTTTATGTCACCCGCCCCACCATGGAACAACACCACCCATGGGTCTTCCACTACTTCTTTTTTTATAATCTCCTTAATAAGTTGCAGAATCTTTTTCCAGAATTCCCTAATTTTAGGGCAGTCCCACCACAGATGTGTCATGGAACCAACCTCCTTACAACCTCTCCAACAATCTGCTGATGTATTGCACTGAAATTTGCTTGTTTTATCTGGTGTAGCGTACCATCTTACTAGGCACTTATAGTTCATCTCTGCTGTTCTGCTGTCCACTGCCGAGGCATGGGCAAGGTTCAAGATTTTTCCAATAAGCTTCTTGTCTCGCATTGTCCCCAATTCCCTCTCCCATTTTCTAATGAATGGCAGTGTCTCTGCTTTGTCTACCCTCAATAATACTTTATACATTTTTGATATAGTGTTCCTCGGATCCTTTTCCACAAACAGTCGTTCAAAAGTGGAGAGGTCTTGTCCGGATCTAATAGGTTGAGGTAAGTTTTTAACGAAATGGTTCAGCTGGAGGGACCGCCATTCAACCATTCCCGGTGCAAGATTGCTGTGCATCAAATCCTGTGTAGGAATCATTTTTCCTTTTTTTATTATATCCCTTAATTGTGTGACACCCTTTTTTAACCATACTCCTCCTATTCTATTCATTCCTGGTGGGAAGTATTCATTATCTAACAGTGTAATTAAAGGTGAATTGTATTTGCCATTAAGCTGTTTATATATCCCATCCCAAATTTTAAAGACATTATGTGTTAGTGTATCAGTGTTTTTATCTAATCTTCTATGTTGTGGGGGGTTCCAAATAATACTACCCAATTGTGCTTTACTTAGTCTTTTCTCTATACTGACCCATTTTTTCTAATTTTTTCCTTGACCCATTCTACCACTCTGGACAACACAACAGCTTTGTAATAGATTGAGATGTCAGGGACCGCTAAACCTCCCCTCCTTTTCCCTCGTTTCAACGTTTGAAAGGAGACTCTTGGTTTTTTGTTTCCAAAATAAGTTCAATAGCAACATTTTTAATTTTCTCAAGTATTGTTGAGGGAGGGCTACTGGCACCATCTGAAATCTGTACATGACCTTAGGCAGGATCACCATTTTTATAATACTGATCCGTCCCAGCCAGGATAGTGACGTTCCGAGGAATTTTTTACAGTCAGACCTGACTTCATCTAATAGGGGAATATAGTTTATTTTGTAAATCTTCTCCCTTGTATTTGCTAATTTAATTCCCAAAAATTTTAATTCTTTTGTCCAAGTAAATTTAAACTCATTTTTTAATATTCTTTCTTCTGTCTGGCTTAAGTTAATATTTAATATCTCGGATTTTGCAAAATTTATTTTAAAGTTGGAGATTTCCCCTTATTGTTTCAGGGTATTTGTTAGATTGCACATTGTATTCCGGGGGTTCGTGACATAAAAAAGTATGTCATCTGCAAAAGCGGAGAGTTTATGTTCTTCCTTTCCCAGCTTAAAACCAGATATGCTAGAGTCATTACGTATCGTGGACAGAAGTGGTTCCAAGGAGAGGACAAATAGCATTGGGGACAGGGGGCACCCCTGCCTTGTCCCATTTTTCATCTAAAAGGGAGAGACACTAGACCGTTTACTTTTATTGATGCAGTTGGGTGGTGGTACAATGATTTAATCCAACCGATAATTTTTGGGCCGATGCCCATAGTCTCCAGAGTCTGGATCATGAGCCCCCAGTCTACCCTGTCGAAAGCCTTTTCGGCGTCGATTGAGAGCAGCAGTCCTGGGGGGCCCCTCTCTTTTATCATTTGGAGTAAAAGTACAGTTTTTACCCCATTATCCCTCCCTTCCCTTTTTGGGGTAAATCCGACCTGATCCGGGTTTACTAGTATGTTCATTAATCCCTTCAACCTCCCAGCCAAGACTTTGGCAAAAAGTTTTATGCCAGAATTAAGTAATGAGATTGGCCTGTAGCTAGAACACAACGTCCCCTCCTTTCCTTCTTTTAAGATGAAGGTGAAAGCCGCTGATAATGCATCCTTACTGATATTATGCTCGACCCCCAGGCTGTTCATATATTGGCAAAGCTTTGGGATCAGGATCATTTAAAATTTTTTATAATAAGATATTGTGAATCCGTCTGGCCCTGGACTTTTCCCCGGTGCCGATTCTGACAGGGCCTTCCCTATTTCTTCCTCAGAGATCGGGGCCTCCAGTGCTTCTTTGGCTATTTTCGGGAGACCTGCATTCCTAAGAAAATTGGTTATTTTTCTGTTCTTTTCACCAGGTCGGACTTCCTGCTGCTGTACTGAGTATAGTTCTTGGTAATAAATTCTAAATATATCTGCAATTCTTTTGGGTGATGTTACCATCCTTAGTTTGGATTTTCTCTATATAATTGATGGCTTTTTTCTTTTGTAATATTTTGGCCAGATGTTTACTGGGTTTATTTCCCCACATATATCTTTCCCTTGCAGTCCTATTAAAGACCATCTTAGTTTCATGGTCTAATAAAGCCTTTAGCTCAGCTTGTTTATTTATTACCTTTTGATATAAGTCTTGATGACGGGCAGGAAGTTTTTTATGTTCTTGTTCAGCTTTGCCTAGTTCATCCATAAGTATGCATATTTTCTCAGTTCTCTCTTTTTTTTTACGTGATCCTAACTCGATCAGGATCCTTATGAGCCTCCCACAAGGTTGACCCCGTTACCTCTCCTGTAATCATTTTCAAGTTCCTTTGCTACCAATACGGAACCTTCCTCATCTCGAATCAGCTCTTCGTTCAAGCGCCATCCGACCCGATGGCCTAGTTTCCCTGATGCTGACATTTTCATCCTCCCCGGGGCATGATCCGATAGTGTAGAAAATTAAATCTTAGACTCCATTACCTTATCTATATCCCTATGTTCTACAAAAATGTAATCTATCCTAGAGTAGGACCCATGCACGGGGGAGTAAAACGTAAAATCTTGTGTTTTAGGGTGTTGAATCCTTCAAATGTCAACCAATTGGCTAGCATACAGTTTTTGTTTAACCTCTTTCAATTCAATGCAAGTAGTCTCCCACGCCCGGGTCCTACTGTCCAGGCCGGGTGTCATACAGAAGTTCAAATCTCCCATCATAATCGTATGTCCTTTCCTGAAATCCCTCAGCTTTGCCAAAATACTTTTAAGGTATTTCATCAGGTTTTTATTGGGAGTGTAGATATTTACCAATGTATATTCCTCATCGCCCAATTTCCCTTTTAAAAACAGGAATCTACCCTCAGGATCGGTTAGCCTATCTTCCAGTGCGAAACGGGTTCCATTCGCGAACCCAATTGCTACTCCCCTTGCTCTTTTAGTAACTGTGTCCCCATAAAACCATAACGGAAAATCCCTAGATGACAATTTGACATTTGACTCGTGGGAAATATGTGTCTCTTGAAGAAAAACCACTTCCGCCCCGTACCGTTTGAGCTCTTTCATTATCATGTGTTTCCTGCTGGGAATATTCAGTCCCCTAACGTTGTAGGTCATAAAATTAATTGTTGTCATCTCTCTAATCCAAAATTCCTATCTAAGGCTTGTTTTATTGATCTATAGCTAATTTGAACTGTTTTTACGGACAGTATAGCAGAAGTATCCCCCCTCCCCATCCACCCCATTCCTCCCATCCACCCTTCTCCCCCACACCCCCCAATCCCCCCTCCTCCCCCTCCCTCCCCCCCAGCCCCTATCAGGCTCTTAGACCCTCAAAGAACACATTGTCTCATGTTCCTCAGAAGATCTCCAACTCCAGAGGTGGAGCTCTTGGTGTGCCCCATCTTCCTCCACATCCATTACAGAGTGGGTTTTTGGGGAGGTTGGCCGGCCACCCACCCTGCGCCCCTCTCATGACTGCTTAACCTTTCTTCTCTTTGCTCTCCCATCCCAACCCCCCCCCCCCAGCCCCACCCGTCATTTTGCTGACATACCATATTTCTAACCAAGTCCCATAGCCCTCCCCTCCCCCCACACATTAAACCATTCTGGCAACTGTGGTTCTTGTATTTCAAGTTTTTTACAGAAGTCCCCAAGTTCGTCAGAAAATCTTAGCCTAGCTGATCTCCCATCTTTTAACCCGATGAGGCAGGCAGGGAAGCCCCAACTGTACTTTATGTTCTGTGTCCTCATCTGGTCTAAGAGGGGTTTTATTATGCGTCTTCTAGTCAATGTCTCTGGAGCCAAGTCTGAAAAAACCTGGATTTCAGCACCCTCATACTGCAGAGGAGTTTTCCCTCTTAAGTTTGCCCAAATCCTGGCTTTATCCTCATAAAATCTAAATCTTGCTATAATGTCCCATGCTCCATTGGGCCTGTTAGTGCCAGATCTCCTCACCCGGTGTACCCGTTCGATGTTCGGAGAGTCCTCCACGCCTACACTGAGAATTGGGGAAAATATTTTTCCTGTAACCTTCCTCAGGTCTTCCCCCCTTCTTTCCGGTACCGATCGTAGTCTCAAGTTCTGTCTTCTGTTTTCTTGGTCCTCTAACCTATAAAGTCCTCTTTAGACTGATTTGGGGTACCTTCCTTACTCTCCTCAGATCCCTTCTTCTTATTCACTTTACCTTGCTTTGGGGGTGCTAAATTGCTGTTATTTGGGCTAAGCCCCTGGGCCAAGTACTGTTTAATTGTACTTCCCGAGATGTTGTCCCTTGGGGTTTTAGGTGCCCCCCCCCCCAGCGGCTTTAGATGAGGATTTACTCATGATGGGTCAGCAGACCCCCCCTGCAGTATAGGTGCAGTATAGGTGTTTTTTTTTTTTAAATGCAAGTTTAATAAACTCTTTATTTCCTTATACTGATACCCACATTCCTCTATGCCAGGGTCCTATTCAAGGCCTGCCCTTGCCTCCTTTACTGTCTACAAACCCCTCCAACTTCCCCCTGCAGAGAAACAAGGTATAGTGCTACTGAGAGTTGCAGTGAATTGAAAGTTCATAAATAATTCTAGAGTAATTCAAAAGTTCAGCAAGTTAACAAATCCAGCTATAAATGTTCAAGCAATCCTCCCCTCAGCCCCCTTCAGTAGAGTAGCATACTCCTGAGTACTTTCAGTGGAACCACATCGCCAGATTGGAGATACGACTTACAGCATATACACTCCTAGGCGCACAGTCATATCTTGATCTTCACACTGTGGAGTGCTCCGCTCTTACCTCTCTCTCCAGGGGTGTTAGGCATCAATGCTGTACTTAAAAAAGAACTTTTCGGTGGAGCAAGTTTCTCCTTCCGTAGCGCAGCGGTAAACTGTTTATCCTATCTTCCGCCCACAGCCTCCACACTCCCGGGCAGAGCCACTGTGGACGAGGTTCCAAGGGGGGAGGGGGGATGGACGCCAGATCCGCACTGTATGTCTCGCCGCCCAGGCTGCACAGGAACAGCCCCGTGCTCCACTGTGCGGATTGGCATTTCCAGCGCCTCAGAGAGCTAGAGTGCTTCCGACGAGATGAGGTCTCGGCCTCGGCTACTCTCTTCCCTTTCTCATTCCCACCGCTGCTTCCACATCGATACTCGCTGGCCAGCCTACACACCCAGGCTCCTCCCTCCCCGTCAGACGTTTGTCTCACGTCACCCCCCCGACATGCCTCCTGAATGGGTCGTTTTACAAGGTAATCGTTTACAGTTACTTTAAGTTGTATGTGGTATTATTTACAGAATGATTAGATGATTATCAGGGACAGCATCTGTGATAGTGTATTCTGACATTACATATTTTAGAGTTGTCAATAATTTTTTTACTTTTAAATTATTGCTTGGCTTAAAGCGGTATTAAACCCAAAAACAAAAATGTATTAAATTACTGCTAAGCAATTCTTAGATGTCGTGGCTGCATACATTATTTTATGTTTTTTTTTCATTTATTTTTACCTGGTGATGCAGCTAGTAAGTTTGTCATTTTTCAAATTGCTTTTAACCACTTCAGCCCCGGAAGGTTTTACCCCCTTCCTGACCAGAGCACTTTTTACAATTCGGCACTGCGTCGCTTTAACTGCTAATTGCGCGGTCATGCAATGCTGTACCCAAACGAAATTTGCGTCCTTTTCTTCCCACAAATAGAGCTTTCTTTTGATGGTATTTGATCACCTCTGCCGTTTTTATTTTTTGCGCTATACGCGGAAAAAGACCGAAAATTTTGAAAAAAAATGATATTTTCTACTTTTTGTTCTAAAAAAAATCCAATAAACTCAATTTTAGTCATACATTTAGGCCAAAATGTATTCGGCCACATGTCTTTGGTAAAAAAAATGTCAATAAGTGTATATTTATTGGTTTGCGCAAAAGTTATAGCGTCTACAAACTAGGGTACATTTTCTGGAATTTACACAGCCTTTAATTTATGACTGCCTATGTCGTTTCTTGAGGTGCTAAAATGGCAGGGCAGTACAAAACCCCCACAAATGACCCCATTTTGGAAAGTAGACACCCCAAGGAATTTGCTGAGAGGCATGTTGAGCCCATTGAATATTCATTTTTTTTGTCCCAAGTGATTGAATAATGACAAAAAAAAAAAAAAAAAATTACAAAAAGTTGTCACTAAATGATATATTGCTCACACAGGCCATGGGCATATGTGGAATTGCACCCCAAAATACATTTAGCTGCTTCTCCTGAGTACGGGGATACCACATGTGTGGGACTTTTTGGGAGCCTAGCCGCGTACGGGGCCCCGAAAACCAAGCACCGCCTTCAGGATTTCTAAGGGCGTACATTTTTGATTTTACTCCTCACTACCTATGACAGTTTTGAAGGCCATAAAATGCCCAGATGACATAAAACCCCCCCAAATGACCCCATTTTGGAAAGTAGACACCCCAAGCTATTTGCTTTGAGGCATGTTGAGTCCATGGAATGTTTTATATTTTGACACAAGTTGCGGGAAAGTGACAAATTTTTTTTTTTTTTTTTTTTTTTTGCACAAAGTTGTCACTAAATTATATATTGCTCACACAGGCCATGGGCATATGTGGAATTGCACCCCAAAATACATTTAGCTGCTTCTCCTGAGTACGGGGATACCACATGTGTGGGACTTTTTAGGAGCCTAGCCGCGTACGGGACCCCGAAAACCAAGCACCGCCTTCAGGATTTCTAAGGGCGTACATTTTTGATTTTACTCCTCACTGCCTATCACAGTTTCGGAGGCCATGGAATGCCCAGGTGGCACAAACCCCCCCCAAATGACCCCATTTTGGAAAGTAGACACCCCAAGCTATTTGCTGAGAGGCATGGTGAGTATTTTGCAGCTCTCATTTGTTTTTGAAAATAAAGAAAGACGAGAAAAAATTTTTTTTTTTTCTTTTTTCAATTTTCAAAACTTTGTGACAAAAAGTGAGGTCTGCAAAATACTCACTATACCTCTCATCAAATAGCTTGGGGTGTCTACTTTCCAAAATGGGGTCATTTGGGGGGGTTTTGTGCCACCTGGGCATTCCATGGCCTCCGAAACTGTGATAGGCAGTGAAGAGTGAAATCAAAAATTTACGGCCTTAGAAAGCCTGAAGGCGGTGCTTGGTTTTCGGGGTCCCGTACGCGGCTAGGCTCCCAAAAAGTCCCACACATGTGGTATCCCCATACTCAGGAGAAGCAACAGAATGTATTTTGGGGTGTAATTTCACATATTCCCATGGCATGTTTGAGCAATATATCATTTAGTGACAACTTTGCGCAAAAAAAAATAAAAAAAATAAAAAATTGTCTCTTTCCCGCAACTTGTGTCACAATATAAATTATTCCATGGACTCAACATGACTCTCAGCAAATAGCTTGGGGTGTCTACTTTCCAAAATGGGGTCATTTGGGGGGGTTTGAACTGTCCTGGCATTTTATGCACAACATCTAGAAGCTTATGTCACACATCACCCACTCTTCTAACCACTTGAAGACAAAGCCCTTTCTGACACTTATTGTTTACATAAAAAAATAATTTTTTTTTGCAAGAAAATTACTTTGAACCCCCAAACATTATATATTTTTTTTAAAGCAAATGCCCTACAGATTAAAATGGTGGGTGTTTCATTTTTTTTTTCACACAGTATTTGCGCAGCGATTTTTCAAACGCATTTTTTGGGGAAAAAACACACTTTTTTACATTTTAATGCACTAAAACACACTATATTGCCCAAATGTTTGATGAGATAAAAAAGATGATCTTAGGCCGAGTACATGGATACCAAACATGACATGCTTTAAAATTGCGCACAAACGTGCAGTGGCGACAAACTAAATACATTTTTAAAAGCCTTTAAAAGCCTTTACAGGTTACCACTTTAGATTTACAGAGGAGGTCTACTGCTAAACTTACTGCCCTCGATCTGACCTTCGCGGCAATACCTCACATGCATGGTGCAATTGCTGTTTACATTTGACGCCAGACCAACGCTTGCGTTCACCTTAGCGCGAGAGCAGGGGGGACAGGGGTGCTTTTTTTTTTTTTTTTTTTTTTTTTTCTTTATTATTATTATTTTTTTATCTTATTTTTAAACTGTTCCTTTCATTTTTTTTTTTTTAAATCATTTTTATTGTTATCTCAGGGAATGTAAATATCCCCTATGATAGCAATAGGTAGTGACAGGTACTCTTTTTTGCAAAAATTGGGGTCTATTAGACCCTAGATTTCTCCTCTGCCCTCAAAGCATCTGATCACACCAAGATCGGTGTGATAAAATGCTTTCCCAATTTCCCAATGGCGCTGTTTACATCCGGCGAAATCTACGTCATAATATGCTCGTAGCTTCCGGTTTCTTAGGTCATAGAGATGTTTGGAGCCACTCTGGTCTCTGATCAGCTCTATGGTCAGCTGGCTGAATCACCGGCTGCATTTTCAGGTTCCCTGTTGAGACAGGAGAGCCAGAGAAAAACACGGAAGATGTTGGGGGGGGGGCATTCCCTCCCACTGCTTGTAAAAGCAGTCTAGAGGCTAATTAGCCACTAGGATTGCTTTTACATGAAAGCCGACCGCTGGCTGAAAAGAATGATACCAAGATGATACCTAAACCTGCAGGCATCATTCTGGTATAACCACTCAAAGTCGTGAATGGCATACCTGAAGACAAAAAAATGGTTAACAATAAAGCACAGTAAACGGTAAGGTATAAAAAATTGCATACCTGAAAAGCAAACATGATAAAACATAATAACAATAAAACATTGCAGAATAGAATACAGTAAAAAAGAGCAGAACAATAGAGAGAGAATAGAGAGAGAGAGAACAATAAAACGACAACTATTTTTATTTTATATTTTTGTTTGTGGTTTTTTTTTTTGTTTTTTTTACACTTTTTTTTGTAACTAACTTTTATAACTGTAACCGGTTCCAGGTTCGGGTCTCTCAAAATGCGATGGCATCTCGGGAGACCCTGTGAAAGTGTGCCTAGTCTGTGCAATGCTGTACCCTACGCTAATACTCAACTAGTGCATGGTAGCGTTCAAAACATTCACCAATGCAAAGACCAGGATTGTCAGGACAGGAGGGACAATAATAGCGGGTGTCACGCCTATATCCGCGCTAGCTGCAGACACAACATCTTTTTTGGGGGGTTCGTTGGGTAGGGGTACTCGGGAGGACATAAAGAAAATGCCTCTCATGCAGCCGACTGCATTTGGTTGGGGATGTGAATGGGGGAAGTACAGGCGCTGCAGAAGTGGTGGGCTCCCAATTAGGATTGGCGAGTGCAGCAGGAAGGGCATTATGGGCACGACGGGCCTGTGTTTGTCTTTTTGGTGGCAGCGGGACACTACTTGTGCTTGCCACCTCACCAGCTTGAACTGCACTTATGTGACTCGCCACGTCACCAAGTGTTACTGCAGTGCTGGTTTGACTACGACCGGGGTGTACTAGGCCGCTGGCGCTTGCCAGTTCACCAAAACGCTACAAAAAAAACTGTTAGCGATCGCAGGGATCAGGCCTGACTCTGCGAACGCTGCAGTTATGCGTTTAGTGTTTTGTAAGTGACAGTGATCGATCGATACTGCACTTGGGTGGGCTGGGCCGGGCCGGGCGGAGGGGCAAAACGCAGGTGCTAGCAGGTATCTGGGCTGATCCCGCTAACACTGCGTTTTTGGGAACCCTAAACTGCTGGGGACACTAGTATAGATCTAATCGGATCAGATATTGATCCGTTCAGATACTATACCACTAAGGGAGGCGTATGCTGCGTGCGTGGGTGTTAGCGGTACTGGCGCTAACCTGACGCTGCCTGGCGCTGGTGCTTGCCAGTTCACCAAAACGCTACCAAAAAAACTGTTAGCGATCGCAGGGATCAGGCCTGACTCTGCGAACGCTGCAGTTATGCGTTTAGTGTTTTGTAAGTGACAGTGATCGATCGATACTGCACTTGGGTGGGCTGGGCTGGGCGGAGGGGCAAAACGCAGGTGCTAGCAGGTATCTGGGCTGATCCCGCTAACACTGCGTTTTTGGGAACCCTAAACTGCTGGGGACACTAGTATAGATCTGATCGGATCAGATATTGATCCGATCAGATACTATACCACTAAGGGAGGTATACGGTGCGTGCGTGGGTGTTAGCGGTACTGGCGCTAACCTGACGCTGCCTGGGGCTGGTGCTTGCCAGTTCACCAAAACGCTACCAAAAAAACTGTTAGCGATCGCAGGGATCAGGCCTGACTCTGCGAACGCTGCAGTTATGCGTTTAGTGTTTTGTAAGTGACAGTGATCGATCGATACTGCACTTGGGTGGGCTGGGCTGGGCGGAGGGGCAAAACGCAGGTGCTAGCAGGTATCTGGGCTGATCCCGCTAACACTGCGTTTTCGGGAACCCTAAACTGCTGGGGACGCTAGTATAGATTTGATCGGATCAGATATTGATCCGATCAGATATTATACCACTAAGGGAGGCGTATGCTGCGTGCGTGGGTGTTAGCGGTACTGGCGCTAATCTGACGCTGCCTGGGGCGACGCATATCACCGCCGGGCGATCAGGGGGCTAAACCTTTATTCGGTAATAAACAGCGGGTGCCCTGACACTATAAAAAATAAACGAACTAACCAGCGTCACCCGTAACAGTTATACGGTGATCAGTGGTGAAAGGGTTAACTAGGGGGCAATCAAGGGGTTAAAACATTTATTAGATAGTATATGGGGGTCCCTGTCGCTATAAAATGCTGACGGCGAACCTAAATATTTACATTCCTAACTAGCGTCACCAGCGACACTAATACAGCGATCAGAAAAATGATCGCTTAGCGACACTGGTGAGGGGGGGTGATCAAGGGGTTAAAACTTTATTAGGGGGGGTTAGGGGGGTATCCTAGACCTAAAGGGGGGTAATACTCACTGCCCTAACACTAACTGTCACAAACTGACACTATGCAGTAATCAGAAAAAAAAAAAAATACTGCTAATGTCAGTTTGTGACAGGGGGGGGTGATTGGGGGGGAATCGGGGGGCGATCGGGGGGGGGATCGGGGTGTAAGGTATGCCTGGCATGTTCTACTGTGTGTGTGTGTGTGTTGTGCACTCACTTGTCATCTCTCCTCGGCGCTGGAACGGAAACTGCCAGACCGAGGAGAGATGACATCACATCCTCTGCCTGTGTGAAACGACACACAGGCAGAGGAGGATTCCCATTGGCTGGGAGCGATCGCGAGGGGGGGGCCACGATCGGATGGTCTCCCCCTCGCCTCCCGACGCTCCCAGTCAAATGCCGACCGCCGATGGCACCGGGGGGGGGTCCGATCGGACCCCCCGCCCGCGGGAGGCAGATCACGTACGGGTACGTGATTTTGCCTGCCCGTGCCATTCTGCCGCAGTATATATGCGGTAGGCGGTCGGCAAGTGGTTAAATACCAAGCTGTCCAGATAAAGTAATTGTTGGAACCATTAAACACTGAAAGGGTTGCTTACAATGGTCAGCTTTTATTCCTTTGTATAAAATCTTTATCCCAAAAGGAAAAAAAAATGCTGTAACGGCCTATAAAATGTTAGCTGGAGTTCATGAAAAATATCAATTGTAACCACGCTAAAGCGTTTGTTAACCCAAAAAAACAAAAAATGGATCCTGCTCGTTTAAAGCATGTTATATGACACAGAGCTTGACCTGTGTAATTTGGCCCCCTGTAACACCTAAAAAAACCTGGCTGATCCTGCCAGTTTCTCCCCACCCCTCTGTAAACTGACCACGGTGTATCATGGCTGCTGAGCCCTGACACCCTGGTCAGTTTACGTTCCTCTGTCATCAGCAGCCTGCTATCTTCTCTCCTCTCTGCTCCAGTGTCCTCCTCCCCCTCCCCTCTCTGTCTGTGTGTGAGGCGCCCCTCCCCCTCATGCTGTTAATTAATTTAAGAGCCAAGATTGCAATCACATGACCAGCCAGATCTCTCCTCCTCCTCCCCTCCTCCTCCCCTCTAGACTAACATCAGCAGGGGAATCTCAGCCCTGCTCGCTGCATCTCTCAGAGGAGGAAAGGAGAAAGCTGGTTGGTCATGTGATCACAATCTTGGCAGTGAAATTAGGTATTTGCCGCATTTATTTTTATAAATCACACACAGAGGGGGATACTACAATAGGAGGCAGTGCTGATGGTGTATACGGGATAGAGTGGCTTAACAACAAATGAAAGTGGTGTTCCACCAAAAAAAAACTACATGAAAAATCCTAAAAAAAATACAAAAAAACATTTGGATATATATATTTTTTCTTTACTCACCTCTAAATGCCTGTTGCTAGGGGTCCCTCATAGTCTGCCTCTTTCATGGCCTGGGCTGGTGACATCACTTCCCTCTCGGCACAGGAAGGGCTCAGCTCTGCTCACTCCCTCCTGTCAATCATCTGGGACCCATTACAGGTCCCAGATGACTGAGTGACCAATCACGGCGCTCGGTGCCGCTCACGCATACGCAGTGGGTGCCAGGCTGAGAAGCCACAGCCCGGCGCCCACAGTTGCAATGCCGACGCCACCGAACGGAGGGGGAGATGAGCGGGGCTTCGATCCCCCGCATCGCTGGACCCTGGGACAGGTAAGTGTCCAATTAAAAGTTTTAGTGGCCCTCCTCTTTAAGTGTAGGCATCTATGAATGAATATTACCCTAATAAACTAAATTCATCTAAACAAATTACCCTTAATAAATAAATATATGCATAATTGATAATTCAACAAACAGAATCCTTATCAACATGTGTGCATAAATAGGAGTTAATAATAAGCCATCGAATTGATATATTCAGTCCGTGTTAAAATATATGTATCCAAATGAAGTGCAAGTGCGGTCTTTCAACCAAGTGATTCCATTATTATTCACAAAAAGTGTCCCAACCCATAATGTACAATGTTTCCTAGTAATCACCACGTGTCCTTCTTTGAACACCTACTGTACTCACCAGTTACGGAAAGATCACCAGGGTCCATAAATAAACACAGATTCCTCTTATCTATTTTATACTAAAGGTCTCTAATTCAATGGACATTTCCTCTCCAGCTCACACCATCCTTTCCAGTACATAAAGGATTAAGAAGCTTGTCATTCACGTATCGCTCTTGTAGTCCTCTCAAATATACAGATGAAAATCAACTTGTCCACTCGTGTTCATAACTCTCACGCAAACATAGAGGGGAGTAGAGGGGAAAATATAGTGTAAAAAAGCTTTAAATTTTTATTCGCAAAGTAAGGTATTCAACTTACAATCTTGGAGTGTCAGCCTGACACTTGAGCATTAGGGATGAGACGAACACCCCCCCGGTTCGGTTCATACCAGAACCTGCGAACGGACCGAAAGTTTGCGCAAACTTTAGAACCCCATTAAAGTCTATGGGACTCGAACGTTCGAAATCAAAAGTGCTAATTTTAAAAGCTAATATGCAAGTTATTGTCCTAAAAAGGGTTTGGGGACCCGGGACCTGCCCCAGGGGACATGTATCAATGCAAAAAAAGTTTTAAAAATGGCCGTTTTTTCGGGAGCTGTAATTTTAATGATGCTTAACCACTTCAATACCAGGCACTTAGACACCTTCCCGCCCTGCCCAATTTTCAGCTTTCGGCGCTGTCGCAATTTGAATGACAATTGCGCGGTCATGCTACACTGTACCCAAACAAATTTTTTATCATTTTGTTCCCACAAATAGAGCTTTCTTTTGGAGGTATTTGATCACCTTTGCAGTTTTTATTTTTTGCGCAACAAATAAAAAAAGACAGAAAATTTTGAAAAAAACAAGTTTTTCTTTGTTTCTGTTAAAACTTTTTGTAAATAAGTACGTTTTCTTCTTCAATGACAGGCACTGATATGGCTGCACTGACGGGCACTGATACGGCGGCACTGATGGGCACCGATGAGGTGGCACTGATGAGGTGGCACTGACGGGCACTGATGATGGGCACTGATAGGCGGCACTGATGGGCACTGATAGGTGGCATTGATGGGCACTGATAGGTGGCACTGGTATGCGGCACTGATGGGCACTCATAGGTGGCATGGATGGGCACTTATAGGCGGCACTGATGGGCACTCATAGGTGGCATTGATGGGCACTCGTAGGTGGCATTGATGGTTACTTATGGGTGGCACTGATAGTTGGCACAGATGGGCACGGATGGGCACTGATAGATGGGCACTGATGGGCACGGATGGGCACTGACAGGTGGCATGAATGGACACTGATGGGTGGCACTGATGGCATTACTTGTTTGCAGTGATGCCCCTAAGGGTGGCATTGCTGGGCATCACTGCAACATAATTGTGCCAATCAGTGCCCATTTGTGGGCACTGATTGGCACAGATTTGGCACACTGGGCACATGTGGATGGCCATGGGGTACATACCTGGCCATCCACATGTTGCCCCTTCCCTGGTGGTCCTAGTGGCGATCCCTGGTGGTCCAGTGTGGTGATCTGCGGGGGGGCTGCGCTGATAAACAATCAGTGCAGACCCCCCCTGCCAGGAGAGCCGCCGATCGGCTCTCCTCTACTTGCGTCTGTCAGACGCGAGTGAGGAAGAGCCGATCAACGGCTCTTCCTTTTGACAGCGTGATCAGCCGTGATTGGACACGGCTGATCACGTGGTAAAGAGCCTCCGCCGGAGGCTTTTTACCAAGATCAGCGTAGCGGTGTGTCAGACTGACACACCGATCCACCGATCGCAGCGATGCGCGGCATGTTATCCTGCTGAACGTCATATGACGTCCAGTCAGGATAACAGAACCACTTCCCGGACGTCAATATAGGGCGGGCGGGAAGTGGTTAAAGTGAAAAAAAAAAAGTGAAATATTCCTTTAAATATCGTACCTGGGGGGGGTGTCTATAGTATGCCTGTAAAGTGGCACGTGTTTCCCGTGCTTAGAACAGTCCCTGCACAAAATGACATTTTTAAAGGAATAAAAGTCATTTAAAACTGCTTGCGGCTTTAATGTATTGTCGGGTCCCAGCAATATGGATAAAAATCAGTGAGACAAACAGCATGGGTAGCCCCCACCCCCCAGTCCATTACCAGGCCCTTTGGGTCTTGAATGGATATTAAGGGGAACCCCGCACCCATATTTAAAAAAGGAAAGGCGTGGGGCCCCCAGGCCCTATATACTCTGAACAGCAGTATACAGGCAGTGTAAACAAGATAGGGACTGTAGGTCTGTTGTTAAGTAGAATCTGTTTGTAATTTTGAACTGGTACATTTTTAAAGTGTACCTCCAAACAAAAAAATCTATTTTTAAGCTTTTTGGAAAACAGAGGGAAGGGTTATCACCCCTTTAACATTTGTTTTGCTGTCTGTGCACCTCTTCAGAAGATTTCACCTCACTTTCTGTCCCAATGACAAATGTTTTTTGAAAATTTGGGGTTTTTAGTGAAACAAGGATTGGTAATAAAGCATCAGTGAAGAGGAGACACATTTTTCCCATATTAACTCTTACAGGAGAGAATTTCCCTTCCTAGGGGTAGATTTCATCCCACTTCCTGTTGTCTCCTTCCGTTTGCAAGTAGGAGGCATTTGTAAATTGGATGTTTGAAAGTAGGGGCCTGCCCTATATACTCTGCAGAAATTGGGGCCTTAGGTGTTAGTGTTGCCATAACACTGTAAGCCCGCACAGTTACTTTTGGTGGGCGCAGGAACGGGCCCTGCTGTGAAATATTAGATCAAGAATTGTAATTACATGCACCTGTTGAATAGGGGCAGAAAAATTGGGCCTTTGGTGGGGGTGGTGGTGTTGCCACAACATTGTAAGCCCTCACAATTACTCTTGGTGGGCGCAGGAATGGGCCCTGCTGTGAAATATTAGATCAAGAATTGTAATTACATGTCCCTGTTGAACAGGGGCAGAAAAATGGGGCCTTAGGCACTGGTGCCCTAACACTGCAACCCCTCACAGATGCTATAGTTGGAGTGCAGGAATGAGCCCTGCTGCAAAGTATTGCATCAAAAATTATAATTATACGCCCCTGTTAAACAGGGGCTGAAAAATTGGGCCTTGGGCACTGGTGCTGGTGCCACAACACTGCAACCCCTCACAGATACTATAGTTGGAGCGCAGGAATGAGCCCTGCTGCAAAGTATTGCATCAAGAATTGTAATTATACGTCCCTGCTAAACAGGGGCTGAAAAATTGGGCCTTGGGCACTGGTGCTGGTGCCACAACACTGCTGGAACTGATCAGACCTTGGGGCTGCGGACTAAAAAATTGTCCAAACGCATTGGTCAGACGGCCACCTTCTTCACCGCTCCTTCTGTTACTGACCGAAGCCTCAGCAACACGTTGTCCAGGAGGACCAGGAAATTGTAACCTCCCAGGCTCTGGAAACGCATTGCACAAACCTTTCTGCAAGGCCTCCCAAAGATGTTTCATTCTTTGCTCCCTCTGCGATGGCAAGATAAGGTCTGAAACCTTACCCATGTAACGAGGAGCCGCTGCAGCATGGCCAACGTTGAGTTCCACCTGGTGAGCATGTCACAGATTAGGCGGTTCTTGGGCAGGTTAAATTCCTTTTGGTGGTCAGCCAGCCAAGCACTGGCATTATATGACCTGCAAAAATGCACACAGACTTTCCTGGCCTGCCTCAGGACATCCTGTAAGCCCAGGTACCTGCCCAAGAACCTCTGCACCACCAAGTTAAGGACGTGAGCCAAACAGGGCACATGGGTCAGTTGTCCCTGTCGGAGGGCGGAGAGGAGGTTGGTGCCATTGTCGCAAACCACCATACCTGGCTTAAGCTGGCGTTGCGTCAACTACCTCTGAACCTGCCCCTGCAGAGCTGACAGAATCTCTGCCCCAGTGTGGCTCCTATCCCCCAAGCACACCAGCTCAAGCACCACATGGCATCTTTTTGCCTGCGTGCTTGCATAGCCCCTTGAACGCTTACGGAGCACCGCTGGTTCCGAGGACAAATCAGCACAGGAAGAGGCCATGGAGGAAGAAGAAGAGGAGGGGGTGGAGGAGAGAGGTGTGGCAGAATCACCACTAGTAGAATTTTGGAGGCGTGGTGGCGGAACAACCTCCAAGACTACTGCACCCTGTCCTGCATCCTTCCCAGCTGCCAGAAGAGTCACCCAGTGCGCGGTGAAAGATAGGTAACGTCCCTGTCCATGCCTGCTGGACCATGAATCAGCCGTAATATGCACCTTACCGCTGACCGCCCTGTTCAGCGAGGCCAAGACATTGCCTTCCACATGCCGGTAGGAATCGCCTTCCGTGAGAAAAAGTGGCATTTGGGAACCTGCCACTGAGGGACCGCACATTCTACAAACTCACAGAAGGGGGCAGAGTCTACCAACTGAAAAGGCGGCAGTTGAAGTGCTAGCAATTTAGCCAAGCTAGCATTCAACCTCTGGGCATGTGGATGGCTGGGAGCAAACTTATTTCGGCGGTGCAGCAGCTGGGGCAGGGAAATTTGCCTGGTACAATCTGACATAGGTGTACCGATAGCAGATTGCCAGCAAGTACTTGACTGTGACACACCTAATTCTATACCTTCGTTCCTCTCAGTGCAGGATTCAGAGAGGACTGAAGGTATAGTGGGGTTGGAGATCCCAGCTGATGAGGAGTAAGGAGAGGTTCACTTTGTTCTTTGGTGTGGGTCTTTTAGGTACGCTTGCCAACGAACTGCATGGCAGGTCCACATATGTCTGGTCAAGCATGTGGTGCCCAAGTGGGTGATGTTTTGACCACGCAAGATACGCTTGATACATATGTTGCAAATAGCAGCGGTGGGATCTGATGAACTCATCTCAAAAAAGGCCCACACCAAAGAACTTTTGGAATAACGCACAGAGACAGCAGCACCCTGAACATGCGGAGCTCTGCGGTGTGATGCAGTCGGTGTGCTGCCCTTAAGCTGGCCCCTGGAGGACATTCTGCCTCGTTGGAGATGTGCCTCCTCCTCCTCCTCTCTCCTATCAGGCACCCACGTGGAGTCAGTGACCTCATCATCCCCTCCCTCCTCCTCACTGGAGCAAAGCTGGCAGTATGCTGCAGCTGGGGGAACATGACTGCCAGATTGCTGTCCTTCTTGGGCACCCCCTCTCTTTGGGCTCACGTTACTGCCTTCCTCTAGCTGTGTACCATCATTGGAGCCTTCAAAACACTGGGCATCCTCCTGCAGCATGTACCCAACACTATGGTCAAACAGTTCGGGGGACTCCTCAGGAGGACATGGTGAGGCTAGGCAAGGAGTGACTGATGCCATTGAGCCGAGGGAAGAGGCCGCGTTGGCAGCTGCTTTGCCAGACAAAGTACCCTGAGCCTGGGTGAGAGAGGATGAGGAGGATGAGGACGGCTTGATTATCCACTCTACCAAGTCTTCCACAACATGGCCAGCTGCCAAAAAAAAGGACAAGCGTGTCCCACGGCCACGTGCTGATGAGGATGCACCATCTCCACGACCAGCACTGTTGCCCCTAGACACAGAGCCTGCTTGCCCTCTTTTACTGGCTTGTGACTGTCTGCCTCTCCTTGTTGGCCTTTCAGACATACTAATGGCCTGCAGTGAGATGTAGCTGCACAAAGCTCGGATGTATATATATACTGATACTGCAGCTAGCAGAATCAACTGCCTGCCTGTGGTACTAATAGGATCAGAAGAACACCACCAATTTTCTTCAGGTAGCTTTAGGTGCACACTGTGCAGAGGACACAGTACACTAACTGTAAATACTGTAGCTGCCTGCCTGTGGTATTAATAGGAGCAGAACAACAGCAATTGTCTTCAGGTAGCTTTAGGTGCACACTGTGCAGAGGACACAGTACACTAACTGTAAATACTGCAGCTGCCTGCCTGTGGTACTAATAGGATCAGAAGAACACCACCAATTTTTTTCAGGTAGCTTTAGGTGCACACTATGCAGAAGACACAGTACGCTAACTGTAAATACTGTAGCTGCCTGCCTGTGGTATTGATAGGAGCAGAACAACAGCAATTGTCTTCAGGTAGCTTTAAGTGCACACTGTGCACAGGACGCTATACACTAACTGTAAATACTGCAGCTGCCTGCCTGTGGTACTAATAGGATCAGAAGAACACCACCAATTTTTTTCAGGTAGCTTTAGGTGCACACTGTGTAGAGGACACAGTACACTTACTGTAAATACTGTAGCTGCCTACCTGTGGTATTAATAGGAGCAGAACAACAGCAATTGCCTTCAGGTAGCTTTAGGTGCACACTGTGCAGAGGACGCAGTACACTAACTGTAAATACTGCAACTGCCTGCCTGTGTTACTAATAGGATCAGAAGAATACCACCAATTTTCTTCAGGTAGCTTTAGGTGCACATTGTGCAGAGGACACAGTACACTAAAAGTAAATACTGCAGCTGCCTGCCTGTGGTACTAATAGAATCAGAAGAACACCACCAATTTTTTTCAGGTAGCTTTAGGTGCACACTGTGTAGAGGACACATTACACTTACTGTAAATACTGTAGCAGCCTGCCTGAGTATTAATAGGAGCAGAACAACAGCAATTGTCTTCAGGTAGCTTTAGGTGCACACTGTGCAGAGGACGCAGTACACTAACTGTAAATACTGCAGCTGCCTGCCTGTGGTACTAATAGGATCAGAAGAATACCACCAATTTTCTTCAGGTAGCTTTAGGTGCACATTGTGCAGAGGACACAGTACACTAAAAGTAAATACTGTAGCTGCCTGCCTGTGGTATTAATAGGAGCAGAACAACAGAATTGTCTTCAGGTAGCTTTAGGTGCACACTGTGCAGAGGACACAGTACACTAACTGTAAATACTGTAGCTGCCTGCCTGTGGTATTATTAGGAGCAGAACAATAGCAATTGTCTTCAGGTAGGTTTAGGTGCACACTGTGCAGAGGACGCAGTACACTAACTGTAAATACTGCAGCTGTCTGCCTGTGGTACTAATAGGATAAGAAGAACACCACCAATTTTCTGCAGGTAGCTTTAGGTGCACACTATTCAGAGGACACAGTACACTAACTGTAAATACTGTAGCTGCCTGCCTGTGGTATTGATAGGAGCAGAACAACAGCAATTGTCTTCAGGTAGCTTTAGGTGCACACTGTGCAGAGGACGCAATACACTAACTGTAAATACTGCAGCTGCCTGCCTGTGGTACTAATAGGATCAGAAGAACACCACCAATTTTTTTCAGGTAGCTTTAGGTGCACACTGTGCAGAGGACACAGTACACTAACTGTAAATACTGTAGCTGCCTGCCTGTGGTATTGATAGGAGCAGAACAACAGCAATTGTCTTCAGGTAGCTTTAGGTGCACACTGTGCAGAGGATGCAGTACACTAACTGTAAATACTGTAGCTGCCTGCCTGTGGTACTAATAGGATCAGAAGAACACCACCAATTTTCTTCAGGTAGCTTTAGGTGCACACTGTGCAGAGGACACAGTACACTAAAAGTAAATACTGTAGCTGCCTGCCTGTGGTATTAATAGGAGCAGAACAACATAATTGTCTTCAGGTAGCTTTAGGTGCACACTGTGCAGAGGATGCAGTGCACTAACTGTAAATACTGTAGCTGCCTGCCTGTGGTATTAATAGGATCAGAACAACAGCAATTGTCTTCAGGTAGCTTTAGGTGCACACTGTGCAGAGGCCTCAGTACACTAAATGTAAATACTGTAGCTTCCTGCCTGTGGTATTAACAGGAGCCGAACAACAGCAATTGGCTTCAGGTAGCTTTAGGTGCACACTGTTCAGAGGACGCACTACACTAACTTGTAAATACTACAGCTGCCTGCGGTACTAATAGGATCAGAAGAACACCACCAATTTTCTTCAGGTAGCTTTAGGTGCACACTGGCAGAGGACACAGTACACTAACTGTAAATACTGTAGCTTCCTGCCTGTGGTATTAATAGGAGCAGAACAACAGCAATTGTCTTCAGGTAGCTTTAGGTGCACACTGTTCAGAGGACGCACTACACTAACTTGTAAATACTATAGCTGGCTGCGGTACTAATAGGATCAAAAGAACACCACCAATTTTCTTCAGGTAGCTTTAGGTGCACACTGTGCAGAGGACGCACTACACTAACTTGTAAATACTGCAGCTGCCTGCAGTACTAATAGGATCAGAAGAACACCACCAATTTTCCTCAGGTAGCTTTAGGTGCACACTGTGCAGAGGACGTAGTACACTAACTGTAAATACTGCAGCTGCCTGCCTGTGGTTCTAATAGGATCAGAAGAACACCACCAATTTTCTTCAGGTAGCATTAGGTGCACACTGTGCAGAGGACGCACTACACTAACTTTTTAAATACTACAGATGCCTGCGGTACTAATAGGATCAGAAGAACACCACCAATTTTCTTCAGGTAGCTTTAGTTGCACACTGTGCGGAGGACGCACTACACTAACTTGTTAATACTACAGCTGCCTGTGGTACTAATAGGATCAAAAGAACACCACCAATTTTCTTCAGGTAGCTTTAGGTGCACACTGTGCAGAGGACGCACTACACTAACTTGTAAATACTGCAGCTGCCTGCAGTACTAATAGGATCAGAAGAACACCACCAATTTTCCTCAGGTAGCTTTAGGTGCACACTGTGCAGAGGACGCACTACACCAACTTGTAAATACTTCAGCTGTCTGTGGTACTAATAGAATCAGAAGAACACCACCAATTTTCTTTAGGTAGCTTTAGGTGCACACTGTGCAGAGGATGCACTACACTAACTTGAACTTACTGCAGCTGCCTGCGGTACTAAAGGGATCAGAAGAACACCACCAATTTTCCTCAGGTAGCTTTAGGTGCACACTGTGCAGAGGATGCACTACACTAACTTGTAAATACTGCAGTTGCCTGCAGTACTAATAGGATCAGAAGAACACCACCAATTTTCTTCAGGTAGCTTTAGGTGCACACTGTGCAGAGGACGCACTACACTAACTTGTCAATACTACAGCTGCCTGTGGTACTAATAGGATCAGAAGAACACCACCAATTTTCTTCAGGTAGCTTTAGGTGCACACTGTGCAGAGGACGCACTACACTAACTTGTAAATACTACAGCTGCCTGCGGTACTAATAGGATCAGAAGAACAGCACCAATTTTCTTCAGGTAGCTTTAGGTGCACACTGTGCAGAGGACGCACTACACCAACTTGTAAATACTGCAGCTACCTGCGGTACTAATAGGATCAGAAGAACACCACCAATTTTTTTCAGGTAGCTTTAGGTGCACACTGTGCAGAGGATGCACTGCACTAACTTGAAATTACTGCAGCTGCCTGCGGTACTAATAGGATCAGAAGAACACCACCAATTTTCCTCAGTTAGCTTTAGGTGCACACTGTGCAGAGGATGCACTACACTAACTTTTAAATACTGCAGTTGCCTGCAGTACTAATAGGATCAGAAGAACACCACCAATTTTCTTCAGGTAGCTTTAGGTGCACACTGTGCAGAGGACGCACTACACTAACTGTAAATAATGTTGCTAATAGGACTAATAGGATCAGAAGAACACCAGCAATTTTCTTCAGGTAGCTGTATATACTGTAAAAACACCTGCCTGCCTGTCAGTAGGAAGAAAATAACAGGGACAGATCTAGACAAACTGAATACAGTGTATATATATATATATATATATATATATATATATATATATATATATATATATATATATATATACAAAACACTTAGGATGCATATATATATATACACAATACACTGTAAGTTCAGCTAACTGACTCTCCTGCCTACTCTATCTAACTTAAATCAAACGACACTGTCTCTTTCTCTCTCTCTCAACGCCGGAACACACTACACAGGGCCAACGTGCAGGCGGCCTTATATAGTGTGGGGTGTGCACTAAACCCCCTGAGCCATAATTGGCCAAAGCCACCCTGGCTTTGCCCAATTACGGCTCTCTGTACAGACGGCGCTGTGATTGGCCAACCATGCGGGTCATAGTGCATGCTTGGCCAATCATCAGCCAGCAATGCACTGCAATGCCACAGTAAATTATGGGCTGTGACGTGCCACTCGAATTTGGCGGCCCATATCGTTCCCAATTCGACAAACGGTCGAACATGCGATGTTCGAGTCGAACATGGGTTTGACTCGAACTCGAAGCTCATCCCTATTGAGCATACACAATTAATGTTTGTGCACTGCTGGATCTGGTGGTAGCATCAAGCCACGAGCGGACAGGCTGTTTGTGGTGACGTCATGATCCAAACCTGTATATATGAATGGGTTTTAAAGCATGTTATTTTTTTTTTTGTGCCTAACAAGGCCTTTTATGATTTGCATCTTGCATGGATTATATAGATGCATGCAGGAATGAGGGTTATTTCTCTGATATCAATGCTGGGGTATTTTTTTTTCCAACCCATTGGCACCTATGCTGCAGGATTGCTTCCACTGACAAAGTAAAGATTAGGCATTTGTTTTCTATCCACACTGCCAGAGCGTTCTCTTTTCCACTGACCATCAATTTAAAAGCCACTATGTTACATTCTCTTAACCACTACACTCTGTAAGTTTTGCCATATGTTTAAAAAAAAATGTGCAGCACTGTATCTATCAACTCTATCATGAATACAATATGCAATAAATAAACAACAATGAAATGTTGTAAGCACAATCAATTAAGTGTATGCTATATGTCTTAAATAATCCAAAAATAAAAAAATGGATGTGTCTCCACCACCTTGTCCAAACAGAATTGGATCTTCTCCCACTACACCCTTTGAGTGACTTGGTACTCAACAGAATGTTTTGCTGAAATAAACACACACACACAGCTCAAATATTAACATCCAGGTTTTGCTATCATCATTGTCATCACTGGTTTCAAGCAAGGATACTGCCTCTTTAAAGCTCAGGCGCGCAACCATGAACCCAGCAAACCCACCAGTGGCGGCCTGTCCCCCCCCAAAAAAAAATAAATAAAAAAATGTCCCTCAAGGGCAAGACGCTTCATTTGCGTGTTTTTATGATGCCCTGTGGTGCTGTGCAGTGCGCTTCTACAGGCTGATTGGGCCATTCTCCTTAATTTCTTCATGTCTGGGCGGTGCTGTCTCCCGGCGGCGTGTCACTTCCTGTTTTGACTCTGTGTAAATGGAGAAGACAAGGTACTGTGTTACTGACAGCCTGTCCACTGTGTTATATTCTTCTCAGTCTTTGATCGGAGGGTGGAGGGAGCCGTGCTTCACCTCTGCCCTGCCAGGAATCAACCTCTGCTCCAGCCCTTCACCCGACAATCTGCTGGAGCCTTCATTACACATCTCCTGTATGTGTTTATCATGGGGGCTCCCAGCACTGCATCCTGGAGTCATGCTGTGCATTCTATCATCTCATCTCTCTCTATCTATCTATCTATCTATCTATCTATCTATCTATCTATCTATCTATCTATCTATCTATCTATCTATCTATCTATCTACATATATATATATATATATATCTGTATATCTCTATCTATCTGTATATCTCTATCTATCTGTATATCTCTATCTATCTGTTTCTGTATTTTGTTTGCGCCCCCCCCCCTAAACAAATGGAGCACCAGCTGCCACTGAAACCCACACAACACTATGTCAGGAAGAAATGCAAAAAAGGGGGGGATGTATATCTCCATATACTGGGACTTTAAATGAAGCGCACAAGGAAAGGGGGTAGTGCGCCTCCATCCCTAATCTAAAATCAAAAAATAATAAAAGAGTATGGGACTTTAAATGAGGCAGGCTCAAGCACAAGTAAGAATTTATTATACATGAATGTCAAATTGTGTAACGTTGTATATGACAAATAATTTCTCAATGTATATGCAGACTAGGGATGAGCCGAACACCCCCCTGTTCGGTTCGCACCAGAACTCTCGAACAGGCAAAAAATTCGCTTGAACAAGCGAACACCTTTAAAGTCTATGGGACTCGAACATGAGTAATCAAAAGTGCTAATTTTAAAGGCTTATATGCAAGTTATTGTCATAAAAAGTATTTGGGGACCTGGGTCCTGTCCCAGGTCCATGGATCAATGCAAAAAAAAGTTTTAAAAACGTCCTTTTTCAGGAGCAGTGATTTTAATAATGCTTAAAGTGAAACAATAAAAGTGTAATATTCCTTTAAATTTCATACCTGGGGGGTGTCTATAGTATGCCTGTAAAGGGGCGCCTGTTTCCCGTGTTTAGAACAGTCTGACAGCAAAGTGACATTTCAAAGCAAAAAAAGTCATTTAAAACTACTCGCGTCTATTAATGAATTGTCAGTCCGACAATACACATAAAAGTTCATTAATAAAAACGGCATGGGAATTCCCCACAAGGGAACATTTAAAAAAAAAAATGAAGTGGGGGTCGCCCTAAATTCCATACCAGGCCCTTCAGGTCTGGTATGGATATTAAGGGGAACTCCAGCCAAAATTTTTTTAAAAAATAGCGTGGGGTCCCCCCAAAATCTATACCAGGCCCTTCAGGTCTGGTATGGATTTTAAGGGGAACCCTGCGCCAAAATTAAAA
Organism: Lithobates clamitans; assembly: GCA_037952925.1. NCBI lineage: Eukaryota > Metazoa > Chordata > Amphibia > Anura > Ranidae > Lithobates > Lithobates clamitans. The sequence continues at coordinate 1,857,778 of JBBGZY010000608.1, forward strand.
AAAAATTGGCGTGGTGTCCCCCCAAAAATCCATACCAGACCCTTATCCGAGCAGGCAACCTGGCAGGCTGCAGAAAAAGAGGCCACATGCCCTCAAAATTGGGAGGGTGCTTTGGGGTAGCCCCCCCAAAACACTTTGTCCCCATGTTGATGGGGACAAGGGCCTCATCCCCCCAACCCTTGCCCGGTGGTTGATGGGGACAAGGGCCTCATCCCCACAACCCTTGCCCGGTGGTTGTGGAGTTCCGCAGGCTGAGGGTTTATTGGAATCTGGAAGCCTCCTTTAACAAGGGGACTCCCAGATCCCGGCCCTCCCCCCTGTGTGAAATGGTAAGGGGGTACAAAAGTACCCCTACCATTTCACAAAAAAAACTGTCAAAAATGTTAAAAATGACAAGAGACAGTTTTTGACAATTCCTTTATTTAAATGCTTTTTCTTTCTTCTATCTTCTTTCCTCTATCTTCTATCTTCCTTCGGTTTCCTCCTCCATCTTCCTCTTCTTCTGGTTCTTCTGGTTCTTCCTCCGGTGTTCTCATCCAGGATCTCCTCCACAGCGTCTTCTCTTCATCTTCTTCTCCGGGCCGCTCTGCATCCATGATGGCATGGAGGGAGGCTCCCTCTGTGTGACGCTTCTCCTCTTCTGACGGTTCTTAAATAACGGAGGGCGGGGCCACCCGGTGACCCCGCCCCCTCTGACATCACAGGGAATGCCTCAGGGAAGTTCCCGTCAAGTCCCCGTGCGTCAGAGTGGGGCGGGGTCACTGGGTGACCCCACCCTCCGTTATTGAAGAACCGTCAGAAGAAGAGCGGGAGCCTCCCTCCATGCCATCATGGATGCGAAGCGGCACGGAGAAGAAGATTAAGAGAAGCAGATGCCGTGGAGGAGATGCCGGACGAGAACACTGGAGGAAGAACCAGAAGAAGAAGAAGATGGAGGAAGAAACCGAAGGAAGATAGAAGATAGAAGAAAGAAGAAGCATTTAAATAAAGGAATTGTCAAAAACTATCTCTTGTCATTTTTAACATTTTTAACAGCTTTTTTGTGAAATGATAGGGGTACTTTTGTACCCCCTTACCATTTCACACAGTGGGGAGGGCTGGGATCTGGGGGTCCTCTTGTTAAAGGGGGCTTCCAGATTCCGATAAGCCCTCCGCCAGCAGACCCCCACAACCACCGGGCAAGGGTTGTGGGGATGAGGCCCTTGTCCCCATCAACATGGGGACAAGGTGTTTTGAGGGGCTACCCCAAAGCACCCTCCCAATGTTGAGGGCATGTGGCCTGGTACGGTTCAGGAGGGGGGGACACTCTCTCATCCCCCCTCTTTTCCTGCAGCCTGCCAGGTTGCGTGCTCGGATAAGGGTCTGGTATGGATTTTTGGGGGGACCCCACGCTATTTTTTAAAAAAAATTTGGCTGGGGTTCCCCTTAATATCCATACCAGACCTGCAGGACCTGGTATGGAATTTAGGGGGACCCCCACATCATTTTTTTTTTTTACTTTTGGTTCGGGGTTCCCCTGTGGGGAATTCCCATGCCCTTTTTATCAATGAACTTTTATGTGTATTTTCGTACCGGCAATTCATTAATAGCCGCGAGTAGTTTTAAATGACTTTTTTTCCTTTGAAATGTAATTTTGCTGTCAGACTGTTCTAAACATGGTAAACATGCACCCCTTTACAGGCATACTATAGACACCCCCCAGGTATGAAATTTAAAGGAATATTACACTTTTATTGTTTCACTTTAAGAATTATTAAAATCACTGCTCCCGAAAAACAGCCATTTTTAAAACTTTTTTTGCATTGATCCATGTCCTCAGGTCCCCAAACACTTTTTATGACAATACCATGCATATAAGCCTTTAAAATTAGCACGTTTGATTTCTCCCATAGAGTTTTAAAGGGTGTTCTGCGGCTTTCGAATTTGCCACGAACACCACAAATTGTTCGCTGGTCAGCGAACTGGCGAACAGCCGATGTTCGAGTCGAACATGAGTTCGACTCGAACTTGAAGCTCATCCCTAATGCAGACATCTTGGAAAATACATAGCATACATATAAACAGAATGTAAAACATCCCCACACGCGTTTTGTCGGTAAACCGACTCATCAGGAGCGGATGCTGAATGTCTGTAAGTAATAAAATGTGTTCTAAATCAGAGGCCCATGATATGGAAAATATTATATGTAAAGAGGTTTATATAGAAAAAAGAGATGGTCAAGTCCACAAACTTACATCCCATTGGAATACTGAACTCGAATAATCCTGGTATGCAGGAGTCACCACATCAAGCCTCCCAGGGAGCTGAGGTGCAAAGTTCCGCCCGGAACAACAGGCCCACACTTAAAGGCCCCCAGCCAGTGAACAAATATAGTATATTGAGTATCGTGCCAATAATGACAAGTAAAATCTGTAAGATGAATGAAAAGTATTGTATACGATAAACCCGGCAGCACTGTCAGATGCATAGGAGATTAAACTACATGCATTCTAATGACCGGTTTGCACTGCCTGCTTCACATCACACCAATACTTGGTATCTGTTACTTAAGGGTAATTCCATATGTCACAGTCTCTCTATACTCTTCTACTTCACTCTCTTCACCTTATACTTATATTGATTTTCTATGATCATCACTTAACAGGTGTATCTCTTTTCACAATACTCTTAATGCTACTTGTTCACTCTTCTCCTGGTTTATGCATATTTTTTCACATTTTCACGTTTTCTATATGTAATCTTTTTTGCACATTATCCAGTAGGTGTATTTTTACCTTCACCATATTTTGCACTTCAACGTTGCTCTTTTTCACTTTCTTTCCTCCATGTATTCTAATCTCCTCTGCGCCTGACAGTGCTGCCAGGTTTATTGTATACAATACTTTTCATTTATCTGACAAATTTTACTTGCCATTATTGGCACTATACTCAATATACTATATTTGTTCACTGGCTGGGGGCCTTTCAGTGTGGGCCTGTTGTTCCGGGCGGACCTTTGTACCTCAGCTCCCAGGGAGGCTTGATGTGGTGACTCCTGCATACCAGGATTATTTGAGTTCAGCATTCCAATGGGATGTACGTTTGTGGACTTGACCATCTCTTTTTTCTATATAAACCTCTTTACATATAATATTTTCCATATCATGGGCCTCTGATTTAGAATACCTTTTATTACTTACAGACATTCAGCATCCGCTCCTGATGAGTCGGTTTACCGACAAAACACATCAAGCTTTTGAGGATGTAACCCCTCACACTTCCATCAATATTTTTTTGAATTTACTGTATATTACTAGTTCTATTTCATCATACCTATGCAATATGTACAATTGTTCCCCTGTTATGGTAATCATGTTTTACTTTCTGTTTATATGTATGCTATGTATTTTCCAAGATGTCTGCATATGCATTGAGCAATTATTTGTCATATAAAACGTTACACAATTTCATATTCATGTATAATAAATTCTTACTCTCACGTTGTGCTTGAGCCTGCCTCATTTAAAATCCCATACTCTTTTATTATTTTTTGAATGTCAGGAAGAAAGCTCACAATACGTGCAGATAAAATCAGATCATAGTGTAGTATTTATTAAAAGTATTGCCAGTACACAAATGAAAACATCCCAAATACAAGAAAGACAAACCAAACTCACAAAACATACCACTGCTCAGCATTTGACAGCAGCAGCATGACATCAGACCCTCTCATATGCATTTTTCTTAATAGGACATCTTTAGGGGACCTCTAGCACTGATATTCTGCAACTTTTTTGTAGCCTTACCCAAACACACCTCCACCTCCATCTGGACTGTGAATGGGAGCCATATTATTGTGGTCTATAATGTCCCAACCAACATCATATTAGTGGAGAACTCTTCTCAAATCTTTAACGGCCATGAACTGAACTCTTGGTGGCCATATTCTTAAAGCCCCAATCAGTTTATTTCCAACAACAAGCCACTGATGGATGTCACACTACTGTGGATTAGCACTATTGCCATGTTACCAGAGAATAAATAGTCATATTCTCGGTAACCTCAAAAATAAAAATTCACTTTCCAAATAAAACATTTTAAATATAACAGGGCAATTGAAAAAGTTTAATAAAACAAATTTAATATTCTAAATCCAGATACAATCACACAAATTCACTCTTTATGTATGTCATTTAAAGCCCCTTTTTATGTTATAAATATGCTCTAGTAGAGGATCATGTAAACATCTAGTGGTTCTTCCTATATATTGTTTACCACAAAGAAACTCCAATAGACATACCACATATTTTACGTTACATGTGACGAAAGGATCAATCACATTTTATTTCTCTGTAGTTATGGAATTGAGCTTTTTTATTTTTGTACGCTTTGATCCATCCACCATGGGGTTTAGTTTGCAGACATGTGCAAACACATGCGTAACCGCAGCCACCGCGTCATGGCACCACAGTATGCTGCAATCCTAACTCTAAAATTTTGAATGGTTGTCTTATTGGAGATAATCACGGCAAAAATATGAGGTCTCCTGCTCTTGTCTTGGGAGGAGATCAATTTGTATTTTCTCCTGTCGGGTTTGTGTGCTTTCTATTCTAGGTTTCTTTTTTTTTTTTTAGGCATGGGTTTGGTCAAGATTTGCTTTTTTAACGCCAGAGGGTTGAATTCTCCATCTACAAGGTTGCAAATATTATACTCTCTTTACAAGCAAAAGGTCAGTAATGTCCTTTTCCAGGAAATGCATTTTTATTTAGATCACATACCCAGTGTATGGAATAAATATTATCCAATATGGTGTCATGATTATGAGAAATTCAATATGGAATCATGATTCTTTTTCTCTATCTAAGTCTAGGGTGTTTCTATTGCTATTCACAAATCCTTACCTCATCAAATATGCTATAACTTTCCAATAAGGGAAAAATCTACACTAATATTAATTTATATCTGTCAAACCAAGATCAAATTAGGACTGGTATACAGTCACTTACAGACCTTTTGGAACAAGCTGAGCAATTAAAATTTTGTCCTTGACCAGAGTCTGGATGTTACTGCTTCGCATCCTGTTCACGCCAATAATCATTTGAAAAAATTAAGGTGCATATTAGATAGACATCAATTGATAGATGTATGAAGGGCTCTTCTTCACCTGACAGGTAGAGAATATTAATTCTATTCGACGGTACATAATACTTACCATAGACTAGATTTTTTCTTATTAGTCAATCTGGATTGACAATGGCTCCCTTCCCTACAATTGAAAATGTTCTTTGATCTGATCACACCCCAGTGTTTTTTGACACTACCTGATCACTCAGTATCACGCTGGTCCTGGAGACTAAATAAAAATTTACTTAACCAGTTGAGCTCTTTGGACGTAGTATATACATCCAAAAAGTAAACTCTTAGTCACAAGCTGATGGCTGCAGCAGCAGCCATCAGCCTGTGTGAGTTTTGTTCAGCCGCCGACCGGCTTCAGAGAGGAAGTAATGCAGCAGCTCCATATGCTGAGAAACCTATTTTTAACAGAGACGGCCATGCGGTGCCTCCCTCCTCCTGATGCTAGTGGTTCCCTTCCCCCTGTGGTTTCCAGGCTGTCCTGCACTCCCTGGAGCCCGGAAACACATCTGCGGACTGGGGGAAAGAGATTGCAGTGAAACTGAGGCAAATCCATGCCTCAATCTCACTTGAAAACAGTGAAACTGGTAACAGATGCACCCTTTCCTGGCCAGCACAGCAGGGGACACTTCTAACCAAGCTTAGATCTGTGCTTAGTTAATTGGTGTGAAGGGCAGGGGAGACATTGGGGTTGGTTAGAACCCTAATGTCTCTATAAAGAGTACCTGCCACCTGCCTAATGCTATCACATAGGGGTTTATCAACCCTCTGTGATAGCAATCAAGTAAAAATAAATATAAATATAGAAGAAAAAATGTAAACAAAAAAAATGATGATTAAATATTTTTTTTTTAAATTGACGGAAACCCTTGTAGCCCCGCACACCTGCGCAAACGCGAGCCCAGGGTGTGTACATGCATGTAAACCACGGTCGCACCACACATGTGACATATCATTGTGAACATTCAGAGTGAGAACAATAATTCTAGCACAAAAGCTACTAGTTAACTCTAAACTGACAAGCTGTAAAGGTTTTTAAAGTATCACTTATGGGGATTTTTGTGCTCCATAGTTTTTGGCGATATTATGGGTGCACGCCATTTTAAGACATGGAATGTTTGGTATCTATATACCCGATGCAACCTCATCTTTTATATTTTAACCAAAAAATGGGTATTATGTGGTATGGTTTGCACTCAAATTCATGCTATTATATTTTTCCCTAAAAATTTGCAACTATAACTTTTTATTCTACAGGGCCTCTGCTTTCAGAAAATATATGATGTTCTAGGGGGTTTAATGAATTATATTGCCCAAAGATTTTTTCATATATGCCAAAAATAAAAATAATTGCTCTGGAGCCGAACTGGTTAAGGACAAGATTTGTGTGTCTGAAATTCGCTAAATAATTACTGATTTTGTAGTGGTTCATAAAACAGACAAAACTTCACTTCCTCCGCAATGGGAAGCTCTAAAATATGTATTACATGGCCTTTTTATGGTGCTATATTGAAGGCAGATAATTCTTTCAGAATATCCTCTCTTTTAAAGGATATTTTGGTATTAGAAATGGCTCATAAGCAAAATCCTACTGCTGATAACTTGGTAGCATTAAAAGATAAACATATTGAGTTACAAACATTGATGTATGAGCAGACTTTATGGCTTTGGGACAAAACCCGAGCTTTGTTTTATCAGCAAAGAAATAAACCAGGCTGTCTTTTGGCATGGACCCTGCATCAATTACTTCCCCTGACCTCTATACCAACAGTTCAAAAATCTTTCCAGGAGGTAACAAATATAGAAATTTCTGAGGAATTTTATTTTTTTATTTGTTCTTTTATAATATCCCACAATAATATCCCAACTCGGCAATCAAATATGGATCCAGAAGTATTTTGTCATAAGGTACATCAATATATTGTGGAAACTGAGCTGCCTACTGCGCCCAGGTATGTAGTGGAGGAATTAGAAATGAGCTATGGTAGTAATTGCTAAAGCTTCACTGGTTCCTGGCAAAAGTCCAGGCCCGGATAGATTAAATGAAAGACAGAAGTTGTCAAACAAATCTGATTTCTTTTTATTAGGAGGTAAGTAAAACCTTGGACAGAGAGGTGGCTGTGGATGTAGTATACTTGGATTTTGAAAAAGCTTTTGACACAGTTTCCTACACATGGCTAATGTGTAAAGTAAAGTCTACAGGCTTGAAATGGTCAGTTTGTAAATGCATAGAAAACTGGCAAAAAGACCAAATTCAGAGAGTGGTGGTTAATGATTCATACGCTGAATTGTCTAAAGTTATCAGTGGTATACCCCAAGGTTGAGTGTTGGGACGATGGGACCTTTACTTTTTAATATATTTATAAATTGTATAGGGTCTGAGATAAAAGGACCATTTCAGTCTTTGCAGATGACGCCAAGCTATGTAGTAGAATAACGTCCTTACAGGATGTCTCCAACTTACAAACCAACCTCAGTGCACTGTTTAATTGGGCAACTATGTGGCAAATGAGGTTTAGTGTTGAAAAATGTAAAGTTATGCATTTGGGGGCTAAGAATATGCACGCATCATACATATTAGGGGGAGTAGAACTGGGTGAATCAATGGTGGAGAAGGATCTGGGTGTTTTGGTAGATCTAAATAATAGCATGCAATTCCAAGCTGCAGTTTCCAAAGCGAGCAAAATCCTTACTTGTATTAAGAGAGGTATGGACTCTAGAGTGAGAGATATCATTTTGCCCCTGTACAAATCATTGATAACACCTCATCTGTAATATGCAGTTCAGTTTTGAGCACAGTTCACAAAAAGGATATCGGGGAACTGGAGAAAGTGCAGAGAAAGGCAACCAAGCTGATAAGAAGCAAGGAGGAGCTCAGCTATGAGGAAAGATTAAAGGAACTGAATTTATTCTCTCTTGAGAAGAGGAGATTAAGGGGGATATGATCAACATGTATAAATACATAAATGGTCCATATAGTGAACTTGGTGTTGATTTATTCACTTTAAGGTCATAACAGAAGACAAGGGGGCACTCTTTACGTCTAGACGAAAAGGGATTTAAGCCTGATACACACTATTCGTTTTTTCCGCATGCTGGGCCAACATAAGCCAGCCGACATACACACAGGCTGAATGTCGGCCGTTTTTTTTTGAACCAGCCAATGTCTCTCGACATTCAGCCCATGTGTACCCAGCTTTAATCTCCAAATATGGAAAAGTTTCTTCACAGTAAGAGCTGTGAAAATGTGGAATAGACTCCCTCAAGGGCTGGTTTTAGCCAACTCAGTAGTTAAAAAAGGCCCGGATTATTTCTTAAATGTACATAATATACCATATATACCTGAGTATAAGCCGATGCGAATATAAGACGAGGCACCTAATTTTACCACAAAAACTGTGAAAACTTATTGACTCAAGTATAAGCCTAGGGTGGGAAATGCAGCAGCTAATGGGTAAACAATGCCCATATGCAGCCTATCTGCAGCTTCTGCAGCCTCACTGTGCCCATCTGGAGCCTCATCGTGCCCATCTGCAGCCTCACTGTGTCCATTTGCAGCCTCACTGTGCCCATTTGCAGCCTCATTGTGCCCATTTGCAGCCTCACTGTGCCCATCTACAGCCTCACTGTGCCCATCTGCAGCCTCACTGTGCCCATCTGCAGCTGTACCTTTGATAACTTAAACAGCGGGTATCTGAAATGAAATCTGTTTGGCGGCCGTCCACTGTAACAAACTCCTCCTCGTCCGTGATAGATGGAACACTAATTCAGTTTCCCAGCATTGTATCAGTGTTCCGTCTATCATGGAACACCGGAGGAGGCGGGGCTTTGTTACAGTGGATGGCCACTGAACAGACTGCATGACACAGTGGGAGACACCCGCTGTTTAAGTTATCAAAGGGTACAGTTGCAGATGGGCATAGTGAGGCTGCACCCGCACTCGTGACCCTCACTCGAGTCTAAGCCGAGGGGGGCTTTTTCAGCATTAAAAATATGCTGAAAAAATCGGCTTATACTCGAGTATATACGATAACTGGTTACTAACATTTATAGGTAAAGTTGATCCAGGGTATATCCGCTTGCCTCTTGGGAGATCAGGAAGGATTTTTTCCCCTGCTAGAGCAAATTGGATTATGTTTTTCTGTGTTTTTTGCCTTCCTCTGGACCAAATGTGGGTATATGATTGTGTAAATAGGACTGTATGATTTTTTTTTTTAGGATATTTTTTTTTACATATATTTTTTCCCCCCTTTTATTGGTTGAACTAGATGGTCTTTTTCAACAAGACTAACTATGTAACTATGTAACTCCATGCTTTTATAAAGCTTCTTTGGAAGTTCTTGTTCAATCGATGCGGAAAAGGCGTTTGACAGGGTGGGATGGTGCTTTTTTGAGGAGACCCTGAAACAACTGGGAATAGGCATTCATCTCGTCTGGCTGGGTCTGGCTGTCATCTCGTAACCTTCGACGCCGTGTTCCCTAACTGAAACTGGCACCATGGTATATCGGGCCTTTCCGTATTCTCCTTAGGATCAACCCAGTGACTTATGCATTAGATCTTCCTTCTAACATGCGTATTTCAAATGTATTCCATGTCTCCTTATTAATACCTTTGGTGTGCAACTGCTCCACCACCTTGGTCCCACGTCCTCACCTGATTTAGGTTGTGAACCATGAAGTGTATGAGATACAATCGATCATTGACTCCAGTAGGCTCCATGGGCGCATACAGTACCTTGTTGATTGGAAAGGGTATGGTCCGGAGGAATGTTCTTGGGTCTCATCCTTGAATGTACATGTCCCTGTCCTCTGCCTGTGCTTTCCATAGACCTTTTCTCCTCAAACCTGGGGCCCCTCCGAGGGGGAGAGATCATTGAGGAGGGTTACTGTTAGGGCTGGGCTATTAGCAGCTCCCTTCTCCATGCTCAGGCTGCTCAGCTTCTGAATAATTGTCAGCAATCATTGATCCTTCAGTGGCTAACCTGACTATCATTTCCTGCTTGTCAGTCCCGCCTACAGCCAGCCCCTTCTGGTTATTTAAACTGCTTTGTTCATTCATTTTCCTGCCTTCACCTTGGTCAAACATATCTGGAGATTCTCTGCTGTGTTCCTGTTGAAGACTTTGCCTGGCTAATGTCTCTTCTGGTTCCTTATCCTGATTTTTCTGGCTTGTCTGACTATCCGCATTGGCTTCAGATACCTGGCTATGTTTTGACTACGTTTACTGTTCTGTACCATTTGTATCATTATATTAAAAGGTGTGATTTTTACTGTATTTTCTGTCTCAATCTGATTCATAGTTCCTGACAGACCTAAGGCGGGAGTTTGCCATTGACCAGAGTCTGGACAAGCCTCATATCCTCGTGGCTATGCCATTTAGGAAAAACTGAAACCTCTGCCGCTGGTGGAAACTGTGGAATGAAAAGGTGTCATAGGCCCAATCTGAGTAATAAGAAGCTTTTTCTTCAAAAGTGAGTTAAGGAAACTAAGAATGGGAGATCTTTCATCAAAGATTGAAACTGGAAAGAGGCCCATGGTAATGACTTAAGCTTCAAAGAAACAATATCCTCCCCCAATGTCACACATTGTTTTAAGTTTACATAATGAAACCAATCTAGAATTCTTATCATAGATGCTGGACGTAAATACAAAGTAAAATCTGGAAGCAAAAAGGGCCCGGTTGAATTTTGTCCTGATTTTAATATCTATCTATTAGAATATCTATTTTAATTCGAGGAGATTTATGGGCCAAAATAAACCTTCCTACGGCCGTACGAAGCTGACTTAGGATAACTGTGTTTCCCTGGGAGTTAGGTAACTCCACATAAAAATCCATGGACAAGTGGGTCCAAGGTCTCTCTCCATTGGGTATGGGTAGTAGGAGGCCCACTGGAAGGTGTCATGGTGTTTTACCCTGAGCACACACAGAAAAAGCAGCTACAAAGTTAGCGGTTACATCAGTGCAGAGACTAGGCCACCAGAATTGTTGAGAAATAGACCAGATGAGCTGATTCTTCCCTGGGTGACCAACTGCCTAGAGAGAATGGTATTTCTGGAGCAAAGCAGTGCAGAGATTCTCAGGGACAAATGGAGGTATTACAGGAGTAGGAACCAACTCCATCTTTGAGGAGGAGGAAAACTGCCGTTACAGTGCATCAGCCCTTACATTTTTAGAACCGGGTAAGAATGAGACTATGTAATTGAAGCTTGACAGAAAAAGAGCCCATTGTGCCCTTATGGGAGATAAACGTTTAGCCTCAGACAAGAATGTGAGATTCCTATGCTCAGTCAAAATGAGGACTCGCACAGTGGTACCCTTGTGGAGATGCCTCTATTCTTTAAGAACTAAAATGATAGCTAACAATTCTGTATCCCAATCTCGTAATTGCATTCTGCAGGAGACAATTCCTTAGAAAAGTAGCCACATGGATGCATAGCACTCTCAGAGGTAGACAGAAGGGCGCCTACTCCAGTCTCTGATGCATCAACCTCAAGAATGAAGGGTAATGTAGGATCAGGATGTGCCAGCACAGGGGCTGAAACAAAGGCAGCCTTGAGAGACTCAAGGACTTTAATGGAATTCGGAGACCAATTCTGTGGGTTACCATCCTCTCTGGTCATATCAGTCAGGAGTTTGACCAGAATAGAGAAGTTACAAATACATTTACGATAATAATTGGCAAAGCCAAGAAAACATTGTAGTGGACATAAACCTATGGGTCTATATGCAGATAGTTTTTCTGGGTCTATAGAAAAACCAGCAGTGGAAATGTCATAACCCAGAAATTTAACCTGTTCATGATGGAACTCGCTCTCCTCCAACTTACAATACAGGTTATTATCTCTCAACCTCTGTAGTAAATGGGAGACATCTGTATGGTTGCTCTCTAGGAATCTTGAATACATGAGAATATCATTGGGATAAACCACCACACATTGCTTTAACATATCTCGGAGGACATCGTTGATGAATTCCTGAAAGACTGCAGGAGCATTGAAGAGACAAAATGGCATTATGAGGTATTCATAATGTCCTGTCCTGGTATTAAAAGAAGCTTTCCATTCATCGCCCTCCTTGATCCTTTCAAGATTGTATGCCCCTCTCAGATTGAGCTTCGTAAAAAACCATTGCTCCTTTGAGGTGATCAAAAAATTCTGTAATCTGGAAGACACCCTCGGTTCCATTCTCAGAAGTAGTCGCAAGGATAGATCACATGATGTTAGCAGACAAAATTTATCATACCCTACATGATTCATTCCCTCATTATCATGCTATATGGAACCCATGGTACTTATTTAGGCTCCAAGTCTGACCGTTTTATTTTGAATATTATTCTTGTCATAATTTTGGTTTTCTTTTCTTATTTTCTCTTGCTGTATTTTTCTTTATTCTGTTAATGTAAGACATCCAGATTTCCTCAGTAATATTAATAGGCATTGCTAACTTGATGGAATTTCTATTTTGCTGTACCCGACTCTCATAAATACTGCATACTGCCTGTATTCTTTGCTCCTATGGATCTGATTGTCTTCATGTACCTATGTTTACTTTTATTACCTAATAAAAGCTTTTTGAAAACAAAAAATTCTGTAATCAACATAATCAAATAAATGTTCTTAGTTATGATGAGATTGAGACCCCTATAATTGATACAAGGTCTCAGTTCACCACTCTTCTTTTTCACAAAGAAGTAGCCAGCACCAGCAGGAGACGAGGATTTGCTGATGAACCCTCAAGAAAGTGAGTCGGCAACATAGTCCTCCATGGCTTTATCCTCCAAGACATACAAAGGATAGACCCAACCACATGGAGGAACGGCACCAGGTTGAAGGTCAATTGCGCAATGGGACCGGTGTGGAAGCAAACTACCGGCTCGACCTTTGTCAAAGACATTGCTAAATTTGTGGTACTCCTCTGGCAAGGAGGAGAGTGAAAAGGTGCACAAGACCTTAGCCACTTTCTTAAAACATGTTTTACTGCATTGTGGCAGCCAGGGAAGAACCACAGCACAATGCCATTTGAAAAAGGGGTTGTGCCTCTGTAACCAAGGATAATCAATCACCACTGGGTAATGAGGTGAGGACATTACTTGAATTTGGATTATCTCATGGTGACGAGCCCCTACAGCCATGGTCAATGGAGCAGTCTCATGAGTCACATGAGCAGGCTGAAGAGGTCTCCCATCAATAGCCTCAATGGCAAGTGGAGTGGCATGAAGCTGCAGTGGAATCGAATGCTTAGACACAAAGGCACTATCTATGAACAGGCCTGCAGCCCCAAAGTCAATTAGAACTGGTGTATCGATGGACGGCTCAGACCAAGAAAGGGTAACTGGAACTAGAGGCTTATCCTTCAGGATAACTGGGGACATAACAACGCCACCTAAGGTCTTTCCCCTACAGGACCTCAGGTGCCGGCGTTTCCTGGACAGGTAGGACAAGACTTCAAAAAGTGATCTGCCTGGCCACAATAAAGGCACAATCTCTCCCTCATCCTAAAGGCCCTCTCCTCCACAGAGAGACGTGTATAGCCCAACTGCATGGGTTCTACTTCACTGGCGGACTCAGTGCAAGGAGGCATGGGAGGCGAGGGAGGCAAGGGTGAGACTGAAAAGCTCAGAACCAAATGTACAGGAGGCTTGAATCCTATAATAAGTATAGAGATCATCCCAAATCTCTGAGGCAGCTTCTCCAGATCATGGAGTATGCCATCAATTGATATATCATTGATTACCTGGATACCTTTAGACACCCAAGAAGCATTGTAATACTGTGGTGCAAGATAGTGCAAGACTTCAATGGGGATGTGAACTAAGGTGTCAAAGATCTCTCAGTAGGGAGTCATATGTAGGGCTCTCCATGCTAGTAGCGAGGCCTTCAGAGGAAAGGGTTGCCATAAATCTGCTATTAGTAAAGTACGGAGATCCAGGGCCTGAATGAGGGTTTGTTCGATTTCTGATTCTCCCCAAGAAAGGCAGCCTACTGGGTTAAACCAGTGTTTAAACAGGTCTAGATCTGCTGCTAAATAGTCATCTTTAACATCAACTAGTCCCATGCCACCAGCTCCTCTATGTTTAACCAACTCCACGTACATACACTGTGGTAGGGAGGACCGGCTGCGTGACATCATGTACCTGTACGTGATTCGTGCCCGCGGCTAGGGGGAGTGGCACGCTGTCCCTGCAGTGATAGGATTAGATTCAGAACCAATCAGCCATCCGGTCAAGGCCAATGATTTAGGCCTGGACCTGCTAATCTGTTCAGATGAATGGCAGAAAGTCCTGTGCCTGTGTAATGTAAACACAGGCACAGGTAATGATGCAATCTCCTCTCCTGAAGCCCTTTCTGGTTCCATTGTGAGAGGAGAGAGCATCAGACAGTGAATGAAGCACTACACTCACACCACAACACACAGTTAGGCACATTTAACCCCCTGATCGCCCCCCCCCCCCCAGTTAATCCTTTCACTCCCTATTACAGTGTCACTAAATACAGATTTTTTACTGATCACTGTATTGGTGTCACTTGTGACCCTAAATAGTGTTAGCGGCAGTTAGCGGCAGTCCCAGATAGGTTCTGGGTCCCACCACATATTCCTTAATAAAGTTTTAACCCCCTGATCACCCCCTAGTTAACCCTTTCACTTCCTGTCACAGTGTCATTAGTACAGTGTACAGATATTTTTTCTGATCACTGTATTAGTGTCACAGATGATGACAGTTAGCGTCAGCGCCAGTTAGCGTCAGCATCAGTTAGCATCAATCCTAGACAGCGTCAAATTGCCCACCACATATTCATTAATACATTTTAACCCTTAATACTAATACACACACACTAAATACCTCCATTACTGAAGTAGTCTGAAAGGATCAATATCTTTGATCTGATCAGAACTATACTAGCGTCCCCAATAGTATAGTGATCCTAAAAATTCAGCCTTAGCAGGATCAGCCCTGACACCTGCCAGCACCTGCATTTAGTCCCCCCCAAACAAGAGCAGTAGCAGTAGATAACTGTCACTTCCAATACACAGCACACAAAACCACAGCGTTAGAGTAATGCCGCGTACACACGGTCGGACTTTTCAGCTACAAAAGTCCGACAGCCTGTCCAACAGACTTCCGGAGGACTTTCGGCAGACTTGCGGCGGACTTGTGGCAGACTTTCTAACGAACGGACTTGCCTACACACGACCACACAAAAGTCCGATGGATTCGTAGGTGATGACGTACACCAGACTAAAATAAGGAAGTTCATAGCCAGTAGCCAATAGCTGCCCTAGCGTGGGTTTTTGTCCGTCGGACTAGCACACAGACGAGCGGATTTCGGGGTCCGTCGTAGTTACGACGTAAAGATTTGAAGCATGTTTCAAATCTAAAGTACGTCGGATTTGAGGCTAAAAAAGTACGTTGAAAGTCCGGAGAAGCCCACACATGATCGGATTACCAGCCAGCTTTAGTCCGTCAGCGTCCGTTGGACTTTTGTAGACGAAAAGTCCGACCGTGTGTACGCGGCTTTAGACTTGATCTCTGCTAGCACTATCAGGTAAATTTTCAAACAATTCTTGACAGCCAGGTGCTTTTTTACCTGTAAGTCACACTAGGTTTCCCTTTAAATTTATTGGCCAAAATGTCAAACGAAAGGTGCACTAGTCTAGAGGCCTACAGGATACTGAGCATGAGATATGAGAGTGATGGGGAGTCCTCACTGTCATAGTCATGCTCAGCATTCAAACCTGTATAGAGCAGCAGCACCCTGACAGATACAGTCAGGTCCATAAATATTGGGACATCGACACAATTCTAATCTGTTTGGCTCTATACACCACCACATTGGATTTGAAATGAAATGAACAAGATGTGCTTTAACTGCAGACTTTCAGCTTTAATTGAGAGTATTTACATCCAAATTAGGGGAACGATGTAGGAATTACAACAGTTTGTATGTGTGCCTCACACTTTTTAATGGACCAAAAGTAATGGGACAGATTAACAATCATCCATCAAACTTTTACTTTTTAATACTTGGTTGCAAATCCTTTGCAGTCAATTACAGCCTGGAACGCATAGACATCACCAGATGCTGGGTTTCATCCCTGGTGAGGCTCTGCCAGGCCTCTACTGCAACTGTCTTCAGTTCCTGCTTGTTCTTGGGGCATTTTCTCTTCAGTTTTGTCTTCAGAAAGTGTAATGCATGCTCAATCAGATTCAGGTCAGGTGATTGACTTGGCCATTGCATAACATTCCACTTCTTTCCCTTAAAAAACTCTTTGGTTGCTTTCACAGTATGCTTTGGGTCATTGTCCATCTGCACTGTGAAGCACCGTCCAATGAGTTCTGAAGCATTTTGCTGAATATGAGCAGATAATATTGCCCAAAACACTTCAGAATTCATCCTGCTGCTTTTGTCAGCAGTCACATCATCAATAAATACAAGAGAACCAGTTACATTGGCAGCCATTCATGTCTACGCCATGACACTACCACCACCATGCTTCACTGATGAGGTGGTATGCTTTAGATCATGAGCAGTTCCTTTCCTTCTCCATGCTCTTCTCTTCCCATCACTCTGGTACAAGTTGATATTGGTCTCATCTGTCCATAGGATGTTGTTCCAGAACTGTGAAGGCTTTTTTAGATGTTGTTTGGCAAACTCTAATCTGGCCTTCCTGTTTTTGAGGCTCACAAATGGTTTATATCTTGTGATGAACCCTCTGTATTTACTCTGGTGAAGTCTTCTCTTGATTGTTGACTTTAACACACATACACCTACCTCCTGGAGAGTGTTCTTGATCTGGCCAACTGTTGTGAAGGGTGTTTTCTTCAGTTTTCTTCACCACCGAAAGAATTCTTCAGTCATCCACCACAGTTGTTTTCCGTGGTCTTTTGGGTCTTTTGGTGTTTCTGAGCTCACCAGTGCGTTCTTTCTTTTTAAGCATGTTCCAAACAGTTGATTTGGCCACACCTAATGTTTTTTGCTATCTCTCTGATGGATTTGTTTCGTTTTTTCAGCCTAATGATAGCTTGGTTCACTGATAGTGGCAGCTCTTTGGATCTCATATTGAGAGTTGACAGCAATAGATTCCAAATGCAAATAGCACACTTGAAATGAACTCTGGACCTTTTTATTTGCTCCTTGTAAATGGGAAAATGAGGGAATAACACACACCTGGCCATGGAACAGCTGAGCAGCCAATTGTCCCATTACTTTTGGTCCCTTAAAAAGTGGGAGGCACATATACAAACCGTTGTAATTCCTACATCGTTCACCGGATTTGGATGTAAATACCCTCAAATTAAAGCTGAAAGTCTGCAGTTAAAGCACATCTTGATTGTTTCATTTCAAATCCATCGTGATGGTGTCTAGAGCCAAAAAGATTGGAATTGTGTCGATGTCCCAATATTTATGGACCTGACTGTAGCTCTGAGGATGGAGTAGAGGTCCCTGCTAAGGTCAGACGTACCTGACCCCATTTCTTTGTTCACTGTTGCTGAGGTGCTACAATCGCATGCTTCTCGTATGCAGCAGAGTGTCGGTACTAGTGCCGCTCTACCTTCTGGTGAACTGAAGAGCACCACTGGCCTAGTACATCCTGGTCATAGACAAACCAGCACTGCAGTAACATTTGGTGACGTGGCGAGTCCCCCAGCCTCCAAGTATTCGAACGCAGGCCCGTAGAGCCCAAAGTGCCCTTCCTGATGTGCTTGCAAATCCTGATTGGCAGCCCACCTCTTCTGCAGCGCCCTTACTTCCCCCATTCATTGGCCAACCTGGAATACAGGTGGAAACAGCAGATTTAATGCCCCTTGTTTTTTTAGCTGTTTTTCACAGAAGATCTGTACAGATCTATTGTGGACCGGAGCAATTTATATGCCAATCAATTTATCACTGGACCCAAATTTGACCCCTGCCAGACAATTTGCATGGAAACCTGTCACGTTATATAGAGAAGATCAAAAATGAGAAAGGAGAAGTGGTAAACAAAACCTCAGATATTGTGCTGGCATTTCAAAAATACTTTAGCTCTCCATATGCAATAAAAGAACAGAAAATACGGACAGAAGTAGGTACAAGAACAAAGAAGATACAAGACTACTTAAAAAACGCAAATTTACCAAAAATAAAAATGGACCAATTAAAAGAACAGGAAAAAAAATAACGCAAGAAGAGATAAAACTGGCATTAAAAGAAACCCCTGTAGGAAAAAGTTCAGGACCAGACGGGTTCACGGTTAAATACTACAAAAAATTCCAAGAACAGCTGATCCCTAAATTACAAGAATATATGAATTCCATAGGGGAGGAAGAAGAAATAAGACGAGAATCGCTACTAGCCCATATCACAATATTACCAAAGGAAGGGAAATACAAAACTAACTGTTCAAGCTATAGGCCGATTGCACTACTGAACGTGGACACAAAACTCTATTCTAAAATCTTGGCTACTAGAATAAAAAAAATAATTCCACTCTGGATCAATCCTGACCAGACCGGATTTGTTCCTGGGAGAGAGGGACGGGACAATAGTCTAAAAACATTATTGATGCTACACAAGAGCACGCAAAGTGAGTCCCCAGTTCTATTCCTGTCACTGGATGCAGAAAAAGCATTCGACAGGGTAGACTGGGGATTCATGATGGACACGTTGCGTCACCTGGGATTAGGGATAAAAATGATGAAGTGGATAACAAATCTCTATAACGGCCCGACAGCAATGGTAAAGGTGAATGGTAGACTCTCTCCATTAATCAAGATGCAGAATGGAACAAGGCAAGGTTCCCCACTCTCTCCACTACTATACGTATTGGCATTGGAACCACTGTTAGCGACACTCCACAACAATCAATCTTGATGTATATATCTAACCCAAGAGTGTCACTTCCAAACATTAAAAGAAATAAAAAAATATGGAGAATTGTCAAACTTTAAAATTAATCCAATAAAAACAGAGATACTAAATATGGGATTAGGGAAAACAGAAGCCTAGTTTCTACAAAAAGAATTCCCATTTACTTGGGTAAAAGAATTAAATTACCTTGCAATCAAAATAACTCCAAGAGTTGAAAAGATCTATCAGGGAAACTATATCCCATTGATTAACGAGGTTAAAGAAGAAACAAAAAAACTAAGAATGCAACCACTTTCATGGATAGGAAGAGTAAATATGTTTAAAATGATGGTTCTCCCAAAAATAGTCTATAGAATCCAGATGCTACCAGTTATGATTCCACAGAGTTTTTTCAAAACAATTAAAACAATTTTGTTAAAATATATTTGGCTTAAGAAAAAACCAAGAATTAAATGCACGTTGATCACAAGGAAAAGGGAGCACGGAGGATTAGCCACCCCAGACATAAGTAGGTATTACAAAGCAATTGTCCTAACACGAATGCTTGAGTGGACAAATGAGAAGAGTGAAAAAAAGTGGGTAGAAATGGAAAACACAATAAGCGGAAGTGTACTGCACAAGAATATTTGGATTCCACAAAAGTTTAGAATATTGGACACAGACACCCATGAAATAACAAAAAATGTATTTAAAATTTGGGACACTGTACACTTGAAGAATGAATGGAGACACAATTCACCGTTAATAGCACTCACAGGATCAAATTTCTTCACTCGTGAGAAGGAAATATTTGGAGCCCAAGGAATAGAAAATCCACAATTGAAAGACATTACCATAAATGGTAGGATTAGAACACGATTGGAATTAGAAGAAATTAATGGATGGAGGATGAATGAATGGAACTATTGTCAACTAAGGCATTTGGTAAGCACAATACCACACCCACTTAGAGATGAAGAGAAATTAAATACACTGGAAAAGCTCTGTGCCAACAAAACATCATGAAAAATGGAACATCAAGAATTTACGGAATATTAGCAGACCTGGATGCACAAGAAAGACCGGAGTACATAAAACAATGGGAAAAAGAAACTAATATAAAACTAGACGATCAAAGAGTGAAAAAAATGATAGAAGTGGGATACAATAATGCTTGGGATACAAAGACTATCGAAATTAATTATAAACTAACAACAAGATGGTACTTGACACCCGTAAGAACACATAAATATCAACAAGAAAAAACCCTGTTGTGCTGGAGAAATTGTGGCCAAAAAGAAACGATGACACACCTATGGTGGGAATGCCCAATAATAGTGGACTACTGGAATGAAGTATTAAAAAGTATAAGGAAAATAACCGGAGAAAAAGTAGAACAAAATATATGGACTTGCCAGTTTGTTTATAACAAATCAAAAAAACAATATATGAGATCAATGGTTCTGAGTCTTCTGAATGCCGCTAAGGGTATGATTCCAAGATATTGGCTAAAAAGCTGAAAACCAGATACCAGAGAATGGTTAGAGAAAATAGAGTACTACTATAAAATGGACCTGCTGAGGAGCAGAGAAAGAGGTGATAAAAAGGGCAACAGTCTATGGGAAAGATGGAAAAAATACAAATCCTCGGACATATACTTAGATAAGATGAAAGAAACAACAGGTTTGGAGCCAAGATGACAGATAATGTAAAAAGAAGTAAACCAGACACAGGGGAGGGGAGGGGAGGGAGGAGATAAGAGGGATTGAGTAGGAATAAAGGTATAGCGGTAGCTACATAATTTTTAAGCGCTTGTTTGGTTTCTAAATAACTAAACAAGACACAGGATGGGAAAATAAAATAAAATTAAGACAGAAACAATCCACAATGATGTAAAAAATGAGAAGAGATACATTTTGACATATAAAGTTGATATAATGTCTCTCAGAAAATTTTTTTGCTGAAGTGGGAAAAAAAAAAACAAAAGAAACCTGTCACGGTTCCCGAATTTAAGACCTTTCCGGGCCTATCCCTTAACATGTAAAATTACTAAAAAGAATGAGTTGCAGTCATATTGGTCCACTGATCCAATTCATCATATGCCCGTGTTCTCTGCTGTCATGGCCAGGACTAGATACAAGCAAATATTGTGGTTTATGCACTTTAACAACAATGAACTCTGTTGTCCTTGGGGTGAGCCTGAATATGATCGGCTCCACAAAATTCAGCCCCTTGTAAACCACTTCAACCAAAAATTTGCAGCATGTATATTCCCCAACAAGATGTCTGCCTAGATGAGTCCCCGATTAGGTTTTCTGGCTGCCTTGTTTTCAAACAGTTTCTCCCCAGCAAACGTGCCAGATATGGGGTCAAAATGTATAAGCTCTGTGACAGGGCAACAGGTTATACATGGAGTTTCCTGGTTTATAAGGGAAAAGATAGCAGCGTGGAGCCCCCAGTCTGCCCAGACTACATAGGGAGCAGCGGCAAGATTGTTTGGGACTTGGTGTCACCCTTATTCGGAAAGGGGTACCATTTATACGTGGACAATTTTTACACAAGCGTGCCACTTTTTAGACACCTCTTTGAATTCGGAATTGGTGCATGTGGCACCATACGATCTAATCGCTGGGGCTACTCCCAATGGCTTGTAAATGCCCCACTTAGACAGGTAGAGAGAGACTGCTTGAGGTGTAATGAATTGCTTGCAGTGAGGTGTAAGGACAAGCTGGTGGGCGCATGCGCGGCTTCCGCAGGATTGGCTGTGTGTTGGAGTAGCTCCGCTCTACACACTTCTTCTAGCCTACTTTCTGGGGCCAGAAGATAGCGATAATAGCCACAACCACTGCTATCACCCCCAGGATTAGGTTGTGCATGTCGCTGAAGAAGAAAAAACGGGTGGGGCTTTCCTTTTAAATTTAATGTCCCCCATAACGGTACTACATATACAGCTACCACAATTTTGAAGGAACAAGAACTTTTAGTAAAATTGGGCCTGTTGGATCTGGATGCCCTCCCTCATCCACCTGCCACTCCCAAACTGACACCAATGGAACAAGCCCACCCTGAGCGGCTGCTGGATTTCTTCGGACGTCTCCGAGACTCTTGACTGTTCACACATCTTACCAGGAATATTTGTACGGAAATACCCCCTTTTTTTTGTTATTCTGCTAGTGGACATAACTCTTTATAAAAAACTGTGCAGAGAGGTGTATTGAGACTACCTCCAGGTTCTTTGAAGGAACCGGCCTCTAGGCTCTGGACGTGGACACAGACTGCAATTATTTGCTTTCTGTCTCCTGTTATACATAATGTTGACATGCACACACTATGCATGATTTTCAAATTTTGTTGGCTAGTTCGGCGGATGTCGTTTACCATGCCACCCCACTCCACTCATATCGTGACTTCTAACAGAAGTCACAATATGACTTTTGGAGTTAGGAGCGCTTTCGCCCCTTATATGTCCCATTTCTCAGTTTCATGGTTATGCTATTTGCATCCTGACCCAATATTTTACCAATTCAGAATAGTTATGCTGGTTAATTATTATGTTGTTAACTTGCTTCAATATCTTCTATTTAAGTTTTACTTTTTTCAGTTACCAAAGCATTTCATTCATAGCATACTCTGCAATGCGCCTAATACTGTAGACTCGGAAGGGTACCCCCATCTGGCTTTTCCCTTGTGTTGGAGAATTCTGGCGGTGAACTGAGTTTACTACTATTCTTCTCAGGTGAGTCTAACCTGACC
Organism: Lithobates clamitans; assembly: GCA_037952925.1. NCBI lineage: Eukaryota > Metazoa > Chordata > Amphibia > Anura > Ranidae > Lithobates > Lithobates clamitans. Next base: position 1,880,471 of record JBBGZY010000608.1, read on the forward strand.
TCATTTCAAAAATGTAATTACTTGTGTTATGCACAATGTGCAGGGCTTTAATTCTCCCCACAAACGGAAAAAAGCCTTTACGACCTACAAAAAACTGGGAGCCAAAATTGTCTTACTACAGGAGACCCACTTTGCCTCCAACAAGCAATTTACCTTCTTTCACAGATCTTACAAGCAAGCTTTCTTTACTCTGTACCAAACAAAATCTGGAGTGGTAGTTATATTGTTGCATAACACATTCCCCTTAGAGGTACAACAGGTCTATAGAGACCCTGATAGTCGATTTCTTATAATCAAGGGGATGTTCGCTGGATGGGAAATAATAATTGCGAATGTGTATGCACCTAATGTAGCACAATCCACCTTCTTTGCCATCTTTTTTAAAATCCTAGAACGATATTCCTCACCACATACAGTATGTATGTCGGTGGCAATTTTAACCTTGTGGCTCACCCTCAAATAGACAAAAGCACAGCCTCCCACACCTCGGTGGCTTTTCCCAAATCTATGTCCAAAACACTACAATCTTTTCAATTAGCGGATGCATGGCGTTCACATAACACTGGAGCCAGGGACTACACATTTTATTCTCACCCCCATAACTCTTTTGCTAGACTGGATTACATTTTCTGCACCCCTATTATTTTGGCCAACTCCACAAACTCAGAAATTCTTGTATGTCCATGGTCTGACCATAATATAGTGAATGACTCCCTACTAGCAGACCCTATCACGCGACAAGAAATTTCCACCTTCATTCAAGAATACTTTACCTTAAACAACACTCCAGAAATATCCCCTAGCACTTTGTGGGTAGCCCATAAGGTGGTTTTAAGGGGCCGGCTCATTAGCATAGCCTCTAGGAAAAATAGGGAATGATGGCAGCAAATATAAACGTTGACCACAGAAGTAGACAATTTATACAAAATACAAATAGGGAATCTGACATTGTCCAATGCACAATTGGTAGCTCAGAAACGGCTTGAATTAGATACCCTTTTGTCTTCCAAAACAGAGAAGGCCCTTCATTGGTCAAAGGCCAAATTTCTTCTACATAGCAATTTGGCTTCCTCTATGTTTGCCCGTAAGTTAAATCAGACCATACATCCCCCTCATCTATATAAACTTCGCAATAACTCCGGTCATATGGTCTCGCATCCTAAAGAAGTCCTGACGGTGTTTGAAAATTTCTGTTCTAACTTACTTTCCGATCCTCCCTCCTTCCCATCCCAAGCTTCACAGGACTGGCTATCCTCTTTACCGCTACCCTCCTTAGCATCCTCTCAAGTAGAATCCCTAAATGCACCTTTTACTGAAGAGGAGCTTCTTAGGGTAATTAAATCCCTTAAAAGATTGGTCGCCCCAGGCCCAGATGGGTTTACTGCCAGTTATTACAAGCACTATGCCCCTGTTTTGACCCCACATTTAACCACCATGTTTAACAAAGTCCTTAAGGGAGAACGTTTTACAAATGAGCTGACCTTGACCAATATGTCCCTGTTACCAAAACCCCTTAAGGACCATTCTCTCCCACAAAACTACAGGCCGATATCAGTCATTAATAATGACCTAAAAATTTTCAGTTGTGCCCTAGCAAATAAATTGGCCAATATCATTGAAACCCTGACCTCTTCTGATCAGTCAGGCTTCATCTCAAATAGACTTATCACAGACAACATTCGCCTGGCCCTGAACGTTCTTCAAGATGCTAACCTACACAAAAAGCAATTCCTACTACTGAGCCTTGACCTCAATAAGGCCTTTGATAGCATTCTCTGGCCTTATTTATTTTCCGTCCTACAACAAATGGGCTTTAAAGATGAATTCTCACATGCTATACATGCCCTATGTTATCAACCCCAAACAAGAATTAAATTGCCTGGGTGCAACTCGGGCTTTTTCACACTTGGCAGAGGCACCCGACAGGGATGCCCTCTGTCTCCCTTATTATTTTCCCTGGCATTGGAACCCCTTGCAATCGCCATCAAACAACACCCAGTCATATCTGGTTATTCCCTTGAATTTTCCCACTTTAAGCTCAGCATCTATGTAGCTGACGTCATGAGTTTTATGACCCAACCCCATGTCTCTCTTCCCAACTTGTGTACCATACTATCCAAATTTGCCTCTATTTCTGGACTTGCGGTAAACATAACTAAGTCGACCGTGCTTCCGGTTAATCTTCCCTCTGCCCAGTGTGAGACACTGCGAAGATCTTTCCCATTCCAATGGTCGAATGACAAAATTCCTTACCTCGGCATCTACATCACACCACAATTCTCATCTATATATTAGGCTAACTACCCAGCATGTTTATCCAAATTGCATAATCTGCTTAAAATTTGGAGTACATACCGAATATCATTTTTAGGGAGAGTCATAGCAGTTAAAATGACCCTGTTACCAAAACTATTATTCCTATTTTGATCTCTCCCTATTAATATTCCTAAATCCTGTATTGACAAGCTACAACAAAATATTAATAGATTTATTTGACAGAATAAACGCCCCAGATTTTCAAAACACATTCTTTATAAATCTCAGACTACAAGAGGTCTTGGTCTTCCCAACCTTTGGTCCTACTTCTTGGCTGCACGGTTTTCCCAGATAGTGCAGTGGAACATCCCAGACTCGAAAGTGCCCTGTGTCAAACTTGAGGCCAATTCTGCTAGGCCCTATTGCCTCATGTCCATGTTATGGTCACCCTCCAACTTTATACATAAGCTTTCTTCCCTCAAATCCATAGTTTCCCATGCTCTTACCCTCTGGCACCGTTATAAAAGCAAGCTTAGCCTAATTTCACCTGCCCCCTGGGCTCATCCTTTCTTGGGGATCCACTATCCGCTACTGCCTTTAATCACCCTGAAAGTTTTGCATGGTGGAAATCCAATTCCATGATCACTTTAGCGGATCTTCAGATTGGAGATACATTCGCTACATTCGAACATCTCCATGCACAAAAACAAATTTCACTTCGGGAACACTTTCACTTTATACAGATAAGGCATTTCTATATAACCCATTATAACCTTACCCCTACCTCCCCCCCCACGTCCTTTGAACAGATTTGCCGTGATGCCCCTAGAGGTAAGGGCCTCGTTTCATCTCTCTACAAAATGGCAATAGCTTTGTATTTTTCAGGTGATCCTCTATATAGAAATAAATGGGAATCTGATTGTGATGAACAGTTTCCCCCCGGAGGACTGGGATACCATGCTGACAAATCTACGTAAGGTCACTAAATCACTGGCGGTCAGAGAAACGGCCTATAAGGTACTGACCAGGTGGTATTACACTCCTTCCAGACTCCAGGTAATGTTCCCAGGAATGTCTGGATTGTGCTTTAGAGGCTGCCAACAGCCGGGCACATTCAGACACATATTTTGGGACTGTGCGCTGCTAGCCCCGGTTTAGGGAAAAGTGACCGCCGTGGCTTCGGCAATAACAGGAACCCTTTTGCAGCCCACAGTCCCAATGTGTTTGCTGGGGGCAACAATCAGAGGGATCCTCCGCAGGAATGAATGCCTCATACATACTATTTGTGTATCCACTCTGTGGGCCATTGCTCTCCATTGGTAATCCCCTGTAGTTCCTCTTTCCTCCATACTAAACAGAATTGATGTTGTTATGATAATCCTGTACACCCTACAAGATAAGTTGCACCTGTTCGATTGCAGATCGGAAGCCTGGAAAACCCATAAGCACATTTTGTTAGCACAGGACTAACAACAGTTCAGGGTTGTTGTTATGTCTTAACGGCTTGATACCCTTGTATGTACCCTTTCTATGGTATTCTTACTGTATGCTTCAAATTGTTCTTTATTTCACTTTCCTATGTCATTCTTTGGATATCATTTATATGATGTACACTGTTACATGATTGTATGATTTTGTTTTTTATTTTTTTTTATTTTACCTTCTTCGAAAAATAAAAAGTTTGTAAACAAAAAATAATGTAATGGTATAAAACATCACCATACATAGCAACAGTACATCATATACATATAGTATGAAAGAAACACTTCTCCTATAGCCCGAAGCATTTCTGGAATCTTGAAATATATCCCTTCTTCAGGGTCATGAAGGAGGTGGAAGTGGTTGAAGGTACTCTGGAACAGAAAAAAAACGGAGTATACAGTTCAAGAACATAAACAGAGCAAACATTGCATCAATATGTGGAACATAGCAGCCGAAAGAATGTGCACATACCAGTACTGTCATAAAATCAAATATTCCTAAAGAGGTAGAGATGGAACTGAGCAGATAAAGAAACACATTTCCTGATGGAAAAATGACCAAATGAGTGTAGAACCCTCTAGGCGCAAGAAGTCCCTCACAGGGATCCCCAGAATGAGTCTCTGCAGCCGACTCAGGGAACCCAACATAGAACGGGAACTGTGGAAATGTTAGTCCTATGAGAGAAGAGGTATTTGCACACAGTAATGACGCATATAGATAGGAACCCTTGATATTAAATATTATTTAATATTGTTTAATATTAAACCCTTAGTATCGAAATAAAAGATTACGTAGCAAGACTGAGAAGGACATGACAAGTCTAAATATTATCTAGATTGTGTAAGGTAAAACTATACACATATATGAGAGTATGGAAACTCGTCAGTATGACAACTGTTCACTGTAGAGATGACCATTAAAGGAAGGGGTAGAGAGCGCTCAATCTTATCCTTCAAATGATAATTTAACTGAACAGCAGAAAGAGAAGGGGAAAAAAGGGGGGAAACAAGGGTAATTAAAGCCCATGACGTATTACACGAAGTACAGGAGAAAACATACAACTCTACCTTGATGAAATACATGCGTCGGCATTGATCTCCAAAGAGGGCCCCAGAGCAGCAGCATCCGCATGGAGCAGACGCGCCATCCGGAGTTCTAAGCAGGCGCCGGCGCATATGCAATGCTCTCGTCATGAGCGCTGTGAAATCACACGCTGTGTCGAAAGCGTTGCGACGTCACGTGCAAACGGCGTCATTGTGTGAAAGAGCGCGATGTTGCCGAGCAAGGTAACCAGGGTGACAGTGCTGATGCCAGCAGTGTCAGAGTGCCACGCATAACAACAACAGCGTCACAACATCATGCAGAAGAGCACAAGGGCGTGTGTACAACACAAAAAGACGCCCACTTGGCCGAAAATTGCCCAACCCATTGGAAAATGGCCACATTGGTGCCGCTATAAGCATAGAAATATACACAATCAAGGATTACAGAATGGCAGTAAATCCAGAGGGGCTCAAAAGAGAATAGGGCTGCAGAGAATGGGGGGGATCCCCAGAGCCGTGTTTGCACGGCAACCCCCCACTCGGTAAGTGGGAGGGTGCCATGCAAACACAGCCCACGGGCGCATAATGAGTGGCAGATGCAGGGGGACATGAGAGCCCCACCAAAAGGTGGTACCATACAGCGCCCCGCCGTGCTAGGTATACAAAGGCCCACCCTGTGAGGGAGTGGGCCTCCGTGTGCCGGGCGGGGACAAAAAGAGCCAAAGAGGGAGAGGAGACAGGAAGATGGCCTTAACCTCTAAATGAGTAAATGTGTTAAAAATACACCCATAAACAAACAGATTAAATAGAAAACAAAAATAATAATAATAATTAAAATGGTATGGATGTGCATGCAAGCACGGCTGGAATGTGCCCATGGATCGCTTGGGAGTGGTGGCCCTGACAGCGAATAGCAACATAAAAAGCAAAACAATATCCTAAAATCAATAAATTTAGAGATGCCAATGGTATTAACATGAAAATAAGCATTAAACAAAAATATTTATTGTTCTAACTGTAAGCTATGACATATTTGTAATGAACATAGTTGGTAAAAAAATCCAGATAGATCGAGGTGATCGACAGAAAAGGAATATATACACAAAGGATCAAAACATGGGTCTATTTCTTTTCACATCCCTCTGAGGCAACACCCTTCAAGAATGGGCGGTAGCTCAATTGAGTATTCAGCGTACTTCCCGTTGGAGTATAAAGGGTATATAGGGTACAGCACAGCACAGTCTGGGCACATATTGACATAGGTAATAGGGTAATATTACTGCGCCAATCCCAAGGGTCAGAAGCAGCCAACACAACAATCAGACAAATTGTGCAGTAATGTGAAGTAAAAGTGTGGCGCTAAATATGTGAAAATAAACAAGTGACTAAAAACATGTGCACCAAGAAACGCCTGAAGTGACACTCCAAGACTCCATATAAAAAATATATATAATGAAATATATACCAATCTGCAACAATGCGACTGATTTAGCTAAAGTCACACAAATCTTATAAAGGGTGCAATATGTGACCTCATGTATAAATATAAGGGTATACCGATGCTGATGAAAATACCTGTGAAACTAAAACAGAGTAAATGTGTAGCCCTTATTACAGTAAGTCGCGCACACATACATGGAGGGCGTGAACCAAAAAATTGTGTTAAATTACATATAAAAAAAAGACTTACAAACTTGAATGCAAAAATATATAAACATAAGTGAATCATCAAAAATACAGGATGTGTATATATTGTAAGCACCAATCAGTGGGTGCATACACAAAAAAGTCTGTGTTGCTAACACAAAGGAGAGTTCATAGGGATACAAATAATAGTATTCACAGATCTCTCATATGGTTCTCAAACAGCTCTGAGTGGCAAGATGATATTCGAATGGTTGCCTTCACAGTGGTGATCTCAAACAGTAAAAAAAGATGAGGTACTCTTACGAGCAATGGTGGATTTACAGGCCATGAGCGGTGAGTCAAGAAACGCTTAAACTGCCATGTGATGGATGACAGTGTAGGTCTGGTCCACAGCGGTGGAATGTTCCTGCTTGAAGGGGAACTTGGACATCCGTCCTGTTATCCTGTTTGTCGTCTCACTCCAAGGTGTATGCAAACCTCTCAATCAAGACTAGGGATGAGCTTTGAGTTCGAGTCGAACTCATGTTCGACTCGAACATTGGCTGTTCGCAAGTTCGCCGAACAGCGAACAATTCGGGGTGTTCGCGGCAAATTTGAATGCCGCAGAACACCCTTTAAAAGTCTATGGGAGAAATCAAAAGTGCTAATTTTAAAGGCTTATATGCAAGTTATTGTCATAAAAAGTGTTTGGGGACCCGGGTCCTGCCCCAGGGGACATGGATCAATGCAAAAAAAGTTTTAAAAACGGCCGTTTTTTCAGGAGCAGTGATTTTAATAATGCTTAAAGTCAAACAATAAAAGTGTAATATTCCTTTAAATTTCATACCTGGGGGGTGTCTATAGTATGCCTGTAAAGGGGCGCATGTTTCCCGTGTTTAGAACAGTCTGACAGCAAAATGACATTCGGAAGGAAAAAACACATTTAAAACTACCCGCGGCTATTGCATTGCCGACAATACACATAGAAGTTCATTGATAAAAACGGCATGGGAATTCCCCACAGGGAAACCCTGAACCAAAATTTTAAAAAAAATGACGTGGGGTTCCCCCTAAATTCCATACTAGACCCTTCAGGTCTGGTATGGATTTTAAGGGGAACCCCGCGCCAAAAAAACAAAAAAAAACGGCGCGGGGTCCCCCCAAAAATCCATAGCAGACCCTTATCCGAGCACGCAACCTGGCAGGCCACAGGAAAAGAGGGGGGGACGAGAGTGCGCCCCCCCTCCTGAACCGAACCAGGCCACATGCCCTCAACATTGGGAGGGTGCTTTGGGGTAGCCCCCCAAAACACCTTGTCCCCATGTTGATGAGGACAAGGGCCTCATCCCCACAACCCTGGCCGGTGGTTGTGGGGGTCTGCGGGCGGGGGGCTTATCGGAATCTGGAAGCCCCCTTTAACAAGGGGACCCCCAGATCCCAGCCCCCCCCTGTGTGAAATGGTAAGGGGGCACTTACCCCTACCATTTCACTAAAAAACTGTCAAAAATGTTAAAAATGACAAGAGACAGTTTTTGATAATTCCTTTATTTCAATGCTTCTTCTTTCTTCTATCTTCCTTCATCTTCTTCTTCTTCTGGTTCTTCTGGCTCTTCTGGTTCTTCCTCCGGCGTTCTCGTCCAGCATCTCCTCCGCGGCGTCTTCTATCTTCTTCTCCTCGGGCCGCTCCGCACCCATGGCATGGGGGGAGGCTCCCGCTCTTCTCTTCATCTTCTTCTTCATCCTCTTCTCTTCTTCCTTCTTCTCTTCTTCTCTTCTTCATTTTCTTCTCCGGCCCGCTCCGCACCCATGCTGGCATGGAGGGAGGCTCCCGCTGTGTGACGGAGTCTCCTCATCTGACGGTTCTTAAATAAAGGGGGCGGGGTCACCCGGTGACCCCGCCCCCCCTCTGACGCACGGTGACTTGATGGGACTTCCCTGTGACGTCACGGGGAATGCCACAGGGAAGTCCCATCATGTCCCGTGCGTCAGAGGGGGGCGGGGTCACCGGGTGGCCCCGCCCCCCATTATTTAAGAACCGTCAGACGAGGAGACGCCGTCACACAGCGGGAGCCTCCCTCCATACCAGCATGGATGCGGAGCGGCCCGGAGAAGAAAATGAAGAAGAGAAGAAGAGAAGAAGGAAGAAGAGAAGAGGATGAAGAAGAAGATGAAGAGAAGAGCGGGAGCCTCCCCCCATGCCATGGGTGCAGAGCGGCCTGAGGAGAAGAAGATAGAAGACGCCGCGAAGGAGATGCTGGACGAGAACGCCGGAGGAAGAACCAGAAGAGCCAGAAGAACCAGAAGAAGATGAAGGAGGATAGAAGAAAGAAGAAGCATTTAAATAAAGGAATTGTCAAAAACTGTCTCTTGTCATTTTTAAAATTTTTGACAGTTTTTTATTGAAATGGTAGGGGTAAGTACCCCCTTACCATTTCACACAGGGGGGGGGCGGGATCTGGGAGTTCCCTTGTTAAAGGGGGCTTCCAGATTCCGATAAGCCCCCCGCCCGCAGACCCCCACAACCACCAGCCAGGGTTGTGGGGATGAGGCCCTTGTCCTCATCAACATGGGGACAAGGTGTTTTGGGAGGCTACCCCAAAGCACCCTCCCAATGTTGAGGGCATGTGGCCTGGTACGGTTCAGGAGGGGGGGCCGCACTCTCGTCCCCCCCTCTTTTCCTGCGGCCTGCCAGGTTGCATGCTCGGATAAGGGTCTGGTATGGATTTTTGGGGGGACCCCACGCCGGGTTTTTTTTTTTGGCGCGGGGTTCCCCTTAAAATCCATACCAGACCTGAATGAACTTCTATGTGTATTGTCGGCAATGCAATAGCCGCGGGTAGTTTTAAATGTGTTTTTTCCTTCCAAATGTCATTTTGCTGTCAGACTGTTCTAAACACGGGAAACATGCGCCCCTTTACAGGCATACTATAGACACCCTCCAGGTACGAAATTTAAAGGGATATTACACTTTTATTGTTTGACTTTAAGCATTATTAAAATCACTGCTCCTGAAAAAACGTCCGTTTTTCAAACTTTTTTTTGCATTGATCCACGTCCCCTGGGGCATTACCCAGGTCCCCAAACACTTTTTATGACAATAACTTGCATATAAGCCTTTAAAATTAGCACTTTTGATTATTCATGTTCGTGTCCCATAGACTTTAACGGTGTTTGCGTGTTCGAGCAAACTTTTTTCCTGTTCGCATGTTCTGGTGCGAACCGAACAGGGGGTGTTCGGCTCATCCCTAATCAAGACAGTAATATTCAGAATATGGAATAAAAAAGAGAGAGCCTCCACATGGTGTGAATCCAAAAACGAATGTAGGGTTTATTGAAAAATGTATCTTCCAATAATCAATATAAAAGCATGACAATAGAATCAATTCCAAAATGTTAAAAAGGCATGGTAAAAAAGTGGCTGGGATAAGCAAAGAACCCTACGCGTTTCGTCCTCAAAGACTTCTGCTGGGGTTTGATTGAGAGGTTTGCATACACCTTGGAGTGAGAGGACAAACAGGATAACCGGACGGATGTCCAAGTTCCCCTTCAAGCAGGAACATTCCACCGCTGTGGACCAGACCTACACCGTCATCCATCACATGGCGGTTTAAGCGTTTTTTTTCTCACCGCTCATGGCCTGTGAGTCCACCATTGCTGGTAAGAGTACCTCATATTTTTTTACTGTTTGAGATCACCACTGTGAAGGCAACCATTCGAATATCATCTTGCCACTCAGAGCTGTTTGAGATGCATATGAGAGATCTGTGAATACTATTATTTGTATGAATTCTCCTTTGTGTTAGCAACACAGACTTTTTTGTGTATGCACCCATTGATTGGTGCTTACAATATATAGACATCCTGTATTTTTGATGATTCACTTATGTTTATATATTCTTGCATTCAAATTTGTAAGTCTTTTTTTTTCTTGGTGCACATGTTTTTAGTCACTTGTTTATTTTCACATATTTAGCGCCACACTTTTACTTCATATTCACATAGGGTCTCCAAAGATGTTAGATGGCTATCACATTTTGAGAGGCCCTAGCCTGGAACGTTCACATTTTTTTACACCACCCCCTCCCCTTTTTCTACCACCCCCTCCCTTTTTTACCGCCCCCTCCCTTTTTCTTTTTTTACCGCCCCTTCCCTTTTTTACCACCCTCTCCCTTTTTCTTTTTTTTTACCGCCCCTTTGCGGATGGTTTGTACTGGAGAGGGACTTTCATGGGGTGTATACTGCTGCCTTGGTCTACACCCCATACTGGCAGGTCAGAGGACAGATGTGCCTGCTCCCGTCCCTCTGGATCCAACATAGCTCTCTGACCGGGGCGGTCTCAGGGATTCCCTCACCCTCCCCCTGCAATTGAAACAGACTCCCTTATACATATAAATACCTCCACCTATGGCTGCTTCATGTGGCTGGTCATTCATTTGAAGACACAGATTGAGGAAGCATGCACATCCAGTAAGCTATTAATATAGCTGAGGAACCCTTTAAAAGGATGACATTTCTGGTACATTTCCTCTATCTGTGTTCTTTTTTCTGGGTTCACTTTATTTATAGTGATTTAAATAGCCTTTCATTGGTTTTCATATCGAATTTTTAATGGATCATCCATGCTACAAGGATAAGCAAAAGCTTAGCTGTGGCTTGATTCACTCTTTAATTTTGCCTCTTGTAACTGGGGACACTCTTTTGACCCAGTTCTGACCCCTTTTGACTGTTCTAGGTAAGATTTTCTTGCTCCCCACTCCCCTACTTTTTTTCTTCCCCTTCTCCCCTCCTCCCCCCACTTTCCTTTCTCCATCCCCCGCCCCTCCCCTCTCTTCCTCCCTTTCCCTCTTTCCTCACCCTCCTTTCTTTCTTTCCACTAGTCTTTCCCATTCCCCTTCCTCTTTCTCCCCCCATCCATTCCCCCCCTATTTACCTCCCTATTTCCCTTCCCCCCACCCCCCATCCATTTTTCACCCCCCCTTCTTTACCTCCCCTCCATTTTTCTCCACCTCCCTTTTTCCCTTTCCCCTTCTTTCCCCTTTTACCTTCCCTCTCCCTCCCTTTCCTTTTCCCTTCCTTCCTTTTCCTCCCCGCCCACCCCTTCCTCTTTCCTTCTCCTTCACTAGCCCCCATTTCTCTGATATCCCTACTAAGTTTATTTTATCACCATCATCACATAGGAGTGTGTTTTCTCTTGGGATGGACCCGGAGTTAATCCCCACGGGCTCCCCTGGCTTCTCCTCCCCCGGACCGGCTGACAAAAATTACACAGGTGAATCAGCAGTCTTCTTGGTAGTTTTCTCATTATGAATGTAGGTGTTACAATACAGTTTATGTTTATACTTCTACTTATATTTTACTTGAGATAATTTGTCCTCCCTGCCCACTCTCTTTGCCCATGTCATGCTGTGGTGTATGTAACAAGCTCTATTAGGATACCATTACAAAAGATTAAAGCAACATGATTCAGTATATTGAAAGTTTTTAATGTTTAATATTTATGGGTAATATAATTATTCATTTTATATATGTTATTTGTTAATAATATGTATGTATATCTTTGCAGTATATGTACAAATTTGTGCTTCTATTTAAGGTCCTGATGAAGCGGGACTACCCGCGAAACACATAGGCCAGTTTTCTCGATTCTTCAGCCAGGACCAACACGTCCTAGATAGACTTACAGTAACTGTAGTTTTAACCAGTTGTATTAAACATTTTTAAAGCTAACCATTTGTATATGGAAATTAACGATTTGTTTATTTTTTAAGCCTTTTTGCTATGTGTATTTATTAGACCCTGAAAGGTACATGTAAAGTCCCACCCCATTTTTGTTTTCATTCTGTAATCTTTTTATAAGGGATGGTACCTTTGTAGGGTCATAGCTGCCTCCCATTCATCCCTCATACTCTTCTAACAAAGTTTTTTACAGTTACAATAAAAGTGTAAAAAAAAAAAAACATAAAAAAAAAGTTGTCATTTTATTGTTCGTACTGTTTTACTGTATTTTATGATATAATTAAATGTTTTATTGTTACTGTGTTTTATTGTTAACCTTTGTTTGCTCTGCAGGTATGCCAATCTACTGTTTTACTGTACTGTTACAGTGTTTTATTTTTAACCATTGTTTGCTGTGCAGGTAAGCCATTCAGCTGCAGCTGATTTGTTTATTTTGACAGCAACAGGGTTTTCTCTCACAATACAAAAAATCAGCAAATCTAGCGCTTTAGGAGGTGATTTCACCACCGCAGTTAAAAAAAGAGCATATGGCAAAGCATAGGGGCTGGGGTGGAAAAAGGGCATATCGCCCCTATTCTTCGCCATATATTTTTTACCCTTTTTTTGTCATAGATTGCAATAAAAAAAAAGTTATTTTATTGAGTTAATTCTTTATTGATACTGTGTTTTATTGTTAACCGTTGTTTGCTTTGCAGGTATGCCATTCAGCTGCAGCACAGATTTTTTATTTTGAGAGCAACAGGGTTGTTCTCACAATACGTAAATCAGTGACTCCAGCGCTGTATGAGGTGATTTCAACACCACAGTTAAAAAAAAAGCTTATATGTCGAAGCATAGGGGCTGGGGTGATTTGTCCTGAGGAAGGTCGGTCATGTATTTGGAACCTTCAAAGTGGCATTTGAAATTTAATTTATGGGCGAACAGATTCAGATCTTTAATTGTATCAAAAAAGTCCATATTACTGTCTGGACAGAAGTTTAAACCCATACCTAATAGTGACATTTCCTCAGCTGTGAATTGGCGAAGCAGTAAATTAATAACGTCCAAACCATCCACAGTTGATGACTCTAGTCATTTTGCCCTGTACAGTGTTTGTTTGTAAAAGTCACACAGAACACACACAGAACAACATACTGAACTTAGGACTGAACTTATTTTCTCTGGAGAAGAGATGCTTGAGAGGGGATATGATTTCAATATACAAATACCATACTGGTGACCCCACAATAGGGATAAAACTTTTTCGCAGAAGGGAGTTTAACAAGACTCGTGGACACTCATTAAAATTAGAAGAAAAGAGGTTTAACTTTAAACTACGTAGAGGGTTCTTTACTGTAAGAGCAGCAAGGATGTGGAATTCCCTTCCAAAAGCAGTGGTCTCAGTGGGGGGCATTGATAGTTTCAAGAGACTATTAGATAAGCACCTGAAAGACCGCAACATACAGGGAAAAACAATGGATTACTGACATATAATCACACACATGAGTTGGACTTGATGGACTTGTGTCTTTTTTCAACCTCACCTACTATGTAACTATGTAACTATATACTGTACATACAAATAGAAAAACATATCCCTAAAGGATCAATATTCAAGGTTGGATTGCTTCGTGCTTTAATCAAGATCTATTTACAAAAATAACAATTTATACATGAACAGGTCTGTACATAATACATGTGAGTGAAAAAAAACCTATATATATAAAAATTGGATCCAAAATTGAGTAACTCGTAGGTCATCTGGAGTGTCTGGATTGAGGGGAGACCAAAAAGAAATACACTGATGGTAGGATACGCATATCATGGAGCGACATTCCTGATGTATAAGGATACTGTAGTCATCAATTACAGTGGAACACCAAATGTGTACCAGTGATAGATCTGTAAATATATATAAGCCCATTTGGGGTGACACATGCCTGGATCAATCAGAAAAGATAGTTATAGTAATAGAAAACAATACTATTCTAAAAGAGCCAATGTCCAAGAGGGTGAGGCCATAGTTCATAATAACAAAATGTCAATGCTAACCTGAAAGTAGGAGGAATACCATAAAAGATATTCATACAGGAAAAGCACTTGGATATCAAAAAGAGGGGGGGAGTCCGAACAGTCAACAATTAAAAAAAATGTAATATGATCTAAAAGACAAAACAGAATATCCGTGTGTCTGTATATAGAAGAATACAAACCCCAGCCATCCAGGGGCAGACACAGAAGGATATAGAACATGGCTCCATATTAGGAGCCACAAGGGCATAGCCTTACCTAATGCATGTGATAAGCACCAGTGAAGTCCGGGGTATCCAGTATAGAAGGCTCAAAAGAGAAGACAAGCATGGAAGACAGTCCTTTCAGTGCATATCCCAACTGGCATACCACAACTCTGGGTCTCCATAGGAACCCGCTCGTTGACCATTCGGACTTCCCCCTTTTTTTGATATCCAAGTGCTTTTCCTGTCAAATATCTTTAATGGTATTCCTCCTACTAACAGGTTAGCATTGACATTTTGTGATTAGGAACTATGGGCTCACCCTCTTGGACATTGGCTCTTTTAGGATATTATTGTTTGTTATTACTATCACTTTCTTTGATGATTGTTGATCCAGGCATGTGTCACCCCAAATGGGCTTATATATATATTTACAGATCTATCACTGGTACACATTTGGTGTTCCACTGTAACTGATGACTACAGTATCCTTATACATCAAGAATGTCACTCCATGATATGCGTACCCTACTGTTGGCGTGTTTCTTTTTGGTCTCCCCTCGATCCAGACACCCCAGATGACCTATGAGATACTCATTTTTTGATCCAATTTATTTATTTATTTCACTCACATGTATTATGTACAGACCTGTTCATGTATAAATTGTTCTTTTTGTAAATAGATCTTGATTAAAGCAAGAAGCAATCCAAAATAAACCTGCGCTGGCAACCTCTATAAAACCATTATTTTGAAAATAAAATTATTGGTTGATGGAGATGAAATTACTCATAGAAATGCGACTATATATCAGAAGAGAGTTAAAGTCGCTATTCACATATAATAAATCAATTAAAAAAAAAAAAAATCAATTAAAAAAAAGGTTTATGTCGCTTATTCATATAGAATAAATCAATTGTGGCATATTAATCATAAACATAAATAAAAATTGCATATATGTATTGGGTGATCATGCATACATATAATCATGTGCAGATAAGAATGTGAATACCACCACTAAAATAAGTGGCAAAATAAGTCCTTCAAAAAAATGACAACAGACTTCAATCCTTCAAATCACAAAGCCGATATCAAACAGACACAGTCCTAGATGGAAAATGAGGATGAAGTGAGGCTTGTACTGATGACACTATATTAGGACCTTGGGAGCCGCAAAACTCGCGTTCCACCATAGATAAAAGAAAAAAAGATATAGTGTAATCCTGTGAGACATGAAATCAATTGCGCATAACAGCGCTACTCACGGGACAGATAAGCAGAGCAGGCATTCAGATAGTGTCAATGTTCGCCGCTGATCGGCGTGCGTTCCACTGGCAGCAGGAAGCGACGCAACATCCGGCTCACGCCTGAGAACCAGTGACATCACTTCCTGCTGCCAGTGGAACGCACGCCGATCAGCGGCGAACACTGACACTATCTGAATGCCTGCTCTGCTTATCTGTCCCGTGAGTAGCGTTGTTATGCGCAATTGATTTCATGTCTCACAGGGTTACACTATATCTTTTTTTCTTTTATCTATGGTGGAACGCGAGTTTTGCGGCTCCCAAGGTCCTAATATAGTGTCATCAGTACAAGCCTCACTTCATCCTCATTTTCCATCTAGGACTGTGTCTGTTTGATATCGGCTTTGTGATTTGAAGGATTGAAGTCTGTTGTCATTTTTTTGAAGGACTTATTTTGCCACTTATTTTAGTGGTGGTATTCACATTCTTATCTGCACATGATTATATGTATGCATGATCACCCAATACATATATGAAATTTTTATTTATGTTTATGATTAATATGCCACAATTGATTTATTCTATATGAATAAGCGACATCAACCTTTTTTTTAATTGATTTTTTTTTTTTTTTATTGATTTATTATATGTGAATAGCGACTTTAACTCTCTTCTGATATATAGTCGCATTTCTATGAGTAATTTCATCTCCATCAACCAATAATTTTATTTTCAAAATAATGGTTTTATAGAGGTTGCCAGCGCAGGTTTATTTTGTCACAGCACTTGTATCTTAGCAGCTGCAACACCATTGTATATTTAAATATTGCTATTTTTTGCGAGCGCTGTTCTACACACATATACAAGAAGCAATCCAGCCTTGAAGAAGTGGATATGTCTAATAACTGCAAAACATGTTCGGCCCTGATTGCTTGCATATAATGTACTTGCTGTACATTATTGATCCTTTAGGAATATGTGTACCTTTTTCTATTTGTATGTATGTTGTTCTGTGTGTTTTTTTGTGTGTTTTTTTCTATGAATAAATTATATATATATTTTTACAATCTTGCGTTATAGTATGAATGTCTGGAGATGACCTTTTAACGCCCTACACCTATTGTCTTCCCTTCTTCCCCTATTGTATTACCAGGGTTGGCACTCCATGACAATAACAATTTTAAATGCTTGATGGGTCTTGCCTCTCTCTCTCTCTCTCTCTCTCTCTCTCTGTATATATATATATATATATATATATATATATATATATATATATGACCTTACTCTATCCCATTCTATGTTTCTGGTATACTGAAGATTGTAATTATCTGCAATTTTATGACTGACATTATTATATTAACTGGGGTTCAATTAAGACACATTCACATACCTAAATACTATGCACTTTACTACTATTTGAAACCAATTTTTTTTTTTTGCTTTTTTTTTTTTTGTAATTTGTATGCTTATGTTAGATGCATTATAGTCAAATCCAATAAATAGCCAGGGGCCTTACCATATCTAACACCTAGAATATATTCTTCTTCCTTCCTCATCATTTCAAACAAGCTCATACAGGTACTCATTTAACCATCTCCTTCTCCACAGGACATTAGTGACTGACTGATATTGCTCTGATATGTTTATACCCTATCCATTGGCCCTGTTTTTCCCTCCTAGAGAATTAATTACACTGTTCCCTTTCCCTCTGAGGAGAGCACACTTTTTTGCTAGTAAAGGAGAAAATGTAGGTGTGGGTTTCTACCAAAAAAAAGTACTGTCCCTGTTATGTAGAGGGTGTAGATATCAACAGTTAAGAAAGGTTCCGGCAGCAAAAAAAATAATATTGTCAAAAGTTCTACGGTCACAAAAAGCAATAAATCCTGATTTAAGGCTCTATTCAAGAATCCATTCCTAATCGCGGGCAGAATCGCCACGATTCCGCCCGTACTTTAAAATTGCTGCAAAGCGTGGGACACGTTTGCAATGCCATTACTCCTTAAAGGCACCTCAATCGTGCCGCGATTTTGCCGTGATTGTTGCACAGTAAATTGCACTGCAATCGCAACGCATGTTGCTCAAAAAGGAACATGAGCTTCTTTTGGGTGACAGTGTCATGCGTTGTGATTTGCCGCAATTGGAGCGTGATTTACTGCATGACAATCATGGCAAAATAGTCCGTCTCCCACTACTACCGGTTAAAAGGCTGTGCTCTTTTCTCCTGTTACTTTTGCTCTGGGCAGTTATCATACATGGAAAGTTTGTGCAGGAACTAAAGTTTTAATACAGCCACCTGCCTGCTGCCTGAACACTCAGTTCTCCACTATGTTGGTTTTGCAGTCATCACCAATAAATATTTTAAAATCTGCAATGCCACGTTCACTATTATGGTTTTTGCATTATGCAGTACTGCTCTCAATGCCAAATTGTGCATATATATTTATATACAGGACCTAAAATTTCAAGGCCTGAGCTACTAGCCAGGCCTCAAGGGTTACTCGCTACCAGTTGCCCCACCCAACCCCGACCCTGCCCCGCCCCTAATTTGGCCCCCTAAACACTTCCTTATAAATTATCTCATGAAATGACACTTAAATGTTTTATGCAGAATTAAGTTATAAAAATAAATTTTGACAACAACTTTATCTGTGCCAAACAATGCAGCTTACCTGTGTTCATCAATGCTGCTTCACCTGTGTCCATCAATGCTACTTCACCTGTGTGCATCAATGCTGCCTCACCTGTGCCCAACAATGCAGCCTCACCTGTGTGCATCAATGCAGCCTGCCTGTGTCCATCAATGCAGCCTGCCCGTGTCTATCAATGAAGCCTGCCCGTGCTCACTAATGCAGCCTCCCTGTGCCTACCAATGCAGCCTTCCTGCACCCACCAATGCACCCTGCCTGTGCCCACCATTGCAGCCTGTGTCCACCAATGCAGCCTGCCTATGCCCACCAATGCAGTCTGTGTCGACCAATGCAGCCTGCCTGTGCCCACCAATGCAGCATGTGCCCACCATTGCAGCCTATGCCCACCAATGCAGCCTGCCTGTTTCCACCAATGCAGCCTGTGCCTACCAATGTGTCTCGTGTTTCCTCTAATGCAGCCTGTGACCACCAATGCAGCCTGTGCCCACTAATGCAGCCTGTGCCCACCAATGCAGCCTGTGCCCACCAATGCGGCCTGTGACCACCAATGCAGCCTGTGTCCACCAATGTAGCCTGTTCCCAACAATGCAGCTTGTGCCCACTAATACAGCCTGTGTCCACGAATGCAGCCTGTGCCAAACAATGCAGCCTGTGCCCACCAATACAGCCTGTGTCCACCAATGCAGCCTGTGCCCAACAATGCAGCCTGTGCCCACCAATGCAGCCTGTGTCCACTAATGTAGCCTTTGCCCAACAATGCAGCCTGTGCCCAGTAATGCAGCCTGTGTCCACCAATGCAGCTGATGCCCAACAATGCAGCCTGTGCCCACCAATGCAGCCTGTGCCCACCAATGCAGCCTGCCTGTGCAGGGGAAGAGAGGAGAGGAACAGGAGAGCCAGCTGGATGGTCAGAGCACGGGGAACACAGCAATAACAGCTTTCATTTCAATTGCTCCTGCTGCTCGCCGTCACATACAGCCCCGCCTCCTAGCCAGGGAACTTTGATAGACAGATCACCCGTCCCAGGATTGGACGGGTGATCTGTTTATCAGAGTTCCCAGTCAGGGGGCGAGGCTGTATGTGACAGTGAGTGCGGGGAACATTCAGCATTTGAAATTAAAGCTGTTATCGCTGTGTTCCCCACGCTCCCATTCAACCCCGCCTACCGGCAGTGCTCGCCCCCTCCTCTCTTAGGCAGCTCTTCATCGCCAGCCCTCAAATTCCACTTGCAAAATATGAGCAGGCGAGTGGAATTTTTGAGGGCTGTATATATATATATATATATATATATATATATATATATATTATGTCTTATTAGATCAAATTAATTGACAGCAAGGATGCATCAAGAGGGCATTAAGCATATTCCCTGCTTTGGTTGTGCTAAATTTGATGGTAAGGATATATTTAAAGAATTTTCCAGGGCTGAAAATTCTGTCCGTAGGTCAAAAATCTGTTTAATGTTTTAGTAAACAATTAAAGCCAATAGGCAAACAAGACTGAAAAAAACAGCAAAGCCTATCTTTCAAAGGTTTTCAAAGGTACTAACTTTAGAATATGCCTCTGTGGGCGATTAGCTCCAAGTGAAGAGTTTTCAGACAGGTAATCCAGCCATGTGCAAGTTTAAGGGCTTCCTGCCCATGTTTATTTGGTCAGCAAATAAAGAAAACAGAAAGGCTTGCCTCGCAGGGGTAGAAAAACATAGTCCCAAAACAAAAGTCCATTAAACGAATATAAGCCCCCTGGCTAACAGAGAGAACTCACTGGGTCTGCTACAGTCCTGCAGGCTCGTTCCCTCACAGCCTGTATCTCCTCTCTCAGCACCACCACTGATTACATTCAGGTAAGTCAAAATTATACCCCAGGTGGGGGAGCAAGGTGTGGCCAGTGCTTAACCACTTGCTGCCTACAGACCTTTCACTGTCACTCATTTATCTCAAGAACCTTAAGATCCTGTGTGGCAGATACACCCCATCTATCACTGACAGAGGCTGTCTGTCACATACCCCCCCCCCGTTTGAACCTGTGGGTTTGAACACTGGCTATCAAACAGTGGGTTCTAGAAAGAGAAATCTTGGAGCGCCAGAAACCAACAGGTAACCCTTGCATTACGGTCCTTAGCTTGGGCCATGTTATGTTATGAGTCCAAATTGGTGCCCCAGCAAGTAGTACCGTAGAGCACCGAGGCCAACTTAATGGCCAAACACTCTCGCTCCACAATACTATAATTTACCTCTTCCGGGGTCAGCTTCCGACTCAAACACCACTGGGTGTTCTTCTCTGCCTACCACTTGTGACAAGACAGCCCCCAGACCTATACTCAAGGCATTGGTCTGGACCACAAATTCTTTGTTAAAGTCTGGGGCCACCAACACAGGCCTTTTACGCAGGGGTTCCTTCAGATTTTGGAAAGCTGCTTCAGCCTCAAGACTCCACTTAATCACTACTGAGAAGCTTTTGCCTTTGGTGAGGTCAGTTAAGGGTGCTGCCATTGTGGCAACATTTGGGATGAACCTCCGATAATACCCAACCATGCCTAGGAAGGTTCTCACTTGTTTCTTGGTGGCCGGAGAAGGCCAGTCTTTAATGGCTTCTGCCTTATGGACCTGAGGTTTTATTAGGCCCCGCCCTATGGTGTTTCCCAGATACAGGGCCTCTTCTAACCCTATGGCACACTTCTTTGGGTTTGCAGTCAAGTCAATGTTTCTAATGGAGTTTATGACAGCCTGGACTTTGGGTATGTGACTTTCCCAATCTGTGCTCCAGATAACCACATCATCTAGCCTGCAGAATAGCGTTAATGTTGGCGTTAATGTTGGCTAAGGATCTCATCCATGCATCATCTGCTGGAATGTAGCGTGAGCTCCATTTAACCCAAAGGGCTTCCGTACATACGACCATAATCCATCAGGTGTTGTAAAAGTGGTTTTCTCTTTTGCTTCCTCTGTCAGGGGAACCTGCCAATACCCTCTAGTGAGATCAGGAGTGATTATGTACCAGGCGGGGCCCAACTTCTCCACTAATTCATCAACCTGGGGCATGGGATACTGTAAGTATCAAACTTTGACACTGCATTCAGTTTCTGGAAGTCATTGCAAAATCTTAAGGAACCATCTGGTTTTGGAACCAAGACTATAGGACTACACCATTCACTTTTGGACTTTTCTATCACCCAGACTGCCTGTCTGCAGGCCTCTGGAATCATTTGTCTGAGGGTGGTAAACCAAAGTATGCAAATGCTTAATACTGAACGATTTGCACAATTCTTTCATTACTTTTGACATGAAGGGAGTCCCTTGGTCGGTTAGAACCTTCTTTGGGATCCCAGTATGGGTAAGCATGTGGAACAACTCTTTGGCGATAGTCTTGGAGGAAGTGTTTCTTAAGGGAACAGCTTCGGGATACCAGGTGGCATAGTCCATGACCACTAGGATGTACTGATAGCCTCTGGCAGACTTAACTACTGGCTCTATCAGATCCATGGCAATTAGGTCAAAAGCAATCTCAATCACAGGCAATGGCACCAGTGGGCTATGGTAATGGTGCATGTGGGCTGCCTTTTGATACTCAGGGCATGACTTACAATAGTTTTTCACATGGGCATGTATCCCAGGCCAAAAGAAATGATGTACATGTTCTTTGGTCTTTTCATAGGCCAGATGACCACCCAGAGGATGTGTATTGGCCAGTTTCAGCACTGTCCTCTTATAGGGGCAAGGCACCGCAAGTTGTTCCACAACCTCACCCTGAATTTTGTCAACCCGATATAACATGTCATGGTTAACCCCCATATGAGGAAACACATTCTCCAGCCCCAGGGCTACTGGGTCCCATTGTTTACCTTCACATTTTTCCAGGCTTGAATAAGAGTAGGATCTTGTAACTGGGCAGTCCCGAAGTTGTCCCGAGAAACCTCTAGCTCAGGAACACCGGGCAAATCTAGGGTCCCAGGGGTCACCAATGGTTCACCCGCACAAACTGCTAGAAAAAAAGACACATTTTCATAAGGTGTCATCCCTACTGCATTTTCATCAACCTTTGGTTTAAAGGGGTCGGGGTTCTCCCCTGCAGTCCCACTAGGAAGTCCTGGCTCATGACTCTTCTCATAGTTACATAGTAGGCAAGGTTGAAAAAAAGGCACAAGTCCATCAAGTCCAACCTATGTGTGAGATTTTATGTCAGTATTACATTGTATATCCCTGTATGTTGTGTTCATTCAGGTGCTTATCTAATAATTTTTTGAAATTATCGATGCTCCCTGCTGGAATAACTGCCTGTGGAAGAGAATTCCACATCCTTACCGCTCTTATAGTAAAGAATTCTCTATGCAGTTTAAGGTTAAACCGCTTCTAATTTTAGTGAATGGCCACATGTCTTATTAAATTTCCTTTCACAGAAACCTTTTATCCCTATTGTGGGGTCACCAGTTTGTATTTGTACATTGAAATCATATCCACTCTCAAGCGTCTCTTCTCCAGAGAAAATAAGTTCAGTTCTCATAACCTTTCCTCATAACTAATATCCTCCAATCCCTTTATTAGTTTTGTGGCCCTTCTCTTGACCCTCTTCAGTTCCAGCACATCATTCCTGAGGACTCGTGCCCAGAACTGGACAGCATACTCCAGGTGCGGCCGGACCAGAGTCTTGTAGAGTGGGAGAATTATCTCTGAAGTTAATCCTTTTTAACGCATGCCAATATTCTGTTTGCTTTGCTTGCAGCAGCTTAGTATTGCATGCCATTGCTCAATCTGTCATCTACTATGACCCCCAGGTCCTTTTCCATTCTAGATTCCCCCAGAGGTTCTCCCCCCAGTGAGTAGATTGCATTCATATTTTTGACACCCAAATGAACTATTTTACGTTTTTCTACATTAAACCTCATTTGCCATGTACTGTAGTTGCCCACCCCATTAATTTGTTCAGATCTTCTTGCAAGGTTTCCACATCCTGCGGAGAAGTTATTGCCCTGCTTAGCTTAGTATCATCCGCAAATACAGAGATTGAGCTGTTTATTCCATCCTCCAGGTTGTTTATGAATAAATTAAATAGGATTGGTCCCAGGACAGAACCCTGGGGGACCTCATTTTCCACCCCTGACCATTCAGAGTACTCCTCATTTATCACTACCCTCTGAACTCGCCCCTGTAGCCAGTTTTCAATCCATGTACACACCCTATGGTCCATGCCAACGGACCTTACTTTGTACAGTAAACGTTTATGGGGAACTGTATCAAATGCTTTTGCAAAATTCAGATACACCACGTCTATGGGCCTTCCTTTATCTAGATGGCAGCTCACCTCCTCATAGAAGGTTATTAGATTGGTATGGAAAGAACGATTTTTCATGAATCCATGCTGATTACTGCTAATGATACTGTTGTCATTACTAAAATCTTGTATATATTCCCTTATCATGCCCTCCAAGAGCTTGCATACAATTGATGTTAGGCTAATTGGTCTGTAATTCCCATAGATGTATCTTGGCTCTTTTTTTTAATATTGGTGATACATTGGCTTTTCTCCAATCAGCTGGTACCATTCCAGTCAGTAGATTGTTCCTAAAAATTAGGAGCAATAGCCTGGAAATTACTTGACTGAGTTCCTTAAGGACCCTCGGGTGCAAGCCATCTGGCCCCGCTGACTTTTTAATGTTAAGTTTTTCAAGTCTATTTCTAATTCTGTCCTCTGTTAGCCATGAGAGTGCTTTCTGTGACATGTCATGAGGATAAACATTGCAGTTTTGGTTACTGAAGCTCCACAATTCCCTCGTGAAGACTGAGGAGAAGAATACATTCAATTTCTTTGCTATATTTCCATCCTTAGTAACCAGATTCCCTTCATCATTCTTTATGGGACCCCCCTTTCTTGCTATTAATGTTTGCTATTTTTCTTTGGATTCTTTTTACTCTCCTGCCTTTTGTGTTCTATCTTAGCCACCCTGATTTTACCCTTACATTTCTTGTTGCATTCTTTGTAAAGTTTGAATGCTGATGATGATCCCTCAGCCTTGTATTTTTTGAAAGCCTTCTCCTTTGCTTTTATATGCATTCTTACATTGGAGTTAAGCCACACAGGACTTTTATTAGCTCTTTTACATTTATTTCCCATTGGGATGCACTGGCTAATACCCTTATTTAATATGCTCTTACAGCATACCCATTTTTCCTCCGTGTTCTTCATTCCTAAGATTTTATCCCATTTAGAATCTTCTAGCAAGGATCATAGTTTAAGGAAGTTGGCTTCTTTGAAATTCAGTGTCTTTGTATTCCCCTTATGTTTCTTATTTGTGTGATTTATGCTGAAACTAATTGACCTGTGATCACTGTTTCCTAAATTGCCCGGTATGTCCACATCTGTGATCAGGTCTGTATTATTGGTAATCAGTAGGTTTAGTAACGCGTTATTTCTAGTTGGTGCATTTACCATCTGACCCAAGGAATTGTCCTGCAAGACATTTAGGAACTGGCAGGCCTTAGATGAATGTGTGGTTCCTTCCTCACAGTCTATGTCTGGATAATTCAAATCCTCCATTATAATGACACTTCCCATCCTTGCCGCTAATCCAAATTGTGATAGGAGGTCCGTCTCCACCTCCTCCCTCTGGTTAGGGAGCCTATAGCATACTCCCAGCATTACTTTCCCCTAAGTTTCCTCCCCTTTTAGCGCTACCCATAAGGATTCCACCTCCTCCCTTGCTCCCTTAGTGATGTTGTCTCTCACATTCTTTTGTACATCATTTTTGATATACAGGCATACCCCTTCCCCTTTTTTACCCTCTCTATCCCTGTGATATAGGGAATACCTTTGAATGGTTGCCAGCCAATCATGAGAACTGTTGAACCAAGTCTCTGAAATTCCTACAAAATCGAAATCCTCATCGTACAACAGTAGCTCTATTTCTCCCATCTTGTCTGCTAGACTCCTGGCATTGGTGAACATGCCATGTAGTTTAGACCGGTTGAATACTATCTCCTTAGTTAGTGTTTTGAGGTTGCAGATAGAACTTGTTGCTGTACTTACCTCGGGTTGAGGTGTTTTAGTCAACCTACCACTAATGCCCCCAATACTACCCCCTGGAATTTGTTCCACGCTGGCTATCTCGACCCCTGGACCCTGTAAAGTTCCTCTTCCTCTCCTTCCCACTACAAAGGAACAGGAACAGTGGAAAGTCTCTCCCCAATATTACACTGTGCAATAGGGGACACAGACACTTCATGGTAAACAGATCCTGAGCTGGTTTCAAAGGTCACCAGCACTGTGGGGTACTTCTTACAGTCACCATGCACACATACCACTCCTTCCTGATGCTGGGTCAGCTGTTCAGTGTCCACCATCTGGGTATGGGCCAGGGTGACCAGGCTTCCAGAGTCCAGGAGGGCTCGCACACTTTTCCCCCTTATCCTTACAACAGAGCTTGTCATGTCCTGATCAGCGACTAGGCCCAGGCGAGCAAACAGAGACATGCATCAAACTACTTCACATTCCATAGGCTCAGGGTTCAGGGGACACTTAGCAGCAATGTGACCCCACTCACTGCACTGACAAACACTGGGGATGCCCACGGGTTCTTCTGGGGCTTCCCAGACGGGGTCTTTTTACAGGGGATGATGCTCCCACCATTCTCGCTGGCCTTTCAGGACTTCCTCTTTTCGGCTTTACCAACTGTGTTACTGGGGTTGACTGGTGGCCACAGGAGGGGGTCTTTTGACCATCAGGGATCTTGAATCTGCAGACACAGCAACCAGGTCCTTTGCTGCAAAGTAGCGTTCCACCAGCTCAACCAGAACATCCTTTGAACTTGAATAAGATTACCTCTCCCATCTCTGCAACTCAGGAGTTAGAGTTCTCAGGAACAGGTCTATTGCAGCTCATTCCACTATTTGGGGCCCTGTGAGCAGGGGCGTACTGACAACTCATGGGGCCCCCAGGCAATAGGAGATCATGGGCCCTCCCTGTGTCCCTGCCACACTACCCACATTACATACATTGGTCCTTTAGCTGCAGAGGCAGCAGCTGAGGATGCACACATAGTTACATAGTTACATAGTAGGTGAGGTTGATAAAAGACACAAGTCCATCAAGTCCAACCTATGTGTGTGATTATGTGTCAGTATTACATTACATATCCCTGTATATTGCGGTCATTCAGGTGATTATCTAATAGTTTCTTGAAGCTATCAATGCTCCCCGCTGAGACCACCGCCTGTGGAAGGGAATTCCACATCCTTGCCGCTCTTACAGTAAAGAACCCTCTACGTAGTTTAAGGTTAAACCTCTTTTCTTCTAATTGTAATGAGTGGCCACGAGTCTTATTAAACTCTCTTCTGCGAAAAAGTTTTATCCCTATTGTGGGGTCACCAGTACAGTATTTGTAAATTGAAATCATATCCCCTCTCAAGCATCTCTTCTCCAGAGAGAATAAGTTCAGTGCTCGCAACCTTTCCTCATAACTAAGATCCTCCAGACCCTTTATTAGCTTTGTTGCCCTTCTTTGTACTCGCTCCATTTCCAGTACGTCCCTCCTGAGGACTGGTGCCCAGAACTGGACAGCATACTCCAGGTGCGGGCGGACCAGAGTCTTGTAGAGCGGGAGAATTATCGTTTTATCTCTGGAGTTGATCCCCCTTTTAATGCATGCCAATATTCTGTTTGCTTTATTAGCAGCAGCTTGGCATTGCATGCCATTGCTGAGCCTATCATCTACATCTGACACATGCTGCGTCAGGAAGTATACCCCCTGTTGCTTTTGGTGGGTGATCGTGACCCAATCAAGTGAATAGGGCCACTCTGCAAACACCCAGCAACCATGTGTAATGCACGCAGTAGCAGCATGCTAGTGTGGGATCCAAGGGGTTAAAGCAGGTTATGTGATGAGGCAATACAACGCCTCCTTATAGACTGCTTTAGTCACTTGGTCGCTGTACTACATAAGGTTGCACAACCTTTACAGAGCCAAGCGTGACAGGGTGTATAATTTCTGCTGAGGCTGCAACATGTATACACCCCTGGACCCCTAGGATGGGGGCAGAGAGGATGGAGGCAGAGAGGGGGCCTAGGAATGGGGGCAGAGACGGATCCCTGGGATGGGCCAGAGAGGGATCCCTGGGATGGGGCAGAGAGGGACCTCTGGGATGGGAGCAGAGAGGGATCCCTGGGATGGAGGCAGAGAGGGATCCCTGGGATGGAGGCAGAGAGGGGCCCCTTGGATGGGGGCAGAGAGGGATCCCTGGGATGGGGGCAGAGAGGGGTCCCTGGGATGGGAGCAGAGAGGGACCCCTGGGATGGGGACAGAGAGGGGAAAGTGGCAACTCTGTGCTTTGGGGAAGGGGGGGTCGGTTTTGAAAACCCCCCTACTAGCAAATATCCTCTTCCCTCAAAGACTGCACCAGCACATTTTTTCTTATACCCCCCTTCTCCGTGTATTACTTGCCCCCAACCCCCTCCCCTATCCACAAACTATACACGGACCTCAGAATCAGCGCGGCTCCTGCAGTGCAAGATCTCTTTTCCCTGGCTCCTCCCCCTCCTGTCTGTGTACTGTGGAGCCGAGGAGGAGGATCCTCAGTGAGCTGTGTTCAGGCTCAGGAGGCAGAGATGTCAGCTCAGCTGTTACAGAGGGGAATCACTGTGGGAGGGAGCCCAGGCACAGAAGATATCCTGACTCACTGCCTGACACTAGCGAGTCCCTGTCAGCCTAGTTACCGGAGCTCAGTGCTGGAAGTTATAGAAAAAAGGGGGGAAAATCCTGCGAGCCACACTAAATCTTATGCTTGATGGAAAACACTACCCAGCTGCATGCGTTAAACCTGTCTCATAAGCATGCAAAAGGTAAATATAAAAGAAAAATATGCTGCGCTAGAGTATGCTAATGCTCTAATGGTCAGTCCGCCCCTGCTTGTGAGTATCTCAGGCTGCAACCACCTCTTGACCAGGTTGATTAGATCATACATTTGAAAGCAGGGGGATCTATCTGCCTTGAAACTCCAGCTGCTTACTTGCTGTGCTCTCATTGCCGCGGTGACACCCAGACACCATAAGATCTCAGCTTTTAGTTTGTCATAATCTCGGGCATCCTCAGTGGACAAGTCAAAGTATGCCTTTTGGGTGTCCCCTGCTAACAGTGGTGCCAACAGTGCAGCCCAGCTGTCTTTAGGCTAGGCCTGCCCCTCAGCAGTTCTCTGAAAAGTACAAAGGAAGGCCTCCACATCATCCTGGGATGCCATCTTTTGTAGAAGGTGACTTTTGGTGCCTGACAGGGTGTCACCAGGGGACCCTGAGGAGACATTTACAGTCCGGGCTGGCATCCGCTGGAGTACTTCTGCTAAGTCTTTTTCAGCTGCCTGAGCCAAAGCAGCCACTTGTGCCTTTAGCATCATTATATTTCTGGTTTGCTATTGTGACTTTTTATCTTTGTTTGGGCACCATCTAGTGGATTAACAATCATATAGCAGTGATTAAGATTGTTTAGTCATATACTAGTGGAAAGTTATATGTCTGTGAACAGGACTCTCTCTGCCAAGTTAATGATTGTCAAAATGCATGTTCATGTGGTGAATTATTGACTTAATGTTAAATTATTTATCACTTCCCTATGAAAGAAAACGTGCAGCACTGCAGTTTGTTTTGGAAATTTTGTTGAATGTTTATATGGTAGCACTTAGAAAACAAATATTAATAAATTGGGTAAAATCTGATTACCTGGACTATAGCAGGATTTGTTCTAGGAGCATATACTGTATGTTATATAAAAAAAAAAAACTGTGCAGATTTTGTTGGACTAGGCTGATGAAGCAGGATGTAATTGCCTGCATGTTGTCTGCAGATTGTCATAATTCCATATTTGTTGCTCACATATTGCTACAACAGCCCATCTCTTGCCCCTGTTTGATTGTCTACTCCCTGCCTATACATTGCAACCACTGCCTGTTTCTTTTCCATGTTTTCCCAACATTTCCAATTTCTTACCTTCATTTTCCATGAATACTTGTGTATTGTGCATGTATTGTTCCAGTGCACACTTTCTGCCCATATATTTTCATATATTTAAGGCAAAACTGTCGATTTAGAGGACTATGGGCTCAATTCGCTAAAGAATATCTCATGAGATAATTGAATCATGTGACACATTTTCTCCAATTATCTCATGAGATATTGAAAGTCTCAATTCACTATCACCTTATCATGAGGTCTTCATGGGTTATTTACCTCACAAACCAAAAACATGAGTCAAATAATTCATAAAACAGTGTTAGTCAAGGTTCACACTAAGGCGACATGTCAGGCAGCTTAGCCCCCCCCCCCACACCTGTATATATACCAGCCCCCCACACCTGTATACAGTTGTGCTCAAAAGTTTGCATACCCTGGCAGAAATTGTGAAATCATGGCGTTAATATTGAAAATATGACTGATCATGCCAAAAAAAAACTTTTATTTAAAGATAGCAATCACATGAAGCAATTTATTATCAAACAGTTTTTTTGGTCCTTTTTAAATCATAATGATAACAGAAATCACCCAAATGGCCCTGATCAAAAGTTTACATACCCTGGAATGTTTGGCCTTGGTACAGACACAGAAGATGGCACACACAGGTTAAGATGGCAATTGAAGGTTAATTTCCCACATTTGTGGCTTTTTAAATCACAATGAGTGTATGTGTATAAATAATCAATGAGTTTGTTAGCTCTCACATGGATGCACTAAGCAGGCTAGACACTGAGCCATGAGGAGGTAGAAAAGAACAGTCAAAAGACCTGCGTAACAAGGTAATGAAACTTTACAAAGATGGAAAAGTATATAAAAAGATATCCAAAGCCTTGAATATGCCAGGTAGTACTGTTTAATCACTTATTAAGAAGTGGAAAATTAGGGCCTCTTTTGATACCAAGCCAAGAGGTGAATTTAGGGGTAATTTTAGAGGCAATTTTAGAGGCAGACCAGCACCATAACAAAACTATTACCATTGGGGGGAATGAAGGGGATGGAGAGAACCCTACAGGATCTCACCCCCACCTCCCCAACAGTATCCCAGGGATCATTTAGAAAAGAGAGGAAAGAGAGATGGAAGGAGAAAGAAAAAGAAAACAGAACAACTAAATATGGGCCTATTCAACCCAGCGGGGGTCCAGTTCTCGGAAGAGGAAATGGAGGTTCTAGCTCAAGGATTAAAATGTGCACCAGATAAAAACCTTGATAAATTTGAGGCCTTCATTGATATTGAAAAATATGCGTGGAAATTAATATTAAAAAAACACTTTGCAGGGTTGCCAACCTTCACCACACCAGGTGGGGTTAGTAATGCATTTGTACACAGTGGGCTTAAAAACGGCTGTGTTTAATCCTAAAAAAGGTACACATCATTTTATAGAAGTGTTTAAACATCTTATCCAGGATGATGTTAAAAAATTGAAAATTAAAAAGTATAGGAACAAGAAATTAAAAACAGATCCTAATATCAAATTCAAATCTGAATTAACTGATTGGGTAAAAGAGGGGACAACAAATAAAATCCTAGACACAAAAGAGGCCAAGTATCTTATCTCACAAGCCCCCAGAATACTAGTAATATATATTGTTCCCAAGGTACACAAATACAAAGCCATACCCCCATGGACGGCCCATCATTAGCAGGATTGACTCCCTCTATTCCAGGGTGGGGGAGTATCTAGATATTTATCTCAAACCATTGGTCTTACAAGGACAATCATATCTCAAAGACAGTAGAGAACTCATTAAATTACTACAAACAGTAGAAGTTAGTCAAAATACTTTACGTGTGACAGTGGACATTGAATCATTATATACAAATATTAAACAAACTGATGGCCTGAAAGTGGTCAAATGGGCACTCAAAAATTAGTCTTCACTCAAAGATGCAAAGATTAACTTTATAATAGAGGGGTTAAAAATGGCGATGGGTAACAATTATCTCTGGTTTCAAAACCATTATTATAAGCAGATTAAAGGGCTAGCCATGTGGGCACGATATGCCCCTAGTGTAGCTAACCTGGTGCTCAACAAGTGGGAACAAGTGGGAAAATGAAACTATATATGGAAAAAAGTGGGAAGGACTTCTAATATACAAAAGATAGATCAATGACATTATTTTATTATGGGAAGGCCCCAAAACCAGTCTAGAGGTATTTTTACGTATGCGTAACAACAATGCCTATGGTCCTAAGTTTACGCAGACTGCCACATGGAGATAGTCAGCTACCTGGACCTGTTATTACCAAAAAAAGCAAACCAAATTGTAACTAAAACATTTTTTTAGGAAACCAACTGCCATTACCCACTAAAAGGTATTCCAAAAAGCCAATATATGTGGGTGTGGAGAAATTTTGACAGTCTAGAAGATTACAATCGGAAATTCTAACCTCTAGCTTCATTGAGAAAGGTTACTCTCCCAAGGAACTAAACAATTGCAAAGATAAAGTATTTGACATAGATAGAAATTCTCTCTTAAACAATAAGAGAAGTTTCAAAGGAGATCTGGCCTTTGTTACAGGATTCCATCGACAGTATAAGGAAGTTGAAAGTATCTTCAGAAATAACCGGTCCATACTTCTTAAGGACAAAGATCTCAAAACATTATTACCAACAAAACCCAAATTCATCTATAGAAGGGCCCCAGGGCTTAGAAACAAAATAGCACCAAACATTCCAGATCCCCCCCCAAGATACCCAGTACTTTTCTAGATAGAGAAGAATTCCTTTATTGTACCAAATGCAAGGCATGCAGAACCACCAAAAGAACTAAAAGGAAAATAGCTAGTTTCCATTCGGTGGTCACTAAACATGACTACCAAATGCAGATGTTAATCATGTGAGACTCTAAATAGGTGACCTACGTGTTGGAATGCCAATGTCCACTTCAATACCTGGGCAGAACTACCCGTAGGTTATGTACTAGGATTAATAAGCACATTACTAATATTAAGAATGGGTTTGTCAAACATAGTGTGTCCAAACACTTTAGACAATTCCATAATAGAGATCCCACATTGTTAACTTTCTATGGAATAGATACAATTTCAAAACATTGGAGAGGTACCCATCTTAAACGAGCGGTTTCTCAGAATGAAACAAAGTGGTTATATCGGCTGAATACTATGCAACCAGCCGGTATGAACATAGACCCAGATCTTAACTGTTTTTTAACCAATGATTAGACACCTACACCTTTATTTCACATGAATTTACAAATCAATATAATGAAATTTCCTCTCATAAAATGAGTGCAACATATAAAAAAAACAATTAAGGCTAATATTCTCCTTCTGGATACTCATATCACCTCAGATTAACAAAAAAAGATCAAAAGTTTAGCATGATTATTGGTAATGTTTATTAAAGTAAAGTTATGTGTTTAATCGTTAATCAGAGTATTTGAACAATCATCCAATGTGGTTAAAATATATTTTAAATTTACTTTTTAAAATTTTTAAACTTATATACATTTTTTTGTATTCACAACCTGCTTAATGTTTTTAAGAATCAATGTAACAGTGTAATATATGACAAAGCTATAGACTTCCGGTGCGTTGGGTAGAGAATCGCCGCTCCACCAATCGCATATCACTTCCTTGTCATAAAGATAATTAATGCCTAGTGCCCGGAACACTTTCTGATGATGTAGCAGCTATGAAAAGTATGTGAAGGTGAAGGTTTTCACAGGAGTATGGAACACACGCCGACCTTCTGGCGCAAGCATGGCAGTGTGAGGCCCTCTACCAACATTCTCGCAGGTCATCCTAGTGCCGGGAAAGGCACAAATCAATGTAAACAGGATTTTCATCCAGAGGATTGAATGTTTTCCCCAGTCTACCTACTGCAGGATTTCTCCATAAAAATGCTTCCGGACCTTCTTTTTAGTTAAAGAGGTCATGGCTATCTGGTGAGCAGGCATTTCAATTGAGCACTTTGGGTGTCATTTGGATTTTCATTGAGTGGTGAAGGACTGTTTGTTAATACATCAAGAATTTCACTGAAGACTAATGAACTTTTAAGATTTATATTTATTAATATTGTCATATTTAGGTTCACACTGTTCCATGTTTTTTGATCGTAAAGTACACTTTATTTTGTACTCAAGGAGCCTTACCTAACATTCTACCCGGACAGAATAATCCTAAAACCCCAGACTGCTTTTATTCATGGGGTGACTTTTTCCTCCCACTTTAACCAGGAAGTCAATTTACCGTCTTTCTTGGTTAAGTGAGAAAACCACATCCCCTGGATGTTGATCTTTTTTTTTTGTTTACAAAAGTTTTATTTGGAAGATTCAGTGAAAAATATACAGAGTTATGAAGATAGTAACAATTGAATATATAGTAATGTACATAAGAGACAGTATACAGTATAATTTGAGTATTCCACAGGTATATAGCAAATATAGCCATAATAACATCTGAGGGTGTGTATGGGCAAAATATAGTAAAGTAGGACTTAATCATAAGTCCAATGAGTCTATTTTTTATTAAAGGTATGCATATTATCATGTAGGGTATGATGGATTCTCTCTGAAACTTTAAGCATATCCATCAAGGACAGGACCTGAGGCCAAGGTAGGTTTGGGATTTCCAGTTTAGGGCTATCATCCATTGGATAGAACTGAGTAGGGAGTGGATCAGTCTAACACATGAAGGTGGTATATCAGGGATTGTTGCATATAGTATGCATAATTGTGGGGAGAGATTGATTTTCTTTTTCGCTATTGGTTCTATTTTACTTGTGGCGGCCTTCCATATAGGCTCTAGATATACACAGCTCCAAAATATGTGAAGAAATGTGCCAGGTATAGTACAGCCCCTGAAACAGTATGGAGAGGCCGTCGGATAGAAAGAATGAATTTTCGAGGGTGTCAGGTATAGTCTAGAAAATAGTTTTATTGGCGATTCTCTAAATGAAGCTGCAATATTACACTTACGAAGGTTATCTGTCATGGTATTCCATGTTTTTATGGAGATAGGGCTGTCTAAATCAGCTTCCCATTGTAACATTGCACCAGATTTTTCAGGTATCGTTGTATCATTAAGATATCTATAAATTAGAGAAATCAAGCCTTTGTCTCTTGGGGAGTTTATACAGATGTGCTCAAATAAGGTAATTTGAGATTGGATGTTTAATGAGTAGTATTCTGTATAGAAATTTTTAATCTGGAGATAATTTGTGAGTTCAGATGAAGGAAGGTTGTATTTAGATTGCAGGGTGTGGAAGGAGATGAACGTCTTGTATGGAAACAATGGTCTTAAAGTAGTCAGACCATTGTTACGCCAGTGAGGGAATGAGTTATTATTATTGTGGTTTTGTATGAGTCTAGAATCCCCTAAAAAAGGATGCTAGAGGGGGGGTGTCTGATGATAGTTTAAATGTTTTATTAATTTTAAGCCATAGTTGGAGATGGTGGGCAACAATGTTGTTTAATTTGAGGATTCTGTGGTGAGAGTTTAAATTGGACCATAGTAAACCTTGTATGAAGTGTGGAGAGATTGAATTTGATTCAAAGTTTAGCCATGGGATGTTTGAGTTAGGGGCAAACCACTGGGCTATTTGTGTGAGGTTGGTTGCTATAAAGTATTGCCAAATATTTGGGAGGCCAAGTCCACCCTTATTTTGGGGTCTGAACATGAGAGAGTAGCTGCATCTTGGTTTCTTATTAGACCAGATACATTTGTTAATCTCTCTTTGTAGAGCTTCTATTCTGGATTTGGGGACGTTGATAGGTAGAGCACGGAAGTAGTATAAAAGTTTGGGGAGAATCGTCATCTTAAAGGCACAGATCCTACCAAGGAGGGAGATATGATATGAGGACCAAATTTTAAGAAGAGAGCTAATGTGTGAGAAGAGAGGTATGTAGTTGGTTTTATATAGAAGTTTGTGATGAGATGTAATGTGGATACCAAGATATCTGAATGATTTGGAGCACCATATAAAGTTGAAATTTTGCTGTAGGTTGGTGATCAAGTTAGGGGAGAGATTAAGAGGAAGGGCTGAGCATTTGTTAATGTTGATACCTAAGCCTGATAGAGCATGAAAAGAGTTAAGTTCAGATATAAGGTTGGGTATAGATATGAGAGGGTTTGTAAGAAATAGTAGAGCGTCATCTGCATAGAGACTCAGTTTGAATTCATTTGGGCCTTTACTATATCCTTTGATGTCTGGATTATTTCTTATAGCTTGAGCTAGAGGTTCTTTTGCTAATGCAAATAGAAGTGGGGAGAGGGGGCAGCCCTGTCTGGTACCTCTACTTAGGGAAAAGAAGTCTGAGTTGTGGCCTGGGATTTTAATTCTAGTTTGAGGGAGGTGGTAAAGGGCATTAAATCCATGGATAAATTTATCTGTGATGCCGAATTTAGGGAGTAGGTGATTAAGGTATGACCAGTTTACACTGCCGAAAGCCTTGTGTATATCAAGGCTGAGAATGCAGACCGGGCGAGAAGAGAGATTGGCGTCCTGCACTATGTTATTGACAAGTCTGATGTTGTCTGTAATCTGTCTACCGGGTATAAAACCCGTTTGGTCAATATGTATAAGAGAAGTTATGACTTTGGCCAATCTGTCAGCTAAAAGTCTGCCAAAAATGTTTAAGTCATTATTGAGAACTGAGATGGGGCGAAAATTTTGAGGGAGGGTGTGATCTTTAAGAGGTTTAGGGATAAGGGATAAATTTGCTAGAAGCATATCCTCTGGAAACTGGCCACCCATCAGAATATGGTTAAATAGTTTGGTTAGTCTGGGTGCTAAGAGGGGAGCAAATTTCTTATAATATAGTGAGGTGAAACCATCTGGGCCGGGTGCTGTTGAAGTTTTCAGAGATTTAATTATATTGATAATTTCAAGGTCTGTGCAAGGATCGTTGAGGGAGGAAGCTTGTTGTTCGTTGAGGGTGGGGAGATGTAATTTATCAAGCCACTTAATTGAAGTGTGATGGGGATGAGTTTGGGGGCCTGAGAGATCTTTATAGAAAGAAGAGAATATGTCTAGAACTTCTTTAGGGTGTGTGACCAAGTTACC
This sequence comes from Lithobates clamitans, assembly GCA_037952925.1. Classification (NCBI taxonomy): domain Eukaryota; kingdom Metazoa; phylum Chordata; class Amphibia; order Anura; family Ranidae; genus Lithobates; species Lithobates clamitans. The sequence continues at coordinate 1,916,735 of JBBGZY010000608.1, forward strand.
CGATTGGTTTCATAGTTTGTATATATGGGGGGGTTTATGTTCTTGATTGAGTTTTTTTGCGAACATGGTAGAGGTAGAGTTGCCATGTAATAGAAATTTGGCCTTAGAAAATCTGAGGGATTTTTCAGTATCCGCTGAAAGAATCGTATCTAGGGCCTGACGTTTAGATTTAATTAGTTTCGTAGTTTCGAGGGAAGGGGATTGGTTCAGTTTGTTATATAAGAGGTCTAGGTCTTTGGTGAGGCTTTTGATATCTGTGAGTTTGGCTTTATTCTTGGCTGCTGTTATACTAATCAGATATCCCCTGATGACTGCTTTATGTGCAGACCAGAGTGAGGTGGGGGAGATGTCATTAGTTGAGTTATTCTTGAAATAGTCTTCAATGTGTGTGGTTATGTTTTGAAGAGTGGATGGATCTGATAAGATCGCATCGTTCAGATGCCAATTAAGTGGGGTAGGGGCAAGACCAATGTGAGAGGTTTCAAATTCAACCATGTCGTGGTCAGACCACGGAGGGGTGGATTCGGGCTCTTGAAGAGTTTGCCAATAAGATAGGGGTGGTGAAGATATAGTCAAGCCTAGCATAACAGTCATGTGGGTGGGAGTAATGGGTAAAAGCCCTTACCCCAATGTTATGATCTCTCCAGGAGTCGATTAGTTGGAATTTGCTAAGTGAGCGATTCATTGATTTAGAGAATGCTTTCGTCGTGAGGGCAACTTTGCTTCTATCTAAGGAAGGGTGGGCAGCTAAGTTAAAGTCTCCTCCTAGTACTATATGGGGGGAGCTAAGGCGGTCTAGAGTTTCAAAAAATTTAATAAAAAATGATGTTTGAGTATCGTTAGGGGCGTATATGGAGGCGATTGTAAGTGGGCGTTTGTTCAATATGCCTTTCAGTATAATGTATCTGCTTTCTATATCCTTATAAATGTGTTGTGTTTCAAATACTATAGAGTTATGGATAAAAATCGCTACCCCCCTAGATTTATTAGAGAATGTAGTGAAGTACAGTTGGGTATACGTTTTGTCAAAGTAGCACGGGTGGTTTTCAGTAGAAAAATGGGTTTCTTGAAGGAGGATAATGTCTGCACCCAGTCTTTTATAGTGTCTGAAGGCCTTTTTACGTTTATGTGGGGAGTTAAATCCTTGTATATTGTGTGAAAATATCTTAAGACCCATTTTTAACAGAAGTAAACATGCAGATTATTTTGACTCGGCTAGAGAAAAATCTATATGGGAAGTGAGCTAAGATTTGATATATATTAGCGGGTACCCAGTTATTACCAGTGCCAGCACTACCAACATAGATTAGAGATGTGCAATATAGTATAAAGCTATAGCATAGAATAATGAAACAACTGTATAATAAAAGTATGAATTTCTTCTTGAGTAAACCTGTAGAAGGATAAAGGTAGAATCTTCCAGAAATTATTATATTTAGAAACAATGCCATAAGGCCAAAGAAAAGTTGTAATTTGTAATAAACCGTAAGGGGGCCAGAGGACTCAGTGTCGTCTGACCTTACAAATTTTAAAGGTGGACAAAAAAAAGTCCTAAACTCACAAACCAGGCCTGCCGCGGCATCCAGAACAATGGAGGAGCCACACCAGGCTGTGGATGAGAGCATGGGGACAAACCAGCGACGGCGGATGAGCCAGGTGAAAATTATATATCAAACATTAAGATGCAAAGTTGGAATAAAATTCTGAACAAAACCTCAAGAGTAACCGAACAAGTAAATTGTAATGTGAGGTGCAAACAAGTGGGTTTAAAGTTATTATAACCTCTACCTCTATAGTAGTCACTTGAGAGAGATGGGGTAGAAAGGGGGGGAACAAAAAAAAAAGGGGGGGCAGGGGGTACTGGGGTGATTCGATGAACCAGGGAAATCAGCATTATATTGTAGGTGGTAGGGATACCATCTGGGAAGAAAGTCAAGTTCAGCATAGTATTGTATTTTGAATAGGGGGTGATGAACCCTTAAGTGTTATGTGCTGAGTCAGACCCATGGTTGTAGAGTAATGGGAATATAAGAAAACAGTTATTTTATTATGCAAAGAGAGAATTAAGACAGGTGTGTACAAATTGGAAGAAATCAAAGGACTCCCTTCATCGTCCCAATCCAGATCAGTATGGCTGTTGTAAGAGGTTTACTAGGATGAAAGTTGTGTGACGGCAGTCAACTAAAATGGAGTACTGCAGAAAAACAGGAACTTTTCTTGACGGATTTTGCTGCTTTGTTTTTAGATGCATGCAGAGCATGTGGCAAGAGGAATAGACAGGATTCTCAGGCTTGGTCTTGGGAAGATTGGCGCCATCTTCTCTGTTCTCTTTGATTGCGGCGAGAAGAGGGGGTAGACCATATGGGGGAAGAGCGGGGTGTTGCAGGGAGACGTTTCGGGGGTTCTGGTTGTAACAAGCCCAATTTGATAAGAAGATCTTTTCCTTCGATGATGTTATATACTGTGTGCGTGGTGCCATTATACATCACCAACAGTTTGAATGGGAAACCCCAGCAATATTTGATTCTATTTGTCTGAAGGATTGTAGTGACTTCTTTCATCCTGCGTTTGCAATCGAGGGTAGCTGGGGAGATGTCAGGATAGATTTGCAATCTGACACCATCTAGCTCAATATTTGGTGTATTTCTGGATGCCCTCATGATGTCCTCTTTAGTGAGAAAATCCTTCATGCACAGTATTAAATCCCGTGGAAGCTTGTCAGAGGGTGGTTGGGGGCGAAGTGCTCTATGAATCCTGTCACAGGTGAAGGCTGACAGGGGCTTGTCTGGCAAGAGCATGTAAAAGACTCTAGACACTGCAGGGAAGAGATCTGTGGTAGATTCAGAGATCCCATGCACTCTAATATTACTTCTGTGATTGCGATTGTCTAAATCTTCCACGTGTGCCTGCATAAAGGAAAAGCTGTCTTCAAGTGTTTCATAGTCCCTCCTGAGGTCACTGTGTGCAAGGGAGAGTTCGTCATGTTTTGTTTCAAGCACATCTGTCCTGCTTCCTATGTTAGCAACCTCCTGTGTTAGGGCATTGGTCGATTTGTGAAGTTCAAGCTGTATCTTATCAGCTAACTTCTCATAAATGGCTGAGAGACTGGCATCCAGGTCAGCTTTGGTCAGGGGCATGTTGTACTCAAATTCCTTGTTAGGCCGCAGATGTGACGGTGTGGAGCTGTTAGATGCAGCCTGTGAGTCGGCGCCATTTTGGGACATCTTCCCCTGCTGTTGTTCCAGGCCGAGGAGGTAGTTAGTTAGAGAATGTCCGGAGCCCCGTTTGCTCCTCTTTTTGTTCGATCTCATGCACCGCTATGTTCCTCAGGGGTGCTTGGATATTTTAGCCGGTTTTTGAGCGAAAATAGCCCTGGGAATCAGGCCTGGCGATCCCGGTCAGACGGAGCTCTCAGCAGACATGTCTGTCCCGCATCGAGCCACGCATGCGCCCCCCTGGATGTTGATCTAACGCTGATTACCTGCTTGGCAGCTACCTTTTTTTTTCCATAAATACATTTTTATTGAAAATTTCAGAGATTAAGTACATACAAAACAGGTATATATCAAGTACAAAAATGCAACCATGACCCCTTTGTACAAAGGAAAGACGTGGGTGAATTAGTGCAGCATGGGTCATGGTTAATAGAACAGTGTTATACATATTTAGTCGTATATTGCCAAAAGGCAAAACATAACAGTAAATGAACAACCAACATATTGATTTTTTAAAGAAGAGGCACCCAAGCTGGGTCAGTTAGCAATGTAAATGGGTGCAATTCCCGTGAGACCAATAAACTGTGGTCATTTGGATGTTTTCATTGGGGCTTCTCTGAGAAATTTTTTTTTGGTTGGGAAAGTGAGGGAGGAAGGTGTGAGGTGGCAGGTGCCCCCCCCCTCCCCACGACACAGCTCTGGTATAAGATTAGGGATGAGCCGAACACCCCCCCCCCTGTTCGGTTTGCACCAGAACATGCGAACAGGAAAAAAGTTCGCTCGAACACGCGAACACCGTTAAAGTCTATGGGACACGAACATGAATAATCAAAAGTGCTAATTTTAAAGGCTTATATGCAAGTTATTGTCATAAAAAGTGTTTGGGGACCCGGGTCCTGCCCCAGGGGACATGGATCAATGCAAAAAAAGTTTTAAAAACGGCCGTTTTTTCAGGAGCAGTGATTTTAATAATGCTTAAAGTCAAACAATAAAAGTGTAATATCCCTTTAAATTTCGTACCTGGGGGGTGTCTATAGTATGCCTGTAAAGGGGTGCATGTTTCCCGTGTTTAGAACAGTCTGACAGCAAAATTACATTTTGAAGGAAAAATTTCATTTAAAACTACCCGCGGCTATTGCATTGCCGACAATACACATAGAAGTTCATTGATAAAAACGGCATGGGAATTCAATACAGGGAAACCCCGAACCAAAATTTAAAAAAAAAATGACGTGGGTGTCCCCCTAAATTCCATACCAGGCCCTTCAGGTCTGGTATGGATATTAAGGGGAACCCCGGCCAAAATGTAAAAAGAAAATGACGTGGGTTTCCCCTTAAATTCCATACCAGACCCTTCAGGTCTGGTATGGATTTTAAGGGGAACCCCGAGCCAAAAAAAAAAAAAAACGGCGCGGGGTCCCCCCAAAAATCCATAGCAGACCCTTATCCGAGCACGCAACCTGGCAGGCCACAGGAAAGGAGGGGGGGACGAGAGTGCGCCCCCCCCTCCTGAACCGTACCAGGCCACATGCCCTCAACATTGGGAGGGTGCTTTGGGGTAGCCCCCCAAAACACCTTGTCCCCATGTTGATGAGGACAAGGGCCTCATCCCCACAACCGTGGCCGGTGGTTGTGGGGGTCTGCGGGCGGGGGGCTTATCGGAATCTGGAAGCCACCTTTAACAAGGGGACCCCCAGATCCCGCCCCCCCCTGTGTGAAATGGTAAGGGGGTACTTACCCCTACCATTTCACTAAAAAACTGTCAAAAATGTTAAAAATGACAAGAGACAGTTTTTGACAATTCCTTTATTTAAATGCTTCTTCTTTCTTCTATCTTCCTTCATCTTCTTCTTCTTCTCCTTCTTCTCTTGTTCTCTTCTTCATTTTCTTCTCCGGGCCGCTCCGCATCCATGCTGGCATGGAGGGAGGCTCCCGCTGTGTGACGGCGCTCCTCATCTGACAGTTCTTAAATAACGGGGGCGGGGCCACCCGGTGACCCCGCCCCCTCTGACGCACGGTGACTTAACGGGACTTCCCTGTGACGTCACGGGGAAGTCCCGTCATGTCCCGTGCTTCAGAGGGGGCGGGGTCACCGGGTGGCCCCGCCCCCCATTATTTAAGAACCGTCAGACGAGGAGACGCCGTCACACAGCGGGAGCCTCCCTCCATGCCAGCATGGATGCGGAGCGGCCCGGAGAAGAAAATGAAGAAGAGAAGAAGAGAAGAAGGAAGAAGAGAAGAGGATGAAGAAGAAGATGAAGAGAAGAGCGGGAGCCTCCCCCATGCCATGGGTGCGGAGCGGCCCGAGGAGAAGAAGATAGAAGACGCAGCGGAGGAGATGCTGGACGAGAACGCCTGAGGAAGAACCAGAAGAGCCAAAAGAACCAGAAGAAGATGGAGGAAGATAGAAGAAAGAAGAAACATTTAAATAAAGGAATTGTCGAAAACTGTCTCTTGTCATTTTTAACATTTTTGACAGTTTTTTAGTGAAATGGTAGGGGTAAGTACCCCCTTACCATTTCACACAGGGGGGGGCTGGATCTGGGGGTTCCCTTGTTAAAGGGGGCTTCCAGATTCCGATAAGCCCCCTGCCCGCAGACCCCCACAACCACCGGCCAGGGTTGTGGGGATGAGGCCCTTGTCCTCATCAACATGGGGACAAGTTGTTTTGGGGGGCTACCCCAAAGCACCCTCCCAATGTTGAGGGCATGTGGCCTGGTACGGTTCAGGAGGGGGGGGCCGCACTCTCGTCCCCCCATCTTTTCCTGCGGCCTGCCAGGTTGCGTGCTCGGATAAGGGTCTGGTATGGATTTTTGGGGGGACCCCAAGCCGTTTTTTTTTTTTGGCGCGGGGTTCCCCTTAAAATCCATACCAGACCTGAAGGGTCTGGTATGGAATTTAGGGGGAACCCCACATCATTTTTTTTTTAAATTTTGGCCAGGGTTCCCCTTAATATCCATACCAGACCTGAAGGGCCTGGTATGGAATTTAGGGGGGCTCCCACGTCATTTTTTTTTTAAATTTTGGTTCAGGGGTTCCCCTTTGGGAAATTCCCATGGCGTTTTTATCAATGAACTTCTATGTGTATTGTCGGCGATGCAATAGCCGCGGGTAGTTTTAAATTTTTCCTTCGAAATGTCATTTTGCTGTCAGACTGTTCTAAACACGGGAAACATGCACCCCTTTACAGGCATACTATAGACACCCCCCAGGTACGAAATTTAAAGGGATATTACACTTTTATTGTTTGACTTTAAGCATTATTAAAATCACTGCTCCTGAAAAAACGGCCGTTTTTAAAACTTTTTTTTACATTGATCCATGTCCCCTGGGGCAGGACCCGGGTCCCCAAACACTTTTTATGACAATAACTTGCATATAAGCCTTTAAAATTAGCACTTTTGATTTCTCCCTTAGACTTTTAAAGGGTGTTCTGCGGCATTCGAATTTGCCGCGAACACCTCAAATTGTTCGGCGAACTTGCGAACAGCCAATGTTCGAGTCGAACATGAGTTCGACTCGAACTCGAAGCTCATCCCTATATAAGATCTAGGCATTCCTAGTCAGGAAAGGAAAAAAGGCTTTATATTTTTCCATATTCTGGAAATGTTTCCAACAGGGCCCAGATGGTCGAGAATTTATGCAGACGTTCTTGGGAGGTATAGATTAGTTCTTCCATCTCCTCTATCTTAGCAACCCTAGTCAGCCATTCCCGGATGGAGGAGATATCTGTGGATCGCCAGTGCATAGGAATGCATAATCTGGCCACATTGACCATATGCATGGCCCGTGATTTGTAATAAACCTGTTTAATGAGGGATGTATGATGGAGGAGATATTGAGCGGGATTATAGTTTAAAGTATAAGTGGTGACCTGTGAGATAGTGGAATGCACTTCCTGCCAAAAAGGTTGTATTAAGGGGCATTCCCACCAAATATGGATCATAGAGCCTTCCTCTTTTCTGCATCTCCAGCAGATATTTAGAATTGTGGGTGAGAATTTGTGTAGCCTGGCAGGGGTTCTGGATTGCTACGTTCATCAAGCCTTTGTGTGCATAAGTATATATATCTTCCCAATGTTCTTTTGTGTAATGCCCCGTACACACGGTCGGATTTTCTGATGGACAATGTCCGATCGGAGCGTGTTGTCGGAAATTCCGACCGTGTGTGGGCGCCATCGGACATTTTCCATCGGATTTTCCGACACACAAAGTTGGACAGCAGGAGATAAAATTTTCCGACAACAAAATCCGATCGCGTCAATTCCGACCGTGTGTGGCCTGTTCCGACGCACAAAGTGCCACGCATGCTCAGAAGAAATTCCGACAAGGGACAGCTCGTTCTGGTAAACTTAGCGTTCGTAATGGATACAGCACTTTCGTCACGCTGCAATGTAAAAAATGGTTTAATACAGCGCACTCTCTTCTTCTTTATAATGTGACAAGAATTAAGTAGTTTTGCTGCTCATATTCACACACACTTCTCACAAAGTTTGATTTGTGTTTTTTTAGTGGGATTCCCTCAATATATTGTTATTAGTTGTCACATCTGACAGTTTTATATATTCTTTATATTTTTTTTTTTGGTTTTTAAGCCTTTTTTTTTCTTTAATGTTTGGATTTTTTCCAAGGCTGATCTTTGTTCAATGTTATTTTTATTTTTACTCCAGAATATTTTTGTGTGTGTTTTGTGTGGCAAGTTACCCCAACACCATTGATATCTTTTATTATTTAATCTCCATGAGATTTTTTGTTGTTGGTGTCCCTTGTTCATTTCACATTGTATATTTGAAATGTACCTGAATCCTCACAAACAAACCATCATTTTTGAAGTAAAACACATAGGAGAGTATAATTCAAAACAAAAATCCTTTATTAAGGGCTCAAAACCAAACAAAGAGGAAGGCAACACTGGATCAACAGGAGAAATTAGTGAAGCCTGGGACCCCCACGGCAGACATCAATTCTTAAACCTCAAAATTGGTGGCCTGAGGAGTCCATATATAAGGGAGGGCAGTCTGGTCCGGGATTCACAGAGACTCGGATAGCAGCAGATGACATCAGTGTCCCCAGGCTGTGGTACCACAAGAGGCTGCATCTTTTGGCCGACCAGACTGGATCCAGGGCAATCACTCTCTGGTCTTCCTTTCACACTTCCTTCCCGGCTGTGGCTGTGCAGTAGGAGATGTGGCAGGAGGAGGAGTAGGACCTGGAGGAGGAGGAGGACTGGGAGGACCTGGAGGAGGAGGAGGACTGGGAGGACCTGGAGGAGGACTGGGAGGACCTGGAGGAGAGGGAGGAGGAGGAGGAGGACCATCCCAAAGCTGTGTGTGAGGTGTAAGTTGTCCCCTCACACCTTTCTCCAGAGCCTCTGAAATGAGGGCCTGACACCTGGCTTGTTGGCCCTCCTCCATCCTCTGCATTTTATGGGCAATGAATGCCGCAAGGTTCTCCTGCATGGTGTGTGGTGCTCCCAGGACCTCTGTAGCCCTCCAAAAAAATCTGATAGCCGCCTCCTCTAGGCTACTCCTCCTGCTGCCACTTTCTGTTTTCAGGGTGGGTGGAGGGACCTGCAGATCAGCCACCTCCTGGCTGAGACTTCCCTGTGTATGAAAAAGGGACATGGTTTTAGTTTTTGCATCATCAATCACAATCATAAATTAGTACTCCCAACTAACATCTAGGTAACATCATTGATTGGACAAGCAGAAATATTTAGAGGAATGCTATACCTGGCTCAATCTGGGCTCCTCCACATATGGCCTGGAAGGCCCAGGTTGGGCATCAGAAGCCTCAGCCGGGGGGGAAGGAAGCGTGGAAGGAAGACTGGAGAGGTATGGCCTGGGTTCAGTCTGGCCTGCCAGAAAGTGCAGCCTGTCGTAGTACAACATCCTGGGGACATAGATGTCATCTGCTGCTCCGGATCTCTGTGAATCCAGGACTTTCTTGCGCTCCCTCAGATATGTGCTCCTCAGGCAACCAATTAAGATCTTTAAATAGGTGATGTCTGCCGTGGGGATCACCTGCTTCACAATTTCACACAATTGCTCCAGTGCTGCCTTCCTCTTTGCTTGGTTTTTGAAATGGGGGTGGGTAATCTCCCACAGACAGGGCAGCTCCCTTAGCATATCAATGAATAGTGACATGAAGTCAGTATCTCTCATTAAGATATCCATGTTCACTGCAAGACACAACACAAGACAAAGCCTAATGTCACACCAAAGTCTCCTAATCTTGTTACAATATAGTCCTCAATCTAGAAGCAGTATAGGCCCAAGTTTGTCTCTTACCTTCGTTCTTACGATCGGCGCGTCCAATGCTCCTTCCTCCGCTCACAGATCGTACGTAATATGCACGCATGTTACGCTTTATAGACACTGCGCATGTGTGTAACTCCGCCCGCCCCTGACGTTCTTTCTATTCTATTCCCCGCCCCTTTTCGTTCGGCGCAGTGGGGGAAGAGCATGATGGCGGAGTCACACCAGGTGCATGCTAATTGTAGCAACGAGGAGGAGGAGGAAAGCCCGGATCCAGGCACGTCCCGATCCAGAAAGCGATGTTTTAAGGCCACAAATATGTCGTTTGGGGAGATGTTGGAGATGGTCGACATCATGAAGAAGTCCGACTATGATGGCAAATATGGGCCTTACCCCAACCTGAACATCCGAAAGGCCAAGATCATGGCGAAAGTGGTCAGGAGTCTCGAGCGGAATTTCGGGGTCCGAAGATCAAAAGATCAGCTCAGGAAGCGGTGGTCGGACCTGAAGTTGAGAGAGCCGGAGCAGTACCGAAAGATCCGGAGAGTGCTGCAAAAAAGTAAGTAGTTGTGCTGTGTTTCTATTCTTTCTGGCTTTATTCCGTTCGTTCTGCTCCATATGCTTTTATTAATTGTAACGTTTAAAAAGGTCAACTTTAATGTTCATGGGCCCATTATTCGTTCGTATCAAACATTTTTCGTTCGGCCTCTAGAACACCATTGTTTAGGCCATATGCATTTTCCCACATTTTTTGGGGGCCTACTTGGATGCCAAATATTTGTTTGTGTAGATGGGTTTGTTACTAGAATGAAATGCAAACTAGATTGTGTGTAAGGAGAGGACACTGAGCAGCTGTTTTCACATCTGGACACTGGAGCACTAGTGTGGGACACAAGAACACCATTTTTATTAGGGGGGGCACACAGGTGCTCCAGTGTATACTATAGGGGGGGTTACATGTGTGAAGCTTGTACCAAACAGGTAAAGTATTGCAGCTTGACAAAGGGCAATAAAAAAAAGACATCTTTGAACTCGGCTAAAATAGACAATTGTACCCCACTTCCAAGCAATGTTTACTATTTCTATAGTTCTGCCATCAAATATCTGTGTGCTAATTATACCATTTTTGTTTTACATAGGGGAGAAAAGACTCGGACACTCCTCATCCCAGGAGAACACAGACCCTCCCCCTCTGGAAGAAGGCGAACTACCCCAAACCCAAGATGCTGAGCAGGAGGAAGAAGAAGATGTAGTGGAGATTGGCACCACAAGAGGTGAGTGTCTGCGACCACAGACTCAGGTAAAAGAGATGGCTGGTGGCAGATTTTTGAGACCTTTTTTTTTTGTTCTTTATCTCTTTTTAGGTGATCGTGATGTTGTGGATCCCCAACGCTTTACTTCTGAAAGTGCCCAGATCCTGATCGGGGAGATCATGGGATGCAATCTCCAATTGCAAAACATCCAGCAACAAATACGTGATGTTATTACCAAAAATAATAACATCATTGATGTTTTGGGGCGAATTTAAACCCCACAAAATGACCGGTTTTCAGTAATTTCTATTTTTAGAATGTTTTGAAAAGCCAAATTTGGAGGATGCACACAGTGTGCCAACATGTGCTATCTGCCATCACGGGAGATCAATGGACGCGTTTTGGGGGGGCAACCCCTTCCTCAATTATAAAGTAGCGTTGAGGAAGGGCTTGCTCCCCCAAAACACGTCCCTTGATCCCCCCTGATGGCAGATAGCACATGTTGACATTCGTAAATTGGTGTGCATCTTCCAAATTTGGCTTTTCCAGGGGTGAGTTCCCCCCATCTGAACGCTATATCAAACCCAGTTCCTAAATACTGATGTCTGATATAGCCTTCAGGTTTTACCTAATGTGAACTTTGTAAGTTCTAGTTTTTTGGCTTTCTTGTTGGTTTTACACAGGCCTGTTTTTTGTCTGAAATGGATATTTTGATTATTCATAATGCTACTGCAAACATTTTATACTACAAACATGTTGGTTTGTTTTAAAAACCTTGGGTAAATGCACATTTTGATTGTGCAGGTATAAAAAAGTGCCTTACTCAAGAATGTGTGGATTATTGTCTCAACACTACAACAACACTTTTGGGGTGATGTAATTGTTGTTTTATGCACAAATGGGGGTTATTTCCTAAGGGCAAATACACTTTGCACTACAAGTGCAAGTTCAGTGCAGTTGCAAGTGCACTTGTAGTGAAAAGTGTCTTTGCATTTAGGAAGTACCAGCCAACACTGTTTTTTATAAGGTTACCCAATCACGACATTTTCTGCACTCAACACATTTCTGTCAGGGTCAGCTAAAACAAACACAAGCAGTAAATGTCCACCAAGAATTGCTTTTGGTTGTTTTTTATTTGAAAAAGGTGTCACATATTGTCTGGCATATTGATAGCCCCCCTACCGACAAAGAACTCCAGGTATCGTAACCGGACATCACGGGCATTCAGGGAGGGCAAGCCAGGACGGCCGCTTTCAAGTGCCGTCATTGTGGAAGTATTTGGGATTCCGGCCTCAGGCCCAACTGAGCCAGCATAGTTGGCTGAATGTTTTCTTAAAAAATTATGGAGAACACAGCACGCCAGTATAATATGGTTCAGTTTATACTCCGCCATATGGATGGGTGTCAGAAATAGTCGGAACCGGCTGGCCAGGATTCCAAATGTGTTCTCCACCACTCTTCGGGCTCTGGCCAGCCGGTAATTAAAAACCCTCTGTTCCGGGGTGAGGGTCCTCATCGGGAATGGCCGCATCAGGTGGTCCCCCAGCGCAAATGCTTCATCAGCAATGAACACAAATGGGAGACCTTCAACATTGTCCTCTGGAGGTGGCAAGTCCAAGCTGCCATTCTGGAGACGCCTGTAGAACTCCGTCTGGGCGATCACTCCACCATCGGACATCCGGCCATTCTTCCCCACATCCACATACAAGAACTCGTAATTAGCCGACACCACCACCAACATCACTATACTATTAAACTCCTTGTAGTTATAATAGTACGACCCCGAGTTGGGTGGTGGGACGATGTGGACGTGTTTCCCATCAATTGCCCCTCCGCAGTTAGGAAAGTCCCACCGCTGGGCAAAGTGGGAGGCCACAGTCTGCCATTCCTGTGGCGTGGAAGGAAACTGTTGAGGAAAAAAAAAAAACATTACTATTTTTTCACAGAAACCTGGCAAGCAGATTAGACACAAACATTATGGGTCAACCTCCAGATAGCATTTATTAAGGGGAATTTAACAACAACAAAGTATAAGGTACACCTATCATATTCCCCCTCCCCCCTCTCATGGGCCATTTCTAACATTATAGGGGGGGGACTCTTGGACAGGTAAACCTCTTCACTTCATTTAGAGATGAATGCCTAAATAATGGGTATTACTTGGAACAGCCCCTCCTTAGTTACACTATTGGCAGACCACTGGACAGGTAAGAAGTGTCATAATACAAAGATATAAATACACACTGTACACATTTGAGCACATTTGGACATTCTGCTATTACCTATCAAGATCATAATAGGATACAAGAACTTTAAACAGTACCATTGGAAAGTATACAGGCAGGCCCTTGCACTACATGCTTTGGGGAATTCATCCATAAATCTGACCAGTAAAGAGATGGGTATAGTGTGTATGGGTTTGGCAATGTCAGCAGATAGATGATTGAGGATAGAGAATTGGGATCAGCTGACTTAGCAGTTGGGGGGAGGGAGGGTTACCAAAAATTTGGGGACACCACAAAAAAAAGCCTCTGGCCCTCTGCCTGAATTTAAATCCAAAATAACATTTCCAAACATTTTAGGGGGTGTTTGGGGTAAAGCACTACTATGGAGCTGATAAAATACATTGTTAAGTGACTACATGAGGTGAATATAAGGCAGGGGACACCATGCTGGGGAGGTTATTGAAGGGCAAATATGTATGAAGGACATCAAATAATAATTACATAAAAATCCAGCATGCATGAGGACAAAGGGGACATTCACAGCATATTACAATCATGGTAATTAGGGAATGAGGAAAGAAATACAAGATATTAGCAAACATTCAATACAATAAAATGTGATATAAAAGGATAAAAATCTTACCTTCATATACTCCTTCTGTAGGACCTGTATGATGGCAGAACAGGTCTCTGGGATAATGATCCCCAGAGCCTGGGGGAGATGCCTGTCGAGAACTTGAGGTCCTGCAGGCTTCTCCCTGTGGCCAAATACCGCAAGGTAGCGACCAACCTCTGCTGCGCAGTGATGGCTTGCCTCATGCAGGTATCCTGCCTGCTGATATAGGGGGTCAGCGAAGCCAACAAACGGTGAAACACGGGGTCCGTCATCCTGAGAAAGTTCCTGAAATCATCAGGATTATTCTCACGGATCTCACGGAGCAAAGGCATATGACAGAACTGGTCACGCTGAAGCAACCAATTCTTGGTCCATGAACTCCTCCCCACCCTGTTCATGGACTGGACTTGTGTCAAGGTCAGGACCCCAACACCAAGCCCCCGCACAGCACGAACTCTACGAGGAGTACGCATACGAAACATGGCTATAAAACGGTCGGCTGCTTAGAACGAAGTAACAGAACGCACTGAAGAACAGCAAGGCCTGTGAAGAGCGACCTAAAAACCAGTAACGAACGAACAAGAATACAGTGACTAAAGTCACGCGGAACTTGCTTGCACGCACTGAAGAGCAGATACAAACCCACAAGCACAAACTGAATGGCAGAATACGATCTGAAAGCCACGAGTCTGAAAAAGCGCGAATCGTCTCTCACCAAACTTTTACTAACACGAGATTAGCAAAAGGAGCCCAAAGGGTGCTGCGCTTGGTTCTGAACCAGCCTTTTCTAGTCTCGTCGTACGTGCTTGACGTCACCGCGTTCTTGGCGATCAGAAATTCCGACAACTTTGTGCGACCGTGTGTAGGCAAAACAAGTTTGAGCCAACATCCGTAGGAAAAAATCCGAGGATTTTGTTGTCGGAATGTCCGATCAATGTCCGACCGTGTGTACGGGGCATAAGTCTTTTTCCCATGAGCTATGTGAGGGTCTATGTGTGTAGTTTTTGTCTGGCAAGTTTCGGTCTTGGAGCAGAGTATAAATGTAAGATATTAAATGCCTTTGGGACATGTTACTCGAACATAAGGCTTCAAATAGGGACAGTTGTCTACACTACGTTGTGGTTGAGTCTTTAGTGGTGAGGAAATGTCTCAGTTGTCTGTAGGTCCAGAAAGAGAATTTGTTGGTCAGGGATAGTGATGCTAAGTCTTCATACAAGCGTATTCGTCCCTTGCGAAAGCAATGGTGTGGTAGCACCTCTTCATGTGGCCATTCCCTTTTTAAGAATGAGGTGGATTTACCTGGGGGAAAGTCTGGATTGTTGCATAAGGGAGTTGAGGGGCTTGGTCGAGAGGATAATTTGAAGAGGCGTATGGATTGGTTAAAGGCCATTAATGAAGGGAGGATGAGGGGATGCGTTTTGAGGGTCTGGGTCCAATGGCTGGGTGTAAGCCAGGGAAGGTTGTGTATCGGACTGTTTGTGAGATGGTTCTCCAATGCAACCCACGCTTTCCCAGACTTGCGGACCTGCCAGTCCACAATCCTGGTTAAATGGCATGCCAGGTGGTATTTGTGGAGATCAGGTAGACCAATTCCCCCTTTATTTTTAGCGCAAGTAAGGCGGGAGTATTTGATGCGCGGGGCAGCGTTTTTCCAAATAAAGGTAGTGCATTTTATATGCTGTGAAGAAGGAAGGAGGGAGATGAATTGGGACTGTCTGCATCAAATATAGGAGACGGGGGAGAATGACCATTTTTATTAAGGCCGCTCTACCAAACCAGGAGACATTAAGATTGGCCCATTCCTTCAGTTCTATTTGAATTTTAGAGAGGGAGAGCAAGAAGTTTTGATTGTACATATCTTCTATTATCCTGGTGATTTGGATGCCAAGATAGGTAATGGCTTCTTTTTTCCATTGGAAGGGAAAGGATTCCTGACAGTGGGTTACTTCCTGTGGTGGTAATGAGACATTTAGGGCGTGCAGTTTGGAATAATTGACTTTCAGGTTTGATAACTCCCCAAAATGTTTTATTTCACTTAGTAAGTTAGGTAGGGATGAACATGGGGTTTGTAAAGATAATAAGATATCGTTGGCAAAAGCCGCTACTTTAAACTCCCTATTCTCTATGATGCATCCTTTTATATCGGGATTGGCTCTTAATCTGTTTAATAAGGGGATTCTGGTGTCAAAACAAAAATCAGGGGAGACAGGGGGCAGCCCTGTCGGGTCCTGTTGCTGATGGAGAAGCCATCCAACAGGAGGTCATTACATAGTTACATAGTTACATAGTTAGTCAGGTTGAAAAAAGACACAAGTCCATCCAGTCCAACCATAAAAAAAAAACAAAAAAAAACGTACAATCCAATATACCCAATACTATACCCACAGTTGATCCAGAGGAAGGCAAAAAACCCCAGCAGAGCATGCTCCAATTTGCTACAGCAGGGGAAAAAATTCCTTCCTGATTCCAGAGAGGCAATCGGATTTTCCCTGGATCAACTTTACCTATAATTGTCAGTACCCAGTTATATTATGTACATTTAGGAAAGTATCCAGGCCTTTATTAAAGCAATCTACTGAGCTGGCCAGAACCACCTCTGGAGGGAGTCTATTCCACATTTTCACAGCTCTTACTGTGAAGAAACCTTTCTGTATTTGGAGATGAAATCTCTTTTCCTCCAGTCGTAAAGAGTGCCCCCTTGTCCTCTGTGTTGACCGTAAGGTGAATAACTTAACACCAAGTTCACTATATGGACCCCTTATATATTTAAACATGTTGATCATATCCCCCCTTATTCTCCTCTTCTCAAGAGTGAACAAATTCAGTTCCTCTAATCTTTCCTCATAGCTGAGCTCCCCCATGCCTCTTATCAGTTTGGTTGCCCTTCTCTGCACTTTCTCCAGTTCCCCGATATCCTTTTTGAGAACTGGTGTCCAAAACTGAACTGCATATTCCAGATGAGGTCTTACTAATGATTTGAACAGGGGCAAAATGATATCTCTATCTCTGGAGTCCATACCTCTCTTAATACAAGAAAGAACTTTGCTCGCTTTGGAAACCGCAGCTTGGCATTGCATGCTATTAATGAGCTTATGATCTACCAAAACCCCCAGATCCTTCTCCACTACAGATTCCCCCAGTTGTACTCCCCCTAGCATGTATGATGCATGCATATTCTTAGCCCCCAAGTGCATAACTTTACATTTCTCAACATTAAACCTCATCTGCCACATAGTCGCCCAATTAGACAGTGCATTGAGGTCGGCTTGTAAATTGGAGACATCCTGTAAGGATGTTATTCCACTGCATAGCTTGGTGTCATCTGCAAAGACAGAAATGTTACTTTTGATCCCAGACCCAATATCATTTATAAAGATATTAAAGAGTAAGGGTCCCAGCACTGAACCTTGGGGTACACCACTGATAACCTTAGACCATTCAGAGTAAGAATCATTAACCACTACTCTCTGAATTCTGTCTTTTAGCCAGTTTTCTATCCATTTACAAACTGATATTTCCAAGCCTGTAGACTTTAACTTACACATGAGCCGTGTGTGCGGAACTGTATCAAACGCTTTTGCAAAATCCAAATAAACCACATCCACAGCCACCCCTCTGTCCAAGGTTTTACTTACCTCTTCATAAAAAGAAATCAGGTTTGTCTGACAACTTCTGTCTTTCATGAACCCATGCTGTCTGTTGCTTAAAATGTTTTTTTCCAGCAAGAACTCGTCTATGTGGTCTTTTATTAAACGCTCCAGTATCTTCCCGACTATAGAAGTTAAACTAACAGGTCTATAGTTACTTGGTAAAGACTTTGATCTCTTTTTCACCCTAGCTGAAGGATTAGTATACAAGGCACCAATATGCGTACACATGCACGGTAGGAGCCCCACTCCTTTTAATGCTGCCTGCATATAATGCCAAGCCACCCTGTCGAATGCCTTCTCAGCATCAAGGGACAGAAAGAATCCTTGGGACTGCAATGAGGTGAGCCAGTGGTGTAAATTCAATGGTGTTATCCCTGGCTTCCCTACCTGGGATAAAACCCACTTCAGATGAGGCCAGGGATAAGAGATAGCAGTCTGTTGGCGAGTATCTTTGCGTAAAGTTTAATATCAACATTGAGTAGGGAAATGGGCCTGTAATTGGATACTTGTGTCAGATCTTTGCCTTCTTTTGGGATGACTGTTACCTGGGCTTCTAGTAATCTGCCTGGGAAAGTTTGGGTGTTTGCCAGGGAGTTGAATACCTTTAATAGTGTTGGTGTCAGTTCTTCTGTAAAGCATTTGTAACACAATAGTGGAAGACCATCAGGTCCTGGGCTTTTACCCACTTTCATTTGTTTTATTGCCAAGTTAAGTTCCTCTGAAGAGAGAGGGCTTTCCATGGCTTCTGCTTGTTGAGTGGTAATTGGCTTGGGGCAGTACTGGGAGAGAAAATCTTTTATTTTGGTAGGGCGGCTGTCTGTATTTGATGCTCCTACTTTGTCACATGTCAAGTTGTAAAGTTTGGAGTAAAATTTTTCGAATTGTTTGGCAATGTCCGCATTCTTAGAGAAAAGGTTACCATTACTGTCACGAATTTGGTGGATCGTGGACTGGGATTTAGCTGCCTGAATTGTGCGAGCTAACAGTCTCCCACTTTTTTTACCGTGCTCATAGAACATCTTCTGTCCAAGGAGATATCATCGTCTGGTGTGTTTCCCTAGTTCATCCAATAGTGTAGAGTGGAGTGTCATTAGGGAAGTGGAATGTTTATGCGTTCTTTCGAGTCTATGGATTGTTTCAATAAGGGACTTAATCTTTTCTTGGTGTTTTTTTTTGTTGGCGGTTGCTAAGGAGATTAGATTACCTCTAATGACACATTTGTGAGCTTCCCAGTGTAATGGGTGTGATGTCAGGGGATAAGTTTCCCCCCATTTATTCTGCTCTAGGGTATGGTGCGAAAAGCTTCTGTGGCATGATAGATAGCATGTAGCCAAACATGTATTAATGTGTAGATCTCCCGCTCCCATCTAAAGTCAGGTTGTAAGTATAGCTGTAGTTGAGGTTACGGTAAGACCGTTCTAGTCTTCCAGGAAAGGTTTGCAGGGATAGAAATATGGTGTTCAGTGTAGGTTGCTAAGGAATTACCTGATTAATCCTGTGTGAGGCAGATGTACGATCAGGGGCGGACTGACCATTGAGCCACTCGGGCACTGCCCGAGGGCCCTGGGCCATTAGGGGGCCCCATCAGGGTTGCCAGCCTCAGTAAAACCAGGGAGAGTATGGATCAGGGACAGCCAATAGACAGTATGGACCAGGGACAGCCAATAGAAACATGTCTGTGTATACTGTGTGTACATGTATGTGTATACTGTGTGTGTGTATACTATGTGGCCCCATAATCTCTGATTGCCTGGGGGCCCCATAATCTCCTATTGCCCGGGGGCCCCATGAGTTGTCAGTCCGCCCCTGTGTACGATGATCTCCTAAGGGGGTTTCCCATTTCCCTGAAGAGATATCAACGAAAGTCAGTTCTTTTCATCTATAGGGGAAGTTGGTGTATAGTAGGATAACTCATAAGATCAGCGCTAAACCAGGTTATAAGTAAGCAAGTTGTATGGGAGAAGACTTGGCCCAAGCCGGGAGGGTCACTAAATTTTTCACCTCAGAGTGGAGGACTGGAACGGTGTATCCTTACTTTATAACCTTATAGGGTTCTAATTTCAGGTCAGGGATTGTGCTAATATAGGGACAACCTCTGGTCGACTAGAGCTCCATCCTCTCCCATTTTATATCTTGCAGTGAGCATACACAACATTTATACAGCATAGGCATATAAAAAAAAAATGCGGAAATCAGGCTTGACATCAAGGTATCTATTACTCATGCAGTGTCATGCGCTGTTGGGATCTGGGGAGGAAAAACAGAGTGATTGTAAGAGGCCTTGGTGTATCCCATTCGGCTAATGACATGCCAAGAAAGAGTCTCTTATGGGACAGTTGCAAGTTTAGGTGAAGGCAAATGGAAACTGCGTAAGATATACCTGAAGTCCTGTTTCTGTTGATCTTGGAGTATCTAGTGTAGTGTCTTGTGGAGTGAGGGAAACCTTAGGGGTCCATTGCTTCGGAAAAAAACTGAAAGAAAGGGGACAAACTAGGTGTAAACAAAAGTTAGTGCGGTCTGTGTACGTACAAAATGGCCTGTCCCATAGCTGTATTACGCCACTGGGTGGTTCCAACGTGGGGTATCTGCTGGCCTCGGACTACGCATAGGCAGGTCTCGGCGAGAGGGTCATTCTCCAGGTGACGTGGGATCCAGTCTGCGGCGTCTGGAATGTTGTCGTTGGGCTTTGGGTGAGGAGTTGTGAGAGACTGGCTTCCATGGCTCCGTGGGAAAGTAAAAGGAGTACCACTCAGGGAGATCCACCGGAGGTATATCCAGTTGTTCACAGAAAGTGGGCAAGTCCTCTGGGGTCCGGAGGAGTGCAGTGTGGCCCCTGGCAGAAGCAGAGAGACAGAATGGAAATTTCCATCTGTATCGGATGTTGCGTGTACGAAGAACCTCCAGCAGGGGGAGTAGGGTGCGTCTGTTCTGTAATGTGATCTGAGAAAGGTCTTGAAATAGTTTAATCTCAGCGCCATTAAACAGTATGCGGCCTCTGTCCCTTGCCTTCCTTAGCATTTCTTCCTTGAGGAGAAAGTTAACGATGCAGCAGACAATATCTCTGGGTGGTTTGGAGTCATGGGGAGGGGGTCTCAATGCTCGGTGTAAACATTCCATCTCAATTGGGGAATCAGCCAGGAGGTCAAGGGGATCATTAAGGATGGAGCACACTGCCTGTGGTAATGCGGCCTGATCTATTCCCTCTGGCACCCTCTCACCCTTACGTTATGTCTGCGGCCTCTATTGTCTAAGTCCTCCACTTGTCTTTTGTACTTGCCTGATCGCCATCGCTTGTACCCGGGAATTTTCTTTCACATCAGAGATTTGGTGGTTCATCGTATGGATGTCTGCCTTCAGATCAGAGATCGCCACTGTCAGGGTGTGTTTAATAACCAGGGCTACCTTTTGGAGGTCCCTTTGGAGGTCTAGGAGGCTCGGGTGTGAATTGCTGAAGCCGTCGCCATCTATTATTGAGTCTGCGACGCTTCTAGGCGAGTCCGGGGATGAGGCCTGTGATGCTTGTGAGGCCTGCGTTGCTTCATGTTGCACCGCTTGACGGGTCCGGAAAAGCTCTGGAATGTTCCCACTGAGCTGGGTCACGGAGTGTTTCTGTGTGCGGGGTGTTGAAGTACTTCTGTTGGATTTTCCCATAGTGAGAAAGTGCCACTAAGTCCCAAATAGAGCTTTTTTCGTCCTCTATGTGCTGGAGCTGGCTTCTCACCCAGCCATCTCGGGTCCCGTCCAAGCCACACCCCCTGGCAGCAACCTTTTCATTCAGGAAAGCTGAAATCTGTGCTTGGTTCGGCATGGCTTAAGGCAGGGTCAGTCAGCATCAACACGTACAGTCACCTCCTAGATTGTTAAGACAAAATAAAAGCGCTTACTCTTCACAAGACCTTCCTGTTTTCCGGAGGACTTAAGAGCACATTCAACTAGGGCAGTGTGAGCTCTGTGGACAGAACTGTGCCGAGTGTCTCTTGAGGCTATTTGCAAGTCAGCAATATGGTCCTCCCAGTACACCTTCATTACACTATACTAGGTGAACTCAGCTCACGACATTAAAATTTGGAAAATTCATTGTGCATACTTATGCTACTGACCATTAAAAAAAATTTCTTGCACCCTTCTGTAGTTAGTTTTCATTGTATGCTGCCATGATGCACCAGGAAAACCTAAAATTGGATACTTACCTTTCCATAATTTTCCTTTCCTGGTGCATCTTCATGGCAGCATACAGATTCTCACCCAAATGGTGAGAGCTACAGAGAATACTATGAACTGGGTCTGTATTTGAATTATAGTTAAACTGTCCTTATCTAGCCTTCATGTTACATTTTCGTATGCCTATGCCCCTGTGCTCTCTACAGAAGTTCAAGGTCAAAAATCTGTATCTTCTGCATATTCTCTGATGATTCTCTTAAAGCAATCTGTACTGTCATCTGCTATAAAACTAGACATTAAAGGCTAGGTTCACTTTTGTAAAAAAAATACATGCACATGTTTTTGCAGGAAAACATGTGTCTTTAATACTTTTTTTTACAGTATAAAAATGTCATGCCCCTGCTAAAATTTTCTTTAACTCCCTGTCCATAGCTCTGTATGAGCTGCCAGATGCAGAGCTGGAGGAAGATTTAACAGACTATGACTGCACATATTACTGGGGCGGGGGGGAGTATAGGGAGGCATTTGCACCATGTTACATGTTACACCCTAAATACAGGTGTACATCACCACTGATAAGGGGGTCCTCTTGTCCAGGCAATGGGGGAAACTGGATGTGGGGGTGATCAGTGCAGTGGTGGTGGGGGGGCAATTACAGAAGCCAATTCTCTGTGTGTCTCTGCTGCAGCTGAAAGCCAACTGCTGCTCCTCTCCCTGGTTTTCAGCTACTGCAGGGAGAGACACACAGGATATTAATTCCTGTAATTGCTCCGCCACTACACCGATCACGCTCTCTGTCCAGGATTTAATTCTCCCTTCTACCCAGGCCCCTGTCTTCACTTCCTGATTCCCTCACCTAGGATGGCGGCAGCTGCCGAGAACTGAGCGGGTTCTCGGCATCGGCTGCCGACATCGCTGGACCCTGGGACAGGTAAGGGGCCATTTATTAAAAGTCAGTATTTGTAGCTGCTGGCTTTTAATATTTTTTAGGTGGACTCCCTCTTTAAGTCGCCTGTTACTCTATGAGGACACCATGGCTTTACAAACACAGCAGCATGTCCTGATTTGACAGGTGTTCAGATGTGGTTGAGTGGCCCTGAATGCACACTGTCTGTGTTTGGGGCCATATACCTGCATCCACACACCTGTCAAATTAGGACCTGTGGCTGTGTGCCTCATTCAAACACAGAGCTTTTTTTATTAACTCAATGCAAATTATCTTTTAGATTTAGCAGGAAAAGTTATTTAGTGTTTGTGTCCAGTCCACTAATGATGATTTTCATGTATTTTTAGCAAAAATATTGTTTTAATATTTTGTGGGGGGAAGGGGGGCCCTGTCAGGTAAGCTGTCCGGACCTTGTGATTTCTAACAGCAGCCCTGAAGGTGTAACTTGTCTGGCCCTGCAGATGGGGATTACACCAGGTTGTGGGGCTGGAGCCACTGATGGCAATGGTCACACTCAATATTGCCTAGAACCAGGCTGGACTGTGGTCATGCAGGAATCAACATTTAGGTGGTACACCATGTTTAGAAGTGAGCCGATCACCTTGCACAGTAACACATAAACTGAGGCTCTTCACTGTGAGACTATACACCTTATATTCCTAAATGCAGCATTTCGAGGGGGAAACTGTGGAGCCTTTGTCCCACTCCACCAGCTTAGCTACCCTGCCACCTTGCTCCCTATGGCAGATCAATGATCCCGCCATGCGCTGAGCATGGATCTCCGCATGTGCACTAGTTATCTCCTTCACTCTCCTGTACCTGCAGCTATGTCAATGGTGGCTCCGTGCCACAGATTTGGTCCCAGCTGCTGTGGGATACCAACCACTACAGAGGGAGTCAGAACGCCAACCCCCTCTCTAACCAGTGGACCCATCACCCATGCCCGGTATCATCTTTCCGCTGGCTGTTATAGCATTCCCACCAGTCCTGGGTACCCATAGTAACTGCATGTTAAACATGACTTTCCACCAACTCCTCTGCATGCTTAACAGGCCTTGTTCTTTTAATATGCCATGTACCTTAATGCAACTCTTTCAATGACTTCAGGCCAGGCACAAAACAGTTAGATGCAGCTTTACTGAAGACTTGCAGCAGTACAGTCCATAATGCACAGTGTTTCAGAAGCACAGACACATTCCTATTCTAACTAAGGTTGGCTGCGCAATTTATACCTTGTCCAGATATAGCAAGTTCTTAGTCACAATCCATTACTGGTGGTTTCCTGGCTCCAGGTGGAACCCCATGTTAGTGACCCAGTGGTGGGGAACCCAATGCTGTGATTGGACCACATAGCTCAGCAGGCTTGATAAAGCACTTTCATCATGAACCCCTGGCCCTGAGCCTTCCCCTTGTATTTATCAGAGCACAACAGGGGCAGGACCAAGAAAAGCCAAGGAAAGAGTCCAGCAACTGTTACCCCTTCACATCCCAGACAGCCTGCACTGTCTAAAAGAGCAAGTGTATGCACAATAACTCAGAAAATCCACAGGATCAGTTCTACACAAATAATGTATCAAAAGTCATTCAATGAATAAAAAGAAAGAAATGACAATCCATATGGCAAGCACAGACCAATGGTCTATGTATTACTAAAAAATGGGGTGGAAGGGTAAAAACGTCCAGAAGGAGCAAGCAGGGCTGTCATCATGATGAGAAAGAAACCATATTCTCGAGGCTGAAAGACAACAAGTGTAGAGGCGCCTCTGGGTGCAGTCGTTTTTATGAATAAAATTACTTTTAATAAAACAAAGGTAAACTCACATTTAAGTAGTTAAAACAAGCATGATAGTATATGTCAAGGATGGCGCTTCCGGTGCTGTGCCTGTAGACAGTCTCTGCCATGGTGGTGTAGACAGCTCTTCCGGGTATAATAAGCCGGCTTCTGAGGCCGCTCCTCTGTGTATGAAGCCGGCTTATTATACCCGGAAGAGCTGTCTACACCACCACGGCAGAGACTGTCTACAGGCACAGGACCGGAAGCGCCATCCTTGACATATACTATCATGCTTGTTTATTAAAAGTAATTTTATTCATAAAAACGACTGCACCCAGAGGCGCCTCTCCACTTGTTGTCTTTCAGCCTGCACTGTCTGCATAGTCACAAATTGCAAGTACTTCAACAGTAAAACACATTCACTGGCATGCCATAAGCACTTGCATATGTGGCAGATGCAAAAGGTTAACTTATGCCGCATACACACGATCAGGATTTTGGTCGGAAAAAGCTCTGATGGTTTTTTTGCCGGAATTCCGATGGGATTTTGCTCAAGCTGTATTGCATACACATGGTCACACCAAATTCCGACCGGCAAGAACGCGGTGACATACAACACATACGACGGGACTAGAAAAAGGAAGTTCAATACCCAGTGCGCCACCCTTTGGGTTCCTTCTGCTAATCTCGTGTTTATCTCGTGTTAGTAGGAGTTTGGTGAGAGACAATTCGTGCTTTTCAGACTCGTGCTTTTTCAGATCGTTTTATTGCTGTTCAGTTTGTGCTTGTGGGTTTGTATCTGGTTTTCAGTGTGTGTAGTCAGTTTGTATCAGTTTTTCAGTGCATTCATGTCCGCTGGTTACTGATTTTCAGCTCGCTCTTCACAGGCCTTCTAACCATCCGAGCGTTTTGAAGCCATGTTGCAGGTACGTGCTTGCCGTAGAGTTCGTGCTGTGTGGGGGCTTGGTGTTGGGCTTGTAGCTTTGACCTAAGCCCCCTCCATGAACAGGGTGAGGAGGAGTTCATGGACCAAGAATTGGATGCTCCAGCGTGACCAATTCTCTCATATGCCTTTGTCGCAGGAGATCCAGTAGAATAACCCTGATGATTTCAGGAATCTTCTCCAGATGACGAACCCCGTTTTTCACCATTTGTTGGCTTTGCTGTCCCCTTATATCAGCAGGCAGGACACCTGCATGCGGCAAGCCATCACTCCCGAACAAAGGCTAGTCGCCACGTTGTGGTACTTGGCGACTGGGAGAAGCCTGCAGGACCTCAAGTTCTCAACAGGCATCTCCCCCCAGGCTCTGGGGATCATTATCCCAGAGACCTGTTCTGCCATCATTCAGGTCCTGCAGAAGGACTATATTAAGGTAAGTTTTCTCCTTTAACATCACATTCTATGTATTTAATGTTTGCTAATGTATTGTATTTCTTTCATCATTCCCTTATTACCATTATGGTAATATGCCGTGAATGTCCCCTTTGTCCTGATGCATGCTGGAATTTTTAAAATTTCTTTTTTTGTCCTTCATGAATCTTTGCCTTCACTAACCTCCCCAGCATGCTATCCTGGGCCCACATTCTCCTAGCCTAGTCATCTAACAATGTATTTTGTCAGCTCCATAGTAGTGCTTTACCCTAAGCACCCCCTAAAATATGTCCAAATGTTATTTGTGTCCTTAAATCCAGGCATAGTGCCAGAGGCTTTTTTTTTTTTTGAGGCCCAAAATCATTTGGAACCCTGCCTCCCCCCCAACCGCTAAATCAACCCATACCAATCCTCTATCTGCTGCCAAACCCATAAACGCTATACCTACCTCTTTTGTGGTCATATTTATGGATGAATTCACAAAAGCATGTAGTGAAAAGGCCTGCCCAAATACTTTCAAATGGTACTGTTTAAAGATTTGTTCTATTATTATCTTGATAGGTAATTTCAGAATGTAAAAATGTGCTTCCATTTGTACAGTGTGTATTTATATATTTGTATTATGACACTTCTTACCTGTCCAGTGGGCTGCCAATAGTGTAAATAAGGAGGGGCTGGCCAAAGTAAAACACATTATTTATGCATTCAGCTCTCAATGAAGTTGAGAGGGTTACCTGTCCAAAACATACCCCCCCTAAAATTTTTACAAGGGACCATCAGAGGGGATGAGGAATATGATAAGTGGACCTTATATTTTTGCCTTTAAATACTCCTTAAAATAAATGGTCCTGAAAGATTTAGATAAAGTTACACCTAACAAAACTCTAAATCCCAAACATATAACGGATGGCATTAAAGCCCTTGAGAGTAGAAAAGATGTAATCATTCACCCGGCTGACAAAGGAGGGGGAGTGGTGGTCATGGACAAGTCCTATTACCACTCACAACTCACCGGTATGTTGAAGGATGAAAACACATACCACCAACTTGATAAGGCCCTACCATCCAATATAGGATGGATTTGAAGAACCTTTTTAATTATGGGTACTACATGCGAGTAATTACTAAGTAGGAAAAATTGTATCTATGCCCTAGTTTCAATAGAATACCCACCATATATACGGTCCCCAAAATTCATAAGGACTCAGAAAGACCTCCAGCCAGACCCATCGTTAATGGCATAGACTCAGTGACAGCTCGAGTCGGCCAGTACCTGGATCATTTTTTACAGTCTAGTGTCATCACGACAAAGGCGTATCTTAAAGACACTACAAGTTTTTTTGCAAAAGATTGAGACCGTATCTTTCTCTAAAGATGACAATTTTTTTTTGGTGACTGCCAATGTGGCGTCATTATATACGGTAATCCAACATGAAGAAGCGCTTCTGGCTCCTAATTGGGCCTTTAGTAAGAGGGACGATATTCCCTTCATCCAAAAGAAATTCTTGAGGATGATCCTGGACTATTGTCTAACCCATAACTACTTCTGGTATGCTGACAACTTGTATAGCCAAAAGACGGGAGTAGCTATGGGTGTTAAGTTCGCGCCAAGTTTGGCAAACGTATTTATGAGCGAATAGGAGGACAAATGGGTGTATCAAAATAGGAGAAAAGAACTGTTGTTTTACCAACACTATATCGATGACCTGTTCAATATATGTCAAGGCACAGAGTCCTCACTAGTAGAATTCTCCCAATGGCTAAATAGCAACACCAATAACATTAAACTCAAATTCAACTGGAGTCAGGAACAGATACAATATCTAGTTGTTATTGTGATAAAAGGAGATAATCAGTTGTATACCAAAGCATTTTTTAAAAGTACAGACCGTAACAGCTATATTCCAGTACAGAGTGGGCATCACCCTAAGTGGTTAAGTAATATACCTAAGGGGCAGTTTACACGTATACGTTGTAACTGTACCTTTGATACAGATTATGTCACCCAGGCTGAATACATAAAACAGTGCTTTGTTGAAAAGGGCTACAATGCTGGCACTCTAGAGAAACTGATTACAGAGGTGGGTGTAGTGATATAATATATAATTAATATTTAGGTTATTATTATAATGATGATGATGTAAGTACTCTTCCGCAGCAACCCAATTCTTCCAGAGAGATGCACTTTATTGACTTCCAACACAGAACAAAGTCCAAAGTCCACAGATGACAAAGAAATCCGACAGAGGAAATATAATTCAGAGACCCATATTATTCAGTCTTCCCAGCCATGCACAGACAAGCCTCCCCTACACAGACAAGCCTAACTTACACACACAAGCCTCACTTACTAACCTATAGACTGAATGCCGTGTTATATTCACCAGGCATTGAATGGCTGAGCAATTTGATTGGCCTTTCAATTCAGGACTTTAGTCTTTCAGACAGACAACAACCCCCAGCCGTGAACAGCTGTAGTCATAAACCACCCCAATTTGCACTCCCGCATATCAACATCAACAAGTCCTCTTTAGATATGTGTATACCACCTGAACACCCTTTGAAATGTTCAAATAGACTTGCATATGATTAACACATCAAAGAGTCTTCAGCTTGTTCCCTTGCTATGTTAAAATTCAGTTGGACAATGCAACTGAATTTCTGGTCAGCACTCCAATACAATATTATACATAAATTGGCCAACATATTACAACATATACCCCCACTTGGGTCGGTTCTAACTACTAGAACTGACCCATAAATCAAACAACAAAAAATATCAGTATGATTTAAGGTACTGGATGCTTTACAATGGCTCATATAAAATATGAAGTTGAAACTGGTTACATCTCTCTTCGCCAGCCTCTAAAATATCCCCATGAAACAGTTATTAGATAATATAACTTTTAGACCATGACTGGAAAAGGATTTGGTAAACATCAGTGGCCCATATAGCTGTTAGGCCTTATTATATCACATCAAGATCTTGAATATTGCGCAAAGACGAGCTGATGTCACAGTCCATTCTTCGGTCTGACTTCATCACATCTCTCACCATCTCACTGAAAGTAAACTTGGTATGCTCTGGGAACTCCAATCCACATAAGTCCAGGATTTTTTCATCTCCAGGCTCAAGCTTTCCATTTTTAAAGATGCTTTTACGCAAACACTCTACTTTCATCTTTATAGTTAGAAGAACTATCAATGTACCAGCACTCACTTTCAAGGTCAAAAGGTTTGGATATGGCAGTAAAAACTGTGCTTCAAACTATTTTCTTGCGCTTGACATTCATGAGTCCATCTTGCAAGCATTTTACAATTCACATCTAGTTCTTTCCATTTCCACAATTTGAAAAAAGATGACCGGGTTGTGCACATGTCAAGTACCAGAATTTGTTGATTGCCAGCCACAATTTGCTTTTGTAATTTGCTGTAGGCCGACCACTCATTGCCTTCAATAAAGCAGTTAATTGGATCATTCAGTCCATAATTACACTTGAATGGTATACCAACATATACATATACCCCCACATGATGGTTCAGATAGAGTCAGCTTCACATCAGTGTTTATCAGATCTTCTGTCCAGACAAAGCAGCAGTGGAAATTCTTGCTAGTATCTTCACCATGAAAGGTAGGAAGGTCTTTTTCATCCATATATGTCATAGCCTTTAGCATATTATAAACAACTGAATCAACAAATTTTCAAAACATGACTAGAGTGATGAATTTCACTCACCCCTCTTATAAATTTAGGAAAACCACCCAACATACTATAATTTATGCTATGCCAAGCCATTGTGCAGCATCTCACCTTAGATGTCAAATATATTGATCAATACGCATTATGTAATATGTACAGATGTTATGAAAATTATTTTAGGTTAAAATGCTTCTCTTTGGTTTTAAGATAAAGTTCAGGAAATAAAACATAAAGAAAATTAAAAAAATGAAAAGCAAAATATATCAGGAAAAGGGAGAAAAATTAAAAATTAGGGCGTTGAAGAAAAAAGAAAAAAAAAAAGGTCCATTGCTTGATGAATTCCGAGAGAGTCCATGAATGCTTTATAATTCCATGTAGTCTATTCAGCATTTCTTCCACAATTCTTCCACACTAGCCAGCAATTTCAGACTGTGCTTCTGCTATTCACCGTCATTTAAATGTCAATATCTGAAAGACAAAAAAACTCTCCAACAAAACTCATTAGCAAGGTCTTTAAACATTGTTTGAAGTTAAAACAAAACACTATTTACACGTTTACAGTTTGAAGCTAATTCACCCCCACTGCTAGAGAAGTGTCATCTGCATTCAAAAACAGATCTGGAGAATGTACATCTTCTGCATTTATGCATTTATGACACCCTGTACCCCCTTCAACTGCTGTAATAATTTATCACGTTCCCCTCTCATCTTGTCATACTCAATCTTCAGGAGGTCATATCTATGTTTTAGCTGAGAGAACGGTATCCAAGTCTTGGACTTTTTCTTATTATTATTTTGGTCAGCTCTGTTTTTCATATTAATATCACCTATGTTTGACCCGGAGTGTCCTCTCTGGGTGTCATCATAGGATATTATCTTCTGATCTTTATGCTCAGTATTTGTCCTAAACAATGTGGCTAAATCAATTTTGACAGCCTGCTCATTTGACTTTCTCCATAAATGGTCTGCTCTCAACAATATGTCTTTTAAATCATGAGGATTTGGGGTAACTAATAAAATATTTTGTTTGATATCTTCATGCAACGCATCTAGAAACATACTCATATGTATCAAGCCACCACGCTCAAATGCAAGATTATTACCGACCAATAATTCCATAATAGTTGCTATCCTGTGTGACAATTCATAGGGAGATTCATTTTGCATTTGTTGGATCTTTCCATGAATAGTAACATCAGAACGTACACCATACAAAACACATAATAATTCCAGTAATATGTCCCTTGTCCTCAGAGGCTGAATACAGATTTGTTTAATTCTCATCCAAAGACCACTTCCTACAGAATGTTGCAAAACTCTTTCTAAGTCAGATGGGTTGAGATTGTACATATCTCTGACTTGCTGCACATCACAAAACCATTTTAAAAATCTGTTTAAATCATGGTATGGAACCATTCCTATTTCTTTAAGAATTGCGTGTAATAATTTTGGTTTCAATGGCTTCATTACAAGCTGAACTTCACCTGTATTATTATTATTGTTGTAAACTGTGGTAGTCACAGTGGGGGCAGCTGGTAATGAATTATCATATTTAGTATGAGGTTCTGTTTGCTGCAGAGTGCTGAATCCAAGATTTGATGCATATCTGCATTCCTGAGATCTCTTCTCTAATTCCATAATTCTTAATTTTAATCTCTCATTTTCCTCTGATAATTCATCACAACGTTTAGATTTCTCAAGTAAAGCTTCTCCAATTGTAACCGCATGCAATTTTAAATTTACTGTCTCGGTGTCTGATTGGTTTTGTAACCTCTCACAAACATTGTTGCTATTATCAACTGCCTTCTGTAACTGGGTAATTTCCTCAACCTTATAATTCAAAGAACTTTCCATTGTTAGACAGCAAGATAACAAGCCCTGTATAATACAACCTTTTCTTTTACTTTCTGAAATTTTGCTATCAAAAACATTTTTCTCTAAAAATTCCTTCATCATCGTCCATGTCTGCTTACATTTTTCTGGAATTTCATAAGGACCGCCATGGCGCTTAATACATTTTAATACCCATCTGTTAACTTTATCAGAACTGACACTGGCTTCACACTGAGTAAGCATTTTGACTATATTACTAATAATTAAAAAAAAAGAGGAAATATTTTACTCACCGCATTAGTTACTCCTTCAGCTTCCAGTTCAGGTCTTCTGGTACACGACACAGTCCTTTTTTTTTGTTGTTTCCAGTCCCCAGAGAATAATTCTGGGGTTCCCAACTTGTTAAAATTTGTAGACCAGACTCTTATGTCACAACCAGACATTAGAGTCACAGCACAGCTCTTGGTTCTTCATCAGACTTCTGTCCAACTCACAGGATTGTTGTCACCACCGACTTCTGTTACTAAGTCCGAAAATGCTCTTCTGGTCACATGAACGGCACCAGTGTAGTGATATAATATATAATTAATATTTAGGTTATTATTATAATGATGATGATGTAAGTACTCTTCCGCAGCAACCCAATTCTTCCAGAGAGATGCACTTTATTGACTTCCAACACAGAACAAAGTCCAAAGTCCACAGATGACAAAGAAATCCGACAGAGGAAATATAATTCAGAGACCCATATTATTCAGTCTTCCCAGCCATGCACAGACAAGCCTCCCCTACACAGACAAGCCTAACTTACACACACAAGCCTCACTTACTAACCTATAGACTGAATGCCGTGTTATATTCACCAGGCATTGAATGGCTGAGCAATTTGATTGGCCTTTCAATTCAGGACTTTAGTCTTTCAGACAGACAACAACCCCCAGCCGTGAACAGCTGTAGTCATAAACCACCCCAATTTGCACTCCCGCATATCAACATCAACAAGTCCTCTTTAGATATGTGTATACCACCTGAACACCCTTTGAAATGTTCAAATAGACTTGCATATGATTAACACATCAAAGAGTCTTCAGCTTGTTCCCTTGCTATGTTAAAATTCAGTTGGACAATGCAACTGAATTTCTGGTCAGCACTCCAATACAATATTATACATAAATTGGCCAACATATTACAACAGTGGGCTCCAATTCTCAGGATTCCTGTTTATTCCCCAAAGCAAGGAGACAGGATTCTAAACATGAATGGGGTTCTATCAGTGGGTTCCACGAGCAATACTGGGAAATTGAAACAATTTTTAAAAGACATTGGAACTATGTATGGATAAATTGTTGTGCAGAGTTTTACCAGAAAATCCCCCTCTTATTTATAGAAAGACCTCATCATTTGGAGATCAAGTGGTTAAAAAAGTACTTGATCCCCAAGGTAGAGTCAAAATGTTTTGGGATCGAGCAGGTTTCTATGCCTGCAGAAAATGCAAGGCGTGTCAGCAAGTCCTCAGAATGGTCAGGGGTGGGTAGTGGGGTTCCCCAAGGTTCTGTGCTGGGACTAATCCTATTTAATTTGTTCATAAACGACCTGGAGGATGAGATAAACAGTTCAATCTCTGTATTTGCAGAGGATACTAAGCTAAGCAGGGCAATAACTTCTCCGCAGGATGTGGAAATCTTGCAAAAAGACCTGAACAAATTAATGGGGTGGGCAACTACATGGTAAATGAGGTTCAATGTAGAAAAATGTAAAATAATGCATTTGGGTGGCAAAAATATGAATGCAATCTATACACTGGGGGGAGAACCTCTGGGGGAATCTAGGATGGAAAAGGACCTGGGGGTCCTAGTGGATGATAGGCTCAGCAATGGCATGCAATGCCAAGCTGCTGCTAATAAAGCAAACAGAATATTGGCATGCATTAAAAGGGGGATCAACTGCAGAGATAAAACGATAATTCTCCCGCTCTACAAGACTCTGGTCCGCCCACACCTGGAGTATGCTGTCCAGTTCTGGGCACCAGTCCTCAGGAGGGACGTACTGGAAATGGAGCGAGTACAAAGAAGGGCAACAAAGCTAATAAAGGGTCTGGAGGATCTTAGTTATAAGGAAAGGTTGCGAGCACTGAACTTATTCTCTCTGGAGAAGAGACGCTTGAGAGGGGATATGATTTCAATTTACAAATACTGTACTGGTGACCCCACAATAGGGATAAAACTTTTTCGAAGAAGAGAGTTTAATAAGACTCGTGGCCACTCATTACAATTAGAAGAAAAGAGGTTTAACCTTAAACTACATAGAGGGTTCTTTACTGTAAGAGCGGCAAGGATGTGGAATTCCCTTCCACAGGCGGTGGTCTCAGCGGGGAGCATTGTTAGCTTCAAGAAACTATTAAATAATCACCTGAATGACCGCAATATACAGGGATATGTAATGTAATACTGACACATAATCACACACATAGGTTGGAATTGATGGACTTGTGTCTTTTTTCAACCTCACCTACTACTACTATATGTAAGTCACTACAAACCTGAGAGGCCTGACAAGTTTTGTATCGACAGCTAATGGCAAGCAATTTCAAATCAAAGAATTAATTTCATGTGCATCTACACATGTAGTGTATGCCTTAGAATGTCCATGCGGCCTCATGTATGTCGGACGCAGGAAAAGAACATTAGGCAAAAGGGTGTCGGAACATATCTATAACATTCTAATAGGATACAAAGAACATACCATATCCTTACATTTCAGGGAAAAACATGACAGCAACTCTACCGGCCTCAAATTCTGGGGTATTGATAAAATTCACCCCAGATGGAGAGGAGCGAATATGGTGAGAGAGATATCCAAGCGTGAATCTCAGTGGATATTTCTGACCAACACACTCAGCCCTAATGGTGTGAACATAGAGTTAGATTTCAATTGCTTCATAAGCAATTATTAAAGGTAGAAGGATTCTTTGTAACTTTCATGGCCTTTTGAAATATGGGGATCACATATCTGGAGAGGCTGGGATTATTTTTGCCCTTTCGTGACTCCTTCTGCTCCAGTACTTAGGAGTTACCCTTGTCCTTACATCACTGGGGTGTTGGAGTACCATAAGGAAGCACTGAATAACAAATAATGTTTCCCAATTCCCTCTATTGCCTGGTAACTAAGGCTTGCTATTGTTTAAATGCTTTTACCTTTTTAGACCGTACCGCTGGAAGATCTTTATTAGCCATGAATAGAGACAATTTTAGGCTAGTGAAAATATCTTATGCCCTGTCCACACGGTCGGACATTGATCGGACATTCCGACAAAAAAATCCATGGATTTTTTCGACAGATGTTGGCTCAAACTTGTCTTGTATACACACGGTCACACAAAGTTGTCGGAAAATCCGATCGTTCTAAACGCGGTGACGTAAAACACATACGTCGGGACTATAAACGGGGCAGTAGCCAATAGCTTTTGTCTCTTAATTTATTCTGAGCATGCGTGGCACTTTGTGTGTCGGATGTGTGTACACACAATCGGAATTTCCGACAACGGATTTTGTTGTCGGAAAATTTTATAGCAAGCTCTCAAACTTTGTGTATCAGAAATTCCAATGGAGAATGTGTGATGGAGCCCACACACGGTCGGAATTTTTTTCGACAACAAGGTCCTATCACACATTTTCCGTCTGAAAATCCGATCGTGTGTACAGGGCCTGTAAGTTGTGCCTGTATGATCATCAGTAGCCTGGATGACTATGCATGTAGTATGTTAGTCACATATTAATAGCATGTGGGATTTTTAAAGTTTACCCACATTAACGTTCTGCCACTGTAATATCACCTGCACTATATCCGTATTCCGAAGGAGCAAGTTGTAAAAACCTTTTTATATATATATTTATTCATATTTTATAGATATTAAAGAGATGAAATGATGTTTTTAATATAATATTTTATATGTAAGTAGTCTTTGAATAAAGGGTCGATAGATGAGCGAGCCACTATACTCAGAGGGGCGGG
This sequence comes from Lithobates clamitans, assembly GCA_037952925.1. Classification (NCBI taxonomy): domain Eukaryota; kingdom Metazoa; phylum Chordata; class Amphibia; order Anura; family Ranidae; genus Lithobates; species Lithobates clamitans. The sequence goes on from JBBGZY010000608.1 coordinate 1,951,748, forward strand.
TCTGAAGTAGATGACGCCCGTGATGACGGTGTTCAGTGAACCTGTCACTCATGCTACATAAAACAGACAGACGTGTTGTGTGGCCACGCCCTCTGAAGACATAATGACAAAATGCATCACTGCGTGACCACGCGAGACCTTTCAGCTATACACAGACAGCGTCATCCCGGGACTCATCGCGGCGGGCGGGACTTATGAATTTCCAACCAGCGGTGAGCGACACTGACACTGTGACAGGCTGCATTTTATTACTTTTATCTTGTAAGCATAACTTGTATCAGGGGGGTTCTGATTGCTATTAATAAACAGTGTAACGCTATGGAAAGCCTCCCCTTGTTTTCCTATATGGCATGTCTGCGGTATTGAGAACTTTCTGGCTGAGGAGAGCAGATCCACCCATTGACAGAGGAGCAGATTACCACCTGGAAAGTTACTACGGGCTTAGTTGACACTTACCTCTGGTAAGCATATACCCTAAAGGGGTTATCACAAGGTGGTCTGGTGATGGTGTAGGAGCCCTTGGATTGTACACTTCGTTAGATCTTGAAGCCCAACTTTTATTGCCATAGACTGCATGCATGGAATTGTGTTTTTTTTTAAAAAGGACTGGTTACATCACTCTTTCCATGTTGCATAGCCACTTTTGACTGAGTGTCTGGATTTTTATACTTACCTTACATATGTCATTCTAATTTTATTGCTCCGATTAGTAATATTCTAGTATGTACCAGGATTGTATTTAAGTAGCATACACAATACAGTCTTCTCAGATCAGGTACATTAGACCCACAGCTGGCAGGCGGTTTATTACTCACTGCCTGTTGAGTGGAAATAGTTTATTATTTTTTTGCACTATATGTTACACCATATTGGTGAATATTTTATTCACATTTAGCGCTGTTAATACTTCCTCTTTTTTAAAAAAAGAAGGGGGTATATTCTTTTATAAAATAAATGTTATACTGATGTTGGCCAAGAATATTTGTGTCTAATCTGCTTGCAATGTTTATGTGCAAAATGACAAATTTTTTTTTTCCTGTTTGACTCCACAGTTTCCATCCACGCCACGTTCACATCGTCCCACCACCCCATTCGAGGTCATACTATTATAATTACAAGGGGTTTAATAGTATTGTGTTGATGGCGGTGGTGTCGGTGACATACAGTGGGGATGGAAAGTATTCAGACCCCCTTAAATTTTTCACTCTTTGTTATATTGCAGCCATTTGCTAAAATCATTTAAGTTCATTTTTTTTCCTCATTAAAATATACATTTGAAATGTCAAGGTGATGTTTGAACCCGTTATTTGTAGTATTTTCGTAGTTGTCTGCTGCCAGAGGGAGCCCAACTCCCTACAGCTCCAGAAAGTATGGAGTAGAGCACCCCTCTTTCCATAGTCCCTGAAACATCTATCTGGAATAGTGGGGAACATTTTGTGAATTCTAACTGGTGTATAATACCATCTAGTATGCAATTTCATTACAGTTTCCTTAACAGCTACTGAGCGGGTACATTTATGCATATTATTAATCAAATCACGCCAAACCTCTGCTGAAAACTCCAGGCCCACCTCTGCCTCCCATCCCAACATTGCCTGGGACTTAGCCTCCGTGTGGTGATCATTCAGGTACGTATATAATGTGTATATTGTCCCTCTATCCCTGGACCCCTCATGGCACAAGTCCTCAAAAGGTGTTCTAGCATCCCCCTTAATTTGAGAGATAGCCTTTTGGAAGAAGTGTCGTATCTGTAAGTATTTATATAGATCCGAGTTGGGTATGGCAAAGTTTTGGGTTAGATGTTCAAACGAGCAGAATGTGGTGCCCTGTAGCAATGAGAGCAGCGTCACCAGTCCTTGTGAGAACCATTGTGCAAAGTCTATTTCTGTGTTAAACGCCACAGGGAAGCCAGGGTCACCCAAAAATGAAGTCAACAGGGATGGTTTAGAGAGGAGCTCAAACCTCTCTTTGTATAAGGTCCAGAGATACAGGGACTGCCCAACAATTCCATTGAGTTGAGAGATCATTCTATGGTTTACTGCATTATTCCACAGAATGCCTGGGATAAAGTATGGTTTAATGGAGGCTCTCCTTCATTGTTTTAGCTGTATGCTTAGGGTCATTGTCTTGTTGGAAGGTAAACCTTCAGCCCAGTCTGAGGTCCTGAGCATTCTGGAGAAGGTTTTCATCCAGGATATCCCTGTACTTGGCCACATTCATATTTCCCTCGATTGCAACCAGTCGTCCTGTCCCTGCAGCTGAAAAACACCCCCACAGCGTGATGATGCCACCACCATGCTTCACTGTTGGGACTGTATTGGACAGGTGATGAGCAGTGTCTTGTTTTCCCCACACATACCGCTTAGAATTAAGGCCAAAAAGTTCTATCTTGGTCTCAGCAGACCAAAGAATCTTATATCTCACCATCTTAGAACCATCTCAAGGATGATCAGAAGAAATGGACAGCACCTGAGTTAAATATATGAGTGTCACAGCAAAGGGTCTGAATACTTAGGACCATGTGATATTTCAGTTTTTCTTTTATAATAAATCTGCAAAAATGTCAACAATTCTGTTTTTCTGTCAATATGGGGTGCTGTGTGTACATTAATGAGGAAAAAAAAGAACTTAAATGATTTTAGCAAATGGCTGCAATATAACAAAGAGTGAAAAATTTAAGGGGGTCTGAATACTTTCCATCCCCACTGTATGAGTTTCTGTATGAGGACGTGGGGAGGAATGGCCGGATATCGGATGGTGGAATATTTGCCCGGACCAAGTTCTATCAACCTCTCTAGAGTGGTGGCTTGGGATTGCCACCTCCGGAGGAGAACGTGGAAGGACTGCCATTTGTCTTTGTCGCAGATGAGGCATTCGGTCTGGGTGACCACGTGATGAGGCCATTCCCCCAGAGAACCATCACCCCAGAGAAGAGGGTTTTTAATTACCAGCTGGCCAGAGCCAGAAGAGTCGTGGAGAATGCCTTTGGGATACTGGCCAGCCAGTTCCGCCTATTTCAAACAGTCATAAATATGGCAGAGTACAAACTAAATCACATAATTTTATGTTGCTGCATCCTGCATAACTTTTTGAAACGCAATAATCCTAATTATGTTGCCTCAGTTGGACCTAAGGCCGGACTTTAGGAAACAATGATGGCCCTGGAAGCTGTCCGTCCTGGCTTGCCCCCCGAAAGTGCCCGTGAAGTGCGAGAAAAGTATGTAGAATATTTTACGGGTAGGGGGGCCATTGCTATGCCAAGCACATTTTGAAGACATTTCTCTTTTATCAGATAAAATCTTGATTTTCATTTACTGATTGGGTTTATTTTTGCTGTCTCCTAGGTTATCTTAGTGCACTTGTAGTGCCAAGTGGTTTTTCCATTATTAAATAACACCCATTGTCACTGTAAACACCAACTTAACACAAAAACTGGTATTGATCAATAAAAAGAAGAAGCCACACATTGTTGAGTAAAAAACCTTTTTACTCTGTGCACATTTACATGTGCAGTTTATAAAACATTTGGCGGTAAAAAAAACACATCTTTTTTTTCTTTTTACCTTGAATTTTTTTAAAAAATACAGAAACAGGCAAACATGACAAACACAACTCTGGAACTTACAAAGTTCAACATTGTAAAAAAGAAGGCAATATCAGACATTTTATAGTGTGAAAAAGGTCTTGATTTTGCTTTCATCAGATAGGGTGAAGTCACCCCTGTAAAAGCCAAATTTAGAAAATACACACAAATTGTGAGTTAAAATGAGGATTTCCTTTCTGATCCCATACCTAATGTCAACATGTGCTATCTCCCATCATGGGAGATCAATGGACATGTTTTAGGGGTGCAACCACTTCCTCTCACCTACTAGAGTTGGGAGGAAGGGGTTGCACCCACAAAACGCGTACATTGAAATCCCCTGATGGCAGATAGCACATGTTGACACACTGTGTGCATCTTCCAAATTTGGCTTTTAAACTGTATTAAAACTTTATATAAAATTTTTAGAAACAAAAAAAAAATCCAGGAATCTTTTTAGGATTTAGATTCTCCCTAGTACATCAATCATGTACTTCAGTCTTTGTTCAATCTCCTTGGTTTTTTCCTTGATAAGGTCCAAATCACAACTACAAAACATTTCCTGGATAAGCTGTTGTGCACTGTCACTGGTAAAATGACTCAATTTTGGTATCACAACCTCAACATCACCTAAAATAAAAATACACACCATGTATTAAAAATATGCAGGCATACATCTATTACCTGAATCTGTGGTGTCTGACACTGACCTGTTGTGGTGCCAAATTCAAGCACTTCTTGCACCTCTCCTTCCTCCACATTCTAAGGTACCACAATACTCTGCTCCCCTTCTTCCTGAGGTGTGGTGTTGCTGGTGTCCTCCGATGGAGCAAGTCTTTTCTCCCCTATGAGAATGAAACAAAAGGTATACTTAGCACACAGATATCTGTGGACAGAAATATGAATGTGAAACATTGCTTGGAAGTGGTGTACAATTGTCTATTTGGGAAGAGTTCCAAGCTGAAGACATGATTAATTCCCTTAACCAAGCTGAAATACTTTTGGACAAGTTTCACACAGAGACACCCCAAGTATCCACTGGAGCACCTGTGTGGGTCACCCTAAAAAATGTGTTCTGGTGTCCCACACTAGTGCTCCAGAGTCCAGATGTGTAAACAGCTGCTGGGTGTCCTCTACTTATTACTTACTTCCACTGAATCAAGTTTGCAATTCATTCTAGTTTCAAAGACATTTAGACAACAATGTCCTAAACTTCTTTTTATACAAATTATCATGACCAAATGTAGTTAACCCTGTATATGTAAAAAACATTGTATTTAGTTGGCAAATGAGCGATGTTTACTACGACTGATTACTGTGCCCACGAACATGAAAGTAGTCATTTTAAACTGTACAACAGTAAAGAAAAGCATATGGCGCAGCATGCAAGTAATAATCATAATAGGAACACACGACAACTACTTACTTTTTAGAAGCACTTTCTTGATCCTTCTGTACTGATCCTGCTCCCTTAATTTGAGGTCCGACCAGTGTTTCCTCAATTGCTCCTTAATCTTGGCCTTTCTCACATTTGGGTTTAGGTAAGGTGCATACTTCCTGTCACCATCTCCATCATCTCTTCAAAGGACATAATTGAGGCCTTAAATCTTCTCCTCCGGGATTGGGACATTTCTGGCTCCAGGCTTTCCTCCTCGTTACTGCTATTAAGCACCTGCTGTGTCTCCGCCATGTTACTCTCCCACTGCGACGAAAGAGATGGGGCAGGGAATATTCTAGAAAGAACATCAGAGGCGGGTGACGCGGGCGGAGTTTCATGCATGCGCAGTGTATACAAAGCGTATCACGCATGCGTCGTACGTACGATCTGTGATCGGAGGAAGGTGTAGCGTAAGCGCCGATTGTTATAACGAAGGAATAATTTTAAGTTGGTCTATCAGTGGCCTATACTGCTTATAGATTGAAGCCTATATTGGGTCAAGATTAGGAGAGTTTAGCCTGACATTAGGGTTTGTCTTGTGTTGTGTCTTGCAGAGAAAATGGATCTATTCAATGACAAGGACTTTATGCCCATATTCATTGATATGTACAGGGAGCTGCCCTGTCTGTGGCAGGTAAACCACCCCTTTTATAACAATAAACCAAAGAGGAAGGCAGAGCTGGATCAATTGATGGAATTTGTGAAGCCGGTGATCCCCACGGCAGACATCCCCTATTTGAAGGCCCTAATTGGTGGCATGAGGAGCACTTATAATAGGGAGCTCAAGAAGGTCCAGGATTCCCTGAGATCAGGTGCTGCAGCAGATGACATTTATGTACCCAGGCTGTGGTACTTTGACAGACTGCATTTTCTGGCAGGCCAGAATGAACCCAGGTCAGCACTCTCCAGTCCTCCTTCCACACTTCCTTCCCCCCAACTGAGGCTTCTGACATCCAACCTGGGTCTTCCAGGCAGCAACATGTGGAGGAGCCCAGCTTATGCCAGGTATAGCATTCTTCAAAATATTTTTGGTTGTCAAATTAATGATGTTAAATATATGCTAATTTTGATCACTAATTTCTGATTTCACAAAGTGTTTTACATATCAATAAACAGTAGTGGCCACAAATGATGGGGACAAGAATTACATTTGCAACAGTCATGAGATGAAAATTGTGTGTGATTGATGAACCAAAAACTAAAATGATGTCCCTTTTTCATACACAGGAAAGCCTCAGCCAAGCTGTGGAAAGTGGCAGCCAGGAGGTAGCCGGGCCCAGTAGCCTGCTAGAATTGCAGGTCCCTCCCCTCCACCTTCCACCAGAAAGTGGCAGGAAGTGGAGTAACGTGAAGAAGGCAGCAATTGGCCTATTTCTGAAGGCTTCTGCTGCCCTCAGAACCCCCCACAGTGTTCAAGAGGACTTTGCATACATTATAGCATGCAAAATGCTGGAAATGGAGGAGGGCCAACGCCTCTTATGTGAGGAAGTAATGTTACAAGCCCTAAATAAGGGGTTGAGGGGTCAACTCAAAAGTCAAAGCCACATTTGTGAGTTGAACCGTGGTCCTTCTCCTTCAGGTCCTCCTCCTCCACCTCCTGCCACACCTCCAACACCACAGCCACAGCCTGGAAGGAAGCGTCTAAGGAAGACCAGAGAGTGATGGCCTGGGTTCAGTCTGGTCTGGCAAAAGATGCAGGCTGTTGTATGAGCACAGCCTGGGGACAGATATGTCATCTGCTGCTGTTCCTGATCTCTTGTAGTCCTGGACCGGATTGTGCTCACTATTTTAAGGACTCCTCAGGCCACCTATTTTGAATGTAAAATTATTGATGTGTGCCCTGGGGTACAAAGGCTTGGAAAATTTCACCAGTTTCTCCAGCGTTGCCTTCCTCTTTATTTTGTTATGACCTAGAATAAATGGATATTTTGTTTTCAGAAATACTTGAGTTTAACTTCAAAAAGGACAGTTTGTTTGTGAGTAGGCAGGTACATTTCAAAAATACAATGTCAAATTAACAAGGGACACCAGCACCAAGCAACCTCCTTGAGGTTTACAAATACAAGATAATAATGGTGTTGTGGAAACGTGACATACAAAAATAAATATGGAGATGACTATAAAATTAGTAAAAAAAAAATACAACAGAAGATCTTGATTAAAAAAAAAAGACTATAAAAAAAAATTTAAAACATTATTATGGAGATCTGGCTTTAAAAACGATCATGAGATCACGAGAAAAAATTAAGAAATACATTTGTGAGAACTGTGTGAATATGACCAGCAAAATAACTTAATTCTTCTAGCATTATAAAGAAGAGAATGCACTGTATTGAAAGATTTAAAAATTTGCAGTTTGAAGAATGTGCCATCTCCATTACGAACAGTCGTTTTACCAGACTGAGCAGCTCCGTCTCGTACTTGATTCTGAGCATACACACTTCCGATAGAAACTTTTTCCGTCTGAAAAATTGAGAACATGCTCTCAATCTTTTGCTGGCGGAAATTCGGCCAGCAAAAGTCCGATGGAGCATACACACGGTCGCATTTTCCGACCAAAAGCTCTCATCGGTCTTTTGCTGGCCGAATTTCCGATCATGTGTACGTGGCATAAGACTTTAAAGCACAAGTCAATGTTAGATTTGTTATTGGTGAAGTAAAATCAGTACTACATCTTAAGCACACTGGATATTTGTGCTGCTGTATTAGCTATTAAGCTTGCAGAATATATTACACCAGAGATGAAAATTGAACTATTCAATCCTCATTTTTTTAAAATTAAAATAATAAACATGTGTTACTTACCTGCTCTGTGCAATGGTTTTGCTCAGAGCAGCCCCAATCCTCCTCTTCTCTGTTCCCCTGCTGGCGCTCCTGGCTCCACCTCTTCGGTGAGTGTCACCGACAGGGCGGCTTGGCCTCAACCCCTGCTCCCTCTTCACTGGATTTTATTGACAGCAGCAGGGGTCAATGGTTCCCACTGCTATCAATCTACCCAGTGGAGAGGGGCAGAGCCAGGAGAGCTGTTGCTCTTGGGCACATTGCTGGATCAAGATGGGACCCAGGTAAGTGGGGGGCTGAGGGGGTTACATAGTAGGTGAGGTTGAAAACAGACAGAAGTCCATCGAGTCCAACCTATGTGTGATTATGTGTCAGTATTACATTATATATCCCTGTATGTTGCGGTCATTCAGGTGCCTATCTAATAGTTTCTTGAAGCTATCGATGCTCCCCGCTGAGACCACCGCCTGTGGAAGGGAATTCCACATCCTTGCTGCTCTTACAGTAAAGAACCCTCTACGTAGTTTAAGGTTAAACCTCTTTTCTTCTAATTTTAATGAGTGGCCGCAAGTCTTAAACTCTCTTCTGCAAAAAAGTTTTATTTCTATTGTAGGGTCACCAGTATGGTATTTGTATATCGAAATCATATCCCCTCTAAATCGTCTCTTCTCCAGAGAGAATAAGTTCAGTGCTCGCAACCTTTCCTCATAACTAAGATCCTCCAGACCCTTTATTAGCTTTGTTGCCCTTCTTTGTACTCACTCCATTTCCAGTACATCCTTCCTGAGGATTGGTGCCCAGAACTGGACAGCATACTCCAGGTGCGGCCGGACCAGAGTCTTGTAGAGTGGGAGAATTATCGTTTTATCTCTGGAGTTGATCCCCTTTTTAATGAATGCCAATATTCTGTTTGCTTTGTTAGTAGCAGCTTGGCATTGCATGCCATTGCTGAGCCTATCATCTACTAGGACACCCAGGTCCTTTTCCATCCTAGATTCCCCCAGAGGTTCTCCAACCAGTGTAAAGATTGCATTCATATTTTTGCCACCCAAATGCATTATTTTACATTTTTCTACATTGAACCTCATTTGACATGTAGTTGCCCACCCCATTAATTTGCCCAGATCTTTTTACAAGGTTTCCACATCCTGCGGAGAAGTTATTGCCCTGCTTAGCTTAGTATCGTCTGCAAATAAAAAGATTGAACTGTTTACCCCATCCTCCAGGTCATTTATGAACAAATTAAATAGAATTGGTCCCAGCACAGAACCCTGGGGAACCCCATTACCCACCCCTGACCATTTCGAGTACTCCCCATTTATCACCACCCTCTGAACTCGCTGAACTGTAGCCAGTTTTTAAATCCATGTACTCACCCTATGGTCCATGCCAATGGACCTTATTTTGTACAGTAAACGTTTATGGGGGACTGTGTCAAATGCTTTTGCAAAATCCAGATACACCACGTCTACGGGCCTTCCTTTATCTAGATGGCAACTCACCTCCTCATAGAAGGTTAGTAGATTGGTTTGGCAAGAACGATTCCTCATGAATCCATGCTGATTACTGCTAATGATACCGTTCTCATTACTAAATTCTTGTATATAGTCCCTTATCATCCCATCCAAGAGTTTACATACTATTGATGTTAGGCTAACTGGTCTGTAATTCCCAGGGATGTATTTTGGGCCCCTTTTAAATATTGGTGCTACATTGGCTTTTCTCCAGTCAGCTGGTACCATTCCAGTCACTAGACTGTCTGTAAAAATTAGGAACAATGGTCTGGCAATCACTTGGCTGAGTTCCCTAAGTACTCTCGGATGCAAGCCATCTGGTCCCGTTGATTTATTAATGTTAAGTTTCTCAAGTCTAATGTTAATTCTGTCCTCTGTTAACCATGGAGGTGCTTCCTGTGTTGTGTCATGAGGATAAACACTGCAGTTTTGGTTACTGAAGCCCCCCGATTCACTTGTGAAGACCTTCGCCATCTCCTTATCCTTTGTAACCAGATGTCCTTCCTCATTCTTTATGGGGCCAATATGGTCTTACATACTTAATGAATTTCTTAGGATTTTTTTTACTCTCCTCCGCTATGTGTCTTTCATGTTCTATTTTAGCCATCCTAATTGCACTCTTACATTTCTTGTTGCATTCTTTATAAAGTCTGAATGCTGATGATGATCCCTCAACCCTGTATTTTTTTAAGGCCTTCTCCTTTGCTTTTATATGCATTTTTACATTGGAGTTAAGCCATCCAGGGCTTTTGTTCGCTCTTTTAAATGTATTACCCAATGGGATACATTGGCTAATGCCCTTATTTAATATGCTTTTAAAGCAAACCCATCTCTCCTCCATATTCTTTGTTCCTAATATTTTATCCCAATTTATGTCTTTTCGCAAGGTTTGTAGTTTAGGGAAGTTGGCTCTTTTGAAATTCAGTGTCTTTGTATTCCCTTTATGTTTCCTATTTGTGTGATTAATACTGAAACTAATTGACCTGTGATCGCTGTTACCTAAATTGCCCCGTATTTCCACATTTTTGATCAGGTCTGTATTGTTGGTAATCAGTAGATCCAGTAATGTTTTATTTTTAGTTGGTGCGTCTACCATCTGACCCATAAAATTGTCCTGCAAGACATTAAGGAACTGGCGAGCCTTAAATGTATGCGCGGTTCCCTCCACCCAGTCTATATTTGGATAATTAAAATCCCCCATTATGATAACACTTCCCATCCTTGCTGCTAATCCAAATTGTGATAGGAGATCTGTCTCCACTTCCTCCCTCAGGTTAGGGGCCTATAGCATACCCACAGTATTATTTTCCCCTTACCTTCATACCTTTGGAGCTCTACCCATAAGGATTCCACCTCCTCCCTAGCTCCCTCAGTGATGTCATCTCTCACATTCACTTGTACATTATTCTACAGCAGTGGCGGCTGGTGCTCCCCCTGTGCGGGAGATGGACAGGAAGGCGGTGATCCCTGCACCCCACCCCCCCACCACCCTAGGCGGGAAGATGGCAAACCCCCCCGTGGGAGATGGACATGAAGGCAGCGATCAGCCCCACCCCACAAGAGTGTTGTTTTTAATTTTCCTGGCATGTGATTGGTTGTTCTTTGTAAAGTGAAGCTTTACCTCATTTACTTAGCTCTGGAGCAACTGCATCATCATACATCATACCAGAGACAGTCAGAGACTGCAGACATGATACTGGAGATGGTCAGAGACTGCAGACATGATACAGGAGATGGTCAGAGACTGCAGACATGATACAAGAGATGGTCAAAGACTGCAGACATGATACAAGAGATGGTCAAAGACTGCAGACATGATACAAGAGTCTGCCAGAGACTGCAGACATGATAGAAGAGACTTCAGAGACTGCAGACATGATACAAGAGACTATCAGAGACTGGGGCATGCTTCAGCAGTCAATCATAGACTGGAAACATAGTGTATAACATATTACAGACAAGTGTCTAAGTGCCACAAAAAGTGGCAATGGGCTACATGTGGCCCCAGGCACTAAGCACTGCATTGTACATTTGGAGGGAAGTGCACATGCTTTTCCCAAAACCCCAAGAACTTGCTCTCTTCTCCAGGTCTCTGCTTGCTATGAGAAATAAAATACAATCTATTCCTGGATATCAGGGACATGCAAGGGCCAATCTTCACACAGCAACAATTCAACCACCTGGCAAACTTAAAGAACATAAGCTGAAAGCCAACACCTCAGCACTCTCACAATACATAAAATGCTGTTAACCACTTGCCACCCGCCCACCGTCAAATTACGGAGGGACGGTGCAGCTCTAATTCTGGGTGGTCGCCATATGATGGTTCACCTGAACGGCCACTCCCACGCACCTGTGGGCGTGTGCACTGCAGAGATCGCAGATGCGATGTGTTTCTAGGACACAGCGCGACCCCAATCTCTGTAAAGAGCCACTGACGCGGCTCATTAACCATGTGATCGGCTGTGTCCAACTGGCTCTCATCGCCTCACATTGACAGAGCATCTCCTCGCAGGGGAGAACAGGGCATGTAATCAGGGCACTGATCATCAGTGCCCTGATTACAGTAAAGCCCCAGAAGTGCCACCAATCAATGCCCATGAGTGCCACCAATCAATGCCCATAAGGGCCACCAATCAGTGTCGATGAGTGCCCATCAGTGACACAAATCAGTGCCCATCAGTGACACAAATCAGTGCCCATCAGTGCCGCGTATCCATGTTGCCTATCAGTATTGCCTCCTCAGTGCCCATAAGTGCCGCCTATCAGTACCCATAAGTGTCACCTCATCAGTGCCCATAAGTGCCACCTCATCAGTGCCCATCGGTGAAGCCTATCAGTGCCCATCATTGCCATCTCCTCAGTGCACATCAGTGAATGAGGAAGATTACTTATTTACAAGATTTACTGACAGAAACTAAGAAAAATCTTTTTTTTCAAAATTTTCGGTCTTTTTTTTGTAAAAAATAAAAAACCCAGCAGTGATTAACTGATTCAGCCCAGGAAGATTTTACCCCCTTCCTGACCAGAAGGAAGGGGTTTCAGCACTGCGTCACTTTAACTGACAATTGCGCGGTCGTGCAACGTTGCACCCAAACAAAATTGACATCCTTTTTTTCCCACAAATAAAGCTTTCTTTTGGTGGCATTTGATCACCTCTGCGTTTTTTATATTTTGCGCTATAAACAAAAAAAGAGCGACAATTTTGAAAAAAACCGCAATATTTATTACTTTTTAATATACAAAAAAACATTTTTTTTCCTCAGTTTAGGCCAATATGTATTCTTCTACATATTTTTGGTGAAAAAAATCGCAATAAGCATATATTGATTGGTTTGCGCAAAAGTTATAGCATCTACAAAATAGGGGATAGTTTTATGGCTTTTTCATTATTAATTTTTTTTTTTTACTAGTAATGATGGCGATCTGGGATTTTTATTGGGACTGCGACATTATGGCGGACACGTTGGACAATTTTGACACATTTTTGGGACCATTGGCATTTTTACAGCGATCAATGCTGTAAAAATGCATTGATTACTGTAAAAATGTCACTGGCAGTGAAGGAATTAACCACTAGGGGGCAGTGAAGGGGTTAAGTGTGTCCTAGTGTGTGTTCTAACTGAAGGGGGTGGGATTGTGCAGGGGAGATGACAGATCGCTGTTCATACTCTGTATGAATAGGCGACCTGCCTGTTCTCCCCTCAGAGAACCGGAAACTGTGTGTTTACACACACAGATCCCGGTTCTCGGTGTGCCCTGAGCGATCGCGGGAGCCCAGCGGTGATCATGCAGGGTACTTGCATTGGCTCCATGGGAGAGTAGGGGGCATGCGTGCCTCCGGCGGCACGCACGCGCCCCCTAGTGGCCGTCTATGTTACTGATGTAACATGACGGCGATTCGCGCAGCCGAGCCATGTTGCCGCAGTACAACTGTTGGGGCTGGTTGGCAAGAGGTTAAATATCGCCAAAAAGAAAGCTCTGTTTGTGTGAAGAAAATGATTAAAAATGCATTTGAGTACAGTGTAGAATGACCATGCAATTGTTGACCACTGGTTACCTGCATTTTAACTTCACCAATCTTCTATCCTCACAGACAATGCCATTCAGGCAGTGTGGTGTGCCTCCTCCCCCCTCCTCCTCTGTGTATAGGAAAACACCACAGCAGGAAGAGGAGGGGTGGGTTCAGTGCACTCTGCACTGTGTGTGTCAGAGGAGAGAAAAGCCGGCTGCAATGCAAGTGTAGCTCACGGTGTGCGGGAACCAAGACAACCTGCACACACCACGGGCATTCCGGGACTCAGCCCTGATTTGCCTGGACTCAAGGACAGGGGCCAATTTCCAGAATGGTCCCGGCAAATCAGGGATGGTTGGGAAATATGTAGTTATGATCATGACATGAAAGGAAGGAAAAAGAAAAAATGGTGCAAGAGATTTGTTTAGTATGACTGAGTAAGGGTGAAAACTATGGGATTGTGAACAGTTCAAGAAAGTTTTGAATTTACAAAAATCTTAATACACTTGTAGCAGCAGATTAAATAATTCTCTGTAATGACAAGAAAAGAACACCAGAGGGTGCCCAGTGTAACATTAGAAAGACTTTAATGAAAAAAGACAATAAACAACTCACAAAGGTAGCAAAATGACACCTGTCATAGGCACATCCCAGTACACAACTCCAAACAGCCTCACTGCCTAATGCTGGTCAGGTGAAAGAGGTTAGAAGCTCAGAACCAGAGACCAGAAATCCAGGGATCTTAGTGGAGTGCAGGGCCAGGGATGAACAAGAAGTGATGTCAGACATTGTTTTGGCGGGTCAAAGGGGCATGGGTACCCATTTCAGAGCCATCCCGGCTCCATACCCAAGCCTATAGGACCTATTGTGAAGGGGGATATTTGTATTTATCCAGGACTACATTTCACAGCATTCATAAGGTGACATAGGAACTACTAGTAAGCATGGCTTCACAGTAAGAAACTACAATACATGGAAGGCAACAACAAATATCTGCTAGACTAAGAACATGCTAGTACTGTAATGAGTTAAAAAAATGGATACAAATATAAATATAAAAAAAATAAGATGTGTGGTTAGTTGCTCCTTAGGATCACATCCAGAATAAAAATAGTAAGAAACAACTACACAAATTGATATCAACAGGAAATAACAAGCCATTATCCTATATTGCAAAGGACTTTAACATAAAGACCTTGATGTATGCATACAGTACCCAAAAAGGACCGCTGCTGAAGCCAGTTCAGTTCACTCTAATGCCGCATACACATGATCGGACATTCCGACACCAAAATCCATGGATTTTTTCCGACGGATGTTGCCTCAAACTTGTCTTGCATACACACGGTCACACAAATCTTGTCGGAAATTCCGAACGTCAAGAACGTGGTGACGTACAACACGTATAACGGCACTAGAAAAGGGAAGTTCAATACCAAGTGTGCCACCCTTTGGGCTCCTTCTGCTAATCTCATGTCAGTAGAAGTTTGGTGAGAGACGATTCGCGCTTTTCAGCCTCGTACTTTTCAGATCGTTACTGCTCTTCAGTTTGCGCTTGTGGGTTCGTATCTGGTTTTCAGTGCGTGTAGTCAGTTCGCATTTGTTTTTCAGTGCGTATTTTATAGTACGTATTTAATTTTCAGTGCGTTCTTGTCCGCTCGTTTCTGATTTTCAGCTCGCTCTTCTCAGGCCTTTCTGTTTTTCATTGCGTTCTGTTAGTTTGTTCTGACCAGCCGACCGTTTTGAAGCCATGTTGCGGTTACGTACTCCTTGTTGCGGGAGATCCAGGAAAATAATCCCCATGATTTCAGGAATTATCTCCGGATGATGGACCCCGTCTGTTGGCTTTGCTGTCCCCTTATATTACCAAGCAGAACACCTGCATGTGGCAAGCCATCACTCCCGAACAGAGGCTAGTCGCCATGTTGCGGTACTTGGCGATGGGGAGTAGTCTGCAGGACATCAAGTTCTCGACAGGCATCTCCCCCCAGGCTCTGGGAATCATTATTCTAGAGACCTGTTCTGCCATCATTTAGGTCCTGCAGAAGGACTATATTAAGGTAAGATTTCTCCTTTCACATCACATTCTATGTATTTAATGTTTGCTAATGTATTGTATTTCTTTCATCATTCCTTAATTACCATGATTGTAATATGCTGTGAATGTCCCCTTTGTCCTCATGCATGCTGGAAGTTTTTAAAGTTCCTTTTTTGTCTTTCATGCATATTTGCCTTCACTGGGCCCATACCCACCTAGTCTAGTCACTTAACAATGTATTTTGTCAGCTTCATAGTACTTCTTTACCCTAAACACCCCTAAAATGTTATTTGTGTGCCTAAATTCATGCAGAGTGCCAGAGGCTTTTTTTGGGGTGCCAAAATCATTTGGAACCCTCCCTCCCCCCAAAGGCTAAGTCAACCGATACCAATCCTCTATCTGCTGACTTTGCCAAACCCATACACACTATACCTACCTCTTTTGTGGTCATATTTATGAATGAATTCATCAAAACATGTAGTGAAAGGGCCTGTCTGAATACTTTCAAACGGTACTGTTTAAAGTTGTGTTCTCCTATTATCTGGATAGGTAATTGCAGAATGAAAAAATGTGCTTCAATTTGTACAGTGTGAATTCATATTTTTGTATTATGAAAATGAAGTGGAGAGGGTTACCTGTCCAAAACATCTCCCCCCCTAAAATTTTTACAATGAGCCATCGGGGGGGGGGGATCTGATAAGTGGACCTTATACCTTTGTCTTTAAATACTCCTTAAAATAAATGTTAATACTGACGTTGGCCAAGAATGTTTGTGTCTAATCTGCTTGCAAATGTTATGTGCAAAATTACTATTTTTTTTTCTTGTTTGACTCCACGATTTCCTTCAACGCCACAGGAATGGCAGACTGTGGCTTCCCAATTTGCCCAGCGGTGGAACTTTCCTAACTGCGGAGGGGCAATTGATGGGAAACTCATCCACATAGTCCAACCCCCCAACTCTGGGTCATAACATGTAGTGAAAGGGCCTGCCTGAATACTTTCAAATGGTACTGTTTAAAGTTTTGTTCTCCTATTATCTGGATAGGTAATTGCAGAATGAAAAAATGTGCTTACATTTGTACAGTGTGTATTCATATTTTTGTATTATGGCACTTCTTACCTGTCCAGTGTGCTGCCAATAGTGTAAGTACGGAGGGGCTGGCCAAAGTAACACACATTATGTATGCATTCAGCTCTCAATGAAGTGGAGAGGGTAACCTGTCCAAAACATCTCCCCCCTAAAATTTTTACAATGAGCCATCAGAGGGAGGGGGGGGGGGGGATCTGATAAGTGGACCTTATACTTTTGTCTTTAAATACTCCTTAAAATAAATGTTAATACTGATGTTGACCAAGAATGTTTGTGTTTAATCTGCTTGCAAATGTTATGTGTAAAATTACAAATTTTTTTTTTCTTGTTTGACTTCACGGTTTCCTTCAACGCCACAGGAATGGCAGACTGTATCTGCCCAATTTGCCCAGCGGTGGAACTTTCCCAACTGCGGAGGGGCAATTCATGGCATCTCATCCACATAGTCCCACCCCCCAACTCGGGGTCATACTATTACAACTATATGGGGTTTAATAGTATTGTGATGTTGGCGGTGGTGTCGGTGACATATGAGTTTCTCTATGTGGACGTGGGGGAGAATGGATGGTGAAGTCATCGCCCAGACCGAGTTTTACAGATGGCTCCAAAATGGTAGATTGGGATTGCCACCTGCTGAAGAGATCGTGAAAGGACTCCCATTCGTCTTTATCGCTGATGAAGCGTTTGGGATGGGTGATCACCTAATGCAGCTGTTCTCGATGAGAACCTGAGTCAGAAGACTGGTGGAGAACCCTTTCGGGATAATGGCCAGCTGGTTCCGCCTATTTCTCACTGCAATAAACACGGCGGAATATAAAATCAATCACATCGTTCTTGCATGCTGCATATTACATAACTATTTAAGAAAAAATGCATCAAACTATGTGGCCTCAGTTGGGACTGAGGGCGGCTTATTACTGGATCCAACACATCTGATGGCTCTTGAAGCTGGCCGTTCTGGCTTGCCCCCCCCCAAAGTGCCCACGAAGTTTGCGAAAAGTATCTAGAGTACTTTGTGGGTAGGGGAGCTATTGATATGCCAGACAATGCTTAAGAACCATTTTAAAAATACATTTTTTAGTTACACTGAATTAAGATTTCCTTTGATTTACTGCTTGTGTTTCTTTTAGCGGTCTCCTACGTTCTCCAATGGGCTTTTCTTTTTGGCCATTTTCTTCAATAGTGCAAACGTAATTTATTGATACATGAGGTGACAATCTCTTCTTCAGTGAACTATTATGTTGTGGGTCTGCTACACACACACCTTGTTTTTGTTGTTAATGTATGTAATGCATTAATGATGAAAATATTAATCATTTTCAGCACCGTGAATGAATTTTTGGGAGTCAAGAAAATGGCGTGATTGTGGCAAATTATAAAGCACTGTGGGAGTTATTTACTAAAGGAAACTCCACTTTGCACTCCAAGTGCACTGAAAAGTGCACGTGAAACTGCACTGAAAGTGCACTTGTAGTGCAAAGTGGATTTGCCTTTAGTAAATAACCCCTATTGTCACTGTAAACACCAACTTAGTACCAAAACTGCTATTGAGCATTGAAAGAAGAAGCCACACAGTGTTGATTGTAAAATATTTGACTCTGTGCACATTCACATGTGCTTTAGAAAAGGGTTTTTGAACAAACCAACATATTTTTGGAATAACATTTTTGCGTTTGACAGTACAAATAGCCTTTTTTGTGTTAAACAGGCATGTTTAAAACCATAAAACAATACACAACTCAGGAATTTACAAAGTTCAACTTTGATAAATTGAAGGCAATATCAGAAATTAGTATGTCCAAACTGTGTTGATATTGCCTTCATCAGATGGGGTGATGTCACCCCTGTGAAAGCCAAATTTTGAAGATGCACACAAATTGAGAGTCAAAATGGGGATTTCACTCCTGATCCCATGCCTAATGTCAACATATGCTAGCTCCCATCATGGGGGATCAATGAATGTGTTTCAGGGGTGCAACCCCTTCCTCTAAGCTACTTTAATTGTGAGGAAGGGGTTGCACCCACAAAACGCGTACCTTGATATCCCGTGATGGCAGATAGCACATGTTGACACACCGTTTGCATCTTAAAAATTTGACTTTCGATATTTAGAAAATCTCAACAAATTGAAGAATTTTGGTGTGTTTTAGATTCTGCCTAAAACATCAATGATGTTTTTGAGTCTTTTTTCAACATCATTGATGTCTTCCTTGATCTTCTGTAAATCACGATTGCATACCATGATCTCCCCGATGAGGACCTGTGCACTTGCACTTGTGAAATGAGTTTCTTCTTCCACAACATCCACATCACCTAAAATTCAAAAACATACCATGTATTAAAAATATGCAGGCATACATCTATTACCTGAACCACCTGTTGTGGTCACTATTTCACCAACTTCATAAACATCTCCCTCCACATCATCTGGTTGTGTTGGTGGTATTTCCACTTCTTTAGGAGGTTTTGGGTCCCTGGTGTCCTCAGATGTCCCGAGTCTTTTCTCCCCTATGTGAAAAAAAAAGGTATACTTAGCACACAGATATTTGAGGACAGAAATAGGAATCTGAAACATTGCTTAGAAGTGTTGTACAATTGTCTTTTTTGGGCAGAGTTCCAAGCCGAAGACATTTTTTTCCCTTTCTAAAGCTGGAATACTTACCTTTTTTGTACAATTTTCACACATGGAGACACCCCTAGTATCCACTGGAGCACCTATGTGGGACACCCTAAAAAGTTTGTTCTGGTGTCCCACACTAGTGCTCCTGCATCCAGATGTGTAAACAGCTGCTGAGTGACCTCTCCTTACACTGAATCAAGTTTGCATTTCATTCTAGTTACAAACCAAACAACAATGTACTAAACTTATTTTAATACAAATATGCATGAACAAATGTAGTTAACCTGGATCTGCCCCAAACATTGAATTAGTGGGCGAACAAACAATGTTTACTATGAACGATTACTGTGCCCATGAACCTGAAAGTTGCCATTTTAAACTGTACAACAGTAAAGAAAAGCACATGGAGCAGCATGCAGGTAATAATAATAATAGGAACACACAACAAAAACTTACTTGACAACAACTTACTTTTTTGAAGAACTCTCTTGATTCTTCTGTACTGATCCTGCTCCCTCAATTTCAGGTCTGGCCATCATTTCCTTGGATCGCCGTACCCCAAAATTCCGGCACAGACTCTTCACAACTTTAGCCATGATCTTGCCCTTTCTCACATTTGGGTTTGGGTAAGGTCTATGCTTCCCATCATAGTCGGCCCTCTTCAAGATGTCCACCATCTCCACCATCTCTACAAAGGACATATTTGAGGCCTTAAATCTCCACTGGGATCGGGACATTCATGGCTCTGGGCTTTCGTCGTTGCTGCTGCTGTCTGCATGCACTTGCTCTGTCTCCACCATGTGCTCTCCCACTGCGCCGAAAGACAAGGGGCGGGGAATAGACTAGAAAGAATGTCAGGGGCGGGCGGAGTTTCACGCATATGCAGTGTATATAAAGCGTAACACGCGTGCATCGTACGTACGATCTGTGAGTGGAGGAAGGAGTATCGGAAACGCCGATCATTAAAACGAAGGTACAATTTGAACTTGGGGCATCAGTGGTCTATACTGCTTATAGCTTGAGGTCTATATTGGGACAAGATTAGGAGAGTTTAGCCTGACATTAGGGTTTGTCTTGTGTTGCGTCTTGCAGAGAAAATGGATGGCTTCAATGATCACAACTTCCTCCCCCTATTCATAGACAAGTACAGGGAGCTGCCTTGTCTGTGGCAGGTGAAACATCTGCATTATAATCATAAACAAAATAGGCAAGCAGCGCTGAAGAAACTGCTAGAGTTGGTGAAGCTGGTGGTCCCCACTGCAACCATCCCCTATTTAAAAGCCAAAATTGGTGGCCTGAGAAGTACATTATAATAGGGAGCGCAATAAGGTCCAGGATTCCATGAGATCAGGAGCAGCAGCAGATGCCAATTATGTCCCCAGGCTGTGGTACTATGAGAGACAGCATCTTCTGTCAGACCAGACTGAAGTCAGGCAATCACTCTCCACTCTTCCTTCCACTCTTCCTTCCACGCTTCCTTCCACCCCATCTGAGGCTTCCGACGTCCAACCTGGGCCTTCCAGCCAGGAAAAAGAAGTGGGGAAGCCCGGCTTGAGTCAGGTATAGCTTTGTTCAACATATTTCTGGTCGTAAAATTAATGATGTTAACTAGATGTTATTATTGATCACAAATTGCTGATTTAATAAAGTGTTTTACAAAACAATAGACAGTAGTGGCCAAAAATGTTTGTGTGAAGAAGGAAAAATGCAGAATGATAGTCTTTTCTATTTATTAACATTCAATTTGCAACATTCATGAGCTGAAAATTGTGTGTGATTGATGAATAAAAAACTAAAACTATGTCCCTTTTTCATACACAGGAAAGCTTCAGCCGGGAGGAGGGCGTGGAATGTGGCAGCCAGGAAGAGGCTGTGGAATGTGGCAGCCAGGAGGTGGCGGAGGTAAGTGGCAGCCAGGAGGTGGCCTGGCCCAGTAGCCTGACCGAATCCCAGGTCCCTCCCCTCCGCCTTCCAATCAAAAGAAAGAGGAGTAATGTGCAGGAGGCAGCACTTGGGCTGATTTTGGAGGCTAAGGCGGCCCTCAGAGCCACCCCCACTCCTCAAGAGGCCTTTGGCTGCATGACTGCAAGCAAAATGCAGGTAATGAAGGAGGACCAACGCCTCTTGTGTGAGGAAATTATGTATACGACCCTAAATAAGGGGTTGAGGGGCCAATTCACAACCAAAACACACCTGTGTGAGTTGGACCATCCTCCTCCTCCACCTCCTGCCACACCTCCAACACCACAGCCACAGCCTGAAAGGAAGCCTGGAAGATAGAGTGGAAGTAAGACAAGAAAGTGATGGCCTGGGTTCAGTCTGGTCTGACAAAAGACGCAGGCTGTTGTATGACCACAGTCTGGGGACATATATGTCATCTGCTGCTGTTCCTGATCTCTTGTAGTCCGGGACCGGATTGTGTTCACTATTATATGGACTCCTCAGGCTACCAATTTTGGGTGTAAATTAGTTGATGTGTGCCCTGGGGTACAAAGGCTTCGCCAATTTCACAAGTTTCTCCAGCATTGCCTTCCTCTTTATTTTATTATGACCCATAATTCATGTCTATTTTGTATTCACAAATACTTGCCTATGTGTTTTACTTAAAAAAGGACAGTTTGTTTGTGAGTAGGCAGGTACATTTCCAAAATACAAGGTCAAATTAACAAGGGACACCAACACCAAACAACCTCCTTGAGGTTAAAAAAATACAAGATAATAATGGTGTTGTGGTAATTTGACACACAAAACTAAAAACAATATTATGGAGAGCACTAGAAAAAAAAAAAACAAGGAGACCTTGATAAAAAAAAAACACTATAAACAAAAATGAAATACATCACTATGGAGATCTGACGAAAACCAAAAAATAAAATATTCAGGAGATCACGAGAAATAATAAAGAAATCATTTTTTCAGAACTCTGTGTGAATATCAGCAGCAAAACAACTTCATTATTCTAGCATTCTAGAGAAGAAGAGAATGCGCTGTATTAAAAGATTAAGAAAATTCCAGCGTGACGAATGTGCTATCCCCATTACGAACGCTAGTTTTACCAGACCGAGCGCTTCCGTCTCATACTTGATTCTGAGCATGCGTGGAACTTTGTGCGTTGGAATTGTGTACACACGGTCGTAATTTACGAGAACGGATTTTATTGTCGGAAAATTTGAGATCCGGATCCCAAATTTTGTGTGTCGGAAATTCCGATGGAAAATGTCCGATGAAGCCTACACACGGTCGGAATTTCCGACAACAAGCTCCCAGCAAACATTTTCCGTCGGAAAATCCGACCGTGTGTACAGGGCATAAGTATTCTAATAGCAACACTTGTAGGCTACAATTATATGAAACTATATAAAAAAATAATTCCAATTAAGGGATATAAACATAAAAAGGAAAAATTATGTGAATACAGGGATTTCAAAACAAGACAGAGAAAAAAACTCAGCCATACTTTCCCTTTTGTACACACACACATAGGAGGTACATAATTCATATTATCTATAAATCACTATGCCATCATTATTACCTACCAGATTTTTAATTTTGTAACCAACGTGTTTACACCATCACATGCATATACATAATTCATTTTAAGGGTGTCCCGCCCCCCTTTTTTTTCTCTATCTTCTGTTGAAATTTCTGTATTTAGATATTTTTTCTTATTTTTATGTTTATATCCCTGAACTGGGATAATTTTTCATATAGTTTCTTCACATATTTTTTAGCCTACCAGTGTTGTTACCAGGAGCAGTGGTCCTTTTTGGGTATGCATACACCAAGGTCCACTCCTCATGTTAAATACTTGTGTGATATAGGATAATAGCTTGTTATTTAATTTCAATATTTTTTATAAGGTTTCAGCCTTTCCATTTTTTTTAAATGTGCTGGAAGTTTGAATAGTTGTTTCTTACTTTGTTTGCATGTGATCCTAAGGCACAACTAATCACACATTGTATTTTTATATTTATATTTTTATATTTATTCTCATTGTTTTTAATAACTCAGCATGTTCTTATGCCCTGTACACATGATCGGACTTTCCGACGGAAAGTCCGATCGGATATAAGCTTGTTGTCGGAAATTCAGACCGTGTGTGGGCTCCATCGGACTTTTTCCATCGGAATTTTTGACACACAGATTTTGAGAGCTGGCTATAAAATTTTCCGACAACAAAATCCGTTCACGTAAATTCCGACCACGTGTAGACAATTCTGACGCACAAGGTGCCACGCATGCTCAGAATAAATTACGAGACAGAACTGCTTGGTCTGGTAACATTAGCATTCGTAATGGATATAGCACTTTTGTCACGCTGCAATGTTTTAAATTGTTTAATGCAGCGCACTCTCTTCTTCTTTATAATGCTAGAAGAATGAAGTTGTTTTGCTGCTCATATTCACACAGACTTCTCACAAACATATTTTTTGATTATTTCTCGTGATTTCATGAATATAATGGTTTTTATTTGTCAAATCTACAGAAAACAATTTTTGGTTTTATGTTTTTATATTTTGTATTATTTGTTGTTTGTTTTTTTTAATCCAGATCTCCTGGGTTTTTTTTGGGTGATCTCCATAATTGTTTTAGGAGTGTTTTGTGTGTCAAGTTACCACAACACCATTATTATCTTGTCTTTTTTAATCTCAAGGAGGTTGCTTGGTGTTGGTGTCCCTTGTTAATTTCACATTGTATTTTGAAAATGTACCTGCCTACTCACAAACAAACTGTCCTTTTTGAAGGAACACATAACACACATAGGCGAGTATTAGTTAAAAAAAAAACCTTTATTAGAGGTCATAACCAAATAAAGAGGAAGGCAACATTGGAGAAACTGTTGAAATTGGCAAAGCCTTTGGCCCCCAGGGCACACATCAACTATTTTCTGGAAAAATTGGTGGCCTGAGGAGTCCATATATAAGGGAGTGCAATCTGGTCCAGAAGTCCAAGAGATCAGGAACAGCAGCAGATGACATACATGTCCCCAGGCTGTGGTCATACAAGAGCTTGCATCTTTTGTCAGACCAGACTGAACCCAGGTCATCACTTTCTTGTCTTCCTTCCACTCTTCCTTCCAGGCTGTGGCTGTGGTGTTGGAGGTGTGGCAGGAGGAGGAGGATGATGCAACTCACACAGGTGGGTATTGAGTGTGATTTGGCCCCTCAACCCCTTATTTAATGTTTTATAAATGATTTCTTCACACATTAGGCGTTGCCCCTCCTCCATGTCCTGCAGTTTTGTGTCAGCCATGGAGGCAAAGGCCTCTTCACGAGTGGGGGTGGCTCTGAGGGCTGCAGAAGCCTACTGAATCAGCCTGAGCGATGACTCCTCCACATTCCTCCCCTTCCTGGGTCTTTTGGTTTGAAGGCAGAGGGGAGGCACCTGTGATTCTGTGAGGCTTCTACCGCGCCCGGTCACCTCCTGGCTGCCACTAACCCCTGCCTCCTCCTGGCTGCCACATTCCACAGCCTCCTCCTGTGTGCCACATTCCACAGCCTCCTCCTGGCTGAGGTCTTCCTGTGTATGAAAAAGGGACATAGTTTTAGTTTTTGGTTCATCAATCACACACAATTTTCAGCTCATGACTGTTGCAAATAGAATGTTAATAAATAGAAAAGACTATCATTCTGAGCCCATCATTTTTCATTCTTGTCACAATCATTGTTGGCCACTACTGTCTATTGCTATGTAAATGCCTTTATTAAATCTGCAATTAGTGATCACTAATACCATCTAGTAAACATCATTTATTTTTTGACCAGAAATATGTAGAACAATGCTATACCTGGCTCAAGCTGGGCTCCTCCCCTTCTTCCTGGCTGGCAGTCTCAGGTTGGATGTCGGAAGCCTCAGCTGGGGTGGAAGATAGGGTGGAAGGAAGAGTGGAAGGAAGGGTTGAGAGGGATTCCCTGACTTCAGTCTGGTCTGACAGAAGTGCCACAGCCTGGGGACATAAACGTCATCTGCTGCAGCTCCTGATCTCTGGGAATCCTGGACCTTCTCACACCCCCTAAGATGAATATTTTTGTCAGTAATGCATTAGATACATTAACAACAAAAACAAGGTATTTGTGTAACAGACCCACAACATAATAAAAATAGTTAGCCGAAGAAGAGATTGTCACCTCATGTCTCAAAGAAATTTTGTTTCCACTGTTGAAGAAAAAGGCCAAAAAAATAATACCATTAAAAGATAACCGAGGAGACAGCTAAAAGAAAGAAAAAGATGGTTTGTTCAAAAACCCTTTTAGAAACGCACATGTGATTGTGCTTTGATTAACTACTTCCATACTGGGCATTTTCACCCCCTTCCTGCCCAAGCCAATTTTCAGCTTTCAGCGCTTTCACACTTTGAATAACAATTGCCCAGCCATACTACACTGTACCTAAATTAAATTTTTATCATTTTTTCCCCACTAATAGAGCTTTCTTTTGGTGGTATTTGATCACCCCTGCGTTTTTTATTTCTTGTGCTATAAACAAAACAAAAGGGACAAGTTTGAAAAAACACAATATTTTTTACTTTTTGCTATAATAAGTATCCAAATTTATTTTTTTAAACCAATTTTTTCCTCATTTTAGGCCGATACGTATTCTTCTACATATTTTTGGTAAAAAATATCGCAATAAGCGTATATTTATTGGTTTGCGCAAAAGTTATAGCGTCTACAAAATAAGGGGATAGATTTATAGCATTTTTATTATTATTTTTTTTTTTTACTAGTAATGGCGGCGATCTGCGATTTTTATCATGACTGCGATATTGCGGCGGACACATCGGACAATTTTGACACATTTTTGGGACCATTCACATTTATACAGCGATCCGTGCTATAAAAATGCATTGATTACTGTATAAATGTGACTGGCAATGAAGGGGTTAACCAGGAGGGGGCGCTGTAGGGGTTAATGTGTTGCTAGGGAGTGATTCTAACTGTGGGGGGAGGGGATTCACAAGGGGAGGAGACCGATCGGTGTTCCTATGTACAAGGAACACACCATTGGTCTCCTCCCATCTGACAGGACGTGGATCTGTGTGTTTACACACACAGATCCATGGTCCTGCTCAGTTACCGGGCAATCGCGGGTGCCCGGCAGACATCGCTGCCACCGGGCACGTGCACTGGGACCCGAGCAATGTGGCGGGCGCACGCCCCCTGGGCTGCCTGGAAGGCTGCGCCGTCATATGACGGCGGCCCAGAACAACAGCTGCACCATCCCGCCATCATATGACGGCGGGCGGGCAGCAAGTGGTTAAAAAGATTGATAATCAACAATGTGTGGCTTCTGCTTTCAATGCTGAAAAGCATTTTTTGTAGTAAAGTTGTTGTTTTCAGTGACAATGTGGGCTATTTACTAAAGGCAAATCAACTTTGCACTACAAGTGCAGTTTCAGTGCAGTCTCAAGTGCACTTTTAGTGTAAAGTGTATTTTCCTTTAGTAAATAACACCCAACCGTGCTTTCTAATTTTAAACAATCACGCCATTTTCATGACTCCCCAAATTTCAGTCATGGTGTTGAAAATTATTAGTATTTTTTCAGTAATGCAATACATACATTAACAAAAAAAACAAGGTGTGTGTTTAGCAGACCCCTGACATAATAAGAATAGTTAGCCGAAGAAGAGATTGTCACCTCATGTGTCAATGAAATTTCGTTTGCACTGTTGAAGAAAAAGGCCAAAAAATTAGAACATCAATAAAAGATAACCGAGGAGACAGCTAAAAGAAAGCCAAGCAGTAAATAAAAGCAAATATTTGTTCAGTTTCAAATATATTTATATTTAAAAAATGTCTCAGACATTGTCTGGCATATCGATGGCCCCCCTACCCGCAAAGTATTTAAGGTATCTTAAACGGACCTCGCGGGCACTCTGGGGGGGCAAGCCAGGACGGCCAGTTTCCAGCGCCGTCAGGGTTGATTCATTCTGAATTCTGGCCTCAGGCCCAACTGAGGCAGCATAGTTCACAGAAGTCCTTCTTAAAAAGTTGTGGAGAACACAGCAAGACAGGATGATGTGATTGAGTTTATATTCCGCCATGTGTATCGGTGTAAGAAATAGGCTGAAGCGGCTGGCCATTATTCCAAATGTGTTCTCCACCACTCTTCTGGCCCTGGCCAGCTGGTAATTAAAAACCCTCGGGTTCGGGGTGAGGGTCCTCATAGGGAATGGCCGCATAAGATGGTCCCCCAGCGCAAACACTTCATCCGCAACAAAGACTAATGGGAGTCCTTCCGCATTGTCTTCTGGAGGTGGCAAGCCCAAGCTGCCATTCTGGAGATGCCTGTAGAACTCTGGGCGATGACTACACCATCCAACATCCTGGCCATTCTTCCCCACGTCCACATAGAGGAACTCGTAAGTAGCCGACACCACCGCCAACATCACAATACTATTGAACCCCTTGTAATTGTAACAGTATGACCCCGAGTTGGGGGGTGGGACAATGTGAACGTGTTTCCCATCAATTGCCCAACCGCTGGGCAAAGTGGGAGGCCACAGTCTGCCGTTCCTGTGGCGTGGAAGGAAACTGTGAAGCCAAACAAGAAAAAAATAATTAGTAATTTTGTACATAACATTGAAAGCAGATTAGACTCAAACATTCTTGGCCAACATCTGTATGACATTTATTTTAGGGAGTATTTAAAGACAAATGTTTAAGGTCCACCTATCAGATTCCTCACCCCCTCTGATGGCCCACTGAAAATATTTTAGGAGGGGGGGATGTTTTGGACAGGTAACCCTCTCCACATCATTGAGAGCTGAATGCATAAATAATGTGTGTTACTTTGGCCAGCCCCTCCTTACTTACACTATTGGCAGCCCACTGGACAGGTGAGAAGTGTCATAATACAAATATCTAAATACACACTGTCCAAATTGGAGCACATTTTTACATTCTGCAATTACCTCTCAAGATAATAATAGGATACACAAACTTTAAACATTACCATTTGAAAGTATTCAGGCAGGCCCTTACACTACATGCTTTGGTGAATTCATACAGAAATATGACCACTAAAGAGGTAGGTATAGTGTGTATGGGTTTGGCAAAGTCAGCAGATAGAGAATTGGTATCAGCTGATTTAGTGGTTGGGGGAGGGAGGGTTCCAAATGATTTTGGGACCCCAAAAACAGCCTCTGGCCCTCTACATGAATTTAAGGACACAAATAACATTTGTACACATTTTAGGGGTGTTTAGGGTAAGCACTACTATGGAGCTGACAAAATACATTGTTAAGTGACTAGGCAAGGTGGATATGGGCCCAGGATAGCATGCTGGGGAGGTTAGTGAAGGCAAATATGCATGAAGGTCAAAAAACAAACTTTAAAAAATGCCAGCATTCATGAGGATAAAGGGGACATTCACAGCATATTACAATTATGGTGATTAGGGAATGATGAAAGAAATAAAATATATTAGCAAACATTAAATACAATAAAATGTGATGTTAAAGGAGAAATCTTACCTTAATATAGTCCTTCTGCAGGTCCTGGATGATGGCAGAACAGGTCTCTGGGATAATGATCCCCAGAGCCTGGGGGGAGATGCCTGCCAAGAACTTGAGGTCCTGCAGGCTTCTCCCCGTTGCCAAGTACCGCAACGTGGCGACTAGCCTCTGCTCTGGAGTGATGGCTTGCCACATGCAGGTATCCTGCCTACTGATATAAGGGGTCAGCAATGCCAACAATTGGTGAAAAAAGGGGTCCGTCATCCTGAGAAAGTTCCTGAAATAGTCAGGATTATTCTCACGAATCTCACGGAGCAAAGGCATGTGACAGAATTGGTCATGCTGGAGCAACCAATTCTTGGTCCATGAACTCCTCCCCACCCTGTTCATGGACTGGGCTTGTGTCAAAGTAAGAACCCCAACACCAAGCCCCCGCACAGCAAGAACTCTATGATGAGTACATACACGCAACATGGCTTCAAAATGGTCGGCTGGTCAGAACAAAGTAACAGAACGCACTGAAGAACAGCAAGACCTGTGAAGAGCGACCGGAAAATCAGCAATGAGCGGACAAGAATATGTGAACTCACTACACGCACTGAAGAACAGATACAAACCCACAAGCACAAACTGAACAGCAGAAAAACGATCTGAAAACCACGAGTCTGAAAAGAGTCTGAAAAGCGCTAATCGTCTCTCAGCAAACTTTTACTAACACAAGATTAGCAAAAGAAGCCCAAAGGGTGGTGCGCTTGGTATTGAACTGCCCTTTTATAGTCCCGTCGTACGTGTTGTACGTCACCGCGTTCTTGACGTTTGGAAATTCCGACAACTTTGTGCGACCGTTTGTATGCAAGACAAGTTTAAGCCAATATCCATCTGAAAAAAGCCTATGGATTTTGTTGTCGGAATGTCCAATCAATGTCCGATCGTGTGTACAGGGCATTAGTCTAGCAGATATACTTTGTTGCCTTCCATGTGTATTGCCTTACTGTGAAGCCACTCCCAGCAGTAGTTCATATGTCACCTTATGAATGCTGGGAAATGTAGTCCTGGGTGAATAAAAAAATGGCCCCTTCACAATAGGTCCCATAGGCTTGAGTACTGAACCTGGGTGACTCTGAAATGCATAGGCATGCCCCTTTTTCCATCCACGTATTACATCACTTCTGGTCCAGCCTGCACTCCACCGAGATCCCTGGTCTCCTGGTCCCTGTTTTTGAGCTTGCTTCCTAATTTCTTCCGCCTGACCAGTAGCAGTGTGGCTGTTTCCTAGAACATTGAGATCTGCCATGAATCCACATGGGATCTGTACCGGGGAGTATGCATATGACATTTGTCATATTTTGCTACCTTTGTGAGCAGTTTTTTTTAATTTTATCATTAAAGTCTTTTTAATGCTGCACTTATGTGGGCACCCTCTTTCTTACCAAATATGGTAATTTACATGTTTGGTCAATGACATCACTTGAGAGACCCCCACCCCTTTGTTTATACTTACTAAACGAAACAGGTAGACTTCGGTTCTCATTTTTGTTTTTCCTCTGTATTGTTCTCTAAGGTCTTATGAAGAACTCCATTTGTTAATAAACATTTTTATACTGACTGAATTACATCCTGCGCCAGTGTTCTAATCACCTCACAATGCACACAATGCACATAATCACAGCCAGCGTCCATTTTCCAGTTTTGCTGATTACAGCAAGTGCCAGTGTTTGCAGTGAAAGTTTTTCCAGTTTGCCTATCAAAACCATCACAAATATTTCCAGCATGCTGATCAGAGATAGTGCCAGTGTTTCCAGTTTGCCGATTCATAGCCAGCAACAGTGCCTCCAGTTTTCATATTAAGTCCATTGTTCAAATCACATCACGCAATACACCTAATGACATGCAGTGGCAGTTTTCCAATTTTACTTTTCACTGTCAGTGCCATTGTTTCTAATTACAATCAAATACCAGTGTTTACAGTTTGCACATCACAACCATTGTTTCCAGTTTGCTAATTACAGCCAGAGCCACCATTTCCTTTTTGCTGTTCAAAGCCAAATCAATCAAGCCAATGTTTCCAATTTGATGGTCACAGACAGTTTTTTCCAGTGCGCTGACCACAGCCAGTGTCAGTGTTCCCATCACATTACAGTGTTTCACTTGCTTCACAGTGCACACAAAACACATAATCACAGTCACTGGAAGTTTTCCAGTTTTGCTAATCACTCTCAGTGCCAGTGTTGCTGATCACAAGTACAAGTGTTTCCAGTTTTCAGATCAAAACTAGTGCAGTATTTACAGTTTGCTGATTACAGCTAGTTAGAGTTGCCACCTCATCCCTTTAAACCCGAATACATATTAATTACACAGGTTCTGTGGCTAATTGAATGAAGATACAACACTAAGTGAGTTTAATTACCACCTTAATCAGCCACAGAACCTGTGTAATTAATATGCGTTCGGGTTTAAAGGGATGAGGTGGCAACCCTACAGCTAGTGCCACTGTATGCAGTTTTTTCGTCACAGTCAACACCAGTGTTCCCAGTTTTCTGATCACTGCCAGTACCAGTGTCCAAATCATATACAGTAACAGTGCCCACAAAACACATCATTTCAGACAGTGGCAGTTTTCCAAATTTTACTGATCACTGTAATTTCCAGTGATGCTTATCTTTTTTTGTTTTTGTTTTGCTAGTTTGCAAATCACAGCCTATTTTTTTTGGTTTTCTGATCACATCCAGTACCAGTGTTACTTCACAGTACACACAACATACATAATCACAACCAGTGGCAGTTTTACTATTTTATTGATTACTGTCATTGTCAGTGTTGCTGATCACAAGTGCTGATGTTTCCAGTTCGCATTATCACAGCAAGTTCCCTGTTTCCAGTTTGCTGATCACAGCCAGTGATTTCAATTTGCCGATGAGAGCAAGTGACAGTTTTCCCAGTTTGCTAACTGCAACCAGTGCCCCCCAAAGCACCTTGTCCCCATGTTGATGGGGACAAGGGACTCATCCCCACAACCTTTGCCTGGTGGTTGTGGGGGACTGCAAGCGGGGGGCTTATCAAAATCTGGAAGCCACCTTTAACAAGGGGACCCCCAGATCCCGGCCTACCCCCTGTGTGAAATGGTAAAAGGGGCTTCCAGATTCTGATAAGCCCTCCATCCACAGACCCCCACAACCACCGGGCAAGGGTTGTGAGGATGAGGCCCTTGTCCCCATCAACATGGGAACACGGTGCTTTAGGGGGCTATCCCACAGCACCCTCCCCATGTTGAGGGCATGTGGCCTGGTACGGTTCAGGAGGGGGAGCACTCTCTAGTCCCCCCTCTTTTCCTGCGACCTGCCAGGTTGCATACTTGGATCTTGGTCTTGGCCTAGTATGGATTTTGGGGGGACCCCACGCCAATTTTAAAAAATTTTGGTGCAGGGTTCCCCTTAATTTACATATCCAACCCGAAGGGCCTGGTATGGATTTTAGGAGGACCCCCACACAATTTTTTTTTAAATTTTGGTTCAGGGTTCCCCTTAATATTCATACCAGACCCAAAGGGCCTGGTAATGGACTGGGGGGGATCCAATGCTCTTTTTTTCAATGAGTTTTATTTATATTGCTGAGACCCGACAATTCATTACAGCCGCAATCAGTTTTCAATGACAATTTTTCCTTTAGAAATGTCATTTATCGGGGGGGCGTGGCCTGACGCAGCATGGAGTAGGATGTGCATACCCTGAGCTCCGTCCATTACTCCTGCTGTCATTAATCCTGGACTCTATATGCTGCATTAACCGCTGGGTTAACTCCCCTGGAACTTCCACTATCTCCTGTGCTGACTCTCAGGGCGAAAGGATCGGAGGCGGCCTGACCGGAGCGGCGATCCTCCATCCGGCAGCTAGATTCAGGCAAGTCCGCGGCTTCGGCCTACTCCCGGAGGCCCGCAGCCATCTTGGTCCTCCTGTGCACCCGGCCTACATCAGGGCAGCTACACCCTGCCCCTGCCTGGCTTTTGAGACACCTTCTTGGGGACTTGGAAAGCATCCCTTCCCACACATACAGGCTCCCTGGACCCCCAGTGCCCCAGGTGGAGCGGCGGCCGCATTTAGGCAAGCCCGTGGCTTCGGCCTACATACAGAGGTTTGCGGCCATCTTTGCACACCCATACATCCGGCCTGTGCTGCATCTTCACCCTGCTGCCTCTTTGCTTTATTGGGAAAACCTCTTTTTGGGACCTTTCATACTCCCTACCGCTCCTTCAGACTACCAGAACCCTAAAAGAAGCGG
The DNA here is from genome assembly GCA_037952925.1 of Lithobates clamitans. Lineage (NCBI taxonomy): Eukaryota > Metazoa > Chordata > Amphibia > Anura > Ranidae > Lithobates > Lithobates clamitans. The sequence continues at coordinate 1,984,560 of JBBGZY010000608.1, forward strand.
CAATCTGTCACGCATTTGCGTACCTGGGCAGATTTTACCCCCGAACATCTTGGCGGCTTTGAGGCCCAAGCCAGCACTGTCTCCTGTCCCGCAGGCTACTAGTTTTGATAATAAAAGATTGGGGACTCGCTGAGTGACACCCCAGACCCTCGCGACATGTCACCAACCAAATCACAGAAGGCAGCGGCGGCAAGACTTGATCAGTACCGCCGACAAGACAAGGAGGACATGGAGGAAGATGTAGCCTCTGAGAAAGCAGGGGGGGAGAATGAACAGCGAGTGATACTGACAAATTACTTGAAGCAATCACTTTCTGCAGAACTTCCCTCACAGCACAAATTGAGGAAGTCAAGATGGATATCTCCCTTATTAGGCAAGACTTTCAAAAGCTCAGGGACAGAGTGAGGGAAGCTGAAACCAGGCTGAGTACGCTGGAGGATGCCATTCCACCCTTACAAACATCCTCAGACCGCGTGCAACGACAAATACACCAACTCCTTACCAAACAAGATGATACGGAGAATAGGCTGAGGAGATGTAATATACGCCTGATAGGCCTGCCAGAGGGGACTGAGGGTAAGGACACTACCACGTTCCTGGAACAACTCCTAATCAACACCTATGGGAGAGAAGCCTTTTCCCCTATGTTCACGGTGGAGAGGGCACACCGCATGCCAGCCAGACCCCCTCCGCAGGGAGCCCCCCCTCGCACTTTCATAGCGAAACTTCTCAATTACAAAGATTGAGATGCAGCCCTGAGGATGGCGAGGGAGAAGGGCAACATCCCAGTAGGGAATGTTAAAGTAGCTATTTTCCCAGATTTCTCAGCAATGCCGTCGGCAGAGCTTTGCAGAGGCCAAGCGCAGGCTGAGGAACTTACAATACAAATATTCCATGCTCTTTCCTGCCCACCTCAGAATAGAACATGACTGTCGTGCGGTCTTCTTTGAAGATCCTGAGGAAGTGATTTCCTGGTTGGAACGTCGTGCTATTCCGGAAAGAGCTGATTGATCAAGTCCCAGATATATATATATATAAAGGTCTAACCGGTATGTCCACACTCATTTACAGTGCAATTTTTCTTCAGAGTCGCATAGCTACATTGTCCCCTGCAGTTGCATGGAACCCTTTTTTTCCCTTTTTTTTCTTTTTTAACCCGCACACTTTTTGATGTGAACTATTTCTTACTATACACAAAGACTGTTTGAATGCGACATGGAATCGTTTACGAACCAGCGCAAGTACAAAGTACAAATCCTGGTCATTTACAGTATAAGAGTCCACTTACTCTCCGGGGCTCCGGAGGGGCAGAAGTCCTACCAACAACATGCATCATGCAGCAAGACTTTACCCCACACACCACTGGGAAACAGTACCATGATTACTGGTATCTTTTCTGGAATTTGTTAGTTGCAGTTAATTGGAAGCAAGGGGATCGGGAAACCGTGCCATGCCTGGTACAACTGGTATGGATGATGTCCCTTGTTCTACTCAGACCCCAGGGACTTAGCCAGATGTTCTGCATTTTTCTTATAGCCTGGAAGATGGAATGTTTCCCAGTTGGACACAAGTTAAGGGAATATGCCCGCACCAGTTTGGGACAGTCCAGGGCAGGGAGGGGGGTGGGAGTTCATTTGTTTATAGTTTTGTTAAACTTGATTGTGCATACTAACCACAGAAAACAGGTAGCATCTCGAATGCTATGCTCATGTGAATGTTCATGTATGTCGTGTGATACAAGATTGATGCATCCATGTCTGCATACTAGGAACCTATGTGCCTTATACATAAATAGCAAATTTCTTAACATAACTGTTATTAGATTTCAAAAGGTTTTGTTCATGGCTTCCCTAAAATTTCTTACGTGGAATGTGAGGGGCATGCGCGAGAAATTTAAGCGTGCAGCAGTCTTCACATTCCTCAAGAACCAACATGCTGACATAATAGCCTTGGTGGAGACGCATGTTGAGGGGAGCATCCAGATGGCACTTTGCTGGCCATGGGTTGGGTGGGCGTATCATTCTACCCACACATCCCATTCCAGGGGAGTCTCAGTCTTGATAGCTAAATCGGTACATTTTGAGTTGTGTGAGTTGTCCACTGACCCACAGGGCTGATATGTATCTATCCTTGCTAAATTATATGGAGAACCCCTACACATATTGGCTTTTTATGTTCCACCCCCATTTAACATCTCTATACTTAAAGAGGGGCTCTCATTCATGGCCTGCCATCCGGCTATATCTGCAGTTTGGCTAGGCGACTTTAATACTACTCTAAATCCGACTTTAGACAGGCTGCAACTTACTCCGTCTACCCTTAATACTCCCAACAAAACTAGGTTCTCTAAGCTCATTTCCACCTTCCACTTAACAGATACAAGGCGCCACAAGTTCCCACAGGCTAAATCGTACTCATGCTTCTCATCTTCTCATAACTCCATGTCCCGCATAGACTTCATACTCATCTCCCACAGATTGACACCAAGCCTATCAGAAGCTGCATTCTGCCCCAGAATACTCTCGGATCATAGTCCCTACTGGATTACATTAAGCATCCCTATAGCAAAACCACCACGGTCATGGCGTTTGAACCCATTCTGGCTCTCTCTCCTACCAGAGGATGATGAGCTTATGGATAAGTGGAGACTATACTTTGTGGAGAATGACAAGTCAGCATCGCCTTCCGCAGTATGGGACTCCTTTAAGCTATTCGCTCGTTCCACGTTAATTACTGCTATCAATAAAATCAAGACACATTCCTCCAGTGCCCTCGGTAAGGCGCTGGAGGATCTATCCTCTGCTGAAAGAGACTTTGCCACCACCCCGACCCCCGCAAATGTGGACCTGCTTAAACTACAAACTAGAGTAGTTACCCAGCTACAATACCAGAAAGCAAGACAAAAACTGTTTTTCTTCAAACAAAAAATGTTTGAATATGGGGAAAAAGCAGGCAAGTTATTGGCATATTTGGTGCACAGCGAAGATAGACCCCCGGTGGTTATCACACTACATGGCCCTAGTGGACAACAAATAACAGACCCACCCAGAGTAACCTCTTTGTTCAGAGATTTCTTTACTGACTTGTACAAAACGACAGCTCCCACTGAGACACAATCTATGTCTCTCTTTCTTGAGACAGTGATTTTCCCACAGCTGACAGAAGAACAGATAGACCTACTAGAGGCACCCCTCACCACAGATGAAATTACAACTGCTATTGCCAGTTTTGCTAGGTCTAAATCCCCAGGATCAGACGGACTCCCAATTGAGTTTTATTTCCAATTTAGCGAAATACTAATCCCTAAACTACTAACTTTATACAATCATCTTTTCGAGACTGGGACTTTACCCCCATCCATGACAGAGGCAACAATAGTCCTCATTCCCTAACCAGGAAAGGACCCCAGATACCCAGAATCCTATCGACCAATATCCCTTCTACAGGTTGACATCAAAATATTGGCCAAAGTACTATCTATTAGGCTCAATCAGGTCATCTTATCACTAATACATACAGACCAGGCAGGTTTCATGCCTGGTCGCAACACCTTGTTTAATCTCCGGAAACTATATATGAATATACAGGCTACACACGAGGAGGTTGGCTCACGAGTTGTGGTGACTCTTGACACAGCAAAAGCCTTTGACTCGGTGGAGTGGAGGTATCTCTGGAGATGCTTGGAGGGCTATGGCTTCAGCCCGAAATATATTAAATGGGTTCAATTACTATACCAGGCACCCAGGGCCAAGGTGGTGGCTAATGGGTGGTCATCTCAGATGTTTGACCTCAGCAGAGGCACGAGGCAAGGCTGCCCCTTATCCCCATTATTGTATGCCCTTGCGGCAGAACCCCTGGCGATATCCATCCGAGCGAACCCGGAGATTAAAGGACTAAGACTGGGCTCTTTAATTGAAAAAATCAGTATGTATGCAGATGACACGCTACTATATTTAGCGGATTCCGGCCCATCATTATGTACCGCATTCTACACGATCGAACAATTCGGAATATTTTCAGGACTGAAAATCAATTGGGATAAGTCCAAAATTCTACCCATTGATAGCTTCCCACCCCCAGAATCCCAAGCCAGACTACTGCTCCAGAGAGTTGATGTTATTAAATATCTAGGGATCCATATATCTAGATTCCCTGCAGACTATATATCCCTCAATATAGACCCTCTCATTTCCATGGTTAAAAATAAAGTACGGGTTTGGTCCAAACTACCTCTTGGGACCTGGGGTCGCATAAATTTAATTAAAATGATCTTACTCCCCAAAATACTGTATGTTCTCTGGCATACTCCAGTTTACTTACCCCTGAAACATTCCAAATTTTTAGAGTGCCTTCTCAAGCCATTTGTGTGGGGTACCAATAGACACAAACTAGCATGGCAAACTCTCAAGAACCCGACTGACCTTGGTGGCACAGCTCTTCCTGACTTTAACCTGTATTACATTGCATCACAACTGTCACACCTTTTCCACTTAGATAAAACAGATAGCGAGAGGTTTCTCACGCTTCTGTGTCCAAAGTGGGAACAACACACCAAGGATTCGATATATGCAATAGCATCAGGCTCAGGGGGGATGGAACTAGGAGAAAATAGACATACCATGATATATCATTACAGGAAAATATGGGACTTAGCCACCACTAAACTTGAAATTCCACAGTTCAATGATTACACGCCTGTATGGCACAACAAGAACCTTCCTGAATTCAACAAAATTTATGACACATTTTTATGGTCCGTGCAGGGAATATTTTATCTGCATCACCTACTAAAAGACGGACATCTTAAAACCTTTGACTTACTTAAAGAAGAATTTACAGTTCAGAACCAGATGTTCTTTAGATTTCTACAAATCCGTCACGCGGCACAATCACAATTTCCTGACTCCCTCCCAAACCCTACACCTAATGTAAGAGTACAGACCCCCATAAACTGATTTCAGCTTTCTATAACATGCTCTCAACCCCCGTCTCTACTAAAATAGCATATGATCTCAAACCAAGATGGGAAAGAGAAGTGGGACCAATAGAGGATGAGGAGTGGGGGGAGGCACTGGAGTCTTGCAAGGCTGTGTCCCCCAAATTATCAGACCGTTTGTCGCAGCTTTACATTCTTCACAGGGCATATCTCACACCCATTAGAGTGGCAAGATACAAACGTACACAATCTACTACGTGTCTGATGTGTGGGAAAGAGACAGGTACTTTTTTCCATTTGATCTGGACATGTCCTAAGATACAAGGCTTATGGGAACAAATTGTGACATTTCTGCATTATACAATGGGCTCACCCCTAGCTCTAGACCCAAAACAATGCCTTCTGGGTATAATTCCAGACACAATTGACAAATACACAAAAACATTTCTCCACGAAACACTCTTTGCAGCAAGAAAGGTTATAGCCAAAAAATGGATGTGACAAACGCCTCCTAAAATAGTGGAATGGAAGGTGGAGGTGAATAATACCTTGCCATATAAGAAATGCATATATATTAATAGAGGTTGCCCTGCCAAGTACAATAAGATATGGGATCGTTGGCTTCAAGAGTCTGATACCTGTGTATAATGAAACAAAATTGGTATGGAATGATTTCTAGGATGCGCGCCTCAAAGTGTAGTTTCTATGTGTTAAATGTATACATATGGAATATTTTCACATGACAAGCACAATGTACTCAATATCATATGTACTGAATGTATAACAATCAATGTACTAGTTACCAAGTTCATATGTTTAAGCAAACATAACATGTATAAACCAGTTGATCAATAAAACCTTTGTTTAATGTAAAAAAAAAGAAATGTCATTTATCTGCGGTACTGTTCTAAACACGGGAAAAATGCGCCACTTTACAGGCATACTATAGAGACCCCCAGGCATGATATTTAAAGGAATATTTCATTTTTATTGTTTCACTTTAAGAATTAAAAAAATCACTGCTCCCATAAAAACATCAGTTTTTAAAAAAAATGTTTGCATTGATACATGTCCCCTGGGGCAGGACCCGGGTACCCAAACACTTTTTATGACTATAACTTGCATATAAGCCTTTAAAATGAGCACTTTTGATTTTTCATGTTAGTGTCCCATAGACTTTAACGGTGTTCCGGCAGCTTTCGAATTTGCCCTGAACACCGCATATTGTTTGGTTTTAGCAGAACATCCTAACAACCAAAGTTCGGCCCGAACTTATGCTCAGACCGAACCGTTCGCCCATCCCTAGTCAGTGCCAGTGTTTTCCTTCTGTGCACATTTTTGCTTTGTTCCCCTAATGTCCAAAATAATGTAAGTAGTCAGGAGAATAACAAGAGCAGCAGACAGACCCTAAAATCATATTTTGATTTTAATTCTGTATAAAACAGCTGTAAAATATGTCCACCTCTGATTCAGAATGTAAAGTGTTCCCTGCAATAAGAGTCAAGCCTTATAGCAAATATCTTGGGGTATCCATTTTTGAAAATGGGGTAATTTTGAGAGTGTTTCTACTGTCCTGGCATCTAAAGGCCTTCCTATTCAGAACATCAGATGTGAAATTTAGGCCACTTGAAAGCATGGAATTTAAGTTCCAATATGTTGCTATGCAACAAAAAAGTCTGACCCATGTATTTTTCATATACTTAGGAAGAGTAGCAGAATTTGTTTAAGGTGTAATTGTGTGTTCATGGTGTGTGAGAAATATCTTATTAAAATGACAACTCTGCATGAAAGAAATTATTTTTATTTTCTTTCCTCATTTTCCAAAAAAAGATAGTGGAAAACAATTGTATTCTTCCTAAGACTTGCCCACCATACTTTTTAATAAATAACTTGGTGTATTTGCCTTCCAAAATGTCATAATTTTGTGGATGTTTCTATTTTCTTGACACTTAAGGTTCTCTGATAATGTGATAGGATGTAAGGAAATCATATGCACAATATACAGTTGTGCCATACTCTTTCCATTCTTGGATGATGGATTGAACAGTGCTCCGTGAGATGTTCAAAGCTTGGGAAATTTTTTATAACCCACCCCTGCTGTAGCCTCCCTGGCGGTATGATTATGTCAGATTTTTGCTTCTCAAAGCAGTACAATTATTTTGCATAGAAATTTGGCGTTTTATATTGTAGGCCTGTAATTCTTGGCAATAACACACTTAAATCTGTCCACCAAGAGTCTAGTAGATATCCCAGGTACAATGAAGTTTGAAACACAAAATCATAAATTATATTATAATAAATAAATATAAATAATTATAAAAAATAATAATATAATAATAATAAAATTAATTTCCCGACAAATCACTATCGCTCAATTCTGCAAGTGTTCTAATTTACTATCGCTGTTTTCTAGCTGGTCTAAAACCACTTTTGCTGTAAAGGGACACTTTTTGGTTGCAACGGATAATCTCAAGTTTCCAGACAGAAAGAACAGTATATATCATATAAAACTGCATGCAGGGCATTGGACAAAGCACTAGGATGAAAAGGGATGTGAAATAATTTCATACAGTAATGTAATCTGTAAGATTAAAGTGTACTGTATGTATTATGAATTTTCACTTTTTTAAATTTGCCGCTGGGCTCCGCCCCACGCGTCGCAACGCTTGCAGGGAACGGAGCCCAGCACACAGAGGCATCGCGTGGAGGACAGAGCCCATGGACACAGCGGGGGGACATTGCAGGATCGTGGGAACAAGGTAAGTATACGGCACCAGGATCCTACAATGCAATCCCGAGTGTGGCTCGGGGTTACCGCTAATGGTGCTGAAATTTAACCCCAAGCCACACAAGGGAAAACTGCCAGGGAGGTTAAACTTCTCCACAACTTTTTCCCTGACCTGTCCCGTGTGTTCCTTGGCCTTCATGATGCTGTTTGTTCTCTAAGGCTCTCTAACAAACCTCTGAGGACTTCACAGAAGAGCTGTATTTATACTGAGCTTAAATTACACACAGGTGGGCTCTATTTACTAATTAGGTGACTTCTGATGGCAATTGGTCCCAATAGATTTTAGTTAGGGGTATCAGAGTAAAGGGGGCTGAATATAAATGCTCAGCACACTTTTCACATATTTATGTGTAAAAAAAATTGAAAAACATTTATCATTTTCCTTCCACTTCACAATTATGTGCCACTTTGTGTTAGTCTATAACATAAAATCCCAATAAAGTACATTTATGTTTTTGGTTGTAACATGATGAAATGTGGAAAATTTCAAAGGGTATGAATACTCTTTCAAGGCACTGTACATAGTTACACGGTTAGTCTGGCAGAAAAAAGACACAAGTCCATCTAACTCAACCAATAAAAGGGGGAACATTTTTTACAGTCCTATAAACACAATCCTCTACACACAGTTGATCCAGAGGAATGTATTACCCTTACTTTCATTTCTCCCTTACAATAGAGTCAATGCTGAGAGTCTGAATCTAAAACTTACAGTTCTTTCTGGGGTACAGAGATAACAGTGGGTCGTTTCCTCTGCAGCTCGTCAATTCTGAAAGCATCTCTTTTCAAATACAAGGCATTCTGTGATTGAAGATGGTGCATAAGAACAGCACAATCTCCCCTCCAGTCAAAAAACACATTATATTCACTGAAAATAATGCAAGAAGTCTTTGGAATGAGCTGCATATAAAGCCTGTGTATAAAATATGGTAAATTGTACACAGCCTGTCTACTTTAAAGAGATACACTCACAATTTACACAATATATTTATTATATATATAGTCTTTCACATATTTGCTATCATTTTAAAGCAATCAGAAGAGACACTTTACACTAGCAGGATAGCAGAGATATGTTGGTGTGACCAGAACATGGATGTGCTTTTAAGGGGGCTGGTAGGATCAGTGTCACTGTGCTGCTTAGGAGTCCTGACAAAGAGAGCAGAGTATGCAAGCTAAGTGTAGTGGATACTAGGCATTTATTAAAAGGAGAAAATTAGCAACTCACATGAAATAAAGTAAAATATGCTTATTATGGTTTTCCATGGGATTCACAGCTGAGGAGGACACCAAAGAAGCTGTCAAAATGAATATACCGGATCTGGTCCTGGTGACACCTGTAGTGGCTGAGAGAAACAGCAAGAGGTGGACAAAGTACACAATAATTGACAACTCACTAGAGTGTGTAGGTAATCTCATGAATAACAAATGGTAGAAGTGGTCATTGGCACACCTGCAGTTAGGAAGGAAACATTCAGGATCCAGGGGTTGGACCACCACTGCAGAGGGGGAGCATGGTAGCTGGGGTAACCAGGCAGCCTCAGATCAGTAAGCAGGAAACGGCGCGCTTGGATCAGTGGTGCTGCCTGTTTACCCAGGCTATTACACTCTCTCTCTGCAGCAGCATTCCCTGGATCCTGGATGTTTCCTTCCAAGCTGCAGGTGCAACAATGACTGCTTCTATAACCTGTTATACATGGGATTATCTACACACCCAAGTGGGTTGCTAATTGTTGTGTGCTTTGTCCACCTTTCCACCATACTGCACTTAATCTGGTGACCTTTTGTTGTTTCTCTCAGCCACTACAGTTGTCACCAGGACTACATCCAGTACCTCCGATTAGACAGCTTGCTTGGTGCCCCCCCCCCCCCAGTTGAAAATTCCATTATAAAAAGATGCTAATTGTCTCACATTAATAAATGTCTAATATCCACTACACTTAGTCTGTGCACTCTGCTCTCATTTTCTATTTACCATTATAGAGATCTCTTCAGTCTCTCAGAGGTGCTGTGTAAAGTTTGTTGGGTTGGATTCATCAGTGGATTCCTTAGCCAAAGGATTTGTCCTGAGGATTCATCTTACCATAACTACCCCCCCTTCTGCCCCCACCCCCAGACAACATATTTTGCTCCAGCCTAGTTTGGCAATTATTTATTCTTAGGAGTCATGCAAGGCAAAGGGTCCTGAATCCTGTGGGACTTCCTATTGGATGTTAAAGTGGGGGTTCACCCACACCGCCAAAAAAAAAAATATTAAAAGCCAGCAGCTACAAATACTGCAGCTGCTGACTTTTAATACATTGCCACTTACCTGTCCCAGGGTCCAGCGATGTTGGCAGCCATCCTAGGTGAGGGAATCAGGAAGTGAAGCGTTGCGGCTTCACTTCCCGGTTCCCTACTGCGCATGCGCGAGTCGCGCTGCGCGTCCCTAGTGGTCCCCGCTCTCTCCTGGGAGCTGTGTGTTCCCAGCAGACAGCGCGGTCGGGACGGGAAGAGGTATAGACTCCCATGGGAGTCTATGCCGGAAGTGGGTGCAAATACCTGTCTTTGACAGGTATCTGCACCCCCCTCCCCCCTGAAAGGTGCCAAATGTGACACCGGAGGGGGGGAGGGTTCCGAAAAGCGGAAGTTCCATTTTTGTGTGGAACTCCGCTTTAAGAGCATGGGACAATGTTCAGACCCACATGGATGTCCTGTACAATTCGGGACACTTAGCAAATATGCCTTCCTAAAAGTTTAATAAACAAATGCCGCTTAATGCAGTACAAACAAAATGGCCATACAATAAACATTGCCAATAAACTATCTCAAAGTATATCATACAGGGATATTACAGAGTGGCATACACTGAAATACAAGACAGTGACTGAAAAGGAAATCTTAACTCAGATTCTATGTTTGTCTGAGTAGGTGGGTATTGAGGGTGGCAGGGTTGCAGAGTGGCAAATGAGTAATTCCAGAAAAGGGGAGAAGGTTATGAGAAGTCCTTAATACAGGAATATGAGGAAGTACATATGTAGATAGAGTGGATAAAAAAGAGTCATATGCAGAGTGAAGGATATGTCTGCCATGGTAGTTGGGAATTATAAGGAATAATAAAATAATGTAATATTGTTGAAAACTTTGTAAGTTTTACTATTTACCGGTGAGGCCAGCCATCCTCATGAAAGTCAATAGGGCAAGAGGGTGGCTATTTTGGCTTTCAAACAGTGCTTTACTGGCTTGAAACTAACTACAGGTATGCTGTACACTAGCATCCTAAACTCCCTGTAGCTTCATGCATATTCATTTGCTACATTCACTCTATTTTTTCCAGTACTTTACATTGCAATCTTCTTTTCAAAAAATATATGCAGTATATATTTAAACTTATGCTCTAATATTATTTCTGTAGATCATGCTGGACATATAGCCAAAGTTCTGAAGTTACTAAGATCAGTGTAATATTCCTGTGTTATTCGGCATTATCATTCTACAGATTATTAGAGCTTACTTAGTTGGTAAGCCTACATGTATATTTCTCTGAGATATGATTGCTTTGGGATTCATCACAAAAAAGTGTTAGTTGAAAATGGTGTGGTTTGATGTCTGTTATACCATCACAGACAGAGCATTAGTTATTCTTATTGATCAAAGAAAACCTTACCTATCATACTGGTACTGCCCCAAGGAATGATCATATGGAGAGTATACAGAGGGCTGAGATATCCCTGAATGCAAAGCGCTGCTAGAATCCTTCATTTCATACTGCGAGGTCTTCCATTTGTAGAAAAAAAATGCAATTAAATTAACATACAATGGAACATTTCATAAGAAAATAATGTGCAGCATTGCACTTAACAATTTGGAAAAAATTAATTTCTATCTCTGTCACTAAGTGGTTAAACTCTAAAGATATGCAATACAAGGACTAATTAAAAATGTCAGTGTAAATAAAGGATTCATAGTTGTGATACTTAAATGCAACATGTATTTCAGTTCTGTACAGGTTTGGACTGCTTATGAAAACACTGAACATGAGCAGGAAGAACTGAAAAGATTAATTTGTCAGCAAATTCAATGCTACTCACCAAGGTTGAATAAAAGGCTGTGGGATCAGAGCTGCAAGGGAGGTAACTGGCATAGCCCAGGCTTGCTGTTGTTTGCGGAGGGTTATACATTCCAAAAGCTGCATTTAGATCAGTTCTTGTGCTAACCAGCAGCCTTTTCTCATAGGAAGGACAGCAGATGGCAGAGGTCTGGACAGAAGCAGCAGAGATCACGGGCAAAGATCCGGATGCAGAAGTATCGTAACAAATTGTGCCTGGATTTACAGAAACCAAGAACTGTGGACAGAAATGCAACATGCAAAATCCACTAAAGCTTATGCAATAATTCTTTGTAAAATAATAACCCTACACAAATTATAATAAATGATACATTGTCCTATTTATATAATTTTGTACTAAAATGATGTGTACACTTTACTATATATTTTGCTGCTGCATAAACAGGATAAATAAAGTAGTTTTTGTCATGTTGTAATTAGAGTACCCTTATTATAACATAACACAGTTAAAGATTACATTTGTACTATTTTATAATTCCGTTATATTTAATTAATACTATTTTATACTGCACTTATATTTATTTTAGATTAATGTACTATTCTCTTTTATTTTCAAATATTTGTAGATACTATGCACCTAAGAGCAAGAATAGATGCAAAACAAAGCGAATTTTGGCTTTTTGTATACATAAAATACCTATACAACGAAAATGAAATATGTTTACAAATTGTTGTATAACACAATTACTAATTAGTCATTCCAAAACATCTTTATAACAGAATAAAAATAACTAGTACTGAACATATATATATTTTTATATATAACTATATATATATATATATATATATATATATATATATATATATATATATATATATATATATATATATATATATATTGTACACATACACATGTGTGCACACAACAAAAGTACAAATAAAATGCCTGTTCTTGAAGTAATCCTCCTCATGTCTGTGCTATTGGACTGATGAATGAAAGCAGAGTACTGCCACTTACCTGCGAGTTGCTGTTGTATGGATAGCTAAACTGTGAAAATGACATCTTCTCTTTGTTTTTGTTTTTACCATAGACAATAGTTCACAAGTAGATCATCTGTAACAGACGCTGAATCTGATACATATCCCAGGTCTCTTTACATAATTATATATGATTGCATGTAAAAGTACAAGTGATTGCATGTAACAAGTACAGCATCTTCAGATTTTATGTCAACGTTCCAAAGTGCTTAAGCTCTCTTTAAAGAATAATAAATTAAAGATACATAGTTCAGCTGACAAGGTTAAAAAGGATATCTTGCAAGGTAGGAAGACAGCCTGTTGTGTTTTTTGCTTGCCTGTAGTGTTTTTTTTTAACATTCATCCATGGAAAAAAGACAAATACGTCACAGTAATCCCAAAGCACAGTACAGGATAGGATCCCAGCCATGCATTTGATATTTCTAGATAGGCTGCATATTTGTTCCACATATTTTTAACCCTGTTAGTGCAGAGATATTGTGCCAAATCCTTCTGCTGATTTCCTAAAAATTCATTTGTTAACTAAATGATTTCACACAGTAGTGCGTTTGAATTTAAACTGTTGCTGTCAGTCAAGAGTTTAAAAAAAAACAAAACAAATGTTAACATTGTCAAATGGTTAATATCCATTTGTGATGATCAACAAACAATGCATGTAACAGCTAAATTGCTTGTCTGCATAGAATTTAAAAAAATTACTAATTTAGAAAAATTTCACAGACATTTTAAGATATAATTATAAGGATATATGCCTAAAATCACATTTTGTAATAACTAAGTGTACAACACTTCTGAAACTTCCCGTGTTTCTTTAGTGTGGAAGTGTGGAACTTCCGAAAGATGCATTTTGTGACAACCTATTGAGTCAGTATTAGTTTTTATATTATTCACACCAAAAATTTGTGCTTTACATATATTTGTTTCCTGGTAAAGATATTCAGATATTCAACCTGAAAATGGAACACACCAATAATTGCTGGATAACTGCAACTAAGAAAAAGATAGTCATGTCTAATATATTCCCTATTTTATTTGTGGTGTACTCCTTTTTTTGTAACTCACAAATAACTCATAAACGTTGTTTTCTTTGGATTTAATATTTCTAGGTGTGTTTGATGTGTGCAGCCTGACATCTTAATACATTACTATATTGTTTACTCACATGCAATACCTGTAAAATAGTATGGATAATAATATTTACACCTAAAATTGAAGCAAACAACATAATCCCTTAAATTTGACATGAAAAACTAATAAGAGATGGCATTTTTATTTACATAGCTAAGAACAAAGATTCTAAAAATTAAAAGCAATCTTTTAAAACTACATTGCATTTAGGTGCATTTAACTATATGTCAGTACATTTCTATTACTTTTGGATTTGATATTTGTCAATAACAGTGAAATATAAAAGAAAAGCAGTTGTTAAATCAAAATAATAAATGGGGGCACATTATCGGTTTTCAGCAGAAGAAAAAAAAAAAAAAACTTGATGTTGCCAAAGCAGGACATATGGCACAGACCAGCCACCGGATTAGAGACAAAAATGACTTACATGTTGTGCTAGGTGATTGCATCAGCTAAGAAATTAAAATGACTTTTAATACTTTACCTTTATAGAGTCCCAGATTTACCAGTAAAATAATGTTAACACCAGACTAGGTTTACAGGGTTTAAATCCCCTGAACCTCATTGTATATTTGGAATAACAGTGTAAGGTAAAATTACAGCTTTATATAATGAGATTATTAGGCTGAAAAGGGTAATGTGTACATTTGACTTTTCTGAGTATGTATTTCCTATTTCTGTATATTGGGTTTAATATCATGTTCCTCATATTATTGACTTCTGAATACCATACTGGCATCCTCCAGGATTTATTTATTTAAAATCATGTTCACTTTTCACTTCCATAAACAGCTTAAGGATTAAAAAAAATGAATTTTAGATTCAAATAATATGTAATCAATGGCAGGGGCCACTGTGTACATTTTTGGATTAGGCCCTGATAGCTGGGCACCCTAGTTTCCCACACTGAGTGCTGGACCTACCGCACTCCCTTTTTACTACTCCACTGTGAACTTACAATAACGAAGACTAGATGTGCTGATGGTTGGTGGTGGTATGTCTACTGATATGTCCTGTGTACGTGGTCATGTGCCCTACTGTCACATGAGTTATTTCATGGGTCATAGAGCATAGTCCTTGTTAAGTGCTGACATATCTGGAATAAACTCTGCATTGTAGTAAGTTCATAGTAGTAAAAGGTGGCATACAAGCTACCCCACACCATTACTACATATTTTTTTTCTTAGAGAAAGCATTCTTATCAAAGTACATGCTGCTTAAAAAGAGCTTGCTGATTATGATACGCAATTATTTGCATTACTTCGATCTACCTTTATATCAGCTGTTTTTCACAAGATGAAATGAACAACGGCTACTGCAATCAAACTGTAGTACTCTAATATCTGTCTTTACCTAACTATCAACTTCTAAAGTAATAGGATGTAGAAAAGCAAGCCATTCTGAGCATATGTATAGCCAAAACTCTTTTCCCTACTTAGACTAGTGAAGGGTTAAAACCCCTTTCAGTCTCTCGGGTAACCTACATTGTGTTTGGATAGCATAGTCTATCTCTAGTGCTGTAACTAGGCCATAACTCAGCAGCTGGATGACCATGGTATCATACTATTGAGGGACTGTTGACTGTATATTATGTTTAGACTGAGTCTATATACATAAGTTTGACCCTCGAACAGTTTGATAAGTCATATGATCATTGCTTTGACTTTAGTTACACAGACTGTCAAGGAATAGGCCATGTGCAGCTAGTTTTTTCCCTTACCTGTAATATGTCTAACAACACAATGGTATTTCATTATATATTATCTGTTATGCTATCTGTTGATATTTTCAATAAACATATTTCAACAAGAAAAACCCTTTTCAGGTTAGTTTTTGCCATCTTCAGTTTGCAAATGAGACCTGAATCCAGCATGTTCACAAGTTTGTTTGAAGGAGCAAACAAATTGGCCATATTTGAGCAATTCTACTGCCTGCACATCTGGTTGATGAAGTCTGTAATTTAGGAAAATATAATCATATATTAAAGAAATATATGTACAAAAAACATATTTTATTACATTTAGACATTGCCAAAGGTAGAAATATTTTTTTTTCTTTTCTTTTTTTTTCCCCCTTCCCCCATTGTTTAATTAATATTTAGTAACCTTATATATACTTAATGAAAATATAATCAATTTGCGTTAAGATATACTTTATGGTACGCATCCAATTTAAATGTATTTGTAAAATGTGTTTGTTTATATGTATATAAACTGTGGAAAAAATAAAATATAGAATTAAAAAAAAATATATATATATTATTTTATGGCCATCATTTTTGTTTAACTCTGAATCCATAAGCTGTAACTGTTTTTAGTGCTTAGCCTATTTACAATTGTGGGTATTCTAATTTTTTGGAAATAGATGCACATTTTAGCTTAGAAATAATTGTTGTTTATTAGATGGACACAGCCTTATCTTTTCTTTTTAACCTATTTGGCCATGCTGTACATTAAAGTTTAACTAAAGGCATATTTTTTTTTTAAATAACAAACATGTCATACTTACCTGCTCTGTGCAGTGGTTTTGCACAGAGCAGCCCTGATTCTCCCCTTTCTGGGGTCCCTCGCCAGTGCTCCTGGCCCCTCCTTCCTGTCTAGTGCTGCCCATAACAATCAGCTTGCTATGGGGGTACCCGAGCAGGCTCGCTCCCAAAGCACTGCTCTGTGTGTCCATTCACAAACAGAGCATGGCTCAGCCCCACCCCCACTCTCTCCTCTCTGACTTACTGGCTGTGATTGACAGTATCGGAAGCCAATGGTTCCCACTGCTGTATTAACCAATGAGGAGGAAAAGACCCGAGAGAGCCGCTGCTCTTGTGCACATCACTGGGCCCAGGTAAGTTTCAGGGGAACTGGTGGGGCTACTGCACACAGGTTTTATACCTTCATGAATAGAATGCATGAAGGTAAAAAACCTTGAGCCTTTACAACCACTTTAAGATCATCCCAGGCTTGTTGGTGAATTACAGTCATTGTACTAAAATATATTCACTGTTGTTTATATCTAAGCCTACACATATTTGGGCTGCCTGTACTTGGATAAATAGGAGAAAATAATTTAGTGAAATTATATGGAATGCTATTTGTACCAAATACAGTACACATTAAATAAAATAAAACTTATTAATTTTTGACAATTTCCCTGATTTGTATAAAAATAGATTCAGGATATTTTTAAGAAACAAGTTACCAAACAAACTTGTCATATGTGAAAAATTAAACAGTCTGTCTGAAAAGGTTTTGGTTACACCTGGAAAGGGTATATTCATACATATCATAGATTCTTATTTGGTATTGGTAAGTTCCACACATTTATAAAGTACAATCCAAAGCTAGCAGAACACTACAAAAATGAATGGAAGTTATACAAAAATAAACAGAAGTTGTACAAAAAAGGAAAAAAAAGCTGCAGGAGAGCCCACTCATGTTAGCTGTCAAAGTCACATGGCCGGCGCTCCACCAATATTGGAGTTTTCTTTTCAAGGGTGGAACATGTTACATGTCCCGGCTCCTGCAACGGGTCGTGATCCGAGCTCTTAATGTGATGGCAGTATAGGGAGTTCCCTGTACAAGCTGTAACTTTTTGAAAAGAGCGTGGCAGTGCGGCACTCCATTCACATGGCCATATCATTCATCCACAGAGTTCTGAACTACAAGTACCAAAATCCATTGTGAATCTGCCTGTCCGTATAATGTACAGACAGACAGCTTACATTGACAGTATGCAGGAGACCTGCATGGCATCAGAGATCTGCTAAGCAATGCTTTCCAGGCTCCAAAAAAAAAAAAAGGAAATGCATATTTTGTACCTGCAAAAATCTTTTTTTTTTCTTAAAATGAACATATCCTTTTAAATCAGTATTAAACCCCAAAGCAAAAAATGTATTATATTGCATTTGTCTATTTTTTTTCACCTGGGGATTTGGCCACTAACATACCTCCTGTATTAGAGTGCCCCCACTCTGGATGAATGAAACCAGGGGCAGCTTTGGACAACAGTATTGTCAGTCTAGGGGGAGGAGAGTGTTAGATGTACTAGCATATTTAGATACACTAACACTAACTTAAGCTGAAATCCAGCTCACACTTTAGAAGCAATTACAGAAAACATTTATTTTCAGTTTTACATTTATAAAAGCTGATCATTGTGAGCACACCTGTCAGTGGTAAAGGGTTTATCTCAACACTCTAACTCACATGTGTCAAACACAAGGCCCATGTGATTAATGTGAGTGGGTTGCCCTTCTTAAGAGATCTGGAAGAGCAAAGTGCAACACTGGGCAGAACTGACAACCTTAAAAGGGGTCCTCTGCTCGCTGAACAGGTGGCTAGTAGGGTTAATGGGGAGTGTGGAGGGGTAAGTCAGGAGTATCAGGTATGAAGATGGGTTAATGCAGTCAGAGGGAGTGTTAGGGGCTCACAGAAAATCCAGGCCAGCCCTGGGTTTGAGCACCCTAACATATTTGCCAAGTTGGGTGAAGATGTGTGGGTGGCAAGCTCAGAGGTGACAGCCCTAGATGTCACTGCTACCCCTAACAGCCAGGAGAGCAGCCCATCTAGTATGGGTGGTAAGGGTAGTGCAGGTAGGCCTAGACAGTTGGCAGTAATAGGGGATTCTATAATCAGAAGGACTGATAGAATGATTTGTAGCCAGGATCGCCTCAACCAAATGGTTTGCTGTTTACCTGGTGCCAAGGTTCGGCATGTGGTGGACCAGGTTGATAAATTACTGGGAGGGGCTGGGCATGACCCAGCTGTCTTCGTCCACTTTGGAACCAATGACAGAATATATGGAAGGTGGAGACTATTTAAGAACCAATTTAAAGAACTAGACTGCAAGTTAAAGAGAAGGACCTCCAAGGTAATATTCTCTGAAACATTGCCTGTGCCATGCGCAACACAGGAAAGACAGGGGAGATTAGAGAAATGAATGCATGGCTAAAGACCTGGTGAAGGAAGGCAGGGTTATGGTTTTAGAGCGCTGGGCTGACATTTCATTGGTATATGACCTATATGCTAAAGATGGTTTGCACCTAAATAGAAAGGGGTCTGCTGTGCTGGGGGAGAGGTTTATGGAAAGACTGGAGGAGTATTTAAACTAGGATTGAGGGGAGAGGGTGAATCAGATTATAATGGGGCAGACAGGTCGGACAGGGGTCAGCCCCTATTGGTGGGTGAAATGGGGAAAGATGGGGGGAGGGCTATGGCAGGTGATATGAATGTTCCCATGTTACAAACAACAATTGGAAATGGTACTATTTGTAGTAAAATAAAAATTATGAAAAATATATGTGCAAACTGTGACAATGAATTAAAGTGTTTGTTCACCAATCCCAGATGTTTGCCAAGCAAAATATGTGAGTTGGAAGCTCTGGTGCACAAGGAGAACTATGATTTAATTGGTATTGCTGAATCTTGGCTTCATTCTTCACATGACTGGGCTATTAATATTCCTGGCTACAGATGAGCTGAACATCCCCCGGTTCGCACCAGAACCTGCGAACGGACCGAAAGATCGCGCAAACTTTAGAACCCCATTAAAGTCTATGGGACTCGAACGTTCGAAATCAAAAGTGCTAATTTTAAAGGCTAATATGCAAGTTATTGTCCTAAAAAGGATTTGGGGACCAAGTTCTTGCCCCAGGGGACATGTATCAATGCAAAAAAAGTTTTAAAAACGGCCGTTTTTTCGGGAGCAGTGATTTTAATGATGCTTAAAGTGAAAAAAAGTGAAATATTCCTTTAAATATTGTACCTGGGGGGTATCTATAGTATGCCTGTAAAGTGTCATGTGTTTCCCGTGCTTAGAACAGTCCCTGCACAAAATGACATTTTTAAAGGAATAAAAGTCATTGAAAACTGCTTGCAGCTTTAATGTAATGTCGGGTCCCGGCAATATGGATGAAAATCAGTGAGACAAACGGCATGGGTACCCCCCACCCCCAGTCCATTACCAGGCCCTTTGGGTCTTGTATGGATATTAAGGGGAGCCCCGCACCGCAAGTGTAGCTCCAGCCAAAAGATCTATTTTTAAGCTTTTTAGAAAACATAGGGAAGGGATATCACCCCTGTAACATTTGTTTTGCTGTCTGTGCACCTCTTCAGAAGATTTCACTTCACTTTCTGTAACAATGACAAATATTTTTTGAAAATTTTGGGTTTTTAGTGAAACCAGGATTGGTGATAAAGCATCAGTCAAGAGAAGACACGTTTTTCCCATATTAACTCTTATGCCGCGTACACACGGTCGGACTTTTCAGCTACAAAAGTCCAACGGACGCTGACGGACTAAAGCTGGCTGGTAATCCGATCGTGTGTGGGCTTCTCCGGACTTTCAACGTACTTTTTTAGCCTCAAATCCGACATACTTTAGATTTGAAACATGCTTCAAATCTTTACGTCGTAACTACGACGGACCCCGAAATCCGCTCGTCTGTGTGCTAGTCCGACGGACAAAAAGTCACGCTAGGGCAGCTATTGGCTACTGGCTATCAACTTCCTTATTTTAGTCTGGTGTACGTCATCACGTACGAATCCGTCGGACTTTTGTGTGGTCGTGTGTAGGCAAGTCCGTTCGTTAGAAAGTCTGCAACAAGTCCGCCGCAAGTCCGCCGAAAGTCCGCCGAAAGTCTGTCGGACCGGCTGTCGGACTTTTGTAGATGAAAAGTCCGACCGTGTGTACGCGGCATTATAGGGCGTACACACGGTCGAACTTTGTTGGGACATTCCGACAACAAAATCCATGGATTTTTTCCGACGGATGTTGGCTCAAACTTGTCTTGCATACACACGGTCACACAAAGTTGTCGGAAAATCCGATCGTTCTGAACGCGGTGACGTAAAACACGTATGTCGGGACTATAAACGGGGCAGTGGCCAATAGCTTTCATCTCTTTATTTATTCTGAGCATGCATGGCACTTTGTCCGTCGGATTTGTGTACACACGATCGGAATTTACGACAACGGATTTTGTTGGCGGAAAATGTTATCTCCTGCTCTCCAACTTTGTGTGTCGGAAAATCCGATGGAAAATGTCCGATGGAGCCCACACACGGTCGGAATTTCCGACAACACGCTCCGATCGGACATTTTCCATCGTAAAATCCGAACGTGTGTACGGGGCATTACAGGAGAGAATTTCCCTTCCTAGGGGTAGATTTCATCTCACTTCCTGTTGTCTCCTTCCGTTTGCAAGTAGGAGTCATTTGTAAGTTAGATGTTTGAAAGTAGGGGTCTGCCCTATATACTCTGCAGAAATTGGGGCCTTAGGTGTTGGTGTTGCCACAACACTGTAAGCCCTCACAGTTACTCTTTGTGGGCGCAGGAACGGGCCTTGCTGTGAAATATTAGATCAAGAATTGTAATTACATGCCATTGTTGAACAGTGGTAGAAAAATTGGGCCTTTGGTGGTGGTGGTGCTGGTGCCACAACACTGTAAGTCCTCACAGTTACTCTTGGTGGGCGTGGAACGGGCACTGCTGTGAAATATTATATCAAGAATTGTAATTACATGCACCTGTTGAACAGGGGCAGAAAAATTGGGCCTTTGGTGGTGGTGGTGGTGTTGCCACAACACTGGAAGCCCTCACAGTTACTCTTGGTGGGCGCAGGAACGGGCCCAGCTGTGAAATATTAGATCAAGAATTGTAATTACATGCCATTGTTGAACAGTGGTAGAAAAATTGGGCCTTTGGTGGTGGTGGTGGTGGTGCTTGTGCCACAACACTGTAAGTCCTCACAGATGCTATAGTTGGAGCACAGGAATGAGCCCTGCTGCAAAGTTTTGCATCAAAAATTGTAATTACAAATTGCCCTAACACTGCAACCCCTCACAGATGCTATAGTTGGAGTGCAGGAATGAGCCCTGCTGCAAAGTATTGCATCAAAAATTATAATTTTACGCCCCTGTTAAACAAGGGCTGAAAAATTGGGCCTTGGGCACTGGTGCTGGTGCCACAACACTGAAACCCCTCACAGATACTATAGTTGGAGTGCAGGAATGAGCCCTGCAGCAAAGTATTGCATCAAAAATTGTAATTACACGTCCCTGTTAAACAGGGGCAGAAAAATTGGGCCTTGGCCACTGGTGGCGGTGCCCAGAACCAAAAATGTTCTTACAAGCTACCAGCATGAAAATTGAGGAGGAAGAAGATTGTGACTCAGCATAACAGGATAGTCACTCAGCATCAGCATAGGCAGTCTTGAAGGGATCTCACATTAACCACTTAAGGACCGCCTCACGCCGATGTACGTCGGCAAGGCGGCACGGGCAGGCAAAATCACATACATACACGTGATTTGCCTCCCGCGGGTGGGGGGTCCGATCGGACCCCCCCAGTGCCCGAGGCGGTCCTGTTTTGTTCCCCAGCGATCGGAGGTGAGGGGGAGGCCATCCGTTCGTGGCCCCCCCCTCGCGATCGCCGCCGGCCAATGGGAACATTCCTTTGCTGCTGTATGCTAAACAGCAGCAAAGGAAATGATGTCATCTCTCCTCGGCTCGGTATTTTCAGTTCCGGCGCCGAGGAGAGAAGACTGTAATGTGAGTGCACAAACGCACACACAGTAGAACATGCCAGGCACACAAAACCCCCGATCCCCCCCGATCGCCCCCCGATCACCCCCCAATCACCCCCCCTGTCACAAACTGACACCAAGCAGTTTTTTTTTTTTCTGATTACTGCATGGTGTCAGTTTGTGACAGTTACAGTGTTAGGACAGTTAGGGTTAGCCCCCTTTAGGTCTAGGTTACCCCCCTAACCATCCCTAATAAAGTTTGAACCCCTTGATCACCCCCCATCACCAGTGTCGCTAAGCAATCATTTTTCTGATCGTTGTATTAGTGTCGCTGGTGACGCTAGTTAGGGAAGTAAATATTTAGGTTCACCGTCAGCGTTTTATAGCGTCAGGGACCCCCATATACTATCTAATAAATGTTTTAACCCCTTGATTGCCCCCTAGTTAACCCTTTCACCACTGATCACCGTATAAGTGTTACGGGTGACGCTGGTTAGTTCGTTTATTTTTTATAGTGTCAGGGCACCCGCCGTTTATTACCGAATAAAGGTTTAGCCCCCTGATCGCCCGGTGGTGATATGCGTCGCCCCAGGCAGCGTCAGATTAGCGCCAGTACCGCTAACACCCACGCACGCAGCATACTCCTCCCTTAGCGGTATAGTATCTGAACGGATCGATATCTGATCCGATCAGATCTATACTAGCGTCCCCAGCAGTTTAGGGTTCCCAATAATGCAGTGTTAGCAGGATCAGCCCAGATACCTGCTAGCACCTGCGTTTTGCCCCTCCGCCCAGCCCACCCAAGTGCAGTATCGATCGATCACTGTCACTTACAAAACACTAAATGCATAACTGCAGCGTTCGCAGAGTCAGGCCTGATCCCTGCGATTGCTAACAGTTTTTTTGGTAGCATTTTGGTGAACTGGCAAGCACCAGCCCCAGGCAGCGACAGGTTAGCGCCAGTACCACTAACACCCACGCACGCAGCATACACCTCCCTTAGTGGTATAGTATCTGAACGGATCAATATCTGATCCGATCAGATCTATACTAGCGTCCCCAGCAGTTTAGGGTTCCCAAAAACGCAGTGTTAGCGGGATCAGCCCAGATACCTGCTAGCACCTGCGTTTTGCCCCTCCGCCCGGCCCAGCCCAGCCCACCCAAGTGCAGTATCGATCGATCACTGTCACTTACAAAACACTAAACGCATAACTGCAGCGTTCGCAGAGTCAGGCCTGATCCCTGCGATCGCTAACAGTTTTTTTGGTAGCTTTTTATTGAACTGGCAAGCACCAGTGGCCTAGTACACCCCGGTCGTAGTCAAACCCGCGCTGCAGTAACACTTGGTGACGTAGCGAGTCCCATAAGTGCAGTTCAAGCTGGTGAGGTGGCAAGCACAAGTAGTATCCCGCTGCCACCAAAAAAACAAACACAGGCCCGTCGTGCCCATAGTGCCCTTCCTGCTGCATTCGCCAATTCTAATTGGGAACCCACCACTTCTGCAGCGCCCGTACTTCCGCCATTCACATCCCCAACCAAATGCAGT
The DNA here is from genome assembly GCA_037952925.1 of Lithobates clamitans. NCBI lineage: Eukaryota > Metazoa > Chordata > Amphibia > Anura > Ranidae > Lithobates > Lithobates clamitans. The sequence goes on from JBBGZY010000608.1 coordinate 2,008,562, forward strand.
CGGCTGCATGAGAGGCATTTTCTTTATGTCCTCCCGAGTACCCCTACCCAACGAACCCCCCCAAAAAAGATGTCGTGTCTGCAGCAAGCGCGGATATAGGCGTGACACCTGCTATTATTGTCCCTCCTGTCCTGACAATCCTGGTCTTTGCATTGGTGAATGTTTTGAACGCTACCATTCACTAGTTGAGTATTAGCGTAGGGTACAGCATTGCACAGACTAGGACACATTTTCACAGGGTCTCCCAAAATGCCATCGCATTTTGAGAGACCCGAACCTGGAACCGGTTACAGTTATAAAAGTTAGTTACAAAAAAAGTGTAAAAAAAAAAAAAAAAAAATCTATATAAAATAAAAAAAATAGATGTCGTTTTATTGTTCTCTCTCTCTCGCTATTCTCTCTCTCTATTGTTCTGCTCTTTTTTACTGTATTCTATTCTACAATGTTTTATTGTTATTATGTTTTATCATGTTTGCTTTTCAGGTATGCTATTTTTTATACTTTACCGTTTACTGTGCTTTATTGTTAACCATTTTTTTGTCTTCAGGTACGCCATTCACGACTTTGAGTGGTTATACCAGAATGATATCTGCAGGTTTAGGTATCATCTTGGTATCATTCTTTTCAGCCAGCGGTCGGCTTTCATGTAAAAGCAATCCTAGCGGCTAATTAGCCTCTAGACTGCTTTTACAAGCCGTGGGAGGGAATGCCCCCCACCGTCTTCTGTGTTTTTCTCTGGCTCTCCTGTCTCAACAGGGAACCTGAGAATGCAGCCGGTGATTCAGCTAGCTGACCATAGAGCTGATCAGAGACCAGAGTGGCTCCAAACATCTCTATGGCCTAAGAAACCGGAAGCTACGAGCATTTTATGACTTAGATTTCGCCGGATGTAAATAGCGCCATTGGGAAATTGGGGAAGCATTTTATCACACCGATCTTGATGTGGTCAGATGCTTTGAGGGCAGAGGAGAGATCTAGGGTCTAATAGACCACAATTTTTTCAAAAAAGAGTAGCTGTCACTACCTATTGCTACCATAGGGGATATATACATTCCCCGAGATAACAATAAAAATGATTAAAAAAAAAAAATGAAAGGAACAGTTTAAAAATAAGATAAAAAAGCAAAAATATAAAAAAGACAAAAAAAATTAAAAAAAAGCACCCCTGTCGCCCCCTGCTCTCGCGCTAAGGCGAACGCAAGCGGCGGTCTGTCATCAAACATAAACAGCAATTGCACAATGCATGTGAGGTATCACCGCAAAGGTCAGATCGAGGGCAGTAATTTTTGCAGTAGACCCCCTCTGTAAATCTAAAGTGGTAACCTGTAAAGGCTTTTAAAGGCTTTTAAAAATGTATTTATTTTGTTGCCACTGCACGTTTGTGCGCAATTGTAAAGCATGTCATGTTTGGTATCCATGTACTCGGCCTAAGATCATCTTTTTTATTTCATCAAACATTTGGGCAATATAGTGTGTTTTAGTGCATTAAAATTTAAAAAAGCGTGTTTTTTCCCCAAAAAATGCGTTTGAAAAATCGCTGCGCAAATACTGTGTGAAAAAAAAAAAATGAAACACCCACCATTTTATTCTGTAGGGCATTTGCTTTAAAAAAATATATAATGTTTGGGGGTTCAAAGTAATTTTCTTGCAAAAAAAAAAACTTTTTCATGTAAACAAAAAGTGTCAGAAAGGGCTTTGTCTTCAAGTGGTTAGAAGAGTGGGTGATGTGTGACATAAGCTTCTAAATGTTGTGCATAAAATGCCAGGACAGTTCAAACCCCCCCCAAATGACCCCATTTTGGAAAGTAGACACCCCAAGCTATTTGCTGAGAGGCATGTCGAGTCCATGGAATATTTTATATTGCGACACAAGTTGCGGGAAAGAGACAATTTTTTTTTTTTTTGCACAAAGTTGTCACTAAATGATATATTGCTCAAACATGCCATGGGAATATGTGAAATGACACCCCAAAGTACATTCTGCTGCTTCTGCTGAGTACGGGAATACCACATGTGTGAGACTTTTTGGGAGCCTAGCCGCGTACGGGACCCCGAAATCCAAGCACCGCCTTTAGGCTTTCTAAGGGCGTGAATTTTTGATTTCACTCTTCACTGCCTATCACAGTTTAGGAGGCCATGGAATGCCCAGGTGGCACAAACCCCCCCCCCCAAATGACCCCATTTTGAAAAGTAGACACCCCAAGCTATTTGCTGAGAGGTATGGTGAGTATTTTACAGACCTCACTTTTTGTCACAAAGTTTTGAAAATTGAAAAAAGAAAAAAAAATGTTTTTTCTTGTCTTTCTTCATTTTCAAAAACAAATGAGAGCTGTAAAATACTCACCATGCCTCTCAGCAATAAGCTTGGGGTGTCTACTTTTCAAAATGGAGTCATTTGGGGGGGTTTTGTGCCACCTGGGCATTCCATGGCCTCCGAAACTGTGATAGGCAGTGAAGAGTGAAATCAAAAATTTACACCCTTAGAAATCCTGAAGGCGGTGATTGGTTTTCGGGGCCCCGTACGCGGCTAGGCTCCCAAAAAGTCCCACACATGTGGTATCCCCATACTCAGGAGAAGCAGCTAAATGTATTTTGGGGTGCAATTCCACATATGCCCATGGCCTGTGTGAGCAATATATCATTTAGTGACAACTTTGTGCAAAAAAAAAAAAAATGTGTCACTTTCCCGCAACTTGTGTCAAAATATAAAATATTCCATGGACTCAATATGCCTCTCAGCAAATAGCTTGGGGTGTCTACTTTCCAAAATGGGGTCATTTGGGGGGGGGGTTTGTGCCACCTGGGCATTCCATGGCCTCCGAAACTGTGATAGGCAGTGAAGAGTGAAATCAAAAATTTACACCCTTAGAAATCCTGAAGGCGGTGATTGGTTTTCGGGGCCCCGTACGCGGCTAGGCTCCCAAAAAGTCCCACACATGTGGTATCCCCATACTCAGGAGAAGCAGCTAAATGTATTTTGGGGTGCAATTCCACATATGCCCATGGCCTGTGTGAGCAATATATCATTTAGTGACAACTTTGTGCAAAAAAAAAAAAAAAAATGTGTCACGTTCCCGCAACTTGTGTCAAAATATAGAATATTCCATGGACTCAATATGCCTCTCAGCAAATAGCTTGGGGTGTCTACTTTCCAAAATGGGGTCATTTGGGGGGGTTTTGTGCCACCTGGGCATTCCATGGCCTCCGAAACTGTGATAGGCAGTGAAGAGTGAAATCAAAAATTTACACCCTTAGAAATCCTGAAGGCGGTGATTGGTTTTCGGGGCCCCGTACGCAGCTAGGCTCCCAAAAAGTCCCACACATGTGGTATCCCCATACTCAGGAGAAGCAGCTGAATGTATTTTGGGGTGCAATTCCACATAGGCCCATGGCCTGTGTGAGCAATATATCATTTAGTGACAACTTTTTGTAAATATTTTTTTTTTTGTCATTATTCAATCACTTGGGACAAAAAAAAATATTCAATGGGTTCAACATGCCTCTCAGCAATTTCCTTGGGGTTTCTACTTTCCAAAATGGGGTAATTTGGGGGGGTTTTGTACTGCCCTGCCATTTTAGCACCTCAAGAAATGACATAGGCAGTCATAAACTAAAAGCTGTGTAAATTCCAGAAAATGTACCCTAGTTTGTAGACGCTATAACTTTTGCGCAAACCAATAAATATACGCTTATTGACATTTTTTTTACCAAAGATATGTGGCCGAATACATTTTGGCCTAAATGTATGACTAAAATTGAGTTTATTGGATTTTTTTTATAACAAAAAGTAGAAAATATCATTTTTTTCAAAATTTTCAGTCTTTTTCCGTTTATAGTGCAAAAAATAAAAACCGCAGAGGTGATCAAATACCATCAAAAGAAAGCTCTATTTGTGGGAAGAAAAGGACGCAAATTTCGTTTGGGTACAGCATTGCATGACCGCGCAATTAGCAGTTAAAGCGATGCAAAGCCAAATTGGAAAAAGACCTCTGGTCCTTAGGCAGCATAATGGTCCGGGGCTCAAGTGGTTAAAAAAAAAAATCAATCGGTTACATCAGCATCAGGTGCTTGGTAGCTGGTGATCCAAGACTGATTCATTTTTATGAAGGTCAGCGGATCGTCCGAATCGGTGGACAGGCACACCCTGTGATCGGTTACAAAGCCTCCAGCAGCACTGAATGTGCATTCCGAAAGATTGCTGGAAGCAGGACAGGCCATTAGCTCAATTGCATACTGTGCAAGCTCTGGCCAGTGATCCATCCTCAAGACCAAGTAACCCAGAGGATTTTCGGTGGGAAAGGTGTCCAAGTCTGATGTGGCCCATAGGTAATCCTGCACCATATGAATCAGACGCTGGCGATGGATGCTGGAACCAATCAGACCTTGTGGCTGCAGACTAAAAAATTGTCTGAAGGCATCGGTCAGATGGCCTCCTTCTCCACCACTCCTTCTGTGACTGACCGAAGCCTCAGCAACACGTTGTCCAGGAGGACCAGGAAATTGTAACCTCCCAGGCTCTGGAAACGCGTTGCACAAACCTTTCTACAAGGCCTCCCGAAGATATTTCATCCTCTGCTCCCTCTGCGATGGCAAGATAAGGTCCGCAACCTTACCCTTGTAATGTGAATTGAGGAGGGTTGCCAGCCAGAAATCATCCCTCCCCTTGATACCACGAATATGAGGATCCTTCAGCAGGCTTTGCAGGATCAGGGAGGCCATGCAGCGTAGGTTTGCTGAGGCAAACCTCAGCAGAGTCCTCTGGGTCACTAAGGATGACATGGTCCGCAGCCACCTCCTCCCAGCCACGTACAAGTCCATGGGTTTCTTCGGACTGTAAATGATCCCTTGAAGACTGCTGCTGATGCTGAGTGCCAGGCTCCACCTCCATGCTGACACAATCCTCCTCCTCCTCCTCTTCCTGTGTGATCAGCAGGCACGCAGGTACACTGTCTGGATAAAGGGGGCCTTGAGAGGTAAGGAAGTCCTCCTCTTCCTGCCTCTATTCTGCCCTGTCCATTATTCCACGCTGCGTGTGCTCCAACAGGTGGACAAGGGGGACAGTGTCACTGATGCATGCACTGTCACTGCTCACCATCCTCGTGGCCTCCTCAAATGGTGACAGGACAGTGCATGCATCCCTGATCATGGCCCACTGGCGTGGGGAAAAAAAAAACAAGCTCCCCTGACCCTGTCCTGGTGCCATAGTCGCACAGGTACTCATTGATGGCCCTCTGCTGCGTGTGCAGCCGCTGCAGCATGGCCAACATTGAGTTTCACCTGGTGGGCATGTCACAGATTAGGCGGTTCTTGGGCAGGTTAAACTCCTTTTGGAGGTCCGTCAGCCGAGCACTGGCATTATATGACCGGCAGAAATGCACACAGACTTTCCTGGCCTGCCTCAGGACATCCTGTAAGCCCGGGTACCTGCCCAAGAACCGCTACACCACCAAGTTAAGGACGTGAGCCAAACAGGGCACATGGGTCATTTGTCCCTGTCGGAGGGCAGAGAGGAGGTTGGTGCCATTGTCGCAAACCACCATTCCTGCCTTAAGTTGGCGTGGCGTCAACCACCTCTGAACCTGCCCCTGCAGAGCTGACAGAACCTCTGCCCCATGGTCCGCAGCCACCTCCTCCCAGCCACGTACAAGTCCATGGGTTTCTTCGGACTGTAAATGATCCTTTGAAGACTGCTGCTGATGCTGAGTGCCAGGCTCCACCTCCATGCTGACACAATCCTCCTCCTCCTCCTCTTCCTGTGTGATCAGCGGGCACGCAGGAACACTGTCTGGATAAAGGGGGCCTTGAGAGGTAAGGAAGTTCTCCTCTTCCTCCCTCTGTTCTGCCTCAAGTGCCCTGTCAATTATTCCACGCAGCGTGTGCTCCAACAGGTAGGCAAGAGGGACAGTGTAACTGATGCATGTGATGCATATCCCCCTGATGATGACACGTGATCCCTGTGTCGAAGATGCGTAGGGGAGGGGCCAGGACAGAGAGACTGACACGGACTTTACACCAGCGCTGTCCCAGCACAGCATACCGCACCAAACATCCAGTGATTTTGCATAGAAAGCCATTATAGTATGGTGCACTGACGCACCAGTGCCATGTGAGTACCCCGGTGTGGGGAGCATTTTCCTTTAATAAAAGTATTTTGACTATATTACACTATATAGTTTCCTTTTCATTTATATGTATGGAGCCACATTGTTTCCAGCTGGAGGAGTGCAGCAGACACTGAGACTGAGCCCAGGGGTGGCTCCAAAGCGTATTTGGACTCAGGGTAGAAGCTGAGTCACACGCTCTGAGGTGAGCACATTAGCTTAAGGGGGTCACGAAGGAGCACAGGAGCATGTTTTGCAGCACTCAGAATATCTTCGGCATGATGTTGGATTGTTGTCACAGCTGAACACCACCTGCACACATTGTTTTATTATCACTGTTGGACATTATTTGCATGCACTATTTAGAGTGCCAAAGAGAACTTTTTTTCATTATTTATTATTTATTATTTTTTTCATTTAAAATAGCAGGAAACTTCATATTGAGCACTAAGCACTTTTTATGTTGATTAAGACACTATGTATGGTGTAACAAGCACTATTAAGCACTAATTTATGGTGTAACAAGCACTTGTTTTTTAACACCTTGTTTATTTATTCAACATTCATATTATTTGTATCTAATATTATCGCACTAGTAAGCACAGAGTTGGTTATTATTAATTTTGTTTTTGGGGTCACCCAAGCGCAGCGCATAACTTGTAAATTTATCCTATGCACGTTATATGAAGCGTGATTAGCGCATGCAGCTGGAGGTAGCACAAGTAAGGCATAAGATCATTGTGGCTCACAGAATTTTTCCAATTTGGTATGCACTGTCACTGCTCACCATCCTCGTGGCCTCCTCAAATGGTGACAGGACAGTGCATGCATCCCTGATCATAGCCCACTGGCGTGGGGAAAAAAAAACAAGATCCCCTGACCCTGTCCTGGTGCCATAGTCGCATAGGTACTCATTGATGGCCCTCTGCTGCGTGTGCAGCCGCTGCAGCATGGCCAACATTGAGTTCCACCTGGTGGGCATGTCACAGATTAGGCAGTTTTTGGGCAGATAAATTCCTTTTGGAGGTCAGCCAGCCGAGCACTGGCATTATATGACCTGCAGAAATGCACACTGACTTTCCTGGCCTGCCTCAGTACATCCTGTAAGTCCAGGTACCTGCCCAAGAACTGCTGCACCACCAAGTTAAAGACGTGAGCCAAACAGGGCACATGGGTCAGTTGTCCCTGTCGGAGGGAGGAGAGGAGGTTGATGCCATTGTCGCAAACCACCATATCTGGCTTAAGCTGGCATGGCGTCAACCACCTCTGAACCTGCCTCTGCAGAGCTGACAGAATCTCTGCCCCAGTGTGGCTCCTGTCCCCCAAGCACACCAGCTCAAGCACTGCATGGCATCTTTTTGCCTGCGTGCTTGCGTAGCCCCCTGAACGCCTACGAAGCACCGCTGGTTCCGAGGACAAATCAGCACAGGAAGCGGCCATGGAGGAAGAAGAAGAGGAGGGGGTGGAGGAGAGAGGTTTGGCAGAATCACCACTAGTAGAATTTTGGAGGCGTGGGGGTGGAACAACCTCCAACACTACTGCACTCTGTCCTACATCCTTCCCAGCTGCCAGAAGAGTCACCCAGTGCGCGGTGAAAGATAGGTAACATCCCTGTCCATGCCTGCTGGACCATGAGTCAGCGGTAATATGCACCTTACCGCTGACCACATTGTGCAGTGAGGCCTTGTGCCAAGACATTGCCTTCCACATGCCAGTAGAGAGCCGGAATCGCCTTCCGTGAGAAAAAGTGGCACTTGGGAACCTGCCACTGAAGAACCGCACATTCCACAAACTCACGGAAGGGGGCAGAGTCTACCAACTGAAAAGGCAGCAGTTGAAGTGCTAGAAATTTAGCCAAGCTAGCATTCAACCACTGGGCATGTAGGTTAGCTGGGAGCGAACTTCTTTCGGCGGTACAGCAGCTGAAATTTGCCTGGTACAATCTGCCATTGGTGTAATGATAGCAGATTGCCCGCAAGTACTTGGCTGTGACACACCTAATTCTACACCTTCATTCCTCTCAGTGCAGGTTTCAGAAAGGACTGAAGGTATAGTGGGGTTGAAGATCCCAGCTGATGAGGAGCAAAGAGAGGTCCGCTTTGTTCTTTGGTGTGGGTCTTTTAGGTACGCTTGCCAACGAACTGCATGGCAGGTCGACATATGTCTGGTCAAGCATGTGGTGCCCAAGTAGGTGATGTTTTGGCCACACGAGATACTATTTGCTATGCTATGTTGCAAAAAGCAGCGGTGGGATCTGATGCACTCGTCTCACAAAAGGCCCACACCAAAAAACTTTTGGAATAACGTGCAGAGACAGCTGTGCTCTGCACATGTGGAGCTCTGCGGTGTGATACAGATGATGTGCTGCCCTTAAGCTGGCCCCTGGAGGGCATCCTGCCTTGTTGGAGATGTGCCTCCTCCTCCTCCTCAGTGAGCTCATCATCCCCTCCTCCTCATCACTGGAGCAAAGCTGGCAGTATGCTAATTGTGGACAAGAAAAGATTACTCCTGCGCTTGTGAGGGTCTGTTTGGGTTTGAGAAAAGTAGTATTGTGAACTGTAGTAAAACTAAAAGAGATGGTGTTGCATGTCCCGCTGCCCAGAAACTGACCCCGGGGTGGTCAGGTAAGACTATATGGAGAGTGATGGATGAAGGGATCAATTGCTCACATCAAAAAGTAAAAAATGTATTCATATGAAAATAAAAGCAAATAAAATCAAATGAATAATACCAATACTACGTATCATGCAAACAGGTAACAAAATATAGAAAACATGGAAATTAAAAATGGGTTAAAAGTAACATAAGCCCATGTTGAGGCGGATGTCTAGAGTCGGCTGACGCGTTTCGAGGATAACCTCTTCATCAGAGCCTTTGAGAACCAGGGCGCAGTCTTTATGGGCCAGTAGGCCAACATATGTACATAGACATAATGGCTAGTTGGAAAGTGTGGCCTGAAATGGGAGATACGTTTTTCTGTGTTCCATACCAGTCCACGTTCAAGCGTTCTAGGTGGAACAGAGATCAGAAGAAAAAAAAAAAATATATATATATGTATACACATACATGTATATGCGCATACACACATGTATAAACAATGTAATATAGTTAGACAGAATTTCAGCTAGAAATACGGTATGGAGCACATGGCAAAAATATGCAACACAAGAAACAAATGATGAGTAAAAATACATGAATATAAATACATAAATCAATAGATGAATATGATAAACGGGAAACACATATATGTACAGAGAATTGATGAAAGGTACAATATCCATCGAAATTTTATAGGGGATACGGTGTCTATAAGTACCATAAATGAGTGGTCAATGACAGACCATGAAGTAACAAACAAAAAATATTAATATAAAATATATATATATATATATATATATATATATATATATATATATATATATATATGTGTGTGACCAAAAAGTGTTTTTTTAAAAAGAAAACATACATATATATAGGTAAGTGAAAGAGGTAAGTAAGGGATGTGATGAACTGGTGACTTGATGTGTGAACACACCTACCTAAGTAGTAGTTGATGGTATGTGTGTTCTCCTTTAAATTGTAGAGATAGGATCGTAGGGTGGTGTGGACCTGGAGGAGGGGGGGGGGAGAGGAAGCATGGTGTTAAAGGAAACAGAGGGAAACCAGAATAGTGACCTGGGGGTGATCCCTCAGGACACTGACAGGCAGTTATATCATGGCAATTTTCTGAATGAATGGAGAGGCTGTGTACCTGCCACGAGCTGGATGGAGGAGAGATTTTGGCCTGTCTGCGTCCTCCTGGGAGAGTGCTGTCCTGTACTAAGGAGGATGGAGGGGGGTGAGGTTCTCTTGAGAGGATACTGAAGCCGAGTGTGTCAGCAGCAGTCTCTCTGCCTCAGATGTGGGTGGATATCAGAGCGAGGATGGCTGCTTGTGGGTTATAAGCCGGTTAGGGGGCGGGCCTGAGCATGGACTGCAAGTGGATGTGATGAATTGGAGACGAGGGAGGTGTGGCCGGCATTGGAACGCATGCCGTCAGGCGAATGGGCGTGGTTATGCGCTCCAAGGGTGGTCACATGACCTGACTCCTGTCAGTGCTCGGAGACGAAAGGAGCTCCGGGCGGAGTCCTTGGCAGTGGATGAGCCGGTCTGGTGTTTGTCATGTAGGACGAAAAAAAACACACACACACAGGCGACTCAGGTCTACAGGAGCACCGGGGGGGTGTATGTGGCGGAAAAGAGAAGCTCTAGAAGCAGTGGAAAAATAATAAAATAAAAATAATAATGAAATTAGAATGAAATTAAAATTAAAAATAAAAATAAAAATAAAAATAAATATAAATATAAATAAAAATTTAAATTAAAAATAAAAATTAAAAATAAAAATAAAAATCAATATATAAAATGGAAATGAAATAAAATAAAATAAAATAAAAATAAAAATAAAGTAAGATAAAATAAAATTAGATAAATTGAATAAATTGAATAGAATAGAGAAAAAATGAATGAATGAATGAATGAATGAATATGAAATTGAAAATAGATGTAAATAATGGATGTAGATGTTAAAGTGAAACTGAGAATGTGATCAGAGATATTTTATATATGAAATCGAAAATGAAAATGAAAATGAAAATGATTGTGGGTGTGAATGGGAATTAGAAATGATGAGATGGGAGAGGATGGGATAGGCAGGATGGGACAGGGGTAGGTGGGGAGTGCTCGGGGCGGGGAACGGTGATGATGGATACTGATGTTGGTTTGTATCTAGATGATTCCATGGATTTCCAGGTCTTCGTTCAATCCATCAGGAACCATTGACCCGAGAGAGAAGATCCAGAAAGATTCTTGTCTGCAGAGTTTTTTGAATCTCCTCCCAATATCGTTGTCTTTTTTGATGGCTTCAATACCAAACACTTTAAGACCTATTGGGTTTCCATTGTGGTGTTCTCTGAAGTCCCTGGGTACTGAGTAGTTTTGGTTTTTCTTATTTTTTATGGACTGATGGTGTGTATTACTGTTGATGATGCTTCATTTGTGCTCGCTAAATCTTGTCCTCAAAGGACGTGTTGTGCGTCCGACATACAGTAACCCGCATGGGCAAATTAGGCCGTAAATCACATGGGAAGTGTTGCAAATAATGAATTGGCCAATTTTGTGGTTCCGGCCTTCTGTTCCAGTGACTTCTTTTTTTCTATGTGCCATAAAAGGGCAAGCTCCACAGTTTCTAATTCCACATTTGTAGTTACCCTTCTGGTCAAACAGGGATGTCCAACGGCCTGTTGAAGTCTTGGTTTGGTTCAGGGGTTTGCGTACTCTGCTTGGTGCTATTAGACTTCTAAGGTCTTTTGCTTTCCGGAATACAACTTCAGGTTTGGATGGTAAGACTGGATTGAGGATGGGATCTTGCTTGAGAATGTTCCAGTTTTTCTGGATGACTCTCTGTATGTCAAAAGCTTTGGTGTTATATTGTGTGCTAAATCTGATGGAATTCTTCATTGTCTGCTTTTTTCTCTCTGTTTTTTTGAGGGCTGTTACCATGGTAGCTGAGGGGTGTTCATCATAAAGTGTCCAGTATTTTGAGAAGGCTTGTTCGATCAGGTGTTCTTCATAGCCTTTCTCAAGAAATTTCTTTTTTAGGATGGACCCTTGCTTTTCGTAGTCGCTTCTTTTGGTGCAGGTTTTTTTCAGCCTACAGAATTGTCCAAAGGGGATGTTACGGATCCACTTGGGATGATGGTGGCTTTTGGCATAAAGGTAGGAGTTCCCTGCACTAGGTTTGAAATGGGTTGTGGATAGAATCATTCCTTCTTCGTTTATTTTGAGATCAAGGTCCAAGAAGACAAGTGATGTATCGTCATTTACATGGGTAAAGTTGATACCAAAGGGATTGGAGTTGCAGTACTCCAGAAATTTGTTGAGATCTGTATGCGATCCATTCCAGATGATCAGAATGTCATCGATGTATCTGGTGTAAAGTGCGAGCTGATCCTTAAAGGGGTTGTTGGCCCAGATGGACATGTCTTCCCAGAGGCCCATGAATAAGTTAGCATAGCTGGGAGCGAATTTTGCTCCCATAGCTGTCCCTTTGGTTTGTCGAAAATACTCACCCACGAAAGAAAAATAGTTGTGGGTGAGACAGAATTTTATGGAGTCGAGGAGAAATTTAATCTGTAGGGGGTGTGTATCACTTTTCGATAGAAAGTACTCTACTGCTTCTAAACCATATTTGTGTTCAATGGAAGTATAAAGAGATGAGACGTCAAGAGAGAGCCATTTGTATTGCGGTTGCCATGAAAAAGATGAGAGGATATCGAGCATATGTCCAGAATCTTTCACGTAAGATGGGAGTTGTAATACTAGATCTTGTAAAAAGTGGTCAATATAGCAGGCTAGATTACTAGTTAGACTGTCAATTCCAGCAATGATGGGTCTGCCTGGTGGATGTGTCTGGTTCTTGTGAATCTTAGGGATATGGTAAAAGTGGGGGGTAAGTGGGTGCTGTTTGTTCAAAAAAAGGAATTCGCTTTTTGTAATGACTCTGTTCTCCTTGGCTTGTTTTAGTAGAATTTCCAGAGAGATGGAGAAAGATGGTAATGGATCAACCGGGAGTTTCTCATATGTCTCGGTGTCTCCAAGTAGTCTCAGAGCCTCAGCCATATAGTCGTCTCTGTTTTGGATTACTAGACCACCGCGTTTGTCAGCTTGTCTAATGATGATGTCTTCTCTGTCTTGAAAATTCTTAAAGGTTTCTTTGGGGACTTCATAGTCTTTGTTGCTAATGTTAGTGTATTTGCCTTTGGTATGGTTGTTCTGGCAGATCCTTTTAATTTCATCCCAGCTGCAGCTGGGGGAACATGACTGCCAGATTGCTGTCCTTCTTTGGCACCCCCTCTCTCTGGGCTCACGTTACTGCCTTCCTCTAGCTGGGTATTATCATGAGCCTTCAAAACACTGGGCATCCTCCTGGAGCATGTACCCAACACTGTAGTCAAACAGTTCGGGGGACTCCTCAGGAGGACATGGTGGGGCTAGGGAAGGAGTGACTGATGCCATTGAGCCAAGGGAAGAGGCCACATTGGCAGCTGCTTTGCCAGACAAAGTAACCTGAGCCTGTGTGAGAGAGGATGAGGAGGATGAGTACGGCTTGGTCATCCACTCTACCAAGTCTTCCACATGTTGCGGCTCAACATGGCCAGCTGCTGAAAAAAAGGACAAGCCTGTCCCATGGCCACGTGCTGATGAGGATGCACTGTCTCCACGACCAGCACTGTTGCCTCTAGACACAGAGCCTGCTTGCCCTCTTTTATTGGCTTGTGACTGTCTGCCTCTCCTTGTTGGCCTTCCAGACATACTAATGGCCTGCAGTGAGATGTAGCTGCACAAAGCTGGGATGTATATATATACTGATACTGCAGCTAGCAGAATCAACTGCCTGCCTGTGGTACTAATAGGATCAGAAGAACACAACCAATTTTCTTCAGGTAGCTTTACATGCACACTGTGCAGAGGACACAGTACACTAACTGTAAATACTGTAGCTGCCTGCCTGTGGTATTAATAGGAGCAGAACAACAGCAATTGTCTTCAGGTAGCTTTAGGTGCACATTGTGCAGAGGATGCAGTACACTAACTGTAAATCCTGCAGCTGTCTGCCTGTGGTACTAATAGGATCAGAAGAACACCACCCATTTTCTTCAGGTAGCTTTAGGTGCACACTATGCAGAGGACACAGTACACTAACTGTAAATACTGTAGCTGCCTGCCTGTGGTATTAATAGGAGCAGAACAACAGCAATTGTCTTCAGGTAGCTTTGGGTGCACACTGTGCAGAGGATGCAGTACACTTATGCCCTGTACACACGATCGGACATTGATCAGACATTCCAACAACAAAATCCATCAACACGTACGACAGGACTATAAAAGGGCAGTTCAATACCAAGCGTGCCGCCCTTTGGGCTCCTTTTGCTAATCTCGTGTTAGTAAAAGTTTGGTGAGAGGCGATTCACGCTTTTCAGACAGTGGTTTTCAGAGCGTTTTTCTGATGTTCAGTTTGTGCTTGTGGGTTTGTATCTGGTCTTCAGTGCGTGTAGTGAGTTTGCATTGATTTAACATTGTGCTCTTGTCCGCTCGTTGCTGATTTTCAGGTCGCTCTTCACAGGCCTTGCTATTCTTCAGTGCGTTCTGTTACTTTGTTCTGACCAGCCAACCGTTTAAAGCCATGTTGCGTGTACGTACTCATCGTAGAGTTCGTGCTGTGCGGGGGCTTGGTGTTGGGGTTCTTACTTTGACACAAGCCCAGTCCATGAACAGGGTGGCAAGGAGTTCATGGACCAAGAATTGGTTACTCCAGCGTGACCAATTCTGTCACATGCCTTTGCTCCGTGAGATCCGTGAGAATAATCCTGACGATTTCAGGGACTTTCTCAGGATGACGGACCCCATTTTTCACCATTTGTTGGCTTTGCTGACCCCTTATATCAGCAGGCAGGACACCTGCATGCGGCAAGCCATCACTCCGGAGCAGAGGCTAGTCGCCACGTTGCGGTACTTGGCGACGGGGAGAAGCCTGCAGGACCTCAATTTTTCGACAGGCATCTCCCCCCAGGCTCTAGGGATCATTATCCTAGAGACCTGTTCTGCCATCATCCAGGTCCTGCAGAAGGACTATATTAAGGTAAGATTTGTATCCTTTAACATCACATTTTATTGTATTTAATGTTTGATAATATATTGTATTTCTTTCATCATTCCCTAATTACCATGATTGTAATATGCTGTGAATGTCCCCTTTGTCCTCATGCATGCTGGAGTTTTTTAACGTTTTTTTTGTCCTTCATACATATTTGCCTTCACTTACCTCCCCAGCATGCTCTCCTGGGCCTATATCCACCTCGCCTAGTCACTTAACAATGTATTTTGTCAGCTCCATAGTAGTGCTTTACCCTAAACACCCGCTAAAATGTGTACAAATGTTATTTGTGTCCTTAAATTCTGGCAGAGTGCCAGAGGCTTTTTTTGGGGGTCCCAAACTCATTTGGAACCCCCCTCCCCCGACTGCTAAGTCAACCCATAACAATCTTCTATCTGCTGACTTTGCCAAACCCATATACACTATACCTACCTCTTTTATTGTCAGATTTCTGTATGAATTCTGTATGAAGCATGTAGTGCAAGGGCCTGCCTAAATACTTTCAAATGGTACTGTTTAAAGTTTTTGTATCCTATTATTATCTTGATATTATCTTGATAGGCAATTGCAGAATATTAAAATTGTGCTCCAATTTGGACAGTGTGTATTTATATTTTTGTATTATGACACTTCTTACCTGTCCTGTGGGCTGCCAATAGTGTAAGTAAGGAGGGGCTGGCCAAAATAATGCACATTATTTAGGCATTCATCTCTCAATGAAGTAGAGAGGGTTACCTGTCCAAAACATCTCCCCCCCTAAAATGTTAACAATGGGCCGTCAGAGGGGGTGATGAATCTAATAGGTGGACCTTATACTTTTGTCTTTAAATACTCCCTAAAATAAATGTTATACTGATGTTGGCCAAGAATGTTTGCGTCCAATCTGCTTTCAATGTTTATGTGCAAAATGACTAATTTTTATTTTCTGGTTTGACTCCACAGTTTCCTTCCAACCCACAGGAATGGCAGACTGTGGCCTCCTACTTTGCCCAGTGGTGGGACTTTCCCAACTGTGTAGGGGCAATTGATGGGAAACACGCCCACATAGTCCCACCCCCCAACTCGGGGTCATACTATTATAATTACAAGGGGTTCAATAGTATTGTGATGTTGGCGGTGGTGTCGGCTACTTATGAGTTCCTCTATGTGAACGTGGGGAAGAATGACCGGATGTTGGATGGTGGAGTCATCACCCAGGCCAAGTTCTACAGGCATCTCCAGAATGGCAGCTTGGGCTTGCCACCTCCAGAAGACAATGCGGAAGGACTCCCATTCGTCTTTATTGCGGATGAAGCGTTTGCGCTGGGGGACCACCTTATGTGACCATTCCCTATGAAGACCCTCACCCCGGACCAGAGGGTTTTTAATTACTGGTTGGCCAGAGTCAGAAGAGTGGTGGAGAATACGTTTGAAATAATGGCCAGCTGGTGCCACCTATTTCTTACACCGATACACATGGCGGAATATAAACTCAATCACATCATCCTGTGTTGCTGTGTTCGCCACAACTTTTTAAGGAGAAATTCTTTAAACTATGCTGCCTCAGTTGGGCCTGAGGCCGGAATTCATATTAATGAACCAACCCTGACGGCGCTTGAAACTAGCCTTCCTGGCTTGCCCCCCCTGGCTACTTTGCCGGTAGGGGGGCCATCGATATGCCAGACATTGTCTGAGACATTTTTAAAATAAAAATATATTTGAAACTGAACAAATATTTGCTTTGATTTACTGCTTGCCTTTCTTTTAGCTGTCTCCTCGGTTATCTTTTATTGATGTTCTAATTTTTTGGCCTTTTTCTTCAACAGTGCAAACAAAATTTCGTTGACACATGAGGTGACAATCTCTTCTTCGGCTAACTATTCTTATTATGTCATGGGTCTGCTACACACACCTTGTTTTTTTTGTTAATGTATGTAATGCATTACTGACAAAAATATTAATAATTTTCAACACCATGACTGAAATTTGGGGAGTCATGAAAATGGCGTGATTGTGTAAAATTAGAAAGCACTGTTGGGTGTTATTTACTAAAGGAAAATACAGTTTGCACTACAAATGCACTTGAGACTGCACTGAAACGGCACTTGTAGTGCAAAGTGGATTTGCCTTTAGTAAATAGCCCACATTGTCACTGAAAACAACAACTTTACTACAAAAAATGCTTTTGAGCATTGAAAGAAGAAGCCACACATTGTTGATTATCAATCTTTTTAATCAAAGCACAATCACATGTGCGTTTCTAAAAGGGTTTTTGAACAAACCATCATGTTTGTTGTATAACATTTTTTTAGGTCACATTAAGTAGAAATTGCCTTTTAAGGTAAAACAGGCATGAAACAATAAAACCATAAAACAATACACAGCTCTGGAACTTACAAAGTTCAACTTTTATAAAGTGAAGGCAATATCAGACATGAGTATGTACAAACTGTGTTTAAAATTGCGTTCAGCAGATGGAGTGAAGTCACCCCTGTAAAAGCCAAATTAGGATATGCACACAAATTGCCTAATGTCAACATGTGCTAGCTGCCATCATGGGGGATCAATGGACGTGTTTTGTGGGTGCAACCCCTTCCTCTCAGCTACTTTATTATTGAGGAAGGGGTTGCACCCACAAAATGCGTACATTGATCTCCTGTGATGGCAGATAGCACATGTTGACACACTGTGTGCATCTTCTAAATTTGGCTTTTAACTGACACATAATCACACACATAGGTTGGACTTGATGGACTTGTGTCTTTTTTCAACCTCACCTACTATGTAACTATGTAAGATACGTAAAAAAATGTTGCCACAAAAAACAGAAGACATTTAGGGATTTCTGGGTGTTTTAGATTCTCCCAAAAACATCAATGATGTTCTTCAATTGTTTTGAACATCATTGATGTTTTCCTTTAGGTTTTCTAAATCTCTATTACACCTCATTAACTCCCTGATGAGGATCTGGGCACTTTCACTGGTGAAATGACATTCCTCTTCCACAACATCCCGATCACCTACAAAAAAAACAAAAAAAACACACCATGTATTATAAATATGCAGGCATCCATCTCTTGCCTGAAGCTGTGGTCGCAGACACCCACCTGTTGTGGTGACAATTTCTACAATGTCTCCCTCCTCCTCCTCTGGTTGGGTTTGAAGGATTTCCCCTTCTTCCTGAGGTGGGGGGTCCCTGGTGTCCTCTGATGAGTGGTGTCCTGCGAGTCTTTTCTCCCCTCTGTGAACAAAAATACGTATACTTAGCACACAGATATTTGATGGCAGAAATAGGAATATGAAAATTTGCTTGGAAGTGGGGTACAATTGTCTGTTTTGGCAGAGTTCCAAGCTGAAGAAATTTTTTTGTCATTTGTAAAGCTTGAATACTTATTCTTTTGTCCCACACTAGTGCTCCAGCATCCAGATGTGTAAACAGCTGCTGAGTGACCTCTCCTTACACAGAATCTAGTTTGCATTTCATTCTAGTTACAAACCCATCTAGACAACAAACTTTTATTAATTGAAGTAGGCCCGAAAAAACGTGTTGAACTGCATCTGACCAAAACATTGTATTTTAGTGGCCGAACGAACAATGTTTCCTACGAACGATTAATGTGCCCATGAACATGAAAGTTGCCATTTTAAAATGTACAACAGTAAAGAAAAGCACATGGAGCAGCACAAACGTCATAAAAAGAAAGAATAGGAATACAGCACAACTACTTACTTTTTGCAGCACTCTCTTGATCCTTCTATACTGATCGTGCTCCCTTAATTTGAGGTCCGACCACTGTTTCCTCAGTTGATCCTTGGATCGTCGTACCCCAAAATTCTTCTGCAGACTCTTCACAACTTTAGCCATGATCTTGGCCTTTCCCACATTTGGGTTGGGGTAAGGTCTATACTTCCCATCATAGTCGGTCCTTTTCAATATGT
This sequence comes from Lithobates clamitans, assembly GCA_037952925.1. Taxonomy (NCBI): domain Eukaryota; kingdom Metazoa; phylum Chordata; class Amphibia; order Anura; family Ranidae; genus Lithobates; species Lithobates clamitans. The sequence goes on from JBBGZY010000608.1 coordinate 2,027,276, forward strand.
CCACCATCTCCACCATCTCTACAAAGGCCATATTTGATGTCTTAAATCTTCTCCTCCGGAATTATGAGGTTTCTGGCTCTGGGCTTTCCTCCTCCTCCTTGTTGCTGGAATTATCACGCACCTGTTGTCTCTCCGCCATGTGCTCTCCCCCACTGCGCCGAAAGAGAAGGGGCAGGGAATAGACTAGAAAGAACCTCAGGGGCGGGCGGAGTTTCATGCATGTGCAGTGTATATAAAGCGTAACATGCGTGCGCCGTACGTACGATCTGTGAGCGGAGGAAGGTGTATCGGAAGCGCCGATCATGATAAGAAAGGTACCATTTGAACTTGGGCCTATACTGCTTATAGATTGAGGCCTATATTGGGACAAGATTAGAAGAGTTTAGCCTGACATTAGGGCTTGTCTTGTGTTGTGTCTTGCCGAGAAAATGGATCTAGTCAATGATCATGACTTTATGCCAATATTCATTGGTATGTTCAGGGAGCTGCCCTGTCTGTGGCAGGTAAACCACCCACATTATAACAATAAAACAAAGAGGAAGGCAGCGCTGGATCAATTGCTGAGATTTGTGAAGCTGGTGATACCCACGGCAGACATCCCCTATTTGAAGGCCCTAATTGGAGACATGAGAAGTACTTATCTTAGGGAGCACAAGAAGGTCCAAGATTCCCTGAGATCAGAAGCTACAGCAGATGTCATTTATCTCCCCAGGCTGTGGTAATACGGCAGACTTCATTTTCTGGCAGACCAGAGAGAACCCAGGCCAGCACTCTCCAGTCTTCCTTCCACACTTCCTTCCCCCCCAGCTGAGGCTTATGATGCCCAACCTGGGCCTTCCAGGCAGCAACATGTGGAGGAGCCCAGCTTGAGCCAGGTATTGCATTCTTCTAAATATTTCTGGTTGCCAAATTAATGATGTTAAATATATGTTACTTTTGATAACTAATTTCTGATTTCACAAAGTGTTTTACATATCAATAGACAGTAGTGGCCAGAAATGATTGTGACAAGAATGAAAAATGCTGGGGTCAGAATGATAGTCTTTTCTATTTATTATTATTCAACTTGCAACAGTCATGAGATGAAAATTGTGTGTGATTGATGAACCAAAAACTAAAACGATGTCCCTTTTTCATAAACAGGAAAGTCTCAGCCAGGAGGTGGCGGGGATAAGTAGCAACCAGGAAGTGGCCGGGCCCAGTAGTCTGCCCGATACCCAGGTCCCTCCCCTCCGCCTTCCACAAAAAAGTGACAGGAAGAGGAGTAGCGTGTAGGAGGCAGCAATTGGCCTATTTATGAAGGCTACTGTGGCCCTCAGAACCCCCACAGTGTTCAAGAGGACTTTGCCTATATTACAGCCTGCAAAATTATGGAAATGTAGGAGGGCCAACACCTAATATGTGAGTATCTCATCTTCCAAGCCCTAAATAATGGGTTAAGGGGCCAACTCACAAGCCAAAGCCATGTTTGTGAGTTCAACCATGGTCCTCCTCCTCCTCCTCCAGGTCCTCCTCCTCCATCTCCACCTCCTGCCACACCTCCAACACCAGAGCCACAGCCTGAAAGGAAGCGTCTAAGGAAGACCAGAGAGTGATGGCCCTGGGTTCAGTCTGGTCTGGCAAAAGACGCAGGCTCTTGTATGACCACAGCCTGGGGATATATATGTCTTCCGCTGCTGTTCCTGATCCCTTGTAGTCCTGGACCGGATTGTGCTCACTATTATATGGACTCCTCAGGCCACCAATTTTGAATGTAAAATTATTGATGTGTGCCCTGGGGTACAAAAGCTTTGCAAATTTCACCAGTTTATCCAGCGTTGTCTTTCTTCCTATTTTGTTATGACCCAGAATAAATGGATATTTATTTTTCACAAATACTCGCCTGTCTGTTTTCCTTCAAAAAGGACAGTTTGTTTGTGAGTAGGCAAGTACATTTCAAAAATACAATGTGAAATTAACAAGGGACACCAACACTAACCAATCTCCTTGAGATTCTAAAATACAATATAATAAGGGTGTTGTGGTAACTTGACACACAAAACCCACAAAAATAATTATGGAGATCACAAAAAAAGTCAGGGAATAGATCTTGATTAAAAAAACAAACACCAAATTATCAAAAATATAAAAACATTAAACTCAAAAAAATGTTGTTAGATCTTACGAATACAAATATTATATTCATGAAATCATGACAAATAAAAAGAAAGAAGTTTGTGAGAAGTCTGTGTGAATATGAGCAGCAAAACAACTTCATTCTTCTAGCATTATAAAGAAGAGAGTGCGCTGTATTAAACAATTTAAAACATTGCAGCATAACGAAAGTGCTATATCCAGTACGAATGCTAATTTTACCAGACCGAGCAGTTCCGTCTCGGAATTTATTCTGAGCATGCGTGGCACTTCGTGCGTCGGAATTGTCCACACACAGTCAGAATTTACGCAAACGGATTTTGTTGTCGGAAAATTTTATAGCCTGCTCTCAAATTTTGTGTGTCAGAAATTCAGATGGAAAAAGTCCGATGGAGCCCACACACGGTCGGAATTTCCGACAACAAGCTCCGATCGCACATATTCCATCGGAAAGTCCGACCGTGTGTACAGGGCATGACAGTAAATACCGTAGATGCCTGCCTGTGGTATTAATAGGATCAGAACAACAGCAATTGTCTCCAGGTAACTTTAGGTGCACACTGTGCAGAGAACACAGTACACTAACTGTAATTACTGTAGTTGCCTGCCTGTGGTATTAATAGGAGCAGAACCACAGCAATTGCCTTCAGGTAGCTTTAGATGCACACTGTGCAGAGGACGCACTACACTAACTTGTAAATACTACAGCTGCTTGCGTACTAATAGGATCAGAAGAACACCACCAATTTTCTTCAGGTAGCTTTAGGTACACACTGTGCAGAGAACACAGTACCCTAACTGTACTTACTGTAGTTGCCTGCCTGTGGTATTAATAGGAGCAGAACCACAGCAATTGTCTTCAGGTATCTTTAGATGCACTCTGTGCAGAGGACGCACTACACTAACTTGTAAATACTACAGCTGCTTGCGGTACTAATAGGATCAGAAGAACACCACCAATTTTCTTCAGGTAGCTTTAGGTACACACTGTGCAGAGGACACAGTACTAACTGTAAATACTGTAGCTGCTTGCCTGTGGTATTAATAGGAGCAGAACAACAGCAATTGTCTTCAGGTAGCTTTAGGTGCACACTGTGCAGAGAACGCAGTACACTAACTGTAAATACTGTAGCTGCCTGCCTGTGGTATTAATAGGAGCAGAACAACAGCAATTGTCTTCAGGTAGCTTTAGGTGCACACTGTGCAGAGGACGCAGTACACTAACTGTAAATACTGCAGCTGCTTGCCTGTGTTACTAATAGGATCAGAAGAACAACACCCATTTTCTTCAGGTAGCTTTAGGTGCACTCTGTGCAGAGGACACAGTACACTAACTGTAAATACTGTAGCTGCCTGCCTGTGGTATTAATAGGAGCAGAACAACAGCAATTGTCTTCAGGTAGCTTTAGGTGTACACTGTGCAGAGGACGCACTACACTAACTTGTAAATACTGCAGCTGCCTGTGGTACTGATAGGATCAGAAGAACACCACCAATTTTCTTCAGGTAGCTTTAGGTGCACACTGTGCAGAGGACGCACTACACTAACTTGTAAATACTGCAGCTGCCTGCGGTACTACTAGGATCAGAAGAACACCACCAATTTTTTCCAGGTAGCTTTAGGTGCACACTGTGCAGAGGACACACTACACTAACTGTAAATACTGTAGCTAAAAGGACTAATAAGATCAGAAGAACACCAGCAATTTTCTTCAGTTAGCTGTAAATACTGTAAAAACACCTGCCTGCCTGTCAGTAGGAAGAGAATAACAGGAACAGATCTAGCTAAACTGAATACAGTGTATATATATATATATATATATATATATATATATATATATATATATATATATATATACAACACCTAGGATGCATATATATATATATATATATATATACAATACACTGTAAGTGCAGCTAACTGACTCGCCTGTCTACTCTTAACTACCCAGAAATTGAGGAATAATGGCACTGCTGGAACAGTTAAAGGACAAAACTTTATAAACCTATTACAAGACAATTTTATGGTCCAGTTTATTGAGGCCCCAGACTAGGAATGATGCTCTGCTGGTCCTGGTAACCTTAAACCATGCAGAGCTTATTATCAATATTCATATAAAAGAACATCTGGGTAGCAGTGACCATAACATGATTTCATTTAATGTTAGCTGTAAGCAACAAACACATATGGGAAATATAAAAACACTTAACTTTAAGAGAGAAAGATTTCCAAGGATGAGGGCTGCTCTCCAAAACTTAGACTGGGAGGGAATATTGACATTGATGAACACAGAACAGATATGGGAATTCTTCAAAAAGACTGTATATGAACTCAAAGTATATTCCCATGGGCAATAAGTTTAAAAGGCTAAAAATAATACCTATGTGGCTCATGGTTAATGTTAAAAAAGTTATAAATAATAAGAAAAGATCTTTTAAAAAAACATAAAAATGAAGGAACACTATCATCATTTAAATGTTACAAAGAATATAACAGAATATGTAAAAAGGAAATCAAGGACGCAGAAAAATTCAAAACGAATGACAGATGGCAAAAGATAGTGGGACAAACCCCAAAAAATACTTCATATATATATTCATAGTAAAAAGGTCAGGTCTGAGCATGTAGACCCTTTACAAAATAATTTGGAGTGGGTGACTGGGGACAAAGAGAAGGATTTTTTTTTAATTCTTTTTTCAGCTTGGTGTATACAAAGGAGCATGGGGGAGCTCATGTCCATAATGGGGATAGTATTGACACAGCTCCAAATGATCGACAATGGCTCAAAAGTGATATGATCCAGAAATATTTACACAGAATAAAGGTGGATAAAGCACCTGGACCAGATGGCATCCACCCATGGATCCAAAAACATTTGAGCTCTGTCATTTCAAAGTCATTGTTTCTAATTTTTAGGGACATCAATAATGACTGGAATAGTACCACTGGATTGGTGTAGGGCCAACGTGGTGCCAATATTTAAAAAGGATCAAAGTTTTTACCAAGTAACTATAGACCTGTTTGTTTAACTTAAGTAGTCGGGAAGGTACTGGAGAGTTTAATAAAAGACCAAATAGATGAGTTCTTGCTGAAAAAAAAAATATTTTAAGCAACAGATAGCATGGATTCATGAAAGACAGAAGTTTTCAAACAAACCTGATTTCTTTTTTAAGAAGAGGTCAGTAAATCCTTGGACAGAGGGGTGGCTGTGGATGTAGAATACTTGGATTTTGCAAAAGCGTTTGACACAGTTCCCCACACATGACTAATGTGTAAGGTAAAGTCTACAGGCTTGGAAAGATTAGTGTGTAAATGAATAGAACGCTGGTTAAAGACAAAAGTCAGAGAGTAGCGGTCAATGATTCTTACTCTGAATGGTCTAAGGTTATCAGTGGTGTACCCCAAGGTTCAGTGTTGGGACCTTTACCTTTTAATATCTTTATAAATGATATAGGGTCTGGGATTAAAAGTACCATTTAATTCTTTGTAGATGACACCAAGCTATGCAGTGGAATAAAATCCTTGTAGGATGTCTCCAACTTACAAGCCAACCTCAATTCACTGTTTAACCACTTAAGGACCAGCAGGATTTGCCCCCTTATTGACCAGGCCATTTTTTCGATACAGCACTGTGTAGCTTTAACTGACAATTGAAAAAAAAGGAAAAGGTCTATGGTCATGCACAAACCACCTCCATCCCAATATATTCAGCAAAATACAGAAAATCGCCCTGGGAATTTAAATAAGGTGAATGCGGTTAGCCAACAATTGACAGAGTAAATGCAGTCTCAAAATTTATTAAAATTGTCATGCAAACATAAACAACATGAATCATAGCCAAGCCACTGAAATGATACATACAGTAAAAAATGTCATTACACATATCATGGAATAAAATGTAAATTGCAAAGTACACAGGCATTTCATAAGACCATGCTTGCTTCATCAGGGGTAGATGCATGTGTAGTACATCTGTAGGGGGGTATAATGAACCAAGTAAGTATCAATACAGAGATGGCATTGTGACAATTAGTCAAGAGGATCCAAAATGCATGACCCTATACTCACTTAAGGGTGGATCAGAGTACCAAATGCTGAATACCCAGAGGCGGCAGTAATAAGCGCCTGGCTCAGGAGCTGAGGAGGGGATGGGGGTGTGTGTGACCAAAGATCTCCCATTAATAATGTCAACTGAAACATAAATGCATATGTATCAATAGATGCTGTCATAACAGCATAGAAGTAAAGTAGTATATGATATAAGTACGTATATGCATGAACCAATCTGGTTCAATAATGGTATGGGCTTAGAATCTAGGGGACAATATAAATAAATAAATAAATAAATAAATACAATTTGTAGATAAAAAAAATGACAAAAAAAGTGTGATAGAGTGTGTGTCCCGCAAAGCATGTATTGAAGTCCATTGTATATGTCAGCTAAAATAAGAATATATGTATATCAGTTGGTACCACACCAATAGAGTAACCGTGAAGGATACAAAGTAATGAAAAATATATATATACATATGAACCAATGTTGTTCAAAGTCAGATAAACTTAGAAACTCGGAGACAGTGAAATAAATTTGATGAATTTGTAATGGTAATCTCAAAATTATGCTTTAGTGAAGCTATAACATTAGCGGCGCTAAGAAATCAAAACAAAAACTTTAAAGATTGTATCCCAAATTCTAATGCATATATCATGAGTCCATCAAATAAAGTTAATATGGGGTTTGAATCCAGCTGAATCCTGTCACCACACCGCGTGTGAGAAATCCCCTAAGGTAATGAACTTACCAGATAAATCTGAGTAATTTGCTTGTGTTTAAACAATTTCTTTCAGCAGGCACTGCATCTCTCCATCTAGGTGTTGCTTGTGATAAGCAAGAGAAATGTACACATAGCGTAATCCAATAAAAATGTATTTGATTATAAAAAAAAAACCCTTACAAATGTGCACTTACAAAGCTTAAAACCCAAACAAGCATGTAATGCTTCAATAACTCCCGTCACTCTCGCATGTCTATCTCTCACCACTCAGCTGATCTCTCATAGAGCAGTGTTCCTGGGTTGAGCAGGCAGCTGATCGGACAGCGTAGGAAGCTGCGTGGTCATGACTGATGCATTTCATTATCACTTCATCAGAGGGCATGGCCACACAGCGCAGCTTTTATCCTTAAATACACTGCAAGCGATGGGTATTAACCCAATGCACGCTCGTTCAATCTGGTCAGCTCTGGAGCCTCCATAGCATTACCGCCAGAGAACTTGTGTATTGCACAACAATACAATCCAAAAATCCAATAGTGTGAGTGATCACCACCCTTGGTTCCATCCACCTGACACCTCTACCATATTCTGATATGCGTGTCAGGCAATCACCACATCTGAAAATTATGATCCGTGCCATTGTAATCATTTCTAACCGATTGTTCAGTGTATGGTGATTTTAAATCACATAGAGAGACACACGGCTCATGCAAAGCAGGCAGAGATAATGCATCTCTACATGCCTTCCTGACCATATTATACTTCTTATCTGCCCTATTGTTATATTGGATCATTATTTATATCACAAACATTAAATTCTACTACTACCAAAAATATATATTCAAATTATTTTAAACATTTCAAAACATATTCCAACTTTATTCTCAAATTACATTGTTTAAAAGGTGATTCCCATCACATAAACATTTAATAGAAAACATTGCTACATGTACTGTATAATAAATAGAAGCATACATGCTTGTATAATAAATTCATTATGAAACATTCCTCAAATTGGAATATTTAATAATCACTGATAAAACAATTTAAATCCAATTCTACGTTCATTCCCTTGGGACATAAGGTATCAGTTAAAAAGATCCATTTTGTTTCACACTTTGATAACTCCCTGACCCTAGTACTCCCTCTCCATTTGGGGTACCTTTTTTCTACTCCCCAAAATTTGAGTCCTGAAGGGTCCCTATTGTGATTACAGAGGAAGTGCATTGATACACTGTGGTCTTTAAAACCAATCTTAATATTATTAATGTGCTCCGATACCCTCTTACCAAAAGTGTGTTTAGTGCGACCGATATACATCAGACCACATGGGCACTGGAGCGCATATACCACATAGGTCGAATTACACAAGATGAAATCCTTTATATTAAGCACTTTGCCATTAGCTGTAGATTGAAACTCGGTTAATCCTCTCAATCGGGTATGTACTTGTTGACATGATAAGCATCTGTGACATAAGTAAAATCCTGGCCTATCCCAAAACATAGAAGGTTTTTTTAGGTGGGTCCAAGATTTTTTTGACCACTTTATTACCAAGTGACTGTCCCTTCCTATAGATGAACACTGGATTTTCCGGAATGGCCTTCATCAGTATTTTATCCATGCCCAATACTGACCAATATTTTGTAAAACTCATTTCAACTTCTTTGTACTGGGCATGGTAACCACTAATGAAGCCCCATTCGTGCTTAGCATAATTTTGCTTTTCCCTATCTATTAAGCATCTGTCTTGTGACATTTGATGTATCTCATGAATAACATTATCTAGAAATGCTGGTTTATACCCCTTTTACACAAATCACTTTTTTATTATTTGAGCCTGTGACAAGTAATCATCATCCCGTGAGGAGTTTTGTCTAATTCTTGTGAATTGCTCTTTTGGTATGTTTCTCAACCATGTGGGGTGATAGCCACTATAAACAGTTAAATAGCTATTCCAGTCTATCGGTTTGAAGTACCCTTTAGTGGGGGCGTGGTCAAGATGGCGACCTGATAGGACGGATGGGATAGAGCTCCGCATACAGTAGGCCTACAAATCCGCTATTTTATGGACTAACAGCCTATTTAACTGCCCCATGGGGATGTGGATGTGACTGGGCACAATAGTGAGGAGAGCTGGAGCTTGATGATAGCGGCGTGTGGCTCCACGGGCAACGCTGCCGGAGAAGTGATCCGAAGGAGCTCCGCTGGCCCTCACTGCATCCACAGGAATCCTGCCTCAAGCCTGTGCGATTTACCTTGAAAGTGACCCGGTGTTGATGTACTACACCGCCGGCGGCGGAGCCGAGGAGTATTGAGGGCGCAGGCCATCGGAGGAGGCTGCGGAAGGCCCTCGGCCGGCTCCATGTCACAGACCCGGCCTCGGGTGCTGCGATCGGCCATAGAGGGGCCACAACGAACCATCTATTGTAGCCGCCGCCGCTGGGAGGCGGGGGGAGGCCCGGAGCGGGCGAGAGGGGACATCCACGCCACCTCGGAGGCCCTCAGCCGGTTCTTCATCTCGGAGGAGATCCGCCATATTGCAGCCTACGAGGCATCCGCGATCCCCAGCCTCGGGTGACGTGATCGACGGAAGAGGGGCCGCTGCATGCCCCACGGCGGTGCCATCTGGCGGTGAGTGACAGAGGAGCCACTGACAAGACCTGCTGGGAGGTGAGGGAGACAGGGCTATACAGCGGGTTGGAGATTTACACTATAACCCGGCTGTAAGGGGACCCTTGCCTGTCACATTATACCTGGCAGACTGGGAACAACCTGGGCATGAGAAGAAGAACCTGTGGCACCCAGAAGCAGAAACACAAGGCCCCTAAAACACCGCCACCAGCCCAGGGCCCACGTGGAGTAGAGTGTTCAAACATGGCCTCACAGACTGATCACACAGACACTCAGGCTGAGTCCTCCCAGGTGGGAGAGGATCAGTTTCAAGCATTAATGCAGGCTATCACAGGTTGTCAAACTACCCTAACTACCAAAATAGAGCAAATACAATCAGAAATGGGCCTAATAAGACGGGATATGGACAAATACAGAGACAGGCTGACGGAGGCTGAAAGGAGGGTAGGGGAGAATGAAGATGAAATCCGAGACCACAGCGCCTCCCTTCGTATATTGCAAGTTAAAATGAAAACGCTGGAATCGCGTGCGGAAGATCAAGAAAACAGAAATCGCAGGAATAATCTGCGCTTAGTGGGACTTCCGGAAGGAGCGGAGGGAAGAGACCCGGAGGCATACACGGAGCAGCTGCTGCGAAACCTTCTCCCACAAGCACCATTTTCTGCACACTTTGCGGTGGAGCGAGCCCACAGAATGCCGTCAACTCGGGGCCCACCAGGAACACCTCCACGCACCTTCATATTTCATTTATTGAATTTTAGAGATAGAGATCTGATCTTAAGGGAGGCACGAAAGGTGGGAGAGCTGCGCACTGAGAACTCGAAGATAATGCTATTTCCTGACTACTCAGTGGAAACACAGAGGCAACGCAGGACATTCGACCAGGTCAAGGCCCTACTACGTGCTAAGGGACTAAAATACAGCATGTGTTTTCCTGCACGACTCAGAGTAGTGGATGGCGAAACTACTAAATTTTTCACCTCTCCAGAGGAAGCAACCAAATGGCTTGAATCCCTGCCACGCAATCATTGATCTGATGTATGGAGTACACCACATCTAACCCTCCATCTACCTGGTGCTGACCGGTAGTAAGACTCATGGCTTGATATCTCTAATAACCCCCACCTCTATTGGTAAGCGGCATACTGTCTGGGAACTATGGAATACATGAATCCTGAGGGGCCTGGCTATCTGTTGGGGATATTGCCGAACCAGCTAACCATACAATGGGGGATGGACACTTGCTTTGCTGGACGGTCCTATGTCAGGGGATTGGGGGGAACAGTGGGGGTGTGTGGGATATGGACCGCTGGAATGCCTGGAATGAGTTTCTCCCCACATCCCTCCCCCCCCAAAGGGACTATCCAGACGTCGGCAGTCCTGACCAACGATATGGAGCCATGGAACTTTGTTGCTGTAATCACTGGCCCCAGGGATGACAAACAAAGGGAGAATGCAAGACACAATGCCACACATAACCAATGCTTATCCTGATGTTGGAGATGGGTGGTGGAGGGAAGGGTTAATGGTGGAATTCTGTTAAATGGTTTGGCTCTTCAAGAGGACTTTAAACGACTGCTTCTATTGTTTAACTAATTTCTTTTGCTTTCCACAGGTTTTTAGAAACTACCATTGTTCGTAACTAAGATTGTACCCTTAGAAATATCTAAGTGCTAATTGCTGCTCTGGCGCAGACAGGTTGCTCTGGTCCACATGGAAGGGAGGGGGCCCTGAATAGGGGGGAGGTTCCCCCCCCCCTAGTCACTAAGATTTTCTTTTTTCCAATTTTTTAGTCTCTTTTTCCGGTTTTCTCTTTTTTTATAGGGAATCTTTGTTTCCCCTTCCCCCTCTCTTTGTTTATTATCAGTAAAGGCCTGCAGGTGCAGTGAGTAGTGCGGTCTCTGATCTCACGTTAAAGAAAACTAGGTCCTAGGTGTGCCAATTGTTACACACCGCCCCCTAGGAGGTTTCTCCTGTATTTTGGGTTTTTTTTTTTGTCTGTTATGGGTACTCAAACACCCCAAGGTTTAACTAATGGGGTGTGGGGCGGGATGGGAGGGACGTTTTGTTTAGTATGTTTAATTTTAATTTCTGTTCTTTGTTTTTCGCTTCATTACTCAAGGAAAGATTTTTACAGTTGGCTTGACAATGGCAAGGGCATAGGCTACAAGCTCCAGGCTACCAGACTAGCTACAGCCCATGGGTGGATGATGGGTCCCTTGGCGGGAGGGGGGAGGGATGAGAAGGAGTTATCTATATATTCCAACTATACATGGTCTTCTGGTAGAAATATATACTGCACTGAGATATGGCTCAGCTGAAAGTATTGTCATGGAATGTAAGGGGTCTCAATCACAAAATTAAACGCTCACTAGTTTTTGAATATCTTAAGAAATATACACCCAGTATTTGTATTCTTCAAGAGACGCATCTGATGGGGGCAGAGTGTTGGGGTTAAAGAAACCATGGGTGGGACATCATTACAATGCCACCTACACTAATTACGCCATGGGGGTTAGTATACTGATCCACAAATCACTCAATTTTGAACCCCTTGATATTCTCATAGACCCAGAAGGCAGGTACATAATAATCCACACTAATATAGAAGCATTGGCTATGGTTATAGTGGGGGTATATTTGCCCCCACCGGCTAACATCTCCCTACTGCAGAAGATCACTACTATAATTGTGCAATTCCTCACAGACAATATAATTCTCGCGGGGGATTTTAATATCACACCTAACCCTTCACTAGATAAAATGTCCCCGGACCCGGCTACAGATTCTGCGTTAAATAGATGGGCACAGGTGCTGGGATTGGAGGATGTGTGGCGCTGGAAACATCCAACAGAACGGGTGTACACATGTCACTCATCCTCCTATAACTCACTATCACGTATTGACCTTCTTTATGCAAGCTCACCCATGCTTCCCAAAGTTATAAATATTGAAACGCTACCGAGGGGAATTTCTGACCACTCCCCGCTATTATGCACACTGCAAACTTCCACTCCACAGGCGGACAGAATTTGGCGACTTTTCCGATTCTGGATCGAGCATCCTACTATAGAAATTGAGATAGTAAAAGAGATAAAACAATTTTGGTTGGCTAACGCGGGTTCCTCCACTCCGGGGATGGTATGGGACACTTTTAAAGCTTATATTAGAGGCAGCTATATGTCATCCATAGCCAGAGAGCGCAGGAATAATAAGATGCTGTTGGAAGAGGCAGAGACCAAAGCCCGGGACTTAGAGACCAGATACACCCTCACGGTCAACCCTATTATAGCACAGGACATTAAGGTTGCCTATCGGGAGGTAATGCTACTGAGGGTAGCCAAAGCGAACAAACGCCAACTAGCCCAAACTCAGAGAATATTTGAGCAAGGGGAAAAAACAGGTAAGCTTTTGGCCTGGTTGGCCAGGGAGCAATCACCAGTGTCCACAATAGCCCGTATCCGAAAGAATGACGGGACCCTAGTATCAGACCCTGCGAAGATTAACGCTTGCTTTGCTGAGTATTACTCGTCCCTATACTCCCCTAGGGCACAATACTCAGCGAAGGAACTCTCGAACTTCCTAGACGAAATAACGCTTCCGACCCTCACGGCTGCAGCACGGGAGGGCCTCGAGGCTCCAATAACCTTGGAAGAGGTCCAACGGGCCCTAAGCTCCTTACAAACGGGGAAGACACCGGGACTAGATGGCCTACCCCCTGAATTTTATAAACAGTATATGGGCGAGGTGGCGCCTAGGATGCACACAATGCTTACAGAGACCCTACGAACTGGGGAGATACCACTATCCATGTCACAAGCTATTATAGTGGTCCTGCCAAAGCCGGGAAAAGACCCCCAATTATGCCCCTCATATCGACCTATATCTTTACTTAATTCTGACGCGCAAATTTTAACCAAAATTTGGGCTCAGCGGTTAAACGAAATAATACTAGATCTAATTCATGAAGATCAATCAGGTTTCATGCCTGGCAGGTTGTATGCTGTCCTGGCCTCTAGGGAGGAGGATGCCCGAGACGAAATTGTGGCCTCTCTTGACGCAGAGAAGGCCTTCGACTCTGTTGAGTGGGGCTACCTATGGGAGGTCCTCCGCAGGTTCAGGTTTGGCCCGGTCTTTATCTCATGGGTCAGGATGGTATATAAGGCCCCTACGGCCAGAGTTCGCACAGGTACGGTACTTTCCCTGACATTTTTTTTGGGTAGGGGAACTAGACAGGGATGCCCGCTCTCGCCGGGTCTTTTTGCCCTGGCAATAGAACCTATGGCTGCCCTTCTCAGGGCCACACCCGGGGTTAGGGGGATTACGAGGGGTCCTCTACAGGAAAAGGTGTCGTTATACGCCGACGACACCTTACTCTATCTTAAATATGACGGTACTTCCCTACAAGAGGCTCTCTCGGTAATTAATAGGTTTGGGAAATTCTCTGGTATATGTATCAACTGGGGAAAGTCGATCCTGTTTCCTTTGCGGGCGGAGTCTTCTCCCTTGCAGACGGATGGACAACTCAGTAGGGTTTCCCAGTTTAGATACCTAGGGGTAGAAATACATCAAGACTTAAAAAAAATATATCAGCCTTAACTTAAACCCTGTGATTAACCACCTATCCCAAAGATGTAACACATGGAGATCCATACCACTAACCCCGGTTGGCCGTGTCAACTTAATCAAAATGTCAATTCTACCTAAATTTATATACCTTTTCCGACAAACCCCGATCCCTATATCAATGACCTTCTTTTGACACTTAGATAGCATTATTACCTCATTCATTTGGAACGGGAAAACTCCTAGAATAGCCAGGGCAACATTGCAATTACCAGGGACCTTGGGAGGTCTGGCCTTGCCATGCTTCCTAAAATACTACTGGGCAGCGGTATTGGTAACAGTAAAATGGTGGTTATCTGAAGAACCGGCTAACCCTGCTGCTTCCCTAGAGGCAGCGCTGATCGGCTCCTATGCAGAGTTGAGGAATTTGGTGCATAGAGGCCCTAGATCCAATCCAGATGTGACCTATCCCATGAAAACAACCCTTAAGGTATGGGACACTGTCAATACGCTATTTCTGGGACCTGGTGGTTGGTCCCCAGCAACCCCCCTATGGGGTAATCCTCATCTGCCTCATTTTCACTCCATCCCCGACCCAGTTGTGTGGGCCAGATATGGAGTCACGACCCTGAGGGATATAGTTGCCTAGGGACAACTAATCACCTTTGATGCTTTAAAAAGAGAAAAGGATCTACCCAATCATATGTTTTTCAGGTTCCTCCAGGTGAGGCATGCGTTCCGGTCCCAGTTCCCCAGTCCGCTGACTCTGGAGGAGACACCGATGGAAAGTGTATTAAAAAACCAAGATGGCGGAGGAACGCTGTCCGTCGTCTATAATTTGCTTGTGACTCGAGATACATCTAAAGTCTCCCAGATATGTGAGCGGTGGAGGGTGGATGTTCCGGAGTTGACAGATGAGGACTGGGAAGAGGGAATTCAGCAATATTTACCCTTGACAATTTCAGCAAGGGATAGATTTATGCAGCTGAAATTTTTACATAGGGCCTATTACTCTCCAATACGCCTGGCAAGAATATACCCCGATAGAACAGCGAGGTGCCCTAGATGTGGGTCTGGGGAGGCCGATTTCTTTCATGTGGTCTGGTCCTGCCCTGGAGTGGTGGAATTCTGGAATAGTATACTTGCCGATATCAACTCGATAGGGGGACTACAAGTCCCATATAGCCCAATACCTCTTCTACTAGGTATTTGTGACTTTCTAGAAGTCACATGGGGGAAGAAACTGTTCATCTTCTACACCACATTATATGCTAGGAAAGCAATCCTACTGCAGTGGAATCAGTCCCAACCGCCCACCAAACAACTCTGGCAATCTCTGGTAAATAAGGCGCTACCACTATATAAAATGACATATATGGGAAGAAATTGCCCCAAAAAATTTGAAAAAATCTGGGCAGCGTGGGTGAAGGCAAAACACCTGTCTATTGAATGAAATGTTGGGTCCGGATCCATTGGGATTGGCGTTGAGTGCCCCCAGGACTCCTCAAAACTATATACGAGTGGGTTAGAATGTTCCAAGTTGAAAGGCGGGATCCCTTACACTTACACTTATACCTTATGTTAAAATCCTTAATGAGTGTATTAGTATCTTCTTCTGAAATGGATAACTACTGTGCTAATTGAATCTTACTCATACCAAGTCATGTAACTGTTCTATGCATGCCATCTGTAATCAAATATAACATGAAGTGAATTGTTTCTGTTGTGAAAATTTAAATAAACTTCTTTGTTAAAAAAAAAAAAGAAGTACCCTTTAGTAATTAACTGCTGGTTAGTTAGCATTACTGTAACATCCAGGTAATTTATTTGCTCCCTGCTCCATTGACATTCTAGTTTAATACTATTATTATTTTGATCGAGCTCCTCAATAAATTCTATTAGGGATAATTCTGTACCAACCCAGATAAAAAACAGATCATCTATGAACCTTTTGTAAAATAGGAGTTCCCTTCTCTGTTGACCGTAGATAAATCTATCCTCCCACTCATAAAGAGATTCTGTCAGGAACGGTGTCATCTCAGCCTGGACTTCAGACTTGCCATCAGCACACCTGTCATGGGTCTGCTGGACTATATAAACCCGCCCTGAACTAAGCCTCAGTGCCTCAGAATTCCTCTGCTAAGCCCTTGTCCCTGCCAGTACCTGCTCTTGTTCCTGTTTGTTCCTGAACCCCGTTTGTGTATCCTGACCTTGAGTCCTGTTTCCTGTTCCCTGCTCCTTGATCTGCTTTATTATTCCTGGTTTCTGTTCCCTTGTTGCCTTGGCCCATGCCTTAGTTTTTATTTCATGTTTGTTTCCTTGCTCGTGTATTATATTAGTTAGATAGATAGTTAGGTAGGTTTGGGGGTTTGCTGTGTTTTCACCATTTACTTGTTTTTGGTTTGCTGTCTTGATTTCACGTGTATCTTTATAATTAATAATAAACATACTTTTTTATTCAGTTTCTTGTTTGTCCCTGATTCCTTGGTGCAGCCCAGCGATCTGATCACCTGCATTGGATGTTGTGTATAACATCCCCTGACAGAATTCTGAAGCCATACAATCAGATCGGTTGCACCTGGGAATTGGGGCCTGAGTCCCAGCTATTGTTGAAAGATGGATTTTGAAAGTATTTTGTATTTATCGCTCCTGGCAACTGATGACAGAGACTTTTGTTATCAGATATTGGCTGAATACACTAGGGAACAATTGTTAGAATGCATCCGCCTAGCTCATGTTTTTATTGATCAAGGCAGTTTTTTGTTTGAAGATGTGCAACCATTAATTCAGATCTGTGCTGAGTTGGCCCTGTCTGATGTCATTGAGGGAGGTGATGGGTGTATACCCCCTTTTAGTGCAGCTCAGGTAGAATCTTTAGTTTGGCTGTTGAAGGATGACTCAGCATTTTTTTTTGAACAATATTCAGCTTGTCCTCAGCAGGTGCTTGCAAAATGCATTGAATCAGTGCAGTCTCTGGTCAGACAAGCCAAGTGCAAACCTGATTCAGTGCAATCATTAATACAGGCCTGGTCAAGTCTGTTGCATTCAGCTTCTGTTAACTCTGAATATACCTTTCTACCAATGAAATACCAGTACCCTGTTTCCTCCTGTTGCACCTACCCTGCCTTTAACTCCCCTGCTGCTTCTCAACTGCCTCCATCAGCTCCACTAAATCTCCCTTCAAAACCTACTCCCTCTGTTTTGCCATCCTTTCACTCTTTGCTTCTACCAGCTGCATTCACTACCTACAGCCCTGTACCCACTTATAGATCCCCAGTGGCTAAAACCAAAAAGAAGCGGAAGTTTTTTCCAACCCATACCATCATGCCAGTATCCAGTCCTGCCTCCCCACCAGCTGATCTGTTCCAGCCTGATGTGTTCCTTTATGCCGCCCTGCCTGATGTTCCGATGCCTGCTGTTGTGCCAGTACCTGCTGTTCAGCCTGTTGTGCCAGTACCTGCTGTTCTGCCTGATGTGCCAGCACCTGTGCCCACTGTCCAGTCTGAAGTTCCAGTACCAGCTGCCTGGTTTGAAGTTCCATTACCTGCTAGCCAGTCCGATGTACCTGCTGTTCAGCCTGTTGTGCCAGTACCTGCTGTTCTGCCTGATGTGCCAGCACCTGTGCCCACTGTCCAGTCTGAAGTTCCAGTACCGGCTGCCCGGTTTGAAGTTCCAGTACCTGCTATTCAGTCCACTGCACCTGCTGTTCTGCCTGATGTGTCAGCACCTGTGCCCACTGTCCAGTCTGAAGTTCCAGTACCAGCTGCCCGGTTTGAAGTTCCAGTACCTGCTATCCAGTCCAATGTACCTGCTGTTCAGCCTGTTGTGCCAGTACCTGCTGTTCTGCCTGATGTGCCAGCACCTGTGCCCACTGTCCAGTCTGAAGTTCCAGTACCAGCTGCCCGGTTTGAAGTTCCAGTACCTGCTATCCAGTCTGATGTACCTGCTGTTCAGCCTGTTGTGCCAGTACCTGCTGTTCTGCCTGATGTGCCAGCGCCTGTGCCTACTGCCCAGTCTGAAGTTCCAGTACCTGCTGCCTGGTCTGATGTCTCGGTGCCTGCCCTCCAGCCTGATGTCTTGGTGCCTGCCCTCCAGCCTGATGTCTCGGTACCTGCCCTCCAGCCTGATGTCTCGGTGCCAGCCCTCCAGCCTGATGTCTCGGTGCCAGCTCTCCAGCCTGATGTCTCTTGCCAGCCCTCCAGCCTCATGTCTCAGTGCCAGCCCTCCAGCCTGATGTCTCGGTGTCTGCCTTCCAGCCTGATGTCTCGGTGCCAGTGTTCCAGCCTGAGGTGCCAGTGTTCCAGCCGGAAGTACCAGTGCCTGCTCTCCAGCTTGATGAGCCTGCTGCCCAGCTTGATGAGCCTGCTGCCCAGCTTGAAGTGCCCATGCCTGCTGCCCAGCTTGAAGTGCCCATGCCTGCTGCCCAGCTTGAAGTGCCCATGCCTGCTGCCCAGCTTGAAGTGCCCATGCCTGCTGCCCAGCTCGATGTGGATGTGCCACTACCCAGCGTGATGTACCTCTGCTTTCTGCTCAGCCTGATGACATGGTGCCTGCTAAAACTGTTCCTGACTGATGGCCATCTTGCCGCTGGGTCAATCCTGTCTGTCGCCTGGCCTGAATGTAATGCTCCTGTGTGGTCTGCCTCCGATGGCTTCTTTCCCGTTACCCTGGTAATTTTCATCTCCGGATCCAAACTTCCTGACCCAGGTGGTGGGGTACGTGTCCTATTTTCAGACTCTGATGGCTTGTCCCCCAGTGAACTAAAAGACTCTGGCCTTGGAAGTGCAAAGAAGTCCACAGACTCAGTAGGGAAACATTTTAAGGTGTTTCTGCACCCACTCGGACTGTCGTACCCAGGGCTGAATGGAGTGTCCGGAGGCCACTCCTTTAGTAGGGGGAACTGTCAGGAACGGTGTCATCTCCGGTTTCTCCTGCTGGTGGCACTATTACATTCAGCACCAAAAGGGTGTAATTCCAGTGGCCACCAGCGGGTGTCTCCCTGCCTGGACTTCAGACTTGCCATCAGCACACCTGTCATGGGTCTGCTGGACTATATAAACCTGCCCTGAACTAAGCCTCAGTGCTTCAGAATTCCTCTGCTAAGCCCTTGTCCCTGCCAGTACCTGCTCTTGTTCCTGTTTGTTCCTGAACCCCATTTGTGTATCCTGATCTTGAGTCCTGTTTCCTGTTCCCTGCTCCTTGGTCTGCTTTATTTTTCCTGGTTTCTGTTCCCTTGTTGCCTTGGCCCATGCCTTAGTTTTTATTTCATGTTTGTTTCCTTGCTCGTGTATTATATTAGTTAGATAGATAGTTAGGTGATTTTGGGGATTTGCTGTGTTTTCACCATTTACTTGTTTTTGGTTTGCTGTCTTGATTTCATGTGTATCTTTATCATTAATAATAAACATACTTTTTTATTCAGTTTCTCGTTTGTCCCTGATTCCTTGGTGCAGCCCAGCGATCTGATCACCTGCATTGGATGTTGTGTATAACATCCCCTGACAGATTTGCTAAGCTTGGCGCAAATTTTGCGCCCATTGCTACGCCTTTCTTTTGAGTGAAGAAATTTCCAGCATACCAAAAGTAGTTATGGGAGAAATAATAATCCAAAGCAATACCTAAGAACTTCTTTCATATAAATGGAAGGTCATCCCTTTTGCTCAATGCCCAATTCAAAGCTAACAGAGCATCGTCATACTGTATAACAGTATACAACGACATCACGTCAGCTGTTACTAAAAAAAAATTGTGGGAAAAAAGGGCGTAAATTTTGTTTGGGTACAGCGTCGCAAGACCACGTAATTGTCAGTTAAAGCGTCGCAGTGTCGTATTGGAAAAAATGCTCTGGTCATTGAGCAGCCAAAGCTTCCAGGGCTGAAGTGGTTAAAGAATGTAGTTTAAGCAAAAAGTTGGAATATGTTTTGAAATGTTTAAAATAATTTAAATATATATTTTTGGTAGTAGAATTCAATGTGTGTGATATAAATAATGATCCAATATAACAATAGGGCAGATAAGAAGTATAATATGGTCAGGAAGGCATGTAGAGATGCATTATCTCTGCCTGCTTTGCTTGAGCTGTGTGTCTCTCTATGTGATTTAAAATCACCATACACTGAACGATCGGTTAGAAATGATTACAATGGCACGGATCATTATTTTCAGGTGTGGTGATTGCCTGACATGCATATCAGAATATGGTAGCGGTGTTAGGTGGATGGATCTAAGGGTGGTGATCGATCACACTATTGGATTGCTAGATTGTATTGTTGTGCAATACACAAGTTCTCTGGCGGTGATGCGGTGGAGGCTGCAGAGCTGACCAGATTGAACGGCATGTGCGAGGTTAATACCCGACGCTCGCAGTGTTTTTAAGGATAAGAGCTGCGCTGTGTGGCCACGCCCTCTGATGAAGTGATGACAAAATGCAACTTCCTACGCAGACCGATCAGCTGTCTGCTCAACCCGAGAACACCGCTCTATAAGAAATCAGCTGAGTGGTGAGAGATAGACATGTGAGAGTGACGGGGGTTATTGAATCAATACATGCTTGTTTGGATTTTACTTTCAAAATCTTTTATTGGTTTTGTACAAAAACAAGAAAATATATAAAATAAAATAAAATACAATACAGGATTTGAAATCACATATCATGTAACATCCTCTGATACATAAGATATGCCTGCTGGGGCTAGAGCATTAGCATTTATAAGGCACATTGACTATGATTAACTCTGGTGTATAGGAATCAATGCTTGAAACCTTGCAACTGATGTGAACATAGAACGTGTTCCCTAGGGGGATTGTCTGACGTCTAGAGAGGCACTAGGGATCATGCTGTGCACAGTGTGAGCCCCCCTCCTCTCCTGACCAGGGATTGACCAAGGGCCCTAGGGTCTCAAAGATCCATATAATGAAGCAGTGGAGACTACCACCTATCTGAGAGGAACAAGCTACGAGATGAGTAATGATTGTCTCAAAATGAAGGAAAACTGGTCAGAAAACACAATACAGTCATTACCCGCTGAACTATCCTAGTTTTCCCCAGCAGAGGGACTGGATCAAACAAAAATACATTTGGAAGGACAGAAAAGAGGAAGAGGAGAAAGGAAAAGAGTGAGAGGAATGTTAGCCGTCCGTCTGGAGGGGCCCCCGCCTCATAGGTTGATCCCTGTTAGTTTTGGGGTGGGACTCCTGGTATGAGAGAAATGCCAACGAATTTTGCCCAGGGCTCCCATATGGCTTCAAATTGCTTAGTTTTGTCATCTAAGATGCTAGCCAGTTTCTCTTGGGCCATGATCCATGAGATTTTGTGGATAGCCGCTTTCCCCGAGACTTTGGGCTGTTTCCAGGCCTTAGCAATGGTGAGTTTTGCACCTAAGAGTATGAAGTGTGTCAGTTTGCGTGAGCTCTTCGGCATCCTGGGAAAGTTGTCATTAAGAAGAGCTATGGTCGGGGATTTCGGGATTTGGATCTGAGTCGTTTTCCTTATCAGGGAAAAAATCTTGTTCCAGAAGGGCCTTAGTCTGGGGCATTCCCACCATACATGGGCCATTGTGCCCACTAGCTGACACCCCCGAAAGCACCTGGGGTCAGCTGTTGGGTACATTCTGGAGAGCTTGACAGGTGTGAGGTACCACCTTGTTAAAACCTTAACACCTCCTTCGATTAAGGAAATGTTTTTGATGCCTTTAAAGGCTCTGTCGAAGGAGCATCTCCATTTAGAGATCTCCCATTCAAAGGCTAGATCCCTCTCCCAATCCAGCATATAGGGTTTTTTTTGGGGGTGCAAGGCTAGTGACTGGTAGATGACGGAAATCCCCCCTCTCTGTTCAAAGGAGCGACCACACCATAATTCGTATGGCGTAAAGGCGTTGTGTGAGGGGATTCCCCTTCTCCAACATTGACAGAGGAAATGTCTAATTTGGTGGAATCTGAAGTGCTCAGAATGCGGAATTTCCAGTTGCCTTATACATTGCTCCAAGGAGATAGGACCCTCATTCGTGAAAAAATGTCCGATTTGATACAGTCCCTTGTCCAGCCACCAACGAAAAGCCTTAATATCCAACCCAGGGGGAAAGTCAGGGTTATTGAAGATGTGTGCTAAAGGAAGACATCTAGAGATTAATGCCAAATTTTTTCTTAAATTATCCCATATATGGAATGATTGAGATAAGGATGGGGAAAGAATTGGGGGTCTCTGTTTGGGGGGGGTCCAGAGGAGATAGTCCAGGGTGTATGTGGGGACAGGCTGTCGCTCTATTTGAATCCAGTCTGGTTTCTCTGTCCTGGAGTAAACCGTGGATAGTTGGGCCAGCCTGGCCACTTGAAAGTACCAGTGAAGCTGAGGGGCCCCCATGCCACCCTGGTCTCTTGGAAGAAATATGGGTTTTTTGTTGAAATCTATGTCCTCTCCCCCCCAGATAAATTTGGTGATCTTCTTTTGGAAATTGGAAAGGTGTTCTTTGGTTATATTTATCGGGATGGCCCTGAAGAGATATAGCAGTCTGGGAAGAAGAGTCATCTTCACAGCATGAACTCTGCCTAGCCAGGAAATTTCACCCTTGGACCAAGCTCCCAGATCAGCTGTTAATTTCCGGTACATAGGCGGGAAATTTAGGGGGTATAGTTGTTCTATTCTAGCTGGAAGTTTGATTCCTAAATAATCTATCCATTGGTCATTCCATTTGAAATCAAAGGAGCTTTTAAGAGCGGCAACCGTACCCGACTGCAGGGAGATGTTTAAGGCAGAAGATTTAGAGTAGTTCACCTTGAGGCCTGAGGTGCTAGAGAAATCTTTCAATAATTTACATAAATTAGGGAGTGAAGTGATAGGGGACGTTATGAACAGGAGCATGTCATCGGCGAAGAGCCCACACTTGTGGATTTATTCCCCACAGGATACGCCGTGAATGTTGGGGTTTGATCTAATCGCTATTGCCAGTGTTTCGATGGCCATAGCAAAAATGAGAGGGGAGAGAGGGCAGCCCTGTCTCGTCCCTCTCGTTATTTGAAGGGGTTTGGAGTATTGTCCCTGCAGTCGGATTATTGCCGCCGGGTTGGAGTAGAGGGATCTTAGTACCCCTAGGAAGCTAGCCCCGAAACCCCATCTCTCCAGGATGGAGAAAAGGTAAGGCCATTCGATCGAGTCAAAGGCCTTATGTAAATCTAATGACAACAACATACCTGCTTGTTTTGGGCCCCCATCCCAATTTGATTGGAGAATGGAGACAATGTCCACCGCTCTCCTAATTTGATCTGGACCCTGCCTTCCTGGGATGAAGCCTACCTGATCTTTGTGAACGTACTGCTTGATAAAGGAGGCTAGTCGGTTGGCTAAGATTTTGGTGAGAAACTTGAGATCGTTATTGATAAGGGAAATGGGCCTATAGTTCTCTACTTCTTCATGGTTCTTATTCGGTTTGGGTATTACTGTTATGAAAGCCGTATTCAATGGGGATCCCGTTCTCTTAGAGTTGAAAAATTTGGCCATGTGTGGGGCCAGTATATCCCCGAACTTTTTGTAATAAGGGACTGACAAGCCGTCCGGCCCGGGGGCCGAGCCTGTCTTGAGGTTTTTGATAACTTCCTTAATTTCGTCTGAGGAGAAGGGCTCCTCCATCAGATCTCTGTGGTCTTTGGAAAGAGATGGCAGTTTGACATTCTCGAGGAAGGAGACGGTCGAACTGTCGCTCTGTGTTTGCGTGGCTTTGTATAAGCCTGAGTAGAAGTCATAGAAAGCTATCATGATTTTGGATGGATTGGCCATGGGGGGTTGACCCGCTATGCGCACTTTGGGGAAAGTGCGAGATTGGAACTTGGGGGAGAGTTTTGCGGCTAGCATTGTCCCGACTCTGTCTTTGTGGCAGTAGAATTTAGCACCGCTCCATCTAATGTGTTTTTCAGCTTTTGCCGTTAAAGCTAGGTTGAGTTCCAATCTAATTGTGTCTAATTTGTCATTGAGGTCTTTAGATGGGGATTTTTTATGTTCGGTTTTTAAAGCTATATATTTTTGTTCCAGCCTGAGAATGTCTATCATCCTCTCCTTTTTAACTTTAGTGGCTAATCTGATAAGCTCGCCACGGACCGAGGCCTTGTGGGCTGCCCATAGTGTTTCGGGGGAGATGTTACCCACATCATTTAACCAAAAATATTCCTTAATCGCGTCTGCTACTAATTTGGCTTGAACTGGATCCCCCAGGAGAGACTCGTTCAGTTTCCAATAAGAGCCTCCACTACGCGATAGCACATTTTTCAAAGTCAGGAGGACCATTGAGTGGCTTTGGTGGCAAGAGGGATGAGATTAGTCTGGATAAGAATGTGATCTATCCTTGCGTAGGTCTGGTGGGGCGAGGAGAAGTGAGTAAAGTCCCTGGAGGTGGGATTCAGCTCCCTCCAAATATCTGCTAACCCCTGGGAGTGGATCATTTTAGCTATTCTGGTGCTTAGTTTGGTGGGGCGTGTTAGTTTTCCTTTGAGAGGGTTGGTTTTGTCTAGACCCTGGTCAAACGCTACATTTGAGTCCCCCCCCCCAAATGACTTTCCCCTCCAGGAGGGGGCCAAGAGTTGCAAAGAGGTTCTGGAAGAAGGATGCTTGACCCTTATTAGGGGCATAGTAAGAGATTATGGAGTATAGTACTCCCTCCAGAGTGCCCTTTACAAGGATGAACCTACCCTCTGGGTCTTTAAGGTCAGAGATATGGTTAAATTTGCTATTTTTAGAGAAAAGTACTGCTACCCCTTTGGTTTTGTTTGGTGCGTTGGCCATGAAGAAAGATGGGTAGAAGGCGTGTAAGAACTTGGGACTGTATCGAATCGGAAAGTGTGTCTCCTGAAGGAGCACTACATCTAGTTTGAGGGATTTATAATGGTCTAAGGCAACCCTTCTTTTCCTAGGAGAGTTGAGCCCCTGCACATTGTGAGAGGTGACCCTAAGGTCCAGGCCCTTAGACACTTGATCAGTCATGGGAACAGAGAGAAGAGTGATCACTGGCCCAGCAGCCGCCTACCTTGTGATGGGGAGAGTTCCTTGAGAACGAGAAGGTGGATGGGTCCGTGCTATAGTAGCGTGCGGGAGGGACCGGGGGATCTCCAGACGGCCAGCTAGGAGGAAAAGAAAAGGTGAGAGGAAGAGGAGGGAAGAAGGAGGAGAGACAAGTAAATAAAAAAAACAACAACAATAATGACAAAAACTGTAGCGACAAGGGTCTTCTAGAAGGACCCGTGGAGGATAGCGGTATGTCAGGCCGCTTAAACTCCAATTTAAGTCTTCCCTCATCCATATTGGCCGAGAGAAGTCTCACTCTTCGGGGGCACAGTGGTTGCCCTCGAGGTGAGAGGAGGCGCATGGGTACCACCCCGGACCCATACTTCTAAGGAACCGTAACTATATACTATTTGCATAACGTGGTGTAAGATCTTCAACTCAATAAGTGCAATTTGTTACTGCTATTTCAGTACAGTAAAAACTTTTGTGGAAACTGTAAAAGGGATTCAAGCAGAGCTAAGAACCCAAATAAACCTGATAATAAAAAGTAACAACGGGGAGAAGATAATTAAATGTCATGGGAGGAGCATGACCATCTACCGTAGGTGACCTGCAACCTGGTACCTGGATCTGAAAAGGAAATTAATTATTGAGGGCTATTAGGAACTGAGGTCTCAGTGTTATAAGTCTCAGATTGGGATGGGAAGAGAACTCTCTTCCACCTCGAAAAGGCCAAGGGATCACAAGAACTGTTCTCCGTAGGATGGATACTTCAGGGGATTTCATCCGTAGACGTAGTCCCATCTGTAAAAAAAAAATTTAAGTTCAAGGACCTGTGTCCGAGGCCTCATTGGGGTCTTGGGATTGAAAAGAGGAGCGTTAGCTCATTCAAAGAAGGGGGAACATCCCCCAAAGGGAAGACCGTGGAAGGCCTGGGTGCGTAAGAAGAGGGTCTTCTTGCTCCGTTAAGGGGGCTTGCCATCTTTTCTCCTCTTAGAGGGGCCCTTGATCCAGAGAGGAGAAACTGGGCTGCCTGGGGGGGGTGTTTGGATGAGCCCGTGGCAGATGAGGAGAGCTCCATGGGGGCTTCCTGGGAGATCAGCTTGAGGGAGAGGAAAAGTTTTTCACCTTCCGGGAGATTGGAGAAAGTGTGGGTCTTACCTTGTATGGAAAACTTTACCGCGAAGGGGAATGTCCAGCGGTATTTGATGTCTCATTCCATAAACACTGACAGGAGGGGTTTGAGGGTGCGTCTTCTTTGGATGGTGGATTGAGCGAGGTCCGCAAATACCTGAATTTGGTGGCCCTGGTGTTGGAGCTTGGGCTTCAGGCGAGATTGTCTTATTACCTCCTCTTTTACCGCATAGAAGTGCGGTTTAACTATTATGTCCCTCGGGGTCCCGTCTTTCCTCGGGGGACCCAGGGCTCTGTGCGCCCTATCCAGCTCCAGCCTATGCGGCGGGATGTTGGGGATGAGGTCCGAGATAAAGTCCTGCACCGTGAGGAGGATATCCGTGAAGGATTCAGGAAGGCCTCTAATTCGGAAGTTGTACCTCCTGGACCTGTTCTCAAGTTCGTCAATTCTTGATAGGGCCGTTTCTAGCTGTTCTTGGACTGACTGGAGGTGTGCGGCGTTCTGGTTGGTTCTGGCGACTGTATGGTCAATTTTGTCTTCCATCGCCTCCATCCTAGAGCCCAGGTTAGAGAGGTCTGATTTAATAGCATTTGTGATCTGGGAGGCAGTGTTGGCTAGGCCCTTTTCTAAAAGGGTAGAAAATTTGGAGAAGAGTTCCTCTTGCATGATAGATATGTCCTGAAATGTGTATCCAGGTGGGGAGCCTGCATAGGAGGAGAGGTGAGGGGGTATGCCTGAGGGAGAAGCGCCATCTTCCCCCTGCTCACTGCTGTGAGAGTCTCTGGGAGCAGCCTGTGGAGCTTGGTGCTGGTACATGCCCTGGTGCGCGGTCTGGAGCGTGTTGTGGCCTCCCTGTGTTGCCTGGGCATAGGTCAGGGTCGGAGGGGTGAGGATGGGACGCTGCTCTGTTCCCTTGTAAAGTGAGGCTGTGTGAGGCCTAGCAGTGTCCCCGTCGGCGGCCATCTTGGTGGACCCGTCCGCCGCCACCGCTGCAAATTGCGGGCCCAGATCCCGGCGGGCTTGTGTGCCGGCCATCTCACCGTGTTCCCCTGCTGTTCCGCGAGCGGGGGGAGTGCTTGAGAGTGTCCTCCTCCTGCTGGGGCCGGGGTTATGCCGCTCGTCGGTCCGGGGTGGTGCGGAGCTCCGGGCTTAGGCGGCCATTACGGAGCTCTCGCGCATGCGCACTCCGCTTGTTTGGATTTTAAGCTTTGTAAGTTCACATTTGTAACAGGGTTTTTTTTAACATCAAATACATTTTATTGGATTACGCTATGTGTACATTTCTCTTGCTTATCACAAGCAACACCTAGATGAAGAGATGTAGTGCCTGCTGCAAGAAATAGTTTAAGCACAAGCAAATTACCCAGATTTATCTGGTAAGTTAATTACCTTAGGGGATTTCTCACACGCGGTGTGGTGACGGGATTCAGCTGGATCAAACCCCATATGAACTTTATTTGATGGACTCATGATATATGCATTAGAATTTGGGATACAATCTTTATAGCTTTTGTTTTGATTTCTTAGCACCGCTAATGTTATAGCTTCACTGTAGCATAATTTTGAGATTATCTGTTTATATTTATAGTGGCTGCTTATGTTGTTTAGTTGAATTAACATTTGTTAATTCATGAGTGCTGGGGGAGAGGTACCATTCATTTATGCTTGATTATCTCTCATTAATTATATTGAATGTGTAATGGTGTGTGCATGAATAAACTATGTGAGTGAAAATAATAATGTGTGAGACATTGTATATGGCAGACCATGCTAAAGTTAAGTGCTCAAATGTGAAAGGAGTGAATGGATGATTAGGATCCATCAAAGAGTGTGGACTCACCTTGAATGAAGTGAAATTTCTGCGTGTGAGTGAAACGGGAAATAGGAATTGACAACTTTAACTGACAATTGCGCGTTTGTGCGACACTGTACCCAAACAAAATTGATTACCTCTTTTCCCACAAATAGAGCCTTCTTTTGGTGGTATTTGATCACCTCTGCAGTTTTTATTTTTTGCACTATCAACAAAAAAAGATCAACAATTTAAAAAAAATATATATTTTTTACTTCTTGGTATAATAAATATCCCCAAAAAATGTAAAAAACTAATTTCTTCCTCAGTTTAGGCCAATACGTATTCTGCTACATATTTTTGTAGCAGAATACTACACAATAAGCGTATATTGATTGGCTTGTGCAAAAGTTATAGCATTTGCAAACTATGGGACAGATTTATGGAATTTTAATTATTATTATTTTTTTTACTAGAAATGTCAGTGATCTGCGATTTTTAGCACGACTGCGACATTGCAGTGGACACTTTTAACACTTTTTTGAGTCCAGTGTCATTTATACAGTGATCAGAGCTAAAAATAGCCACTGATTACTGTATTAATGTCACTGGTAGTGAAGGGGTTAATACTAGGGGTCGATCAAGGGGTTAAGTGTGTTCCCTGGGAGGTAGTGCTAAGTGTATGGGGGCTGAGCTGACTGGAGGAGGAGCGAGATCGCTGTTCCTAATCACTAGGAACAGACAATCTCTCTCTTCTCCCCTAACAGAATGGGGATCAATTTGTTTACACTGACAGATCCCCAATCTGCCTGTTTCTGGAGCGATCGAGGGTGGCCCGTGGACATCAAGTCTGCTGGACCCACTGGTTGGCTCCCCGCACGTAAATGGGCACGTGGGTGCGCCTCCTGTGGTGCGCACACCCACAAATCGCTTTGTGCGTGCCCGCCATACAATGACGGCAATTCGCGGAGGGAAGCCAACCTGCCGCAGTATAACTGCCCCGGGGGCGGTCCTTAACCACTTCAGTCTCGGATTTGCCCCCTTAATGACCAGGCCATTTTTTGCGATTTGGCACTGTGTCGTTTTAACTGACAATTGCGCGGGCGTGCGACTTTGTACAAAAACAAAATTGATGTCCTTTTTTCCCACAAATAGAGCTTTCTTTTGGTGGTAATTGATCACCTCTGTGATTTACATTTTTTGCTCTATAAACAAAAAAGACCGAAAATTTTGAAAAAAAAAAAATAATTAAGGCATTTTTATTATTCATTTTTTTTACTAATAATGGCGGTGAACTGCGATTTTTATTGGGCCTGCAACATTGTGGGGGACAGATCGGACACTTTTTTGGGACCATTGACATTTATACAGCGATCAGTGCTATAAAAGTGCACTGATTACTGGATAAATGACACTGGCAGGGAAGGGGTTAACAGTAGGAGGGGATCAAGGGGTTAACTGTGTGTGCTAGGGAATGATTCTAACTGTAAGGGGATGGGACTGCCTGGGTGTTGTTCATACTTAATATGAACAACAGATCAGTCTCCTCTCCCCTGACAGCACGGGCATCTGTCTGTTTACATTGACAGATCTCCATTCTGTCTCTGTGTGGAGTGATCGCGGGTGCCCGGCGGTCATCACGACCGACGGGCACACGCATTGGCTCCAGCAGCACTTGCACGCCCCCTAGTGGCCTGAAAGCGAGCCAATGTATAGCTACAATGGTTCGCCCAGGGGAGCCAACCTACCGCAGTATAACTGCGGCAGGTTGAGAAATGGTTAACTAGTTAATTGGGTGACTGTGGCAAACTAGGTTTAATGTTGATAAATGTAAATGCACTTGGGGGCTAAGAATATGCATGCATCATACATACTAGGGGGAATACAACTAGGGGAATCCATAGTGGAGAAGGATCTGTAGGTTTTGGTAAATCATAAGCTTAATAATAGCATGCAATGCCAAGCTGCTGTTTCCAAAGCAGGCAAAGTCCTTTTAGTTACATAGTAGGTGAGGTTGAAAAAAGAACAACAAGTCCAACTTATGTGTGTGATTATATGTCAGTATTATATTGTATATCATTGTATGTTGCAAAAGTTTCTGCATCAAAACGCACTCCCAACACAGGTCGGGCACAAAACACTACACGTTTGAGTCAAGCCAAATCCTCCCAATCACAAGGAGGACTTAGTCACTACTATATATACAGGTACCATCATTACTTCACAATTTTTTCCCACACAGACTCAAGCTCAGGCAAGTCAACCAATTGGGAACAATTCCCAGTCTGATTTTCGTATGTGTAATCCCTCTCAGTGGTTTGGAGGCAGCGCCATGGATCAAATAGCCTTTCCTCTAGGCAGAAAGCTCCTAGGTTAGGTCTCTTTCTCCGAGCCACTGAGGAGGAATCAAGGTCCTCATTCAAGATCATGTTAAAATCACCACACAACAGTAAGTTACCTTTCAACATTTGTTTAGCGAGTTTAACTACAGTGCGGATAAACTTTAGGGGTTTAGTGTTGGGTGCATACAAATTTACCAGGGTGTAGGTTTTACCATTCATTTCTGCAACCAGAATTGTGACGCGACTGTGTGGGTCAGTATGCTGTTGAAGTAGGGAAAGGGTTACAGAGTCCTTGATAGCAATTAGTACTTCATTTCTTTTGGCTGAGTTATTGGTTGTAAACACGTATGGCAATTTGACATGCCTGCATTTTGGAGGTTTTGTGTTGGAGAAGTACATCTCCTGCACATATAGAACGTCACAGTGTAAGTTCAGTGCTGATTTCCATAGAGATCTTGCATTTGTATTGCCAAACAAAGATCGGCAAGGAATTGTCAATAACAAATTTCAACTGATGTTGGGAACAGAATGCGGGAAACATCATGCATATAAATGTGGGGTTAAGGACAGTTCTTTTATTAGCCGAAACAACGGGCCTTAGGTGAATTATCACAGAGAATATGTATTAATGTTGTAAGGCACCAGAGCTGTATGCATTTTGATGAGGCAAGAGATGTGTTTGCATAAGCTGTGTAGCTTTGGCAGTGTAGCACTTTTTACCTCTCCTCATATGGCGGTGGTTCTGACGTTACTCCAGGAATAAATTTATGACGGTAATTCCGCGCTTAGGAATATAGGGACAAGGAAAGAAAAATGAAAATCACCTAGGTGAAATCCAAAAAGTAAAAAAGTTTTAAACAGGGGAATTGGCGCTGTCCAGCTATATGTGCATAAATAATGATTCATACAAGTGAAAAAAAAAAAAAAAAGAGTTGTAAATGTGTGTACCAAATATTAGTAATATTGTGCGTGTAACAAATGTGTTGCAAGGGCTGAGGTATCTAAAGTGTAAACAGTACACCTAATAGGTGTGATGTGGTAAATTGCAACGTGCTCCTAAAACATATGCAAATATGCCATTATACCAAATAATTATATGTGTATAGAGAAATATGCCCACAGGTTGAAAAATGGCAGAAAAACACAGAATCCGATATATAAACAATTGTGGCAATCAAACCAGTATTTGGCAATACAAGCAAACAATTTTTTCAAATAGAAAATAAAAATAAAAATAGAAATCCCCTGCATATGTGCGTAAAAAGTCCAAAATTGGAAAGAAATTTTTGTGAAAAGAAAACAAGGACTTATGAAAAGTGAGTGTCCAAAATAAAAGTCCTAAAAGTGTGTCCTTCTGGTGAAGAAAACCATGGTCTCAGCATTAACTGATAGTGTCCCGTCCTTCACTGCACCCCCACTCGTGCTTGCACTCACCGGACTGCCTAACCCCTGCAGGGGTAAAAGGCATATGTAGACAATCCTGCGATGGCGAAACCGGGAAGTGATCCTCCGTCCGGGGGTATTTTATCCTTCTCATAGATGGTGATGATGCTCAGCTCTCAGGAAGGGCACAACTTCCAGAAGTCAGTCTTGGTGAATTGTCCTCATCAATAATTATTCTTTTGCCTGTTTTTATTGTGCAGAGTATTGCAATTGAGTGCTAGAAGTTTCTTGAATGCAGAGAATACTTTAGTTTCAAGTATTTACTTTCAATACTTACCTCCATGAAAGTAAAGTACAAGGCTTTAAAACATGAGCTCCGGTTTTACAAAGAACGAGACATGCTAGATAAATATACAAACCGAACAATAGATTGTTACACAATAGATTACAGGGAGTATGCATACAGCTACTGCCTGTAAGGTTGTAGCTATGTTGATGCTTGCTGGTATTTAGAGAAGACCTGCATTTTAACCTTGTAGGGTCGTGGTCTTCCTCAGGGGGTCCTTAAAGCTCTGCAGGGGCATCAAAAGGGGTGATAAACAGTTTTATATATAAATTATTTGATATATTTACTCTATAAGATTCATGATGATCACTAATATTTACCCTCAATACCATGTGAGCTCGTTCATCCGGAGACTTCTTTAAAAACGTAGAAAAAAACAGAAAAATTCCCCACTTGTGGTCCTGGACTCCAATAAATAGTCGTCCCAACCTGCACCCCAAAAGAAGGCAAGACCGACCCGTGGGGCTTATGAATGGTCACAGATCGAGTGGCGCTCTCCCACAAACGGAGGATGCAGCAGAGGGACCAGAGCACCTGAAAGTTCACCATAAAATAGTATATTCACTGTTTAGTCCACAAAATAAAATTTAATTTAAAGTATATAGAGTTATGTTGATATACTGACTGAAGTATACACCGTATAGATGTAGAGAGCATGAGACAATAGATATTGGGTACTAAAAAGTGTATAATAATGTGATATATATAACTAGAGATTTTGAATGCTATAAAAATAGAACATGTACTAGCATAATGCAAACTAAGGATTGTGATGAGTGTAACATACAAGGATGTGAGTAAGAAAGTGCAATATGTAATTGTGCCCCTCAAAAGGAGGGGAAGAGATTATGGGAAGTGAAAGAAGCAAAAAATATTCAAAATAAATCCTCTGCTCCAATGAGGATTGCTGACGTGACCGCGAGAAAAGTGCACAACAACAAAAGAAACATACAGTGAAGAGTGAGGTAAAAACAAAATCAAATCAAAATAAAAAAAAACAAAAGTGATGGTGGAACAAGAATATCAGTGGATCAAATAATAAAAAGAAGTGAATACCTCTAAAGGGTAGTAATAGTGGTAAAGTGGTGGTAGCGTATAAAACTTATAGTGGCAGTGTGTGAATATCTGCACAAAATTAGTGCAGAGAAAGTGGGTGAAAAAGGAAAAGAAAAAGTCTACAATAAATAAGGAATTGAGGCTGTGAGGGAACCAATACAGCCACTCATCCATTACAAAATCTTTAACACTAAAAAATATAAATAAATAAATAAAATAAGACTTAGAAAACAAGCTCACCTAGTAACTGTGGTAAAAGGTATGGGTATCTGTAAAGTTCCCCAGGTGAATGCACAGTGTCTGATAGCCATAATCTAAAAGCTGTGCATAGCTGACCTTAAATAGACATGAAAAGATATCAAATCAATGATGAAAATTTTTAAAAAATGAACTGACAGTAGTGCAGCAAAGCTCTCCATTGCCATATGTTCTTACCTTTTGGATTTGTTGCTCTCAAACCCTGTCAGGGTGATCAACTAAGTGATTCCAACAGAGGGTGTCCCTATATATACTACCTGAATTAGTCCATGATTGCTGACAGGTACCTGAAATAGCTCCGCAAACCATCCCTCCAAGGGGAGGGGCCGTGGGGAAGCATAGGGCGTCCCCTCTGTGATCATCCCAGCGTTCCGGTGAGTTGAGCACTCCGGAAACCTTCACCACCCCCGTCGCAAACAGCAAGACCGGAGATGAAGTGTGCGCATGCGAGGTGGGAACACCACCGGCCAGTGCCAGAGAGACATCCCGCGCACGTGCGCATCCCAACTTTCCAGTCCGATGGTGTACAAGAAACGCTGCCGGCAGGAAAAGAGCTCCACCTAGTGGTGGATGGTAATACCACAGGTGTTGCTTAGATAGGGAGATGTAAACAAAACATCCCCCTACCCTGCCGGGAAGCCGCTGAATCAGGAGCTGCACAGCCTGAGGTGTAGGGGGAGGACAGAATGGCAATGAAGGATCAGGGGGAGAAAAAAGAAAAAAACAATCACAATTATATGCATAATTCATCAGTTAGATTGTACAGGATTGTTTTGGAGTTGCATAGACTGATACATTATTTCGAAAATTATTCTTTAACATTTATTATATAGTGAGCAAAAAGAAGGTATACACTGCATAGACTATAACAGAGAAAGTGGATCCAAAGCATATTCTATTGTGGGGAAAATTCCCAAGGGCTTCATTTCAAAAGGGAGAACCACCAGAGAGACAGAGTAAATAGATATTCATAAGTATCCAAGGATGTATGAAAATATTACAATAGGGCATTGTCATGCTATAGACATAAGTGTGTGTGTCTATTTGTTTTAATCTTTTATCCTACCTATATTACACCAAATAATCTTTAGACGGCGGATATTGTCTAGAGGAAAAGATTTGAGTGTCACTGACTGCTATCAGTAAAACAACAAGCAATAAATTATATATAATGTTCAAGGTGAAGGAGAGGGCATGTGTTCATACCCTCATAGTTTTCCCCCACTTTTTACCATAGCTAAGTCTCTCTAGTTAGTTCTCCCCGAGCTGAAGCCCTTGAGAAAAGGAGTATATGAAATAGACTCGTTTAAACCTGGGTAGGAAGTTGCCCCCAATCTATATATCCATTTTTGCTCAATTTGAAAAAGCCTTTTGTTCCAATCGCTGCCTCTTTCTGGAATATAAATCTAAGGCAGCAAAGGTAATTTTGGGCATCCTTTAACTGTGTTGCGTAACCACGTGCCTTCCCAAGGGGAGATAGATGTTGCCTATTTCCATGCTGCAGACATGTTTCGATGTTCGGCACCAACATTTTTGCCTAGTTTTGCCTACGTAAAATGCACCACATTCGCAGGTCATCAAGTATACCACTGCGGGAGTCTGACAGTTTACGAAGTGTTTAGGTTTAAAAACCTGACCATTAGGAAGCGTAAATACTTTTTCTTTTCTTATCCACGGACAGTGAGCACAATGTCCGCAAGGGAAAGTGCCATAAATTGAGCAGTGTTTTTTACTTGATTTTCGGTATTCACTTTTAACCAACTTGTCTTTTAGGGACGCAGCACGTTTAAAAGTGATGGAGGGAATTGGGGACACAAAGTGCCTCACCTTGTCATCATCTGTAAGGATGGACCAGTGTTTGGTAATGATGTTACGAATTTGCTGGTGTTGTCGTGAGTATCGTATAATAATACGTGAAGAATCTGCTTCTTTCCTTCTTCTCGCTTATGGTCTAAATAACAATGTTTCTCGAGTCTGGGAGATGGTTTGATTGTATGCTTTTTTCAAACAGCAGCGACCGTAGCCCCTGTCAAGTAATCGCTTCTGAAGCTTGGCAGCCTCAATTTTGAAAAGTGTATCGTCAGAGCAGTTTCTTCTCAAACGAAGATACTGTCCATACGGTATGGAATTTTTGAGAGGGGTAGGATGGAAACTATCCGCGTGCAAGACGGTATTTCCTGCTGTGATTTTTCTGTACAAGGTACTGGTTAAATTTCCTTGTGTATCACAGTCAATTTTTACGTCT
The DNA here is from genome assembly GCA_037952925.1 of Lithobates clamitans. Lineage (NCBI taxonomy): Eukaryota > Metazoa > Chordata > Amphibia > Anura > Ranidae > Lithobates > Lithobates clamitans. Next base: position 2,062,929 of record JBBGZY010000608.1, read on the forward strand.
AGAAAAGTCACAGACTTAACATTGTGATTCATAGTAAATTTTAGATTCAAACTGTTTGTATTATCTGGTTGAAAAACTGAAGCAATGTTTCTTCAGAACCTTCCCAGATGACGAAGATGTCGTCGATGTACCTGAGCCATGTAATGACGTGGCCGGGGTACATCGCGAGACCCTTGTCACTGAAAAGTGATTGCTCCCACTCCCCCAGGTACAGGTTGGCGTAGGATGGGGCGCAGCACGTCCCTATTGCCACGCCCTGCACCTGGAGGTAAAGGGAGCCATTGAAACAGAAATAGTTGTTATTGAGAATATGGTCTAGACCCTTCATGATGAAGTCATTCAGATCCCTATTGTATCTTGACCCTTGTTGTAATACATTGTCTATCGCTTGGAGTCCTTTCCTATGTGGGATCGAACAATATAGGGCTTCAATGTCGATTGTGACTACGATTGAGTTTTGAGGGATTTTTAACTCATTTATCATCTGTAGAAAATGAATGGTGTCCATTGTAAAGGAAGGCAATGCTACCACAAATGGTTGAAGATATGAGTCAATAATCCTTTAGATTTTCAGATTCCCCCGTTACCTGAGACGATTGGTCGTCCTGTGATGGTAGTAGATTTTTTATGAATTTTCGGGAGACTATAAAAAGTGGGGGTTCGAGGATGTTTGACTCTAATGAAGTCATATAGATCTTTGTTAATTGTGCCCTTCCGATACGCCTCATCAATTAAACTATAAAAGGCTTGATTGGATTTTGTGATATGTGTGGTATGAATTTTTTTGTACCATTCTCTATTATCCAATATATTCCTACACATTGTTCTATACTTTTTGTTGTCCATCAGGACAACATTGCCTCCTTTATGAGATGGCTTAATAACGACTGAATGGTTCATGCGAAGGGATTATAGGGCTTTACTTTCCTCAACCGATAAGTTTTGAGAAGTATAGGTGCTTCAAGATAATTTAGCAATATCCTTAAGTGTTTGCCTGATGAATGTAGCTACACTCGGATTAGTTTGTAATGGCGGGAACTTGGTAGATGGTTTTTTGAAAAGGGTTACTGGATTTAAGGTGGATTTGTTCACCTCTTCAAATAGTTTGTCAAGATCCAATTGGTTGACTCATATTGACACTTTAACAGCAATTTTCGAGCAAACATATGTAGATCTGTGACTAGTTCAAACATATCAAAATTTTGTTGGGGGGAAAAAATTAAACCCCTTGACAAGAGACAAATTTATGTCTTTGTCATAGGGTATGAAGATAAATTAATCACATTTAGAGGTTGTATTGTAGCCGAATTACGTATGGATCCATCCCTCTCCCAATTTTGTTTGGTTGTGGGGAGCTCACACCCCTTATGGAGTTTAAAGACTTCTGAGGTACTTGGCATTCAGGGGCATTCGGAAGTCGATTAGTTACAACAGGGACATCCGATAATGATGAATTGGATTCACCAGGAGCTGTGTGAGAAGATTCCCCTCCTCTTTGTGATATGGGGAAACAATCATTAAAGTTACCATGTTGGGTATAGTCTGAATCGGTATCAACTGAATGTTTTTTGTAATCTTGTTCTAGAGAGCTTCTATTTGTTCTACTTCTCTTTTGATGTCCTCGCCCCTTGTTACTGGTATTTTTATCCTGATCATACCTAGTCAGGGGGGAGTTGGATTGTAAGTGGGTACTGGATTTGTGTGGTTCAGGACGATCTCGTGCACATCCTCTCGATTGTGATTTGTTGCTTAGCCATTTGTAGGCTTTGCCCTCTGAGAAGGATGTCTTATCCCTCCAGAATTTTGTTTCCTTGTTCTGAAGGATATTTTTATTATAACTTGCCAAATATTCCTTGAGCTGAGTTTGTAGCTTGAGGTATAGGGCATGGCCTTTGAATTGGGCCAGTTGTACCTCCAAGGAATTTAATTGTAAATCAAGTTGGGCTGTCTGTTTTGTGTATTCTTTGATCAATATAGTCATCATTGTTTGTGAGCAACTTTGTAAATTATTCTCCCATTCTCTTTTGCACTCTTCGCCAATTGCTTCTAAATTTGGAAGGATCTGGATGCGTAACCCATAAGGGTTAATCTTCTCTCTTATATAGCAATCAAAAGTTTTTATGTGCCAATAAGGGTAGACTTTTTCTCTAGAACTCTACCAAGTTTCTGGATAAGGGAGGTAATTTGTGTTTGTACCTGATCCCCCTGTTCGAAATCGGTCTCATAGCTGGACATAAGGTTAATCCATTCCTCACCCTGAGGACCTTCTCTAAATACCGGAAAGCATCAACATAGCTACAACCTTACAGGCAGTAGCTGTATGCATGCTCCCTGTAATCTATTGTGTAACAATCTATTGTTCGATTTGTATATTTATCTAGCATGTCTCGTTCTTTGTAAAACCGGAGCTCATCTTTTTAAGCCTTGCACTTTCTAAAATATTGTTCAGAGTATTTTGTTAATAAAAATTATATACTTTTTTATAAAAACCTCTACATTCTTTCAATGACTGCTGCTAAAAAACCCCATGGGGAACCTCCTACTTTTTTTTGGTAAAATAAAGAGACCTTTCTTCCATCGAATTTGTGACCATATTTCTTTAGTATCCAAAAAAAGAATGGAAATCCCGATTAGCCATCATATGGGCTTCATAGCTTCGATTGCTCACAGATGCAGTTTTTTGCATTGGAATATACACCTTTAAATGAAAGAGGGGGCGTCCATGGCAAAATACTATTACAACGTGAAGCTCATTGGATTCATAGTTTGTCAGCTCTAAAACCCCCTGGTCTGAATGATACACTGAGTTATAAACCTTTCTTATAGAAAGACACATTGCATCATAATTTTTGGACTACAAAAAGGACTGCATCTGGGGGGCGCATGCGCGGCGCGATGCGGGAAGGACACGAGTAACCACAGCTCCGTCTGACCTGGCCAGAGCGGGCTGAATAACCAGAGCCAGACAAACACTACGCTGCCGAAAATACTCCATACCCCTCGGGGAACCCTCCATGCATGCCGGTAAGAAGAACCGGGCATTTTTGCCGTTCACAACACCACTTAACCCACTATCTTCTGAACGCTGCAGGCAAGCAGGCCAGGAAGATGTCCCAAGATGGCGCCGGCACACATGCGGCTGCAATGAAACAGCTCTCTAATCCATCCATCCACCCTCTCAACAATGGGAACTGTGAGTACTCATCCCCATTATCTAAAGCTGATTTGGATGCCAGCCTTACCACAATTTTTGATAAGCTGGTAAATAAAATAGAGAGTGAAGTGCATAAAGCCACTACGGCCCTATCTCAGGAAATAGCCAATATAGGAAATCGCACTGACATATTAGAAACCAAACATGATGAACTTTCACTTGCTCATAACGATTTAAGAAAGGACTATGAATCTTTGGCTGATAGCTTGGCCTTTATGCAAGCACAAGTGGAAGATTTGGATAATAGGAACAGACACCACAATGCGAGGTGTCCCTGAAACAGTCACTGATCTGATACAAGCGGTTTCCAAGATCTTCCATAATCTTCTCCCTGACAAACCAATGTCAGCATTCACATGCGACCGTATACACAGAGCCCTGCGCCCCAAACCCCCACCTGACAAACCACCTAGAGATATTATCATGTGCATGAAGGATTTTCTTATCAAAGAGGAAATCATGCGTGCTTCCAGAACCTCCCCAAACATTGCTTTTGAGGGCAACAGGCTACAAATCTACCCTGACATCTCCCCAGCCACTCTGGATAGAAGATGCAGAATGATTCCCATTCTTCCTTTTTCCAGAGCTTTTTTGAATCTCTGGAAAAACTTAGCTCTCCCCATCTGATTGTAGGTGGTGACTTTAATCTAACAGCACACCCAGCTCTAGACAGAAGCAAAATCTCCCCATCCACCAAAGCTTTGCCTAAATCTTTAAACTGATCCCTTAACCACTTCAGCCCCGGAAGGATTTACCCCCTTCCTGACCAGAGCACTTTTTACAATTCGGCACTACGTCGCTTTAACTGCTAATTGCGCGGTCATGCAATGCTGTACCCAAACGAAATTTGCGTCCTTTTCTTCCCACAAATAGAGCTTTCTTTTGATGATATTTGATCACCTCTGCCGTTTTTATTTTTTGCGCTATAAACGGAAAAAGACTGAAAATTTTGAAAAAAAATGATATTTTCTACTTTTTGTTATAAAAAAAATCCAATAAACTAAATTTTAGTCATACATTTAGGCCAAAATGTATTCGGCCACATGTCTTTGGTAAAAAAAATGTCAATAAGCGTATATTTATTGGTTTGCGCAAAAGTTATAGCGTCTACAAACTAGGGTACATTTTCTGGAATTTACACAGCTTTTAGTTTCTGACTGCCTATGTCATTTCTTGAGGTACTAAAATGGCAGGGCAGTACAAAACCCCCCCAAATGACCCCATTTTGGAAAGTAGACACCCCAAGGAAATTGCTGAGAGGCATGTTGAGCCCATTGAATATTTATTTTTTTTGTCCCAAGTGATTGAATAATGACAAAAAAAAGAAAAAAAAAAAAATTACAAAAAGTTGTCACTAAATGATATATTGCTCACACAGGCCATGGGCATATGTGGAATTGCACCCCAAAATACATTCAGCTGCTTCTCCTGAGTACGGGGATACCACATGTGTGGCACTTTTTGGGAGCCTAGCCGCGTACGGGGCCCCGAAAACCCAGCACCACCTTCAGGATTTCTAAGGGCATACATTTTTGATTTTACTCCTCACTACCTATCACAGTTTTGAAGGCCATAAAATGCCAAGATGGCACAAAACCCCCCCCAAATGACCCCATTTTGGAAAGTAGACACCCCAAGCTATTTGATGAGAGGCATGGTGAGTATTTTGCAGCTGTCATTTGTTTTTGAAAATGAAGAAAGACCAGAAAAAAAAAATTTTTTTTTCTTTTTTCAATTTTCAAAACTTTGTGACAAAAAGTGAGGTCTGCAAAATACTCACTATACCTCTCAGCAAATAGCTTGGGGTGTCTACTTTCCAAAATGGGGTAATTTGGGGGGGGGTTTGTGCCACCTGGGCATTCCATGGCCTCCGAAACTGTGATAGGTAGTGAGGAGTGAAATCAAAAATTTACGGCCTTAGAAAGCCTGAAGGCGGTGCTTGGTTTTCGGGGTCCCGTGCGCGGCTAGGCTCCCAAAAAGTCCCACACATGTGGTATCCCCGTACTCAGGAGAAGCAACAGAATTTATTTTGGGGTGTAATTTCACATATTCCCATGGCATGTTTGAGCAATATATCATTTAGTGACAACTTTGTGCAAAAAAAAAAAAAAAATTGTCTCTTTCCCGCAACTTGTGTCACAATATAAAATATTCCATGGACTCGACATGCCTCTCAGCAAATAGCTTGGGGTGTCTACTTTCCAAAATGGGGTCATTTGGGGGGGGTTTGAACTGTCCTGGCATTTTATGCACAACATTTAGAAGCTTATGTCACACATCACCCACTCTTCTAACCACTTGAAGACAAAGCCCTTTCTGACACTTATTGTTTACATGAAAAAATTATTTTTTTTTGCAAGAAAATTACTTTGAACCCCCAAACATTATATCTTATTTTAAAGCAATTGCCCTACAGATTAAAATGGTGGGTGTTTCATTTTTTTTTTTTCACACAGTATTTGCGCAGCGATTTTCAAACGCATTTTTTGGGGGAAAAACACACTTTTTTAAATTTTAATGCACTAAAACACACTATATTGCCCAAATGTTTGATGAAATAAAAAAGATGATCTTAGGCCGAGTACATGGATACCAAACATGACATGCTTTAAAATTGCGCACAAACGTGCAGTGGCAACAAAATTAATACATTTTTAAAAGCCTTTAAAAGCCTTTACAGGTTACCACTTTAGATTTACAGAGGAGGTCTACTGCTAAAATTACTGCCCTCGATCTGACCTTCGCGGTGATACCTCACATGCATGGTGCAATTGCTGTTTACGTTTGACGCCAGACCGCCGCTTGCGCTCGCCTTAGCGCGAGAGCAGGGGGCGACAGGGGTGCTTTTTTTTATTTATTTTTTTTCTTTATTTTTTTTTTGCTTTTTTATCTTATTTTTAAACTGTTCCTTTCATTTTTTTTTTTTTTAAATCATTTTTATTGTTATCTCAGGGAATGTAAATATCCCCTATGATAGCAATAGGTAGTGACAGGTACTCTTTTTTGAAAAAATTGGGGTCTATTAGACCCTAGATCTCTCCTCTGCCCTCAAAGCATCTGACCACACCAAGATCGGTGTGATAAAATGCTTCCCCAATTTCCCAATGGCGCTATTTACATCCGGCGAAATCTAAGTCATAAAATGCTCGTAGCTTCCGGTTTCTTAGGCCATAGAGATGTTTGGAGCCACTCTGGTCTCTGATCAGCTCTATGGTCAGCTGGCTGAATCACCGGCTGCATTCTCAGGTTCCCTGTTGAGACAGGAGAGCCAGAGAAAAACACGGAAGACGGTGGGGGGGGGGCATTCCCTCCCACTGCTTGTAAAAGCAGTCTAGAGGCTAATTAGCCGCTAGGATTGCTTTTACATGAAAGCCGACCGCTGGCTAAAAAGAATGATACCAAGATGATACCTAAACCTGCAGGCATCATTCTGGTATAACCACTCAAAGTCGTGAATGGCGTACCTGAAGACAAAAAAATGGTTAACAATAAAGCACAGTAAACGGTAAAGTATAAATAATTACATACCTGAAAAACAAACATGATAAAACATAATAACAATAACAATAACAATAAAACATTTCAGAATAGAATACAGTAAAAAAGAGCAGAACAATAGAGAGAGAATAGAGAGAGAGAGAACAATAAAACGACAACTATTTTTTAAAATTTTTGTTTGTGTTTTTTTTTTTTTTTACACTTTTTTTTTGTAACTGTAACTTTTATAACTGTAACCGGTTCCAGGTTCGAGTCTCTCAAAATGCGATGGCATCTTGGGAGACCCTGTGAAAGTGTGCCTAGTCTGTGCAATGCTGTACGCTACGCTAATACTCAACTAGTGCATGGTAGCGTTCAAAACATTCACCAAGTGTTACTGCAGTGCTGGTTTGACTACGACCGGGGTGTACTACGCCGCTGGTGCTTGCCAGTTCACCAAAACGCTACAAAGAAAAGTGTCAGTGATCGATCGATACTGCACTTGGGTGGGCTGGACTGGGCTGGGCCGGGCGGAGGGGCAAAACGCAGGTGCTAGCAGGTATCTGGGCTGATCCCGCTAACACTGCGTTTTTGGGAACCCTAAACTGCTGGGGACGCTAGTATAGATCTGATCGGATCAGATATTGATGCGTTCAGATACTATACCACTAAGGGAGGTGTACGGTGCGTGTACGGTGCGTGCGTGGGTGTTCGCGGTACTGGCGCTAATCTGACGCTGCCTAGGGCGACGCATATCACCGCCGGGCGATCAGGGGGCTAAACCTTTATTCGGTAATAAACGGCGGGTGCCCTGACACTATAAAAAATAAACGAACTAACCAGCGTCACCCGTAACGGTTATACGGTGATCAGTGGTGAAAGGGTTAACTAGGGGGCAATCAAGGGGTTAAAACATTTATTAGATAGTATATGGGGGTCCCTGTCGCTATAAAACGCTGACGGCGAACCTAAATATTTACGTCCCTAACTAGCGTCACCAGCGACACTAATACAGCGATCAGAAAAATGATCGCTTAGCGACACTGGTGACAGGGGGTGATCAAGGGGTTAAAACTTTATTAGGGGGGTAAGGGGGGTACCCTAGACCTACAGGGGGCTAAAAATTTATTCGGTAATAAACGGCGGGTGCCCTGACACTATAAAAATAAACGAACTAACCAGCGTCACCCGTAACGGTTATACGGTGATCAGTGGTGAAAGGGTTAACTAGGGGGCAATCAAGGGGTTAAAACATTTATTAGATAGTATATGGGAGTCCCTGTCGCTATAAAACGCTGACGGCGAACCTAAATATTTACGTCCCTAACTAGCGTCACCAGCGACACTAATACAGCGATCAGAAAAATGATCGCTTAGCGACACTGGTGACAGGGGGTGATCAAGGGGTTAAAACTTTATTAGGGGGGTAAGGGGGGTACCCTAGACCTACAGGGGGCTAAACCTTTATTCGGTAATAAACGGCGGGTGCCCTGACACTATAAAAATAAACGAACTAACCAGCGTCACCCGTAACGGTTATACGGTGATCAGTGGTGAAAGGGTTAACTAGGGGGCCATCAAGGGGTTAAAACATTTATTAGGTAGTATATGGGGGTCCCTGTCACTATAAAACACTGACGGCGAACCTCAATATTTACGTCCCTAACTACCGTCACCAGCGACACTAATACAGCGATCAGAAAAATGATCGCTTAGCGACACTGGTGAGGGGGGGTGATCAAGGGGTTAAAACTTTATTAGGGGGGGTAAGGGGGGTACCCTAGACCTACAGGGGGGTAATAGTAACTGTCCCACCACTGCTAACTGTCACAAACTGACACTATGCAGTAATCAGGAAAAAAAAAAAAAAAACCTGCTTGGTGTCAGTTTGTGACAGGGGGGGGGTGATTGGGGGGGGATCGGGGGGCGATCGGGGGGGGATCGGGGGTGTAATATATGCCTGGCATGTTCTACTGTGTTGTGTGTGAGTGTTTGTGCACTTACATGTCTTCTCTCCTCGGCGCTGGAACGGAAACTGCCAGACCGAGGAGAGATGACATCACATCCTCTGCCTCTGTGTACTATACAGAGGCAGGGGATGTTTGTCATTGGCTGGGAGCGATCGCGAGGGGGGGGCCACGATCGGATGGCCTCCCCCTCGTCTGTCATCGCTCCCAACCAAATGCCGACCGCAGCTGGCACCGGGGGGGGGGTCCGATCGGACCCCCCACCCGCGGGAAGGCAATCACGTTTCAGGTACGTGATTTTGCCTGCCCGTGCCGCTCTGCTCACGTATATAGGCGTGAGGCGGTCGGCAAGTGGTTAATAAATTTCAACTTATTGACTCCTGGAGGGCGCATAATATAGGTGCAAAAGCTTACACACATTACTCACACCCCCATGACGTCTACGCTAGACTAGATTACATTTACTGCACGCCTATTCTATTAGCTAACTCCTCTAAAGCTACAATACACCCATGCCCCTGGTCAGACCATGACATTACATTTTTTGAAACTTCACACGTAGGTCTCAAACTCTCCCCCTACAATTGGAGAGTAAATGATACAATCCTAACAGATGCCTCATTGACACAGGCCATTACAACACAAATTGAGAATTATTTTTCTGACAATGTCAATGATGAAACTCCTCCCACTATGATTTGGGTGGCACATAAAGCAGTCTTAAGAGGCCATTTAATTAGCATCGCTGCAAACAGAAACAGACAGAGACTCACAAACATCAAATGCCTTACCAAAGAACTTAATGACTTATACCATAAACTGCAAGTAACTCCTTCATCAGAAATTACCAAACAAATACAGCACAAGCGTAAAGCTTTGGATGTTATTCTTTCAGCAAACACAGAGAAATCATTAAGATCTTCCCAGGCTAAATTCCTATTACATAGCAACTCTCCCTCATCTATGTTTGCCAAAAAACTTAATCATGAACACAAACCCCAACATACATATAAACTCAGGGACCCCAAAGGAAATATGATCACACACCCTCAAGAAGTACTTAAAATATTCTCCACATTTTATAAAGACCTCCTCTCAAGCCCTCAACCTCCTACAGACCAACCATCTAGACTGTGGATAGATGACATCCGACTACCCTCTCTCACCCCACAGCAAATAGAGTCATTGAACGCCCCCTGTACAGAAATGGAACTGACCCGAATTATAAAATCCCTTAAAACCTCCACAGCCCCAGGCCCACATGGTTTTTCATCTTCATATTATAAAAAATTTGCCCCCCTTCTAACCCCTCATTTGACTAACCTTTTTAATCACATTCTTAATGGTGGACAATTTCCCAATGAAATGCTTCTAGCTAATCTTTCCCTAATTCCTAAACCGCTTAAAGATCACTCTCTTCCTCAAAATTTTCGCCCTATATCAGTTTTAAACAATGACCTCAAAATCTTTGGAAGACTACTTGCTGACAGACTGGCAAAAGTTATCACGAATCGAATTCACATTGATCAAACCGGTTTTATCCCTGGAAGACAAATTGTTGATAATGTTAGACTGGTCACTAATATTATCCAAGACGCAAATCTTTACTCGCGTAAGCTTTGCCTCTTAAGTCTGGATATTCATAAGGCGTTTGACAGCGTTAGCTGGTCATACCTTAACTTTATACTACCCAAATTTGGGATATCAGATAAATTCTTGCAGGGATTTAACGCCCTTTATCATAATCCCCAAACTAGAATAAAAATCCCAGGTCACAACTCAGAATTTTTTCCCCTTAGTAGAGGAACTAGACAGGGTTGCCCCCTTTCCCCACTCTTATTTGCCCTTGCTATTGAACCATTAGCCCATAAAATAAGGAATAACTATGATATAAAAGGATATATTAAAGGGGAAAATTAATTTAAACTCAGTTTATACGCTGATGATGCTCTTGTATTCCTTACAGAACCTATTACCTCTATCCCATCCCTCCTTAAGGAACTGAAACTTTTTCACAACATCTCTGGCCTCAAAATAAATATGAATAAATGTTCTGCCATGCCAATTAACCTTTCTCAAAACACACAAAACTTATTATCTGCAATTTTCCTTTCATATGGTGCCCTAATTCATTTAAGTACCTTGGAGTTTCTATAACCCCAACACATAATCAGTTATATAAGTCTAATTACATCCCTCTCTTTTCCAACATTAACACTATCCTTAACTCTTGGTCTTCATTTCATATCTCGTTCCTAGGTAGAATATGTGCCATCAAAATGACAATCCTACCCAAACTTTTATATTTTTTTCGCACCCTACCAATTAACATCCCAAAATCCAAATTATTCTCTATACAAAGAAATATTAACAAATTTATATGGGCAGGCAAAAAGCCCAGATGCAGCTATGCCCTGATGCATAGACCCCAGTCTGCAGGAGGTTTGGGTCTTCCCAACATCTGGCTATATTACCTTGCTGCTAGACTAACCCAACTTTCCCAATGGTTCACCCCTATACACGAGACCCCTTGGAAAAATTTGAAATCACCTCTATTAAACCACTTTATCTAGAAGGAATATTATGCTCTAACATCACATCATACAGTAAACTTTCCAAATTAAATATTATAGTTGCCCAATTTCTCCAACTTTGGAATAAACACAAAGACACCTTCAAACTTTCCTCTAACACCCCACCCTTAGCATCCTTTTTAGGTGACCCCAGATTTCCACATGCATATAACAACGAAAGACCCTTCTTAAACTGGATTAACAAATATCTTACTACACTTAGATCCCTACAACTAAAATGGAACTTTACCCCATTCCCCTCAGTACAATCTATACATGGCCTCCCTTCCTCAGAACTTCACCATTACCAACTAATTAGGAGATTCTATGCTGAGTGTTTTGCACTTTCAACAAACCCCTCCAACACAGTGTTTGAACAGATCTGTATCTCCTTTTCTAGAGACAGAGGTTTGATCTCAAAACTATATAATTTCCTAAACAGTGTTGGAGTCCCGGAAAAATCCTCACAGATGATTTTTTTTTTTTTCTTCTTTTCCACTTCAGAAACCAATAAGCAGAGGGCTAAATCAGCTCGATGTTCATTGACTGTCGCCTTCTCCGGTTTACATCATAGTGGATCATGCATTACCTCAATTCCTTTTGTGCCATCCCTCTAAATACTTTAATGTATCACTTTAGCATCAAGTCCTCCCTTATTCCAAACACCTAGGCTCAATCCGTAGCAACGCTAAAGCCCAGTGACAAGTGGGACTTTATCATTTTCTGGGCCAGATTGGAGGGGAAAGGAACTCATAAAAGGAAGTAAAAATATAGGAAAGCTAAAGGAAAAACAGGAGAAGGATATATAATAGAAGACTTATGGGCTCCCCATGCCCGTCCTTTGCTGAGCTGCCCAGTATTTCACGAAAAAAATTTCTTATTCCCAAATCAACCCCCCCCCCACCCCCCCCTCAAAATTTATCCTGCATCCATCTAGATTATGAATAAATGTATGAATAAATGTTCTGCCATGCCAATTAACCTTTATCAAAACACACAAAACTTATTATCCAGCAATTTTCCTTTCATATGGTGCCCTAATTCATTTAAGTACCTTGGAGTTTCTATAACCCCAACACATAATCAGTTATATAAGTCTAAATACATCCCTCTCTTTTCCAACATTAACACTATCCTTAACTCTTGGTCTTCATTTCATATCAGAAACCAATAAGCAGAGGGCTAAATCAGCTCGATGTTCATTGACTGTCGCCTTCTCCGGTTTACATCATAGTGGATCATGCATTACCTCAATTCCTTTTGTGCCATCCCTCTAAATACTTTAATGTATCACTTTAGCATCAAGTCCTCCCTTATTCCAAACACCTAGGCTCAATCCGTAGCAACGCTAAAGCCCAGTGACAAGTGGGACTTTATCATTTTCTGGGCCAGATTGGAGGGGAAAGGAACTCATAAAAGGAAGTAAAAATATAGGAAAGATAAAGGAAAAACAGGAGAAGGATATATAATAGAAGACTTATGGGCTCCCCATGCCCGTCCTTTGCTGAGCTGCCCAGTATTTCACGAAAAAATTTTCTTATTCCCAAATCAACTCCCCCCACCCCCCCCTCAAAATTTATCCTGCATCCATCTAGATTATTTATTTAATCAAAGTAAGAAAAAAAAGAAATAAGACACACAAAAAAAAAGAAAATATGCACACCAAAATCACTTCGCTATAGTGCTCTATGTCCTCAAGGATCTCAGTTACCTATATAATTGTGTTAAGCCCCTCTCTTGGTCTAATCCTACGCCTTGCCTACTAGGGACCTCCTGCTTTCTCTAGCCATGGCTTCCATATGCTTTCAAATTCCTGAAGGTTGCCTCTCTTTATGTACTCCACTCTTTCCCTACTCAGGGTATCATTAATAGTAGAGATCCAGTCTTTCACCGAGGGGGGGTCTTTTGATTGCCATCTTAGTGTTATCATCTTCCTGGCCTGAAACAAGGCCCGCGTGATGGCCAGCGTGGTGCTCAGTCTCTCACCCAGAACTCTTCTATACCCCAGGATACAGGTTATGGCCTCCTTTACTACTATAGTGCCAAAGATACTTCCCAAGTTTCCGGTCACCTCTTCCCAGTATCTAAATAACTTGGGACACCTCCACAGCATGTGGATGAGGTCTCCCGACCACTGACATCTGGGACAGTTGTCATTAGGCCTTCTCCCAAATTTAAAAAGTCTTTTAGGTGTATAGTAGGCTCTATTCAACAAGAGTAGATGAGAGAGCCGCTGTGAAGGGGACACAGAGACCTGGACACTCAATTTCAAGGTTTTCACCCATTGTTCCTGGGTCATTCCCCCTATATCCTCTTCCCATTTGGCTTTTAGTCCGTAGAGTATCCCCCCGCTGTTGATTTACTTAATTGATCATAAATTCTTGAGATTAGCCCTCTAGTAGGGTTTACCTGCATTATGCTCTGAAATAGAGGCATTTCTTCCCAGCGCAAAGTCTGAGCTTTAAATTGTGCTTTAAGAGCATGTTCTAGTTGGAGATATAGGAAGAAAGAACTCCGCGGTAGCTTGAATTCCCCTACTAATTCAGGGAAACTCTTTAGCTTGGTGTCATTATAAAGCTGGCTTAGCCTTCTGATGCCAAGATTCACCCATTCCCCAAAAGTGCCTATTTTAAGAACTTCCTGTAAATTACGGTTATTCCAAATAGGAGAATAAACTGTTGGATCTTCATATCTCATCATTTTCTTGACAGTTTACCAGAGTTTAATTAGCAGCCTGATAGTTGGATAATCGTCATGGAACATATCCGCCTCTAGAGTTTCAACTAGAGTGTTATGTGGAGTACTTAGCAATAGCAATGTGCCATTGGGGGTGCCGCCTTTCGGTATCCCACATCCCAGCAGCTGCTGTGCTGTAGCTGAGTTGCTAAGAAGTAGCGCTCGGGGTGTGGGAGGGCTAAGCCCCCCTCCCGAGTGGGGAGCTGAAGCACTCGAAGTCAAATCCTGGCTTGCTTCCCCTTCCAAATCAACTCCCTAAAGAGGCTATCAATTCTTTTAAACCACTTCTTGCTAATCCAGACTGGCGAATTGTGCAGAATGTATAGCAATTGTGGCATCCAAACCATTTTTTATTAAGCTACATCTTCCTGCGGCGGACAGGGGCAGACGCCTCCAGATTCCTATTTTTTGTTTCAGTTTTGTTAAAAGAGGGACGAGGTTTGTGCTGATATACAGGGATGGGTCCTTCGTCAGAACTATTCCCACGTATTTCGGGGCATCCACCATTACCATCTGGGGTATATCGCATGCTATTGGCTCGCTAATGGGATCTATCGGCATGAACTCGGACTTCTCCCAGTTTATCTCTAAACCAGAGAAGCTGCCGAAATCCTTCACTATCCTCATCGCACCCAGTAGTGAATTTCTCGAGTCCCCCAGGAATAACAAAATGTCATCCGCATATAGCGCGATCTTTTCTTCAAAAACCAGTTATCGCACTGCTTTCCCTTATGAAGATGGCCAGGGGTTCCATCGCCAATGCGAACAGCAAAGGAGAAAGAGGACACCCCTGCCTAGTCCCCCGTTCCAACTCAAACCAATCTGAAAATTCGTTGTTAATTTTTAGTCTTGCCTTAGGGCGGGTATATAACATTCTGATCCACCTTATAAAGGACGGGCCAAATCCGAATTTCTCCAACACGCGCCATATATAGCCCCACTCCACGCTATCAAAAGCCTTAGATACATCGAGGGTCATTAATGCTCTCGAGCCTATATTCTCCGATGGTGACTGTAAATTCAAAAACGCTCTTCTAATGTTCAGGCTCGTAGATCTGTTGGCTATAAAGCCCGCCTGGTCCTCGTGGATCAATTTATGAATAACTCAGTTCAATCTTACTGCTAGTACCTTGGCGAGAATTTTTACGTCAGTACAAAGTAGAGAGATTGGTCTATAGGTGGCCACATCCAGTGGGTCTTTCCCTTCCTTCTGTAATACAGTGATTGTTGCTTCTAGCATTAAAGCAGGCAACTGGCCCCCCTCAAGTGACCCCTCCAAAGCTTTTAGTAATTCAGGGATCAACACTTCACCATACTGCTTGTATGTCTCGCTTGGAAGGCCATCGGGCCCGGGTAACTTAAGGCTTGCCATTCCCGCTACTGCTTGATGCAGTTCTGCTACCGTTATTGGGGAGTCTAATATGGCACTTTCTTCCTGTGATATTGTAGGAATCGGTAGCCCCTCCAAAAAGTCCTCCATCATAGCCTCCTTACCCTTTTTCTGCGAGGAGTAGAGTTTTTTATAATAAACCCTGAAGGCTTGTACAATTTCTGGGGTGCTTGATGTTATATCTCCACTCTGTGATCTAATAGCGAGGACCGTGGATGGAGCTGCATTTGATTTTACAAGCATGTACAATGTTCTTCCCACTCTTTCGCCCTCCACCATAAATTCCTGTCTCTGAAGAAGGCGCCTAGTCTCTGCTTTCTGCATGACCACTAATTTATACTTTTGTTGTTTCTCTTGCCAAGTACTTTCTAGCTCCGGGGTTGAATTTCTAATAAAGTTATTTTCGGCCTCAAGAGCATCCCTCAGAGTACCCTCTTCCTCACTCCTGGCCTCTTTATTAAATTTAGCCATCTGCTGTATTAAAACCTCTCTAAGAAACGCCTTGAGGGTGTCCCATAGCACAGGGGGAGCCGCCGAACCCTGGTTGAACTCCACAAACTCCCTTAAGGTGGGGAGAATCCCATCCGATTTTTTAATTACTTCGAACCAGTGTGGGCTCATGCTCCAACTCTTCCTAGGCTTAGACTCTCCTACACTTAGTGTAGCCACCATAGGGGAGTGATCTGAAATACCTCTTGGCCAGTATGTTATTTTTTCTAGCAACTGGAGTGCCCTGGCATTTCCCAGGACTAGGTCTATCCTTGAGAGCGTGGAGTGTGACACGGAGCAGCAGGTATATTGCAGCGCGCCTGGATTTCGCACCCTCCATAAATCTACTAGCCCCACTTCCTCCAGCAATAAACTTAAACGGCTCTTCCCTGATTCCTCTGAAAGTTGTCGTATGGGGAATCTATCCAACTTTCTATCTAGGACCTCATTAAAGTCCCCGAGGACTAAAATCAGGCACTCTTTTTTATCCAACAGAAATTTATGCAGTTTAAGCAGTATATCCAAATTAAATGGGGGAGGGATGTATATGTTTGCCACCACATACATGACACCATCAATAGAGCAGAATAAAAAAATATATCTACCCAGCTCGTCTATACTGGTCTGTCTGCAGGAAAATTTTACCCCAGCTTTCACAAAGATGCTCACCCCCCTGCTAAAAGAGGAGTGGAATGCATGGAATTGGTATTGAAATTTTTTCATCTGTAGCTGCTGGCTGGTATCCTTGGTTAGGTGGGTTTCCTGCAGACAGATCAGATCTACCCCACAACTCTCCAGCATAGAAAACACTGCCAGTCTTTTAAGAGGAGAACCCAGGCCCCTAACATTCCAGGATCCTATTTTCAAGGGCTTAGCTAACATCTGGATTCTGAAGAGCCTGTCTTGTTGCAACGAGTATTACCGTATATGTCCCATTGCTTTTATAAAGTGAATTTTATGCGCCTCTTTACTCAAAAAAAGAAAAACAAAGAGAAAAAGGAAAAAAAAAGAAAAGGGTAGAAAAAAAAGGAAGAAAAAGGACGATTTCTCTCTCCCTCCCCCTCTTCCCCCTCCTCCCCTCCAAGCAAGTGCTGTATTAATTCTAAATGTGTGCATATTGTGGATTCTAAAATACACGCTTAATTTAGTCACGTCTACCCTGCTTTATTAAAATTTACTACTAAAAGTGCCTGCATGTGCAAAAATAATCTGTAAGTGGAGGCTTGGATACCTCCAATGTGATTTCTAGTGATGTAGGTGTTCGTAAAAAATGATTTACCCCCCTATTTCCCCTCTCTCCCAGCTTCCCACCCCTTCCCTTCCCTCCCCACCCAACCTCCCCTACCCTCCCACCCCATCCCCTTCCCCCCCCCCACCCATACCCACCTATCTAGGTGTATCCCCTGGGGATTTACCATGACCGTTACCTCTTACACTAACACCGCCCTTTTACACCAATTCTTCCACTCACAACCCCACACCGCCCTACACACAGACAGCTATGTGCACCCATCCCCTCCCGTCCTTCATAACAAAAACCATTAACAGATGGCAGGAAGGGGTAGAAACTTAAGAGACACCCCCCTCCGGGGCAAAAAAGAAAAAGAAACAAAACGAAGGAACAAAGACAAAAATGCAGCCCCTATACCTCCCAGTGCCCTATCGTGTCATCCTATTAGTACATCGGCCTATTATATCTTCCCCCATTCTCTACGTGGAGTTCATAATTTTTTCTCTATTATCTTCCAGCCACTTCTCAGCTTCAGCAGGGGAGTTAAAAAACAGAGTCTCCCCCAGGGCCGCAATCTGCAACCTTGCTGGGTATAAAAGAGCATAGGGCAACTTAAATTTTTGTAGATTGCATTTTGCCTGGATAAACTCTGCTCTACACCTCTGCAAGTCCGGAGAGAAGTCGGAATAAAATGATATTTTTGCCCCTTTAAAAAAGACCTCCCCTGCTTCCCTAATCTTCCGCAGTAAAATCACTTTATCCTGGTAATAAAGAAATCTCAGGAGGAGGGGTCTCGGGTGGCCCCCCTCCGGTGGTGCCCTGAAAGGGATCCTGTGAGCTCTTATGATGGAGAACGAAGCCGAGAGTGATTCTTTCCCGATTAGCTCCCCTAACCATTTTTCTAGGAATGCAATTGGATTGGCGCCCTCACTCCTTTCAGGTAGACCTATCAGTCTCACATTGTCTCTTCTACTCCTGTTCTCCATCTCATCCATTTTAGAAGCTTGTTTAGATAACTGTTCCTTCAGCCATTTTATTTCTTTGATTATTGGGAGCACATTATCTTCTAGCCCACTGACTCTTTCTTCCAGGGCCGTTGTTCTCTCTGCCGTCTTCTGTAGATCTTGTCTAACCAGTAAGAGATCTGCTTTAACACCTTTCATCTGTTCACAGAGATCTTTAAGCGAGCCATTACACACCCCTACAGCCATGAATACATTCGTTAAGGTTGGTTCTCTATTCAAGGGTAGATTCTGGTCGTTTATTAGCTCCAAGTTCCCGTTTGTGTTTTGATCACTTAGCTCTGGACCTTTATTACATGTTAATTTGGAAGACTGGGTAGCCAACGCACCCCCTGAGGGCTGTGAATGTGGCTGGCCCTGGCTTTTCCTATCCGATGTCCCCCCCTGTTGACCCTTTTGCTGCGTCCCTTTTTTTGGAGGGGTCAGAGCAGAGGCATGAGCATATTGCTCCAGTTTTGCTGCTGCTGCTGCAGCGTGCTGCAAATTTTTCTCTTTAGAGGAGCGTAGATTCTGCATCATTCACTCCTATAGGTATACGTATACTTTAACAGCAAGAGATTAGCAGCACCTCTCTACACTCATCTACCCGCTGAACAGAATATCTACCATATTATTTTAAAAAATGGAGTGTATGACGAGTGTATGAAGCAGGGCAGCTCTCTCCACTCCTATACACCCCGATACGGAGAAGGAGAATTTCAAACAAAGGGAGACCACAGTACTTTAAGTGGCCGGGGTGGGGTAGCTCCCTACACCCATAAGCACCTCAGTTACGGCAATACTTAGTGCAGCCTCCCTCCTTCACCGTAGTTTTGCACAGCTGGTTAAATGCCGCTAAGGCAGTCGCCAGCAGTCTATGGTTAGTAAGGTATGTATGCAGCCACTGAGGAGCCCAGGGCTTTAGCTAGCTTATAATGGCCCCACCTAAAAGTGGGGGGGTTGGTGTATTCTTAATAACACCCCAAGGGGAGCCCCCACTGCCCCTATTCCCACGCCCGTATCGGCAACACAACCAAACAACAACAAAAAAAAAAAAAAGAGAAAAAGGAGTATATTTTGCTTCCTATAATAGCTCACTCTGTTCCCACACTTAATACTACCAAAGCAGCAAGTAAGGCAAAATGCTGACACACATAGATATTTACTTAGAAAATTATGTTACTGCACAAATACCACATTGCCAAGAATTACCAGGAATTACTTCTAAACCAAGGGTTGTCAAACATTTTTACAACAGCATCAGGTTACCGTATTTGTGACACCATACTATACCAGCTCCAGCCGACTTCTGTTCCGTGTCTAGTATGAGGACGTGGAAGTGAAAGTGAAAGCTGCAGCAGCGTGCAGGGGATGACGTCTCTCCCAAAGGATTCCTCAGCATTCGCCACCCATTAGGAGGTCAAAGGACCCTTAGCAGAGAGACAGGGGGAGCAGCATGACGCCGGGCTCGCAGATACAGGCATCCGTTAAGGAGTCAAAGCCGTCTGAAATGCCGTTCATGTGGCCGGGGGGAGAGATGAGAACGGGGGTGGGACGGAGCACACAGCGTTCCTGCTCACACTCGCTCCATGCGGCCGCTCATCAAACACCCGCCCATCCGGTCACGCCCCCTACCCTCACTCCTCACAGATGATTAAATTGGAGTCAGATTTGGGCATCACATTCAGCATTGAAGACTGGATGTCTATGTCAATTAATCTACGTAAGAATAACAAAGCCATATAATTCAGAGAAACCCCAATTAAAGTATTCTCAAGAGGGTACTTAACCCCAGTGAAATTACATTCATACTACCCTTCGGTGTCTCCAAATTGTTTCAGAGGTTGTTCAGTTCCTGGCACATTCATACACATATTCTGGTCCTGCTCCTACCTAGACCTAATATGGCGTAAAGCCTTTGAAATCATTGAATCTTCCTCTAAACAAAAAATCATACCTACACCACAAATTTGTTTATTATTTGCTAATATCCCGAATGCCCCCCTTCCATGTACCAGATTAATTCACTCTCTATGCAGCTCCAATCTCTGGATGATTGCTTACAACTGGAAATCCAACAATCTCCCATGGCAACAAGTTGTTTCTAGAATGGAATCAATCAAACTTGCAGAATGGATATACCACACCCTCAATGATACTATACATATACACAAAAATAAATGGTCTTTTTGGATTACAGATTAGCACTTATATGTTTTTGCTCACTTTTTTTATATATGACTTTTGTACCTGTAAGTTAATGTATACATAGTCTTCATAATCACATGTTTCTACCTTGAAATTATGGTCTGGAAATGTATTTCAGTCTCCTACTTTAATGATAACTCTGTAACATTGTGACATACTCTGTTAACACTCTTATTTTTTTTTTGTACTTCTATGAAACTTCCAAATAAAACTTTTGTAAACAAAAAAAAAGGACTGCATCTGTGAGCAGCAATGTACACCACATTTTCGTACACTGCTTGGCTCTTTATAGATTTTTATCTTTGAATAAAAAGTGTTATCTATATGTAATTATGTACACCTTTTCATTACAATCAATTGTATTTGGTTTTGTAATGAAGCATCAAAATGGATTTCTACATCTTTATTTAATGTTAAATTGTCTAACCACAAATACTTGTCTTCTTTCAAAAATCCTTTTGTTGAAGACAATCCAGCAGAACAACCTTATTATATGACATTTGGTTACCACACGGATGCCCTGGGCACCTATTCTTCCTTATCCACTTCCGGACCGCCCACTGTATATATACGTCATTTTTTTGAAGATGGATATCTCGGTAACGGCAGCAGCTGCTGCCACAACCGAGATATCCATCTCTTCAGCGGGCGGTTCTGTACACGATAATGGTGGTCTCTGCGGCGGGTTCGCCGCGAGATCACCGTTATCGGCGGCGGTAGAGGTGCCACCCCCCCTCCCGCCGCTCTCCCGCACCCTCCGCCGCTTACCGGAGCCGTCGGTAGCGGCGGAGGCGATCGGGTCCTTTCCCTGCTTAGGTATGGAGACGAGTGAGGCCAAGATGGCGCCCACCCGTCTCCATACCATGTGACGGCCGGAGCGACGTCATTACGACGGCTCCGCCCACTCTCTTAAAGGCACAAATTTTTTTGTGTCATTTTTTTTAAACAACTTTTTTTTTTTTTTTTGCATTTTAGTCTAAATATGAGATCTGAGGACTTTTTGACCCCAGATCTCATATTTAAGAGGACCTGTCATGCTTTTTTCTATTACAAGGGATGTTTACATTCCTTGTAATAGGAATAAAAGTGATCCAAATTTAAAAAAAAAAAAAACAGTGAAAAAACAAATAAGATAAAATAAAATAAATAATAAAAAAAAAAAAAAAATTTTTAAAGCGCCCTGTCCCAACGAGCTCGCGCGCAGAAGCGAACGCATACGTGAGTAGCGCCTGCATATGAAAACGGTGGTCAAACCACACATGTGAGGTATCGCCTCGACCGGTAGAGTGAGAGCAATAATTCTAGCCCTAGACCTCCTCTGTAACGCAAAACATGCAATCTGTAAAATTTTTTAAACGTCGCCTATGGAGATTTTTAAGGGTAAATGTTTGACGCTATTCCACGAGCGGGCGCAATTTTGAAGCGTGACATGATGGGTATCAATTTACTTGGTGTAACATTATATTTCACAATATAAAAAAAAAATTGGGCTAACTTTACTGTTGTCTTATTTTTTTTTTCAAAAAAGTGAATTTTTTCCAAAAAAAGTGCGCTTAGAAGACCGCTGCGCAAATACGGTGCAAAAAAAAGTATTGCAATGACCGCTATTGTATTCTCTAGGATGTTAGAAAACAAACAATATATATTATTTGGGGGTTCTAAGTAATTTTCTAGCAAAAAAACCTGTTTTAAACTTGTAAACACCTAAAATCCAAAACGAGGCTGGTCTTAAAGTGGTTATTTGATCACGTTTGGATTAGAACCGAAGCCCGCTAGGATTGAGTGCATTGTTGCTTTTGTTAGGCGAGCTATTCTTCCACCCAGGCTCTATGGTCACTTGTCTCCATTCTGCGCCTACTGCCATAACTGAAGCGCTGCTTTGAGTGTTTGCACTCAGTGGCGCTTGTGATGTAATGGCAGCCCATATCCAAGATGGAAGATCGAGGATCACGCATGCGCACTAGCACCCTGGAAGTGACGTACGCATTCCGGAAGTGATGTCAGATGCTTGCGGAACAGGGGGTTTATAACATGCGGCCCAGGCCGCCATGCTCTGTTTGAGGATTCTGCATGAAAGAGAGGGTATTATCCTTCCTCTCCCTCCGTATCTTCATTACAACATTGCCGGCAGGTAAGCTAAACATTTGGACCACTTTCTCTTATGAAGTATACTATTAATGTTGGAAAAACTCATGTTTGGCTTGTCTTTTCAGGCAAGCCAGTCCTATACTTTTTCCATCTTGGGACAACCTTAACCCTGGGGATTCTTTGGTGGAGTGATTTCCAAATAGAGCTGGATCCTGCCTCTCTATTTTTACCCAGCAAACTCTTCTCTGAATTTATGCTAATATACAAGCTCGAATGTTAACTGTTCAGTCTTATTGATCCTATCAACATTTATTGAGGTAAATTTCATTTAAAGATTTCTAATTTAAAAAAAATGTTTTCTTATTATTGGGTCCGATAGTACCTAACATTGAGTTTGAAGATGGTCTGTTTATATGGCAATAAGGGGGGCCAAGTCCCCATTTTGTTTGCCATATACAAATTTTGAGATATATGTTGTTTCCTTTCTCATAGGACTCAGTAATTATTAGTGTACTGCCCCCCTGTAGTTATCATGCTCATGACATGGAGTCGCCTGCTGGAATCATTCAAAATGCCCATGCGTTATACTAGGTAAAGTTTGCATAATCAGTAGGTCCTTTAATGCTTCAATAAATAATGTTTGATTGTTTTAAAAAAAAATGTTTGCGCTTATGAAATACTTTATTGTAATCAAGTGTGTGTATTTTTGTGCACCTCTATTAATTAGTTATCAAATTATGAATTTTTGTAGTAATTAATCCCAATATTGTTTGTTGGTTTACTTTTTTAGTAATCATTTCATATAGCACTCTAGAATGTCCTGAAGAAGCTCACTTGAAGCGAAACATGTAGAGCGGTAGTGTCTGTACAAATATATGATTTGAACTTGACATGCAAATGAGGGATTTTTTATTAAATGTTTTTAATGACATTAATAAAATATTTTTATAATTAAAAATACTATATTCTTTATTTACTGACACCTTAAAAGTCCCACAGTTGGCTGTTTTTTCATGTATTCTCCCTGTATGTTGCAGCCATTCAGTTTTTTTTTAAACTATCGATGCCCCTCGCTGAAACCACTGCCTGTGTAAGGGAATTCCACATTTTGTATTTTGGCCCTTTTTTAAATATTGGTGCTACATTGGCTTTTCTCCAATCACCTGGTACCATTCCAGTCAGTAGACTGTCAGTAAAAATTAGGAACAATGGTCTGGCAATTACTTGACTGAGTTCCCTAAGTACCCTTGGGTTCTAATTCTGTCCTCTGTTAGCCATGAGGGTGCTTCCTGTGATGTGTCATGAGGACAAACACTGCAGTTTTGGTTCCTGAAGCCCCCCGATTCTTTTGTGAAGACTGAGAGGAAGAATAAATTCAATACCTTCGCCATCTCCCCATCTTTTGCAACCAGATGTCCTTCCTCATTCTTTATGGGGCCAATATGGTCTGTCCTCCCTTTTTACTGTTTATATACTTAAAGGATTTCTTGGGATTTTTTCTGCTCTCCTCCGATATGTGTCTTTCGTGTTCTTAGGCGCCCTAATTGCACCCGTACATAACTTGTTGCATTCTTTGTAAAGTCTGAATGCTGATGATGATCCCTCATTCTTGTATTTTTTAAAGGCCTTCTCCTTTGCTTTTATATGCATTTTTACATTGGAGTTAAGCCTCCATGCACTTTTGTTCGCTCTTTTAAATTTATTTCCCAAAGGGATGCACTGACTAATGCCCTTATTTAATATGCTCTTAAAGCAAACCCATCTCTCCTCTGTGTTCTTTGTTTCCAAGATTTTATACCAATTTATATCTTCTAGCAAGGTTCGTAGTTTAGGGAAGTTGGCTCTTTTGAAATTCAGTGTCTTTATGTTCCCCTTGTGTTTCCTATTTGTGTGATTGAAACCAATTGACCTGTGATCTTTCTTGTATTAAGAGAGGTATGGACTCCAGAGAGAGAGATATAATTTTGTCCCTGTACAAATCATTAGTAAGACCTCATCTGGAATCAGCTGTTCAGTTTTGGGCACCAGTTCTCAAAAAGGATATCGGGGAATTGGGGAAAGTGCAGAGAAGGGCAACCAAACTGATAAGAGGCATGGAGGAGCTCAGTTTTGAGTATAGATTATAGGAACTTAATTTATTCTCTTTTGAGCAGAGGAGATTAAGGGGGGATATGATCAACATGTACAAATACATAAAGGGTTCATATAGTGAAATTGGTGTTGAGTTATTCACTTTAAGGTCATCACAGAGGACAAGGGGACACTCTTTATGTCTAGAGGCAAAGAGATTTCATCTCCAAATGCGGAAAGGTTTCTTCATAGTAAGAGCTGTGAAAATGTGGAATAGACTCCCTCCAGTAGTGATTTTGGCCAGCTCAGTAGATTGCTTTAAAAAAGGCCTGGATTCTTTCCTAAACTATTATTATTATTATTATTATTATTATTATACAGAATTTATTTAGCGCCAACAGTTTACACAGCGTTTTACAACATTAGGGCAGACAGTTACAATACAATTTGATACAGGGGGGAATCAGAGAGCCCTGCTCATTAGAGCTTACAATCTAGGAGGATAATAATAAATAATACAAAAGGATAATAGCTGTGGGGGATGAGCTAATGGAGAAAATAGTGTAGTTGTTAGATGGAGGCAGGATAGGCTTCTCTGAAGAGGAAAGTTTTCAGGGATCGCCTAAAAGTGAATAAGTTTGGAGACAGTCTGACAGATTGGGGTAGTGATTTCCAGAGGATGGGCGAGGCTCAGGAGAAGTCCTGGAGGTGGATATGGGAGGAGGTAATGAGGGAGCTAGAGAGCAGGAGGTCTTGGGAGGAACTATAAGGGTGATTAGGTTGGTATTTTGAGACTAGGCTAGTGATGTAGCTGGGGGCAGAGTTGTGGATGGCTTTGTAACTTATTGTTAGTATTTTGAATTTAGTTTGTTGGGCAAGTGGCAGCCAATGGAGGGATTGGCAGAGAGGGGTAGCAGACACTGAGTGGTTTGTAAGGTGGATGAGTCTGGCAGCAGCATTCATGCTAGACCGAAGGGGGATAGTCTATTTAAAGGTAAGCCAATGAGGAGGCAGTTGCAGTAGTTAAGGCAAGAGATAACCAGGGAGTGAATCAGGAGCTTTGTGGTTTAATTGATTAGAAAGGGATGTAGTTTAGAGATGTTGCGGAGGTTGAGGCGGCAAGCTTTGGAAAGTGATTGGATGTGGGGCCGAAAGGAGAGTTTAGAGTCCAGGATAACACCTAGCACGCTGACATGTGGGGATGGGTGGATGGTTGTGCCATTGCTCTTGACAGACAAGTTAGGTGAAGAGGCATGTGTGGGAGGAAATATTATAAGTTTGGTTTTGGACAAGTTGAGTTTGAGGAAGTGGTGTGACATCCATACAGATATGTCTGTTAGTAAGTTAGTGATGCGTGAGGAGACTGATGGAGTGAGTTGAGGGGTGGAGAGATAGATTTGTGTGTCGTCAGCGTAGAAATGATATTGAAAGCAGTGAGAGGCTATCAGCTGACCCAGGGAAGAGGTGTAGATTGAAAATAAAAGAGGTCCAAGAATAGAACCTTGGGGGACCCAGACGGAGAAGGGAAGAGGAGTGGAGGAAATAGAATTGTAAGTGACACTGATGGTGCGTTGGGATAAGTAGGATGAGAGCCATTGAAGAGCACAGTCACGGAGACCAAGGGAGTAAAATTTTTTTTGAGGAGGATGGTGGTCAACCGTGTCAAAGGCAGCTGAAAGATCCAGAACTAGGAGTACAGAATAGTGTCCGTTGGTTTTTGCAGTTAGTAGGTCATTTGTGAGTTTTAAGAGAGGAGTTTCTGTGGAGTGTATGTACATGCATGTACATAAATGTACATAATATAACTGGATACTAAGATTTATAGGTAAAGTTGATCCAGGGAATATCCGATTGCCTCTCGGAGGATCAGGAAGGAATTTTTTCCCCTGCTGTAGCAAATTGGATCATGTTTTGCTGTTTTTTTTTTTTAAACAATAAGCTTTTATTGATGCTTAGAGATAGCATTTGTACAATCATACTAACATTTGTACAGGAGTATCATATAAAAATATAACAGTGTATAATTGAGTTCAATGGTAGAGTATTTTACTAGTAAAACCAACAGGATGGCTTCGTAATCAGTCAAACGTTACATCAATAATTTATTTAGAAATACTCTGAATTTGTATAGAAAAAACTATTATTTAATTTGAAAAGAAGAATAAATTTGTGGGCCTCTGAGAGGTGCCCTTAGAAATAAATATAGTAACAGAAATGAAAAGTAAAGAGAAGAAAAGAAGGATAAATAAAATGGAAGAGAGATATTAAAGTGGTTGTAAACCCTTACAGACCACTTTGACCTACAGGTAAACCTAGATTAAGGCTTACCTGTAGGTCCAAGAAATATCTCCTAAACCTACACGGTTTAGGACAGTGGTTCTCAATTCCTGTTCTCAGGACCCACTAACAGGCCGGGTTCTAGGTATTACTTTGGGGAGATGCAGACTTAAATACTGCAATCACTGAACAGCAAATGATATCACCTGTGATGTATTTCAGTTATCTTGCAAACCTGGCCTGTTAGTGGGCCTTGAGGACAGGAGTTGAGAACCACTGGTTTAGGAGATATTTGCAAAAAGACAGGCAGCGGCGCGCAGGCGCACTTAGCATGCCGCTGCTAATGGCGATATGGCGTTAGTGGCAGCTCCCGTGCGCATGCACGGGAGTGACGTCATTGCGGCTCCGGCCAATCACAGCGCCGGAGCCACGATACCCGGAAAGAAGATGGATGCTCCATAGCAGAGGGGACAGCAGTGACATCGCAGGCTCCTATGTCAGGTAAGCGACACATAATGGGCTACTATGCGATGTATAGTAGCCCATGATGCTTTACCTTTGCAGGGAAAACAAAGAGGAAGTAAACCCTGATGGGTTAACTATTCACGTTTCTCTATGTTTAAAAGGTCTATCTCTGTGTGAAAGTGGCATAAGAATCAGAATATTTAAAGAGGATCCATGGCTGCCATATTTTATTGAAATTTTCTGTATTCCCTTGTGCTGTTGCCCTGATCTCCTCCATGCCTTTGAGAAGATATATCTCTTCCAGCCATTCCTTGATTGTGGGGGCGGCGGTGCTTCTCCAGTGTCTTGGTATCACTGTTTTTGCTGCTGTGTTTAAGAATCTGGTCAAGGAGTTTTTGTATTTTCTCAAGGTGCAATTGGTGATATTTATAAGACAGCAAGCAGCGTCTAAATGAATTTTTGTTTCTGTAATGTATTTTATGATCTTGATTACTTGGTTCCAAATAGGTTTAATCAAGTCACATTCCCACCAGATGTGGTATAGAGTGCCTTCTTCCTATCTTCAGAGCCAACAATGTCCAGGTATTGTCGAAAACGATTTGTGTAATTTATCTGGTGTGATGTACCAATTTGTTAGGATTTTGAATGATGTTTCTTGCAATCTCACACTGATTGCACATTTGTGTGTAAACACACAAGCTTGTAGCCATTGGTCTTTTGTAAAGGATTTGTTTAGGGTTGATTCCCAAAAAGTTTTGTGTCTGTTAGGTTCCTGTAAATCATTGGACTACAACCAGGTATATGTTAAGGAGATGTTCTCGTAGTAGCCAAAAAACATATAGTTTCGAAGGGTGTTAAGGGTTTAATGAAATGTTTTTGTCTCTGAGTGTTCATGATGAAGTCATGTATTTGTTGGTATTCCCTGGGTGCAGAGGTGTTTGTCCTAATTCTTTTTGTAAATCTGATTGAGACTTGATTTTGTTATTCTTTAAGCAATGTGTGACTAGAAGTGGTGTGTTTCTGTTGCAAAGCAATTGGATAGAGCCATCCATTCCCGAGGGGAAGTCAGGATTTGTTGTCAATGGGGTTAGTGGCCCTATTGAGGAGGTGAGTGAGTGTCTCTGAGTAATTGTTTGTAGGTTTTTTAGTGTTGCCCCTATGAGGGGATGTTGTTTCAACTGTTTCGAGCACAGGTTCCAAGGTATCCATGGAGTATGTGATATCAGGATAGGTCCTATGCTCTTTTCCAGTCCCACCTAATCTTTATTCTCTTTGTGGCAGGTCCAGTCTATGATTCTAGTTAGATGTGTAGCTAGATAATAATTTTTAAAATTAGGAAAACTCATGCCACCATTTTGTTTATTCATGGTAAGTAGGTTTAGGCTGATTCTATGTTTTTTGGAGGGTCAAAAGGAATTTTCTTAACAGGGTATGTAGGGATCTAAAGAAGCTTGAGGGTAGTAGTATGGGTACTGTTTGAAAGAAGTATAGTATTCTGGGCAAAATTGACATTTTAATTATAGCTGCCCTACCAAACCACGAGAAATACTTCAATGTCCACTTCTCTAAGTTTTTGGTAATATTTTGTAAAAGTGGTTGAAAGTCGGCTTTATATATTGAATCTATCTTTGGAGTTAATTGTACTCCTAGGTATGTGAGAGATGTTGTTTCCCATTTGAATTTGCAGTTGTTTTTTGTGTTGTTTAGTGTGGATTCCGAAGTGTCAGATTCAGTGCTTCAGATTTTTTGTAATTAATTTTGAAGTTTGATACATAGCTATATTGGGAAAATACGTTACATAGGTTGGGCATGGTGATATGTGGTTGGGATATGAAAAAGAGTAAATCGTCAGCTGCGCATTTGTATATTTTGTTTTTGACATTGAAACCATGTGTGACAGACCTAGCCGGGAGAGAGACTTTTGGAGGGGACTGAATGCTAGCCTCTTGCCAATCAATCGTGGGCCCTGGCATTTGGGGGAACAGTGCTCTTTGTGAGCTGTATGCCTGGGGACACTTGAGGTGGTATTACTGTGGATTCCGGTCCTGGTCTCCCAGGATACACAGACACTGGGGACCCTGGATTTGCCATATTAGAAATAGTGGCTGATTCATAATGCTGGGACAAATACTGTTAGGAGATGCTGATGTCAATTCCAGCCACCTGTCTGTCTGTTGCCTGCTAGAACGTGTATTGTAAATAAGTCTAGTATGGGATCTAAGAGTCATTAGATCCCCATTGTTGTTTGTGTTAATTAACTCTGCTATTGTGTGAAGAAGAGTTCAGTGTGGATTTGTGATAATGTTGATTGGGTTTTCTGAGATACAAGACGGCCAGTCTGGCCTAAAGGTCATGTCTGAGTCATCTAGGCTGTCTAAAAGGATTATTTACTTAGCCCATGTCAATTAGGTTTCTGGTCACAGGTGTATGTTCAGAGTAATATGAGCAGGAGGTATGCACCTCCTCTTTTACTTTATAAAAGAGCTTGTATTCCTTTCAATAAAAGAGATTCCTGGTTGAACCTACATACAGCCTGCTTGGTGTTTGTTCTGAGCTACAAAACTGGATTAGAATGGCACATAGCTGTAGTTCTAGTCCTGGAGCATCGGATGACCGAACCATCACATCTGCAATCTTATTCTATAGACACAGAGGAGTGTCGGGAGAGTGGAGCCGAACGAGCAAGGGCTCGTTACATTGGTTGGCAGCCGTGGGATTTGCTCTCCAGTTACTGGGACACTCCAAACCAGCCTTCAGGAGAGCCACGCTGAAAGACTTACTTGAGAGCCGTGGAGGGAATGGTGGGATCGTGCTTTCTTGCCGTGAACACGTCCAAACCATCGCCTGGATCCAAGGTCCAGATAGCAGGAGAGGAGAGGTACAGATACCAGCGACCATGGAAGAGGAATTCAGAAGGAGGTTGCGAGAGATGCAGATACAGCACAGAGGACCAGTATCAGAGCAGGTCCTGCTAGGATGGTTTGATTCTATCCGCTGTGAAGTCTGGAAGTAAGCGCTAGCCTGTGAGCAGCAAAACCAGGGAAAATTTCTCCCCTCCATCCATGTAAGGTACTGGTCGCAGTATGAAGTGCGAATGCTGTTATTGGGGGAACAGCCGAACCAGGAGTGGACAGCTGAGTTAAGCAGGCTGATCCGGGCAGAAATGTCCTTGGACGAGAGCTACAGAGCCCTCCAGTAGTATGTAGCCCAAGTGTGCCCGTGGACAGCAGATGACAGCCCCACGGAAGGCTTTGACTACGATGGCCTGGGATTGTTGTACTGGAGGCTGTCCAGGGACCCTGACTTTGGGAGTGATCGGGAGTGGTGTTTGGAGGAAATAATGGAGCATGGAGAGAGAAGACTGAATGTCTCAGAAGTGCACTGAGCACGGGGAGATTTAGATTTTCTGGCCGTTCAGGAATGGGAGCTGGAGATCGCCTACAGACAGCTGTTAGACTCTGCTCAGCAGTAGGGTGGTGCTTCCTTTGCCTGGGACTATCAGGAAATACCAGTTGACAACTCTGAAATCCTGGCTGAAGAGTTGACAATGAGTAACAGTGTGCTTTGTCAACCTACCCCCGCAGCTATGGAGGCAGAGGTCTTATGGCGGATGCAGCAAGTGCTGACTGACCTTGATGAACCTGTTTCTGCATTGGATGATCTTGGATGGAGGAATGTGCCTGTCCAGCAGCATGCCAGAGAATCGGCAGTGGAAAATCTGAAGATTGACGTCCCCAAACCTGAAGTGTTGACAACAGGGCAGAGCTCTGCTAACCTCTGCCCAGCACCAATAGCATCTTCTGGGTTTCACGGAGAGGAGATGGTGAACCTTTATCCCCAGACACCAGTTGCAGAGTCAGGGGATTTGATAGACTTTTCTGCTGAGGAAGAACAACCTGGTGAGCCTCCAGCAGAAGAAGAGCTGTTATTAGGGCCAAACTTCACTGTGCTCTGCATAGCACTGATAGCATCTTCTGGGTTCCATGGAGAGGAGATGGTGAACCTTTATCCCCAGACACCAGTTGCAGAGACAGGGGATTTGATAGACTTTTCTGCTGAGGAAGAACAACCTGGTGAGCCTCCAGCAGAAGAAGAGCTGTTATTAGGGCCAAACTTCACTGTGCTCTGCCCAGCACCAACAGAAGTATCTGTGAAGTTACAAGGAACTTCCCCAGCTGAAGCGCTGGACACCGGACAGAGGGTCCAAGATCTCTGCCCTACACCTGCGTCGGTTCCGGAGGCTCAGGGTGAGAAGGAGGTGATGAGAGGTAGTAAACACATATCCAGGTGTTAGCCTAGGGAGAAAAATGTAGTGGATGTGTGTTGGTAGATGCCAACCCACATCCACTGGTGGGAGCAGTGGGAGGTAGACACTATAAGGGATCAGGGGGTAACTATACCTTAAAACCTGATCAAGTAACCTGGTGTAATTACAATAGTGAGTGTGGACTCCCCTGACTCAGCTTATAGCATGAAAAAATATGAGAGAACAGATATGGGACTTTGAATGAGGCACAAGGGGGCAATAAATGTAAATTGGATAAAAATGCGATTTATTCTTGAATTAATACAAAATTTCATGTTTTTACATACATATTTAGGCACGTGGCTCTATACATGCTGGCACATAGCTCTACAATGATAATTAAAGTCATCCAAGAAATATAATTCAACATGGGTTACAAAAGCAAACATAACATGCAATAAGTAGGAACGTTCATACGCTTATGATGGATCATTGTGTATACAAAACGGTGGATCTGAGCTCTACGTCGTTTCAGGGCCTTATAGCCACTCATCAGGAGCAATAACCGTTGTACCATCTATAGATTAGGGAGATAGCAGTATTAAATGATGATGAAAAACAAATGGGTAGTAATGGAACAAAACTAAGTGCAATTTTCTCACCAGAAACGTCGACTCACAACACGCATGCGCGGAGGTAGCACGGCCCCACATGCCCAGCCAGCCCGTATGCCAGGGTCTGAAGCTGAGGGGGTGTGACTCGGCGGCGCAGCCCACACAGGTGGCCCCCCAGACTGGGTGGGTGTGGGGAATGGGGATGAATGAGTGAGGTTTGTGGCCTCGTGAGGAGGAAGGGAGGTAAACAATTCTCAACCTATAAAAAACAAGTGTGGGGAATACTGTGTGAATATCCAATAAATGTGTGATACAGACAAAAATGTGAAGTGTGAGGTAAAGTGGAGGAGAGAAAAGGAAAAGGAAGGAGAAAAGGGGAAGAAAAGAGGGGAAAAGGGAGAATGGTCAAGAAAGGGGAACAGAGAGGAATAGTCAAGAGAAAAGAATAAAAGAGAAAAAGAGAAAGACACATAGGGAACAGAGGGTGGAGGAGTGTGGGAAAGGGGGATGGGAGGGAAAAATAAGAAATAAGTGAAGGGAAAAAAAGGAAAAAAGAGAGAAGGTGGAGAGATGAGGGAAAGGAAGGTGTAACACGGAGAAAAAGGGTGAGAGGAGTCAAGGAGAAAACCGGGAGGTGAAAAGTGAGTGGAGAAAGGTGGGGAGAGACATACCTGTTGGTGAGGATGAGGGCGCATCAGCCAAGGGAATGATTATGGGAGTGATTGGTGGGTGGGGTGGACAAGTGGAAGCCCAAGCTGGGAGGGAACACTGCGGGGGGCACCGCCGAGGAAAAAACCCCCAACGCCCAGCACCAGTTGCCCTAGAGATGGCCGGGAGGAACCCCGACCCCGCCAGCTAGGACCCCATACTGGCCGGTCGTAGGTGTGCCTCCAAGCCTGCCGAGCGCTGGAGAATGTGATCTCAAGCTGCCGTTATATGGCGTCCCGGGACGCCATACAGCCGGCGCGAGGTGCGTGACGTCGATGCGCAGTGGGGGAGGCCCCGCCCGCCCTGGGTAGGAGGGGCGGGGGGGACCAACCACAGTGCACGTCGCAGCTTCGGACCAAGGGGACAGCGGCCAACGGGACAAGCAGAAGCCCGAGCCACCTCAGCGCACACTGGAGGAGCACCCACGTGGCACGGGACAAAACAGACACAGTTAGCCCAAAATAAGACTCAATAAAAAGATTGACATATGATTTTGGTAAATTGAGAGAGAAATGTATACTAAAGTAAAAAATATTGAATGCGGAAAAATGGGAAACATGTGTGAAAAAATAGTAACAAAGCATGCGACCTTGTGCCTCCATCCCTATTCGATATAAAATATGTGGATAAGTAGTGCTTGGGACTTTGCGTGAGGACAATGGGGCCGCCCAATACCCCTCCTCCATCCCGATTCAATGAAAAAATATGAGAGAACAGATATGGGACTTTGAATGAGGCACAAGGGGGCAATAAATGTAAATTTGATAAAAATGCGATTTATTCTTGAATTAATACAAAATTTCATGTTTTTACATACATATTTAGGCACGTGGCTCTATACATGCTGGCACATAGCTCTACAATGATAATTAAAGTCATCCAAATAATATAATTCAACATGGGTTACAAAAGCAAACATAACATGCAATAAGTAGGAACGTTCATACGCTTATGATGGATCATTGTGTATACAAAACGGTGAATCTGAGCTCTACGTCGTTTTGGGGCCTTATAGCCACTCATCAGGAGCAATAACCGTTGTACCATCTATAAATTAGGGAGATAGCAGTATTAAATGATGATGAAAAACAAATGGGTATTAATGGAACAAAACTAAGTGCAATTTTCTCACCAGAAACATGGACTCACAACACGCATGCGCGGAGATAGCACGGCCCCACATGCCCAGCCAGCCCGTATGCCAGGGTCCAAAGCTGAAGGGTTGTGACTCGGCGGCGCAGCCCACACAGGTGGCCCCCCAGACTGGGTGGGTGTGGGGAATGGGGATGAATGAGTGAGGTTTGTGGCCTCGTGAGGAGGAAGGGAGGTAAACAATTCTCAACCTATAAAAAACAAGTGTGGGGAATACTGTGTGAATATCCAATAAATGTGTGATACAGACAAAAATGTGAAGTGTGAGGTAAAGTGGAGGAGAGAAAAGGAAAAGGAAGGAGAAAAGGGGAGGCTAACTGTGTCTGTTTTGTCCCCTGCCACGTGGGTGCTCCTCCAGTGTGCGCTGAGGTGGCTCGGGCTTCTGCTTGTCCCGTTGGCCGCTGTCCCCTTGGTCCGAAGTTGCGACACGCACTGTGGTTGGTCCCCCCCGCCCCTCCTACCCAGGGCGGGCGGGGCCTGCCCCACTGCGCGTCGACGTCACGCACCTCGCGCCGGCTGTATGGCGTCCCGGGACGCCATATAACGGCAGCTTGAGATCACATTCTCCAGCGCTCGGCAGGCTTGGAGGCACACCTACGACCGGCCAGTATGGAGTCCTAGCTGGCGGGGTCGGGGTTCCTCCCGGCCATCTCTCGGGCAACTGGTGCTGGGCGTTGGGGGTTTTTTCCTCGGCGGTGCCCCCCGCAGTGTCCCCTCCCAGCTTGGGCTTCCACCTGTCCACCCCACCCACCAATCACTCCCATCATCATTCCCTTGGCTGATTCGCCCTCATCCTCACCAACAGGTATGTCTCTCCCCACCTTTCTCCACTCACTTTTCACCTCCCGGTTTTCTCCTTGACTCCTCTCACCCTTCTTCTCCCTGTTACACCTTCCTTTCCCTCATCTCTCCACCTTCTCTCTTTTTTCCTTTTTTTCCCTTCACTTATTTCTTATTTTTCCCTCCCATCCCCCTTTCCCACACTCCTCCACCCTCTGTTCCCTATGTGTCTTTCTCTTTTTCTCTTTTATTCTTTTCTCTTGACTATTCCTCTCTGTTCCCCTTTCTTGACCATTCTCCCTTTTCCCCTCTTTTCTTCCCCTTTTCTCCTTCCTTTTCCTTTTCTCTCCTCCACTTTACCTCACACTTCACATTTTTGTCTGTATCACACATTTATTGGATATTCACAAAGTATTCCCCACACTTGTTTTTTATAGGTTGAGAATTGTTTACCTCCCTTCCTCCTCACGAGGCCACAAACCTCACTCATTCATCCCCATTCCCCACACCCACCCAGTCTGGGGGGCCACCTGTGTGGGCTGCGCCGCCGAGTCACACCCCCTCAGCTTCGGACCCTGGCATACGGGCTGGCTGGGCATGTGGGGCCGTGCTACCTCCACGCATGCGTGTTGTGAGTCCATGTTTCTGGTGAGAAAATTGCACTTAGTTTTGTTCCATTACTACCCATTTGTTTTTCATCATCATTTAATACTGCTATCTCCCTAATCTATAGATGGTACAACGGTTATTGCTCCTGATGAGTGGCTATAAGGCCCCGAAACGACGTAGAGCTCAGATCCACCGTTTTGTATACACAATGACCCATCATAAGCGTATGAACGTTCCTACTTATTGCATGTTATGTTTGCTTTTGTAACCCATGTTGAATTATATTTCTTGGATGACTTTAATTATCATTGTAGAGCTATGTGCCAGCATGTATAGAGCCACGTGCCTAAATATGTATGTAAAAACATGAAATTTTGTATTAATTCAAGAATAAATCGCATTTTTATCCAATTTACATTTATTGCCCCCTTGTGCCTCATTCAAAGTCCCATATCTGTTCTCTCATATTTTTTCATTGAATCGGGATGGAGGAGGGGTATTGGGTGGCCCCATTGTCCTCACGCAAAGTCCCAAGCACTACTTATCCACATAGTTTATATCAGCTTATAGCATATATAGATAGAATGTGTCATGTACCCCTTCCAGCCGTTGGGCCGGTATCATGAGTTTAAAATAAGTTTGTAACAATGTAGAGCAGTGGTGCACAGCAACATCCATGCAGCACTCCTCCACCAAATCCACATCAGGACATTCAGATGTTCCTTAATATAGTTAAATCTTATAAAAGTGGGTGTGCATCCCTACTTCTAAACTAAATAGAATAACATTAGTTATGTAAACTCTGTAAGTAGTTCTATCGTATAGTCGTTGCCCGGAGAGCAGCCCCAGGTCCCCCCAAGGGGCACGCCACACGAGGCATCAGTATAAATCTGTCATCCTGCTACCAGAGCTGTCTTATTATTATTGACAGTCTAGTAGAAGTCTTGCTGTTTTTTTTGCCTTCCTCTGGATCAACTGTGGGTATAGGATTGTGTATATGGGATTGCATGTTTTTTTTATTGGTTGAACTACATAAACTTGTGTCTTTTTTAACCAGACTAACTATGTATTTTGGCCCACTCATGTGGCCCTCATAACCTCTCCTGCAGCTGCTGGGATCTCCTTGTCTCTGCCCCCACCTTGTCTCAGCAGTCAGCAGCAGAGGGAGGACAGAACCCCTCCTCCATATCCTGCACTTACCAATGCAGCTGCAGGCAGGCTCATCTCTGCTCCCATCTTGCCTCAGCAATTAGCATCAGAGAGTAGGACAGAACTCCTCCTACAGATCCTGCACTTCTCTGTGCAGCCGAAGCACCCCCCCATCTCTGCCTTTCCTGGTATCAGCATTCAGCAGACTCTGGCAGTTGACTCTGGCTCTTTGAGGACAACCATAATGCTGATGCGGCCTGTGATGAAATTGAGTTTAACACCTCTGCTCTAACTGATACATTTGCATTAGAGGTGTTGAAAAAAAACATTGAATCGATGAATCACAATTCAGCCGTGAATGATACTGCGTTGATGCAGAGAGCGGCTGAATCGTGATTCAACAAATTACATCATCCCAGCCACTCCCCCTCTCCTGGGACAGCCCTGCCAGCGTACTGTAAAGTACTGACAGACCCTTTTCTCAGATTCTTCCTACATTGTGTCACTGTCATTTTAAACCACAGCCTGTAAATACCTTATTAGCCCCATTCGTTCCAGTCGATCTCCTCCTCCCACCCCTTCTGCTCCAAGTGTAGCTTTAAATTGGAGTAGGAAAACGGTCACATGATCGGCCATAAAGAACGGAGCTAATAAGGTAATTACTGCCATCAATTTACAATGACACTGACACAATGTAGAAAGGATTTATGAGAAGGAGCTGGCAGTGATTTTTTTTAACTTTACAGTAAGCTGGCAGGGCTGTACCAGGAGACTGGGGTCTCCTGGGAATGCAGGGGGGCTGTTCAATATAAAAGGGGCTGTGCAATGTAAAGGGGCTGTGCAATGTAAAGCGGTTGTGCAATGTAAAAGGAACTGTGCAATGTAAAGGGCCTGGGCAATTTAAAAGGGGTGCTGAGCAATGTAAAGGGGTCTGTATAATGTAAAGGGGGACTGTGTAATGTGCAGGGGGGCTGCGTACTGTAAAGGGGGCTGTGCAATGTAAAGGGGGGCTGCGTAATGTAAAGAGGGGGGCTGCATAATGTATAGGGGCTGCGTAATGTAAAGAAGGGGCTGCATAATGTATAGGGGCTGCGTAATGTGCAGGAGGTCTGCGTAATGTAAAGGGGGTCTGTGTAATGTAAAGAGGTCTGTGGAATGTGCAGGGGAGCTGTGGAATGTTACAGGGATGTTTAATATGCAGGGGGTTGTGGAATGTGCAGGGGGGGCTGTGGAATGTAAAGGGGGCTGTTTAATATGCAGGGGGGCTTTAAAAAAAAGTGCAGGGGGTGGGTAATGTCAAGGGGGGCTATGTAATGTAAAGGGGTCAGTGTAATGTGCAGGGGGTCTATGTAATATGCAGGGGTCTGTGGAATGTAAAGGGGGCTGTTTAAGATGCAGGGGGGCTGTGGAATGTAAAGGGGGCTGTATAATGTGCAGGTGGCTGTGGAATGTAAAGGGAGCTGTGGAATGTGCAGGGGAGCTGTGGAACATAAAGAAGGCTGTTTAATATGCAGGGGGGCTGTGTAATGTGTAGGGGACTGTGTAATGTGCAGGGGGGCTGTGGGATGTAAAGGGAGCTGTTTAATATGCAGGGGGTTGTTTAATATGCATAGGGCTGTTTTACATAGTTACATAGTTACATAGTTAGTCAGGTTGAAAAAAGACACAAGTCCATCCAGTTTAACCATAAAAAAAAAAAAAAATATTGTACAATCCAATATACCAAATACTATACCCACAGTTGATCCAGAGGAAGGCAAAAAAACCCCAGCAGAGCATGCTCCAATTTGCTAAAGCAGGGGAAAAAATTCCTTCCTGATCCCCCAAGAGGCAATCGGATTTTCCCTGGATCAACTTTACCTATAAATGTCAGTACCCAGTAATATTATGTACATGTACTGTTTAATATGCAGGAGGGGGTTGTGTAATGTGTAGGGCAGCTGTGTAATGTGCAGGGGGCTGTTTAATGTAAAAGGGGGCTGTGGAATGTGCAGGGGGCTCTGCCATGTAAAGGGGGCTGTGCCTTTTTGTATTTACTGTTCTAAATAAATACTATTGTTGTTTGCTATGTTCAGACTTTGCTACATGCAGGGGATGTTTTTTTTTATTTAAGAGCAGATAAAATAAATAAAAATTGAGTTCTTCTGACTGCTTGAATTTTTTGTTGAAAACCATGGGCATTAATCGTGATGTATTGTGATGCATCGTGGAATCTAATCAAATCAAATCGTTAACAGGATAATCATAATCAAATCGAATTCTGAGACCAGTGAAGATGCGCACCTCTAATTTGCAGGAGCATTATTTTTTAGGATATGCTATTTTAGCACACGTGTGGTTAATTGTGATTTAAATGTACACTGGGTGTATGCACTTAATGTGAACATATTTTATTGAACTGTACAAAATAATTGAGAAACATTTCATATCTTTCAGTTCTTAGATCACATTTTTTTTGGATTGATGTTCACATATTTATCGAGACAGTGTCTGTTGTACATTTACAGGAGAGCTTTTTCTGTTGGAAAAACAACAAACTTACTTGCTGGATCACCAGATGAATATAAGGAAAAGAAAGCTAAAAAAAACAGAATACAGCCATCACATCTAAAAATTGGTAAGCTGTAGGGATGAGCCGAACACCACCCAGTTCGGTTCGCGGCAGAACATGTGAACAGGCAAAACATTTGTGCGAACACGCAAACACTGGTAAAGTCTATAGGACTCGAACGTAAAAAATCAAAAGTGCTAATTTTTAAGGCTAATATGCAAGTTATTGTCATAAAAAGTGTTTAGGGACCCGGGTCCTGCCCCATGGGACATGTATCAATGCAAAAAAAAGTTTTAAAAATGGCCGTTTTTTCGGGAGCAGTGATTTTATAAATGCCTAAAGTGAAACAATAAAAGTGAAATATTCCTTTAAATATCATGCCTGGGGGGTGACTATACTATGCCTGTAAAGTGGCACATTTCTCCCATGTTTAGAACAGTCCCTGCACAAAATGACATTTCTAAAAGAATAAAAGTCATTTAAAACTGCTTGCGGCTGTAATGTAATGTCAGGTCCTGGCAATATAGATAAAAATCATTGAGAAAAACGGCATGGGTCCCCCCCCTAGCCCATTACCAGGCCCTTTGGGTCTGGTATGGATATTAAGGGGAACCCCGCACCCAGATTACCAAAAAAAAAGGCGGGGGGCCCCCAGGCCCTATATACTCTGAACAGCAGTATACAGACGGTCCCCGGGTTACAAACAAGATAGGGACTGTAGGTTTGTTCTTAAGTTGAATCTGTTTGTAATTTGGAACAGGTACATTTTTAAAGTGTAGCTCTAGCCAAAAAATCAATTTTTAAGCTTTTTGGATAACATAGGGAAGGGTTATCACCCCTGTAACATTTGTTTTGCTGTCTGCGCCCCTGTTCAGAAGATTTCACCTCACTTAATTTCCCAGTGACAATTGGATTTTGAAAATTTTGGGTTATTAGGGAAACTAGGATTGGTGACAAAGCATCAGTGGAGACACCTTTTTCCCATATTGATTCTTACAGGAGAAAATTTTCCCTTCCTAGGGGTAGATTTCCTCTTACTTCCTGCTGTCTCTCTCTGTGTGTAAGTCGGATGTTTGAAAATAGGGACCGCCTGTATATAGTATATGGCCTGCTCTATACACTCTGTGGAAAATTGTTAAACAGGGGCAGAAAAATTGGGCCTTAGGCGGTGGTGGTGGTGGCACAACACTGTAAAGCCTCACAGATACTCTTGTTGAGCGCAAGAACGGGCCCTGCTGTGAAATATTAGATCAAAAATTGTAATTACACGCCCCTGTTATACAGGGGCAGAAAAATTGAGCCTTAGGCAGTGGTGGTGGTGCCACAACACTGTAACCCCTTACAGATTCTCTTGTTGAGCGCAGGAACAGGCCCTGCTGTGAAATATTAGAGCAAAAATTGAAATTACATGCCCCTGTTAAACTGGGGCAGAAAAATTAAATTGGGCCTTAAGTGGTGGTGGTGGTGGCACAACACTGCAACCTCTCACAGATACTCTTGTTGAGCGCAGGAAAGAGCTCTGCTGGTAAATATTTGATCAAAAATTGTAATGACATGCCCCTGTTAAACAGGGGCAGAAAAATTGGGCCTTAGGCAGTGGTGGTGGTGCCCTGAACAAAAAATATTCCTTAGAAGCTATCATCATGAAGATTGAGGAGGAATGGGATAGTCACATTTTTATGAATGTGAGCCGATCAACAGAGTCTGTGGACAGGCGCACTCTATGATCGGTTACAAAGCCTCCAGCAGCACTGAATGTGCGTTCAGAAAGAACGCTGGATGCAGGACAGGCCAGTAGCTCAATTGCATATTAAGCAAGCTCTGGCCAGTGGTCCATCCTCAAGACCCAGTAACCCAGTGGATGTTCTGTTGTAAAGGTCTCCAAGTCTGATCTTGCCCCTAGATATTCCTGCACCATATAATTCAGACGCTGGTGATGGTTGCTGGAACCGATCAGACCTTGGCACTGAGGACTGAAGAATTGTCTGAAGGCATCGGTCAGCCGGCCACCTTCTCCACCGCTCTTTCTGTGACTGAACGAAGGCTCAGCAACATATTGTCCAGCACCAGGAAATTGTAACCTCCCAGGCTCTGGAAACACATTGCACAAACCTTTCTGCAAGGCCTCCCGAAGCTGTTTCATCCTCTGCTCCCTCTGCGAAGGCTGGATAAGTTCTGCAATCTTACTCTTGTAACATGGATCAAGAAGGGTTACCAGCCAGTAATGATCCCTCTCCTTGATACCACAAATCCTAAGGTCCTTCCGCAGGCTTTGCAGGATCAGGGAGGCCATGCAGCATTAGTTTGCAGAGGCATTCGATCCTTAGTCCTCTGGGTCACTAAGGATCACATGATCCTCAACCACCTCCTCCCAGCCATGTACAACTCCATGAGTTTCTGGGGACTGAAAACGATCCCTTGAAGACTGCTGCTGAGTGTTATCCTCCACCTCCATGCTGACACAATC
Source organism: Lithobates clamitans (assembly GCA_037952925.1). Taxonomy (NCBI): domain Eukaryota; kingdom Metazoa; phylum Chordata; class Amphibia; order Anura; family Ranidae; genus Lithobates; species Lithobates clamitans. Next base: position 2,104,391 of record JBBGZY010000608.1, read on the forward strand.
CTCCTCCTTCTCCTCTTCTTCTTCCTGTGTGATGGGCAGGCCCGCAGGAACACTATCTGGATAAAGGGGGCCTTGAGAGGTAAGGAAGTCCTCCTCTTCCTCCCACTGTTCTGCCTCAAGTGCCCTGTCCATTATTCCATGTGCCCCAACAGGAAGACAAGAGGGACAGTATCACTGATGCATGCACTGTCACTGCTCACCATCCTCGTGGCCTCCTCAAATGGTGACAGGACAGTGCATGCATCTTTGATCATTAGCCAAGCTTCCATGACCCTGTCCTGGTGCTATACTCACACAGGTACTCATTGATGGCCCTCTGCTGTGTGTGCAGCTGCTGCAGGATTGCCAACGTTGAGTTCCACCTGGTGGGCATGTCATAAATAAGGCGGTTCTTGGTCAGGTTGCATTCTCTTTGAAGGTCAGCCAGTTGAGCACTGGCATTATATGACCGGCGGAAATAACCACAGACTTTCCTGGCCTGCCTCAGGAGATCCTGTAAGCCCAGGTACCTGCTCAAGAACTGCTGCACCACCAAATTCAGGATGTGAGCCAAACAGGGCACATGGGTCAGTTGTCCCTGTCGGAGGGCGGAGAGGAGGTTGGTGCTATTGTCACAAACCACCATACCTGGCTTAAGCTGGCGTTGCATCAACTACCTCTGAACCTGCCCCTACAGAGCTGCCAGAATCTCTGCCCCAGTGTGGTTCCTGTCCCCTAAGCAGGTCAACTCAAGCACCACATGGCATCTTTTTGCCTGAGTGTTTGCGTAGCCTCTTTAATGCCTATGGAGCACCGCTGGTTCAGAGGACAAATCTGCAGAGGAAGAGGCCATAGAGGAAGAAGAAGAGGAGGGGGTGGAGGAGAGAGCTGTGACAGAATCACCACTACTAGCATTTTGGAGGTGTGGTGGCGGAACAAGCTCCAACAATACTGAACCCTATCCTGCATCCTTCCCAGCTGCCAGCAGAGTTACCCAGTGAAAGAAAGGTATCATCCCAGTCCATGCCTGCTGGACAATGAGTTAATGGTAATATGCAACTCAGTGCTGACCGTCCTGTCCAACGAGGCCAATACATTGCCTTCCACATGCTGGTAGAGAGCCTAAATGGCCTTACATAAAAGAAATGGTGTTTGGGAACCTGCCACTGAGATACCGCACATTCCACAAATTCACAAAAGGGGGCAGAGTCTACCAGCTGAAAAGGCAGCAGTTGCAGTGCTAGCAATTTGGCCAAGCTAGCATTCAGACGCTGAGCATGTGGATGGCTGGGACCAAATTTCTTTCGACGGTTTAGCAACTGTGGTAGGGAAATTTGCCTGCTAAAATTGAATGTTGGTGTACCGCTAGCAGATTGGCCGCAAGTACTTGGGACACCTATTTCAATACCTTCATTCCTCACAGTGCAGGTTTCTGAGAGGACTGGAGGCATAGTGGGGTTGGAGATCCCAGCTGATGAGGAGCAAGGAGAGGTCCGGATTGTTCTTTAATGTGAGTCTTTTAAGTGCTGTTGCCAACGGACTGCATGGGAGGTCATCATATGTCTGGTCAAGCATGTGGTGCCCAAGCAGCTGCTGTTTTGGCCACGCTTGATACGCTTCAGACATATGTTGCAAACAGCAACGGTGGGATCTGCTGCACACATGTCAAAAAAGGCCCACACCAAAGAACTTTTCAAAATATGCAGAGAGTCAACAGCACCCTGCACCTGCTTAGCTCTACGGTGTGATGCAATAGGGGGGCTGCCCTTAACCACTTGCCGACCGCCTAACGACTATATACGTCAACACAATGGCACCGGCAGGCAAAATCACGTACCTTGTACGTGATTGCCTTCTCGCGGGCGGGGGGTCCGATCGGACCCCCCCCCCGGTGCTAGCGGTGGTCGGCTTTGGTCTGGGAGCATTTAGAGATGAGGGGGAGGCCATCCGATCGTGGCTCCCCCCTCACGATTGCTCCCAGCCAATGACAATCATCCCCTGCCTCTGTGTAGTACACAGAGGCAGAGGATGTGATGTCATCTCTCCTCGGCTCGGCAGTTTCCGTTTCGACGCCGAGGAGAGAAGACATGTGAATGCACCAACACACACACACACACACACAGTAGAACATGCCAGGCACACTTTACACCCCCGACCCCCCCCCAATCCCACCCCGATCGCCCCCGATCACCCCCCAATCACCCCTCTGTCACACTGACACCAAGCAGCTTTTTTTTTTTTCTGATTACTGCATGGTGTCAGTTTGTGACAGTTAGAAGTAGTAGGGCAGTTAGTGTTAGCCCCCTTTAGGTCTAGGATACCCCCCTAACCCCCCTAATAAAGTTTTAACCCCTTGATCACCCCCGTCACCAGTGTCACTAAGCGATCATTTTTCTGATCGCTGTATTAGTGTCACTGGTGACGCTAGTTAGGGACGTAAATATTTAGGTTCGCCGTCAGCGTTTTATAGCGACAGGGACCCCCATATACTACCTAATAAATGTTTTAACCCCTTGATTGCCCCCTAGTTAACCCCTTCACCACTTATCACCGTATAACTGTTACGGTTGACGCTGGTTAGTTTGTTTATTTTTTATAGTGTCAGGGCACCCGCCGTTTATTACCGAATAAAGGTTTAGCCCCCTGATCGCCCGGCGGTGATATGCGTCACCCCAGGCAGTGTCAGATTAGCGCCAGTACCGCTAATACCCACGCACGCAGCATACGCCTCCCTTAGTGGTATAGTATCTGAACGCATCAATATCTGATCCGATCAGATCTATACTGGTGTCCCCAGCAGTTTAGGGTTCCCAAAAACGCAGTGTTAGCAGGATCAGCCCAGATACCTGCTAGCACCTGCGTTTTGCCCCTCCACCCGGCCCAGCCCAGCCCACCCAAGTGCAGTATCGATTGATCACTGTCACTTACAAAACACTAAACGCATAACTGCAGTGTTCACAGAGTCAGGCCTGATCCCTGCGATCGCTAACAGTTTTTTTGGTAGTGTTTTGGTGAACTGGCAAGAACCTGCCCCAGGCAGCGTCAGGTTAGTGCCAGTACCGCTAACACCCACGCACGCAGTGTACATCTACCTTAGTGGTATAGTATCTGAACGGATCAATATCTGATCCGATCAGATCTATACTGGCGTCCCCAGCAGTTTAGGGTTCCCAAAAACGCAGTGTTAGCGGGATCAGCCCAGATACCTGCTAGCACCTGTGTTTTGCCCCTCCGCCTGGCCCGGCCCAGCCCATCCAAGTGCAGTATCGATCAATCACTGTCACTTACAAAACACTAAATGCATAACTGCAGCGTTCACAGAGTCAGGCCTGATCCCTGCGATCGCTAGCAGTTTTTTTGGTAGCGTTTTGGTGAACTAGCAAGCACCAGCGCCCTAGTACACCCCGGTTGTAGTCAAACCAGCACTGCAGTAACACTTGGTGATGTGGCGAGTCCCATAAGTGCAGTTCAAGCTGGTGAGGTGGCAAGCACAAGTAGTGTCCCGCTGCCACCAAAAAGACAAACACAGGCCTGTCCTGCCCATAATGCCCTTCCTGCTGCATTCGCCAATCCTAACTGGGAACCCACCGCTTCTGCAGCACCCGTACTTCCCCCATTCACATCCCCAACCAAATGCAGTTGGCTGCATGAGAGGCATTTTCTTTATGTCCTCCCGAGTACCCCTACCCAACGAACCCCCTCAAAAAAGATGTCGTGTCTGCAGCAAGCGCGGATATAGGCGTGACACCCGCTCTTATTGTCCCTCCTGTCCTGACAATCCTGGTCTTTGCATTGGTAATGTTTTGAACACTACCATACACTAGTTGAGTATTAGCGTAGGGTACAGCATTCCACAGACTAGGCGCACTTTCACAGGGTCTCCCAAGATGCCATCGCATTTTGAGAGACCCAAACCTGGAACCGGTTACAGTTATAAAAGTTACAGTTACAAAAAAAAGTGTAAAAAAAAAAAAAAAAAAACACAAACAAAAATATAAAGAAAAAAAAATAGTTGTCGTTTTATTGTTCTCTCTCTCTCTATTCTCTCTATTGTTCTGCTCTTTTTTACTGTATTCTATTCTGCAATGTTTTATTGTTATTATGTTTTATCATGTTTGCTTTTCAGGTATGCAATTTTTTATACTTTACCGTTTACTGTGCTTTATTGTTAACCATTTTTTTCTCTTCAGGTACGCCATTCACGACTTTGAGTGGTTATACCAGAATGATGCCTGCAGGTTTAGGTATCATCTTGGTATCATTCTTTTCAGCCAGCGGGCGGCTTTCATGTAAAAGCAATCCTAGCGGCTAATTAGACTCTAGACTGCTTTTACAAGCAGTGGGAGGGAATGCCCCCCACCGTCTTCCGTGTTTTTCTCTGGCTCTCCTGTCTCAACAGGGAACCTGAGAATGCAGCCGGTGATTCAGCCAGCTGACCATAGAGCTGATCAGAGACCAGAGTGGCTCCAAACATCTCTATGGCCTAAGAAACCGGAAGCTACGAGCATTTCATGACTTAGATTTCGCCGGATGTAAACAGCGCCATTGGGAAATTGGGAAAGCATTTTATCACACCGATCTTGGTGTGGTCAGATGCTTTGAGGGCAGAGGAGAAATCTAATAGACCCCAATTTTTTTCAAAAAAGAGTACCTGTCACTACCTATTGCTATCATAGGGGATATTTACATTCACTGAGATAACAATAAAAATGATGTAAAAAAAAAAATGAAAGGAACAGTTTAAAAATAAGATAAAAAAGCAAAAAAATAATAAAGAAAAAAAACAAAAAACAAAAGCACCCCTGTCCCCCCTGCTCTCGCGCTAAGGCGAACGCAAGCGTCGGTCTGGCGTCAAATGTAAACAGCAATTGCACCATGCATGTGAGGTATCACCGCGAAGGTCAGATCGAGGGCAGTAATTTTAGCAGTAGACCTCCTCTGTAAATCTAAAGTGGTAAGCTGTAAAGGCTTTTAAAGGCTTTTAAAAATGTATTTAATTTGTCGCCACTGCACGTTTGTGCGCATTTTTAAAGCATGTCATGTTTGGTATCCATGTACTCGGCCTAAGATCATCTTTTTTATTTCATCAAACATTTGGGCAATATAGTGTGTTTTAGTGCATTAAAATGTTAAAAATGTTTTTTCCCCAAAAAATGCGTTTGAAAAATCCCTGCGCAAATACTGTGTGAAAAAAATGAAACACCCACCATTTTAATCTGTAGGGCATTTATTTAAAAAATTTATATAATGTGTGGGGGTTCAAAGTAATTTTCTTGCAAAAAAAAATAATTTTTTTCATGTAATCAAAAAGTGTCAGAAAGGGCTTTGTCTTCAAGTGGTTAGAAGAGTGGGTGATGTGTGACATAAGCTTCTAAATGTTGTGCATAAAGTGCCAGGACAGTTTAAACCCCCCCCAAATGACCCCATTTTGGAAAGTAGACACCCCAAGCTATTTGCTGAGAGGCATGTCGAGTCCATGTAATATTTTTTATTGTGACACAAGTTGCGGGAAAGAGACAATTTTTTTTTTTGCACAAAGTTGTCACTAAATTCTATATTGCTCAAACATGCCATGGGAATATGTGAAATTACACCCCAAAATACATTCTGTTGCTTCTCCTGAGTATGGGGATACCACATGTGTGGGACTTTTTGGAGGCCTAGCTGCGCACGGGACCCCGAAAACCAAGCACCGCCTTCAGGCTTTCTAAGGGCGTAAATTTTTTATTTCACTCTTCACTGCCTATCACAGTTTCGGAGGCCATGGAATGCCCAGGTGGCAACCCCCCCCAAATGACCCCATTTTGGAAAGTAGACACCCCAAGCTATTTGCTGAGTGGTATAGTGAGTATTTTGCAGACTTCACTTTTTGTCACAAAGTTTTGAAAATTGAAAAAAGAAAAAACATTTTTTTCTTGTCTTTCTTCATTTTCAAAAACAAATGAGACATGTGGTATCCCCATACTCAGGAGAAGCAGCTAAATGTATTTTGGGGTGCAATTCCACATATGCCCATGGCCTGTGTGAGCAAAATATAATTTAGTGACAACTTTGTGCAAAAAAAAAAATTGTCACTTTCCCGCAACTTGTGTCAAAATATAAAATATTCCATGGACTCAACATGCCTCAAAGCAAATAGCTTGGGGTGTCTACTTTCCAAAATGGGGTCATTTGGGGTGGTTTTATGCCATCTGGGCATTTTATGGCCTTCAAAACTGTGATAGGTAGTGAGGAGTAAAATCAAAAATTGACGACCTTAGAAATCCTGAAGGCAGTGATTGGTTTTCGGGGCCCCGTACGCGACTAGGCTCCCAAACAGTCCCACACATGTGGTATCCCCATACTCAGGAGAAGCAGCTAAATGTATTTTGGGGTGCAATTCCACATATGCCTATGGCCTGTGTGAGCAATATATCATTTAGTGACAACTTTTTGTAATTTTTTTTTTGTCATTATTCAATCACTTGGGACAAAAAAAATGAATATTCAATGGGCTCAACATGCCTCTCAGCAATTTCCTTGGGGTGTCTACTTTCCAAAATGAGGTCATTTGTGGGGGTTTTGTACTGCCCTGCCATTTTAGCACCTCAAGAAATGACATAGGCAGTCATAAATTAAAGGCTGTGTAAATTCCAGAAAATGTACCCTAGTTTGTAGGCGCTATAACTTTTGCGCAAACCAATAAATATACACTCATTGACATTTTTTTTTACCAAAAACATGTGGCCGAATACATTTTGGCCTAAATGTATGACTAAAATTGAGTTTATTGGATTTTTTTTAGAACAAAAAGTAGAAAATATCATTTTTTTCCCAAATTTTTCGGTCTTTTTCCGTGTATAGCGCAAAAAATAAAAACGGCAGAGGTGATCAAATACCATCAAAAGAAAGCTCTACTTGTGCGAAGAAAAGGACACAAATTTCGTTTGGGTACAGCATTGCATGGCCGCACAATTAGCAGTTAAAGCGACGCAGTGCCAAATTGTAAAAAGTGCTCTGGTCAGGAAGGGGGTAAAGCCTTCCGGGGCTGAAGTGGTTAAGCTGCCTCCTGGAGGGCATCCTGCCTCAATGGAAATGTGCCTCCTCCTCTCTTCTATCAGGCACCCAAGTAGAGTCGGTGACCTCATTATCCTCTCCCTCGTCACTGGAGCAAACTTGGCAGTATGCTGCAGCTGGGGGAACACGACTGTCAGTTTCTTCACCTTCTTGGGCACCCTCTCTCTCTAGGCTCATGTTACTCCCTTCCTCAACCTGGGTACCATCATCGGAACCTTCAAATTGCTGCGCATCTTCCTGCACCATGTACTCGACACTGTGGTCGAATCATTCGGGGGACTCCTTCATGGATGATGGTGGGGCTAGGGAAGGAGTGACTGTTGACATGGAGCTGATGGAATAGGCTGCTTTGGCAGCTGCATTGGCAGGCAAACTACTCTGAGCCTGGGTGACAGAGAATGATGAGGATGAGTGCGGCTTTGTTATCCACTCCACCAACTCTTCTGCATGTTGTGGCTCAATAACATGGCCAGCTGCAGAAAAAAAGGACAAGCGTGCCCCACGGCCACGTGCTGAGGATGTACCGTGTCCATGACCAGCCCTATCGACTGTAGACACAGAGCCTGCTTGCCCTCTTTTAGTGGCCTGTGAGCGTCTGCCTCTCCTTGGTGGCCTTTCGGACATGCTGTAAACTTTGTTTAGCAAAACCACACTACACTGTATTGTGTACTGTGTACACCACCAGAAAAGTGGTAGCAACTGCACTAGGGGTGCACTGTATTGTGTACACCACCAGAAGTTTAATAGCAACTATGGGTGCACTGTCTGCATTGTGTACACCACCAGAAAAGTAGTAGCAACTGCACTAGGGGTGAACGGTATTGTGTATACCACCAGAAGTCTAATAACAACTATGGGTGCACTGTATGCATTGTGTACTGTGTACACCACCAGAAAAGTAGTAGCAACTGCACTAGGGGTGCCCGGTACTGTGTACACCAACAAAAGTGTAATAACAACTATGGATGCACTGTATGTATTGTGTACACCACCAGAAAAGTAGTAGCAACTGCACTAGGGGTGCACGGTATTGTGTACACTACCAGAAGTCTAATAGCAACTATGGGTCCACTATATGTATTGTGTACTGTGTACACCACCAGAAACATAGTAGCAACTGCACTAGGGGTGCACAGTATTTTGTACACCACCAGACGTCTAATAACAACTATGAGTGCACTGTATATATTGTGTACTGTGTACACAACCAGAAAAGTAGTAGCAACTGCACTAGGGGTGCACGGTACTGTGTATACCAACAGAAGTGTAATAACAACTATGGGTGCACTGTATGTATTGTGTACACTACCAGAAAAGTAGTAGCAACTGCACTAGGAGTGCGCGGTATTGTGTACACCAACAGAAATTTAATAGCAACTATGGGTGCACTGTATATATTGTGTACTGTGCACACCACCAGAAAAGTAGTAGCAACTGCACTAGGGGTGAACGGTATTGTGTACACCACCATAAGTTTAATAGTAATTATTGGTGCACTGTATGTATTGTGTACTGTGTACACCACCAGAAAAGTAGTAGAAACTGCACTATAGGTGCACGGTACTGTGTACTGTGTACACCACCTGAAGTATATTAGAAAAAGTACACCAGGAATAGCCTGCAGTCAGATATAGCTAAACTGGATGCAGTATATATATGTATATATATATATATATATATATATATATATATATATATATATATATATATATATATATGACTGCCTGTATATATATATATATATTAAATACACTGCAGCTAATTGAATAACCTGCCTGCTCAATCTAAATGACACTCTCTCCAACCACGCCAACAACACACTATATTGTGTCTGGGATCAAAAGTAACATTTCTGTCTTTGCAGATGACACCAAGCTATGCAGTGGAATAACATCCTTATGGGATGTCTCCAATTTACAAGCTGACCTCAATGCACTGTCTGATTGGGCATCTATGTGGCAGATGAGGTTTAATGTTGAGAAGTGTAAAGTTATGCACTTGGGGGCTAAGAATATGCATGCATCATACATACTAGGGGGAGTACAACTGGGGGAATCTGTAGTAGAGAAGGATCTGGGGGTTTTGGTAGATCATAAGCTTAATAATAGCATGCAATGCCAAGCTGCGGTTTCCAAAGCGAGCAAAGTCCTCTCTTGTATTAAGAGAGCTATGGACTCTAGAGAGGGAGATATCATTTTGCCTCTGTTCAAATCATTAGTAAGACCTCATCTGGAATATGCAGTTCAGTTTTGGGCACCAGTTCTCAAAAAGGATATCGGGGAACTGGAGAAAGTGCAGAGAAGGGCAACCAAACTGATAAGAGGCATTGGGGAGTTTAGCTATGAGGAAAGATTAGAGGAACTGAATTTATTCACTCTTGAGAAGAGGAGAATAAGGGGGGATATGATCAACATGTTCAAATATATAAGGGGTCCATAAAGTGAACTTGGTGTTGATTTATTCACTTTACGGTCAACACAGAGGACAAGGGGGTACTCTGTACGACTGGAGAAAAAAAGATTTAATCTCCAAATACGGAAAGGTTTCTTCACAAGAAGAGCTGTGAAAATGTGGATTAGACTCCCGCCAGAGGTGGTTCTGGCCAGCTCTGTAGATTGCTTTAAGAAAGGCCTGGATACTTTCCTAAATGTACATAATATAACTGGGTACTAGCATTTATAGGTAAAGTTGATCCAGGCAAAATCCGATTGCCTCTTGGGGGATCAGGAAGGAATTTTTTCCCCTGCTGTAGCAAATTGGAGCATGCTCTGCTGGGGTTTTTTGCCTTCCTCTGGATCAACTGTGGGTATAGAATTGGGTCTATTGGATTGTACGATATTTTTTTTTGTTTTTTTTTTTTGTTTTTTTTTATGGTTGAACTGGATAGACTTGTGTCTTTTTTCAACCTGACTAACTATGTAACTATGTAACACTAGACTGGGCCGATGTGTAGCCAGCCTTATATAGTGTGGGGTGTGGACTTAGTCCCCCTGAGCCATGATTGGCTAAAGGCACCCTGCCTTTGGCCAAATATGGCTCTCTTAGCTGAGGGCCCTGGGATTGGCATTATGATGCATTATGCGGTGCTCGAATTTGGCGCGAATGCTCCATAATGTTGAGTTTTCGACGAACAGACGAACAGCCAATGTTCGAGTCGAACTCATGTTTGACCCGAACATAAATCTCTTCCAATAAATGTTTGCTTTTGGATTTAATACTGCTTTAAATTGGTTATAAAGCCCAAGTAAGTTTTACCTTAATTCTTTCTATGCATTAGGGTAAAAAATATTTAGATAGTAGTATCCCCCCTCACTCCCTCCCCCTTATACATACCTGAGCCCTTACTCAATCCAGCGCTGTGCCCATCTGCAGCAGCTCTCTCCCCGCACTTCCTGCTCTCACAGACTTTGTTGTTGTCAATCAAAACCAGTGACAAGGGAGCAGGGGACAGAGCTGAGCCCTGCTGTCTGTGTCTATCGATGCAGAGAGTAAGGCTCAGAAGTGAGCTTTCCTGAGTGCACTTGCCAGAGAGGAGGAGCCAGAAGCACTGTTGAGGGAGTAGAGGAGGTTTGGGGTTGCTCTGTGCAATTCCATTGCACAAAGCAGGTAAGTATAAACGTGCTTGTTATTTTTTTTTTAAATGCATTTAGAATTGGCCACAAATGCAGATATTAATATTAAGTATTTCTGGAGACTATAACAGAGAGTGGATAGTGATTCTCTATTATATGGATTAGTGTTGCTAAGAACATTTGCACTTATACTGTATTAACCACATTGTGGTACTTCTATGCTCTTACTTAATGCTATAACATCACAATCATCACTTATCACATCACCATTAAAGACAAGGTATTTGTTAAAACTTTTGTTTGTAATTAATGGTCAAAAATTATCTTGTATATTTTCTTTCAGTTATGTTCTTATACCTGTATTTAGTATGGGTTAGGAGCCTGATTTATTACAGTAGCCAACTGAAAAACATCCATTTGTCCTTAACTATTCCAGTACTCAAGATTAGCATGACTAGCACTTGTTTCAGTGAAACAGGATGCATTTTATCATTTATGCCCAGTAGCCAGGACATTCCTCATCACATGATCCTGAATCTTGAGTAAAATGAAAAGGTTACCATTCATTGTTAGATCAGTCACCTAGCATACAAAGTGGCTGCGTTAGCAGCAAATACCTGTTTGAGCACCCATAACAAAGAACCCATGATGCACTAGCACCTGTTCCAGTCGCAAGGTCAAAGTAAAAATAACACTCATTATTTATGTTCCTCCTGAAAGCTAAAACCAGAGGGCAAGACTGCAACCTCCTGTTCTGGTAGCTGGGAAAAGACACCCAGTATATGCCTACGCACCCATGTGAAGCATTAAACACAAGTAATTCTACATGCTTAGCACCTATTCTAGCACCTGAGACAAGGTCACATATTTAACCGCTTAGCACCCGCCGTCTGTCATATGACGGCCAGATGGCGTGGCTCTCTTTCTGGGAGGGCGTCATATGACGGCCCTCCATTTAAACAGGGAATGCACGCGATCGTGGCCGCGCATCCCTGTTCCTTCGGTAGCGGCGTGTCACGGAGACACCGCTTGATGAAGTCACGGCCGATCACAGATGGTTCCACCCCACTGTGCACGGCACATGCGCGTGCACGTTGGCTGGGGGCATGTTCCCGGGAACACTGCTCATCACCGACGCTGGTAAACAGTCATTGGCTAGTGGCTGTTTACCACGTGATCGGCTGTGATTCTTTTACAGCTGATCACTAAATGTCAACAAACCGCGGTGACAAAATGTTACTGGGTTCTCCTCCTCACACACTGATCGTGTGTGAGGAGGAGATTGTGGTAACATCTTGTTACCGCTTACAGTGTACACCAATCACACTAATTGTCCCCCCCCAATAAAAAGAACCTGTCATCACCCATCATAGTACCTGTCACAGTTCATCTGAGCACCTGTCAGTCCATATGAGTACCTGTCACAGTCCATCTGAGTACCCGAGTACCTGTCACAGTTCATCTGAGTACCCTAAAACCTGAGTACCTGTCACAGTCCATATGAGTACCGAGTACCTGAGTACCTGTCACAGTCCATATGTGTACCAAGTACCTGAGTACCTGTCACCGCCATTCAGAGTACCCGAGTACCTGTCTCCAGCCCATCAGAGTACCTGAGTACCTCTTTGCAGCCCATCAGAGTACCCGAGTACCTATTTGCAGCCCATGTCTCATAGAATATACGTTGGGGTCGTTCAAAAGACTCATTATGCCTCAAAGATTATACATTGGGGTATTTTCTTTCCAAAATGGGGTCATTTTGTTGACAATTTCATTGTCCTGGTGCTCCAGGGCCTTCAAAATAATAGGTGGTTGAAAAATGAGATGTGTCATTTATGCTCTTAGAACGCCTGAAGGTGCTACTTCAATGTTGGGCCTCTGTATGTGGACAGGCTGTGTAAAAGTCTCACACATGTGGTATTGCCATACTCAGGAAGAGTAGTAGAATGTATTTTGGGGTGTAATTTGTTGTATGCATATGCTGTGTGTGAGAAATAACTTGATAATATGACAATTTTGTAAAAAAAAAAAAAAAAAAGGCCTGATCAGATGTGATCAATTTTCAGTGATTGGCACCATAGTTTGTAGACTCTATAACTTTCACAAATACCAAATAATATACACTAATTTTTTATATGTAGCAGTAAAAATTTTGGCCAAAATGTATGAAGAAAAATTACTAATTGGACTGGAATGGTACCAGCTGATTGGAAAAAAACCCAATGTAGCACCAATATTTAAAAAGGGCCCAAAATACATCCCTGGGAATTACAGACCAGTTAGCCAAACATCAATAGTATGTAAACTCTTGGAGCGGATGATAAGGGACTATATACAAGATTTTAGTAATGAGAACGGTATTATTAGCAGTAATCAGCATGGATTAATGAAGAATCATTCTTGCCAAACCAATCTACTAACCTTCTATGAGGAGGTGAGTTGCCATCTAGATAAAGGAAGGCCCGTAGACGTGGTGTATCTGGATTTTGCAAAAGCATTTGACACAGGTCCCCATAAACGTTTACTGTACATAATAAGGTCCGTTGACATGGACCATAGGGTGAGTACATGGATTGAAAACTGGCTACAAGGGCGAGTTCAGAGGGTGGTAATAAATAGGGAGTACTCCCAATGGTCAGAGGTGGGTAGTGGGGTTCCCCAGGGTTCTGTGCTGGGACCAATCCTATTTAATTTGTTCATAAACGACCTGGAGGATGGGATAAACAGTTCAATCTCTGTATTTGCAGACAATACTAAGCTAAGCAGGGAAATAACTTCTCCGCAGGATGTGGAAACCTTGCAAGAAGATCTGAACAAATTAATGGGGTGGGCAACTACATGGCAAATGAGGTTCAATGTAGAAAAATGTAAAATAATGCATTTGGGTGGCAAAAATATGAATGCAATCTATACACTGGTGGGAGAACCTCTGGGGGAATCTAGGATGGAAAAGGACCCGGGGTCCTAGTAGATGATAGGCTCAGCAATGGCATGCAATGCCAAGCTGCTGCTAACAAAGCAAACAGAATATTGGCATGCATTAAAAAAGGGGATCAAGGGGGCGTGGCTAGCCGGCGCTGAAGATGGCTGCTTAACCTCATAGCTCCACAGCGAGGGAGAACACCGGAACGAAATACGCCTGACAGACCGGAGCGATTCACCCCAAAATCGCTACACAGCTTCCCGCAGTGCCGACCGACAATGTCCCGCAAACGGATGGGAGAATAGGGAATCAGAAAACTTACTACGTTCCTGTTTCCTCAGGACAAGGTCAGTACTATCCAAGATGGCGCCGGCGGCCTGACAGACACAAGTGAGGCTTACACAGACCTCCCTGACGCCATCCACAGTGAAATGGGCACAGCTCCTCTGCCTGTATCCCCTACCCAGGACCCTGGATCTGATCCCCTCACTTCCAGCCCTGCTAAAGCTCGGATGCGGATGGATATACCGCAATTACATTCTCCTCATACCAGCGCTGCAGTACAGGCCCAAGCCTTCAACCCCTTTCAGTCTAACCAGGCGCTGCATAACTCCATGGCATCTTTCCCCACCTCAGGCCAGCCAGTAATAGACACAACCCTAAAAGAGATGCTGATGTCCCTACAAACCTCTCTGATGACAGATTTATCATCCCTATTCAGTAAAATCTCCACAGAGATGCACTCTATGAACAATAGAATCTCTAATATGGAAAGGGGAATGACAGAATGCTCAGCCACAGTGAATGACATTATAGACGCGGTAGATGACATTAAAGATGAGCAACACTGGGTCCGGGCCAAGCTGGCCGATTTGGAAGATCGCTCTCGACGTAACAACGTCAAATTGCGAGGGGTCCCGGAGTCCATACCCCCGAATGATCTCCCCAAATATGCCAAAGACCTCATACACACTATTTTACCCGACGCGGCTGCCAGAGATATCGTCATCGATAGAATTCACAGGATCGCCAAACCGTCTCATCTAGCAGCATCAGTACCAAGAGACGTACTCATGCGAATCCATTTTTTCCACATAAAAGAAAAAATGATGTCAGAAGCCAGAGCCAAAGCTCCCCCGCCCAAACCCTACGAGGCAATACAGATCTTTCCAGATCTTTCCAAGTTCACCCTGCAAATGAGGAGGAAGCTAAATCCCATCACAAAAGGCCTCTCCAACCATAAAATCCCATATAAATGGAGATATCCAGCGACCATCCTCATCCTGAAAAATGGCACTACCCACGCTGTCAACGACCTAATGAAGGGGCTGCGCCTTCTCCACGAATGGGGCATCATCTTGGAACCCCCAACGGACGGAATCTCCCCTCTGCCACAACGAAATTCTTCCCACAGGCGCAACAACCAGAACCCCAAGATCCACCATACCCACACGAATACCTGAATAAGTTGGGCCATAATATCTACAGCTCATTTCTCCCTCGCTGTCTTGAGCAATGCTCCTAATTGTTCTATTTCTTTCCTTTTGAACACTAACTGTTTTCCCCCACCTGCGGCATAGCTTCTCATAAGCTCTCTGTTATTTACGCCGCCACGTTTCCTATACAGCGAGATTGCAGTAGAAAGTTAAATCTATTATCAATTCTTGTTCTAATTGTTGGCTCTTCCAGCCTTTTAATTTGTTGCCTTCCTCCAGTTCCCTCCTGCGGCTTCCGGTCCAGATCTCCAACACAACGCAAGTGACCATCCATCCAGCAACTTAACCACCGACACCATCGCCAACATCCCGCAAGCTACAAGCAACTAACTGTAAGTGACTCTTCTACACTAAACACACTCCACCCAACATCCCTTGATCATGCCCTGCAACATTGTGTCCCTCAATGCCAAGGGCCTCAACCACCCGGCAAAACGGCATTCTCTATGGCACACTGCGGCAAAATTGGACTGTGACATCCTCTGTGTCCAAGAAACCCACCTGCTCCCCGCGGCAACAACCCTATGCCATAATCGGCAGTACCCCCAAATATACCACGCCACTTATAGCTCCAAGAAAAGAGGAGTTCTCATAGCGATCAAACAAGGGCTGGACTTCCAACTGCTACAACAAACCTCTGACCCCAACGGTAGATATATCATTCTATCCTTCACCCTCAACAAAGTTAGTTATACCTTAACCACTTGAGCCCCGGACCATTATGCTGCCTAAGGACCAGAGGTCTTTTTCCAATTTGGCACTGCGTCGCTTTAACTTCTAATTGCGCGGTCATGCAATGCTGTACCCAAACGAAATTTGCGTCCTTTTCTTCCCACAAATAGAGCTTTCTTTTGATGGTATTTGATCACCACTGCGGTTTTTATTTTTTGCGCTATAAACGGAAAAAGACCGAAAATTTTGAAAAAAAATGATATTTTCTACTTTTTGTTATAAAAAAAATCCAATAAACTAAATTTTAGTCATACATTTAGGCCAAAATGTATTCGGCCACATGTCTTTGGTAAAAAAAATGTCAATAAGCGTATATTTATTGGTTTGCGCAAAAGTTATAGCGTCTACAAACTAGGGTACATTTTCTGTAATTTACACAGCTTTTAGTTTATGACTGCCTATGTCATTTCTTGAGGTGCTAAAATGGCAGGGCAGTACAAAACCCCCCCAAATGACCCCATTTTGGAAAGTAGATACCCCAAGGAAATTGCTGAGCGGAATGTTGAACCCATTGAATATTTTTTTTTTTTTGTCCCAAGTGATTGAAAAATGACAAAAAAAAAAAAATATTTACAAAAAGTTGTCACTAAATGATATATTGCTCACACAGGCCATGGGCCTATGTGGAATTGCACCCCAAAATACATTCAGCTGCTTCTTCTGAATATAGGGAAACCACATGTGTGGGACTTTTTGGGAGCCTAGCCGCGTACGGGGCCCCGAAAACCAATTACCGCCTTCAGGATTTCTAAGGGTGTAAATTTTTGATTTCACTCTTCACTGCCTATCACAGTTTCGGAGGCCATGGAATGCCCAGGTGGCACAAAACCCCCCAAAATGACCCCATTTTGGAAAGTAAACACCCCAAGCTATTTGCTGAGAGGCATATTGAGTCCATGGAATATTTTATATTTTGACACAAGTTGCGGGAAAGTGAGACTTTTTTTTTTTTTTTTTTTTTTTTTTCATAAAGTTGTCACTAAATGATATATTGCTCACACAGGCCATGGGCCTATGTGGAATTGCACCCCAAAATACATTTAGCTGCTTCTCCTGAGTATGGGGATACCACATGTGTGGGACTTTTTGGGAGCCTAGCCGCGTACGGGACCCCGAAAACCAATCACTGCCTTCAGGATTTCTAAGGGTAAAAATTTTTGATTTCACTCTTTACTGCCTATCACAGTTTCGGAGGCCATGGAATGCCCAGGTGGCACAAAACCCCCCCAAATGACCCCATTTTGGAAAGTAGACACCCCAAGCTATTTGCTGAGAGGCATGGTGAGTATTTTGCAGCTCTCATTTGTTTTTGAAAATGAAGAAAGACAAGAAAAAACATTTTTTTTTTTTCTTTTTTCAATTTTCAAAACTTTGTGACAAAAAGTGAGGTCTGCAAAATACTCACTATACCTCTCAGCAAATAGCTTGGGGTGTCTACTTTCCAAAATGGGGTCATTTGGGGGGGTTTTGTGCCACCTGGGCATTCCATGGCCTCCGAAACTGTGATAGGCAGTGAAGAGTGAAATCAAAAATTCACGCCCTTAGAAAGCCTGAAGGCGGTGCTTGGTTTTCGGGGTCCCGTACGCGGCTAGGCTCCCAAAAAGTCTCACACATGTGGTATCCTCGTACTCAGGAGAAGCAGCAGAATGTATTTTGGGGTGTAATTTCACATATTTCCATGGCATGTTTGAGCAATATATCATTTAGTGACAACTTTGTGCAAAAAAAAAAAAAAAAAAAAAAAATTTGTCTCTTTCCCGCAACTTGTGTCGCAATATAAAATATTCCATGGACTCGACATGCCTCTCAGCAAATAGCTTGGGGTGTCTACTTTCCAAAATGGGGTCATTTGGGGGGGTTTTGAACTGTCCTGGCATTTTATGCACAACATTTAGAAGCTTATGTCACACATCACCCACTCTTCTAACCACTTGAAGACAAAGCCCTTTCTGACACTTATTGTTTAAATGAAAAAGTTATTTTTTTTTGCAAAAAAATTACTTTGAACCCCCAAACATTATATATTTTTTTAAAGCAAATGCCCTACAGATTAAAATGGTGGGTGTTTCATTTTTTTTTTTCACACAGTAATTGCGCAGCGATTTTTCAAACGCATTTTTTGGGGAAAAAACACACTTTTTTAAATTTTAATGCACTAAAACACACTATATTGCCCAAATGTTTGATGAAATAAAAAAGATGATCTTAGGCCGAGTACATGGATACCAAACATGACATGCTTTAAAATTGCGCACAAACGTGCAGTGGCAACAAAATAAATACATGTTTAAAATCCTTCAAAAGCCTTTACAGGTTACCACTTTAGATTTACAGAGGAGGTCTACTGGAAAAATTACTGCCCTCGATCTGGCCTTCGCGGTGATACCTCACATGCATGGTGCAATTGCTGTTTACGTTTGACGACAGACCGCCGCTTGCGTTCGCCTTAGCGCGAGAGCAGGGGGCGACAGGGGTGCTTTTTTTTTTTTTTTTTTCTTTATTATTTTTTTGCTTTTTTAATCTTACTTTTAAACTGTTCCTTTCATATTTTTTTTTTTAATCATTTTTATTGTTATCTCGGGGAATGTAAATATCCCCTATGATAGCAATAGGTAGTGACAGGTACTCTTTTTTGAAAAAATTGTGGTCTATTAGACCCTAGATCTCTCCTCTGCCCTCAAAGCATCTGACCACACCAAGATCGGTGTGATAAAATGCTTCCCCAATTTCCCAATGGCGCTATTTACATCCGGCGAAATCTAAGTCATAAAATGCTCGTAGCTTCCGGTTTCTTAGGCCATAGAGATGTTTGGAGCCACTCTGGTCTCTGATCAGCTCTATGGTCAGCTGGCTGAATCACCGGCTGCATTCTCAGGTTCCCTGTTGAGACAGGAGAGCCAGAGAAAAACACGGAAGACGGTGGGGGGGGGCATTCCCTCCCAAGGCTTGTAAAAGCAGTCTAGAGGCTAATTAGCCGCTAGGATTGCTTTTACATGAAAGCCGACCGCTGGCTGAAAAGAATGATACCAAGATGATACCTAAACCTGCAGGCATCATTCTGGTATAACCACTCAAAGTCGTGAATGGCGTACCTGAAGACAAAAAAATGGTTAACAATGGTTAACAATAAAGCACAGTAAACAGTAAAGTATAAATAATTACATACCTGAAAAACAAACATGATAAAACATAATAACAATAACAATAACAATAACAATAAAACATTGCAGAATAGAATACAGTAAAAAAGAGCAGAACAATAGAGAGAGAGAATAGAGAGAGAGAGAACAATAAAACGACAACTATTTTTTTTTATTTCATATATTTTTTTTTTTTTACACTTTTTTTGTAACTAACTTTTATAACGGTAACCGGTTCCAGGTTCGGGTCTCTCAAAATGCGATGGCATCTTGGGAGACCCTGTGAAAGTGCGCCTAGTCTGTGGAATGCTGTACCCTACGCTAATACTCAACTAGTGTATGGTAGCGTTCAAAACATTCACCAATGCAAAGACCAGGATTGTCAGGACAGGAGGGACAATAATAGTGGGTGTCACGCCTATATCCGCGCTTGCTGCAGACACTACCTCTTTTTTGGGGGGGTTCGTTGGGTAGGGGTACTCGGGAGGACATAAATGCAGCCGACTGCATTTGGTTGGGGATGTGAATGGGGGAAGTACGGGCGCTGCAGAAGTGGTGGGCTCCCAATTAGGATTGGCGAATGCAGCAGGAAGGGCACTATGGGTACGATGGGCCTGTGTTTGTCTTTTTGGTGGCAGCGGGACACTACTTGTGCTTGCCACCTCACCAGCTTGAACTGCACTTATGGGACTCGCCACGTCACCAAGTGTTACTGCAGTGCTGGTTTGACTACGACCGGGGTGTACTACGCCGCTGGTGCTTGCCAGTTCACCAAAACGCTACCAAAAAAACTGTTAGCGATCGCAGGGATCAGGCCTGATTCTGCGAACGCTGCAGTTATGCGTTTAGAGTTTTGTAAGTGACAGTGATCGATCGATACTGCACTTGGGTGGGCTGGGCTCGCCTGGGCGGAGGGGCAAAACGCAGGTGCTAGCAGGTATCTGGGCTGATCCCGCTAACACTGCGTGTTTAGGAACCCTAAACTGCTGGGGACGCTAGTATAGATCTGATCGGATCAGATATTGATCCGATCAGATACTATACCACTAAGGGAGGTGTATGGTGCGTGCGTGGGTGTTAGCGGTACTGGCGCTAACCTGGCGCTGCCTGGGGCTGGTGCTTGCCAGTTCACCAAAATGCTACCAAAAAAACTGTTAGCAATCACAGGGATCAGGCTTGACTCTGCGAATGCTGCAGTTATGCGTTTAGTGTTTTGTAAGTGACAGTGATCGATCGATACTGCACTTGGGTGGGTCGGGCGGAGGGGCAAAACGCAGGTGCTAGCAGGTATCTGTGCTGATCCCGCTAACACTGCGTTTTTGGGAACCCTAAACTGCTGGGGACGCTAGTATAGATCTGATCGGATCAGATATTGATGCGATCAGATACTATACCACTAAGGGAGGCGCATGCTGCGTGCGTGGGTGTTAGCGGTACTGGCGCTAATCTGACGCTGCCTGGGGCGACGCATATCACCGCCGGGCGATCGGGGGGCTAAACCTTTATTCGGTAATAAACGGCGGGTGCCCTGACACTATAAAAAATAAACGAACTAACCAGCGTCAACCGTAACGGTTATACGGTGATCAGTGGTGAAAGGGTTAACTAGGGGGCAATCAAGGGGTTAAAACATTTATTAGGTAGTATATGGGGGTCCCTGACGCTATAAAACGCTGATGGCGAACCTAAATATTTACCTCACTAACTAGCGTCACCAGCGACACTAATACAGCGATCAGAAAAATGATTGCTTAGCGACACTGGTGACAGGGGGTGATCAAGGGGTTAAAACTTTATTGGGGGGGGTTAGGGGGGTACCCTAGACCTACAGGGGGGTAACAGTAACTGTCCCAACACAGTAACTGTCACAAACTGACACCATGCAGTAATCAGAAAAAAAAACAAAACAAAAAAAAAAAACCTGCTGGTGTCAGTTTGTGACAGGGGGGGGGGGTGATTGGGGGGGGATCGGGGGGCGATCGGGGGGGGGATCGGGGTGTTTTGTATGCCTGGCATGTTCTACTGTGTGTGTGTGTGTTGGTGCACTCACTCACATGTCGTCTCTCCTCGGGCCGGAACGGAAAATACCGACCCGAGGGGAGATGACATCACTTCCTTTGCTGCTGTTTAGCATACAGCAGCAAAGGAGTGTTTTCATTGGCCGGCGGCGATCGCGAGGGGGGGCCACGAACGGATGGCCTCCCCCTCATCTCTGATCGCCGGGGGACAGAACTGGACCACCTCGGGCGGCGGGGGGGGGGTCCGATCGGACCCCCCACCCGCGGGAGGCAAATCACGTTCCCTGTACGTGATTTTGCCTGCCCGTGCCGCCTTGCCGACGTACATCGGCGTGAGGCGGTCCTTAAGTGGTTAATGAATATCTACGCCCCCAACACCCGCCAGATCAGTTTCCTGAAGAAAGCCTTCACTAAGGCTAGAACGGATTGCAAGGACACTTGATAGTCTGCGGAGACTTCAATTTAGTTCCCGATATTCATATGGACACTACTTCTCCTGCGAAAAGAAGAGAGTCACCCCTGGGGCGGCTCCTCACGTCACACGACATGTTTGACGTGTGGAGATGCCATCATGGGTCCGAAAAAGATTTTACCTATTTTTCACCCCGCCACAATTCCTATTCTAGGATTGATTTGTTCCTCACAGACAAATGGCTACTACAAAACATCAGCGCATCTGTAATCCACACCGTGACGTGGTCAGACCACGCCCCAATCTCTATTTCCATCAACGACATGCCGCCCCAGCGGAATACGTTCCTATGGCGAGCGAACAATTATATCTTACAGCACCCCACCTACTCCTTAGATATAGAAAAACATATAAGTGATTATTTTGATTTAAACAAAGGGTCAGTGGGGGATCCCGTGACGGTGTGGAACGCGCACAAAGCGGTTATTAGAGGTATTGTTATGAAACTGAGCTCTGTATGTAAACAGAAGAGGACGCAGCAAATAGACACCCTTACCTCCCAAATTGCGACTCTTGAATCCCAACATAAGACTAACCCAGACCCGAACACCCAAGCCCAATTATTGACCCTAAGACGTGACCTGCGCTCACTTCTTCTCCACCCCTATGAACTAATCCAGCGTAAGCTTAAAGCTACCACATACTCCACGTCCAATAAAGCAGGTAAAAGACTAGCGCAACGCATCAAAGGACGAAGGATCAAATCCAAAATCACGACTTTATCCTACCCACACTCAACCGACACTCTGACTAACCCCCAGGACATAGCGAACGCATTCAGCGACTACTATAGTAAGCTCTACAACATCAAACATGACCACACTACTTACCAACCATCCCATGAAGATATCAAAAACTTTCTTCAACAAATTAAACTACCAAAGCTGACTGACTCTCAACTGACCTCCCTCAACGAACCATTTTCAGACAGGGAAATTCTTGATACGATATCCTCCCTACCAACGGGCAAAGCCCCAGGACCAGATGGTCTCACGGGAGAATACTATAAAAGGTTTTCTAGACACTTACTTCCCCAAATGACAGAATTCTTCAACATTGCTGCCTCCTCCTCAACATTCCCTGATGAATCACTAAACGCTCTTATCATTACTATCCCGAAACCAGGTAAAGCTCCTACCTCCCCCCAAAACTTCCACCCTATCTCCCTATTGAATCTTGACGTAAAAATATATGCCAAAACGATTGCCAGACGCCTTATGGCTGTTATGCCTGATCTCATACACACAGACCAATCAGGATTCATTAGAGGCAGACAAGCCCCTGATGCCACAAGAAGGATGGTAAACATAATACACCATATTGAGTCCAGTGGAACGCCTTCTCTGCTCCTATCTTTGGATGCAGAGAAGGCGTTTGACAGGGTACACTGGTCATACCTCAGAGCAGTACTAACTAAACTTGGATTTAAAGACCTCATATACAACGCTATCTTAGCTCTATATACTGTCCCAACTGCAAAGGTATACTCCGCAGATATGCTTTCACAAACCTTTCACATCACAAATGGCACTCGCCAGGGTTGTCCATTGTCCCCACTGATTTTTAACATGCTCATAGAGCCACTCGCGGAACATGTTCGCTCAAACCCCCTACTCACAGGAGTCACAATAAGGAAAACGTCACATAAAATCAGCCTCTTTGCTGACGATGTCATACTAGTGCTCACCAATCCAAATTCCTCCCTTCCTGAAGCCCAAAAATTATTAGACTGGTTCGGTCGCGTATCATATTACAAGCTTAACGTAACTAAGTCCCATATTCTAGACCTTAAACTGGACGCTACTTCTCGAAACCTGCTACAAGCACAATTCCCCTTTGCTTGGGCCGACCAAAGCATCCCATACTTAGGAATCCACCTCACGAAATCAGTTAAACACCTATTTGCAGCCAATTTCAAACCTCTCCTCGCCACCTTAAAAATAGATGCACAGGCCATAACCAAACACAACCTTTCTTGGTCTGGTAGACTGGCAGCATTCAAAATGCTACACCTGCCCCAAATCCTATACCTATTCAGAACTCTACCCGTACCCCTACCTAAATACTACTTTAAATCATTGCAAACCATACTTAACAAAACCATATGGAATGAAACCAAACCTAGATGCGCACATTCGACACTTAGAAATCACAGATTGGCGGGAGGTTCAGGGACAATAGATTTCGAAGACTATCACACAGCAGCGATACTAGACCAGCTCGGCGAGTGGTTCAGTACAAAACCTACCAAACTCTGGAGCTCAATAGAACATTCCCACCTGCTTCGCCCAAACCTACAATCTTGGTTGATGAGCTCACCCTGGGGTCCAAAACTGTCGACGGCAACACCTCCCACCATGGTGGCGGCAACCTCAGCATGGAAAAAACGAATACACAACAGCGGTGTTACACCCGACACTCCTCCCACTCCTATCCCTATTGAAGCTCTCCATCACCTCTCTCCAGACTTAAATTTAAACCACTGGGCCAAGAACGGTATCCGAACCATACAACACATTCTACTCAAAGACAAACCCAAATCTTTTACCCTCTTGAAACAAGAATATAACTTACCCCAAACAGAACTCTTCACCTACCTCCGAATCACGCACTGCCTTAAAAACTCCCACCTTCAGTTATACACTATACATCCTAAAGCATGGGATTTTCTAACGTCCTCCATCCCCAAACGCAAGGGAATATCCCTATTCTATAATATCCTACACCAGAAACAGCAGTTTAACAAGAAACCCCCACATATTCACTGGGAACATGACTTAGGTCAGACCTACTCGGAACACCAATGGCAAAAAGCGATCCAGTCAATTTATAAATCCACAAAATGCGCCACGCTCTGGGAAAACACCCAAAAAATACATCTCAGGTGGTACTTAACCCCATCCAGAATTGCTAAATTCAATCCTTCTATCAGTGATCAATGCTGGCGCGGGTGTTCAATCAGGGGCGATCTACTTCACATCTTCTGGACATGCCCACGATTGCGTAACTACTGGAACAAGATCTTCCAAATAATGTCAGACGTTATACACCAAAATTTACACCCATCACCTGATCTAGCTGTGCTGAACCTCACTATTGAAACAATACCAACACCTTACAGACACACAGTGACCCATATTCTGTTAGCTGCAAGATTATGTATCGCAAGACTATGGAAAACGGATGCTGCCCCCTCCGTTGAACATACTCTAGATACGGTAAACCTCCACTACAGCTTTGAATTGATGATGGCCTCTAGTTCAGGCCTTACACACACTGTGAAATATAAATGGAGGCCATGGGAGTTGTGGACCGGAGCTGCATCATTCCTTTCATAACCATTCACCTGATGATCCAAAAACCTTTTTTATTTTCATGATAAGCAACATAGCGTTACCGCTTTTTCTTGATAATTTTTTTTTCTTTCCCCTCTCTTGCATATTCCTACTGCTTTTGTCTATAGACTCTATTTTACCTATGATATATCTAAGCCGGAGACTGTCCACACAGAGTGCCACCCCCCGGGTGAAAAGTGTTCCCATTAGGGCGCCTGGGGTGGTGCTACTCAGGCCATAATTAATCTCCGATATCGGAAGCGGCACTATGACAGTTCTCTGCTATATGTTATAACACTATCCAGATAATATGTTTCTTTGTACACAACTAAACGAATGTACTGTACCTAATATACAATGTGCACATTGTATTGTTATATACTCTTTGCAAAAATCAATAAAAATCCAATGATGAAAAAAAAGTATACAGAAAGAAAAAAGGGGATCAACTCCAGAGATGAAATGATAATTCTCCCACTCTACAAGACTCTGGTCCGGCCGCACCTAGAGTATGCTGTCCAGTTCTGGGCACCAGTCTTTAGGAAGGATGTACTGGAAATGGAGCGAGTACAAAGAAGGGCAACCAAGCTAATAAAGGGTCTGGAGGATCTTAGTTATGAGGAAAGGTTGCGAGCACTGAACTTATTCTCTCTGGAGAAGAGACGCTTGAGAGGGGATATGATTTCAATATACAAATACCGTACTGGTGACCCTACAATAGAAATAAAACTTTTTCGCAGAAGAGAGTTTAACAAGACTCGTGGCCACTCATTAAAATTAGAAGAAAAGAGGTTTAACCTTAAACTACATAGAGGGTTCTTTACTGTAAGAGCGGCAAGTATGTGGAATTCCCTTGCACAGGCGGTGGTCTCAGTGGGGAGCATCGATAGCTTCAAGAAACTATTAGATAAGCACCTGAATGACCGCAACATACAGGGATATACAATGTAATACTGACACATAATCACACATAGGTTGGACTTGATGGACTTGTGTCTTTTTTCAACCTCACCTACTATGTTACTATATGTAACTATGTAATTAGCAAAATTTTATGACAGAAACAAAGAAAAAGGCATTTTTTTCACAAAATTTACAGTCTTTTTTATTTATAGCCCCAAAAATAAAAAAAACATTAGTGATTAAATGCCATCAAAAGAAAGCTCTATTTGTGTGAAAAAAGGACACAAGTTTCATATGGGTACAGTGTTGCATGAGTAATTGTCATTCAAGCTGTGAGAGCACTGAAAGCTAAAAATTAGTCTGGGCAGGAAGGGGGTGTAAGTGCACTGTATTGAGGTAGTTAACCTTCTCATTATGTAGCATAAACAAGGTTGCCAAACACCTATTATAATGACTGGGACATGGTACCCAGTGTACCAAAAGCCCATTTCAACCCCCCTTAATGGGCACCTGGCATGTTTAGCACAAGTCCAGAGAACACGTACTATAACTTATACATGTTATGGTAGCTGAAATAAGGGGGAAAAGACCCACCCTGACAGTTGGAAAAGCATGCTCAGTACGTCAAACATCTGTTTCAACACATGGGACATGGCACTTAGGATGTTTAGTACCTGCTTCAGAATCTATTACAAGGTCTCAAGTTCTCTCCTCATCAGATATTCCTGCGTTAAGAGCTGGAACAACTGGCAATGGCTGCCATTATTGGAACTGTCAAACAGCAGAGAAGGCATTTGACGGTCAGCCGTCAATGAGTGCGGAGCTTTTTTTTTTTTTTTGGGTACGGCGGGCGTTGTGATTGACGATGGATTTACATTGGGAGATACTGTTTTTTTATTTTTTAATAAAGGAATTGTCAAAAACTGTCTTGGTGAATGGGGATAGGGGTACATAGGCCCCTATACTCATTCACTGAGGGGGGGCGTGATCTGGGGTCCCCTTTTTAAGGGGGGCTTCCAGATTCTGATAAGCCCCCTGCCCACAGACCCTCATAACCCAGGGTTGTGGGGAAGAGACCCTTGTTCCCATCATCATGAAGACAAGGTGCTTTGGAAGGGGGGGCCGAGCCCCACCTGCCCAAAAGCACCCCACCCATGTTGAGGGCACGTGGATAAGGTATGGTTCAGGAGGGGGCACAGATAAGGGACCCCAGATAAAGGACTAGTATAGATTTTGGGGGGGCTCCAAGATGTTTTTTTTTAATTTTTGGCAGAGGGCTCCCATTGAAATCCATACCAGACCCGAAGGAACTGGGGGGACCCCACTCCATTTTTTTTACTATTTTTTATCCAGCAATTTTTTCTTTATTTAGCTGTCAGCGGGGAAGCACATTGACAGCTGATGACTCATCAGTTGTTAAGGATACCCTGGCCAGCTTTCTGGCCCCGCTCCTTAACAACGAGCTTTTACTGCGCCCTGATTGGGCAAAGTTTGTCCAATCAGGGTGCAGAATGCACTGTGCAGCACACAGTGTATTGTAGGGCATTTGGCGGGGCGAACACTTGCTGAATACCCTGCAAATGTGGGTGTTTCCCGAACGGAGCGAACAGCCGATGTTTGGCCCCAACTCATGCTTCACCCATCACTAAATACACACATTCCACATTTCAAAGATAAGGTTTTTTTAATGCTGAAATAAAAGTGCCATGTTAAAGAGACAATAGACAGTCATATAGCACAGTGGCTGGAGAGTATGTAAGCAGTTTAATTGGGCACTGAGCAATGTAAGGCTGCTTTCACACTGCAATTCATATATTTTCACACTGCAGCACATCAAAACGTTATATGCTTTTCTTAAAACGCATTGCGCATTTTAACACATTTTTAGCATGTTTTTAATGAGTTGCGTTACATTTCAATGTAGTACATATAGCCTTTTAATGCACTTTTAATGCTTTTTTGATGTGTTCCCTGCATATTTAACAATACAATATACAAAAACATATTTGGGGGGCACACCCTACAATGCGTTTAAATTCAAGATGGTGCTGCTATAAGACCAACAAACAGTACAAAATATATAACAGCGCACACATTCAAGAATGACATTTCCTGCAAGGCTAGTTAAAAACACCTGAACATATTCAAAAAAATACGGGGGATTGGTCACACTATATGGTCATATAGTGCTAAGCCCACTTACTGCGACAAAGTACCCCGAATTAGTGGGTCCTACTCTAGTAATAGAATGGAAGATTCTTTGTCTCAACCATGGGAGCTGAACTCCTCTATGCGGGAGAACTGAAGGGGATACATCCTATGCACTGGTGGCTACTAAATAAGAGGTAATGAGGACGGGGAGGGGTGCTCCAAATTTATGAAGAAAAATTACTAATTAGCAAAATTTTATGACAGAAACAAAGAAAAGGGCATTTTTTTCACAAAATTTACAGTCTTTTTTATTTATAGCACAAAAAATAAAAAACCCACTAGTGATTAAATGCCACCAAAAGAAAGCTCTATTTGTGTGAAAAAAGGACGCTTTTTATATGGGTACAGTGTTGCATGACTGAGTAATTGTCATTCAAGCTGTGAGAGCACTGAAAGCTGAAAATTGGTCTGGGCAGGA
The DNA here is from genome assembly GCA_037952925.1 of Lithobates clamitans. Lineage (NCBI taxonomy): Eukaryota > Metazoa > Chordata > Amphibia > Anura > Ranidae > Lithobates > Lithobates clamitans. Next base: position 2,132,646 of record JBBGZY010000608.1, read on the forward strand.
AGGGGGTGCAAGTGCACTGTATTAAGGTGGTTAACCTTCTCATTTTGTAGCATAAACAAGGTTGCCAAACACCTATTATAATGACTGGGACATGATATCCAGTGTACCAAAAGCCCATTTCAGCACCTTAAATGGGCACCTGGCATGTTTAGCACAAGTCCAGAGAACACGTACTATAACTTATACATGTTATGGTAGGTGAAACAAAGGGGAAAAGACCTACCCTGACAGTTGGAAAAGCATGCTCAGTACGTCAAACATCTGTTTCAACACAGGGGACATGGCATTTAGGATGTTTAGTATCTGCTTCAGAATCTATTATAAGGTCTCAAGTTCTCTCCTCATCAGATATTCCTGCTTTAAGAGCTGGAACAACTGGCAATGGCTGCCATTATTGGAACTGTCAAACAGCAGAGGAGGCATTCAATGGTCAGCCGTCATTGAGTGCAGAGCTTTTTTGGGGTTTTTTTTTTGGGTGCGGCGGGCGTTGTGATTGACGATGGATTTACATCGGGGGACACTGTTTTTTTATATTTTAATAAAGGAATTGTCAAAAACTGTCTTGGTGAATGGATAGGGGTACATAGGCCCCTCTACTCATTCACTGAGGGGGGCGGGATCTGGGGTCCCCTTTTTAAAGGGGGCTTCCATATTCTGATAAGCCCCCTGCCCACAGACCCTCACAACCACAACCCAGGGTTGTGGGGAAGAGACCCTTGTCCCCATCATCATGAAAACAAGGTGCTTTGGAAAGGGGGGGCAGAGCCCCACCTGCCCAAAAGCACCCCACCCATGTTGAGGGCATGTGGCCTGGTACGGTTCAGGAGGGGGCACAGATAAGAGACCCCAGATAAAGGACTGGTATAGATTTTGGGGGGACCCCAAGATGTTTTTTAATTTTTGGCATAGGGCTCCCATTGAAATCCACACCAGACCCGAAGGAACTGGGGGGGACCCCACTCCATTTTTTTTACTATTTTTTATCCAGCAATTTTTTTTTATTTAGCTGTCAGTGGGGAAGCACATTGACAGCTGATGACTCATCAGTTGTTAAGGCTACCCTGGCCAGCTTTCTGGCCCCGCTCCTTAACAACCATCTTTTACTGCTCCCTGATTGGGCAATCAGGGTGCAGAATGCACTGTGCAGCGCACAGTGCATTGCAGGGAATTTGGCAGGGCGAACACTTGCTGAATACCCTGCAAATTTGGGTGTTTCCCGAACGGAGCGAACAGCTGATGTTCGGCCCCAACTCATGCTTCGCCCATCACTAAATACACACATTCCACATTTCAAAGATAAGGGTTTTTTATGCTGAAATAAAAGTGCCATGTTAAAGAGACAATAGACAATCATATAGCACAGTGGCTGGAGAGTATGTAAGCAGTTTAATTGGGCACTGAGCAATGTAAGGCTGCTTTCACGCTGCAATTCATTTATTTTCACACTGCAGCACATCAAAACGTTATATGCTTTTCAAATCAAGTATGCTTTTCTTAAAACGCATTGTACATTTTAACACATTTTTGTGTTTTTAATGAGTTGCGGTACATTTCAATGTAGTAAATATAGCCTTTTAATACACTTTTAATGCTTTTTTGATGTGTTCCCTGCATATTTAAGACATAATTTCCTAGCTCCATTTTGCGGGTTTTGTGAGGAGAGTTTGTGCAGAATGGAATTTTCATTTTTCAATGATTATTCTCATTATGATAGCTTGCAACCATATGCTTAAAGTGATTGTAAAGTCTATTTTTTTTCCTATAAAAATAACACTGCTCTGTTGCAGTGGATTTGCACAGAGCAGCTGTATCCTCCTCTTCTCAGGTTCCTCTTCTGTGATCCTAGCCCCTACCTCCTGTTCAGTGCCCCCACAACAAGCATCTTGCTATGGGGGCAGCCGAGTCGAGTCACAGCTCCCTGTGTCCATTCAGACATGGAGCCCCGCCCCGGCCATGCTCCTTTATCTCCCCTGATTGGCTAGCTGACTTTGATTGATAGCAGCGGCATGCAATGGTGCTGCTGCTGTGTCTCAGCCAATCAGGAGGGAGAATCTCAGACGACACTCGTGGAAATCGCTGGAGAGAGAGGTACCTCAGGTAAGTGTTAAGGGGGCTGCTGCACACAAAAGGCTTTTTATCTTAATGCATAGAATGCATTAACCAGTTGCCGATCACCGCACGCCGATGTACGTCGGCACAATGGCACGGGCAGGCATAAGGGCTTACCTGTACGTCCCTGCCTGCCCATGGGCGAGGTGTCCGATTGGACCCCCCCCCGGTGCCTGCGGCAGTCGGATTCCCGTCAGGAGCGATCCAGGGTGAGGGGGAGGTCAGTCATTCGTGGCCACCCCTCGCGATTGCTCCTGGCGAATGAAATGCTTCCTCGGCTTCTGTAATGTAAACAGAAGCGGAGGAAGTGATTTCATCTCTCCTCGAGCTGAACACGCAGGCACACTTTTCACCCTCCAGTCACCCCCCGATCACCCCCCTGTACCCCCTGTCACAGTGACACCAATAGCAGTTTTTTTTTTTCTGATTATTGCATTGGTATCAGTTTGTGACAGTTATAAGTGGTAGGACAGTTACTGGTAGACCCCTTTAGGTCTAGGATACCCCCTAACCCCCCCTAATAAAGTTTTAACCCCGTGATCACCCCCTGTCACCAGTGTCACTAAGCGATCGTTTTTATGATTGCTATATTAGTGTCACAGGTGACGCTAGTTAGGGAAGTAAGTATATAGGTTCGCTGTCAGCTTTTTATGGCGTCAGGGACCCACATATACTACCTAATAACGGTTTTAACCCCCTGATTGCCCCTAGTTAACGCTTTCACCAGTGATCACCATATAAGTGTTATGGGTGACGCTGGTTGGTTGGTTTGTTTATTATAGTTTCAGGGCACCCGCTGTTTATTACCCTAATAAAGGTTTAACCCCTAATCGCCCGGCAGTGATACAAGTTAAGTTTTAGGGTCTGCGTTGCCCCAGGCAGCATCAGGTTAGTGCCAGTACCTCTAACACCCACACACGCAGCATACACCTCCCTTAGTAGTATAGTATCTGAACGGATCAATATCTGATCCAATCAGATCTATACTAGTAACCCCAGCAGTTTAGGGTCCCCAAAAATGCAGTGTTAGCAGGATCAGCCCACATACCTGCTAGCACCTGCGTTTTGCCCCTCGGCCCAGCCCTGCCCACCCCACCAAGTTTAGTATCGATCGATCACTGTCACTTACAAAACACTAAACACATAACTGCAGCGTTTGCAGAGTCAGGCCTGATCCCTGTGATCGCTAACAGTATTTTGGTAGCGTTTTGATACAGTCGCCAACAGTCAGGAGCTTTTTTGCCTGTGAGTCTCACTAGTGTACCACTAAATTTAGAGCTCAAAATGGCAAATCGAAGGTGCAATAGTGAAGAGGCCTACACGTTTCTGAGCATGACTGATAGTGAAGAGGAAGTCACTCATCTGTCAGATTCAGGCTCAGAATATGAACCTGTAGACAGCAGCGGATCCATGACAGCTCTGACAACGGAGTTGTGGTCCCTGCCAAGGTCAGGCATACCAGACCCTGAACTTCTTCTTCTGCTGTTGAGGTGCAAGAACCGCAGGGCTCTCGTATGGAGCAGAGCAGTACTAGCGCCACTGTTCCTTCTGGTGAACTGGCAAGCACCAGCGGCCTAGTACACCCTGGTCGTACATCCAGCACTGCAGTAACACTTGGTGACGTGGCGAGTCCCATAAGTGCAGTTCAAGCCGGCGAGGTGGCAAGCACAAATAGTGTCCTGCTGCCACCAAGAAGAAGAACACAGGCCCGTCGTGCCCATAGTGCCCTTCCTGCTGCATTCGCCAATCCTAATTGGGAACCCACCACTTCTGCAGCACCCGTACTTCCCCCATTCACTGGCCAACCCGGCATTCATGTGGAAACAGTTGATTTTACGCCACTTGATTTTTATTCGCTGTTTTTCACCGAAGATCTCTATAGATCTATTGTGGATCAAAGCAATTTGTACGCTGGTCAACACATCGCCACTATTCCCCAGTCCTCCCTTGCCAGAGATTGGAAACCAATTACGGTTTCTGAAGATAAGATCTTTCTGGGCCTTTCCCTCCTCATGGGCATAACCAAAAAGAGGGAGTTGCGGTCATATTGGTCCACTGACCAATTCACCATATGCCTGTGTTCTCTGCTTCCATGGCCAGGGCACGATACAAGCAGATTTTGCGGTTCATGCACTTCAACAACAATAAACACTGTTGACCTCATGGAGACCCTGGATACGATCGGCTCTACAAAATTCGGCCCCTCGTAAACCACTTCAACCAATGTTTTGCAGACTTGTTTACTCCCCATCAAGTTTTTTGTATTGATGAGTCCCTGATTAAGTTTTCTGGCCGCTTCTCATTCAAACAGTACCTTTCCAGCAAGCGTGCCAGATATGGGGTCAAGATGTATAAGCTCTGTGACAGGGCCACAGGCTATACATGTAGTTTTATGGTTTACGAGGGCAAAGATAGTCACGTAGAGCCTGACAAACTTCCCTGACTACATAGGAAGTGCTGGCAAGATTGTGTGGGACTTGGTGTCACCCTTATTCGGAAAGGGGTACCACTTATGTGGGCAATTATTACACGAGCGTGCCACTTTTTAGTCACCTTTTTGATCATCAGATTGGAGCATGTGGCACCGTGCGACCTAATTGCCGGGGCTTTCCCCAGCGGCTTGTAGATTCCCATCTTAGGCTGGTGGAGAGAGCCAGCTTGCAGTGTAATAATTTTCTCGCTATGAAGTGGAGGGATAATAAGAATGTTTTCGTTCTTACCTTCCTTCATGCAGACACGACGGTCCAAATTACTACGGCGACTGGTGTTGTGGAGAAACCCCTCTGTGTCCACGAATATAACCAAAATATGGGAGGGGAAGACCTCAACAACCAGTTGTTGGCGCCGTACCTAGTTGCCCGTAAGGGCAGACGCTGGTATAAAAAAGTGTCTGTATACTTATTTCAATTGGCTTTGCTGAACGATCATGTGCTATACAGAGCTTCAGGATGGACTGGATCCTTCCTTAAATTCCGGGAAGAGATCCTCAGAGCCCTTCAGTTTCCAGACGGTACTCCACCTTACCTTCCCAATCCAAATGCAGTAAGCCGGCTGCATGAGAGGCATTTTCCTTATGTCCTCCCGCGTACCCCTACCCAACGAGCCCCCCAAAGAAAATGTTGTGTCTGCAGAAAGCGCGGATATAGGCGTGACACCCGCTATTATTGTCCCTCCTGTCCTGCCAATCCTGGTCTTTGCATTGGTGAATGCTTTGAACGCTACAATACACTAGTTGAGTATTAGTGTAGGGTGCAGCACTGCACAGACTAGGCACACTTTCACAGGGTCTCCCAAGATGCCATCGCATTTTCAGAGACCCAAACCTGGTACCAGTTACAAAAGTTACAGTTACAAGAAAAAGTGTAAAAAAAAAAAGAAAAGTAAAAAAAAAAACACAAAAAAATATAAAATAAACAAACCAAAAATAGTTGTTGTTTTATTGTTCTCTCTCTCTCTCTATTGTTCTGCTCTTTTTTACTGTATTCTATTCTGCAATGTTTTATTGTTATTATGTTTTATCATGTTTGCTTTTCATATATGCAATATTTTTTATACTTTACTGTGTTTTATTGTTAACCATTTTTTTTTGTTTTCAGGTACGCAATTCAGCTGCAGCGCAGATTTATCCATCTTGACAGCAACAGCGTTTGCTCCCATGATACATAAAGCCGTGACTCCAGCGCTGCCGGAGGTGGTTTCACCACCACAGTTACATACTTCAGCATATATGCCGAAGCATGGGGGCAGCAGGGGCGGAGGAGCGATTTGCTCCTACCTTTTGCACGAGGATGCCCCCATGCTTCGGTATATATATATTTTAGGCACAGGTTGCTTTAAAAAATGTTTTATTTTTTACAGTTTTTTTGTATTTGCTTTGCAGGTATGGTAAGTCTAATGCCCAGTACACATGGTCGGATTTTCCGACGGAAAATGTGTGATAGGACCTTGTTGTCGGAAATTCAGCCCGTGTGTGGGCTCCATCACACATTTTCCATCGGAATTTCCGACACACAAAGTTTGAGAACTTGCTATAAAATTTTCCGACAACAAAATCCGTTCGTGTGTACACAAATCCGATGCACAAAGTGCCACGCATGCTCAGAATAAATTAAGAGACAAAAGCTATTGGCTACTGCCCCGTTTAAAGTCCCGACATACGTGTTTTACCTCACCGCGTTTAGAACGATTGGATTTTCCGACAACTTTGTGTGACCGTGTGCATGCAAGACAAGTTTGAGCCAACATCCGTCTGAAAAAATCCATGGATTTTGTTGTTGGAATGTCCGATCAATGTCCGACCGTGTGTACGGGGCATTACTGTTATACTGTAATGTTATTTTGTTTTATTGTTAACCATCATATGCTTAGCAGGTACGCCATTCAGTTGCAGCGCGGATTTATTTATCTTGACAGCGTTTGCTCCCACGATACATAACGCCGTGACTCCAGCGCTGTCGGAGGTGATTTCACCACCACAGTTAAAAAAAAGAGCATATATGTCGAAGCATGGGGGCAGCAGGGGTGGAGGAGCGATTTGCTCCTAACTTTTGGGGTGGATTCCCCCATGCTTCGGCATATATAAATGGTGCATGTATGCCCATCATTAGAAGTGGGTGAATGAAGGGAGGTATTCTAATGGTGGGCATACCCACCGATCAATCTCTTACAACAATCTGCCCAACAAGGACCAGCAAAGTACTGGTATGTTGCTGAACTTTGAGTGGTTATACCAGAATGATGCCTGCAGGTTTAGGTATCATCTTGGTATCATTCTTTTCAGCCAGCGGACGGCTTTCATGTAAAAGCAATCCTAGCGGCTAATTAGCCTCTAGACTGCTTTTACAAGCAGTGGGAAGGAATGTCCCCCCCCACCGTCTTCCATGGTTTTTTCTGGCTCCCCTGTCCCAACAGGGAACCCGAGAATGCAGCCAGTGATTCGGCCAGCTGACCATAGAGCTGATCAAAGACCAGAATGGCTCCAATCATCTCTATGGCCTAAGAAACCAAAAGCTATGAGAATTTCATGACTTAGATTTCACCGGATGTAAACAGCGCCAAAATACAAAAATGTTGCTTCTCCTGAGTACACTGATACCACATGTGTGAGACTTTTTGGGAGCCTAGCCGTGTACGGGACCCCGAAAACCAAGCGCCACATTCAGGGTTTCTAAGGGCGTAAATTTTTGATTTCACTCCTCACTGCCTATCAAAGTTTTGGAGGCCACGGAATGCCCAGATGGCACAACACCCCCCAAATGACCCCATTTTGGAAAATAGACACCCAAAGCTATTTGCTGAGAGGTATGGTGAGTATTTTGCAGACCTCGCTTTTTGTCACAAAGTTTTGAAAATTGAAAAAAGAAAAAAAAATACATTTTTCTTTTCTTTCTTCATTTTCAAAAACAAATGAGAGCTGCAAAATACTCACCATGCCTCTCAGCAAATAGCTTGGGGTGTTTACTTACAAATGGGGTCATTTGGGGGGGTTTGTGCCATCTTAGCATTTTATGGCCTTCAAAACTGTGATAGGTAGTGAGAAGTGTAATCAAAAATGTATGCCCTTAGAAATCCTGACGGCGGTGATTGGATTTCGGGGCCCTGTATGAAGCTAGGCTCCCAAGAAGTCCCACACATGTGGTATCCTAATACTCAGGAGAAGCAGCAGAATGTATTTTGGGGTGTAATTCCACATATGCCCATGGCATGTTTGAGCAATATATCATTTAGTAACAACTTTGTGCAAAAAAAATAAAAATTGTCATTTTCTCGCAACTTGTGGCAAAATATAAAATATTCCATGGACTTAACATGCCTCTCAGCAAATAGCTTGAGGTATCTACTTTCAAAAATGGGGTCATTTGGGGGGGGGGGTTTGTGCCATCTTAGCATTTTATGGCCTTCAAAACTGTGATAGGTAGTGAGGAGGGAAATCAAAAATTTACGCCCTTAGAAATTCTGAAGGCGGTGCTTGGTTTTTGGGCCCCGTACACGGCTAGGCTCCCAAAAAGTCCCACACATGTGGTATCCCCGTACTCAGGAGAGGCAGCAGAATGTTTTTTGGGGTGCAATTCCACATATGCCCATGGCCTGTGTGAGCAATATATCATTTAGTGACAACTTTGTGCAAAAAAAAAGTTTGTCAATTTCCCGCAACTTGTGGCAAAATATAAAATATTCCATGGACTCAACGTGCCTCTCAGCAAATAGCTTGAGGTGTCTACTTTCCAAAATGGGGTCATTTGGGGGGGAGTTTATGCCATCTTAGCATTTTATGGCCTTCAAAACTGTGATAGGTAGTGAGGAGTGAAATCAAAAATTTCCGCCCTTAGAAATCCTGAAGGCGGAGATTGGTTTTTGGGGGCCCCGTACGCAGCTAGGCTCCCAAAAAGTCCCACACATGTGGTATCCCCGTACTCAGGAGAAGCAGCAAAATGTATTTTGGGGTGCAATTCCGCATATAACCATGGAATGGGTTATCATTTAGTGACAAATTTTTGTAAAATATATATTTTTTTGTCATTATTCAATCACTTGGGACAAAAAAATTAAATATTCAATGAGCTTAACATGCCTCTCAGCAATTTCCTTGGGGTGTCTACTACTTTCCAAAATGGGGTCATTTGGGGGGGGGGTTGTACTGCCCTGCCATTTTAGCACCTCAAGAAAAGCTGTGTAAATTCCAGAAAACGTACCCTAATTTTTAGACGCTATAATTTTTGCGCAAAACCAATAAATATACGCTTATTGACTTTTTTTATAACAAAAAGTAGAAAATATCATTTTTTTTTTCAAAATTTTCGGTCTTTGTCTGTTTATAGCACAAAAAATAAAAACCACAGAGGTGATCAAATACCATCAAAAGAAAGCTCTATTTGTGGGAAAAAAGGACACAAATTTCTTTTGGGTACAGCATTGCATGACCACGCAATTAGCAGTTAAATCGACGCAGTGCCAAATTGTAAAAAGTGCCCTGGTCAGGAAGGGGGTAAAACCTTCCAGGGCTGAAGTGGTTAAGTAATAACAAACATGTGCCAATAAGATATGGGGGTCCCAAGCTTTATAAGCTGTTGATGGGGACATGGGCCTTTTTCCCACAACTCTGGGCTGTGATTGTAAGGGTCTGTGGGTGGGGGGCTTATTGTAATCTGGAAGCCCCCTTTAACAAGGGGGTCCCCAGATCCCAGCCCCCCTCTATGTGAATGAACATGGGGTACATAGCACTCCCACCCATTCACCAAAAAAGTATCAAAAAAATATAAAAACACAGGGACAGTTTTTGACAAATCCTTTATTAAAAAAAGGAATTGCGGAGCCATCGCCGACCCGAACCCCCCCCCAAAAAAAATGCTTGGCTGTCAACTAAGGAAAACCGCTGAATGCCTGGCTTGCTGTTTGACAGTTATTATATAGGTGTCAGAAACCATGAATCAGACTGAGACAGAAGTACAGTTAAATCACACTTGTTTATTAATAAAATGGTAAACAGAGTAAATGTAGTCAAAACATAACCAGAGTTTAGGAATCGGAACAGATAGTCAAACAAGCCAAAACGTCAGGGAGCCAGAGATGAGCATAATAGAACAGCGTGGAACCTTCGGAGGTTTTTTTTCTTTTTGCGGTAAGGCGGCATCATGATTGACGATGGATCTATACTGGGGAACATTGTTTTTGATGTGTTAGTAAAGGAATTGTTAAAAACTCATGTAGTGTCTTATTTCACTTTTTACACTTTTTTGGTGAATGGTTAGGGGTACTATGTATCCCATACTCATTTACATGGGGGAGCTGGGAACTTCCAGATTCTGATAAGCCCTCTGCCCACACCCCCCCACAGGTTGTGGGAAAAAGACCCTTGTCCCTATCAACATGGGGACAAGGTGCTTTTGGGGTGGGAGGGTAGAGGGCCCCAAAGCCCCCCCTATGTTGAGAACATGTGACCTGGTATGGTTGGGGGGGCACTCGCTCATCCCCCCTTTCTTGGCCTGCCTGTGTGCATGCTCGGTTAACATTTTGGCATGGGGTTCTCCTTAAAATCCATACCAGATCCAAAGGTCTGTTTTTTCCTGAATTTTCTATTGCCAGCATTCTTTTGTTTAAATTTCAGCTCTCAGTGGGGAAGCCCGCTGACAGCTGATGAGTCATCTGCAGCAGTCAGTCTGCAGCAGCTGACTTCCTTAACAACCAGCTATTCTTCAAACAGAATTAGATTCGGTCGATCATTTTTCAACCGATCCAAATTCTAATTGTTCCAAAAATTTGGAATTCTTTAGAAAATGAATAAACAAAATGAAATTAAACAAAATGAAATTAAACAAAATGAAATTAATTCCAAAATGAATCATCAAAATTAAATTAGTAACATAACGAATCTATCCGAAACAGAACAAATTTTTCCATTCTGCACATGTCTAATATTCTCATGGTATCTCCGATTACCCAGTTGTTTATTGAATATATATGACAACGATCATGATACAAAATTCCACCATAAAATCAAGATAAAAATGCTCATTTTTATCAAGATAAAAGAAAAAAGGGAATATTTGGGACTTTAAATGCGACGCAGCGGGGAATATTGCGCCTCCATCCCTGGTTGCATTTGCAAAAAAGAGGGGGGGGAGAGGGGGACTTTAAATGAGGTGTGTGGGGTAGAGCCAGACAAAACCATATACATATGTAAAAAAATGTATTCTTTATTAGACCAAAGATAGGGCATGGATCAACCCATATAAATGCATAATAGCACATTGGCATATAAAATACAAAGTATCAACATACATATTGAGGATAGTCACCAACATGACACAGAAAATAAATATTTTTCATCACAGTCCCCTAAATGGAGTAGGCATAACATTATATCAGGGTGGTAGAGCAATAAAAACCATCTAGAATCATGACTATGAGATGGATGCATCAAAATAAGCTTGATGACGTTTCGTGGACTTCTATCCACTCATCAGGAGCAAGTGCATCCATATACTAAAAAGGGGATAAAAAAAAAAATCACCATTATAGTTTGATATAACCACAGATTGGAGGGGTAGAGGGATTAAAGATGATGATGATGAACAAATAAATGGGCATAACTGAAAGTACTCACATAACAGCTGATACTAGGCCATGCGAGGTCAGCCAGATAATTATGTCCAGCACAGGAGCTGAGGAAAGGACCCAAGCATGGATCAGGCGCACACACGCAGTCCCCCAAAAAAAGTGTGTATGGAAAAATCTTGATGTAACTGTGGATGGGATTTCTGTATTGTATACAATAAAGTAAGTGGTTTGTTACCATATTGGTATAAATAAAAAAGAAATGTCATATAGAGTAGACCCATCACAACAGCATAGAAGTATATTGTGGAGCATATCAACAAGGTGAACAGAATGAAAAAATAGGGTGTCCATATAGTAAGAATAGGGAAGAGGAGATGAGATTCCTGAAATCAGTAGAAATTAATGAAGCCTAGAGTAAAGAAATATTAGTAATGCTTGTTATAGAGGAATTTAAGAATAAATCAAGAGCTTGCTATATATTTACCCATGTAGGTCTTAATGGGATATGAATCAAAAATGGATTGCAGTGTGGGACTGCCCAGAAAAGGTCACTGAAGGGGAACTGCAGGGTGAGCCCAGCGGCCAGGGTCCCATCCAGCATCACACTGGCATGACAACAAGGGAGAGACAGAACGGCAGCAGCCGGACCTACTCACCGTTTGTCAGCCAAGCTGAAATAGCACGCCTGCATGAAGGGATGCCCACTGGGCATCGCACGCATGGAGTGGAAGGTGTAGCGCCGATGTACGGTGAAATCGCCTGCCCAATCCCCCATCCCCATAATGTGTGGGAAGGAGGGGAAAGGGAAGGCATACAGAGTGCATCACAGCTCCCGTGCAAACAAAACACCGTCCAACCTGTCGGCTGCAGAACACACTGAACCAATTCAGCTCAAGGGAGTAGAGACAATTACAGCAGCAGTGTGTCCATCAATAGGGATGAGCCGAACACCCCCCGGTTCGGTTCGCACCAGAACCCGCGAACGGACCGAAAGTTCGCACGAACGTTAGAACCCCATTGACGTCTATGGGACTCGAACGTTCGAAATCAAAAGTGCTCATTTTAAAGGCTAATTTGCATGGTATTGTCCTACAAAGGGTTTGGGGACCCGGGTCCTACCCCAGGGGACATGTATCAATGCAAAAAAAAACTTTTAAAAACGGCCGTTTTTTCGGGAGCAGTGATTTTAATGATGCTTAAAGTAAAAAAAAAAAGTGAAATATTCCTTTAAATATCGTACCTGGGGGGTGTCTATAGTATGCCTGTAAAGTGACGCGTGTTTCCCATGTTTAGAACAGTCCCTGCACCAAATGTCATTTTTAAAGGAAAAAATCTCATTTAAAACTGCTTGCGGGTTTAATGTCATGTCGGGTCATGGCAATATGGATGAAAATCAGTGAGACAAACGGCATGGGTACCCCCCAGTCCATTAACAGGCCCTTTGGGTCTTGTATGGATATTAAGGGGAACCCCGCACCCAAATTAAAATAAGGAAAGGTGTGGGGCCACCAGGCCCTATATACTCTGAACAGCAGTATACAGGTGGTGCAAACAAGACAGGGACTGTAGGTTTGTTGTTAAGTAGAATCTGTTTGTAATTTTGAACATTTTTAACGTGTTTAGCTTCAGCCAAAAAATCTTTTCTAAGCTTTTTGGAAAACATAGGGAAGGGTTATCACCCCTGTGACATTTGTTTTGCTGTCTTTCCTCCTCTTCAGAAGATTTCACCTCACTTTTTTGTCCCAATGAAAAATGTTTTTTGAAAATTTGGGTTTTTTTGTGGAACAAGGATTGGAAAGCATCAGTGGAAAGGAGAAATTGTTTTCCCATATTAACTCTTACAGGAGAGAATTTCCCTTCCTAGGGGTAGATTTCATCTCACTTCCTGTTGTCTCCTTCCGTTTGCAAGTAGGAGTCATTTGTAAGTTAGATGTTTGAAAGTAGGGTCCTGCCCTATATACTCAGCAGAAATTTGGGCCTTAGGTGTTGCTGTGGCCACAACACTGTAAGCCCTCACAGGGCCCTGCTGTGAAATATTAGATCAAGAATTGTAATTACATGCCCCTGTTGAACAGGAGCTGAAAAATTAGGCCTTAGGCACTGGTGCTGGGGCCACAACACTGCAACCCCTCACAGACACTCTAGTTGGAACGCAGGAACGAGCCCTGCTGCAAAGTATTGCATCAAAAATTGTAATTACACGCCCCTGTTAGACAGGGGCAGAAAAATTGGGCCTTAGGCACTGGTGCTGGTGCCACAACACTGCAACCCCTCACAGACACTCTAGTTGGAACGCAGGAACGAGCCCTGCTGCAAAGTATTACATCAAAAATTGTAATTACACGCCCCTGTTAAACAGGGGCTGAAAAATTGTGCCTTAGGCACTGGTGGTGGCGCCCAGAACCAAAAATGTTCTTACAAGCTATCAGCGTGATGATTGAGGAGGAAGAGGATAATTACTCAGGGATAGTCACTCAGCATCAGCATAGGCAGTCTTTGAAGGGATCTGAGATTTCAAAAAAAATTATTCGGTTACATCTGCATCAGGTGCTTGGTAGCTGGTGGTGATCCAAGACTGATTCATTTTTATGAAGGTCAGCCGATCGACCGAGTCGGTGGACAGACGCACCCTGTGATCGGTTACCACGCCTCCAGCAGCACTGAATGTGCGTTCCGAAAGAACGCTGGATGCAGGACAGGCCAGTAGCTCAATTGCATACTGTGCAAGCTCTGGCCAGTGATCCATCCTCAAGACCCAGTAACCCAGAGGATTTTCGGTGGGAAAGGTGTCCAAGTCTGATCTTGCCCCTAGGTATTCCTGCACCATGTAAAACAGACGCTGGCGATGGTTGCTGGAACCGATCATACCTTGGGGCTGCGGACCAAAAAATTGTCTGAACGCATCGGTCAGACGGCCACCTTCTCCACCGCTCCTTCTTTGACTGACCGAAGCCTCAGCAACACGTTGTCCAGAAACAGGAGTTTGTAACCTCCCAGTCTCTGGGAACGCGTTGCACAGACCTTTCTGCAAGCCTCCCGAAGATGTTTCATCCTCTGCTCCCTCTGCGATGGCAAGATAAGGTCCGCAACCTTACCCTTGTAACGTGGATCAAGGAGGGTTGCCAGCCAGTATTGGTCCTTCTCCTTGATACCACGAATACGAGGATCCTTACGCAGGCTTTGCAGGATCAGGGAGGCCATGCAGCGTAGGTTTGCTGAGGCATTCGGTCCAGAGTCCTCTGGGTCACTAAGGACAACAACGTCCGCAGCCACCTCCTCCCAGCCACGTACAAGTCCATGTGTTCCTTGGGACTGATCCCTTAAAGACTGCTGCTGATGCTGAGGGCCAGGCTCCACCTCCATACTGACACAATCTTCCTCCTCCTCCTCCTCCTCCTCCTCGTCCTCTTCCTGTGTGATCGGCGGGCACGCAGGAACACTGTCTGGATAAGGGGGGCCTTGAGAGCTAAGGAATTCCTCCTCTTCCTGCCTCTGTTCTGCCTCAAGTGCCCTGTCCATTATTCCACGCAGCGTGTGCTCCAACAGGTGGACAAGGGGGACAGTGTCACTGATGCATGCACTGTCAGTGCTCACCATCCTCGTGGCCTCCTCGAATGGTGACAGGACAGTGCATGCATCCCTGATCATGGCCCACTGGCGTGGGGAAAAAAAACCAAGCTCCCCTGACCCTGTCCTGGTGCCATAGTCGCACAGGTACTCATTGATGGCCCTCTGCTGTGTGTGCAGCCGCTGCAGCATGGCCAACGTTGAGTTCCACCTGGTGGGCATGTCACAGATTAGGCGGTTCTTGGGCAGGTTAAACTCCTTTTGGAGGTCCGTCAGCCGAGCACTGGCATTATATGACCGGCGGAAATGCACACAGACTTTCCTGGCCTGCCTCAGGACATCCTGTAAGCCCGGGTACCTGCCCAAGAACCGCTGCACCACCAAGTTAAGGACGTGAGCCAAACAGGGCACATGGGTCATTTGTCCCTGTCGGAGGGCGGAGAGGAGGTTGGTGCCATTGTCGCAAACCACCATTCCTGCCTTAAGTTGGCGTGGCGTCAATCACCTCTGAACCTGCCCCTGCAGAGCTGACAGAACCTCTGCCCCAGTGTGGCTCCTGTCCCCCAAGCACACCAGCTCAAGCACCGCATGGCATCTTTTGGCCTGCGTACTTGCGTAGCCCCTTGAACGCCTACGGAGCACCGCTGGTTCCGAGGAAGAGGCCATGGAGGAAGAAGAAGAGGAGGGGGTGGAGGAGAGAGGTGTGTCACAATCAGCATTTTGGAGGCGTGGTGGCGGAACAACCTCCAACACTACCGCACCTTGTCCTGCATCCTTCCCAGCTGCCAGCAGAGTCACCCAATGCGCCGTGAAACTTAGGTAACGTCCCTGTCCATGCCTGCTGGACCATGAGTCAGCGGTAATATGCACCTTACCGCTGACCGCCCTGTCCAGCGAGGCATGGACATTGCCTTCCACATGCCGGTAGAGAGCCGGAATCGCCTTCCGTGAGAAAAAGTGGCGTTTGGGTACCTGCCACTGAGGACCGCACATTCCACAAACTCACGGAAGGGGGCAGAGTCTACCAACTGAAAAGGCAGCAGTTGAAGTGCTAGCAATTTTGCCAAGCTAGCATTCAACCGCTGGGCATGTGGATGGTTGGGAGCAAACTTCTTTCGGCGGTGCAGCAGCTGGGGCAGGGAAATTTGCCTGGTACAATCTGACGTCGGTGTACCAAAAGCAGATTGCCCACAAGTACTTGGCTGTGACACACCTAATTCTACACCTTCATTCCTCTCACTGCAGGTCTCAGAGAGGACTGAAGGTCTAGTGGGGTTGGAAATCTCAGCTTATGAGGAGCAAGGAGAGATCCTCTTTGTTCTTTGGTGTGGGTCTTTTAGATACGCTTGCCAACGAACTGCATGGCAGGTCTACATATGTCTGGTCAAGCATGTGGTACCCAAGCGGGAGATGTTTTGGCCACGCGAGATACGCTTGAGACATATGTTGCAAATAGCAGCGGTGCGATCTGATGCACTCGTCTCAAAAAAGGCCCACACCAAAGAACTTTTTGAATAACGCGCAGAGACTGCAGCGCCCTGCACATGTGGAGCTTTGGGGTGTGATGCAGTCAATGTGCTGCCCTTAGGCTGGCCCCTGGAGGGCATCCTGCCTCGTTGGTGATGTGCCGCCTCCTCCTCCTCCTCCTCTCTCCTATCAGGCACCCACGTTGAGTCAGTGACCTCATCATCCCCTCCCTCCTCATCACTGGAGCAAACCTGGCAGTATGCTGCAGCAGGGGGAGCATGACTGCCAGATTGCTGTCCTTCTTGGGCACCCCCTCTGTCCGTGCTCATGTTACTGCCTTCATCGAGCTCAGTATCATCATCAGAGCCTTCCAAACGCTGGGCATCCTCCTGGAGCATGTACCCAACACTGTGGTCAAACAGTTCGAGGGAATCCTCATGAGGACATGGTGGAGCTAGGGAAGGAGTCACTGATGACATTGAGCTGAGGGAAGAGGCCGCTGCTTTGCCAGACAAAGCACCCTGGGCATGGGTGAGAGAGGATGAGGAGGATGAGGACGGCTTGGTCATCCACTCGACCAAGTCTTCCGCATGTTGCGGCTCAACACGGCCAGCTGCCGAAAAAAAGGCCAAGCGTGTCCCATGGCCATGTGCTGATGAGGATGCACCGTCTCCACGACCAGCACTAGACACAGAGCCTGCTTGAACTCTCTTATAGGCTTGTGACTGTCTGCCTCTCCTTCTTGGCCTTCCAGACATACTAATGGCCTGTAGCTGCACTAAGCTGGGATAGAACACCTGTAATTTTCTTCAGGTAGCTTTATATACTGTAACCAGACAAGCCTGCCTGTCAGTAGGAAGATAACAGGAACGGATCTAGCTGAACACTGTGAGCAGGACGCACTGCACTAAATGTAAATAGCAGGAACGGATCTAGCTGAACACTGTGAGCAGGACGCACTGCACTAAATGTAAATAGTCTAGAAGATAACAGGAACGGATCTAGCTGAACACTGTGAGCAGGACGCACTGCACTAAATGTAAATGGCAGGAACGGATCTAGCTGAACACTGTGAGCAGGACGCACTGCACTAAATGTAAATAGCAGGAACGGATCTAGCTGAACACTGTGAGCAGGACGCACTGCACTAAATGTAAATAGCAGGAACGGATCTAGCTGAACACTGTGAGCAGGACGCACTGCACTAAATGTAAATAACAGGAACGGATCTAGCTGAACACTGTGAGCAGGACGCACTGCACTAAATGTAAATAGCAGGAACGGATCTAGCTGAACACTGTGAGCAGGACGCACTGCACTAAATGTAAATAGCAGGAACGGATCTAGCTGAACACTGTGAGCAGGACGCACTGCACTAAATGTAAATAGCAGGAACGGATCTAGCTGAACACTGTGAGCAGGACGCACTGCACTAAATGTAAATAGCAGGAACGGATCTAGCTGAACACTGTGAGCAGGACGCACTGCACTAAATGTAAATAACAGGAACGGATCTAGCTGAACACTGTGAGCAGGACGCACTGCACTAAATGTAAATTGCAGGAACGGATCTAGCTGAACACTGTGAGCAGGACGCACTGCACTAAATGTAAATAACAGGAACGGATCTAGCTGAACACTGTGAGCAGGACGCACTGCACTAAATGTAAATAACAGGAACGGATCTAGCTGAACACTGTGAGCAGGACGCACTGCACTAAATGTAAATAGTCTAGAAGATAACAGGAACGGATCTAGCTGAACACTGTGAGCAGGACGCACTGCACTAAATGTAAATAGCAGGAACGGATCTAGCTGAACACTGTGAGCAGGACGCACTGCACTAAAT
This sequence comes from Lithobates clamitans, assembly GCA_037952925.1. Taxonomy (NCBI): domain Eukaryota; kingdom Metazoa; phylum Chordata; class Amphibia; order Anura; family Ranidae; genus Lithobates; species Lithobates clamitans. The sequence goes on from JBBGZY010000608.1 coordinate 2,150,695, forward strand.
GTAAATAACAGGAACGGATCTAGCTGAACACTGTGAGCAGGACGCACTGCACTAAATGTAAATAACAGGAACGGATCTAGCTGAACACTGTGAGCAGGACGCACTGCACTAAATGTAAATTGCAGGAACGGATCTAGCTGAACACTGTGAGCAGGACGCACTGCACTAAATGTAAATGGCAGGAACGGATCTAGCTGAACACTGTGAGCAGGACGCACTGCACTAAATGTAAATAACAGGAACGGATCTAGCTGAACACTGTGAGCAGGACGCACTGCACTAAATGTAAATAGCAGGAACAGATCTAGCTGAACACTGTGAGCAGGACGCACTGCACTAAATGTAAATAGCAGGAACGGATCTAGCTGAACACTGTGAGCAGGACGCACTGCACTAAATGTAAATAGCAGGAACGGATCTAGCTGAACACTGTGAGCAGGACGCACTGCACTAAATGTAAATAGCAGGAACGGATCTAGCTGAACACTGTGAGCAGGACACACTGCACTAAATGTAAATAACAGGAACGGATCTAGCTGAACACTGTGAGCAGGACGCACTGCACTAAATGTAAATAGCAGGAACGGATCTAGCTGAACACTGTGAGCAGGACGCACTGCACTAAATGTAAATAACAGGAACGGATCTAGCTGAACACTGTGAGCAGGACGCACTGCACTAAATGTAAATAACAGGAACGGATCTAGCTGAACACTGTGAGCAGGACGCACTGCACTAAATGTAAATAGTCTAGAAGATAACAGGAACGGATCTAGCTGAACACTGTGAGCAGGACGCACTGCACTAAATGTAAATAGCAGGAACGGATCTAGCTGAACACTGTGAGCAGGACGCACTGCACTAAATGTAAATAACAGGAACGGATCTAGCTGAACACTGTGAGCAGGACGCACTGCACTAAATGTGAATAGCAGGAACGGATCTAGCTGAACACTGTGAGCAGGACGCACTGCACTAAATGTAAATTGCAGGAACGGATCTAGCTGAACACTGTGAGCAGGACGCACTGCACTAAATGTAAATGGCAGGAACGGATCTAGCTGAACACTGTGAGCAGGACGCACTGCACTAAATGTAAATAGCAGGAACGGATCTAGCTGAACACTGTGAGCAGGACGCACTGCACTAAATGTAAATAGCAGGAACGGATCTAGCTGAACACTGTGAGTAGGACGCACTGCACTAAATGTAAATAGCAGGAATGGATCTAGCTGAACACTGTGAGCAGGACGCACTGCACTAAATGTAAATAACAGGAACGGATCTAGCTGAACACTGTGAGCAGGACGCACTGCACTAAATGTAAATAGTCTAGATAGAAGATAACAGGAACGGATCTAGCTAAACTGAATACAGTGTATATATATATATGCAACACCTGGGATGCATATATATACACAATACACTGTAAGTGCAGCTAACTGACTGACTGTTCTGCCTAATCTATCTAACTCAAATCAAATGACACTGTCTCTCTCTCTCTCTATCTCTTAGCACACCGGAACACACACTACACAGGGCCGCCCTGCAGGCGGCCTTATATAGTGTGGGGCGTGTACTAAATCCCCTGAGCCATAATTGGCCAAAGCCACCCTGGCTTTGGCCAATTACAGCTCTCTCTACTGACGGCGCTGTGATTGGCCAAGCATGCGGGTCATAGTGCATGCTTGGCCAATCATCAGCCAGCAATGCACTGCGATGCCGCAGTGAATTATGGGCCGTGACGCGCCACACGAATTTGGCGCGAACGGCCCATATCGTTCGCAATTCGGCGAACGACCGAACAGCCGATGTTCGAGTCGAACATGGGTTCGACTCGAACACGAAGCTCATCCCTATCCATCAAAATAAGCTGTGTTCAATGTGGTATATGGTAACTTGACCACTAGGGGTTAGATACAAAGAAGTGAAGGCTCTTGAACCACACACACCGCCATCCCTAATCAGTATCAAAGAAAAAAGGGAATATTTGGGACTTTAAATGAGACGCAACGGGGAATATTGCGCCTCCATCCCTGGTTGCTTTTGCAAAAAAGGGGGGGGACTTTAAATGAGGTGTGTGGGGTAGAGCCAGACAAAACCATTTACATATGTAAAAAATTGTATTCTTTATTAGACCAAAGATAGGGCATGGATCAACCCATATAAAAGCATAATAGCACATTGGCATATAAAATACAAAGTATCAACATACATATTGAGGATAGTCACCAACATGACACAGAAAGTAAATATTATACAACACGGTCCCCCAAATGGAGTATACATAACATTATATCAGGGTGGTAGAGCAATAAAAACCATCTAGAATCATGAATATGAGATGAATGCATCAAAATAAGCTCGACAACGCTTCGTGGACTTCTATCCACTCATCAAGAGCAAGTGCATCCATATACTAAAAAGGGGGTAAAAAAAAAAATCACGGGGCGGAGCCAGCAGCTGATATGTGAGCAGCACTGAGACAGAGCTCCCTGCAGGACAACTAATCCTTCAGACATTCTGGGTGTCAGAGACACAGATTCTCCACACCAAAGCCTTCAATACCCTCTCTGGACCTGGCTGAACATGGCAGTATGGTTAAATACGGGCGAGCGCCCATGGAATCCTCAGCAGACCGTCTCTCTCAGTATGCCTGGGGATCTCAAGATGGCCGCGGCCATGAGGCAGAGGAAAGACACCACAGAAATACACAGCAGAGCGGACCAGATAAATTCCCTTCTCACTCTGGCAAGGTAAGCCCACTGCCTCCTAGAACTAAGGGAATGAGGAAAGGACTCTCCCTGGATGGGTTACCACAGGAAGAATTGGGAGATATAATGCCAGAGGAGGGGGAGGGGGAGCCATCTCTGAAACAGATTATGGAAGCAATATGTACCTGCCAGGCCACACTGACTGAACACATTGATGGCATAAGGGCTGAGATGTCGTTTTTAAAGAATGATGTACAGAATATTAGAGAAAGGGCTACTGAAGCTGAACACAGAATTAGTGACCTGGAAGATGTAGTCCGCCCTTTGGAGAATAAAGTTCAACACATCCACTGTGAAGTGAATGCTCACACAGATAAGCTCAGTGATATGGAAGACCGCCAAAGGAGGAACAATATTGGCCTGGTTGGTTTCCCTGAGAAGGCAGAGGGCAAACAACCTTAAGACTTCCTAGAAATGTGGCTTAAGGAAAATATGGCGAACGATTCCTTTTCACTCTTATTCGCCATAGAGAGGGCTCATTGGGTGCCATCTAAACCTCCCTCTCCTGGGTCTCACCCGCGTCCAATGATAGCCCGGATTCTACATTTTAGAGACTGTGAAAATATAGTTCGTGCTGCCTGCACTATAGGAGACTTGCAATTTAATGGTAACCGAATTTCAATCTACCCTGACTTTTCTGCTGCTACGCAGAAACAGAGAGCCAGTTTTGTGCATGTCAAGAAAAGACTCAGAGATCTCCAGCTGGCCTATAGCATGTTGTATCCTGCAAAACTAAGAGTGGTGGATAGGGGAAAAGTTTCCTTCTTTAACTCTCCCACTGAAGCCTCTCGCTGGCTGGACACTAGGGGGCGCAATAGCCCTGGAGATAGACGCTGAAAGAAAGACACACATCCTTTTGATGTATGCCACTGCAGCATACCTCTCCAATCTTCTTTTGCTTATCAGTCATGAGGCTCAAAATAGTGTCCTTGAGCTCGGACACCTCAACTACACTGTGCTTGTCCTGCTTGGTTCTACATGTTGGTTCAAAGTTCATTCTACTAAATTTCTCTTGGATACAAGAGGTTTTTTTCTCCTTCCTTTTATTATTTTAAATTTTTATTATTATTATTATTTTTTATTTTTTTTGGGGAACTTTATTATCTACCCCCTGAGTATATTACTGAACTGTGTATTGCCGGGAACTTTTACTTTTAAGATCCTTTTATACAGAAGAAGAGGAGGTGTTTTTTTTTTCTCTCTCTTTTTCTTCTTTTCTATTTTTTTTGTCGCCGGTATTGGCTACAGAAATTGTTTCCCTAATACATACAGGGAGGGCAGGGGCCAGTGGTTCACTCTTTTTGTTTTTCCCCTTACCACCACAAGATTCACTACAAACTGGTAAGCAGTGGGTCCCCCCCTGCTGAAGAACTATAACTTCAGAAATTGACCACGACCTATGACCCTCTGAGTGGAAAAAATATATATAAAACACAAAGCGCTGTGATGCTAAATAGCTGATAATTACACATGAAACCAAGTGAGGCTGCTATCAAAAGAGAGTGTTTTCAGAGTCACTTAAAAAGAATAAATAATGATATTTGAAGCGCTTCACAATGTGCATGAAAATGATTATATAAGAATAAATATAAATAGTCAAATAAATCCAGCGGTAAGTAAAAATTCCTATAAAATCCAGCAATCAAAATAGTGTAGAATTATTAAAAATTAGTGACACCAAATGTGTAAAAAATTCACATAAAAAATCCACATAAAAATAAATATATAGGGATGTATTCAGAAGGTTCAATTATACAGGTGTAGAATCCTGATTGGTATAGAGCTTTTGATCACTAGCAAAGCTGTTTAAAAACACTTGCTTAATTAAGGTGCTCATTGATAGTACCAATGTGTTTTTTGCTTCTATTCACAACCAATGTGGGAATCATAAACAGGCAGATAAGAGAAAAAAACCAATCATTGTGCAATAGTTAGGATACCAAGGTACACAGGCAAACTTCAATCCACTCACGTGTGCCTTATAATGATAAGGCATATGCAGGTTTTACTATAGCAGTCAGCCGCCTTAGACAGGAGCAGATTCAGTGCAGTACACTGTGTGAAACTGCTGATCTGCACAGAGCTTCCTTGGCTCCTCCCACGTGTTACATCGCAGTCACCTTGAAAAAGTCACGTGACTGTGATGTAACGCGTGGGAGGAGCCAAGGAAGCTCTGTGCAGATCAGCAGTTTCACACAGTGTACTGCACTGAATCTGCTCCTGTCTAAGGCGGCTGACTGCTATAGTAAAACCTGCATATGCCTTATCATTATAAGGCACACGTGAGTGGATTGAAGTTTGCCTATGTACCTTGGTATCCTAACTATTGCACAATGATTGGTTTTTTTCTCTTATCTGCCTGTTTATGATTCCCACATTGGTTGTGAATAGAAGCAAAAAACACATTGGTACTATCAATGAGCACCTTAATTAAGCAAGTGTTTTTAAACAGCTTTGCTAGTGATCAAAAGCTCTATACCAATCAGGATTCTACACCTGTATAATTGAACCTTCTGAATACATCCCTATATATTTATTTTTATGTGGATTTTTTATGTGAATTTTTTACACATTTGGTGTCACTAATTTTTAATAATTTTACACTATTTTGATTGCTGGATTTTATAGGAATTTTTACTTACCGCTGGATTTATTTGACTATTTATATTTATTCTTATATATTCATTTTCATGCACATTGTGAAGCGCTTCAAATATCATTATTTATGACCCTCTGAGGTCGTCTATTATTGTTATAGTTATGGGATATGGGCGCACGGCATGTTGGGGCTGTGTGCAGGGTGGGAAGGGAAGGGAAGTTATGCTCTGTTGGTTCGTGCTGTGTGCTGTTGTCTATCTCTGTTTTAGTCCTCACAGATTGAAGTGGCTGGCCAAAAGCTGGTTAGCCGATGCTCTCCTAGGAAGCGAGTTCTGGTATCACTCCTCTTTTAATGGCGGGTAAGATAAATATATTATCATGGAATGTCCGTGGTATGAACTCACATTAACATTATGAGGGTCATACATGCTGAATATTCAACGTATTCTTGGGGAGTGGCCATCTTGGTTACTAAGAAAGCAGCGGCACAAATTATACAGGTCGAATCAGACCCTAATGGTAGATATGCCATATTAGTGTGTCAAATGTTTGGTATATGTTTAACTTTGGTGTGTGTATATGTTCCACCACCGTTCTCCTTCCAAGTACTAGAAAACATTCTAAATGAAACTGTGAAGATAGCACAGGGCCCGCTATTGTTAATGGGCGATTTTAATGTAGTGTCGGATGGGGATCTTGACAGGCATGGGTGTGCGTCTGGCGTGCGCCACACCCTTTCATCCTGGCTCAATAGTTATGCACTTATTGATGTATGGCGTCGGAATAACCCAGGAGTCAGAATGTATTCATGCCACTCGGAAACTCATAAGACACTGTCTAGAATAGATATGCTCCTGTCCTCCATGGATGGTCTCCAAATTATATCCGGGGTCAGGTATCTTCCTAGAGCTCTGTCGAATCACTCTCCAATGGAAGTCACATTAAATTTGAATGTGCCTATTGGAAGACGACAATGGCGCCTAAAAACACAATGGTTACAGGAGGAATACGTGACACTTGGCTGCAAGACGGCTATTAATCATTACTGGAGGGAGAACGGTGCTGAGACCTCGATACATAATCAATGGGAGGCTCTTAAAGCCACCATGAGGGGGGTGTTCAATAAAGAGACAAGAGCCTTTGCAAATGCTTTAAGCTCAGATATTAAACAGGTTGAATGTGATGCTGCAGCGGCTGAACAGGTATATATATACAAAACCCCTCACCTCAGACTTATCAGTTTTGGCAAGACCTAACAAAGGCAATTTAAATTACTTCTGACTGACCAGACTATGAAGAAACAACTACAACAAGCTAGATCCATATTTGAATTTGGCAACAAAAGTGGCCGCCTGTTGGCCTTTTTGGCACGTCCTCTGTATGCCCCAAACATCGGTACTGCACCTTAAACAACCAGGGGGAGACTTGGTGAGGGATTCACAAGATATTCTGAACGCGTTTGTAGACTTTTATGACACCCTATACCAGTCCCAATCAATATGTACTGATCAGGAGCTTTCCTCTTATTTGGGGGACCTGAACCTTCCATCTTTTGCACCAGTGTAGCATTGGAACATTCCATTACCTCAGAAGAGATAGCTGGTGCTATTTCCTCCTTTAGGCTGGGTAAGTCACCTGGACTTGATCCTTAAAAGCTTAATCCCGCGACTCCAAAAAGTGTTTGTAAATGCAGAAAAAGAGGGAATACTACCGGAATCCATGCGTGAGGCCCTTATTGTTGTGATACCAAAACCTGGTAAAGAGCCAAGCGAATGTGAATCATATAGACCGATCTCCTTGATCAATACTGACGTCAAAATATTGGCCAAAATCTTGGCTTGTAGATTGCAGTCAGTAATCCTTAAATTGATCAACTCAGATAAAACTGGGTTTATCCCGGGCCGTTGTACCCACATGAATCTTAGAAGGCTCTATGTAAATTTACAAATTTCACACACAAATACAGGTAAAAGAGTGGTGGCGTCGCTCGACACAAAAAAAGCATTCGACTCAGTCGAATGGAATTATCTGTTTTCCCTGCTTAGTAAATTGGGCTTTGGACCTAGATTTGTGAACTGTGTTAAGTTACTGTATAACGATCCCCGGGCATGTGTTAGAGTGAATGGGCTCATCTCAAATACATTTAAGATAGGTAGGGGGACGAGACAGGGATGCCCCCTGTCTCCGCTCCTCTTTGCCCTAGCCATAGAACCCCTTGCGGTTAAACTTAGGAGTCGGGATGACATCAGGGGGCTCTTGGTTGGGGATCTGGAGGAACGAGTATCATTATATGCGGATGATATGCTCCTATATTTAGAGATCCGGAACTCTCATTATCTAATGCATTCAATGTAATTCAGGAATTCGGTAATTTCTCTGGTTTGCGAATTAACTGGTCCAAATCATCACTGTTTCCTCTAGATCCTCAGCCGAACTTAGTACTTCCCACCCAATGCCCTCTAGCGATAACAAACCAGTTTAAGTACTTAGGAATACAGATCCAATTGCCAGTGCAATCATTCACGAAAATGAACCTATGGCCTGTAATCAACGCCTTCAAGGATAGCGTACAGAAGTGGAAAGATCTTCCACTCACATTGTTGGGGAGAGCTAACTTATTTAAAATGATTTTTCTCCCGAAATTTTTATATATACTCTCTAACGCCCCACTATATATCCCTAAAAAGACGTTCCGAAACATTGACTCCCTGTTGACCTCCTTTTTGTGGGGAGACAAGGCAGCTTGTGTGTCGCTGGCTGTTCTACAGCTACCAGTAGGAAGGGGTGGTCTGGCGATACCAGACCTTCGCTTGTACTACTTGGCGTCTCAACTAGTTCAGGCCCACTGGCGCATGTTTCCACAGCTGAATAACGCTGCCACTGCGGTGGAGGCAGCTGTCTTGACCTCATACGAAGCACTTTTGAATTTCTTTTTTAGAGGGATGGTGCCTACTCAAGACGGGGTAACTGTACTTAAATCAGCTAAGCGGGTACTTGAGATTTCTATAAAACATATACAAGACGGACCTCCACGCCTATCACCAAATACACCACTATGGTTCAATCCTCGTCTAAAGGACCTTTCTCGCTTGGAGGATGGATATAGGTGGGCCAAATTTGGTCTTACGTATGTGCATCAACTATTTGAGAGGGGTGAATTTAAAACATTTGCACAATTGAAGAGGGAAATGGGTGTCCCTGACACATGGGCGTTCCATTATTCCAGGCTGCGGCATGCTGCGCATGCACAATTTGGAACGGGGATGGTTCTGTTAGAAAACACAAAACTTGATTCAATGCTTGCAGAACCTGACCACACTAAACGTATTTCCACTTATTATGCGGTACTTATGGAAAAAACACAGCCGAGGGAGAAGAAAATGAGAAAGAGATGGACAGACATTATCCCAGAGTTGACTGAGGCTCATTGGAATGAGGTTTTAACCTCCTATATGTCCACGGTCATCTCTGCGAGGGATAAACTGATCCAACTAAGATACCTACATCAAATGTATTACACCCCATCCAGACTATATAAGATGGGCAGGAGAGCAGACCCTATTTGTCATAAATGCCTGGTGGCAGAAGGTACTTTTATGCACATGGTTTGGGACTGTAGTAGGGTACGACCTTTATGGTCACAGGTAACCCAGTTTGTTGCAGAAACCTTTGATCTTCCGAATATATGTAGCCCACTGCTGGGTATCTTGGGGGTGATAGAGGACAATGTAATGAGCAACAATACTAGAAAGTTTTTGAGATTATTGTTTTACTATGTCAGGAAGCTGATTGTCTTGAATTGGATAAAGAGGGATCATCTTACCATAGGAGCTTGGAAAAGATTAATTAATGCAAATATTACACTGTATAAAATTATATATGAAGCAAGAGGAAGTAAGAAAAAATTTAATAGAGTATGGGGCAGATGGATAAACACAAAAGAAACTACACCATGTGACATCTAAAATTATTTTATTATAAAATATAGCCAAATGATAGACTGGGTAGGATGATATTGTGAGAACATGTTCCAGGGGACTGGAGAGATGACAGCGCACAGCACAATTGGTTTAGGAGGTATATACCTCTTTGGTTTAGTTCTTTAACTTTATATATATATATACTTTTATATTATTTTTTTGCTTCATTTTATGTTTTATACCAGATATTGGATTGCTGATAATTTGCATTATGATTACAGAAAATAACTGGTATTTTAGAGTTAAAAAAATTGCTACCTGTACTGATATATCCTTTATCATAGGTTTTTTATCCGAAACTAATCTTGAATGTTAATTATATTTTGATGGTTGCAACCGACAATATACCTTACATGCAATGTGTTATTCTATGTATGTACATCTGGCAAATAAAAACCTTTTAAAAAAAAAAATCACCATTATAGTTTGATATAACCACAGACTGGAGGGGTAGAGGGATTAAAGATGATGATGAACAAATAAACAGCCTTAACTGAAAGTACTCACATAAGAGCTGATACTAGGCCATGCGATACCACCTGCCGGAGGTCAGCCAGATAATTATGTATATTTCCATACACACTTTTTTTGGGGGACTGCGTGTGTGCTCCTGATCCATGCTTGGTTCCTTTCCTCAGCTCCCGTGCTGTACATAATTATCTGGCTGACCTCCAGCAGGTGGTATCGCATGGCCTAGTATCAGCTCTTATGTGAGTACTTTCAGTTATGTCCGTTTATTTGTTCATCATCATCATCTTTAATCCCTCTACCCCTCCAGTCTGTGGTTATATCAAACTATAATGGTGATTTTTTTTTTATCCCCTTTTTAGTATATGGATGCACTTGCTTCTGATGAGTGGATAGAAGTCCACGAAATGTCATCAAGCTTATTTTGATGCATCCATCTCATATTCATGATTCTAGATGGTTTTTATTGCTCTACCACCCTGATACAATGTTATGCCTACTCCATTTGGGGAACTGTGTTGTATAATATTTACTTTCTGTGTCATGTTGGTGACTATCCTCAATATGTATGTTGATACTTTGTATTTTATATGCCAATGTGCTACCCTGTTTCCCCGAAAAAAAGACCTAGCGTGATTGTCTGTGATGGCTGCAATATAAGCTCAACCCTCCAAATAAGCCCTACCGTGTTTCCCCAAAAACAAGCCCTACCCTTAAAATAAGACCTACAAGGACTTTAACTAGGGCTTATTTGGGGGGTAGGGCTTATATTGCTGCCATCACCGACAATCATGCTAGGTCTTATTTTCGGGGAAACAGGGTATTATGCGTTTATATGGGTTGATCCATGCCCTATCTTTGGTCTAATAAAGAATACAATTTTTTACATATGTATATGGTTTTGTCTGGCTCTACCCCACACACCTCATTTAAAGTCCCACCCTTCCCCCCAATTGTTATCAAGATAGAAATTCCCGGGGGTACAGGTCTATGATGATGTTAGTTATGATGAAAGACTTTGGGCGGAGCTAACGCTCGTGACTTCGGCACGCCTGTTTGAATTGTTTGTACTATCTGAAAGCACTCATTACATCACTTGGGTATGCCTTACATGTACAGCGCTGTTCTCATGACTCACATGTGAGTTGTTTTACACTTGATTTATAATACTTAAAGATTCACATTACGTGGACATTACTATTTTGCTTTTATGGTGGAATCTTGCATCATAATTGTTGCTATATATGTTTAATATACAACTGGGTAATTGGAAATACCATGATGATATGTTTAAACTACATGGGTCCCAGCATCTTATAAAAAGATGCTGTTTACAGCCTGATTAGACCCGAAATAGAGTCAGTTTATTCTGGTAAGAGTCCATTCCCTATATTGGTGACGGTCCAAGTGGTGATTATGGAATTTTTCTGAATTAGACACCTTCTATCACACAGCGGTGTATGCATCATTAGACTGTTGCTCTCATAGTATGCACTTAAAGGGGACTTACATTATTATTTTTATATTACTATTTTTATTTTTTATTGCACTTAAGTGGTGTGTTTTGTATGGCATCAATATTAGCATGGCAAAATTATGTTTATATATTTGATTGCACAGTGTGTCTGACTGTTTTCTTGCCTGCAGCTCCTTGCACCCTGATTGGGTGAAATGCATTGGGGGTTGGATGAGGTGGTCAGTTTGCTGTGTGGATTAAAAAAAATGATTTGAAGCATCTAATATAGTGAGTGGTTCCCCTTCCTTCCTTTTTTTGGAGTATTTACAGATCCCCAGGAGTGTTATTTAAAAGATGTGTGTATGTTCAGTCTTGCTCTGTAAACAACATGAAAAGCTTTCTCCCTGTTCTGTGGTTTAAAAAAAAAATAAACTAAAAATAAAAGGGTATTGTCAGTTAAATTTGTAAACATTATCTGACTTTGGGATAAAACGTTATATATATTATTGTTTACATTTTTTTACATACTGTACCGTACTAGAGGGGTTAAGGTAGTTACTATCAGACTGTCAAAGAGAATTAAGAGATTGCAGATGATGCAGCAGTGGAAACAAATCAACAGCAGGACAATTTTATATAGCAAGGATAGGCCCAATTTATTAGTGAGTGACCATGAGCTTATAGCAGGAGGAGGAATGTCATGTCAGTACGGTGTACAGACCTGTCCAGCTACAGTGCCTTGCAAAAGTATTCACCCCCTTGGCTTTTTACCTAATTTGTTACATTACAGTCTTTAGTTCAATGGGTTTTTTTTAATCTGAATTATATGTGATGGATCAGAACACAATAGTCTAAGTTGGTGAAGTAAAATTAGAAAAATTTATACATAAAACTATTTTTCAGAAATAAAAAAATTATAATTGGCATGTGCGTATGTATTTACCCCCTTTGTTATGAAGCCTATAAAAAGCTCTGGTGCAACCAATTACCTTCAGAAGTCACATAATTAGTGAAATGATGTCCACCTGTGTGCAATCTAAGTGGCGCATTATCTGTCATTACGTATACACACCTTTTTGAAAGGCCCCAGAGGCTGCAACACCTAAGCAAGAGGCACCACTAACCAAACACTGCCATGAAGACCAAGGAACTTTCCAAACAAGTAAAGGACAATGTTTTTGAGAAGTACAAGTCAGGGTCAGGTTATAAAAAAATATCCAAATCTTTGATGATGACTAGGAGCACCATCAAATCTATCATAACCAAATGGAAAGAACATGGCACAATAGCAAACCTTCCAAGAGACGGCCGCACACCAAAACTCACAGAACGGGCAAGGAGGGCATTAATCAGAGAGGCAGCACAGAGACCTAAGGTAACCCTGGAGGAGATGCAGGGTTCCACAGCAGAGATTGGAGTATCTGTATATAGGACGATAATAAACCGTACACTCCATAAAGTTGGGCTTTATGGCAGAGTGGCCAGAAGAAAGCCATTACTTTCAGAAAAAAACAAAATGGCACGTTTTGAGTTTGCAAAAAGGCATGTGGGAGACTCCCAAAATGTATGGAGGAAGGTGCTCTGGTCTGCTGAGACTAAAATTTAACTTTTTGACTATCAAAGAAAATGCTATGTCTGGTGCAAACCCAACACATCAGGTCACCCAAAGAACACCATCCCCTCAGTGAAACATGGTGGTGGCAGCATCATGTTGTGGGGATGTTTTTGAGGGAAAGATGGATGGTGCTAAATACAGGAATATTCTTGAGCAAAACCGGTACCACTCTGTGTATGGTTTGAGGCTAGGACAGAGGTTCACCTTCCAGCAGGACAATGACCCCAAATACACTACTAAAGCAACACTTGAGTGGTTTAAGTGTAAATGTGTAAATGTGTTGGAATGACCTAGTCAGAGCCCAGACCTCAATCCAATAGAAAATCTGTGGTCAGACTTAAAGATTGCTGTTCACAAGTGCAAACCATCCAACTTGAAGGAGCTGGAGCAGTTTTGCAAGGAGGAATGGGCAAAAATTCCAGTGGTAAGATGAGGCAAGCTCATAGAGACTTATCCAAAGCGACTTGGAGCTGTGATAGCCGCAAAAGGTGGCTCTACAAAGTATTGATTTTAGGGGGGTGAATAGTTATGCAAATTGACTTTTCTGTTATTTTGTCCTATTTGTTGTTTGCTTCACAATAAAAAAAAAATCTTCAAAGTTGTGGACATGTTCTGCAAATCCTCAAACAATCCATGTTAATTCCAGGTTGTGAAGCAACAAAACACAAAAAATGCCAAGGAGGGTGAATACTTTTGCAAGGCACTGTAGAAGCAATGCTGTAGGTCTATACGCTGTACAGACATGGCAGCGAAAGGGTTAAAAGTGTTCGGATTTTTATATTTGCCCGTAAAGTATTATTTCAAAACTGAATTTTAAAACTTTTTTTTTTTGCTTTGCTACAAGGTCCCTAGAATAGTGCCCAGCACACATGCCATTGACAATTCCCTGCCTATTAGCCAAAAAAGTGACCAATGCTCTGTTTGACTTCTTAGGGGTTTGGATTTGACTCATTAACTTTACTTCTGCAAACTTGCCTCAGACTGAACCCAGGTAAGTTCTGCTCTTCGCTAGTGTTTGCCTGATTTACATGTTATCTAAAGGAATAGAGTGGTACATCATATAAAATTGATATAAACTGAGGTGTTTTAGGCACATGCTGCTTTTCACTTATGCCCTGTACACACGATCGCACATTCCGACAACAAAATCCATCGGATTTTTTCTGACAGATGTTGGCTCAAACTTGTCTTGCATACACACGGTCACACAAAGTTGGTCGGAAATTCCAAACGTTAAGAACGCAGAGACGTACAACACGTACGACAAGCTGAGAAAAATGAAGTTCTATAGCCAGTGCTGCTCTTCTGCTTGATTCTGAGCATGCGTGGCACTTTGTGCGTCGGAATTGTCTACACATGATCGGAATTTACACAAACGGATTTTGTTGTCGGAAAATTTTAGAGCCAGCTGTCAAACTTTGTGTGTCGGAAATTCCGATGGAAAAAGTCCAATGGAGCCCACACATGGTCGGAATTTCTGACAACAAGCTCCAATCGCACATTTTCCGTCGGAAAGTCTGACCATGTGTACAGGGCATTAGTGTTATCTTTCTTTCAAATGATACACCTGTGTGCTGTGTACAAATAGCAAATTCAAGAAAAAGATGGTCAGGAATGCTTTTGACCATTAAGCACCCTAAAATGAAAAAAAAAAATCCTACACATAACACCAAAATACCCCCCCCCAAAAAAAAAAAAAAAAAAAAGAGAACAGAACAAAAGCACCGTATTAAAGGGAAGCCTTGCAAACTTTTTTAAAAAAAGAAGGCTTTGTTGCAGAAAAAAAAGAAGAATTTACTAATACCCCAAAATAAAGGGGAGCCTTGAAGAAAAAAAGAAGTTTGATATGGATAGGTCAGAAACCCTTAAATGAACCATAGAAATAGAATTAAAAATCTCTAAATAATAAGAAAAAAAAGCAGCAAAGGGGTTCCATGAATAAAGTAGCTATCAATATAAAAAAATCTCTTTCTATGCAATTTGAAAACTCTCCCTATCTTTTCTCTACAGCAGATTCCAGTACACGAATGCTTTGGCTGCATGCTTTTATTTTGAGGGGGCTGGCAATAAAACAAACACAAATATTGTAATGCAAGATCTAGCACAATATACTTGTAATCTGAACAATGTGTGCAAAATTATTTAAACTAACATGTTAAACTGGAGGATGCTATGAGTGTCCTTAGCAATCAATCTATAAGAAAAATGGGAAGTCATACATTTTGAATGTATTAACTAATAGTTAGTATAAGAGTGTAATAATATTTAAAGGAAGACAGGTGGCGACATTGTATCAGAAGAGCTGGAGAAAGACTAAGCGCAAATTCTAAAAATGTTGAGAGCAGAAATAGTAACAAAAAGTATTTGGTTGGAGAAAGACAGTAGCGAGGTGGTGGAGCTTTAAAGAGATTTCCACCACCCGTGCATTAAAAGACACATTTATCAAGTAAATGTACTTAGATGACAATAAACTCAGACCACCTTTTTGCTCCCTCCTACCCCGGTTGTCCTGCAAATAGAACTTTTATTTTTAATCACTTCCAACACTTGTGGGAATCTTGAATTGCAGAAAGAAGCAGCTGTTCCTTCTCCCCTGCTGTGATGTCCACAAAAGTCCTACTAAACCTGATTTAAGCTTTAGGATTCTGACAAAGTAAATCATTTATTCTCCCTCTGTCAATCTAACATCTTACTTATATATCCCGGACTTAAAACAGACATTTCCCCCTTTACATAAATTAAACATCAATATGCATCTCTGCATAATGCTGTGAGCGCCTCTAACATGTTTAACCACCTCAATACAGGGCACTTACTTCCTGCCCAGGCCATTTTTCAGCTTTCAGCGCGGTCACACTTTGAATGACAATTGAGTGGTCATGCTACACTGTAACCATGTGAAATTTGTATCATTTTCTTCACACAAATAGAGCTTTCTTTTGGTGGTATTTAATCACTCCTGGGTTTTTTATTTTTTCCTAAAAAAAAAAAAAAAAGACCAAAAAGTTTGAAAAAAAAAAGTTTTTCTTAGTTTCTGTCAGTAAATTTTGTAAATAAGTAATTTTTCTCCTTCACCGATAGACACTGATGAGGTGGCACTTATGGGCACTGATTAGGTGACGCCGATGAGGAGGCACAAATATGCCACACTTATGGGCACCGATAGGCGGCACCGATATGTGGCACTGATGAGCACTGATGGGTGGCACTGGTGGGCACTGGGCACAGATAGGTGGCACTAGTGGGCATGGATAGGTGGCACTGGTGGGTGGAATTGATGGGCACTGGTGGGCGGAATTGATGGGCACTGATGGGCATTGATGGGTGGCATTGATGAGCAGCAGAGATGAGCATTGATGGGCAGCAGTGATGGGCATTGATGGGCAGCACTGATAGCCAGCACTGACTGGCATCTCTAATGGCCACTGATTGCTGGCATTTGTGGGTACTGATTGCTAGTACTTGTGGGCACTGATTGCTGCCACTTGTGAGCACAGATTGGTGGCAATTGTGGGCACAGATTGGCACTGATGGCTGGCAGTGGGGGGCACACAGTTTTGGCACTGGAGGTACTTCATTCTAATCAGGGCACTGATGATCAGTGCCCTGATTACATTCCTAGATGTCCTCTGTGAGGAGATGCCACTGATCGGCTATCCTCTCCTCACCCTCTGTCAGGGTGAGGCGAGGAGTGCCGATTACCGGCATCTCCGTGTTTACATGTGATCAACATGGCGCAGCCGTGATCGCCATGCTGCGCGCCCCTGGGGGCACGCAAGAGCAGTCGTTCTGGGCGGCCGTCATATGATATCCACCCAGAATGAGAGCCACGCTGCCCAGCCGTCATTTGACAGCCGGCGAGCGGGAAGAGTGTAATGCCGCATACACACAATCGGGATTTTGGTCGGAAAAAAGGTATGATGGCTTTTCTGATGGGATTCCGCTCAAGCTTGTCTTGCATACACACAGTCACACCAAATTCTGACCATCAAGAACGCGGTCACGTACAACACATACGACGGGACTATAAAAAGGAAGTTCAATAGCCAGTGCGCCACCCTTTGGGCTCCTTCTGCTAATCTTGTGTTAGTAGAAGTTTGATGAGAGATGATTTGCACTTTTCAGCTTTCGTGCTTTTCAGTCCATTACTGCTCTTCAGTTTGTGCTTGTGGGTTTGTATTTGTTTTTCAGTGCATGTAGTCAGTTCATATCTGCTTTTCAGTGTGTTCTTGTCTGCTCGTTTCTGATTTTCGGCTCGCTCTTCATAGGCCTTGCTGTTCTTCAGTGCGTTCTGTTAAGTTCGTTAAGTTCGTCCAGCCGACTGTTTTCTAGCCATGTTGCGGTTACGTACTCGTCGTAGAGTTCGTTCTGTGCAGAGGCTTGGTGTTGGGGTTCTTACTTTGACCCAAGCCCAGTCCATAAACAGGGTGTTGAGTTCATGGACCAAAAATTGGTTGCTCCAGCGTGACCAATTCTCTCATATGCCTTTACTGCGTGAGATCCAGGAGAATAATCCTGATGATTTCAGGAATTATCTCCAGATGACGAACCCCATTTTTCACCATTTGCTTTGCTGTCCCCTTATATTACGAAGCAGGACACCTGCATGCGGCAAGCCATCACTCCGGAGCAGAGACTAGTCGACACGCTGCGGTACTTGGCAACGGGGAGAAGTCTGCAGGACTTCTCGACAGGCATCTCCCCCCAGGCTCTGGGGAACATTATCCCAGAGACCTGTTCTGCTATAATTCAGGTCCTGCAGAAGGAATATATTAGGGTAAGTTTTCTCCTTTAACATCACATTCTATGTATTTAATGTTTGCTAATGTAATGTATTTCTTTCATCATTCCACAATTACCATGATTGTAATATGCTGTGAATGTCCCCTTTGTCCTCATGCATGCTGGATTCTTTTGATGCTCCATTATTGTTCTTTATGCATATTTGCCTTCACTAACCTTCTCAGCATGCTATCCTGGGCCCATATACACCTAGCCTAGTCACTTATCAATGTATTTTGTCAGATTCATTGTAGTGCTTTACCCTAAACACCCCCTAAATGTGTACAAATGTTATTTGTGTAATTAAATTCAGGCAGCGTGCCAGAGGCTTTTTTTTGGGGGTCCCAAAATCATTTGGAACCCTCCCTCCCCCAACCGCTAAGTCAACCGATACCAATTCTCTATCTGCTGACTTTGCCAAACCCATACACACTATGCCTATCTCTTTTGTGGTCAGATTTATGGATGACTTCACCAAAGCATGTAGTGAAAGGGCCTGTCTGAATACTTTCAAATGTTACTGTTTAACGTTTTGTTCTCCTATTATTATCTTGATAGGTAATTGCAGAATGTAAAAATGTGCTTCAATTTGTACAGTGTGTATTTTTATTTTAGTATTATGACACTTCTTACCTGTCCAGTGGGCTGCCAATAGTGTAAGTAAGGAGTGGCTAGCCAAAGTAAAAAACATTATTTATGCATTCAGCTCTCAATGAAGTGGAGAGGGTTACCTGTCTTAAACATTTCCCCCCTTAAAATGTTTTCAATGGGCCATCAGAGGGGGGGGAAGAATGTGATAAGTGGACCTTATACTTTTTTCTTTAAATACTCCTTAAAATAAAAGTTATACTGATTTTGGCAAAGAATGTTTGTGTCTAATCTGCTTGCAATGTTATGTGCAAAATTACTAATTTTATTTTTTCTGTTTTGACTTCACTGTTTCCTTCAATTCCACAGGAATGGCAGACTGTGGGTTCCCACTTTGCCGACTGTTGGGACTTTCCCAACTGTGGAGGGGCAATTGATGGGAAACACGTCCACATAGTCCCACCACCCCATTTGGGGTTATACTATTTAACTATAAGGGGTTTCATAGTATCGTGCTGATGGCGGTGGAGTCAGCGACATATGAGTTCCTCTATGTGGACGCGGGGAAGAATGGCCGGATGTCGGATAGTGGAGTCTTTGCCCAGACGGAGTTCTACGGAACGTCTCCAGAGGGGTGGCTTAGGATTGCACCTGCGGAAGAGAACATTGAAGGACTCCCGTTTGTCTTTATTGCTGATGAAGGCTTTGGTCTGGGCGATCACCTGATGAGGCCATTCCCCCAGAGGACCCTCACCCCGGAGAAGAGGGTTTTTACTTACCGGCTGGCCAGAGCCCGAAGAGTCGTGGAGAATACCTTTGGGATAATGGCCAGCCGGTTCTGCCTATTTCTAATGGCTATAAATATGGTGGAGTACAAACTGAACCACATTGTATTATCCTGCTGCATACTGCACTTTTTAAAAAGAAATGCTCCAAATTATGTTGCCTCAGTTGGGCCTGAGGCCGGACTTCAAGAAAATGCAATGACGGCCCTGGAAGCTGGCCGTCCTGGCTTGCCCCCCCAAATCGCCCGTAAAGTGTGGGAAAAATATGTTGAATATTTTACAGGTGGGGGGGCCTTTGCTATGCCAGACAATTTTTTAAAAATTTTCCAAATAAAAAAAATGATCTGATAAAATCTTGATTTTGATTTACTGCTTTTGTTTGTTTTAAGCTGTCCCCTAGGTTCTCCTAGTGCACTTGTAGCTCCAAGTATTTTTTACATTATTAACTATCCCCCATTGTCACTGTAAACACCAACTTAATACAAAAAGTGGTATTGAGCATTGAAAGAAGAAGCCACGCATTGTTGAGTATAAAACCTTTTACTCCATGCACATTCACATGTGCGTTATTAAAAATTTTGTGTTCAAAAAAACATCTTGTTTTACCTTGAATTTTTTAGAAAAGTACATAAACAGGCATGTTTCTAAACATAACATACACAACTCTGGAACTCACAAAGTTCAACACTGAAAAACTGAAGGCAATATCAGACATTATAGTGTCAAAAATGTCTTGATCTTGCCTTCATTAGATGGGGTGATGTCACCCCTATAAAAGCCAAATTTAGAAGATGCATACAAATTGGGATTAAAACTGGGGATTTCCTTTCATCCCATACCTAATGTCAACAAGTGCTATCTCCCATCATGGGGGATAAATGGACATGTTTTGGGGGTGCAACCCCTTCCTCTCATAAAGTTAACACACGCGTGTCGTACGTACATTCTGTGTGCGGAGGACGGAGGACTGGAAGCGACGAAAGTTATAACGAAGGTAACATTTTAACTTGGGACATCAGTGGCCTATACTGATTATAGATTGAAGTCTATATTGATTAAGATTAGGAGAGTTTAGCCTGATATTTTGTGTTTTTGTCTTGTGTTTGGTCTTTCAGCAAAGATGAAACAATTCAAAGACCCGGATTTCATGGACCAGTTCATTAACAAATACAGGGATATGAGAAATTTATGGGAGGTTAAAAACCCCTTATATTGCAACAAACCAGAAAGGAAGGCATCACTAGAGAAACTGCTGCAATTTGTGAAGACGCAGGTCCCCAACGCAGATATCGAGTTTGTGGAGAGGAAAATTGGTAGCTTGAGAAGCAGGTATAGGAAGGAGCTTAACAAGATCCAGGCTTCCATGAGGTCAGGAGTAGGGATGAGCTTCGTGTTGTCGCATGTTCGACTGGTGCGTCACGGCCCATAATTCACTGCGGCATCGCAGTGCATTGCTGACTGATGATTGGCCAAGCATGCACTATGACCCGCATGCTTAGCCAATTACAGCGCCGTCTGAACAGAGAGCCGTAATTGGCCAAAGCCAGGGTGGCTTTGGCCAATTATGGCTCAGGGGATTTAGTACACGCCCCACACTGTATAAGGCCACCTACGTGGCAGCCTTGTGTAGTGTGTTGCGGCGGTGGAGAGAGATCGACAGAGAGACAGTGGCATTTGATTTAAGTTAGATAGAGTAGGCAGGCGAGTTAGCTGCACTTACAGTGTATTGTGTATATATATGCATCCTAGGTGTTGTGTATAAATATATATATATATATATATATATATATATATATATATATATATATATATATATATTTTGAATGTATTAACTAATAGCTACTATAAGAGTGTAATAATATTTAAAGGAAGACAGGTGGCGACATTGTATCAGAAGAGCTGGAGAAAGACTAAGCGCAAATTCTAAAAATGTTGAGAGCAGAAATAGTAACAAAAAGTATTTGGTTGGAGAAAGACAGTAGCGAGGTGGTGGAGCTTTAAGGAGATTTCCACCACCCGTGCATTAAAAGACACATTTATCAAGTAAATGTACTTATATGACAATAAACTCAGACCACCTTTTTGCTCCCTCCTACCCCGGTTGTCCTGCAAATAGAACTTTTATTTTTAACCACTTCCAACACTTGTGGGAATCTTGGATTGCAGAAAGAAGCAGCTGTTCCTTCTCCCCTGCTGTGATGTCCACAAAAGTCCTACTAAACCTGATTTAAGCTTTAGGATTCTGACAAAGTAAATCATTTATTCTCCCTCTGTCAATCTAACATCTTACTTATATATCCTGGACTTAAAACAGACATTTCCCCCTTTACATAAATTCAACATCAGTATGCATCTCTGCATAATGCTGTGAGCGCCCCTAACATGTTTAACCACCTCAATACAGGGCACTTACTTCCTGTCCAGGCCATTTTTCAGCTTTCAGAGCGGTCACACTTTGAATGACAATTGAGTGGTCATGCTACACTGTAACCATGTGAAATTTGTATCATTTTCTTCACACAAATAGAACTTTCTTTTGGTGGTATTTAATCACTCCTGGGTTTTTTATTTTTTCCTAAAAAAAAAAAAAAAAAAAAAAAGTTTGAAAAAAAAAAGTTTTTCTTAGTTTCTGTCAGTAAATTTTGTAAATAAGTAATTTTTCTCCTTCACCGATAGGCACTGATGAGGTGGCACTTATGGGCACTGATTAGGTGACACCGATGAGGAGGCACAAATATGCCACACTTATGGGCACCGATAGGCGGCACCGATATGTGGCACTGATGAGCACTGATGGGTGGCACTGGTGGGCACTGGGCACAGATAGGTGGCACTAGTGGGCATGGATAGGTGGCACTGGTGGGCGGAATTGATGGGCACTGATGGGCATTGATGGGTGGCATTGATGAGCAGCAGAGATGAGCATTGATGGGCAGCAGTGATGGGCATTGATGGGCAGCACTGATAGCCAGCACTGACTGGCATCACTAATGGCCACTGATTGCTGGCACTTGTGGGCACTGATTGCTAGTACTTGTGGGCACTGATTGCTGCCACTTGTGGGCACAGATTGGTGGCAATTGTGGGCACAGATTGGCACTGATGGCTGGCAGTGGTGGGCACACAGTTTTGGCACTGGTGGTACTTCATTCTAATCAGGGCACTGATGATCAGTGCCCTGATTACATTCCTAGATGTCCTCTGTGAGGAGATGCCGCTGATCGGCTCTCCTCTCCTCACCCTCTGTC
The DNA here is from genome assembly GCA_037952925.1 of Lithobates clamitans. Taxonomy (NCBI): domain Eukaryota; kingdom Metazoa; phylum Chordata; class Amphibia; order Anura; family Ranidae; genus Lithobates; species Lithobates clamitans. The sequence continues at coordinate 2,172,989 of JBBGZY010000608.1, forward strand.
AGGGGGAGGCGAGGAGTGCCGATTACCGGCATCTCCGTGTTTACATGTGATCAACATGGCGCAGCCGTGATCGCCATGCTGCGCGCCCCTGGGGGCACGCAAGAGCAGTCGTTCTGGGTGGCCGTCATATGACATCCACCCAGAATGAGAGCCACGCTGCCCAGCCGTCATTTGACAGCCGGCGAGCGGGAAGAGTGTAATGCCGCATACACACAATCGGGATTTTGGTCGGAAAAAAGGTATGATGGCTTTTCTGATGGGATTCCGCTCAAGCTTGTCTTGCATACACACAGTCACACCATATTCTGACCGTCAAGAACGCGGTCATGTACAACACATACGACGGGACTATAAAAAGGAAGTTCAATAGCCATATACACCTAGCCTAGTCACTTATCAATGTATTTTGTCAGATTCATTGTAGTGCTTTACCCTAAACACTCCCTAAAATGTGTACAAATGTTATTTGTGTTATTAAATTCAGGCAGCGTGCCAGAGGCTTTTTTTTGGGGGTCCCAAAATCATTTGGAACCCCCCCTCCCCCAACCGCTAAGTCAGCCGATACCAATTCTCTATCTGCTGACTTTGCCAAACCCATACACACTATGCCTATCTCTTTTGTGGTCAGATTTATGGATGACTTCACCAAAGCATGTAGTGAAAGGGCCTGTCTGAATACTTTCAAATGTTACTGTTTAACGTTTTGTTCTCCTATTATTATCTTGATAGGTAATTGCAGAATGTAAAAATGTGCTTCAATTTGTACAGCGTGTATTTTTATTTTAGTATTATGACACTTCTTACCTGTCCAGTGGGCTGCCAATAGTGTAAGTAAGGAGTGGCTAGCCAAAGTAACAAACATTATTTATGCATTCAGCTCTCAATGAAGTGGAGAGGGTTACCTGTCTAAAACATCTCCCCCCCTAAAATTTTTTCAATGGGCCATCAGAGGGAGGAATAATGTGATTAGTGGACCTTATACTTTTTTCTTTAAATACTCCTTAAAATAAAAGTTATACTGATTTTGGCAAAGAATGTTTGTGTCTAATTTGCTTGCAATGTTATGTGCAAAATTACTAATTTTATTTTTTCTGTTTTGACTTCACAGTTTCCTTCAATGCCACAGGAATGGCAGACTGTGGGTTCCCACTTTGCCGACTGTTGGGACTTTCCCAACTGTGGAGGGGCAAGTGATGGGAAACACGTCCACATAGTCCCACCACCCCATTTGGGGTTATACTATTTAACTATAAGGGGTTTCATAGTATCGTGTTGATGACGGTGGAGTCAGCGACATATGAGTTCCTCTATGTGGACGTGGGGAAGAATGGCCGGATGTCGGATAGTGGAGTCTTTGCCCAGACGGAGTTCTACGGAACGTCTCCAGAGGGGTGGCTTGGGATTGCACCTGCGGAAGAGAACATTGAAGGACTCCCGTTTGTCTTTATTGCTGATGAAGGCTTTGGTCTGGGCGATCACCTGATGAGGCCATTCCCCCAGAGGACCCTCACCCCGGAGAAGAGGGTTTTTAATTACTGGCTGGCCAGAGCCCGCAGAGTCGTGGAGAATACCTTTGGGATAATGGCCAGCCGGTTCTGCCTATTTCTAATGGCTATAAATATGGTGGAGTACAAACTGAACCACATTGTATTATACTGCTGCATACTGCACAACTTTTTAAAAAGAAATGCTCCAAATTATGTTGCCTCAGTTGGGCCTGAGGCCAGACTTCAAGAAAATGCAATGACTGCCCTGGAAGCTGGCCGTCCTGGCTTGCCCCCCCAAATCGCCCATAAAGTGTGGGAAAAATATGTTGAATATTTTACGGGTGGGGGGCCATTGCTATGCCAGACAATTTTTAAAAATTTTCCAAATAAAAAAAATGATCTGATAAAATCTTGATTTTGATTTACTGCTTTTGTTTGTTTTAAGCTGTCCCCTAGGTTCTCCTAGTGCACTTGTAGTTCCAAGTATTTTTTACATTATTAACTAACCCCCATTGTCACTGTAAACACCAACTTAATACAAAAAGTGGTATTGAGCATTGAAAGAAGAAGCTATGCATTGTTGAGTATAAAACCTTTTACTCCATGCACATTCACATGTGCGTTATAAAACATTTTGTGTTCAAAAAAACATCTTGTTTTACCTTGAATTTTTTAGAAAAGTACATAAACAGGCATGTTTCTAAACATAACATACACAACTCTGGAACTCACAAAGTTCAACACTGAAAAACTGAAGGCAATATCAGACATTATAGTGTCAAAAATGTCTTGATCTTGCCTTCATTAGATGGGGTGATGTCACCCCTATAAAAGCCAAATTTAGAAGATGCATACAAATTGGGATTAAAACTGGGGATTTCCTTTCATCCCATACCTAATGTCAACAAGTGCTATCTCCCATCATGGGGGATAAATGGACGTGTTTTGGGGGTGCAACCCCTTCCTCTCATAAAGTTAACACACGCGTGTCGTACGTACATTCTGTGTGCGGAGGACGGAGGACTGGAAGCGACGAAAGTTATAACGAAGGTAACATTTTAACTTGGGACATCAGTGGCCTATACTGATTATAGATTGAAGTCTATATTGATTAAGATTAGGAGAGTTTAGCCTGATATTTTGTGTTTTTGTCTTGTGTTTGGTCTTTCAGCAAAGATGAAACAATTCAAAGACCCAGATTTCATGGACCAGTTCATTGACAAATACAGGGATATGAGAAATTTATGGGAGGTTAAAAACCCCTTATATTGCAACAAACCAGCAAGGAAGGCATCACTAGAGAAACTGCTGCAATTTGTGAAGACGCAGATCCCCAACGCAGATATCGAGTTTGTGGAGAGGAAAATTGGTAGCTTGAGAAGCACGTATAGGAAGGAACTTAACAAGATCCAGGCTTCCATGAGGTCAGGAGTAGGGATGAGCTTCATGTTCGAGTCGAACCCATGTTCGACTCGAACATCGCATGTTCGACTGGCGTGTCACGGCCCATAATTCACTGCGGCATCGCAGTGCATTGCTGACTGATGATTGGCCAAGCATGCACTATGACCCGCATGCTTAGCCAATTACAGCGCCGTCTGAACAGAGAGCCGTAATTGGCCAAAGCCAGGGTGGCTTTGGCCAATTATGGCTCAGGGGATTTAGTACACGCCCCACACTGTATAAGGCCGCCTACGTAGCAGCCTTGTGTAGTGTGTTGCGGCGGTGGAGAGAGATCAACAGAGAGACAGTGGCATTTGATTTAAGTTAGATAGAGTAGGCAGGCGAGTCAGTTAGCTGCACTTACAGTGTATTGTGTATATATATGCATCCTAGGTGTTGTGTGTATATATATATATATATATATATATATATATATAAACTGTATTCAGCTTAGCTAGATCTGTTCCTGTTATTCTCTTCCTACTGACAGGCAGGCAGGTGTTTTTACAGTATTTACAGCTACCTGAAGAAAATTGGTGGTGTTCTTCTGATCCTATTAGTACCACAGGCAGGCAGCTACAGTATTTACAGTTAATGTACTGTGTCCTCTGCACAATGTGCACCTAAAGCTACCTGAAGAAAATTGGTGGTGTTTTTCTTATCCTATTAGTACAACAAGCAGGCAGCTGCAGTATTTACAGTTAGTGGAGTGTGTCCTCTGCACAGTGTGCACCTAAAGCTACCTGAAGACAATTTCAGTTGTTCTGATCATATTAATTCCACAGGCAGGCAGCTACAGTATTTACAGTTAGTGTACTGTGTCCTCTGCACAGTGTGCACCTAAAGCTACCTGAAGAAAATTGGTGGTGTTCTTCTGATCCTATTAGTACCGCAGGCAGCTACAGTATTTACAGTTAGTGTAGTGTGTCCTCTGCACAGTGTGCACCTAAAGCTGCCTGAAGACAATTGCTGTTGTTCTGATCTTATTAATACCACAGGCAGGCAGATATAGTATTTACAGTTAGTGTACTGTGTCCTCTGCACAGTGTTCATCTAAAGCTACCTGAAGAAAATTGGTAGTGTTCTTCTGATCTTATTAGTACCGCAGGCAGCTGCAGTATTAAGTTAGTGTAGTGCGTCCTCTGCACAGTGTGCACCTAAAGCTACCTGAAGAAAATTGGTGGTGTTCTTCTGATCCTATTAGTACTGCAGGCAGCTGCAGTATTTACAGTTAGTGTAGTGCGTCCTCTGCACAGTGTGCACCTAAGGCTACCTGAAGACAATTGCTGTTGTTCTGATCCTATTAGTACCGCAGGTAGCTGCAGTATTTACGGTTAGTGTAGTGCGTCCTCTGCACAGTGTGTACCTAAAGCTACCTGAAGACAATTGCTGTTGTTCTGATCCTATTAATACCACAGGCAGGCAGCTGCAGTACTTACAGTTAGTGTAGTGCGTCCTCTGCATAGTGTGCACCTAAAGCTACCTGAAGACAATTGGTTGTGCTCTTCTGATCCTATTAGTACCACCGGCAGGCCGCTACAGTATTTACAGTTAGTGTACTGTGTCCTCAGAACAGTGTGCACCTAAAGCTACCTGAAGAAAATTGGTGGTGTTCTTCTGATCATATTAGTACCGCAGGCAGCTGCAGTATTTACAGTTAGTGTATTGCGTACTCTGCACAGTGCGCACCTAAAGCTACCTGAAGACAATTGCTGTCGTTCTGATCCTATCAATACAACAGGTACAATTGCTGTTTTTCTGATCCTATTAATACTACAGGCAGGCAGCTACAGTATTTACAGTTAGTGTACTGTGTCCTCTGCACAGTGTGAACCTAAAGCTACCTGAAGACAATTGCTGTTGTTCTGATCCTATTAGTACCAAAGTCAGGCAGCTGCAGTATTTACAGTTAGTGTACTGTGTCCTCTGCACAGTGTGCACCTAAACCTACCTGAAGACAATTGCTGGTGTTCTCATACTAATAATACTACTGGCAGGCAGTTGATTCTGCTAGCTGCAGTGTCAGTATATATATACATCACAGCTTTGTGCAGCTACAGCTCACTGCAGGCCATTAGTATGTCTGGAAGGCCAACAAGGAGAAGCAGACAGTCACAAGCCAATAAAAGAGGGCAAGCAGGCTCTGTGTCCAGAGGCAACAGTGCTGGTCGTGGAAACGGTGCATCCTCATCAGCACGTGGCCGTGGGACACGCTTGTCCTTTTTTTTTTTCAGCTGGCCATGTTGAGCCGCAACATGCCGAAGACTTGGTAGAGTGGATGACCAAGCTGTCCTCATCCTCCTCATCCTCTCTCACCCAGGCTCAGGTACTTTGTCTGTAAAAGCAGCTGCCAACACGGCCTCTTCCCTCGGCTCAATGGCATCAGTCACTCCTTCCCTAGCCCCACTATGTCCTCCTGAGGAGTCCCCTGAACTGTTTCACCACAGTGTTGGGTACATGCTCCAGGAGTATTCCCAGCGTTTTGAAGGCTCCAATGATGGTACCCAGCTAGAGGAAGGCAGTAACGTGAGCCTAGAGGGAGGGGGTGCCCAAGAAGGACAGCAATCTGACAGTCATGTCCCCCCAGCTGCAGCATACTGCCAGCTTTGCTCCAGTGATGAGGAGGAAGGGGATGATGAGGTCACTGACTCCACGTGGGTGCCTGATAGGAGAGAGGAGGAGGAGGAGGCGCATCTCCAACAAGGCAGGATGCCCTCCAGGTTCCAGCTTAAAGGCAGCACACTGACTGCATCACACCGCAGAGCTCCGCATGTGCAGGGTGCTGCTGTCTCTGCGCGTTATTCCAAAAGTTCTTTGGTGTGGGCCTTTTTTGAGACGAGTGCATCAGATCGCACCGCTGCTATTTGCAACATATGTCTCAGGCGTATCTCACGTGGCCAAAACATCACCTGCTTGGGCACCACATGCTTGACCAGACATATGTCGACCTGCCATGCAGTTCGTTGGCAAGCGTACCTAAAAGACCCACACCAAAGAACAAAGTGGACCTCTCCTTGCTCCTCATCAGCTGGGATCTCCAACCCCTCTATAACTTCAGTCCTCTCTGAAACCTGCACCGAAAGGAATGAAGGTGTAGAATTAGGTGTGTCACAGCCAAGTACTTGCGGGCAATCTGCTATTGTTACACCGACGTCAGATTGTACCAGGCAAATTTTCCCTGCCCCAGCTGCTGCACCGTCGAAAGAAATTCACTCCCAGCCATCGACATGCGGTTGAATGCTACAGTAGGTGACCGCGATATTGTGTCAATCTCGCCGCACTTCTCGGCGAGATTTGACACCTACGAGACCCGTCGCAGGAGCCAGCGCCGAGATGGCTCACTCATCGGGAAAGGAAAACTTTGTTTTCCTTCCGCGATGAGTGACAGGCAGTGCTGACAGCTGTCTAGTATGAATCCTGAGGCGGGAACACCGCGCCAAATTTTAAATGAAAAAACCGGCGTGGGTTCCCCCCTCGGAGGCATACCAGGCCCTTAGGTCTGGCATGGATTGTAAGGGGAACCCCCTATGCCGAAAAATCGGCGTGGGGGTCCCCCCCTCCAAATCCATACCAGACCCTTATCCGAGCACGCAGCCCGGCCGGCCAGGAAGGGGGGTGGGGACGAGCGAGCGCCCCCCCCCTCCTGAGCCGTACCAGGCCGCATGCCCTCAACATGGGGGGGTGGGTGCCTTGGGGGAGGGGGCGCCCTGCGGCCCCCCACCCCAAAGCACCTTGTCCCCATGTTGATGAGGACAAGGGCCTCTTCCCGACAACCCTGGCCGTTGGTTGTCGGGGTCTGCGGGCGGGGGGCTTATCGGAATCCGGGAGCCCCCCCTTATTAAGGGGGCCCCCAGATCCAGGCCCCCCACCCTGTGTGAATGAGTTTGGGGTACATGGTACCACTACCCATTCACCTAGGGAAGTGTCAATATAAAAAAAACACACTACACAGGTTTTAAGAGTAATTTATTAGTCAGCTCCGGGGTCTTCTTCCGACTTCGGGGGGGTCTCCTTCCGACTTCTCCCGGTGTTCAGCCTCTTCTCCCGGTGTTCGGCCTCTTCTCCCAGGCCCCGCCGCTATCTTCTTCCAGCTCTATTGCCAGCGAGGGGCCCGGTCTGCTGCCGCTGTCTCGCCTCCGCTGTCTCTCCGCTTCTTCTCTTCTTTTCTTCTTCCCCGATGTTGACACGACGCTCTCTCCGGCTCGAATGCTGTGTGCGAGCTGCGGAGCCATTTATATAGACGGTAACCCCGCCCCCTTACGACATCATGGTCCCAGCATGCGCAGGGACTCTGGCGTCATAAGGGGGTGTGGCCCCAGAGTCCCTGCGCATGCTGGGACCATGACGTCGTAAGGGGGCGGGGTTACCGCCTATATAAATGGCTCCGCAGCTCGCACACAGCATTCGAGCCGGAGAGAGCGTCGTGTCAACATCGGGGAAGAAGAGAAGAAGAGACAGCGGCGGCGAGACAGCGGCGGCGAGACAGCGGCGACAAGACAGCGGCGACAAGACAGCGGCAGCAGACCGGGCCCCTCGCTGGCAATAGAGCTGGAAGAAGATAGCGGCGGGGCCCGGGAGAAGAGGCCGAACACCGGGAGAAGAGGCCGAACACCGGGAGAAGTCGGAAGGAGACCCCCCGAAGTCGGAAGAAGACCCCGGAGCTGACTAATAAATTACTCTTAAAACCTGTGTAGTGTGTTTTTTTTATATTGACACTTCCCTAGGTGAATGGGTAGTGGTACCATGTACCCCAAACTCATTCACACAGGGTGGGGGGCCGGGATCTGGGGGCCCCCTTATTAAGGGGGGGCTCCCGGATTCCGATAAGCCCCCCGCCCGCAGACCCCGACAACCAACGGCCAGGGTTGTCGGGAAGAGGCCCTTGTCCTCATCAACATGGGGACAAGGTGCTTTGGGGTGGGGGCCGCAGGGCGCCCCCTTCCCCAAGGCACCCACCCCCCCATGTTGAGGGCATGCGGCCTGGTACGGCTCAGGAGGGGGGGGGCGCTCGCTCGTCCCCACCCCCCTTCCTGGTCGGCCGGGCTGCGTGCTCGGATAAGGGTCTGGTATGGATTTGGGGGGGGGACCCCACGCCGATTTTTCGGCATAGGGGGTTCCCCTTACAATCCATGCCAGACCTAAGGGCCTGGTATGCCTCCGAGGGGGGAACGGTTTTTTCATTTAAAATTTGGCGCGGTGTTCCCGCCTCAGGATTCATACTAGACAGCTGTCAGCGCTGCCTGTCACTCATCGCAGAAGGAAAACAAAGTTTTCCTTTCCCGATGAGCGAGCCAGCGCGACATTCACAGTACCCTGTCGCCGAGAACCAGCGCGATGGTATCGCGCTGGAAACACAATCTCGCGGTCAGGTACTGTAGCTTGGCAAAATTGCTAGCACTTCAACTGCTGCCTTTTCAGTTGGTAGACTCCTGAGTGGCAGGTTCCCAAACGCCACTTTTTCTCACGGAAGGCGATTCCGGCTCTCTACCGGCATGTGGAAGGCAATGTCTTGGCCTTTCTGGACAGGGCAGTCAGCAGTAAGGTGCATATTAGCACTGACTCATGGTCCAGCAGGCATGGACAGGGACATTACCTATCTTTCACGGTGCACTGGGTGACTCTTCTGGGAGCTGGGCAGGATGCAGGACAGGGTGCAGTAGTGTTGGAGGTTGTTCCGCCACCACGCCTCCAAAATTCTACTAGTGGTGATTCTGCCGCACCTCTCTCCTCCACCCCCTCCTCTTCTTCTTCCTCCCTGGCCTCTTCCTGTGCTGATTTGTCCTCGGAACCAGCGGTGCTCTGTAGGCGTTCAAGGGGCTACGCAAGCACGCAGGCAAAAAGATGCCATGCGGTGCTTGAGCTGGTGTGCTTGGGGGACAGGAGCCACACTGGGGCAGAGATTCTGTCAGCTCTGCAGAGGCAGGTTCAGAGGTGGTTGATGCCATGCCAGCTTAAGCCAAGTATGGTGGTGGCGACAATGGCACGACCTCCTCTCCGCCCTCCGACAGGGACAACTGACCTATGTGCCCTGTTTGGCTCACATCCTTAACTTGGTGGTGCAGCGGTTTTTGGGCAGGTACCCAGGCTTACAGGATGTCCTGAGGCAGGCCAGGAAAGTCTGTGTGCATTTCTGCAGGTCATATAATGCCAGTGCTTGGCTGGCTGACCTCCAAAAGGATTTTAACCTGCCCAAGAACTGCCTAATCTGTGACATGCCCACCAGGTGGAACTCAATGTTGGCCATGCTGCAGCGGCTGCACACGCAGCAGAGGGCCATCAATGAGTACCTGTGCGACTATGGCACCAGGACAGGGTCAGGGGACCATGGTATTTTTCCCCATGCCAGTGGGCTATGATCAGGGATGCATGCACTGTCCTGTCACCATTTGAGGAGGCCACGGGGATGGTGAGCAGTGACAGTGCACGCATCAGTGACACTGTCCCTCTTGTCCACCTTTTGGAGCACACACTGCATGGAATAATAGACAGGGCACTTGAGGCAGAACAGAGGGAGGAAGAGGAGGACTTCCTTACCTCTCAAGGCCCCCTTTATCCAGACAGTATTCCTGCGTGCCCACCGATCACACAGGAAGAGGAGGAGGATTGTGTCAGCATGGAGGTGGAGCCTGGCACTCAGCATCAGCAGCAGTCTTCAAGGGATCATTTACAGTCCTAAGAAACCCATGGACTTGTACGTGGCTGGGAGGAGGTGGCTGCGGATCATTTCGTCCTTAGTGACCCAAAGAACTCTGGACTGAATGCCTCAGGAAACTTATGCTGCATGGCCTCCCTGATCCTGCAAAGCCTGCGGAAGGATCATCGTATTCATGTTATCAAGGGGAGGGATGATTACTGTCTGGCAACCCTCCTTAATCCACATTACAAGGGTAAGGTTGTGGATCTTATCTTGCCGTCGCAGAGGGACCAGAGGATGAAACATCTTCGGGAGGCCTTGCAGAAAGGTATGTGCAATGCGTTTCCAGAGCCTGGGAGGTTACAATTTCCTGGTCCTCCTGGACAACGTGTTGCTGAGGCTTTGGTCAGTCACAGAAGGAGCGGTGGAGAAGGTGGCCGTCTGACCGATGCATTCAGACAATTTTTTAGTCCGCAGCCTCAAGGTCTGATTGGTTCCAGCAACCATCGCCAGTGTCTGATTCACATGGTGCAAGATTACCTAGGGGCAAGACTTGGACACCTTTCCCACTGAAAATCCTCTGTGTTACTGGGTCTTGAGGATGCTTTCACAGTATGCAATTGAGCTACTGGCCTGTCCTGCATCCAGCGTTCTCTTGAAAGCACATTCAGTGCTGCTGGAGGCTTTGTAACCGATCACAGGGTGCGCCTGTGCACCGAATCGGTTGATCGGCTAATGTGAGATCCCTTCAAGACTGCCTATGCTGATGCTGTGTGACTATCCTGTTATGCTGAGTGACAATCCTCTTCCTCCTCAATTGTAATGGAGAGGGGGTCTGTCCTGGGAGGGGCTGTACTAATGGAGGGGGACTGTACTAATGGAGGGTGGTTTGTCCTCGGGGGTCTGTACTAATGGAGGGTGGTTTGTCCCGTGGGGGCCTGTACTAATGGAGGGGGAGGTCTGTCCTGGGGGGTCTGTACTAATGGAGGGGGTGGTTTGTCCTGGGGGTCTGTATTAATGGAGGGGGTCTGTCCTGAGGGGTCTGTACTAATGGAGGGGGTTTTCCTGGGGAGGTCTGTACTAATGGAGGGGGGTCTGTACTGAGGAAGGTCTGTACTAAGGGAGGGGTTTATACTTAGTGCGGTTTCTGCACTGACGGAGGGGGGTCTATACTTAGTGGAGGGGGTCTGTACCGAGGGGCGACTATAGATGGTGGAAGGGGGGGTGACCCCAACCATAGTGACGCCAATGCAGCTGCAGGCTCTTCTTTCCCCCCTCCCTCTCCCCCCTTCCTCTCCCTCTCCTCCTCGCGTGCGCTGCTGTACTAGTGAGCAGTGCTTACCAGCACAGCTGCCCACTATGTTTCTTCCCCCACCTTCATATCTGCGGGCAGGGGGGCTTATCGAAATTTGGAAGCCCCCTTAAACAAGGGGACCCCCAGATCCCGGCCCCCCTCTGTGTGAAATGGTAAGGGGGTACAAAAGGACCCCTACCATTTCACAAAAAAAGTGTCAAAAATGTTAAAAATGACAAGAGACAGTTTTTGACAATTCATTTATCTATCTTCTATCCTCTATCTTCTATCTTCTATCGTTTTTTTCCTCCATCTTCTTCTTCTTCTGGTTCTTCCTCCGGTGTTCTCGTCCGGCATCTTCTTCCGCAGCGTCTTCTTCCCTTCTTCTTCTCGACCGCTCCGCATCCACCATGATGGGAGGCTCCAGCTGTGTGACGCTTCTCGTCTTCTGACGGTTCTTAAATAACAGAGGGCGGGGTCACATTTTTAAATATTTTAAAGTATACATAACATCAAATCACAAGTTTCTTTTAAATATATATCCCATAGTTTTGAGTAGATTTAGCAGACATTTCAGGTTTGTTATATATTATTATTCTGTAGGCATGTTTTTCTAGCATCTGTTTTTTCTAGAAATCTAAATAATCCACCATAGAACTTGGTGCTATTATGACACATATAGTTCTTACGTGAATGCTCATAATATTGTAGTTTATAGTGTAGTATATACATTTATTAGGGATGAGGTTTGGCTCTGCCATGGGTTCCATACCATAGTCGTTCATGGCTCTGGTTAACTAATGCGGGATTTTGCCAAACTGAGTGCTTTGTAACCATCATGCTTTGCAAAGACGGGGTTAGAAGGGCAAATTGTTTTTTCTTTAATGTGCCAGCCCCCTCACTACAAAATGGTGGGCACAGAGTAACCAAAGTGTCAGTGTACTGGAAGGAAAGGATAGAGAGAGCTGACAAACTACACAGGGAAAAGATTAAGGTCAGTTAGGAAATGTTATTACTTTATAAGTACTTTAGTCTGACCACTAGCTCTTTGGGCAATTAACCCATTTACTAACGTTTTTGTTGTTCTTATAATTGTGGATTTATTAGTCATTAAAAGCTCACCTTTTGGAACATAGCAAAAATAAACCATCAATTGGTTGTGCAGTTTTCAGGTGCGTACTAGAGTGCCAAATTAACCACATAGCTATATAGTAAATATACAGGTATATTCTTTATTTATAAAGTGCAAAAAACATGTCAATCAGGCCATCTGTTTTTATTCATATTGCATCTCTAAAAACATATTTATAACAATGCTTTACATAACCCTTATCATAGCTTGTATTTACCCACAATTTTTAATTTTGGTTATTTTGAAGCTGTTAACAACCTGGAATCATTTGGGCCCTAATTCCAACACGTTTCGATACTTGCTCTTCCTCAGGGGCTATTTGTAGACCCTTTTAAAAGAGCAAACAGAAAAAGAAAAGTGATATCAAGACTCCACACATGCTCGAAGGCAATGTAATTAATACATACTACATTACATTGCTTACATTACACCAAAGTCATGTAACCTGCAGTGGTCTGTGTAAAAGAGGCTAAAACTCCATGGTATGTATGCGGAGCAACTCAGTTCACTAGGTAGGCAAACAGGAGAGCTTGGCACCCACATGGATCTCATAATAACGCTGCATGGATACAGAAATAATTAAAAAAATAACCTGCAACAACCAGCAAACAACAGAAAAAAACAAAAGCATTAAAAAAGTACAAATAATGCAGGAGTAATAGGCTCAAAAGATAGTCTCTATTCAAGTGTTTCTATTACAGGAGATGAGCAAGGACCCTCCAGTGTATCCCCCATCACACATGGGCCCTGAAGTCCACCCTGGTGACCTCACGTGCCATGTGTCACCCAAGACACCCCCCCCTCCCCACACAAACAGGGCATTTTCCTCCCCCCAGCACATAGGCAAAGAGGGAACAAAAACTGCTTTACCACTAATAAAATGGGCCAGTCCACACACCATGTTTACTATTTTATCCTACATATTCATAATATCATTTATTTAAATGTGCACATGTTTAACAAATGTATATTGTACAATACTTATAGTTTGAATCATAAACAAAGCAAATCCTAATGACTAAACTAGATGATAAGACATCAAACAAATACACATTTTCTTACCAATTAATAATCGTCATTATTATAACAAAACAATAGCAGCAATTACACCATATGTGTCACGTACCTAGTAGATGAGCCCAATATGCAGAGGGAGGCCTCTCTTACATCCCTGACTCGCGGCTCCTGATAGAGTGAACAGAAGGCACAGGTATCACGAGTGCCTGGCAGGATCAACAGCTGGAAAGTAGATCTGGAGTTCCGAATGATGCTGTAGCTGGAGGTTAGCAGACTGGAGACAGCAGCCTGGAGACCGCAGACTGAACTAAAGACTGGAACAGGCTTGTATCAGGGAGGCAGTCACAGGATACAGAGAGGAGGTTCCAGGGACTGGAACACAGGAAGGTCAGGCAGGCTGGGTCTTACACAGACAGGCAGTACTGGAACAGATGCAGGAGACAGGAGGAGAGTCACTAGACAAGCCAGGTTGGTAACAGGCAGACACGAATGGACCAGAGGATAAGGCAAGTGCAAGGTCGTGGACAGGCCGGGATCAGATGCAGGAAGATAGCAGAGGTAGTCACAGGGCAAGCCGGGTAATCACAGGAACAGATCAGATAAGCAGGTAAGTCACAGGGAACGCTGTAGATCAGACAGCAGAGCTTCATTGTAATAGCTGAGTTTAAATAGCTCGCCTGGCGCCGGGGAACGCCAGGGGAGCCAGCGGGCTACGTGTGCTCTTGCGCATGTGCACAGGCACCTGAAATCGCGCACCAGCTTGTGGAGAACTACTGCTCTCAGCAAGACTTTCCTGACATTGCCCCCCCAAGGGGAAGCCTCCAGATGCCCAACTGGGCCAATTTTTCAGGGTAGGACCTCTTGAAGGACTGGATCAGTCTCTTGGCATGGATATTACCTTCAGGCTCACACAAATTCTCTTCAGGTCCATACCCCTTCCATTTGATAAGAGATTGAACTTGGTTGTTTCTCTTTCTACAATACATGATTGCTTCAACTTCAAATTCTTCTTCCCCATTAATCACTACGGGTACAGGAGGACCCATATTTTATCCTGGGAAAGAGTTATAAACTGCCGGTTTAAGTAAGGAGACGTGAAAAACCGGGTGTACCCCAAATGAATCGGACAGTTTCAGCTTGTAGGCCACCTCATTGATCCTTCTTTTTACTGGAAAAGGACCCACAAACATAGGGCCCAACTTTCTTGAAGGGCATGCCAGCCTTAGGTTTATTGTGGACAGCCATACCTGGTCACCGGGTTCCAGGATTAATTCTCCCCGTCTCTTCTTGTCAAAGGTCTCTTTGTTGAGTTCCTGTGCTTTAGTCATTGTTTCTTGTAGTAATTTGTTGTTGGTGCTGAAGAAGTTTACAGTCTTGAAAACAGCTGGCACAGACATTCTGGAATGGAATTAGGTAGGAATGATGGATGGTACCCATAGTTGGCAAAGAAAGGGGTTTGTTTTATGGTGGAGTGGGTAGAGTTGTAAGCAAACTCAGCTAACGGCAGCAGAGAGATCCAGTCGACTTGAGAAAAGGAAGAAAAACAACGTAAGTACTGTTCGAGGGTCTGGTTGGTCCTCTCCGTCTGCCCGTTTGTCTGTGGGTGGTAGGCTGAGGAAAGCGATAATTCAATGCCAAGGGACTCGCATAATGCTTTCCAGAACCTGGAGGTGAACTGTACTCCCCTGTCTGAGATGATGTTGGCCGGCACTCCGTGAAGTTTAACAATTTCCCTGATGAAGACTTGCGCTGTTTCGGGGGCAGAAGGTGTTCCCTTCATAGGAATGAAGTGTGCCATCTTGGACAGCCAGTCCACTACCACGAAGATGCCGGTATGGCCCTCTGGGGAGGAAGTTCTACAATGAAGTCCATGGATATAAGTTTCCAAGGCCTATCTGGAACAGGTAATGTTTTAAGCAAGCCCCAGGCCTTGGTTCGATTAATCTTGCTTCGGATACAGGTGGAACAAGATTCCACATATTTTTTACAGTCTTTTGCTACTTGAGGCCACCAGAATGTGTGTTTTACCAGATCAAATGTCTTGGATGCGCCAAAATGCCTGGCTAACACATGGCCATGTCAGAGTTCAAGTATGGTGACCTGGAGACTCTCAGGTATGAAGATTTTGTCATTGTGGCAAAACAGACCATCTTTTGCTAGTAACTTTGTTTCAAGAGGAGGAGGAACTTCAATGGAAGCCTGTTTGACCCAGGAAAGTAGATCTTCCTGTACCAAAAGAAAATTTTCTGCGGGCAGAATGGTTTCTGGAGATACAGTTGTTTTAGAGTCATTGAACATGTAAGACAAGGCGTCTGGTTTTGTGTCCTTCGAGCCGGGCCAGTAGGTGACATGGAAGGAGAATCTGGAAAAGAATAATGCCCACCTGGCTTGACATGGCTTTAATCGTTTTGCAGTTCTCAGGTATTCCAGATTCTTATGGTCAGTATAAACTAGAATCGGGTGAGGTGTCCCTTCCAGCAGGTATCGCCACTCCTCCAATGCGGCTTTTATCGCCAACAGTTCTCGGTCCCCCATGTCATAGTTTCTCTCAGCGACAGATAGCTTATGGGAGAAGAAGGCAATGGAGAACAGAAGAGCCTTGGATCGCTGTCGTTGTGAGAGCACTGCACCAACAGCAACTTCAGAAGCATCAACTTCCAGAACAGATGGCAAGGCAGGGTCAGGGTGTTTTAACACAGAAGCAGAGGTGAACAGTCTCTTGAGTGTATCAAAGGCTACTTGAGCCTCAGGAGTCCAGTGGAACCAGATTCCCTGCTTGGTCAACTGCTTAATGGGGGAGATGATGGCTGAGAATCCTTTTAATGAACTTTTGGTAAAAGTTTGTAAATCCCACGAACCCTTGAATCCCCTTCTTATCTGTAGGGACTGGCCATTCTAAGATAGTAGAAATCTTTTGGGGATTCATCTTAATGCTCTCGATTGAGATTATCAGTCCCAGAAATTGTATTCTTTGCTGCTCAAATTCGCTTTTTTCGGGTTTCGTGTATAGGCCGTGCTGCCGGAGTCGACCCAACACACACTTGACATGTTTGCGATGACTGTCAATGGAGGAGGAGAAGATTAGAATGTCATCCAGGTAGACAATGACAAACAGGTCTAGGTAGTCTCAAAAAATATCATTGATAAAGTGTTGGAAGGTGGCAGGCATTGCATAGTCCGAATGGCATCCCCAGCTATTCAAAATGTCTGAATCGGGTGCAAAAAGCTGTCTTCCATTCGTCACCTTCCCTGATGTGAACCAAGTTATAGGCTCCCGAAGGTCAAGTCTGGTAAAGATGTCTGCAGCCCCAAGTCTCTGGAATAATTCAGGTACTAAAGGGAGAGGGTACCAATTCTTAATGGTGATTTTTTTCAGTTTGTGATTATCAATACAAGGTCAAAGAGTGTGGTCATTTTTTTTCCACGAAGAAGATGCCAGCTCCTGCTGGGGACGTGGACCGACGGATGAACCCCTTCTTTAGATTGTCATCAATGTACTCTTTGAGTGTACCCAGCTCTTGTTCAGTTAGAGGGAAAATTCTTCCAAAAAGCACCTCGGCCCCTGGAAGGAGTTCAATAGGACAGTCAAAGATTCGGTGGGGAGGAAGAGTCTCTGCATCTTTTTTACTGAAGATGTCCAAGAAGTCATGGTACGCCATTGGGACTGACTGGCGGGCTTCAGAGTCCAGACACATCAAAGAGGGAGAGTTATTGGCAATTTCTTGAAGGCAGTGTTGATGGCAATAAGGAGAAGGGAAGGTGACTTCTCTGGTGGCCCAATATATGTGAGGGTTGTGGACCTGTAGCCAGGGCATGCCAAAAATGACTGGAAAAAGTGGGGACGTGATGATATACAGATGTAACAGTTCTTGGTGGAGATTGGCAATGATGACTGGTAGAGGGGTCGTCTCCTGTGTGACAGGACCCGACTTGATGGCAGACCCATCGGCTAAATGTACTAAGAGTCCTTGAACCCTGGGAAATAAAGGGATTAGCTGCGAAGGTAGAGTCCATGAAGCAGCTGCATGCTCCCGAATCAATGATAGCAGATATCTGGATGTTCCTTCTGGGGAGTTACAACAGAACGGAAAGAGTAAAGTGGGAAGAAGTGTTGGTTACAGCAAGAGTGCGGTCAGCAGAATTTGAGAGACACTTATGGAGCTTGGCTGGACAGGATCTCACGTAGTGCCCTGGTTCCCCACAGTACATGCACAAGTTGTTCAGATGTCATTGTTGGCATTCCTCTCTCATTAGTGAGGGATGTAGCACACCCAATTGCATAGGTTTGGATGTGTCAGGAGTGGGTGCTGACTGCACCAGTGGAACTGGATTGGAGAAGCTGGGAACTCTTGGCAACATCCAGGTAGGACTAGGTTGACCCATGGCCCTTTCAGATCTGCATTCTCGCAGACGTTGGTCAATCTATATAGCCAGGTTAATGAGTGCATCTAGAGTTTGGGGCACCCCAACCCTGGCCAGTTCATCCTTTAGAGGATCTGAAAGTCCCATGCGAAACTGGTAGAGGAGGGACACATCGTTCCAGTTGGTGTCAGCACTCCATAGTTTAAACCCTGTAACATACTCCTCTGCTGCCTTGCAACCTTGCTGTAATGCATGAAGTGCAGCTTCCGCAGTTGCAGCTAACTGTGAATCTTCATAAAGTTGAGCCATGGCATCGAAGAATGTATTTAGGTTAGTCAGTTCTGCGGCCTTTTGTTCAAGAAGACGGTGTGCCCAAGACTGAGGCTCATTCAGTAGCAGGGAGATCACAAAGCCTACTTTGGTAGCCTCTAAGGAAAAGGCAAAGTAAAGTTCACAGGAGATAGGGAAGGCCCTGAATTTGCTGCGTTCTCCCGAGAACCTTTCAGGTGTGGGTACACAAGGTTCAGGGGGTAGCATCACTAATGCAGATGGAGCAGATGTGCTGGCTGAGGCATGTGGAGATCCCTGGGTTGCAGCAGGGGATGAAAGTGCTTGAACACATCCTTCCAAGCGGGTATAGCCTTCCTGTAGGCTCTTGACAGCCTGTGTGAGGCCTGCTAGGTGTAAACAAAGTTCATCCATTGGAAAGGCTCCATGCTCGGGCTCAGACATGGATGTCTGATACTGTCACATACCTAGTAGATGAGAACGATATGCAGAGGGAGGCCTCTCTTATGTCCCTGACTCACGGCCCCTGATAGAGTGAACAGAAGGTGCGGGAGTACAAGGTATCACGAGTGCCTGGCAGGATCAACACCTAGTAAGTAGGTCTGGAGTTCTGAATGGTGCTGTAGCTGGAGGTCAGCAGACTTGACTGAAGACTGCAACAGGCTTGTATCAGGGAGGCACTCACAGTATACAGAGAGGAGGTTCCAGGGACTGGAACAAAGGAAGGTCAGGCAGGCTGGGTCATACACAGACAGGCAGTGCTGAAGCAGATGCAGGAGACAGGAGGAGAGTCACTAGACAAACGGGTCGGTAACAGGCAGGCACTGATGGACCAGATGATAAGGCAGGTGCAAGGTCATGGACTGGACAGGCCGGGGTCGGATGCAGGCGGATAGCAGAGGTAGTCACAGGGTAATCACAGGAACAGATCAGATAAGCAGGTAACTCACAGGGAACACTCGCGCATGCGCACAGGCACCCGTGATCGCGCACCAGCTTGTGTAGAACTACTGCTCCCAGCAAACCTTTCCTGACAATATGCCTGAATGACACCTCCAAAATGTCAGAAATTACAGAGAAAGATTTATGCCATCCACCTTTTGGAGAATGTCAAACAATATACCCATATTTAGGGCGCTGGTGAGTGCCCTTGTAGTTCATTGATATTTCCTTCATATTTTTAACTGTACCTCCATATGGACAGGCAATCTGGAGGCAATGTCTGTGGACATTGCACTAATGATCTACTGATTTCCGTCACTTCCGTTTTCAGTTTGTATTTTACAGGCCATTACCAGCTTGCACAGCATCTGATCAAACCAATCTTAGTGTTATCAGGGGCTTTGGAGGCCAGAGGAGAGATCTGGGGTCTAATAGACCCCAGATCTCTCCATAAAGAGGACTTATCATGGACCATGCTATCACAAAGGTGGTGCAACCTATATGCTAAAGATGGTTTGCACCTAAATGGAAGGGTGTCTACTGTGCTAGGGGAGAGGTTTATGGGAAGGTTGGAGGAGTATTTAAACTAGGATTGTGGGGGGGTGAATTATATTTTAATGGGGCAGACAGGTCAGACAGGGGCCAGCCCTTATTGGTGGGTTGAATGGGGAAAGATGTGGGGAGGGCTATGGCAGATGGTATGAAGGTTCCTATGTTACAATCAACCATTGGAAATGGTACTATTTTTATTAAAATATGCAACATACATTTGCAAAATGTGACAACAAATTAAAGTGTTTGTTCCAGAAGTCTGCAAAATAGGTGAGTTGGAAGCTCTGGTGCACGAAGAAAACTATAATCTAATTGGTATTGCTGAATCTTGGCTTCATTCTTCTCATGACTGGGCTATTAATATTCCTGGCTATGCTCTCTTTCGAAAAGACAGGGTAAAACAGAGGGGCGGTAGTGTCTGTCTCTATGTGAGAAGTGGTCTCAAAGTGAGTGTGAAAGGGGACCTAGTTGATGGAGAGTGTGATGAGTCTGAAGCATTATGGGTGGAACTGTACATGGGTGTGCATACTACAAAGGAGTAGAAATCATTGGAGTTTGTTATAGACCTCCCAGTGTTAATGAGGAGATGGAGACTCAGCTCCTTGCACAGATGGAAAGGGCTGCAAGGGCTGGGACAGTGATAATAATGGGGGATTTTAACTACCTGGAAATTGACTGGAATAATGGAACTGCTGGAACAGTTAAAGAGCAAACATTTATAAACCTAGTACAAGACAATTTTATGGTCCAGTTTATTGAGGCCCCTACTAGGAATGATGCTCTGCTGGACCTGGTAATCCCAAACCATGCAGAGCTTATTACCAATATTCATAAAAAAGAACACCTGGGTAGCAGTGACCATAACATGATTTAATTTAATGTAAGCAGTAAGCAACAAATACATATGGGTAAGATAAAAACACTTAACTTTAAGAATGCAAATTTTACAAGGATGAGGGCTGCTCTCCAGGACTTAGACTGGGAGGGAATATTGGCATCAATGGACACAGACACAGAAATGGGAATTCTTTAAAGTGACTGTATGCAAACTCTTTGTAAAGTATATTCCAATGGGCAATAAGGCTAAAAAAAAAAACTTATGTGGCTCACGGCCAAAGTTAAAATGGCTATAAATATACTGGAGAGTTTAATAAAAGGACACATAGACATGTTCTTGCTGGGAAAAAAAAATATTTTAAGCAACAGACAGCATGGATTCATGAAAGACAGAAGTTGTCAAACAAACTTAATTTCTTTTTATGAGGAAGTAAGTAAAACCTTGGACAGGGGGGCGTGGTTTGACTGGAGTCCGAAATGGCCGCTTGAATACAGAGCTCCGGCCACTCGAGGATTAAAATCAGCTTTTTATTGGGGACTGACGCAATATTCCACGATGGGAAAACCTAATAGGAGCACCTCAGCTTCCCGGACACCGAAGGAGCCGATAACCCAGCTCAGTCGCAATATCCCGGAGATTTTCCGAACACTCCGGTCCGGCGACCACGAGGCCCTGCAGCCACCACAGGCCTCAGGCTCTATTTCGCCCAGCCATGACTCCTACTCACAGCTGACTGATGGGGACACGCGTCCCCAACGACACAGCCAAGCGGTCAATATCTCGGACCTACAACATTTTGCGGTGGACATCACCAATAATATTACAGGCACCCTTAAAGCGGCCATATTAGACCTCAAGATGGACATCCAAGCAGTAGCGGCCCGGATCACAGACGTGGAGCAAACCACGCAGCTCCACACGGCAGCTATCAGGCAAGTGCAACACACATATGATGCCCAATTATCATATTTATATGATTTACACCGCCAAGTCGAAGACCTCGACAACCGAGGACGGAGGCATAACGTTCGTGTTAGAGGGGTCCCGGAGAGCTTGGATGCAGGCTCACTGCCCCAAGTAGTCTGTGCCATTTTTAACGATCTATTGGATCATCCTCCGGATTCCCCGATTGAGATGGAGAGACTGCATCGAGCCCTCAGACCTTAAATTATAAAGAATTTCCTTCGCGCTGGTAGATGTGAAAAAATGCGATTTTCTATGTAGTGAAAAATAATAAATGTGAATATTGCAGCAAAATTAAAAGTGCTCACACAACCACTTAGTGAATAAATACTTAAAATGAATTTCGCGCAATATTAGCAAAGGTGATATATATGGTGGGAACAGCAAATGTTATTAAAGTGTCTGTAATGAAAAATAGGATCAACAATCTCTATATTGAAACATAAGCCTATTTCCACTATTTGGCATTTGAGTGAAGGTGCTGTGTTAAAAGTGCAACCGTGCCGATTTCTAGACCGCGAAAAAAAAAACCAGTGCCAACAAGGTTAAATTGTCATAAATAAATTGACGTGAATGGGTACTAATAAATAAAAAATCCTTGTGTAAAATCCTTATAAGATTAAAATAAATTAATATAAGGTGTAACCCATCTAGAAGGCGAATACATTATACACAAATAAATAACAACAGTGAACTAAAATAAAGTGCAATGGTAATTCATCTAACTGTGCATTAAAAAATAAATATTATAAGTAGCAGCATTGCAGGGTTGAAAATACACAGTTCATAAATTCTAGGATAGATGTTGCTGTTGGAGAGGTAAAAAGTCCTTCTTTTCAGATCTGTGTATGTTCTATGTACTGGATAGATTATTCCTACAGTGGTGTCCTCCAGTACAGTCTCTCTGGACTCTCACCTTAAGTTAGTACAAATCGGGCTGTGGTAGTAAAATCCTTGAGGTGTGGAAGCACTGTGTGAAAACTTCTCCCTCTTAGTGCTTAACTCTCTAGATCTTCTCCTGTGCTCCCTCCGTTCTGATGCAGCTCAGACAGGATAAAAGAGGGGAGGGGGAGGGAGAGAAGGCAGGCTCCACTAGTGTGTTATTGTTTTTAAACAGGGGGGATATTTATTTGGTTCATGCTCTTACATTAAATAGCTTAAAATCAGGCAGAGTAAAAAACGAATATGCAGTCTGGCGTTCTCAGCGCCCTCTCACTTGTGTTGACAGCTGTGTGCCGCTCCAGCCAATCCCTACGCGTTACGACACGTCACGTTTCTTCATCTGGGGAACCGGATTGGCTGTTCTATGTGTCCTTATATATAATGAAACCGGAAGTGCTGCAACCGCCATTTTTCTTATGGGTATACTATTGAACTCAGCAGTCTATGTGTAGAAACCGGAAGTTACAAAACTGCCATTTTACTTGTGGTTAAGTTTGTTATAATCGGCGCTCATTTTACTTTGGATTTGTAATGTGGATGTACCACCATTTTGTTGTGGATAGCTAAAAATCCTGCTCTATATGTCAGACTCCTCTGTAAGCGGCCATTGTTATGGTGGAGATGCAATTGAATGTTAGTTTCTGTTTACTACTAATATGCATGAAGGAGGACATTACACCATAAACAATTAAAGCCGCACATAGAGCAAATGTCCTTATTTGTGCACTAGTGATGTTATACAATGAAAATATGTATAAAATTATACATATAGGCCCTCAGACCTCCCCCCCGAGACAACGAGCCCCCGAGAGATGTTATATGTTGTGTGGTGAACTTTCCGCTGAAAGAGGAAATCTTGAGAAAAGCCAGGGAGAGGGGCCAAATTCACCACAATGGCACTGAGATTAAGCTTTTCCAAGATCTCTCTCCAACCACACTGCAGAATAGACGGGCACTGCGCCCTCTGTTGGATCAACTCAGAGCGCGGAACATACCATACCGCTGGAAGTTTCCCTTCTGTTTATCCGCCACCGCTAGGGGCCGCACCGCACTCCTGAGATCTCCAGACGATCTAGCAGCCTTCTGTGATCAGCTTGATCTTCCGCTGACGGAGCTTCCGGACTGGTGTTCGTTCCACTTTCCGTCGGAACCATGGAGACCACTCTCACACAACCCGTCGCCTAAAGCTCAGAGGCATCGATCCAGACGAAGAAGATCGGGTCCCCCCTCCCCCGGTGCTCACACATCCCGCCGGGATTCGACATACCGTGAGGTGGGACAACCTGTAACCCCCCCGGAGGAACAACCATGAAGCCTGATACACACAATACCTGATTCGACCTGAATAGGCCGGTTTCGCCAGAGAGACTCACACTACTGTTACTGACTTTTTACTTTGCCAGATTCGTTCTCTGCTTCCCAGCCCATCCCGTGCACCGTTTTCAGCTCACTCACAAGGAAGTTTAACAGCTTGTCATACAGGTAGCAGAAAGCAACCTACTAACTAGCCACATAACAGCCTCACTCAAACCCACTACGCCAAGAGGAATGGTACACAGCTCATATACCCAAGAAAGACAAGGAGATACAGAATAGGAGGAGACAGCCAAAGCAAGGAACCGAATGCAGCAGCCAAAGGACCCTGTGACGAGATCATCGCCTGGTCATTATGGGTAACAGGAACTGTTCAATAAGCTACAGAACCAACACCAATGAAGCAACTCACACAGATGATTTTCAGAACACTCTCTGTTTACTGAAGCTACCGATGAAGACCACTTCAGGTGACGAACAGACAAACTGTTCTTAATTTAAAGACAATAACCATAGTAATGTCACTGTAGTAACTGGGTTATCATCCAACTTCACTGGCCCTTCCCCTAACCCATTCTCTCCTGATTTGTTCTTATGCCCTTCCACTCCCACTCCTCACCTCCCACCTTCCCTATACCTTGCCCCTTTCTCTTCCCGTCACCTCTCCCCTTCCTACCCTCCCCTTCCCCCCCTCTCCCACCTCCCCCACCTATTCCACTTCCCTTTTCCTCAACCTGCCCCCCCCCCGCCTTTCCTTTCCTCCCCCCCCCATCTTTCCGCTATCCCATTAATCTGGTAATGAAGGCATCTGCCCTAAATGATATAAATCATGAATAGTAGGAGGACACATGAGGGACCTGGAGTCACCAAGGCAGCCATAAGCAACCCCCCCCCATTTTTCTTTGACGCAGACGCTTATTCATGGTTTGCATAATAGAGGTCAATGACACCTAGACAGATTGGGGAACAGCGCCCCTTACTATTACCTATTATTAAAGTACACTATTCTCCCAATCGTATTCGACACTTCACTTAAACTGCCTTGAAGACTCCTAGGACCATTGTTATATTAAAACTGGCGAGACTCGCTGGTTCAGAGACTTGTTATTACATTCCCTTACAGAAAGGCTTCCATATAACACACGAGATATAAGCATAAGCTAAAATTCTAGAACCATACCATTCTATTCTTCTATGTGAAAGGTTTAGACTTCGTTCATGTGTGATGAGGCGGCTGCCATACACTCACGAAACGTTTAGGCTATCGTATGGAAGCACGAGTTACGACAGTTGGCCTCGTACCTATATTAATGTTTACTTTATTGTCTATCACAAGTTTTTGAAATTTTTAGTTATCTCTGGATGTTTATGGTATTAAATGTACTTACTCTCTATTGACAGATTTGCAGGATGTGTAACCTTAAGTATCAGACAGCACAAACCAAATGTTCCACCATTAATAATGCTCCTTTCCCCACTGCTCTATATTCCCCATCACACTGCTTTTTTCACTAAATCCTCCATGTGGACACGGAGTAGGATTCCAGACACTCTTACCAACCCCCAGCAGCGGCACTAGATTTTAGTCTGCTGACCATCCGGCCTCACTCCAATAGGTGACTTGGCATTTCCATTTTTCACCTCTGGTACTTCTCTCCCCTTTATACTTCTCTTGCTCTTTCTGATTCCCTTTTTTTCTAGGTTGGTCTGTCGCTCTTGGTGCGGGACTCCCCTCCCTCACTGATTAATAGTTACTCCCCAAATTCTACATAAGACCCACTCTATCACTACCTCTTTATTGCTACTGTCCGATACGCTTCGTTGTGAGTCGGTCTACATAAAAGAGGACAGAGAAACTCCTGAACTTTGAATTTCATACCAGAAACTACTTACCCGATTAAGTAGCGAAATGCCCTCTCAAACTCCTCTATCACTGAAATGTATCTCCTTAAATGCAAAAAGCCTCAATGTGCCTGAGAAACGTTCGCAGGTCCTATCCTCTCTCACCAAACAAAAAGCTCATTTCATTTTTCTTCAGGAAACCCACTTTAGATCTGACTCTATACCGAAAATGACCAACAACATATTCCAAACTGTCTTCCACGCTACAAACCCTATTGCAAAAACTAAAGGAGTGTCTATACTCATTTCTAAACACGCCCCATTTAAGCATATAGACTCCTTGATAGACCCAGAAGGGAGATTTGCATTCATTAAGGGTACTTATGCCTCTAGACCCCTGACATTAGCTAACATATATGCTCCAAACGAACATCAGGTGTCATTTTTTAGGATAGTGAGCGATCTTTTGCTATCCTTCAAGGAAGGGATAGTTATTGCGGGAGGTGACTTCAATGTTCCCCTCAACCCAGACTTAGACACTTCATCAGGCACCTCAGCTTTACCCTTTCGAGCTCTGAAACAAATTAAACTACAACTCCAAGCCCTGGAGCTGCACGACACATGGCGCACATTGTACTCATCCGTCAAAGACTACACTTTTTACTCCACCCCCTTCCAAAAATACTCTAGACTAGACTATCTCTTCCTCTCCCAGCCTGACCTGACTTACCTTACGCAAGCCACAATTGAACCCATGTTCCTATCCGACCACCATCCCATATCAGTCACATTAACTTTCCCAGACTTGACCTCAAAGACAAAGACCTGGAGACTGAACCCCTCCCTATTAAAAGACGACATTTTCACTAATCATCTGACAGCCACCATCAACACCTACTTCAAGGAGAACTCCACTCCCGACATATCCCCCATCACTTTGTGGGAAGCTCACAAATGCGTGATCAGAGGCGAGCTGATGTCCCAAGCAGCGAAAGTCAAAAGAGCCCACCAGACGATTATAGACGACCTGATCACCAATATTAAAAGAATGGAAGCCACACACAAAAAGTCCCAATCACAACAGACTCTTCAGGACTTGACACATATGCGCACAACGCTTTTAGAAGAACTAGGTAAACGAGTTAGACGAAGATATGTCCTCCATCAACGAGTCTTTTATGAACAAGGTAACAAAAGTGGTAGGTTGCTAGCCAGGGCAGTAAGAGCCTCTAAACCATCCAACACAATACACCATATTAGAACCCAACAAGGCACCCTGTTGTCTAAAAATGAAGATATAGCCCATGCCTTTGAACAATACTACAAGAAATTATACAACCTAACCCCCCCAAATACGAATCCGACTCAAGCCCTAAGCAGAGGGGATGACATACGAAACTTCCTATCCCAGTACGGCCCACAACCACTCACACAAACACAAGCAGAAGAACTAGAAGAACCCCTCTCCACGGAGGAATTACAATTGGCCCTGAGACAGATGAAAACAGGTAAAAGCCCGGGCCCAGACGGGTTTACCTTACTATACTATAAGTGCTTTACCCAGATATTAGCCCCTAAAATGTTAACCGCTTTTAACTCGTTAGCACAACCTACAATGCATATGGGACGCATGCTGGAGGCACATGTCACAGTAATACCTAAGGAAGGGAAGGATACCACACAGATACAAAATTACAGGCCAATTTCATTATTAAATGTAGATATTAAGATCTACGCAAAAATCTTAGCCAACAGAATGTCTACCCTTCTGCCAGGACTTATTTCATTAGACCAGGTAGGTTTTGTCCCTGGCCGGGAAGCTAGGGACAACACTATCAGAGCGTTAAACCTACACCACTGGCTCACGACCACAAAAACACATGGCTTTTTCCTATTCCTAGATGCGGAGAAGGCGTTCGACAGAGTGGCCTGGGACTATATGCGTGAGGTCCTAAAGAGGATCGGCCTCCACCCGCGCATGCTGTCCCACATCTCGGCGCTGTACTCTAACCCGAGTGCAGCTGTAAGAGTTAATGGCCACTTGTCGAACGCCTTCCCCATCAGTAATGGCACACGCCAAGGCTGCCCCCTATCACCTTTAATTTTTGTGTTATCTCTCGAACACTTCCTTAACAGATTAAGGGCCAATTCAGACATAGCAGGCATTACAGTCAAAGGACGAAACTACAAAGTCTCAGCATTTGCGGACGACATTTTGCTCTCCCTGTCTTCCCCAATCACCTCTATACCCAACCTGCTCAAGGACATTGAACATTTTGGGACTCTATCACACTTTAAAATCAACTACGCAAAATCGCAAGCCCTAAATATCACACTCACACCACAGGAACTCGAACGGTGTCAATCTTTCTTCCCTTTTCAGTGGAGCCAAAGCTCAATAACATATCTAGGCATTCAAATCCCCACCAACTTAGATGAGATATACAAGATCAATTTCCTCCAGGCCTTGAAAAAAGCCCAATATGACTTGACAGAATGGGGACCCCTCAACATTTCATGGTTTGGTCGCTCAGCCCTCTTAAAAATGATAATTTTACCAAGATTTTTATACTTCATCCAATGCATACCTATCAATCTACCGGCTGCCTTCTTTGCTACATACAGGAAGGTGTGCAATCAATTTTTGTGGAGAGGTTCACCCCCACGCATAAAATTCACTCGACTCACGCGACCAAAACTTGAGGGAGGCATAGGCCTACCGGATCTCCATAAATATTTCCTGGCAAGCCATTTGGCTCGGGTGGTGGACTGGAATGTCCACGAACCGGGCAAAACATGGGTCACTCTGGAGAAATCATTTTCTCACCTCCCACTGGAATCTTTACCCTGGATTCTACCTGGACAGGTTCCACAGCAGGCATCAACACACTCTTTGATATCGGCCTCACTAAATGCGTTTAGAAGAGCTACCAAACTCTTTCGCATATCCTCTATACCAGGCCCCTTAACTCCCCTGAGGGGGAACCCTGATTTCGCTCCTGGGCTATCACATTCCTTCCTTAAACAACTTTGGCCATATAATAAAATACTAGCGCATCAGTTTTTTGCTGACAAAACACCTAGATCATACGAGAACCTAGTCGACCTCTCTCTGCTCAAATCCTTCCCTTTCTGGACATACAGACAGATTCGACATTTCCTTTCTACTCAAGGAACAATCCCAACTTGGACCAGACAACTAACTCTATTTGAGGACATTTGCACCCGCACCTCTCCACAGAGACATCTCATCTCCCACATACACAACACACTCTCAGAAGGCGCCACATGCTCTTTTGACACAGCACATAAAGCTTGGGAAACAGATCTTCAGATGACCCTGACAGAAGAGGACTGGACACGGATCAATGAATACATACATAAGGGCTCCCCTAATGTAGCCATTCAGGAGAACGGATATAAAATCCAAACACGCTGGTATAGGACTCCATCACTTCTACATAAGTTCTGCCCTTCTGTCCCAGACACCTGCTGGAGGTGTGGGAAAGCTAAAGGGACTATGTTACACATATGGTGGGACTGTGAACTATTACAACCCTTTTGGAAGGATGTACACGACCTCATCTCACATATCACAACATACACTTTGACCTACTCGCCTGCTCAATATCTTCTCCACCACACCCACCTGACTAAGAGTGAATATTTCAAATCTTTGGCTATGCATTTGGTGAATGCGGCTAGGCTCTGTATACCAATACATTGGCGATCTACCTCCATCCCCACAATAGGGGAATGGCTCCGGAGGGTTTCCAGGATAGAGGAGATGGAGGAGTTAGTACACATATCTCAGGAACGGATTCAAAAGTTCACGACCACGTGGTCTTGCTGGATTTACTTCAAAACAACCCAGCGATACAGAACACTTCAACATCGACAACTATGATGGCCTAATCGAGAGGTCAAACAATTATATAACTTCATAACCCAGAATCAGTACAATTTGAGAAACCTGGGGGGGGGGGGGGAGTCCCGCGTCGGGAGATTAGACGGACCGGACTTTTCGCTACCTTTCTCTTTGTATCTCTTCTTTCCCCTTTTTTCTTTTCTTCTCTCCTTTCCGCTTCTTTCTTTATCTTTCCCACGAAATACATTCCCTGCCACCACAGGAGGCTTCCTATAACTCCCGTCTGAGCAGACTAGATGTGGTTACGAACAGTACCAAACGATTGTAATAACTAAAGAGTGTAAATTTGGATATGTCTGTACCAAACTATATAAATGTAATATATATGTAACCGAGACCAACATGTACAAAAGGAATGTAAAATACCACTATTTCAGTGTAAATTGCTGTACAATTACTTTTGTTAATAAACATTATTATGAAAAAAAAAAAAAAAAAAAACCTTGGACAGAGGAGTGGCTGTGGATGTGGTATACTTGAATTTTGCAAAAGCATTTGATACAGTTCCCCACACACGTCTAATGTGCAAGGTAAAGTCTACAGTCTTAGTAAGATCAATTTATAAATGGATAGAAAACTGGATAAAATACAGAATTCAGAGAGCAGTGGTTACTAAATCTTACTTTGAATGATCTAAGGTTATCAGTGGTGTACCCCAAGGTTCAGTGCTGGGACCCTTACTTTTTAATATCGTATAAATGATATAGGTTCTTGTATTAAAAGTAACATTTCTGTCTTTGCAGATGGCACTAAGCTATGCAGTGGAATAATGTCCTTACAGGATGTCTCCAATTTACAAGCCGACCTCAATGCACTGTCTAATTGGGCAACTAAGTGGCAAATGAGGTTTAATGTTGATAAATGTGAAGTTATGCACTTGGGGGCTAAGAATATACACACATCATACATACTAGGGGGAGTACAACTGGGGGAATCAATGGTGGAGAAGGATCTGGGGGTTTTAATAGATCATAAACTTAATAATAGCATGCAATGCCAAGCTGCGGTTTTCAAAGCGAGCAAAGTCCTTTCTTGTATTAAGAGAGGTATGGACACCAGAAAGTGATTTCTTTTTTTCCCCTGTACAAATCATTAGTAAGTCCTCATCTGGAATATGCAGTTCAATTTTGGGCACCAGTTCTCAAAAAGGATATCGGGGAACTGGAGAAAGTGCAGAGAAGAAAAACTAAACTGATAAGAGGCATGGAGGAGCTCAGCTATGAGGAAAGATTAGAGGAACTGAATCTATTCCCTCTTGAGAAGAGGAGATTAAGGGGGAATATGAGCAGCATGTACAAATACTTAAGTGGTCCATTTAGTGAACTTGGTGTTGAGTTATTCACTTTAAGGTCATCACAGAGGACAAGGGGGCACTCTTTACGTCTAGAGAAAAAAAAGATTTAATCTCCAAATAGGTAAAGGTTTCTTCACAGTAAGAGCTGTGAAAATGTAGAATAGTCTCCCTCCAGAGGTGGTTCTGGCCAGCTCAGTAGAAGCCTGGATTCTTTCCTAAATGTACAGAATATAACCAGGTACTAAGATTTATAGGTAAAGTTGATCCAGGGAAAATCCAATTGCCTTTCGGGGGATCTGTACGGAATTTTTTCCCCTGCAGTAGCAAATTGGAGCATGCTTTGCTGGGGTTTTTGCCTTCCTCTAGATCAAATGTGGATATAAATTTGTGCATATGGGATTGTATTATTATTATTATTATTTTGTTTTCATTTTTTTGGTTGAACTAGATGGACTTGTGTCTTTTTTTCAACCTGACTAATTATGTAACTATGTAACAAAGAATGTTACTCATCCCTTGTGGTAGCAGTAAAGTTGATAAAAAAAATAAGGGGCCAATGTAAAAAAGTTTTAAATAAAATATAAAAATGAAAGTGCCCCCATCCGCCTGTGCCTACATGCAAATTTCAACCTTTACAATATGTAAACAATGATTGCACCACACATTTGAGGAATCGCCATGCTTTATTTTTAGGTTAAACTGATTTTTTCTGGCTTCCCTTAGCTCCGCCCCTGATCCCACATGGGACAACCCTTTCAAAGTCTAAAAAAAGACAAGTCTAGCCACTCCCTGTGTGTTCTTTTCTTTGTCTCACTCAGGACTTCATTTGTTTAAATCCAAAGATTCACCTTTATATTTATCCACAGGTTCTTGCTCACCATATGAAAAATTTGGGGTTAAGAGAAAATGTTTTAGATGCAGAGTGCCCTCTTTTTCCGGGGCCCTTGTAACTAACTTTAACTGGTCGTTAATGTGTGGGGACTCACAGGGGGCATGGCTCAATTGGCATTGCACCACACATTTGGGGTATTGCCATGAATGTCAGAGCAAAAGCATCCATTCTAGCACCAAACTTCCTGCATAACTCTTAAAGTGGTTGTATACCCTCAGAAAAAAATAAAATGTTAAAAAAAATAAAATAAAAACACTGTAAGGCAAAGGCATAATCAGCTAGCATGCACCGCATACTAGCTCATTATGAAATACTTACCTTAGAACGAGGTCTCCGCATCGCAGGCCGGTCCACGCCGAGGGAGCTGACATTTTCCCCTTAGCGAGTCTTTCGGGTTCGCAGCTCCAGCGATGTGAGTGGCCTGAGTCGCGATGGCATTCACAGAGCATGTGTCGCTACAGGTTTAGGATATATTAATTTTACCTACAGGTAAGCCTTATTATAGGCCTACCTGTAGGTAAAAATTAAAAAATGGGTATACAACCACTTTGATTGGTAACCTTTAAAAGGTCTTCTATGGAAATTCTCAGGTACCTAAGTTTGTTGCATTCCACAGGTGTTCCCAATTTTAAAGCATGACATGTGAGGTATCTATTTACTTGGCATAACATCATCTTTTATATTTTACCTAAAAAAAAAAGGGTATTCTATTGTGTTTGTATGCAAACAAACGCTGCACAAATAAACATAAAAAATGTAAACAACCACAATTTTAATATCGATGGTCTCTGCTTTAAAAAAATATACCATATTTATCGGTGTATAAAACGCACACGCTATTTGCATCTGATTTTCATCGTGAAAAAGTGAGTGTTATATGCCAATAAATACAGTATATTGTTTATGGGTTCTAAGTAATTTTCTAGCAAAAAAATGCTGATTTTTACATGTGTGTGAGAAATGTCAAAATTGTTCAGGGAGTAAGGTGGTTAAGAGGGACAGTATTTTTGGGTTTTCCTTTTCTTGAGGGTTATCATTTTTTTTTTTTCATTTTAACTGATAGGGCCTTTATTTTAGTTTAAACAATTTTATCAATTTGAATTACTCTGTGAATATATTGTTTTTTATTGTATGCTGATTTGGCTTTTTTTATGTTACACTGTTTTTTCCTGGCTACCTCAGCTCCACCACTGATCCCACAAGGGACAACCCTTTCATAGCCTATAAAAAAAACAAGTCTAGCCACCCCCTATGTGTTCTTTTATTTATCTCACTCAGGACTTCATGTGTTTATATTCAATGATTCCCCCTTCTATTTATCCACAGGTTCTTGCACACCATATGAAAAACTTTCAAGTTAAGAGAAAATTTCCTTCTTACAGAGTGCCCTCCTTTTCTGGGGCCCATTTAGTTTATTAAGCTTAAGTAAATTGTAAATTATGTGTGGGGACCCAAGGGGGGTGGCTCTATTGGCTTCCTAATTTCTTATTTACCTCTTCTTCTGCATTTGGCTGTGTCTGTTCTGACCTCCCTCCTCAACTGTTAACCCTGCGGTATGGTTTGCACACAATTTTCTGGCTTTTCTCTTTAGCTTATGCATCACTTCCACTGCATCTAGAGTTGCCTTGCAACAGACAAAAAGCTTTTGATAGGGATACTTTGCTGGATTTGTCACATTCCTCTGACAAACAACTGTGGGTGAAGGATTGTGTATATGGGGTTGTAATTTTTCATTTATTTGTTGGTTGAACTAGATGGACTTGTGTCTTTTTTCAACCTGACTAACTATGTAACTATATAATTATGATAGCATCCTGCTGTTGTCTGGAGATGTGCAGAGGGAGTGTAAAAATGAGGATTATTTAGAGATTCTCCCTTTAGGCACATATTTTAGGGAGAAAACTTTTTTCCTGGTATAGACAAAGATTCCATTATTTTTGTCATGGAGGAATTAAAGTTATCACCAAATTTGTAGTGGGAGCCTCCATGAATATGGTCAGGTTGTCTGCATGTTTAATGTCCTTGTCAGCTGCAGCAAGGTGTGCCCTATGGTTGAAACTCTAGATGACAGGTGCTGTGAAACAGGGCATTTGTACGATATCTTATGCCGGGATATCCTTCTTTGGTAAGACACTGGAGGATGCGATCCTTAGAGCTATGAGAGTCAAGGTTGACAAGGTCAAAAGTCAAGCTCGTCTCCCCAAGACAAGAGGATACCCCTCCTGGAAAGGTATTCATATTTTTTTTTCTTATATAAGGAAAATCCAAGGGTGTGCAGTTAAGTAAAGCTGTGATCCAACGTGGACCATAGGGTGAGTACATGGATTGAAAACTGGCTACAAGGGCAAGTTCAGACAGTGGTGATGAATGGGGAGTACTCGGAATGGTCAGGGGTGGAAAGTGGGATACCACAGGGTTCAGTGCTGGCACCAATCCTATTTAATTTGTTCATAAATGACCTGGAGGATGGGGTAAACAGTTCAATCGATATATTTGCAAAAAAATACTAAGCTATCCAGGGCAATAACTTCGCAGGATGTGGAAGCCTTGCAAGAAGATCTGAACAAATTAATGGCGTGGGCAACTACATGGCAAATGATGTTAAATGTAGAAAAATGTAAAATAATGCATTTGGGTGGCAAAAATATGAATGTAATCTACTCACTAGGGGTGAACCTCTGGGGGATTTAAGGATGGAAAAGGACCTGGGGGCAGTGCTGTATTTTGGCCTAGGCCGACAAGGCCCAGGCCTAGGGTGGGGTGGCACTTTGTGGGGGTTGGCAAAAAAGCCGCCCCCCCTGCACAAACAAAGCACATGCATCCTCCTCCCAGCTCCCACATGCAGGGCCGCCATCAGGGGATTACCTCTAAATCCAGTGGCATTGCTATGGGGGGATGGACCACACCCGCTTGACACCAGGAAGCGGTTGTAGTGGGTGCAGTCAGCCCCCCCGCCTCCTCCCATCGGCAAAGCAGCGCTGTGACAGGGAGAGGAGAGCTACACAGTGTCTGTGTATCTTCCCCGCTCGCCCTCTCCTTTCTCCTGTCAGCTAAACAGGAGAGGAGAGAGAGCGACTCAAATCGGGTTCCCCTAAGCACCGCTCCTGGCTTCCTGCCTGCTCTAAATCCCTCCCCATTGGCCACGGCAGAGGGCCAATCAGAACACACTGAGGGTTGTGAGGCATCATGGGAAATGTAGTCCCGGAAGATTGGCAGTGTTAATGCGGCCCCAGTGTATCCACTGACAGCAGGCGGGCTACAGTCCCCCAGCATCCATGCACTCTGGGGAGGGGAGAATCTGGAACCCGGCAAAAAGCAGAGTGGGAGTCACGCTATAACCACACCACCAGAGAGGGAGCCACGCTGTAACCACACCACCAGAGAGGGAGCCACGCTGTAACCACACCACCAGAGAGGGAGCCACGCTGTAACCACACCACCAGAGAGGGAGCAATGCTGTAACCGCACCACCAGAGAGGGAGCAATGCTGTAACCACACCATCAGAGAGGGAACCACGTTGTAACTGCACCATCAGAGAGAGAGCCACTTTGTACCACCTGAGAGGGAGAAAAACTGAGCCACTGCCAGGGTACAGACATTCTACACTACTGACTAGAGTCACCCCAGGCAACCCAGAGTGAGCGAACGTTCAGCCAGAGAGATCACTGTTGCGGTTTCACTGGGTCTAGTAAGAGGGCCTGTTGGCCATTATCCATTACTGTTCCTAGGGACTGAGCCATTAGGAAGTGCCTAACTTTCTATCCTCAAGGCCTTATTGACCACCACAACATCCCTCTGTCCTCTTCCCCCGGCGTCCCTCTGTCCTTTTCCCCGGCGTCCCTCTGTCCTCTTCCTCCGGCGTCCCTCTGTCCTCTTCCCCCGGCGTCCCTCTGTCCTCTTCCCCCGGCATCCCTCTGTCCTCTTCCCCCGGCGTCCCTCTGTCCTCTTCCCCCGGTGTCCCTCTGTCCTCTTCCCCGGCGTCCCTCTGTTCTCTTCCCATGGTGTCCCTCTGGTTCAGTGCTGGGACCAATCCTATTTAATTTGTTCATAAATGACCTGGAGGATGGGGTAAACAGTTCAATCGCTATATTTGCAGGACAATACTAAGCTAACCAGGGCAATATCTTCCCAGCAGGATGTGGAAACCTTGCAAGAAGATCTGAACAAATAAATGGGGTGAGCAACTACATGGCAAATGAGGTTAAATGTAGAAAAATGTAAAATAATGCATTTGGGTGGCAAAAATATGAATGGAATCTACTCACTAGGGGGTGAACCTCTGGGGAAATCAAGTATGGAAAAGGACCTGGGGGCAGTGCTGTATTTTGGCCTAGGCCGACAAGGCCCAGGCCTAGGGTGGCACTTTGTAGGGGTCGGCAAAAAAAACGCCCCCCCCGCATGAACAAATCACATGCGTCCTTCTCCCGGCTCCCACATGCAGGGCCGCCATCAGGGGATTACATCTAAATCCAGTGGCATTGCTATGGGGGGATGGACCGCAACCGGTTGACACCAGGAAATGGTTGTAGTGGGTGCAGTCAGCCCCCCGCCTCCTCCCATCGACAAAGCAGTGATCAGCTTGGCAGCGGCGCTGTGACAGGAAGAGGAGAGCTACACAGTGTCTGTGTATCTTCCCTGCTCGCCCTCTCCTTTCTCCTGTCAGCTAAACAGGAGAGGAGAGAGAGCGACTCAAATCAAACTCAAAGCGCCCCCCCGGCTTCCTGCCCGCTCTAAATCCCTCCCATTGGCCACAGCAGAGGGCCAATCAGAACACACTGAGGGTTGTGAGGCATCCTGGGAAATGTAGTCCCGGAAGATTGGCAGTGTTTATGCGGCCCCAGTGTATCCACTGACAGCAGGCGGGCTACAGTCCCTCAGCATCCATGCACTCTGGGGGGGAACCTGGAACCCGGCAAAAAGCAAAGTGGGAGAAACGCTGTAACCACACCCCCAGAGAGGGAGCCACGCTGTAACCACACCACCAGAGAGGGAGCCACTCTGTGACCGCACCACCAGAGAGGGAGCAACGCTGTAATCGCACCACCAGAGAGGGAGCAACACTGTAACTGCACCACCAGAGAGGGAGCCACGTTGTAAATGCACCATCAGAGAGAGAGCCACTTTGTACCCGCACCACCCGAGAGGGAGAAAAATCGACCACCACAACGTCCCTCTGTCCTCTTCCCCCGGCGTTCCTCTGTCCTCTTCCCACGGCCTCCCTCTGTTCTCTTCCCACGGTGTCCCTCTGTCTTCCTCCCATGAAGATGGCAGGGCGGGTCTTAAAACGGAAAGGGGTGTGGACTTGACAGGAAAGGGTGGGTCATATTTAAATTAGGGGCTGCGCGAGTTTAGTCAGGCCTAGGGCAGCACAAAACCTAAATACACCACTGCCTGGGGGTCCTAGTAGATGATAGGCTCAGTAATGGCATGCAAGCTGCTGCTAACAAAGCAAGCAGAATATTGGCATGCATTAAAAAGGGATTAACTCTAGAGATAAAGCGATAATTCTCCCACTCTACAAGACTCTGGTCCGGCCTCACCTGGATTATGCTGTCCAGTTCTGGGCACCAGTCCTCAGGAAGGATGCACTGGAAATGGAGCGAGTCCAGAGAAGGGCAACAAAACTAATAAAGGGACTGGAGGATATTAGTTATGAAGAAAGGTTGCGAGCACTGAACTTATTCTGTCTGGAGAAAAGACGCTTTATAGGGGATATGATTTCAATTTACATGTACCATACTGGTGACCCCACAATAGGGATAAAACTTTTTCATGAAAGGGAGTTTAATAAGATACGTGGCCACTCATTAAAATTAGAAGAAAAGAGGTTTAACCTTAAACTGCATAGAGGGTTCTTTACTGAAAGTGCGGCAAGGATGTGGAATTCCCTTATACAGGTGGTGGTTTCAGAGGGGGGCATCGATAGTTTCAAAAAACTATTAGATAAGCACCTGAACGACTGCAACATTCAGGGATATACAATGTAATACTGACATAAAATCACACACATAGGTTGGACTTGATGGACTTGAGGCTTTTTTTCAACCTCACCTACTATGTAACTATGTAACTATGTAAAATTGGGTACAAGGCACACCTTGTTTGGGGAGGTCTGTATGGACAGGATAAAGGATACATGGGTAAAAGATATAGTATGCAAGGGTTATCTCCTAAAGTTTGGCAGAACTTCTTGGAGAGATCTGTTCATGAAAACTACCATAGCAGCTGACCCATTAAAGCATGAGGTGATAAAACATATAGCATATAGAATATTTTTAGAATGCTAAGCCATTTGTCCATTCCCAACACAAGAGAGAATAAAGGGATTTTATTCCTCTTATTTTCTAGTCTGCAAGCCATTAGGGAAATGTTGGCCAATTCCAAAGCAATGGCTTACTAAAAGTGCTGTGATGGATAAACCAATATTAACCCAGGAGAGTCTATATATGTTGTATACAGAGTTGTAGCTTCAGGCAGATGGCAATGACAATCAACATGTTATATTCTCACTCTATCAATAAAATAACAGGATAGCA
Organism: Lithobates clamitans; assembly: GCA_037952925.1. Lineage (NCBI taxonomy): Eukaryota > Metazoa > Chordata > Amphibia > Anura > Ranidae > Lithobates > Lithobates clamitans. Next base: position 2,210,690 of record JBBGZY010000608.1, read on the forward strand.
GAGCCATAACCACAACAAGTGAACAAGCGAAGGTTGCACTTTGAGTACCCAAACTTAAACGAAAGAGCCCTATCAACATAAACAAATAAAAAATGTACTCCCAAAAGAAATGAAAACCCCCCAAAAAAGCCCCAAAACTGATCACTACCCTCAACTTGACTGCAAACTAAAATGAAAAACAACCCCCCCCTCCCAATTTTAAGAAAAAAGGAAAAGGATGATTGCTGTTGCTGACACAGATAATATTCCTGATAAGGACTTTTGGGTTAAATGAAAATAATGAATATGAAGAAGGGGACCGCTTTATTGCAATTCATAGAAGTAAATTATAGGTTGCTAAATAACCCTAATCTCTCCCTATGCTGTTTTTCAGCTTTCCATGCAGCAATTCTCAGTACATAGACACACTATGACTGCTCTAATGCCGCATTCACACGACCTGTGGATCAGAGTCCGTCGGACAATTAGATCGTGTGTGGGCTCCAGCTGACTTTTTTTCCCCAAAAGTTTGACGGACCTAAAAATGAAACATGTTTCAAATCTTTTCGACGGACTCGAGTCCGGTCGCAAAATCTGCTCGTCTGTATGCTAGACCGATGGACAAAAACTGATGCTAGGGCAGCTATTGGCTACTGGCTATGAACTTCCTTGTTTTAGTCCGGTCGTACGTCATCACTTACAAATCCGTCGGACTTTGGTTGATCGTGTGTAGGCAAGTCCATTCATTCGGAAAGTCCGTCGTAAAGTCCGTTGAAAAGTCAGTTGAAAAGTCCGCAGGACAAAGTCTGCCGTAAAGTCCGCTCATGTGTGCGCGGCATAAGTCTCTAATTTTCACTAATGTTGCTGTAAAACCAGGGTCATACATCAAGATAATGCATACATTTATGTGCTTATATTCCTGTGTGCCTAGTAGATTTTAAAATGAATGCTTTTTTATTCCAATTAAAAAAGCTTTCTTTTTATTCAATTTTATAGTTTTGTTTCTACCCCCTGTTTAATTTGAAAGTCTAATGGATAAGTTGCTTGAAAATATACGCACATCCATTTCTACTTTTTCTTACATTTTATTGTTCCCACAAAAATGTATTTATAATATATCTGAAAAAGAGTCATATATGAAATCATTTAGAAAACAAAAATCCTGCAGCAGCCTTTCGCAAGTCGAGCAAGTGAGGAACCAACAGTGCAGTTCTGCAGTGCACACCCACAAATCTGAACCCTGTCCCACATTCTCCTTGTCCTGTAGTCTGTTCCGCAAGATCCAGGAGCATCGCAGTCTTTTTGTCATGTGCAATTCATTGTGCTACAAATGTTGTACTTTGAATGACAATTGCGCAGTCATGCAACACTGTACCGAAATGAAATTGTTATCATTTTCTTCCCACAAATAGAGCTTTCTTTTAGTGGTGTTTAATCACCACTGAGTTTTTTATTGTTTGCTAAAAAAATTAAAAAAGATAAAACATTTTGAAAAAAAAAAGTTTCTTAGTTTCTGTCAGAACATTTTGTAAATAAGTAATTTTTCCCCAGTGCCAAATCAGCTGCACTGATGGGCACTAATAGGCTACACTGATGGGCACTGGTAACCCGGAACTGATGGGCACTGATGAGGCGCTACTGAAGGGCACTGATGGGGTGGCACTGATGAGGAGGCACTAATATGCAGCACTGATAAGCACTGATAGGAGGCATTGATATGCAGCACTGATGAGCACTAATAGGCGGCACTGATGGCCAGTGATAGGCGGTACTAATGGGCACTGATAGGTGGCACTAATAAGCACTGATAGGCAGCATGGATGGGCACTGATGGGCGGCACCGATGGGTGATACCGATGGTCACTGAAAGGCAGCACTGGTTGGCCTCACTGATGGACACAGACTGGTGTCACTGATGGCCACAGACTTTGGGTCTAGTATAGATTTTAAGGGGAACTCCATGCCAAATAAAAAAAAAAATTGGCATGGGGTCCCTCCCCAAAATCCATACCAGACCCTTATCCGAGCAAGCAGCCTGGCAGGCAGTGACCCAGCCCCCCCGTCTGACATCATGTGACATCAGATGGGGCGAGGTCATCTTATGAGGTTACATCAGCGGGTGGCCCCGCCCTTGCCTATATAAGAGTTATCAAAGGGAAAATACAGCAGTCGGCGGGAGCCCTCCCATGGAGGTGGGGTTTTTTCATTTTTTTTCTATTTTTCGGATCCATCGGGTGACATGATTGACAATGGTGAATGGGTAGGGGTACAATGTATCCGCTACCCATTCACATTGGGGGGGCGGGATCTGGGGGTCCCTTTGTTAAAGGGGGCTTCCAGATTTCGATAAGACCCCCGCCTGCAGACCCCAACAACCAATGGCCAGGGTTGTTGGGAAGAAGCTTTTGTCCCCTGTATGAAATGAAGGGGGGACTGCACGCTGTTTTTTTCCTTTTTTTTATCTATATTGCCAGGAGCCAGCAATACATTACAGCCACAAGCTAGTTTAACCACTTTAGCCCCAAGCTTCTTTTGGAGATTTGTTGTTTACAAGTTAAAATGATTTTTTTGCTAAAAAATTATTTAGAATCCCCAAACATTATATATTTTTTTTCAGACACAATAGAGAATAAATTAGCGGTCATTGCAATACTTTATGTCACACAGTATTTGCACAGCGGTTTTACAAGTGCAATTTTTTCGAAAAAAATACACTTTTTTGAGTTAAAAAAAAAGACACCAGTAAAGTTAGCCAAATTTTTTTCTATATTGTGAAAGATAATGTTGCGCCGAGTAAATTGATACCCAATATGTCATGCTTCAAAATTGCTCCCGCTCCTGGAATTGCGACAAACTTTGTCACCTAAAAATCTCCATTGGCTAATTTTAAAAATTTCTGCAGGTTACTAGTTTTGAATTACAGAGGAGGTCTTGGGCTAGAAGTATTGCTCTCGCTCTAGCAATCGTGGCGATACCTCGCATGTGTGGTTTGAACACCGTTTTTATATGCGGGCGCGACTTACGTATGCATTCGCTTCTGTGTGTGAGCTCGGCAGGATAGGGTGCTTTTAAATGTATTTATGTTTTTCTTATTTATTTTACTTTTTAATTTTTTATTTTTACACTGTCCTTTTTTTAAAAAAAATAATTTGGGTCACTTTTATTCATATTACAGGGAATGCAAACATCCCTTGTAATAGAAAAAAAAGCATGACAGGACCTCTTAAATGTGAGATCTGGGGTCAAAAAGACCTCAGATCTCGTATTTACACTTAAATGCAACAAAAATTTAAAAATTAAATGTCATAAAAAAAAACACCATTTAATGTTATGGAGCCAAGTGGGGGCCATCTTTCCCTCACTCGGCATCCAGGCTCAGAGGGGGAAGGACGCGATCACCTCCGCGGCTACCGACGGCTCTGGTAAGTGGCAGAGATGACCAGAGCGAGGTGGGAGGGGGGGCCCTCCCCCACCACCGATAAAAGTGATCTTGCCGCAGATACCACTTTTATCTGATAGAGAAGCACACACCGTTCCTGAAAATACCAGGGTTTTGGCAGCTGGCTGATGCCATACCAACGTTATTTAGCATCAAAGCACCAATGTACAGGCACGGCAAAGTGGTTAAGTTAAATTTTTTTCCTTTATCAATGTCATTTTGCTGCGGCACTGTTCTACACATCACACAGATGCGCCACTTTACAGGCAGACTAAGGGGACCCCCAGGCACGATATTTAAAGGAATATTTAATTTGTATTGTTTCACTTTAAGCATCATTAAAATCACTGCTCCTGAAAAAACGGTTGTTTTTTTAAAAAAATTTGCATTGCTACATGTCCCCTAGGTCCCCATACACTTTTTTTGGCAATGACTTGCATATAAGCCTTTAAAATTAGCACTTTTGATTTTTCATGTTTGTGTCCCATAGACTTTAATAGGGTTCACATGTTCACTAGAACTTTTTGCATTTTCTGGTGTGATCCGCACCAAGGGGGTGTTTGGCTCATCCCTAGTCTGCAAAAGTGAAACAAAGCAAAAAACAATCAACTTTTTATTTCAACATTAATATAAACATAAAAAACAAAAAAATAATATAAAAGGCATGTAAATGATGCTCCAGCTCTGCTCAAAAGAGCTTACAATCTACAAGGGTAGGATACTAAAAATTAGACACATTAAACAAATCGCATTAGAAAAGCAGGGATACAAATCAAGCTAATAACAACCACGACAAACCCATGGTGATCAGAAGTCCTCGTCCCAAACCCCTAAAAAGGTAAATGGCAGAATTATCATAAGCAAAAACAGACAAAATGAATATAAGTGCCAAAAAGGCAGTGCACAAACTACATTGACACACACAGCAGGAATGAATTAGCAAGAACCATCCTTTTTCATCTAAACCAATACATAGCAGTTGTAAGTCTAACATGTGAGATTTAGAAGCAATCAACAACAGCCTTAGTGGGGTGTGGGTCAGGAGTTATGCACCCCCCCAGAAAACATATCTATTTGTAACCCAATATACACAATGAAAAGAAATATTCAGGCCTGTTCTTAGGTCAAACACCCGCCACAAATGCAGGCCTTTAAATAACCTAGCTAGAATTGCCCGCACACCCATCCAGTAAAGGAAACACCCACCAGTGTAATTGATTCTTTCTCTTCATGTAGGCCTCAAGTGCTCACACCTATTCATTAGGAATTCACACTCTTTACAAACGAAAAAAATGCATCCACATAGATATGTGTGCAGGGTAAACCTCAAAATAACAAATGCCCAAGGCTCATGATCAGTGATCCCAAACATCTCCAAATATAACTTGTACATTGTTGGGCATGTGGAGGGTCCAAAAGAGAAAATGACAACTTTGTGAGGGCTGCTTCGCACAAATTGGTGACAAAGCGAATTTGTCATTAATCATAAGCATACAACATTAAAATATGTGTGCAGGATCACACCAGACTTATACATCCATATCTGGGCCAAAACACCACAGTTCTAGATTTGGTGCAAACCCACACTTGCTTGATTTATAATATGATTTATTGGGGTTCCATTATGTGAAATCCAACAAAAATGTCAGTTATTCTTCTTGATTTATTCTGTGATATTTGGTGGTTCGTGGTGTGTGAGTGTAGAATAGTGATGTTACCCTCTGATATTTGGGAATTACATTGTAAGGTACCTGTGGCAGGTAGTGTCCGAAGTGGAGGTTGTATGCTGAGGATTCAGACGAAAACGTAGTCAGGCTGGTCAAGTCGGCAACAGATCAGGCAAAGTGGTACAAAATCTAAATCCAAAGAATGGTCAGACAGGTGGAGGTCATACATGGGACCAAATCAGCAGGCTGGAGAATGGTTAAGAATTCAGGCAGAGGTTCAATGCATGGTAGTCAAAATGAAAGAGATATCAATACACCCAGGGAGCTATTCCAAACAAACGGGCACTGAGTAACAGGAGGTGCTGCTATTTATGGGCTGCTTGTTTCTACATTGTCCACAGCTGGCAGCAGGTGGGGCTAGTGAGTCCAAGGCAATGCATCAAGCTGGGAGAACATTGCGATAATTCCAGAGCTCCCCCGTGGCACAGCAGGTAAGACTGCAACTGTGGAACCAGGAACATTCAGGTTCAAAGACACCCAGGTACATGACAGGGCCCCCTCCCCAGTGGACCCCTCAAGGGGCCTAGCGGGGATTAGTGTGAAAGGAGGCATGGAAGTCTCGAATAAGAGCAGGGGCATGCAAATCTTTGGCTGGAACCCAGGAACGGTCTGTGATAGGATATCTCTTCCAATTAACCAGATACCATAGGCCATGACCCTGCCTTCTAGAATCAAGAATCTTAGAGATTTCAAACTCATTTTGTCCATCAACAAGAATAGGAGGAGGTAGCTGTTGCATTCTGGAGTAGCAATTGAAAATTGCCTTTTTGAGGAGGGAAACGTGGAATACGGTAAGTGTCCAGAGAGAGGAGGGCAATTTCAACCGAAAGGAGATTGGCCCGACTCGAGCAATAATTCTGTTAGGACCAATGAATTGAGGGCCCAATTTGGTAGAAGGTTATTTCAGTCTCACGTATTTGGTTGATAGCCAAACTCTGTCCCCCACCACATATGGAGGTATATAGGGTCTTTGTTTGTTGGAGAAAAGCGCATACTTGCCTGCTGACTTCTGTAGTAATAAGCAAATCTTTTTCCAGTGTAGCAGAATATTTTTCATCTGCTGATCTGGTGCTGGTAATCCAGAAGAAGGCTGAAGTAGGGGAAAATTCTGAGGGTGATAGCCTAGAGCTGCATAGAACCTACATACTCAGACCAGTTGGAGTGTAATGCATTGTCATAATGTCGAAGATAGGTTTCCAGGGTCTGGTTGATGCGTTTGATTTGACCATCTGTTTGAGGTTGAGGTAGAGAGTGAGAGTGTTACTCCCAGTTTCTTGCAGAACGCTCTCCAGAATCGGGAAACAAACTGGGATCCACGGTCTGAGACAACATTGGTAGGTATGCCATGATGTTTCACAATATGGGAAAGGAAGAGGGTAGACAGTGCTTCCGCTGTAGGTAATCCAGGGAGTGGTACAAAAGAGACATTTTGGAGAAGCGATCCACAATGACCTATATAGCAGTCATGCCATCGGACTGTAATGTAATGAAGTCCATAATCAAATGGGTCCAAGGCTGGCGAGGTGCAGGAAGCCACACCTTGTAATTTGTTAGTCATAGCAGTAAGGGGGGCAGCAATGGAGGCAAAACCTTTGATGAAGCGTCTGTAGTAATTTGTGAACCCTATAAAGCTTTGGAGCCCTCTTAAAGTGGTCGGTTGGGGCCATTGCAAGACAGCAGAATGTTTTTGAGGGTCCATTTGGAAACCTTCAGCACTTAGAATGTATCCAAGGAAAGGTATACGGCTTTGATGGAAACTGCATTTCTCAATCTTTGCGTAAAGGTGGCTTTCTCGTTGTAATACCTGCTTTACATGTGAGATGTGCTCTAGCTGAGTCTTGGAAAAGATTAAAATGTCGTCCAAGTAGATGATCACAAAACTGTTGCTGAAATCACGAAAAATTTAATTCATGAAACATTGGAAGACAGCAGGGGCGTTACATAGTCCAAATGACATATCCAGATACTCAAAATGTCCATTGCGGGTGTTGAATGCGATCTTCAACTCGTCCCCCTCTCTAATTCAAATCCGATTATAAGCCCCTCAAAGGTCCAGCTTAGAGAAGATAAAGGCTCCCTTAAGTATGTCAAATAGTTCTAGAATGAGAGACAAAGGGTAGGAGTCTTTTATGGTGATTAGGTTTAACCCTCGATAGTCTATGCATGATCGAAGACCCCCATTTTTTTAACAAAGGAAAAACCTGCCCCTACTGAAGAAGAAGAGGGTTGGGTAAAACCTCTTTCCAAGTTGTCTTTTATGTATTCCTCCATGGATTTTTGTTCAGGCAATGACAGGGGATAGGTCCTTCCTTTGGGTAGAGGTACTCCAGGAATTAAATTAATTGTCAAGAGTCAAAAGAATGATGTGGAGGTAAAACCTCTGCCTTTTGCTTGCAAATACATCTGTAAACTCATGGTATTTGCGAGGCAAGGTAGGTGGGATGGCCACGGAAGCCAACAGACAACCAGATAGTCTTTTGGGTTGAGACAAACAGTTTAGATACCAGGACGGCCCTCAAGAGGTTAGTGCTCCATTTTCCCAATCAAAAGAAGGGCTGCCTACCTGAAGGGTGATTGTCGTAGTCTCAAACTTTACAAGACCATCTCCCAACGGTTGTCCATTCAGGTTGGGGATACTCAGGGGTCTAGAATTAGGAACAAATGGTATGGTATTTTCCTTAGCAAAAGTGTAGTCCAGGAATTTGCCAGTGGCTCCAGAATCCACAAAAGCCTCACAGGAGACAAGTTTAGAGGCTAAATTGCGGGAACGGTAATCTTTGTCTTGGAGTATATACCTGTAAGGTCTAACCCAGCTCCTCCAACACTGGTTAGACCCTGCCTTTTACTGGACGGGAAGGGCAGACAGATAACAAATGTCCTTTAAGTCCACAGTACAGGCATAGGCCCAATGCACGCCTCCTTTGTTTCTCTGACTCTGTTAGGTGGAGACCGCTGACTTTCATGGGTTCCACATGTGCCTGGGATTCAACTGAGATTTCAGGTCCTGGCTGAGGTGGTGCTTGGAAGTTATGGGCCAAACAGTAAACTGGCCTAGGAAGCTTGCGAGTTCTAAGTCTCTATTGGCACCTTTCATGATATCGGACATCCAGACGTACACACAGCTCTAAGAATTTTTCAAGGTCTTCTGGGGAATCCTTACAGACCAATTAGTCCTTAAAGCAATATGTAAGACCTTTTTGAAAGGCTGTACATAATGCCCTTGAGTCCCAATTAGTCTCAGCAGCCAAGGTACGGAACTCAATAGCATACCGTGCCCCAGACCTGGTACCTTGCTGTATGTCCAAAAGTAAGTATTCAGGTGCTGAAGCTCTATCTGGCTAGCCAAATGCAGTCTGGAGAGAAGCCAGAAATTTGGCAATGTCTTGTAGCACAGGCTCATCACATTCCAGGTAAGGAGAGACCCAGGCCAGGGCCTTCCCCTTTAACAAGGAGATTACAAAAATCACTTTGGCAGACAAAGTGCTATAAGTCCTAGGGTTGTTGTGGAAATGCAAACGGCAAACATTTAAAAAACCTCTGCAGTCCTCAATATCACAGCTAAATTTTTCTTTTTTTCTTTTTTTTTGTTTAACTTTAAATCCTTTTTTATTGAAAAAATCACATTAAAAAAAAACACACAAACAAGGACTGACATAGCCAACATCTACGCAGTCCTTATATTTACCTCATTTATACAATAATCCACAAAGTAAACAAATAAGAAAGACATCAATAGAGCACGCTCCTTCATCAAAGGGATGTTCAAGAGTTTTCTCTTTTTTCCTATTTGTCCCTTTACCCTTACCATTAAACCCCCCCCAGCTCCCTTCCCCCCAACCCTCCCATACCACATTCACTCCATCCACCATTCATTCTATGCTCCTCCCACATCACCCAAAGCTTCCATATTTTTTCACATTTTTTATAATTACTCCTTTTCTTATATATATATTTCTCTCTACTGATTTCCTCCTTTACTTCTTTCACCCATTCTCCGATCGTCGGAGGTTCTTTTCTCTGCCAGTTCTTAGCTATGAGCTTTTTCCCTTGAAACAGGCACCTAACTATTGCGGTCTGTGTGTCCCTTGCGATTTGTTGTTCCTCCGTCAAGCCCAATAGACAGGTCTTAACACCCATGCTCAGTGACGTCTCAAATATGGAATTTATTTTATCCACTATACCTTTCCAATATCTGTACAACTTGGGACATCGCCAAAACATATGCAGCAGATCTCCTCTCTCTCCTCCACACCTTTGGCACCTCGCATCTAACCTTTTACCAATCCTAAACAACTTTAATGGTGTTAAATACACCCTATATATCAAATATGGATGAGAAACTGCCTGCGATGGAGAGAGGAAGACCCTGGGTCCAGAGGACAGAACATACTCCCTTTGACTATCTGACAACGGCCCAACCTCTTCCTCCCATTTTATCCTGTTTTTGTCTTCCGCCCTGTCCCCCTGGACTGAAACTCTCAAATTACTATATATAACAGAAATTAAACCTTTCGTGGATTCTGCATCGACCAGCTTTCTCAGAGAGGACATATCGCTCCATAATGGCTCCTTTCCGTTAAATTGTGCGTCTAGGGCATGCCTTAATTGCAGGTATCTGTAAAATGAACGGTTGGGGATCGCAAATTGATTCACTCGTTTATAAAGCTGCAGCAAATAATAGATGCCCTAGCGGTCCCACTCCTCGATCTTCCCCATTATTTTTAGTTCATTGAGCTTATTATTATCCCAAAGTCCGCATACCCCATTATTTTTTTAACCTTAACCCAACTCTTGACCATCATCCGAGTAGTGGGACATCTAGTGTCAAAGGAGTCCGCCTCCAGCGCTTCTACTATGGTATCACGAATGCTAGTACCTTCCAGATATAATGCCATTCCAGGCAGTCAAATGCCTTGGTTGCATCTAATGAGAGAAGAGCTCTCTTACCACTATTTACTATGGGGATCTGCATATTTAAATATACTCGTCTTATGTTCGTACTTGTAGATCTGTCCGGGATAAACCCGGGTTGGATCTATATGGATTAGCTTTGGAATTACTTTCTTTAGCCTTGTTGCCAGGGTTTTTGCCAGAATCTTCACGTCCGAACATAATAACGATATCGGTCTATATGATGCCACATCTAACGGATTTTTCCCCTCTTTCAGCAACATTATTTTAATGGCTTCTGTCATAGACGCAGGTAGACTACGGTCCTTCTTAGTTCCATTAAACACCTCCAAAAGCATGGGGAGAAGAATCTCCCCATATTTTTTAAATATTTCTATGGGTAGGCCGTCGGGACCAGGGGCTTTCTGGTTTGCCATATCTGCCACAACCCTTTGTAACTCTTCGAGTGTTAATGGAGCCTCTAGCATTTCCCGATCTTCTTTCGCGAGGGGGGTTAACTTTAGCTGCCCAAAGAAATCTCCCATTTCCCCCACCACATCTCTTTGTGCCGAGCTATATAGGTTTTTAAAGTATTCCCTGAATTCTTCTAATATTTCTGGGTTAGTTTTTTTTATTATTCCCTTTTTCCCTTCAATCGCTAGATGGGGTTGGTGACTCAACGTACTGTTCTTCCGCTCTTCTAACCCTCTCCTTTACTTTTAGTTCTTCCGTTTGTGATTGTTTCTTAATGTGGGAAATTTTTTGAATTAGGAATCCCCAGAGAAAGGCCTTCAGGGAATCCCAAATTATCCCTAATGGAGCAGTGCCTAAATTTAGGTTTACGAATTCCACAAACCTTTCCATAATGGAACTTGTATCCTCAATAATCTCGAGCCAAAAGGGATTTACTTTCCAGTCTCCCTTATTAAAACATCTCTCACCCTTTAAATCAATTGTCACTGGTGAGTGGTCCGAAATCCCTCTTGGCTCGTAGACCATTTCCTCCACTACGTTCAGCGCTTCCTCGTTGCCCAGCGCTAGATCTATTCTGGACAGGGTGGCGTGTGTCCTGGAGTGACAAGAATATTGTCTCACCTCAGGATGCCTCCTTCTCCAGATGTCCACCAATCCCACCTCATCGCAATATTGTGAAAGAGGACTCTTGGGTGTTCCTCTACCGAACTTTTTTGGTGGGAACCTGTCTATTCCATTATTCATAGCCATGTTGAAATCTCCGACCGCTATTACTGGGAACCCCTGGAAAACCCGCCATAAATCCAGTCAGATCATCCAAAACCTCCCTCCCAAATGGGGGAGGAATATAGATGTTAGCTAATACGTATTTCCTGTTTTCAATTAGACAATAGAGAAAAATATATCGTCCAAATACATCCACCTTACTCTGGCTGCAGTAGAAAGCCAACCCTGACTTTATCAAAATACTCACCCCCCTTAAAAAAGAGGTATGAGTAGAGTGATACTGTGTCTGAAATTTCTTATGATCCATTAACTTAATTAAATCCTTATCCAAGTGTGTCTCCTGCAGGCAGGGTATTTTGACCCTCCCCTTATCTGCCATAGAGAGGATCGTTATCTTTTACTCCCCGAACGTTCCAAGAACATATAGTAATCTTCTTTTTTAAATTCCGGGTTCTGTTACAGCCACCTCTGTCATACATCATACAGTAGATCCTATATCCTTATATCCCTTAGCAAAATTAACCCACCTCTTATTGTGACTCCTGTGATTCTTGTGAAATGAGCTTCCACCTACCCCTCCCGCCCTTACCACAAAACCTACGTTCCACCTCTCCCACCATCCACCCATCCACACGTTCCACCCCTCCCACCACCCACCCATCCGCCCCCCCCCCCCACCCAATTCTATTTTTTACCCCTCTGCCCAATTTTGGGCCTACCCCTATGGCTTCTATTGTGACCAGCCACATTACTTAAGGTGAAAAAAAAAGATTTGCAACCCCCGGACCCAGTAAGAGGGGAGCTATCCCCATTATTCCCATTGTGCATATAAACAAGCAAATTTACATACTCCCCCCATCCCCACTGCCCCTTTCATTTATATATATGTGCATATTACTGTTGAAAAAAAAAAAAAGGGATAAAGGGAAAAAGAGTCGTCTGTTGACTTCTAAGTTCCTTGCTTTTCTACATTTCCTCTTCTCGCTGTACTCTTCCTTAATTTTATTCTAAACAAGTTGCAACTTCGGTGGGAGTGTCAAAATATTGAGTTTCCCCCAAAGCCACTATGCGCAAGCGTGCTGGATACAATAATGCATAGTTAATTCTTAGCTGTTGAAGCTTGCGCTTGCATTCCAAAAATTTTGCTCTCTGCCTCTGGAGCTCAGGGGAAAAGTCAGGATAAATTGAGATCCTTGCGCCTCTATATTGAATATTCTTCATCTCTCTTGCCTTCTGGATAATAGTGGTTTTATCCTTAAACATAGCAGCTTGAAAATCAGGGGTCTTGGATATCCCCCCGGAGACCGAGTCCTGGTAGCCACTGTATGCGCACGCTCAATGGAAAAAAATTCTGAGAGTGATTCCTTTCCAAAACTCTCATTTAACCAATCTTCCAAAAATTTTACAGGATTATTGCCTTCACAACCCTCAGGTAGACCCAGCACCCTAAAATTCTCTCTGCGCAGTCTATTTTCCATACTATCCATTTTTTGCATGCATTCATTTAGTTGCTTTTTCATAATTGAGACTTCCTGTCTTAAAGGAAAAACATCATCCTCCATCTGACTAATCCTGTCTTCCAGGGCTGCTGTCCAGGTACAAACCACTTGCATTTCATTTTTTACCGCCAATAATTCATCTTTAATACTTTTCATTTGTACGGATAAATCAGTGACAGATGATTTGCAGCTATTAACTGCTAGGAGAATGTCTTTCAATGATGGCTCCTTCTCGACTGCTGGTGCTAATACGCCATCTCCTAATTCCATGCTCGGGCCAGAACCCCCCTCCATCGTTCCACTCGCCCCTGGATCCAATTGTAAGTTCACAGCTGCACCCCCGCTAGGGGCTAAGCTTCTCCTCCTAGGCTGGCTAGATTGATGCTGTGAACCCCCTGCATGGCTTCTCTTTTTAGGTGTCAAGCTTGCTTTTAACAATAGGACACTTATCTGTCCTGGAGTCCCGCGATGTTGGCACCAGAGGTGATGTTTCCATCAGCTGTCGGGTGCTTCCGCCGCCATTGCGGGTAAGGGAACCCGGCAGTGTAGCCTTATGGCTTCACGCCGGGAACCCTACTGTGCATGCGGAGGCCCCACTCCTCTCTCCTACTGGTCCTGCGACAGGGAGAGAAGGAGGAGGGACCCCCGCGGGAAAGTCATGGGCCATGGCCCAGACTCCAGGAGGGGGGAAGTGGATACCTGTCAAAAACAGGTATCCTGTCCCCCCTCCCCACCGAAAGGGGCCAATTGTGGCACCAGAGGGGGAGAGGAGACAAATGAGAGGAAGTTCCACTTTTGGGTGGAACTTAGCTTTAACAATCTCAGCAGGGTCCACTGCCATTGTATACCATTTGTAATGTAAGGTACCCGTGGCAGGTAGTGTCCAAAGTGGAGCTTGTATGCTGAGGATTCAGACGAAAACATAGTCAGGCAATTCAAGTCGGCAACAGATCAGGCAAAGCAGTACACAATCAAAATCTAAAGAATGGTCAGACAGGCGGAGGTGATAAACAGGCTGGCGGTGCAGTACCAAATCAGCAGGCTGGTGAATGGTCAAGAATTCAGGCAGAAGTTCAATACATGATAATCCAAATCACAGAGCTATCAATACACCCAGGAAGCTAGTCCAAACAAACGGGCACTGAGTAACAGGAAGTGCTGCTATTTAGGGCTGCTTGATTGTACAGCTGGCAGCAGGTGGGGCTACTGAGCCCAAGGCATCAAGCTGGGAGAACATTGCAATAACTCCAGAGCTCCTCTGTGGCACAGGTAAGACTGCAGCTGTGGGACCAGGAACATCCCAGTTCGAAGACACCCAGGTACATGATGGGCATTTTTATTTCTGATGTTGGTATACATATCACACATTGGGCTCAAATTATGATCATTTGGAAATAATAATAAAAACACACAAAACTGTGATTTGGTATAAATTTGCATCTGATTTAGGTGATCATATCATGCTCTAAACTAGGGATGAGCCGAACACCCCCGGTTCGATTCGCACCAGAACCTGCGAACGGACCGAAACTTCACGCAAATTTTAGAACCCCATTGAAGTCTATGGGACTCGAACT